>JAWNLS010000467.1:0-1349001 GCA_035042185.1 Drosophila kambysellisi | reverse complement strand
GTTACTAGCAATATAACTTTAAAATTTGGTGACTTAAGTTTTCAAATTGCGCGAGATATATGGGCTTATCGATTTACACCAACAGGTGTATAGGTTTAGGTAGGTGGAGTGGGCGTGGCCATCCAATTTTTTTATCGATCTTTGGGGGAGTTACCAGTAACATACCTGCACATTTTTGCGACTCTAGCTTGCAAATTACGGCAGATATGCGCATTTTAAATTTCTAGGGACGAAGTTCCTGGGGGCGGCGGATGTGGGCGTGGTCCAAAAATTGGTATGCCAATCTTTGAAGGAGGTTACCAGCAAATTACCTTCCAAGCTTGGTTACTCTATCTTTAAAATGTTCGGAGATATACGGAGTTATCGATTTACAATCGGAATTGTCGATTATAGGCGCAGGTGTGGGCGTGGCACCACAAATTTGTTATCGGTTCTTTAAGGCGACTACCAGTAATATACCTACCAAATTTGACGTTCCCTACTTAAAAACTGCGGAAGATATAGCCATTCGAAAATTTTAGGGGCGGGGGTGATGGGGGCGTCGGAGGTGGGCGTGGCACATGCCGATCTTTCAAGGACCTCGCCAACAACCTACCAACCAAAATTGGTGACTGTATCCATTAAATTGTGAGAGATATGTGGAATTTATTGCTATCGGAAATCTAAATGTATCGATAATTCTGAAACTGAGGCAGTTATCGATAAAATAAAGCAAACTGCAGGGTATAAAAAGTCTATTTTTCAGGGTGTTCCTTTGTTATGTTATTATTAGGCATTAGTACATTTCTACATTTTCTAACTATTATACCCTTAACCCATTAACAAGTAAGAACGCTGTAGTCGAGTGAGCTCGACTACCATATACCCTGAACCAAGCTTTAATACATTAATTAACTTGCGTGGGATATGGATGTTTATCGGTTTTGGGGGATGGAGTGGGCGTGGCCGAAAAAATTTTGGAGTTCGATCTTAGTAATATACCTTCAAAGTTTAGTGACTGTAACTCTTAAATTGCGGGAGATACAGGCATTTTTCGTTTTTTGTGGGCGGGAGTGGGCGTGGTCCAAATTTTTTTTCCACATTTATGAAGGGTGTTACTAGCATAATACCTTTAAAATTTGGTGACTTAAGTTTTCAAATTGCGTGAGATATATGGGTTTATCGATTTACACCAAGAGGTGTATCGATTTAGGTAGGTAGAGTGGGCGTGGCCATCCAATTTTTTTTATCGATCTTTGGGGGAGTTACCAGTAACATACCTGCAGAATTTTGCGACTCTAGCTTGCAAATTACGGCAGATATGCGCATTTTAAATTTCTAGGGACGAAGTTCCTGGGGGCGGCGGATGTGGGCGTGGTAAAAAAATTGGTATGCCAATCTTTGGAGGAGGTTACCAGCAAATTACCTTATAAGTTTGGTTACTCTATCTTTAAAATATTCGGAGATATACGGAGTTATCGATTTACAATCGGAATTGTCGATTATAGGCGCAGGTGTGGGCGTGGCACGATCTTAGTAATATACCTTCTAAGTTTGGTAACTGTAGCTCTTGAATTGCGGGAGATACAGGCATTTATCGTTTTTTGTGGGCGGGAGTGGGCGTGGCCCAAAATATTTTGGAGTTCGATCTTAGTAATATACCTTCTAAGTTTGGTAATTGTAGCTCTTAAATTGCGGGAGATACAGGCATTTTTCGTTTTTTGTGGGCGGGAGTGGGCGTGGTCCAAAATTTTTTTTCCACATTTATGAAGGGTGTTACTAGCAATATACCTTTCAAATTTGGTGACTTAAGTTTTCAAATTGCGTGAGATATATGGGTTTATCGATTTACACCAAGAGGTGTATCGATTTAGGTAGGTAGAGTGGGCGTGGCCATCCAATTTTTTTATCGATCTTTGGGGGAGTTACCAGTAACATAGCTGCAACATTTTGCGACTCTAGCTTGCAAATTACGGCAGATATGCGCATTTTAAATTTCTAGGGACGAAGTTCCTGGGGGCGGCGGATGTGGGCGTGGTAAAAAAATTGGTATGCCAATCTTTGGAGGAGGTTACCAGCAAATTACCTTATAAGTTTGGTTACTCTATCTTTAAAATATTCGGAGATATACGGAGTTATCGATTTACAATCGGAATTGTCGATTATAGGCGCAGGTGTGGGCGTGGCACCACAAATTTGTTATCGATTCTTAAAGGCGACTACCAGTAATATACCTACCAAATTTGACGTTCCCTACTCAAAAACTGCGGAAGATATAGCCATTTGAAAATTTTAGGGGCGGGGGTGATGGGGGCGTCAGAGGTGGGCGTGGCACATGCCGATCTTTCAAGGACCTCGCCAACAACCTACCAACCAAAATTGGTGACTGTATCCATTAAATTGTGAGAGATATCTGGAATTTACTGCTATCGGAAATCTAAATGTATCGATAATTCAGAAACTGAGGCAGTTATCGATAAAATAACGCAAACTTGATCTGGGCCTGGTATACGAGATCTTATATTCCAAATTTGAAGTCTCTAGCTCTTATAGTCTCTGAGATCCGCGCGTTCATACAGACGGACGGACAGACGGACAGACGGACAAGGCTATATCAACTCGGCTGTTGATCCTGATCAAGAATATATATACTTTATGGGGTCGGAGATGCTTCCTTCTGCCTGTTACATACATTTGCACAAAACCATTATACCCTTTTTACCCATTTTTAATGGGTTCAGGGTATAAAAATACTTAGATAAGTTAATATATATATAAACATATTTTTGTTCTTAAAATTTTTTCTTATTTGTGGCTCATATTTACTGTAGTGGTTTTGTGTAGTACTGTGTATACATTTTTATACCCTGAACCCATTAAAAATGGGTAAAAAGGGTATAATGGTTTTGTGCAAATGTATGTAACAGGCAGAAGGAAGCATCTCCGACCCCATAAAGTATATATATTCTTGATCAGGATCAACAGCCGAGTTGATATAGCCTTGTCCGTCTGTCCGTCTGTCCGTCTGTCCGTCCGTCTGTATGAACGCGCGGATCTCAGAGACTATAAGAGCTAGAGACTTCAAATTTGGAATATAAGATCTCGTATACCAGGCCCAGATCAAGTTTGCGTTATTTTATCGATAACTGCCTCAGTTTCTGAATTATCGATACATTTAGATTTCCGATAGCAGTAAATTGCAGATATCTCTCACAATTTAATGGATACAGTCACCAATTTTGGTTGGTAGGTTGTTGGCGAGGTCCTTGAAAGATCGGCATGTGCCACGCCCACTTCCGACGCCCCCATCACCCCCGACCCAAAAATTTTCAAATGGCTATATCTTCCGCAGTTTTTGAGTAGGGAACGTCAAATTTGGTAGTTATATTACTGATAGTTGCCTTTAAGAACCGATAACAAATTTGTGGTGCCACGCCCACACCTGCGCCTACAATCGACAATTCCGATTTTAAATCGATAACTCCGTATATCTCCGAACATTTTAAAGATAGAGTAACCAAACTTGAAAGGTAATTTGCTGATAACCTCCTCCAAAGATTGGCATACCAATTTTTGGACCACGCCCACATCCGCCGCCCCCAGGAACTTCGTCCCTAGAAATTTAAAATGCGCATATCTGCCGTAATTTGCAAGCTAGAGTCGCAAAATTTTGCAGGTATGTTACTGGTAACTCCCCCAAAGATCGATAAAAAAATTGGATGGCCACGCCCACTCCACCTACCTAAACCGATACACCTGTTGGTGTAAATCGATAAACCCATATATCTCGCGCAATTTGAAAACTTAAGTCACCAAATTTTAAAGGTATATTGCTAGTAACACCCTTCATAAATGTGTAAAAAAAATTTTGGACCACGCCCACTCCCGCCCACAAAAAACGATAAATGCCTGTATCTCCCGCAATTTAAGAGCTACAGTTACCAAACTTAGAAGGTATATTACTAAGATCGAAATCCAAAATATTTTGGGCCACGCCCACTCCCGCCCACAAAAAACGATAAATGCCTGTATCTCCCGCAATTCAAGAGCTACAGTTACCAAACTTAGAAGGTATATTACTAAGATCGGGCCACGCCCACTCCAGCCCCCAAAAACGATAAACCTATAATGCATTTAAAGCTTGGTTCAGGGTATATGGTAGTCGAGCTCACTCGACTACAGCCTTCTTACTTGTTTATTATACTATTATACCAAAATGGTATAATAGTATATTGGTTTTGTGCAATGTCCGTCATGTTGTCCGTCCGTCTGTCCGTCTGTATGAACGCGCGTTCCTCCGACACCCTTAGAGATAGAGACTTGAAACTTGGAACGTATATTGGAAAGTACCCTCAAAAGTTAAAGTCTATTGGGTTTGGACCTACGTCCACTAGGGAGCTAGAAAATCGATAAATTCGATTTTAGAAAATCGATAAATCCCCATATCTCTTACAATTTAACAATTTTCCTTGTAAACAAAAACCTAGAATAAGTTGAGTATTGATTTGTACGCCGAACAGCGCAGTTCATAGTTATTTAATTCTAACTCGATTTTGTGAAGTAACAAGTTAATATATCCAGTGTTGGAGAAAACAGTTTTTGAATAAAGAATTATATTTTTTATCAAACCTGTCAATCGAAAACATTTATTTATATATATGTCAGAGCCTATTCTCAAATTTTAAAAGGGTAAATAAATTCGTAACCATTCCAAAGAAGACACCAATTTAAATAAATGTGTTTTTTAGAATGGGCCCTTAGTGGAAAATTTAGTGGAAAACTTATTCACACTTATTTACATATTAATGTAACAACTTAGTATGTCACTCAATTAATTGGAGTATCAAATTGACCAAAGTACTCGAGTCAATGGCTTAAGAATGTCGCTCTTAAAACTTTCTCTTAACGCCTGCATTAACATACGATCATACACACCAACACATGTATGTGTGTCGCTCCCGCTTGAAGACGAAAAAAGGGCATTGAGTGCATTTTAATTGTATTTTTATATCGAACATTAACGGATGGACATGGTCAACATTCGAGGATCTATTGCTTCGTCCTCAGATTTTCCTCTTTGTGCCACCCTCATCATGGAGTCAACAGCAACTATTAGCACAGTAGTGTGGAATTAGTGCAATTTCCTTTTTTTGTTTTTCATATATATCAAAGTGAATAATAATGTTAACCTAACCAAAACAGCACAGACACGTGTGCACTCGGCAAAGAAAATAGTTAAAAAGTTAATGCCAAGTTAAAAAAAAAAAAAAAAATAAAATAATATTTTAATTAATCGTACATTCAATGCGAGTAAAAGAAAAAAAAGGAAATTGTGACAGTTCTGTGAAATTAAGAAAAATTTATTTATATTAAATAACTAATAAGTACCCTTTTTCTAGAAGTGCATGCAGAATGAAAATCACTCAAAAAGTTGTCTCAGCATAGGGCTTATGCATACAACGAGCTTTCGCACGTGGCTCGAGATAAATGCTCTCTTATATGATTATCACTCAATGCGAGCTTTTGCACTTGGCATGGAATATTTGCGCACTCTCTTTTGATCACTTTTGCAGCAACACACACACCAACACCAGGAAGTACTTCCAGCGCGTGGGAGGATGTATGTAAGTCACCCTTTTTCTTTTATTATACGACGTTCTTTAATGGAGAGCCATGCGTACCTAATGTGAGTGCATAAATTTTCCAACGCTAACTCTTTAATTTTGAACATATATACCGAAGTCTCTTGCAACAGCACTAATTAAATTTATAGCATCACTTAATTAATTTTTTTTGATTTTCTAAAATGCAAAGCCAACATGCTCTGAATGCATAATCCTTATATGAAATACCTAAAGCAAATAGCAACTATACATATATATACCCCCCAACCGAAATGAAAAATTGGATAATCTCATGTTAAAATACTTATTAGAAATTTATGTAAACTTAGTCTATTAATAATATCTCTTTTCGCATTTACTTTACCCATTACGTATGCTTACGTTTAGGGATAGATTTTTTTTCATTGTTTTTTCTTTTTACCGAGTCAGCAGAAACTTATTTGCGAATGTTTGTATATCGATTCAAATTAACATAAAATTAATTAACACAATCAAATCTTTAATGATGTGCATGCCAGAAGTTGAACTGATGATGCATGTACATTTTTGCATAACCACTTGCATACCGTAAACGCTCTGATCAACCGGCATTTAATTTGTTACTTGCTCTACAAATCTTTCTGCAAACATGAACAAAATTCGAATTATCGCTTCTCTGTAAAATTATCCGTAATATCCTAATTATAATAAACCAACAATTCATGAAAAATATGAAATATATCTGCCTTTCGAGGCTTAATTGAAGAATGTATTAATTTTGTTGTGGAGTGGATGACATGCAGTTCCCGATGGAGGTAGGATAGCGGCCGTACGGCATCCCAAGGGATCCTGCTGTTTATAGCGGTCCGCAGGATCAAGGCAGGGTGGGCGAGTGCACCAACCGGTAGCACCACAAAAAGGATGACCTGATTACTTGAGCTATTTGAACACCCTATTTCTTTTGATTCTTTTTCTTATATTTCCTGTCCATGGCTTGTCTTCGTCTGTCTTCCTCTTTTTTTTGTAAAAATATAGTACGCGAAACATAAATATGTATAACTAATACCCAGGAAGCAATTTTAGTGTGTCGGTTAACCTTCAGTAACCCAACCCAATTGCCGGCGAGCTTCACGCAAAGCAAGCGCGTACTCCGACCGCATTAATAGCCCATCAGCTCTCCGTTGTTCATTACAGTTATTATTATAGATTAGTTATAATTATATTTATTGGCGCCCAACGTGGGGCCTGTTTCAGTTAAAAAAATATTATTGTCCAAAAAGCTAACAGGATTTTAATCGAAAGGCCATTGATTAAGCATCCGATGTATAGTATTATTGAAAGAAGAAAGGAGACAATACTAGTATTTTGCAGCAGTACAGGCTCAAAAATTTCGAAGTCAACTACTTATGATGTAGCAGTTATCTGTTTAAACAAATGACTTCATATCCCCTTACCTTTGTCCTTGTTTTGATAATGGAGGCGTAGTAACATTATTCGATTCCATAATATTGATAATGACCGTCTCAGTAAACATTGCGCGAGTGTGAGTTCTAGGAACAATAACAGTTTCAGAATAACTGTATTGCCAGACTCGGAATACACAAACGCAAATTCCTCCTTGTATTACTACGATTAGTGTAACGCTTTCGCAGGACGAGGATTCGTGGATTATTAAGCTACGATCCGCCGCTGATGAGTAGAAACACTAACAGGTAGATACTCCATACGTTTCCGTGGACATACCTATATCCCAAAATATTAAGCCATATTGAGGTGTTGTTGGATTCAACTCAGGTGGTTGATCGCACCATCTGGATCGGGGTTAATATTGCGGATCATATTCTGATTTTTTTTAATTGAGCATTTGATTCAACTCCGAATGCGACAGACTTTTGCCAGAAGAGTATAGTTCCTATTGGCTGGTGCTTCTTCTTCTTAAATTATACTCTCGCCTGGAACAAAAGCTGTTATATTAGCAAAAGGATGATAAGATCATTGAGACAATTACAGTTTCTTTTCAACTATCCTATCCTATCAACTAATATAAATGCCAGTCAAGCACGTCAAATCTAATTTGGAGGCGAGTGTACACTGCATTTCAAAACCTAACTTATAACCTCCATACAGGTTGCTGGATGAGAGCTAGTGGCTCAGAGCTACTGCTTACCCTTACAGTCAGCAATGACAGCAATTGATGTTTTATTTTTTTTTTTAAATCTTTTCGTTGGTCAAATAGAAGCAGGAAAAGGTCGGCATAACCTATTCTCATGAAGGAGTTCGCATTGTTATCCACAATTATATAATGCAATTTTGATAAATTTTTTTTAATCTCGCTGTGTTAAAATAAACTTTAAATCAAGGTTTTCCTTTGTTTATCTTGTAAAGTAATTAATTTAATTATGGCTATATTAGTATAGCAATGTCAGTAAGTAAAAGTATTGACAATTTAAATTCTCTTGCAAATTTGGAAAGTGTGAGTTGTTGCGTGTGTACCTTAGAGGTTGAACATCCAGATCAACTTCTTGCCACACGTTGTAATCATTATTTCCACCATTCTTGTTTTAACCATAAAACAGTTAACAAACGAGTTTGTCCTATTTGTAGAACCTCACTCAGTACCTCAACTCAGAATTTGGCAGTTGAGTTAGCAGCATCGCAGCCTGTTTGTGTGGCATTGAAGCCACAAGACATTATAACGCGATCTAAGTCCAAAGTCGTTAAAGTAATAACTCCAAATATGTCTAAAGTCGCAACAACAGGAAAAATGCAGACCACAAAGGTGGGAATTAGTTCTGTTTCAGGAGTGAGACAGGGAAATGAGCCGTTACCAGACCCTCAGTCCAACCCCGTTGAGGTTATAGCTAGTACTAGCACAGAGCAAAGTGCTAATCAAGAGGCAGTAGCATCTCAGCAATCTCACGCAGTAATGGAGCAAAATAACGCTCATAGTCTGCTTGCTACCAACTTGCAGCAAACTGTTGTTAGTGCAATGGCTGCAGCAATTGCTCAACAAACCCAACTTTTGTCCCAGGCAATTGCAACAGGTTTTCAGAGATTATCAGGGCAGAATCCTGAAAGCAACCCTACAGATGTTAATTCATCTGCTAGTCAATCTGTCCATGGTAGAGAACGACAAACTTTTGAACAACTATTTCAACTCCCTACGCCAATAGACGCAGAGAATCTTCCGAACATTGGTGTACAGCCAACAGTTAGTTTCTCGCCAATGGGATCGCAACAGTGCGGAAGTTTACGTTCTGATAGAATTAGCCAGATTATTTCTAATTGGAAGTTGAGATTTTCGGGACATTCATCGTTATCGGTAGACGATTTTATATATCGAGTAGAAGCGCTTACAGCACAGTCGTTGGATGGCAACTTTGAGCTACTAGCTCGTTACGCTAGTAACTTGTTTGAAAACAGCGGTAGCGAATGGTACTGGCGGTACCATAAAAGTGTTACGTCAGTTTGTTGGCCCGACTTGTGTCGCGCGTTGAGGGCTCATTTTAAGGATGGTCGGACGGACCTTGACATTCGCACAGCTATTTCGTTAAGAAAACAAAAATACAACGAACCTTTCGACATCTATCATGAAGCTATTATGTTATTAGCCGATAGACTTACACAGCCTATGTCCGAGCAGTCTTTACTTGAGGTGCTACAAGCAAATTTGCTACCAGAAGTTCAGCATGAGATTTTATACGTACCAATCTATAATCTGGGGCAGTTGCGACATGTCGTACGCAGGCGAGAACGGTTCATGAAAGCAGTTTCAAAGACTACGGTACCTTCTCAGCGCCAAGGACGTGCAGTGCATGAAATTGCAATACAAGCAAATTCCGAGCAGGAGTTAGAAAATATAGAGATTGATGCAATAACTATTTTGTGTTGGAATTGTGGGAGACAGGGACATCGATACCAAGAATGTGAAGCAGAACGTAAAGTGTTCTGTTACGGATGCGGAAGGCGTGATACATACAAGCCGTCATGTGTCAAGTGCAACCAGTCAAAAAACGAAGTATCGCGTGCACCTTTGACCAGTGCACGCAAACTTGTTTCGAAGGGAACGAACACCGAGTAACTGAGGAAATAATCAGTTCACTCGACCAACTACCGGACTTGACTTTACTCGCAAGTAGTCCTTTAGATAACAGTTCGAAAAACTTAATCGAAGATCTACCTGAGTTTACACAAATCAAAAATCATACCCAACAACGAAGAATATATTTCCGAAAACTATGCAAAGTATTCCGTAAGGCAATCGTGTCATCAGTCATAAATGATGTCAACGATATCCGACCATATGCAGTAGTGTCGCTGTTTGACAAGACAATTAGCGGCTTAATGGACACGGGCGCTTCTATCAGTTGCATAGGCGGTAGTTTTGCACAAGATCTTATAGATAGTCATACCAAATTCAAGTCAATGAATTCCAATGTTTGTACGGCAGATGGCCATAAACAACGGATTATTGGTAGGATTACCACGCCAGTATGTTTCCGCGGCGAGACTAAGCCATTGTGTATTTATATAGTACCGTCTTTGTCTCAAAATTTATATCTCGGTATAGATTTTTGGCGTAGTTTTAATTTATTACCATTGTATGTTATGAATAAAGAACATGTTATGAGTCTACACGTTGAAGACTCCACACAGATAGTCCTTTCAGAGTTGCAGAAAAAGGAATTGATAGAAACGTTGCTTCTATTTCCTTCATTTGCGAAAAAAGGATTGGGAAAGACAAGCTGGCTGATGCATGATATTGAAATTAACGAGACTCAGCCAATTAAACAGCGTCATTATGCTGTATCCCCTGCTATTGAAAAATTGATGTACGAAGAGCTTGACCGAATGCTAGCGCTAGGCGTAATTGAAGAGTCTAATAGTCCTTGGTCAGCGCCTGTCGTTTTAGTGCAAAAACCAGGCAAAGTTCGTTTATGTATAGATAGTCGCAAGATTAATGCCGTTACTATAAAGAACGCCTATCCCATGCCGTTAATAGATGGGATCCTGAGTCGACTTCCCAAGGCTGAATATATAACGAGCATTGATTTAAAAGATGCATATTGGCAGATTCCGCTCACTGCTAGTGCTAGGGAAAAAACAGCCTTTACAGTCCCGGGAAGGCCTTTGTATCAGTTTACAGTTATGCCGTTCGGATTATCGAACGCCCCGCAAACAATGTCCAAACTCATGGACAAAGTTATACCGGCCAATCTTAGAAACGAAATTTTCATTTATCTTGACGATCTACTCGTCGTATCCGATACTTTTGAAAGGCACATAATAGTCCTTAAGGTATTAGCAAAGCAGCTAGAGCTTGCAGGACTTACTATTAACGTCGAAAAATCGAGGTTTTGTCTTAAAGAAGTAAAGTATCTCGGACATATAATTGGAAATGGTATTATCAAGACTGATCCTGAAAAGGTAGCAGCAATACGAGATTTTCCAGTCCCAAAGTCAGTAAAGCAAGTGCGACGGTTCTTGGGCACTACAGGGTGGTACCACAAATTCATTCAGAACTATGCCTCAATTGCTACTCCAATTACTGACACGTTAAGGCAGCGACATAAGTTTGTTTGGACAGACAAGGCGCAGAATGCGTTTGTAGATCTGAAAGATAAACTGTGTACAGCACCGGTTCTACATAGCCCCAACTTTTCACTGCCATTCGCTATCCATTGTGATGCAAGCCATACTGGTGTAGGTGGCGTATTGATGCAACACGATTGCAACGGAAATGATGTTCCCATTGCTTTCATGTCACGTAAGTTGAACCAGGCTCAACGAAACTACTCTGTGACTGAGAAAGAATGCTTAGCAGCCATAATGTGTGTAAAGAAATTCAGAGCTTACATTCACAACTGTTTATTGTCTCTGGGACAGTAGCGGAATCCACTCCGGAATCTAGGGTTGGAGATGATATTCAAAATTTGCTCCTTCGCTCCCTCGTCCCGCGGAGTCGCAATTTTTCTTCAGTCCGTTGGTTTTCCAAATTAGTATGCCCAAGTATCCATCCACCGGCGTGTTTAGCTTCTTGTTTCTTCCGGCCAGATTGAGCCGGTCAGGACCTTTAGCATGTTTGGGGATTGACTTATGTAATTTTTGTTGTTGATTTCACTGTTAACAACGTACCTTTTCACACTTCCAGCACTTTCACTATGATTTAAGTATATAGGTAATATATATGTAAATATATATATATATTTATTTAAATATTTAATCACCGTATTTTGCATATAAATATATATGTAATATACACGGGTATTTTCTTTTTTTTTTAAATTAAATTTTAAATTAATCTTCAACGCACGATCACACGACTTTTTCTTCTCCGTAACCTTGAGAGTTTGACCGCAGCCAACGACATCAGCTTGTCTTACGCATTTCGAAAAGCTGCTCGCTGAGTGCTTATTGAGTGAGAATTGCATTTGAGCGTTTTCTGTGCGGTTCGTTTATCTGCTTATCTCTCCTCTTGAGCGGCTGCCTGCAGGTCTCTACTAATTTAGGGTGGACCATATTTGTACTCAAAAAAACGGCTACTACACCCCCCACCACCACAGATAATGCAACGAGACTTACTCGTAGAAATATTATCTGGAAATAATATATTCTCTACTAGTTAATTTTTATATTGAATGTCTTTTAAATGATATACTCCAATGTTCTTTCCCTTATCATCTATTAGCTCATAATAATATGAACTACGTTTCTTATGTATTTTAGCTGAGATGAATACCGGAGCTAATTTTGAGTTAAACTTCTTGATGGCATTGCTCTGAGTGAAGTTTCGAGCGTAGACGGAGTCTCCGACCTTAAACTGGATTTCGCGACATCTTAAATTGTATTTTCGCGCGTTTGCCTCATGAGCCTTGCTTACATTTTCTTTTGCCTTTTGTCTGATAAGCTGCAATGTATCTGGGTAGCCTAATCTGGTATCATCGCCTATTAAATTTAACTTTTTTAGCAGACTATAATCTTTTCCATTTAAAATCATATTCTGCCCGAATGCTAGGAAATAAGGAGAATATCCAGTGCTTCTATGTAGCGATGATCTTAACGCTCCACTGATGGCGTTTAAATTCGTATCCCAGTTAGTATGTTCTTTACCAATATAAGCGCGAATTGCTGCTATGACTGATCGGTTCAATCTCTCGCTAGCATTAGCTTGTGGCGAATATATGGCTGTGCACTTTTGCGTTATACCAAAGCTAGTGAGAAATGATTGGAACACACTCGATTTGAATTGTGATCCATTATCTGTCAGGATAACTTCTGGTACTCCAAATGTATAAAAGAGTGATCCTTCAAGATAATCACAAATTTTTGGTGCCGTGAAATTCTTAAGCGGACATAGAAAATGAAACTTAGTAAAATGGTCAACAATTATAAGTAGCCCAATATTACCAGTTTTCGTACGTGGATAGGGTCCTAACAGATCGATGTATAATTTCTGAAACGGCCTATCAGAGGTAAATGGCTTTCCCATTGGAGGTTTTAGAACTATGTTCGGACTCTTAGTAGTGCGACATATTTCACAGTTCGATATATAAGTTCTTATTTGGCTGACCATGTGCGGCCAGAATAAATATCTTTTTAGTTTTTCTACTGTCTTACTCATCCCACAATGTGCAGAGCTTGGTGTGTCATGAGCTTGATACAAAACATCGGTAATTAGTCCCGTTGGAACCCAGAGTTTCCAACTTAAGTCTTCTTGTGTTTTATCCTTAGTTGCGAACTCGGTTCTTTTATAAACATAATTATCAATTACTTTCAGGTCTGGTAACTTGGAATGATTTAATTTTATATTTTCAATCAGACTCAAATATTCTGGTGACTTAAATTGTTCTGAATCTAAATCTGAAGGTCAGGAGTTCTCTATACACACGGATCATGCGTCCTTGAAATGGCTCATGTCACAGTCTGACTTAAGCTCTCGTTTGGCCAGGTGGGCTCTTAAATTGCAAGGATTTACTTTCAAAATTTTTCACCGTAAAGGCAGCGAAAATGTGGTGCCTGACGCGTTGTCTCGAATTCATTGTGAAGATTTATCATCCATCAGTATCGATAACGTAATCGACCTTAAGGATAAACATTTCAATTCTGAGGAATATCAAGAACTAAGGACAAAGATTCAAAGTCAGCAGACATTTTTGCCCGATATTAAAATTATTGATAATGTTATATATCGTCGTGCTGAACATGCCTCTGGCGATCAAGTAGCTGATGATGTGTGCTGGAAGCTCTGGGTTCCAAAAGAATTAGTTCCAGAACTTTTAAAGCAAAATCATAATAGTCCAGTCGCTTCGCATAGCGGTATCACTAAAACTCTTGAAAGAATCCGGCGTCATTACTTTTGGCCAAACCTAGTAAATGATGTTAAATCGTACATTAATAAATGCGACATTTGTAAGTGTACGAAGCATCCAAATCGTTCGTTACGACCACCATTACGGCCACCCAAAGAAACACAAAGATGTTTTCAAAAGATTTTTGTCGATTTTCTGGGTCCTTATCCTCGCAGTCAATCTGGCAACATAGGCATTTTTGTGGCGGTGGATCATTTGTCAAAATACCCTTTTATAAAGGCAATAAAAAAATTCACGGCGGAAGCTATCATTCGTTTTATAGAAGAGGATATATTTCATACGTTTGGAGTTCCAGAAATAGTATTGTCGGACAATGGTGTCCAATTCAAATGTCATAAGTTCAATGCTCTTCTTAATAAGTATGGCGTGCAACACTGCTACACTCCGGTATACGCACCGCAATCGAATGCTTCTGAGCGCGTTAACCGCTCAATTATCGCAGCCATTAAAGCATATATAAATCCTACCCAAACCAACTGGGATGAGAATCTTAGTCGAATATGTTGTGCTTTAAGATCCAGTGTTCATGCAGCTATAAGTAGCAGCCCATATCGTGTGGCGTTTGGGCAACAAATGATTACTAATGGTTCCACGTACCAGAACTTGCGGAATTTGCAAATGCTGGAAGATCGGTCCGTCACTTTTAATAGAGAAGACTCATTTGACATAATACGTGAAACTGCTAAAAAAGGAATACAACAGCAGCATTGGCGAAATGAAAAACTGTATAATTTACGTAGTCGGGAGGTTTCCTATAATATTGGACAAGAAGTTTATAGAAGAAACTTTCAATTGAGTAATTTCGCTAAAGGTTTTAGTGCAAAATTGGCACCAGCCTTCGTAAAAGCCAGAATCAAAACCAAAGTCGGTCATAGCTATTACGAACTTGAAGATTTACAAGGCCGTCCAATTGGCAAATATCACGCCAAGGATATTAAACAATGATAACCTTGTCTGTATTAATTTATGCTCTCCAAGCGTGTATCACCCTTTGATGTTTTCAACACCAAAGTGTGATCTTGGCGGAAGGGTGTGTAATAGTTCGCTTGTCGAGCTTATATATTTTTTTTGCCTCCTAAAAATAGGCAATAAATTGCTGCGTTTCGCATTTAGCGCCATCTACGAGCATTAGGGTTGAGAGTCCAAAATACAAAAATGTAGTAATAAAGGAAACTCAAAATTGGTGAAATAGGAATGTAAAACGATTTTTGCAAAAATGTGTCTTCGTAAGTTCATGGGACCACAGACACATTCTTTTCATCTCATAGCCCTTGAGCGAACAAGTTGTGCGCGTTGCAAACGGAAAAAAGTTGAAAAAAAAATAATCTAACCTACAGTACAGTGTAATAAAACAATTAGTGAAAAAGGAAAAACCAACAACTACTGTAAGTTGAATTGTTTAATTATTTTTGTTGCGCAAGGCCGTCAACTAGAAAATTCATTTTTTAGACTTTTCGCTGCAGCAAGCTGCACCCGCTCCTTATATATATATATACATATATTATATATATATATGTCAGTGCCTATTCTCAAATTTTATATGGGTAAATAAATTCATAACCATTCCAAAGAAGACACCAATTTTAATAAATGTGTTTTTTTAGAATGGGCCCTTAGTGGAAAATTTAGTGGAAAATTTATTCACACTTATTTACATATTAATGTAACAACTTAATATGTCACTCAATTAATTGGAGTATCAAATTGTCCAAAGTACTCGAGTCAATGGCTTAAGAGTGTCGCTCTGTAAACTTTCTCTTAACGCCTGCATTAACATACGATCATACACACCAACACATGTGTGTCGCTCCCGCTTGAAGACGAAAAAAGGGCATTGAGTGCATTTTAATTGTATTTTTATATCGAACATTAACGGATGGACATGGTCAACATTCGAGGATCTATTGCTTCGTCCTCAGATTTTCCTCTTTGTGCCACCCTCATCATGGAGTCAACAGCAACTATTAGCACAGTAGTGTGGAATTAGTGCAATTTCCTTTTTTTGTTTTTCATATATATCAAAGTGAATAATAATGTTAACCTAACCAAAACAGCACAGACACGTGTGCACTCGGCAAAGAAAATAGTTAAAAAGTTAATGCCAAGTTAAAAAAAAAAAAAAAAAAAAAATAAAATAATATTTTAATTAATCGTACATTCAATGCGAGTAAAAGAAAAAAAAGGAAATTGTGACAGTTCTGTGAAATTAAGAAAAATTTATTTATATTAAATAACTAATAAGTACCCTTTTTCTAGAAGTGCATGCAGAATGAAAATCACTCAAAAAGTTGTCTCAGCATAGGGCTTATGCATACAACGAGCTTTCGCACGTGGCTCGAGATAAATGCTCTCTTATATGATTATCACTCAATGCGAGCTTTTGCACTTGGCATGGAATATTTGCGCACTCTCTTTTGATCACTTTTGCAGCAACACACACACCAACACCAGGAAGTACTTCCAGCGTGGGAGGATGTATGTAAGTCACTCTTTTTCTTTTATTATACGACGTTCTTTAATGGAGAGCCATGCGTACCTAATGTGAGTGCATAAATTTTCCAACGCTAACTCTTTAATTTTGAGCATATATACCGAAGTCTCTTGCAACAGCACTAATTAAATTTATAGCATCACTTAATTATTTTTTTTGATTTTCTAAAATGCAAAGCCAACATGCTCTGAATGCATAATCCTTATATGAAATACCTAAAGCAAATAGCAACTATACATATATATACCCCCCAACCGAAATGAAAAATTGGATAATCTCATGTTAATATACTTATTAGAAATTTATGTAAACTTAGTCTAGTAATAATATCTCTTTTCGCATTTACTTTACCCATTTCGTATGCTTACGTTTAGGGATAGATTTTTTTCATTGTTTTTTCTTTTTACCGAGTCAGCAGAAACTTATTTGCGAATGTTTGTATATCGATTCAATTTAACATAAAATTAATTAACACAATCAAATCTTTAATGATGTGCATGCCAGAAGTTGAACTGATGATGCATGTACATTTTGCATAACCACTTGCATACCGTAAACGCTCTGATCAACCGGCATTTAATTTGTTACTTGCTCTACAAATCTTTCTGCAAACATGAACAAAATTCGAATTATCGCTTCTCTGTAAAATTATCCGTAATATCCTAATTATAATAAACCAACAATTCATGAAAAATATGAAATATATCTGCCTTTCGAGGCTTAATTGAAGAATGTATTAATTTTGTTGTGGAGTGGATGACATGCAGTTCCCGATGGAGGTAGGATAGCGGCCGTACGGCATCCCAAGGGATCCTGCTGTTTATAGCGGTCCGCAGGATCAAGGCAGGGTGGGCGAGTGCACCAACCGGTAGCACCACAAAAAGGATGACCTGATTACTTGAGCTATTTGAACACCCTATTTCTTTTGATTCTTTTTCTTATATTTCCTGTCCATGGCTTGTCTTCGTCTGTCTTCCTCTTTTTTTTTGTAAAAATATAGTACGCGAAACATAAATATGTATAACTAATAACCAGGAAGCAATTTTAGTGTGTCGGTTAACCTTCAGTAACCCAACCCAATTGCCGGCGAGCTTCAGCCAAAGCAAGCGCGTACTCCGACCGCATTAATAGCCCATCAGCTCTCCGTTGTTCATTACAGCATCCTCGTCACAACAAGCCGCATGAAACGGTCGTCATTCCACATCGCCACACATCGCAGTCAACAAATTCACCCCAACAAACTGCTGTAAAACGTCTCCCACATCTGCGTGCCAACCAAAAAAGTACATACAGTGATGTTGTGCGCGGTGGACCGAGTGTTGCAGGTGCACGAAAGGTGCAATCTCCACCAAAAGGTGCAATCTCCACCAAAAGCAACATAAGCCAGTCACATCGCACAAGCCGCCAACAAAAGAAAAAAGAAGGAAAACACCTATCAAAGTAGAGCACCCTACGAAGAAGCCGTGCAGTCAAAACGATTCAACTAGCGAAGTTCTGCGGACCGTCCAGCAGCAGCCGCCGCTTGAAAACGAGTTACTTGCACAACGGGAGAGAGAGCAGCAACAAAACATGGCCATGATCAATCGACTGGAAAGCAAAATTGATCAACTTATCACCGTCATACTACAGCTCATTGGCTCATCAAATAAAGATAGCGATGCTGTAAGTGACGTCCCATGTGGCAATGTAACTCAACAGGACAACACCAATAACCTCCAAAATGACTCGTGGACGGACACGGACGACACCGCCAATGACATCTATGACGAATACATGATATCACCATGATAGCCAGACAGCCTAAATGCCAATCTCACCTGGAACACAAAAGGAGAAAATATAAATGAATACAAGACAGAATACTTACCCGCTCCGTCGGCGCATCCAGCTTCAAACTCCAAATCCAGCAAGGCGAAATGTTCATCCGCAAACATTGAACCTAAAAAAAAGAGACAATATTACATTTTATCAACACTACTTACCCGTTCCATCGGCGTACCCGGCTCCAGACTCCAGCAAATCCTTCAAGACGAATCGACCAACGGCAATCATCCGTCTAATAGCAGCTGAAAGGGAAACAAAACACACTTACCATCCAGACGACGAAGAAATCCTGACTCAACCAGTAAATTGTCATCCTGGAGACTCCACGGCGATAGCTGCATCCTCAGTACCTGCTAAGATGGCATACAAATTCAATCGGCGATTCTCCTATCCGCCCAGCCAATGACTGGGTATGCAATGACCTTGACGAAGTGCTCTTCGTCCTCCAAGTACCTGAAAAGAAAGATTAAAATATATTATCATCCTGCTGCCGCGGCTAAAAATTAGCGGTCGCAAAATACCTACCCAACATCTAGACAACGCGTATGACGTATGACACGATGGACCAATGCATCCACCTACCACCATGTACCTGGAAAGAAACAAAACGTTGATAATTAATAATTAGCTAGTAAATGTTAAATGTAAAAGTGTTGTAATATATAACTTGTTATTTATTAAGAAAGGCCGCCCATGTTTTTGTGCCATTAGTAGGCCATACAATAAGTCGTTTTCTATTATAGTTGTTATTTAAATTTATATAAGTTGCCGATTGAATATGGTTTCGAAAGGCAATGACATAAATTGAATAAAGATGTCTTCAGTGGAGTAGCTGACGAGTAATTGATTTGATAAAAAAAAAATCCATTTGTTCAGTTGTGAACACATCTGAAAAATGGCTAACTAGCGGCTGTATTTATACAAAATAAAGATATTCACGCGCCGTTTGCAGACACCGCACCTGCTGGATCAGGTGGATCTTGTAATCGGCCGTGAATTTATTGTTGTGTGTCTGCCATGGCCACAGAAAGAGAAAGCGTTACTACCTCAATATATTTTTGAATGTATTTAATAGCAGCAAGCAATAAATGAATGGACAATAAAACTATATATGTATTTAAAAACAAGATAGAACGTTGCAGTCGGACGTAACCGACAGCGAAATACTATTATACCTTTTTTTGTGTACAGTTAAGAAATACTAGAATTCCGGGGGATATGGGCGTTTATCGGTTTTGGGGGCGGGAGTGGGCGTGGCCCAAGAAATGTTGGAGTTCGATCTTAGTAATATACCTTCTAAATTTGGTAACTGTAGCTCTTAAATTGCGGGAGATACAGGCACTTATCGTTTTTTGTGGGCGGGAGTGGGCGTGGTCCAAAATTTTTTTTCACATTTATGAAGGGTATTACTAGCAATATACCTTTAAAATTTGGTGACTTAAGTTTTCAAATTGCGTGAGATATATGGGTTTATCGACTTACACCAACAGGTGTATCGGTTTAGCTAGGTGGAGTGGGCGTGGCGTTCCAATTTTTTTTATCGATCTTTGCGGGAGTTACCAGTAACATACCTGCAAAATTTTGCGACTCTAGCTTGCAAATTACGGCAGATATGCGCATTTTAAATTTCTAGGGACGAAGTTCCTGGGGGCGGCGGATGTGGGCGTGGTTCAAAAATTGGTATGCCAATCTTTGGAGGAGGTTACCAGCAAATTACCTGGTTACTCTATCTTTAAAATGTTCGGAAATATACGGAGTTATCGATTTACAATCGGAATTTTCGATTATAGGCGCAGGTGTGGGCGTGGCACCACAAATTTGTTATCGGTTCTTAAAGGCGACTACCAGTAATATACCTACCAAATTTGACGTTCCCTACTCAAAAACTGCGGAAGATATAGCCATTTGAAAATTTTTGGGGCGGGGGTGATGGGGGCGTCGGAGGTGGGCGTGGCACATGCCAATCTTTCAAGGACCTCGCCAACAACCTACAAACCAAAATTGGTGACTATATTCATTAAATTGTAAGAGATATGGGGATTTATCTATTTGCTAAAATCGAATTTATCGATTTTCTAGCTCCCTAGTGGACGTAGGTCCAAACCAAAGACACTTTAACTTTTGAGGGTACTTTCCAGTATACGTTCAAAGTTTCAAGTCTCTATCTCTAAGGGTGTCATACGTACGGACAGACGGACAGACAGCATGACGGACATTGCACAAAACCAATACCATTTTGGTATAATAGTATAAAAAGGATCTGCAATGGCAACAGAAAGAAAACCCAGGCTCCCAACCTTCACAACTTAAAGTTCGCACACTGCAAGAAGTAAGTAAGTACAGACATAAGCCACACTACATCATATAAGTTAGCCGTTACTACCTCAATATATTTTTGAATTTATTTAATAGCAACAAGCAATAAATGAACGGACAATAAAACTATATATATATTTAAAAAAAAGGAACTTGCATATTGGCCGATGAATTCATTGTTAAGTATCTGCAATGGCAACAGAAAGAAAACCCAGGCTCCCAACCTTCACAACTTAAAGTTCGCACACGGCAAGAAGTAAGTAAGTACAGACATAAGCCACACTACATCATATAAGTTACCCGTTACTACCTCAATATATTTTTGAATTTATTTAATAGCAACAAGCAATAAGTGAATGGACAATAAAACTATATATATATTTAAAAAAAGGAACTTGCTTATTGGCCGTTGAATTCATTGTTAAGTATCTGCAATGGCAACAGAAAGAACCCCCAAGCTCCCAACCTGTACAACTTAAAGTTCGCACACGGCAAGAAGGAATTAAGTACAGACATAAACCACACTACATCATATAAGTTAATCGTTACTACCTCAATATATTTTTGAAAGTATTTAATAGCCACAAGCAATAAATGAATGGACAATAAGACCATATATATATTTAAAAAAAGGAACTTGCTTATTGGCCGTTGAATTCATTGTTAAGTATCTGCAATGGCAACAGAAAGAACCCCCAAGCTCCCAACCTGTACAACTTAAAGTTCGCACACGGCAAGAAGGAATTAAGTACAGACATAAACCACACTACATCATATAAGTTAGTCGTTACTACCTCAATATATTAATTTAATGTATTTAATAGCCACAAGCAATAAATGAATGGACAATAAGACTATATATATATTTAAAAAAAGGAACTTGCATATTGGCCGATGAATTCATTGTTAAGTATCTGCTATGGCAACAGAAAGAAAACGTATATATCAAAGTGAATAATAGTGTTAACCTAACCAAAACAGCACAGACACGTGTACACTCGGCAAAGAAAATGGTTAAAAAGTTAATGCAAATTTAACAAAAAGAAAAATAATTTTATTAAATCATAAATTCAATGCGAGTTAAAAAAGGAAATTGTGACAGTTCTGTGAAATTAAAAAAAAAAATTATATATATTAAATAACTAATAAGTACCCCTTTTCTAGAAGTGCATGCAGAATGAAAACCACTCAAAAAGTTGTCTCAGCATAGGGCTTATGCATACAGCGAGCTTTCGCACGTGGCTTGAGATAAATGCTCTCTTATATGATTATCACTCAATGCGAGCTTTTGCACTTGGCATGGAATATTTGCGCACTCTCTTTTGATCACCTTTTGCAGCCACACACACCAACACCAGGAAGTACTTCCAGCGTGGGAGGATGTATGTAAGTCACTCTTCTTGCTTTTATTATACGTTCTTTAATGGAGAGCCATGCGTGCCTAATGTGAGTGCATAAATTTTCCAACGCTAACTCTTTAAATTTGAGCATAGATACCGAAGTCTCTTGCAACAGCACTAAATAAATTTATAGCATCACTTAATTATTTTTTTTATTTTCTAAAACGCAAAGCCAACATGCTCTGAATGCATAATCTTTATATGAAATACCTAAAGCAAATAGCAACTATTCATATATATCCCCCCCAACCGAAATTAAAAATTGGATAATCTCATATTAATATACTTATTAGAAATTTATGTAAACTTAGTCTAGTAATAATAACTCTTTTGGCATTTACTTTACCCATTTCGTATGCTTACGTTTAGGGATAGTTTTTTTTCATTGTTTTTCTTTTTACCGAGTCAGCAGAAACTAATTTGCGGATGTTTGTATATCGATTCAATTTAACATAAAATTAATTAACACAATCAAATTTTTAAAGATGTGCATGCCAAAAGTTGAACTGATGATGCATGTACATTTTGCATGACCACTTGCATATCGAAACCGCTCTGATCATCCGGCATTTTATTTGTTACTTGCTCTACAAATCTTTCTGCAAACATGAAAAAAAATTCGAATTATCGCTTCATTGTAAAATTATCCGTAATCTTCTAATTATAATGAACAAACAATTCCTGAAAAATATGAAATATATCAGCCTCTCGTGGCTTAATTGTAAAATGTATTAACTTCGTTGTGGAGTGGATGACATGCAGTTCCCGATGGAGGTAGGATAGCGGCCGTAAGGCATCGCAAGGGATCCTGCTGTTTATAGCGGTCCTCAGGATCAAGGCAGGGTGGGCGAGTGCACCAACCGGTAGCACCACAAACAGGATGACCTGATTACTTGAGCTATTGGAACACCCTATTTCTTTTGATCTTTTCTTATATTTCCTGTCCATGGCTTGTCTTCGTCTGTCTTCCTTTTTTTTGTAAAAATATAGTACGCGAGACATAAATATGTATAACTAATAACCTGGAAGCAATTTTAGTTTGTCGGTTAACCTTCAATAACCCAACCCAATTGCCGGCGAGCTTCAGCCAAAGCAAGCGCGTACTCCGACCGCATTAATAGCCCAGCAGCTCTCCGTTGTTCATTACAGCATCCTCGTCACAACAAGCCGCATGAAACGGTCGTCAGTCCACATCGCCACACATCGCAGTCAACAAATTAACCCCAACAAACTGCTGTAAAACGTCTCCCACATCTGCGTGCCAACCAAAAAAGTACATACAGTGATGTTGTGCGCGGTGGACCGAGTGTTGCAGGTGCACGAAACCCAGCCGAACAACACCTGTCCAAGTTTCAGCACAATCTCCACCAAAAGCAACATAATTCAGTCACATCGCTCAAGCCGTCAACAAAAGAAAAAAGAAGGAAAACACCTACCAAAGTAGAGCACCCTACGAAGAAGCCGTGCAGTCAAAACGATTCAACTAGCGAAGTTCTGCGGACCGTCCAGCAGCAGCCGCCGCTTGAAAACGAGTTACTTGCACAACGGGAGAGAGAGCAGCAACAAAACATGGCCATGATCAATCGACTGGAAAGCAAAATTGATCAACTTATCACCGTCATACTACAGCTCATTGGCTCATCAAATAAAGATAGCGATGCTGTAAGTGACGTCCCATGTGGCAATGTAACTCAACAGGACAACACCAATAACCTCCAAAATGACTCGTGGACGGACACGGACGACACCGCCAATGACATCTATGACGAATACATGATATCACCATGATAGCCAGACAGCCTAAATGCCAATCTCACCTGGAACACAAAAGGAGAAAATATAAATGAATACAAGACAGAATACTTACCCGCTCCGTCGGCGCATCCAGCTTCAGACTCCAAATCCAGCAAGGCGAAATGTTCATCCGCAAACATTGAACCTAAAAAAAAGAGACAATATTACATTTTATCAACACTACTTTCCCGTTCCATCGGCGTACCCGGCTCCAGACTCCAGCAAATCCTTCAAGACGAATTGACCATCGGCAATCATCCGTCTAATAGCAGCTGAAAGGGAAACAAAACACACTTACCATCCTGACTCAACCAGTAAATTGTCATCCTGGAGACTCCACGGCGATAGCTGCATCATCAGTACCTGCTAAGATGGCATACAAATTCAATCGGCGATTCTCCTATCCGCCCAGCAATGACCTTGACGAAGTGCTCTTCGTCCTCCAAGTACCTGAAAAGAAAGATTAAAATATATTATCATCCTGCTGCCGCGGCTAAAAATTAGCGGTCGCAAAATACCTACCCAACATCTAGACAACGCGTATGACGTATGACACGATGGACCAATGCATCCTACCACCATGTACCTGGAAAGAAACAAAACGTTGATAATTAATAATTAGCTAGTAAATGTTAAATGTAAAAGTGTTGTAATATATAACTTGTTATTTATTAAGAAAGGCCGCCCATGTTTTTGTGCCATTAGTAGGCCATACAATAAGTCGTTTTCTATTATAGTTGTTATTTAAATTTATATAAGTTGCCGATTGAATATGGTTTCGAAAGGCAATGACATAAATTGAATAAAGATGTCTTCAGTGGTGTAGCTGACGAGTAATTGATTTGATAAAAAAAAAATCCATTTGTTCAGTTGTGAACACATCTGAAAAATGGCTAACTAGCGGCTGTATTTATACAGTCGTCAGTTGCTCTCATTATTATTTAAAAAAAAATACTTACGCTGCATTGACAAAATAAAGATATTCACGCGCCGTTTGCAGACACCGCACCTGCTGGATCAGGTGGATCTTGTAATCGGCCGTGAATTTATTGTTGTGTGTCTGCCATGGCCACAGAAAGAGAAAGCGTTACTACCTCAATATATTTTTGAACGTATTTAATAGCAACAAGCAATAAATGAATGGACAATAAAACTATATATATATTTAAAAAAAAGGAACTTGCATATTGGCCGATGAATTCATTGTTAAGTATCTGCAATGGCAACAGAAAGAAAACCCAGGCTCCCAACCTTCACAACTTTATGTTCGCACACGGCAAGAAGTAAGTAAGTACAGACATAAACCACACTACATCATATAAGTTACCCGTTACTACCTCAATATATTTTTGAATGTATTTAATAGCAACAAGCAATAAATGAATGGACAATAAAACTATATATATATTTAAAAAAAGGAACTTGCATATTGGGCGATGAATTCATTGTTAAGTATCTGCAATGGCAACAGAAAGAAAACCCAGGCTCCCAACCTTCACAACTTTATGTTCGCACACGGCAAGAAGTAAGTAAGTACAGACATAAACCACACTACATCATATAAGTTACCCGTTACTACCTCAATATATTTTTGAATGTATTTAATAGCAACAAGCAATAAATGAATGGACAATAAAACTATATATATATTTAAAAAAAAGGAACTTGCATATTGGCCGATGAATTCATTGTTAAGTATCTGCAATGGCAACAGAAAGAAAACCCAGGCTCCCAACCTTCACAACTTATAGTTCGCACACGGCAAGAAGGAATTAAGTACAGACATAAACCACACTACATCATATAAGTTAGTCGTTACTACCTCAATATATTTTTGAATGTATTTAATAGCAACAAGCAATAAATGAATGGACAATAAAACTATATATATATTTAAAAAAAAAGGAACTTGCATATTGGCCGATGAATTCATTGTTAAGTATCTGCAATGGCAACAGAAAGAAAAACCAGGCTCCCAACCTTCACAACTTAAAGTTCGCACACGGCAAGAAGTAAGTAAGTACAGACATAAACCACACTACATCATATAAGTTAGCCGTTACTACCTCAATATATTTTTGAATGTATTTAATAGCCACAAGCAATAAATGAATGGACAATAAAACTATATATATATTTAAAAAAAGGAACTTGCATATTGGCCGATGAATTCATTGTTAAGTATCTGCAATGGCAACAGAAAGAAAACCCAGGCTCCCAACCTGTACAACTTAAAGTTCGCACACGGCAAGAAGTAAGTAAGTACAGACATAACCCACACTACATCATATAAGTTACCCGTTACTACCTCAATATATTTTTGAATGTATTTAATAGCAACAAGCAATAAATGAATGGACAATAAAACTATATATATATTTAAAAAAAAGGAACTTGCATATTGGCCGATGAATTCATTGTTAAGTATCTGCAATGGCAACAGAAAGAAAACCCAGGCTCCCAACCTTCACAACTTTATGTTCGCACACGGCAAGAAGTAAGTAAGTACAGACATAAACCACACTACATCATATAAGTTACCCGTTACTACCTCAATATATTTTTGAATGTATTTAATAGCAACAAGCAATAAATGAATGGACAATAAAACTATATATATATTTAAAAAAAAGGAACTTGCATATTGGCCGATGAATTCATTGTTAAGTATCTGCAATGGCAACAGAAAGAAAACCCAGGCTCCCAACCTTCACAACTTAAAGTTCGCACACGGCAAGAAGGAATTAAGTACAGACATAAACCACACTACATCATATAAGTTAGTCGTTACTACCTCAATATATTTTTGAATGTATTTAATAGCAACAAGCAATAAATGAATGGACAATAAAACTATATATATATTTAAAAAAAAAGGAACTTGCATATTGGCCGATGAATTCATTGTTAAGTATCTGCAATGGCAACAGAAAGAAAAACCAGGCTCCCAACCTTCACAACTTAAAGTTCGCACACGGCAAGAAGTAAGTAAGTACAGACATAAACCACACTACATCATATAAGTTAGCCGTTACTACCTCAATATATTTTTGAATGTATTTAATAGCCACAAGCAATAAATGAATGGACAATAAAACTATATATATATTTAAAAAAAGGAACTTGCATATTGGCCGATGAATTCATTGTTAAGTATCTGCAATGGCAATAGAAAGAAAACCCAGGCTCCCAACCTTCACAACTTAAAGTTCGCACACGGCAAGAAGTAAGTAAGTACAGACATAACCCACACTTCATCATATAAGTTACCCGTTACTACCTCAATATATTTTTAAATGTATTTAATAGCAACAAGCAATAAATGAATGGACAATAAAACTATATATATATTTAAAAAAAAGGAACTTGCATATTGGCCGATGAATTCATTGTTAAGTATCTGCAATGGCAACAGAAAGAAAACCCAGGCTCCCAACCTTCACAACTTTATGTTCGCACACGGCAAGAAGTAAGTAAGTACAGACATAAACCACACTACATCATATAAGTTAGCCGTTACTACCTCAATATATTTTTGAATGTATTTAATAGCAACAAGCAATAAATGAATGGACAATAAAACTATATATATATTTAAAAAAAAGGAACTTGCATATTGGCCGATGAATTCATTGTTAAGTATCTGCTATGGCAACAGAAAGAAAACCCAGGCTCCCAACCTTCACAACTTAAAGTTCGCACACGGCAAGGAGTAAGTAAGTACAGACATAAACCACACTACATCATATAAGTTAGCCGTTACTACCTCAATATATTTTTGAATGTATTTAATAGCAACAAGCAATAAATGAATGGACAATAAAACTATATATATATTTAAACAAAAGGAACTTGCATATTGGCTGATAAATTTATTGTTGTGTATCTGCAATGGCAACAGAAAGATTAAAAGCCGTCAGTGGGTTAGCTGGCGAGCAAGTGTTCATATATAAAAATTTTATTTTTAAATTATCTTTGATACATTTTGTACCTTCATTTTTATTTAAATCTAATATACAAGTATTTTACATATAATTTGAATTTTTTAATTAATCTTATCTACTAGGTATGTAGGCATGTACATACAGAAAATAAACCAGATTGCGCCATCAGATTTTTTAGCAAATACAATATACTGTACATTGTGAACATCAGCAGTCAATTATGTTCAAATTTCTAAATTGTGATGTAAGGAGACAAAAATTACATTTTAAGAATAATTTAACTATTACAATAGTGATTTTTTTTAAAGGAAATAAATTTGTAAAACTGATTATATTTTACTGTTATGCTTAACAAGGGCAACATTCAACTTCACAGGTCAACATAATATATATTGTTTCAATATTGTTGATGTGTGAAGCAACTGTTTAGAGACGTTTATGATTATAAAGTATATAAATTTTCAGAAAAAACCTTAACGCCGGTTATGCTTCATTTTTCTTTTTAATTATTTTACAGCATCATAACAACTGAAACGTAGTGTGAATTTTAAAACAAAACTTTTATTTGCTTATCAATGAAAATGTTTAATAAGTACATTTTAGTTAGTTATTTTGCCAAACTTTTGTTTTATTCATTTTGAATAAATTTTCTTGTATGGTTGTCATTGCCTTATTGACGCATCTTTCTAAAGTTACGGTAATTCCGAAAGCCTTCGAGCGAGTACAGTTATTGCAGAGCACTTTTTCTTTTTTTATACTGGAAATTCTTCAAATATGTAAGGTAGATATGAATTACCTCCGAAGATTGGAAAAATATTTTCCAGTCCAACGTTTTTGGACGTTTAACGTTGTGGACGTAACGAAAACATCTAACCCCTTAACAGGTCTATTTTCGAAATGCGCAATCTGATTTTACTAATTATAATGTGTGTATGTACTTATTCATACAAAATTTGGTATGTGCTTTCTTATAATACTAACGTGTTCCGTTATCAATTAATTACTTTTACGAGTACAAATACAGTTCGATGTACACACGCGCCCTAAAATATACTGTTTCATTATTATTACAAAATTATATCTGTATATAAATAAAATAATTTAAAATTTGTAAATTAGATTGTCCCTGTTTGAACAATTGCATTTTTATTGAATTTTACTTCACCTGTTAACGGGTGATTTATATTTTGCCGGTTTTAGTTCCAGCAGAGCGGTAATTGCTAATATTATGTAAAAATATAAGGCTCAACTAAAATAAGATTTTACTTATATTTGTTTGCAATTACGAATCTAACTGAAGAAATATTGCCTATGATATTGTTATAATTAAAATAACACTTGCATTCATACTATCTTTATGTACAATTATAACAAACATATATACAATTTTCCCATACACGTGTATATAGATAAAAGTAATTAATATGTTTACATAGGTTAATCTTGTTTATTATATATATTTATCTCTAACCTATGAAATACATAATTTAAAAGTTTTCGAAAAACTTGTATTTATAGTTTTTGGTTGAGTTTCCCTTAGTAAAGATTTTGGTTTCAATATTTATTCTTATTAGGTATATGTAGTTAATAAGTAAGCCACAATATATGTGGTTATATACATTTAATCGTTTGAAGTTGAGTTTCTTAATATATTAAAATATGTTAAATTGCGCCGTAATGCGTGTTAAGCATTGAGAGATACGCCGATAATTCGCGGGAATCGAAACTTTATTTCGTATAGCTTCAACTGGAAAGAATCTTGTTTTTACTTTGATTTTCGAACCAAACTTATTAGTTACCAGTTCAAGGGTAATTAACTACGTCGTGCAATCGTTCTCCCAAAATTATAAAATGCAATACTTTAGGGTGCTTATACGTACCTATATATAAACTGATTATTAAATGCAAATTAACTTATAGTATGAGAATTGTTCTCGTTGAGTTCAGTTCGTCTTCTTTATATCGTCATAGATAAAATACCAACAAATGACTCTAATGTCATGTTAGTGCAACTTTTTAGCATTCACTAATTTTGTGTCTACTTCAAGAAAGTGTTACAGTGTTATAGCTTCATATGTATCTTTGGATCCGTGAAAAACTTCCGAAATGTATTGCTCTTTTATTTTCCGTCTGGACAATGTCTGCTTTATGAAATGTGTGCTGTGATAGTCGGTTGGTGAAGGCACTACACAAGAAATATATCTGATGTTTCTGATTTTGTGCACGCACTACCAGTTGGAGAGGCTGCGGACACCAGCGAGTTGGCTCTTGTAGCAGCAAGGGGTGATCGCAAATCTTGGTTAAGGGATGCCTGATTTTGACCCCCTTCATAATAGTATGATGAATCTGTAATATGATAAATGTGGCCTTAAACTTTATCAAACTTTATGCTTTATAGATACTTACTGATTAGACCACTACTAGTACCGTAACTGTACGATCCATAAGCACCACCATACTGTGAATATGCAGGACTATAGGCATAATCCGCGCTTGGAACTACTGATCCACACGCTAAAAAAAATAAATATATATATTTATTTAAATTCACAGTAAATTTCAAAGTAATTTTACTTAAGAAAAATATAAAAAAAAATGTATTATAAATAAATACAAAATCTTCCCACAACTACACTATAAAGAAAAAATTATATAAATTTAATAAATGTAAACGTGTTAAATTTTCCAATACTTTCTATAAGTCACTCAAATTGTTGATGCCTTCGTAGATTCTTAGTATTCAATATTAATTGTATGTTTAAAAAAATTGAGTGAAGCCAAACCTAATGTGCCACCACCAAGTGTTGTGCGAGATATGCTAGAACAGAACTAGCAATGAGCGACGAGTGCAAGACTTGAATTAGCAACTTGCCTGAAGAGTAGTGGCTAAAACTGGGAAGCATTGTGGGTGTGGCATAAATGGCCGTGCTGTTTGTAGCAATTGAATCAGCATCAGACCGTCCGTCGACCGATGAGCAATTAGCGCTGGACTGTAGAAGTATTAAAGATGAGGTATTAGCTGTTGTTAGTGGGCCGTTGTTCGACATCTGTTGCTGTTGATGATCCTGGGTCTCTGGCATAAGGTGAGTTATGGGAATGATGTCGATCCCTCGATGATTTCCTAAATCGTTGCGGTGACTCTTATTGTTGGCATTTTCGTCCCTGGCCAAATGGTTGACAGCCTCTTTTAGATGCTGGTTAGTACTATCTATGCTTTGCACATTTTGTTCAACTCGTAAAGCGTTAGAAGGAACTAAATTTGGTGAGCTCCCGGCGTTTGCGTCATTACCTCGAACCATTGCGGAACTATTGTTGTTATCCAAGCTTGTTATTGTGGGATAATTACCATTTTCAATGGCAATTGCTGATTTAATTCATTAAGAGTGTTAATTTAGTTACTTTTGATGTATATCTGTCGTATCTACAGTTATTACGAATTTATTAAATAATTTTCTACAAAATATATACGATTCTAATAAAAACACATAACTTCGATTTCATATAAGCTGGTGCACGGGCGAACCAAGCTTTTCGCAATGGAGACGTCTGTTAAGTAATTTTCTTACCTTAAATCTAGTAATAAAGCATTACAAAGCTTATAAATTTAAATTTTTATATTATTTATATTTTTTTGCATGTACTCTTATAAAAATACCAAGTTTAAATTTTAGAAAGATATACTCATTATAGCACCAAAATCATCTGATCAAAATTGAAACACAGTTTACAAGGTGTATCTAGCTTGGATATGACACTTTTTTAGGGCACTTCATATTCCCGATTATAGATAGTCTACTTGTTAAGAGACTAAATATTGTATTTGGGGATATTCTTACCTGTATAAAAGGGTGAAATAGTTTGTTCCTGTATATTTGCATTAAATTTCATGTCTTGCAAACTGATAGGCACTAGGGGCGTCAATGAACTATTGCCTACAGTTTATGTTCACAAAAATGTACACAATTGAAATGATAAAAAAAAATCATATGACAAAAAATATATGTAGACTAATTGACTGTAAATTACAGTGTAAAAATATAATTTTTTGAATATTTACTTACCAATTGAGGGTCCGATAGGGGGGGTATATAAAGTGCTCTGGCTCTGTGAAATCGTGGCAATGCTATCGTACAACATAGACGAATCGTTGCCGACGGCACTGCCCACACCCGCACATGAAATTGTGCTTGTTGAAAATCCATTTGGTGCTTCATAGTAAGCTGGCGCGCTGCTACCATTATTTGTTGTCAAGTTACCAAGCTCTGAGAGTAGCTTGTGCTCATCCTTGATACACCACTTACCAGACCAAATCTAAACATATTGAATGACAGAAAATTATATTTATAACTATTGAAACTTTGATCATTAAATTAGCTCTTATTATTCATAGTAGATAAGCTATACAATTTTAGAAATTAAAGTTATAAGTTTAGTAAAGTAGCTTTAATTATATTCTTATTAGCTAATTTTGTAACCGACTCATAAAAGGTACAAAAAAAATATGTTGGGAGTGTTTTTAGTGTTTTGGCACTTACATTTGGGTATATCTGATCTCCACCGTAAGTCAAGCGCTGTCGCTTAACATCGTCTTCGGAATGCATGTTAACATCCCGATTCTCATCTGAAATAGTGAATATTTTAGTTATTTACTTATTATTGCACATTCATATACTATATTATATGCCTTAAATTGTTGTTTTTATTTTTATATCTTTCATTTGTGTTTGTATCTACTTCCAACGCTGTCTCTACCTTTATCTTACACAGCTACGGCCCATTGTCAACCCTCTCTTTGCAATGCTAATTCAATTATAGCTGTTACTTTGTTGCTGACCTGACCGAGGTAAGCGCCACGTGCCTCTTAAGTGCTTTTGCGGATTGAAAGTTGACTACGGCAGGATACAAATGTAAATAAATATGTCAGCCACGTATTAGTTGCCTTGAAAAGTTCTTTATAAGCTCCTAGTTGATTACAATATTTTGAGTGGTCTCAAAAAAATTACTGTAATAGCCTACACTTTGTGTTTACAATTATTACCAAATACAAACACACATGTATTCATAACAGATAAGATAGCGCAGTAGAGAGAACGCGACTGGGAGATACACTGTAACCACGGATTTACCTATCATACGTCGCACACATTTTTGATATGTATTACATTTATGTATTTCAGCGCTTGCTGCTGTGTAATTTGGTAAACATCATAAAATTGTATTTTCGATTTTCTCCTAAGAACCCAAGATACACAGATGCACGAGATGATTGTTGTAATCGTATTTGGAGGGTGAAGCCCAATGGTCACACCTACTTTTCAACCCCAAACTTAACATGTAACGACACTTTGACCAAATATTTTGTTTCATTCTGTCTTGCTAAAATCAAAATGATTTGAACAAATTTGCCGCAAATTCCAGCTTAAGTACAACATTCACTTTGGACTGCAAAGATGTCCCTAGGGGAATCGATAAGAAATCTGGAAAAAATTACCGAGTATACACAAGCAAAGGATGATGAAGGTCTGGGATGATTTCGAATGGAGTCTATTGCTCTTTTATTGCCTGCTGGTGCCCGGGAGTAAGACTATCAGAAGCAACATCATTGTATCGGACTCTCTTATTTCTATAATTGTTTCAGATATCGATGGGATAAGGGAAGCAACCTAAAGCAGTTGATGGAACATCATCATTATTTCTTGAACTTAGACTCGACAGGGGTGCGATTTTTATACCCTGAACCCATTAAAAATGGGTAAAAAGGGTATAATGGTTTTGTGCAAATGTATGTAACAGGCAGAAGGAAGCATCTCCGACCCCATAAAGTATATATATTCTTGATCAGGATCAACAGCCGAGTTGATATAGCCCTGTCCGTCTGTCCGTCTGTCCGTCTGTCCGTCCGTCTGTATGAACGCGCGGATCTCAGAGACTGTAAGAGCTAGAGACTTCAAATTTGGAATATAAGATCTCGTATACCAGGCCCAGATCAAGTTTGCGTTATTTTATCGATAACTGCCTCAGTTTCTGAATTATCGATACATTTAGATTTCCGATAGCAGTAAATTGCAGATATCTCTCACAATTTAATGGATACAGTCACCAATTTTGGTTGGTAGGTTGTTGGCGAGGTCCTTGAAAGATCGGCATGTGCCACGCCCACTTCCGACGCCCCCATCACCCCCGACCCAAAAATTTTCAAATGGCTATATCTTCCGCAGTTTTTGAGTAGGAAACGTCAAATTTGGTAGTTATATTACTGATAGTTGCCTTTAAGATCCGATAACAAATTTGTGGTGCCACGCCCACACCTGCGCCTACAATCGACAATTCCGATTTTAAATCGATAACTCCGAATATCTCCGAACATTTTAAAGATAGAGTAACCAAACTTGAAAGGTAATTTGCTGATAACCTCCTCCAAAGATTGGCATACCAATTTTTGGACCACGCCCACATCCGCCGCCCCCAGGAACTTCGTCCCTAGAAATTGAAAATGCGCATATCTGCCGTAATTTGCAAGCTAGAGTCGCAAAATTTTGCAGGTATGTTACTGGTAACTCCCCCAAAGATCGATAAAAAAATTGGATGGCCACGCCCACTCCACCTACCTAAACCGATACACCTGTTGGTGTAAATCGATAAAGCCAAATATCTCGCGCAATTTGAAAACTTAAGTCACCAAAATTTAAAGGTATATTGCTAGTAACACCCTTCATAAATGTGGAAAAAAAATTTTGGACCACGCCCACTCCCGCCCACAAAAAACGATAAATGCCTGTATCTCCCGCAATTTAAGAGCTACAGTTACCAAACTTAGAAGGTATACTACTAAGATCGAACTCCAAAATTTTTTGGGCCACGCCCACTCCCGCCCACAAAAGCGATAAATGCCTGTATCTCCCGCAATTCAAGAGCTACAGTTACCAAACGTAGAAGGTATATTACTAAGATCGGGCCACGCCCACTCCAGCCCCCAAAAACGATAAACCTATAATGCATTTAAAGCTTGGTTCAGGGTATATGGTAGTCGAGCTCACTCGACTACAGCCTTCTTACTTGTTTATTTCGCTATTTGTGGCGAATATTGAAAATGACAAGTGCGAGTGGTGCTCCTTTTACAAATCCATCTGATGCCTTACTTTATTATAATTGTTTAATGTCCTTCGTCACCCCTAACAAACAAAATACTGCCTGTTTATCTGATTAGATACCCGTTGTCTATCTGGGCTGCAGCATTCACGTCAGCATCACCTAATTTAGATGATATCTTATTACACAAGTTTTTGGGGTTTGATTCCATAGACACATGCAACAACGACGACGAGTGTGGTTGGATTATACCGCTAATATCGCCACAAAGCACTTCGCGGCAATTCAACGCAATCGTCTGCAATCCCCACCCTTAACTGATTTAACGATATGCAAATCGAGGGTTTTATTCTCGGAGCAAGTAGCTTTTGAGAGTCGGTTTCAAGACTTAAAATAATTATTCAAATTAAAGAATGTGCATATTTTATAAAGCTATTTCCCATTCCAGGCTTAAATTTAAATCAAAATTTGAATGGTCATATATATATCTCTCATCACTGTTTAAATTTATCATGTAACATAAATAATTTAATCTTACCATGAACTTCATTTCGCTTGCGTTTGCAATTTGTCTCCGATGTATTATTGTTATTGCTATTTGTGCTGTTACTGTTGTTGCTTAGATGATGGCCATGCTGTAGACCCAGAATGCCGTTTATACTATATCCTGATCCTGACGATCGCTGTTCAGCACCCTGTTGGATCGGTGCAGTTGTAGCATTGCCAGTACTGCTGCTATTGTGCGGACCAGCATTGCCGACGGTCGCGCCAACCTCTTGCACAGAAACTGGGCCTGGACCCGGAGTATGCGCAATGACTGTCGCCGACGTATTAGTGTTGTTGCTGCTGGAATTATTGCTGCCATTGCCGGCGCTTGTTATGGGCTGCTCGCTGCCCCCTCCCGTACTGCTGTCGAGACTCTCAGTGGCATTGTGCCCGTTGCTCAGACTTTGTGGCATTTGGTGCTGCTGCTGGTGATGGTGTACGTGTTTTGCCTTTTCTGCTGCTTTATTACGAACGATCCTGCAAAGATTATTCAGTAATATTGCAATAAAATGTCAGTCTTTGCATTTGATTGGGACCACAAATTCAATGCAGTCTTAGAATGCAGCATATAGTAAATTCTTATTGAAAAAATTGATTTGTTGATATAATGCTCGGAATAGGCGTATGACAAATTATTTCATCCAAACTAATAATAATTAATACAAATTATTTTTCATGGGTCTGAAAAGGAAATCGGTAAGTTGATATTCATTAATGTGACTTATTATGATTTTTGGTTTAGCTTAGCTCCTTGTTCAAAAGTGTTATGTGCCAAGAATAATAAAATTCTTGGCGCTATTTTTAATTCTCAATTTTAAACATCATGATTGCTATGATTTGTTTGTACAACAGAAGACTTCTTGAACCACAATCTTCTGATAAATTAAAAAAAGACTTAGTTATACTTCTGCTGCGATTGCATAAGATTATAAAATACCCACAAATATTTAGCGATCTCAGAACAGACCATAGAGGGGAATTCCTGTGCTGTTGATTGGTTGCGTTCCATACTTACCTATTTGTAAAAACCATTAGTTTAATTTAATTTCATTAAATTGTTTAAGAATGAGTATATCTTTATTTTGTTTATACCGCGCCCTTGACATTGCCAGTAGCAGTATTTGTGCATATGTACATACTTAATTTAGACAACACTTTGCCCTCACTTTATCACAGAGGGTTGCAGATTGAGCGGGCAACTCAAGCGGAATCAAATCAAATTATGTATTTCAAAAAGGACAATCGCACTGGGTTGAGATATACTTTTTAAGAGAGTGGTGGTATGAGCGTTGGGTAGTTGGGCAGTGCACACAATCGGGACATATGTTTGGGATGCGCGGTCTTATGCTTGGCTTTCATATTTCGATTTGTTTGCTTGAAAAAGAGGGATGGTGATTGGCTTATGTTGAGTGCTGCGAAAGTCACTTTATAAGTGCTACTCTCTTGGGATTGTGATTGAATGGGAATCAAAAACTGGACTAGCATACTTGCTGTTACTGAAAATTCTCGTATTTACTTGTATATAGGACCAATCACATATACATGTACGTACATGATTGAATTTGCGCCCTAATCATCACTCGAGTGCCATTGAATCACACATTGTTGTATTATGGGCAGGTTAATGCTGATTATCCCTTGAATTACTCATCGCATCGGTCACATGACATGCTCTAATACTAACGCTATGCATAGTCCCAATCGTAATTCGCAGCGAATTGATTCTGAATGGGTGCACGTGCAGCGTGTGGTTGCAGCATCCACATGCTTAGCAACGTGTTCAGTTAAGTGATGGTTGGTGCGAGAACAGGCGTGTTTTGTGGGGTGGACGAGTGGTGTCTGTCTTGTGTGAACAAGTGCGAAATACTTTTGGGTATTAACTTTAGTAAAAATTTCGACGGCCGTCGCATCGCAGCTTCCACCATTGCCGGCCGACCGAATTGAAAATGTTGTAGTGCACAGCTAATTTATGGTATTCGTAGAGCCGCGAGTCTCAAACTTTGAGCAGCTGCCTGCTGGCAGCATCCTTGGCCACATAAAATGAATTATGGTCAAAGAGGAAGTGCGTTCATTACAATGCCGTAGAACGGCGGCTATGACGACAATGATGTTGAGAATGATGCCAAAAATGTTTCACCGGAACACGGATAGGAAGCTGGCTTTTGTGGTGGTCGTGTGTCAAGCATTGTGCCGCAATTATGAACGCTAAAAACTACTTAGATATTTTTATTAGCCCAGTGCTTTTCGAGCCAGTGTATACGAACTGCACCCATCAACGAAAATTGTGACGGAAGCGGATTCGGAAGTAAGCTGCACGACAGCGTGCAAACATTACAACACTAACACATTATGGTTATCAACATGCAGCTGCTGTTTTATTATTAGCTGTACACATCTACTTGTAAATATGTATTAACACAAAATAAATAATTTTTACACAATATACATAGAAGTGCATGTCCTTTCTTCATTTTTTTAGCATGAATATTTGCTACAATTTATACATATCCTTATATTAAAAGCAAACAACACAAGAGTATTGAATAACATTTAAAAATACTTTTGATATAAATGGTCATAGAGACGACAATAACTAATCTTTGCTGGTCTAGAATATATAATATGTATTTGTTAGATTCTACTTAATATGATATTTAATATTTTTAATGAGAGCACGATCTACAAATATTCTTACCGGTTTATAGAGGATACGCTGGGGACGTTGTCCTGAGAGCATATTCCTTCTGCCAACAGCCGATCACGAATCTCCCAAGCGAACATAGTTGGGTTCTCTCGCTTATAGTTTGCTATTGCGTCAACGACTGGTGGAGTGGCAACCTTGGGTTTGGAGCCGCCTATAACGCCTGCCTTAAAGCTACCAGTCTCGTAGTACCTAAAAAAAAGGGAAGCATTAAAACTCTCTAGATAACAATTTTATGGTTTTCTTAACAATTTCTCATCCGATCTTGACACATTTTGTATAAAATTAAAAGATCGTTCCAATAAATGATAAGTGATTCGCCTTATTTCAATAAGGCAATTCATTTTGTAGCAGAACAAACAATTTCACGATTTTAATTAAAAACAATTTTAATGTCAGACGTCGATTAGGTACAGCATAACGATTCCGGATTTGAGCAAACTGCAGACAGCGATACACGAATGCAACCAGTCCTGGACAAACCCAAAGACCGAAAAGATTTATTGTACTCGTGGCACTGAATGTTGAAGTACGAAGCCTCCAACTCCTAACAGAGGACATTTGCAAATATACACATGTATAACAAGTGAGAGCGTTGCAGACCGGCGTATCCGACTGTGAAATGCTCTGTTACCAGTGTAACCAGTGTACCAGATAATAACAAGTGCCAAAGAACCTTCTTGTGTGGTTGTGGCCGGGACGGCAGTGGGTGGGCACCTCCAAGAATTACTTACCTTGATAATATTTTTGAAACGCAGCCATGGCTTACTCGTAACTGGCGTGATATATCACACGGACGGACACCGTTGTGTGCTAACTCCACGATGCGCTGCCGTACTACGTCAGGTAGGGGCCGACCATTTACAAACACGCCACCCAATTGATTAACGCCACCGTGACCTAATTTGAAATTAAGATAATGCAACAATTTATTAAAGTTTCCGCTTTAAAAACGATTGTGGTATTTAAATTCTAAGTTATTCAATTATAATGAGGTGTATACAATACCGGCACCTATGGCTCTAGCCTTAAAGTTTTATCATATAAATAATAAAATTATACTTTGATCGGATGTCTTCCTAAACGCAGGCAAATCACTTTGAAATGGGATAGACTAAATCAAAAAGCCCATATTTAATGGGCTAAACCCGACGGCGGCAATAATATACTTTATGTTATTTTATTCCCGTGGTTGCTGACTGTTGCTCTGTGGGGTTATTTATTCACATTATCATTGCTTTACTCTTAATTATTTGTTTTGCATCCCGAAACAGACGAAGCATCAAAAGTCATGCACGGGCAACCACAAAGAAAGACCGCACTGACTTGGTCTGAAGAAATCTGTCCTAATGACAAACATACAGCCAAGCTGGGAGTCGTTTACACATCATTAATATTTTTGCACTTATGTATATGTATTTTGCACTTGAAATTAAATCGCTAATTAAGTTCTGATTCAAAACATCTACCACTACATTTAAACAAAGTTTAAAGCATTTCTTATAGTGTTCTCAGCTCGAATACATAATTCCAACTATTTGAAAACAAACTAAATAAAAAATAGAGAAGCAAATTAGACAAGAAGTTTGATCTATATATTGCAGTATCACAGCCAGCTAACGAAGTCATAAACAACATTTATTTTTAATAAGATTTTTAGCTTGAAAACTGACTGATGCCAACCAGGTAATGGTCTCCTATTATTTGAGATCTTGTCGGGCGTTTCAATATTTCGCGGATGCTATTGATAAGCACGATACACGAGTGTGTATAAACAATAATACTCCAGATGGTCAACTATGAGAACTAGAGTTTTATGTTGCTTTATGGGCGCAGCGGGATGCAAGCTGTAGTGTTAAAATAGACAAAGGTCTCTTTGAATGCATGACAGAATGCAATTGTCGTTTAATGAACTATCCATTCACTTTCAATAGATGTGCGCATATATGACCAGTTCGATGTTGCTTATAACTAATAGATATTGTTTGCATACACACATACACACACACACAAACACACACACATATATATATATATATATATATATATATATATATATATATAAATATATATACATATTACCGCTTCTTTGATTCCTAACTGTATAGTCTAACCCTCGTCTCCACATTGTGTTATTCTCTTTTTGTTTCCTTTTGTCAATTGACATTGTTTGTAAATGTTGTTTTATTTAACGCCACTCTGCCAGCTTGCTACTGAGAACGAGTATTGTTGCACAATTGCATCTTTTCAATTATTATCAGTTAAAATGATTGTTTTAACTGTCTTGGGTACGTAATTTTAAAATACTAATGAAGGATATTTTATGGACGTGGATTCAGCGGGTGTGCCTGTGTTTGGACGTGATAATATTTTATACATAGTTTTGAAACATTCCGTGATTTTTATTTTAGCTATGTTGCATTTTTAGAACGAATTAATGTTTGTCTCTTTTCAAATATAACCTCTTAACACCGGCAATTAATTTAGTTTTTGTATAAGTTAAGGAATTATTTTTTAAGTTAACGAATATTTAAATACTCAATGGGAAATACTGATGTAACCAAATAATAAATAAGTGTGATGATTTACATGTGTAATATTCCATCATGTTTTGATTGTAACGATACGCCGTAGAGAGATCCATGTTTCCGAATCTGTTGTTAATCTTTTGCCGCTATTTTCAAGTTTTATTTGTGATTGTTGTAACAAATAAGTATATATAAACATATATATATATATATATATATATATATATATATATATATATTTTATATATGATTCGACGGTTTTAAAGACACCAAACACACACTATATTGGTCAAGGTAATTGCACATATTAAATTTTAGATTATTTACAATTCGGACTAGCAACGGCTATACCAATAAAAATGATAACGTATAGTGCCACGAGAGAATGTTAGTACTTCAAGAACAATTTACAGCTGCTTCTGTAACAGATAACAAAACCGTAAATGCAACCGATATCAGAATTAGCATACACGTCGGAACTAAAATTATACAGATTTCAAATTCACGATACGCGACTCCGAATAGTGGCGAGGCGTTTGGTGCTAGGCTCAGTGTCGTTGTCTATTCTTGTTCATTGCATTCGTGTAAGCGCGAACCGAGTCAATTTCCTCCTTTATATTTTTGCTTGTCGTCGTCACGTTGTTTTACTTATTATACATTTTTTTGTTTCGTTTCCAGTGCCGTGAAATATTTCTAGCCATTTTTTCCGGACTGTTTGCTGTCAGCCGCAGAGATCCTGCGCACGTTTTGTTTCTTATCTCTTTCTATGCGTGTGAGTCGTGCGTGTGTGTTTGTGTCTGTGTGCGGGCGCCTGCGATTGCAGCTCGTGTGAGCTGCGTACACAGCGTGTCCTTGGTCCTTGTTTCGCCACCGCACCGCCCAACCACATCGGGTTGCGCATACTTCACGACTGCCCGACTACGACTTACTGCAGCGAGCCAATGAAGACGAACCAAAAGCGAGAGACAGCCACACCAGAGCGTTATTCGCTTTCTATTCTTGTACTAAGTACTGCATACACTGGGTAATGGTGCTGCTGCTGTTACGCTCGTTGGTAAAGTCGAAGGTGGGTAGAGGCGGTGTCAGTGGTATTGAAGGTGGTGTTGTCGGTAGTAGGTTTTGGATTGGCGCTAAATGTCTAAGCCCACGGCTTATGGTTAAACACTGATATTGTGTGTGCATTTTTGGAAGAGAAGCGGGCATATGTGTTCTGTGTTTCGATTATGAGTATCACCTAACTTTGATCTACTATAAATTGAGAAAGCTAAAACTACAAGACCTTTGACAACGTTCGATAATTGAGAATTATTTAGTGCCTTATTATTTCAACGATACCGATTTATTGAAAACTTGATACTCAATTTATATCATATTTATTAGTGACATTAAATATGTATTTTTTTTTTTTTTTTTTTTGTCATTCGATCTCATGTCTACTTGGGCAGCCTTAGTCTTGGCCTTAGTGACAAATATTCTTGCATATATTATAGATAGATGTATTATACTACTTGGTTTTTGGGAGTGCGTTAGAGCTTGCGGTCCACATTTTAAGATAAAGAGAAAGAGCGAGCGAGACGGAGCGAACAATAAAGTGAAAGGGGAACGCAATAAACACCCAGTGGGATTTCCGCCAATCAGCACTAAGGCCAAGATGTGCTTAGCACCAATCACAGCGGGCAGTTGTCGTTTCTCGTTTCTACCACTTAAATATTTGCGGCTCTCTCTCTCTCTCTCTCTTTACTTTATCTACCTATCTCGCTTATACACACCGCTCAGGCTTTCTTGTTTTGATTGTTTGTTTGTTTGTATAAATCAGTTGCTACTCGCTCCTATAAGAATTGTTGTGTTTTTGTATTATATGAGCATGTATGATGATGACAACATCTAGTTGTAACATAAAGACAAAGTAATTATGTTAGCGACAAAAATATTAACAAGCGGTTTTTGTGTACATACTGACGTACTCGTATGTAATTGTAAATCTGTGAGTAAGTAATGTATCATCTTTAATGTTGATTTTCTACTTTAAATATGAATAAGTGAAAAAGCTAGACCATTTTCCATAGATTGAAACTGAGACAGCCATCTAGCGCATGCCCCATATATATGCGTACATATTTTCCGTTTACCCTCAACCTACTAAGTCGTGGAGCATTTGAACAATAGCTTTGCCGCGTTGATTGAAGATTTTTATGTAATTCGATTATGGTTAACTAGCAAAGTTTCTGACGCCAGGCGAACCAAAATATCTATGATGCTGCCACTCAGAGTTGATGGGGACTATTTTCGGGATACAGACATACTATATATTAACTCTAAAGTATTTTATAAATTTACAATATTATCTTTGAGTTGGGAACTTTCGTCTACAAGGAGTGCACTAATCTATTAAAAGTCGCATGAAGTATTTTATACACCGACGTATTCGCTGTTTTAAAAGTTGTTATTGGAATATTTTTTTTTATTATATAAGGAAGGGTATGATGTTTTGCTTAATGTCACAGTAAAAAACATTTTAAATAAAAGGTTAGACATTTATAATTGCATAGCATACAAAAGAATCGTAGAATGTGTGCAGCGACATGGGACTTGTTAAAGGTCATCTAGTGCAAGAGCCTTGACTTCCCCACTGTTCGCTCACAGTCTGGCCAGATATCGTTTCCCTTACAAATTCGAGTTGTGTTAATTTCTGAATTCCCAATTGTGTGTTCAACTGTTATTGAAAAATACTAATTTTCCAAGCAGACCCCCATGATACTGACTTCATTGCAACTTTAACGCAACGCAGCTCATCTATATATTGAGTGTACTCTTTATTTTAATTTGACAAATCACTTTTGACTTATGTTTTGACTTTTCTAGTAATATCCTTTGGGGATTGTTTTAATTATTATTGCGTTGCTTTTATTGTTGCTTTTCCTGGTAGATGTTGCAATAAAAGTCGAATTTCGTTCCGGTGTGGGCTCTGCTGTATAAGTCCCAATCACATAATTTGCATAATTCACCTGAGTTGAATAGTAATGTCTTTATAATTTTTTGTATTGTGTTTACTACGCTTATATATTTATATACAGTATGTATATATATAATGTGTAAGGAGGCCTTAGCAGCAAATACTTGCGCTGGGTGCCTTACTCAATATGAATATATATAGAATCAACCATGATTGTTCCTACAAATAATCCATTAAATAATCCACAAATAATCCATTGACTACATCTTTAAAAGTGATGCTTTCATTGAATTGAGCACAGAGAAATAAAAACGGTCCATCATTCTCACTTCCGGTTATTGACAACAAAGGAAAAAGCATAAAGTAAATGGTAGGAAACTGTTTCGAATCTGTGGCTTTTGCCTTACATGATGACTAAGGTGAACGGCAGAGCAAAATGCTTTACATTCATGCGGTTATTGGCTTGGCCTGGATGTTGCCAATACTATTTTTTCAGCTGATACCTTAAAGAACAAACTTAAAATTGTAATGTACACCATGGTCTGAGTGACCAGTGGGCCTCTTGTTCTGTTCGCTTGATAGACATGTGAAGGCTTACAATAATACCCACAATCCACAACCGGCGGATACGAATACCCAAACCCATACGTTAGATACCAACTTATCAGGCAGGCACCATTTCGATTCAAGCAAACAAAACAAGAAAGCTTGGCAATCCGAGATGAGCGGCAGAGAAACTAAAAACACGTTTGTGGTTGGATTGCGTTTTTTTCAATTAAACACGTAGTTACTTGAGACATGTCTGACTAAACCACAACAGATTGACCGCTCGGTTGCCTGTTGCCCGACTAGGAGACTAACTTAAGAATGAAACACTGCTGTCTGTGACCATGGTTTGTCACACGGGATCAGTAGCTGAGGATTAACACCCAACAGATATAACAACATTACTTGTATGGGAATTTAATAAAATAGTTGTTGTATCATTGACAAAATGTAAAATGGGAATTGTGTGTTTACATACCATCTCCAGAAATGCTGCCTTGCGAACTGTGCGAATCTTCTGAAATTTAAATTGACAGAGACAAATAAATTATTATGCTATGCTTAAAATGCTTCAAAATATATATCTTACCTGTGTTGTTTTGGGCATCGTTCATGGCTGTTATCCATTCAACCGTCCCTTGTGACTGCCCTAGAAAACTGTTTCCGACTGGAGTGGACGGGTCTTGGATCCCCGGAGTTGATATACTGCGCACTATACCGTTCGAGTAATCGTCAAACTTTTGGTCTGAAATTAATTGTATTGAACATTGTCTTGTAACGAAATGTGAATCATGCTTAAGACGCAGTAAACATATACATGTGTTCTTAATCAGACTCAGAACAGCACAGCCGCTGCCAGAGCTGTCTACTTCAGCCTTTTACATTCACTTCTCTCAATAATATTGATTCTATAAATTTATTATATAAGCAATACCGCTTCAGTCAACTAGGAGAGCTTCGTTACAGTTTCGATAGGTGCAGAAAATCTCCTGCTCATATTCATAGTATGTCTGCTGTATTATTATTTAAATTTTTTTTTTTAAACGTTCAATACCACATATTTTTATAAAATTCAGACAGCTAAAGCGGAATTTGTTCATTCGTACATTCCAAGACTGTACATATCAAGTGAATAATTTTAAACAGACAATGTCAGGCATTAAAAGGCAGCATTTGTCTTACTCTAAAGATCAAGCACAAATGCTGACTAAAATCACTTGCCTTTAACTTAACGCTCTTTACCCCGAAACACGGCAGCCCCGAGTTTATGCTATTGTTCTTCAACTACATTTAAACATTTATAGTTAAGCCTCGACTCTATTCCGCTTATTACGTCCAGGAAACCGCCTTTACTTATGAATGTACGATATTTGGTGGCTTTCCTTAAACTCGGAAATGTAAATGTAATCTTTTGTTTAGATCGCTGCATCGTTGTACGAATAGCAACGTATTCTAGTCGAATCGTCGCTAAGTACATATGCAGACATTTGTATGCACGTGTTTGTTTATTTTTGCAATTGCAATATTGCAATTTTTTATTTAATAATTCTCTATAAGTTTATTCTTTACACAATGAAATAGTATGGAAGTTGAAAAAAAATGATTGTAAGCCCTGTAAACATTTAAAATGGAAGAATGGCACTAAATCTAACTGTAACTTACCTTTAGGCCTGTCATCCGTGTGATTTGAGGAATAGACCTGGCTAGCCGCATTTTGATGGTGATGCTGATGAGTGCTGCTGCTTACCGTGAGGTGCTCATTTGTTGACGAGCTTTGAAGTGTGTGCAAAGTTGATGAGGCGCCCATCTGCTGTGGGAGTTGATGCTCTATATGCTGATGTTGCGTCGGCTGACTGCTACGTAGCGACACGGGCTGGGTTTGCGATTGATGAACAATATGGTGCTGGTGCTGGTGCTGATGCTGATGCTGATGTTGATGCTGGTGCACTAGGCCCGGAGAGAGTGTCGCTAGCCCATGGCTAAGATGTGGCGACGACTGCATTTCCATTATAAGCATATCATCAATATCTGAAAGACCGATCGTGGCTACATCAATAACTCTGATTAACAGAAGCGACAAGCCACAGCCATTTAATCCCAATGAGCAATCCTACTATCTACAAAATGCTGTGCATCAGAATGTTTAGGTTAAATTCGATAGATACACTCGCTATCCACACAGGCTGCTGGTTTCTGGATAATCATAGATTACTACTATGAAAGAGTGTGCTACTTACAGCGCAGTGGCAGTTACTTTGGCGCGTGCTAATCGAACAACAGTGTCCAGGATCGAGACCGAGGGTGAGGATGGGTTTCAACCATTCTTTAACTTGCGCTCGAGCCACGAATACGTAACTATAAGCACCTGGTAGAAACTACTGCAGCAGGGTAAAGGCAGCCAACGGCAACAGACAGAACTAGTATTGTTGTAGAAAGAGAAACAACAACAGTAACAGCACAAAGGAATGTTATTATTATTATACGCGACTAGAAGAGACCCTATATGAAGATAATCCCGATGTATGAATCGCTAAGAAGGTATAAAATATACGAATACTGTTCAATTGGATACACGGAAACGTGTATCGGCCAAACACGCAGGTATGTTTAATATTTACTATTTACTATTTACCCTTCATAGACAGAGTGTATAAAACCGTCGCCAGTACTGGTGACTTAGACCATACTCAAATTGCAGCGCGCAGAACCATGATATACAACTATAAGCAGCAGGTTAAAGCTAAACGTTTAACAAGTAGTCGATGATGATGTTTGATAACGATAATGATAATGATGATCATCATATTGTCGGATGAGAGTATTGCTGTTGTAAACCACAATGGCAAAGTTTCTACAATAGAATATGGACAAGAAAATTGGTAAGTCGAAAAAACCCGACTAGGAGATATCCTATATATTTAAACATTAATATGCAAATTTTGTTTTTTCCTCTCACGGAAGAGCAGATATACATATATGAAATTTTAATAAATGATTAATATTATTGTGCAAATTAATTATTAATTAATCTCGATTAGAAAAATATATGTTTAAGATTATCGTTGTTATTGATATAGAAAACTTATTTTTAACAAACTCCTTATAATAAATTTACAAGCAGATATAATTAAGCTTTCACATAAGCGGTCGGAGCTCTAACAAACGGGTAATATTCTACCTGAAATATGCTGCAATAAATGACACTAGGCGCATTTTCCCGCTTATTTCAATGCAGCCGCTTCATTTCCCTTCTTTTTGTTTTTCAGCACGCACGAGCTATGTATATCTAAACACATTCACACATACCACATAAAAACACACCACATACATACATACATTTTTGTGAGGCCCGCGCGCGCTAGTTCACCTGTTCTTAATTGACCTTTTCAGGACGCGCACCCTCCCCCCATTCCTTTAGGGTCACTGCAGTCAGCCGGTCGGTCAATTGATGAGTCAAGTGTGCTGCTCACCAAATGCAAGTGAATGTGTTTTTGTGTTTAGGTTATGGAGCTCGGTTCGGATTATGTGATAATATTTATTTTGGTTGCATATGTTGCTTTATTTTGTTTTGTCCTATCCGAGCCCGAATGTATCTACGTCTACACTTACTAAACGGACCATTTGTTCTATTTTCCTTTTTAACCCTGGCTCATTTAAGCTTCATACGAAAATTTAATTAACTTAATTTACAAATTTATGTATTTATCGAATTACAATATATAGTAGGGACTCGATTTGACATGATGTCACATAGCTAAAATACAAACGCATATCATAGCACATAGTGCAGAAGTCACGGACGACCACACCCTCACTAATGCTTGGAGACAAGGTCCGCTGCGACAGAGAGTACATTCATACATACAGAGTATTCTGTCTTAGATCACATTTTGTGCGCGTAATACATTCAATTTGAAAAATAAAAGTGGGAAAATAAAAGCGTATTTTCACACACTCGCGCTGAATAATGGTGAAGACGGTGACGATGACGACGACGACCTAGCGCAAGACGAGACTTACAAATAAACTCCACTGAAAACGGGAAAAAACAAGCTCAAGGTCAGTAGCGTGGGTAAATTTCGCACATAGCTTGTATTTTTCTTTATATACAAACATATACATGCATATATTTGTGCTTTAAAAAATAAATAAGATCTTTTGGTCTTGATCTTCAGCTTGATCATACAATTATACATTTTCTGTATTTTAGGAGCAACACTTGCATCCTTAAAATTACATGAAATCGTGTTTAGTGAGTAAACTTGGATGTTATTCGGTGAAGAAATTATATCTATTGATAAATTATTTAGGGATTTGTTTCATTTCATTATATTCATAAAAAAAACTTAATTTAAGCGAATACTTCAAGTAAATTTTTTCTAATAAGAATAGCTACGTTTGCGTATATTTTAAAGAATTGCACAGGTCAATATCATATGGTCATAAGTTTGTGCTCATACATTTTAATTTAATGTTTATTCCTTAAGGGGCCATCAAACTAAGAAGCACGGAAGTAATTTAACAATAAACTTCCATGAGTGCTGGTCTCCTGGTAGTATATGCATATGTATATGTCTTTTTGTAAATTCGAGTGATAACGAATGGGGGATATTTCATTTGAAGTGTTCTTTTTTTTGAACCTTTAACTTTTGTCCGAACAAAAAAAATATACTTATATAATTATTACATATTTTTTGTCCATATAAATGCACTCACCCAAAGAACTTCAGCATTAATTTGTAAAGCATGGAAATGAATAAAAAAATTATTAATGCTTTCTTTATTCACTGAGAACAAGCAATTCACATTCACTCACTAATTATGCTGTTTTTATCATGTAAGGAGGTTTCTGGTTTCATTGATCTTAAATTGCAACACTGCTACATAGATATTTGATTTGCCTTTAACGGCAAATTCCAATTATATAGTAATCATATCATTATATATATAATAATGTATGTACATGTATATACACAAAATTTTGGAAAATTAAACAAGAGAAGAAGCCGCGTTCCACTTGCTACTAGGTTCACGAACGCGCTACAGGTCCCTGCCAGGTGGATCGGTGGACCGTGTTCAAAGAGTTCTCAGGCGAAACTGTTTTTCTGTTGAATGCGAATGGTCGGCGGAAGCAGTTCGAAGCCGCTCTCACTCAACAAGCTATTTGTTATATTTATGTGTGTACATATATATATGTATATACATATATATACATTTATATATATGTATATTTACATACATTCAAAAGTGTGTTTGTATGCGTTCTGAAGAGGCTTTGAGCCGCGCTCAAAACCTGGTCTGAGCACATCTACGACTGGTGGCTTTACGGTTGGTCGGCTTCGTTTCCACTCAAACGGGCTGACGACTAATCGGGAGCGTTAGCGATACCTGCGCCTGCTGTACGAGAGAGTTTTTTATTGTACTTTACACGATCAACAGAGGCGCGATTTTCAAAATATACCTATATATGTACTTACTTCATATATATACAAAGAGGTGCATATAAATATATATAAGTGCAGACAAACGCGTTTGGCTTTTTTATTCTACATATGTAAGGAAATATGTTATGTATTTGCGTTTGAATTTTTATACGAGTGAATATATTAGATACATCCATATGTGAATCCGCACCTGTTTACATACAAATGGATGTACTTATGCATACATATATACATAGATGCATACATAACATTGAGCATTCGAGGCTAGGCCGCTGATTTCACCTTATTCGATTGTATGTGTAATTGTTATATGGTTTACATCTATATGTATGTATATACATATACATATGCATCACATATATCACATATACATGGGTTTGTTTGCATACTATTAAGAGTCATATGGTTTGCTTTTGTTTCAAAACTAAGAGCGACAAATAGTACGCACTTATTAACGTATATATTCATATAAAATAACTAAACAGCGATATTGCCAGCCAACAATAGACATAAACAAGTAAAGCGAATCAAGCCCGTTTTTCATCTCAACTCTACCCGCACTATTTTTTTGGACACGTTGAGTTACTTAGTTGAGTACTACAGATTAGCGAATACAAAACACCTTATTTGTAAGTTCATAAGATACGTGTTAATTAAATAAATTGTGTTTATATTCTTGAATTATACGTATGTACGTATGAGAATAGAAATAATCATTTTATTATATGAAATAGGCATACATACAATCATTTGAATATTCATTTGATCGATTTTGGCATTTGAATACAAAGTGAAGGTGAAGAAATGCTTCAGCATAAAATCTTTTTGGGTTGAAACAAGCGATGCCTGAAGTCTTTTTACATTTTTACATTTTAAAACATATCTAAATAATTTATTCTTCATGTACCCTCCATATATACTATATACATATTTGTACTAATTTATAAACGTATATATAAACTAATATTTATACACACATTCGAGTATGTATGAATAAGTTTAAACATAAACATAGTATGTATGTAAATGGAGAATCGTTCAAATATATGTGGCTTACCTTACTCTTCGCACACACAAACACACTTTTGCAGGTGATGGTTAGGCTGGCAAGACGGCGCGTGCCAAACAAATAGCGACTACCGTTGCAAACCACAGGGGAAGGGGAATCACTGAACCATCTCCTAATCTGGCTTGCACTGCAATCCGCTCGTGTAGTCTTATTGCCTGATGCCTTGCATATAAGCCGACATATCTATACTCTTTTCAAATCTGTATACCCTGCATGTAGAATGTATATATATATATATATATTGAAATTACCACATGCAGTAAAAAGTATATCCAATCCAATATACAAATATATTCTTAATATCTTAGCACCACCCGAAGCTGTATAGCCATATCTGCTTGAGAGACAAGTCAATTTTATATTTTATCGATAGCTATCGATAATTATATTGTTTCTTATTTTCCCCTTCCGGTTTTCTTAACTTCTGAAAGTTCAAAATAAAGAAAGCGGGCTTATTGTCGGAGAAACTGGTGAAAAAGACAGCTCGCGAAGTCACTGGTTATGTTTCGAACAAGGCATATACAAGTATTTTTATAAACACTTGCTTACACATATAAAATAACATAGCTTACATACATATATAAATGCATATGTTTATTTGAGTTTATTTTCTGTGATCTCGCCTCTACAAGCGAAAACCTCTTAGTGCTACAAAAGCCCGCGCTTTCTATACAGAACACCTGTTAGATAGATGCAACCGTGACGCCGTAGCGGTGTTGACGATCAGAAAAACCACCCCATGCCTTCCGTTTTGATATTTTGCCCTCCTTCCTTTTTTCCTTACTTCTGCTTGTGGGCCAAAATACGCGCAACTAAACTCTGCATTGACGCCAGGTCAGGGTTCAACGCTCTGCACAACACTAAAAAAAAATTATATTCGGGTTGTCAAAGATTGACTACGCTATGAAATGTAAAACAGTTTATACTCACTTATACAAACAGTTTATACTCTGCTCACCAAACACAGCGCAAATGTATGTACAGATTAAATGCTTGCCCTCTCTGCCGTATGGTTTGCTCGACACGAATATCTGAATATCTAAATAAAACATCTCAATCTTAATATATATTTGAACAGCAGGTACTACCCGGTAAAGGGTTTTGTATATGTATAATTGTCATTATTATTATACCTTTCGGACACCATGTAAATAAATACTTACAAGCCGATCGATTAAAGCAGAAATTGTTCTAAGAACTATTTTCCATATTGCGCTGCGATACTTGATATACTTATACATATACATATATATATGTATATATATAAATAAATATATATATATATATATATATATATATATATTACATACATATATATATATATATATTTGTTTGCATGTTTGCTTTCGCATACGCCAATGTATGTATATATTATGTATCCACATATCCATACATACACATACTCAAACACATAATGTTCGTTTGTCGATCGTACAACAGTATACATACATACATATATGCATATGCATGTATGATGCATGTATATACGTATGTATGTGTTATTATCTGATTTTGTACGTGTTTGCTGTAGTCATCCATACCGCTTGCTCTTTATTTGAACAATCAGTATTCATATGTTTTCGGTATGAAATTCGGTATTTCAATTGTGGCTCGTGGCTTTTCACGGTCTGCAAGTCAACCGAGACTGCTCTTCTGCCGTTTCTTTTGGTCTTTGACTGTTGCTTTTTCTGTTAATGTTGCTTTTGCTTTGGCTGCCGCTAGTTGCTATTATGTGCCACTGTTGTTGTTATGGTCGTCATTATTGTGTTTTGTTTTTGTGCTAGGTCCCCAATTGCACTTTCTTGTTATATTTTCATACCCTATACTGAAGTAGAAAAATTAGTATAACCGAAAACCTACGTACAATGTACATTTTAAGTTGACATTCGATTTTGGGATACCACATCAGATAGTTCAGTAATTGCCCAACTATTTCTTTATATCAGTAAAAGTAAAATGTTTGTTTATTCTGGTAATGAGTATTTTGCAGGAGATGTAAATAAATGCAATGTATTTCCTAACTTAGATCAGAGATTTTCGATTGTTGTTGTTTAGATTTGCAAACAAGAAAATTGTAAATATATAAGACCAAAAGCAAACTTATAATGTAACGAAAGAAAATATTTATTATGTATATTTATATGTTTATAACTGTATAAGATTTATTTATTCACAGACGATTGTACTTTTGCAGATATGATAAGTAGAATTATTAATCAAATATATTATACAATACTTCTATTAAATTTCAAAAATTTATATTCTTTATTAATGAATATGTTTAAAAAATCTTTAAAAGCACGGACAATATATAATAACTAAAACACGATTATTCACCGCATACTAAAATTTATACAGTTTATGAAATGTTCGCCGAGGTACATTCGTTAACTTAAATTGTTAAAATTGTGGCTTTTATTGTTATTCAATTCTTATTGATACTCCCTTACGAAAAATTGCAAATTCTAATTGCTTTTCAAGAAAGTTCACTTCGGAGGTGTTGTTACAGTGGTTTTCTGGTTTGTCCAAACTGGAGAGCATATTCGGAGGAGTCGTTCCATTAGACAATCAAATCGTTGCCGGGCTCATCTGCGAAATATCGAACCACTCGCAGTTTCATTGGTATGGTTATTGAAATGGTCCGCAAATTCCTCAAGGATGTTATCTCCAAAACGTCTTCGTGCTATTTGACTGCAAACTGTGTAACGCGAAGTCGCAACATTAAAGCGCGACAAAACGCAAGGCAACATTTATTATAGTGTCTTCAAGGGGTGACAATCAGTGGTAATTGCGCAATCGCATCAGCCCATCGAAGGTCTTCACCTCTTCACCCCTAAATCGAGCAGATTAGATATGATTCTGCTGTCTTCCCAATTTCCAACACATCTACAAAAACAAAAAATGTTTAAAAAAATAACCATTTGAAATTAATATCGAAAAATAACATACCTCCCGCTTCCTTCATTTAGCATCGTGTTCGCAATATTTCATGAGCAAAGTGCGTTAACATGCGCTAAATTGCGCTTAAGGCTGCGCAAACTGTAAAGTAGGTCTATAGTTTGAAGATGTAAATAAAAATTGTTATACAATGTTTGAATTATTACATTAAAAAATAAAAAAAAATGTTATTAATTATTAATTATTATAACCTGTAAACGTTGTACAGAATTTTCATATATATAAATTTGGTTGTATTTCTATTTTACCCACAGTTTGTTGTATTTGTCTTATCTGGTATTTATCGAAATAAAATACCACAAAAAAGCACTATAAATGATTTTGGACTATCGATAGTGAATAATTTAATGGAGGTGGCAACTCCATTATAAGAGAACAGACAGATGAAGAGCAAAAGCTAAAGAGAATTAAAAACAATAACAGGCGGCGTTTCACGTGAGCTAACATGCGCTAAATTGCGTTAACAGCCAATTTTTGAGTAGGTTAACTTATGCAATTCTATAATTTAAAAAAGTAAATGTAAAAAATGTTTGAAACAATTTAAAAAGTTATTAAAAGTTTTAGTGTTTATATTTGCATATGAAAGTAAATAATTATAAGAAGTTAACCAACAACAAACGTGTTTGCTTCCCAATTGATTTTGGCACAACGCGTGGTCACCAGCCAGCGGTCTTATTTTTGCATACGAACATATAATAATCAAGTTCCTTTTAGATTATTTTTAAATAATTGCCAAGTTTTCAATATTAGCGGGAGCACCCCTAGTTTTAGAGCAGCAAGCTTCTGTCCTTTAGCACTCTCCTTAAAGCATATCATCTGATATGGGCCAATTGCAAGTTGGTCTCGTTTTACGTTAGGCTTAAGGAAAAAACATCGCAAACAGTGAACCCTCTCGGTCAAATATAGTATTTTACAATTATAAAAAAACAATTTTTAGGGGCGTTTGTATATTAGTATGCTGCGATGACATATCTGGGAGCTCTGGGATATTAATAATCTTGTAAAAGTGGTTATTTAACAATCGTATTGACCGCACTAAAACGTTGATATAATAAATTATGAAACAACAGAAATTCAGCAACTAAAGTTCTCAAATATATAGAGTAAACCACCACAACCATCTAAAATACAATATATATAAAAAATGTTTTAAAAATAAATTTTCAATCAACTTCCACCTAGGCAATATAATTTGTATTATTATTCCAATTGAAAATGGGCTTAAGCATTAGTGAGCGAGTACTGTATCAGCTGATGGCAGACGATTGCCAGCTCATTCGTAAGAGCGTGTTCGTTATTCAATTTTCATTTAGTCCGTTAACACCGAGCCGAATAAACGTTATTTTGGCTCCGCAAAGTGGTTTGTTTGCAATTCATACGATTTAGTGTCTAATAAATAGTTAACATTTTATTTGTTTGAATCTGCCAACAGTTTCAAAAGTGATAGTATGAAGTGAATGAAAAGAAATTCAAAGCCAGACTGACATAACGTGATAATATACGTCGGCAACCAGCTTAAGTAACTAAATAAAATATAAAATAGTAATCAATAAATAAATAAGTCGGTTAACCGAACAAATTGCAGATATAATAAGTACATGCTTATATATAGTATAGACAATGTAGATTTATACATATGAAGGCAGATTCCCACACATATATTTTTAAGTACTTACTCAGCGACACCGACGATGACTTCTATACTACAAACATACACATACTATTGTGTGTGTAAGTTGTGTGAATTTGCCATTTTTGGCTGACAATCGAATTTCACTCCATCTCCAACGAATGTGTTCCAGACGAAGTGTCTCCAATACTTTAGCAGTGACGGTGATTATATATATATATATAATATATATATTTATGTGTACATGAATACTTGAATATGTAAATGAAGGAACTCGAAATCTTAGGATGTTTGATTTGCAAGTTTTCATTAGATGATTGCCAGAAATTATTCCGGCAACAAGTTCAAGAGGCACGTGTAATTGTATATTACTGATTAACGTAGGCTTAGTATATCTATCTAGAAATAAACATTCTTACTAAGTTCATATCGCACATAATAACATAATTGTAGTGCATTCCGATTTTATCTTATTTACGAAATATTTGCCTAACGGGGTTACGACGTTAAATGTATTCTGTTTAAATACACTTATTATTACGTATAAATGTGACTCCACAAACAACTGTCTTACACTAATGTTATGTGCGAGTAATTCAAAAAGTTGATTGGAGGGGGATTCGATATATAATAGAAATGAGAAGAAAAAAGATTGTGTCATCTTAGCTTAAAGCTCTCTAACTCTCCTATTCACTTGCCTTATACTGTAGTTGTTGTAGTTGTGTCCTGCTTGCTCTTTCCACAGCCTAAAGCTAGCATTTATATTTGGTTGCTTTTGGCGTCGTCTCGTCGCATCCTTTTGTCTGTCTGTCGTTACAAATGGTTTGTATATTAGTACATACTTTATATACATACAAAAGGTTGGTATGCTTATGCTTGTAGGATTGTATACTTGTACGCACGTACAATTGCATATAAATTATTTTAATATGTACATGGATACTGCGTAAAATTGTCTGCTTAAATAAAATGAAACCTACGTATTACTAGCTTTATAATTATTGTTTCAATTTAACGAGCACACAATATATGTATTATATGTATAAAAAAGTATGCTATGAAATATTTGTATTCTTCAATGTCCCATATATTATTGTACCTTGTTATTATTATTATTATTAATTAGATAAACTTCTTAGGCATGGCTCTTTTCCGTCTGATTTAGCAGTTAATATACGGAGGGCCGAATATTATGATATCGATTAAGTTCTACAGCAAATTCCCCTCTTATTTATATATACATTTGTATCCTTACAGTAAAATATTGTATTATGAGGCGGTGGATTATTGAATGCATGAGGTACACAATATTTAGAAATAAAAACATGCAGCAGCCGCTACAAAAATAACGATGTTATTTGATTTTGACGAACAAAAGCGGGTTGTATCAGCGCCAGCATCAGGATCCATTGATAGCAAATGCTTTTACAATTGTCCCTGTTTCTGCTGCCGACAGGGATGTTGTGTTTTCGTATGCTGCTGCAGCTGCAGCAACTTAAGCCGGATTTGTTGCAGCTCATGCACCAGCATCTATCCGTCACCACCACCACGCAAGGGCAGATCCTGTGTGGTCTTTGGTGCATCAAAACTTCTCGTCATGGCTGTCACAGTGGCTCGTCAATGGGCTGTCGCTCTGGTCACACTGCTAACTAGCTACATTACGCTGCATAAGACGGGCCAGCTTACTGTGCCTTGTGGCAGTCGGACCTTATCCAAAACACCTTCGATTACAGTGCCTAGCAACTCAGCAGCAATCAGCAATGGAGAGAGTAAATTAAAGGAACAGTATGGGCACGGTCATGCTTCCTACGATATTACCAATGACCAACAACTGAAGACCAATAATTTGTGCAAAATGTTCTGCAACAATCGTAAGAGGCAAAGAAGACGTCGTCGTCGACGCCGCAGACGACGCCGCAGGCACAATAACAATGGCAGTAGACAAACGGGAAACAGCAAACTGCAACAATATCAGGATAGCATATTTCAGTTAAGTCAGAGTCACAGACATAGCACATGTCTCTCGCTTGAGGCTTTAAAATCAATTAAGCAAGGCAATACAGCAGAAGCTATAATAAGAACACGCAATACTTCATCGGATATACGTGTATCGTCCTTGAAGGCTTTCGTTTCATCATGGCCATCAGCCAATTATAACACAATGCGCCATTTTTCTAAAACCAAACGTAACCGTGCGAATCTTGTGTGGCTGCTCATTGGACTCTTTTGGCTGGAGATTAAACTTATCAACTGCAATGCAATTGCTAGTAGCGGTGGCTACGTTTCAAGCCTCGTTACCCAAAAAGGCTGCACTCTGTGCCAGTTTGAGGAGGGCAACTTTTACAGCGATAAGGGTGAGTTCTTCAAACTGTCAATAATCATTTACTCGTACACATCTACTACTTACAGACATCAAACATTTATATTCAATACCTTAAATTCAATACAGCTTTATTTACGTAGGCGTTCTTTTGCTTAAAAAAAATCGCTTAATTAAAAGGTTTTGCATAAGACCTAATTGTGCATTAAATAAAGTTAATTTTGATAGGTAATATTTTGAACCAAGGAATTTTAACCGGCGCCCTTGAGTTCGTAAAGCTTATTTATTTTATAAACATCTTTAACACAGTATATATACAGCATGAATCCATATAACTGTGATACTTACATAACACTTTACAATTGTCACATTTACACAGATAACCCACACACAGATTACAATAATAACAATAACAATAACAAGTACAATAACCACAACAATTACATCTACAAAAAAACTAATCGCAATCATAACAATATTGTGCTCAGCGACCGTGTTCGTTTGGAATCGATAAAACGACAAATTCTGACAAAACTTGGCCTCACCCATAAGCCAAATGTGTCCCATCCGCTACCCAAGCAGTTCATCTGGGAGACGATCTATCGGGCGGACGGTGGTCAAATGGTAACAAATGATGCGTTTGACCACAGAGTCGGCATTAAAAGCGCTGTTTTAAATGACCGTCAAAAAGGGGTGGGAAGAGTATCCGATATTAATGAATTCCATGCACCAAACACGGCTTCTGTAAACACAGAGCAGAATCGCTCAACCAGTCAAAACTTTGCATACACATTGAGCAGAACCAATAGGAGCACGAAAAGCTTCTTGAAAAGACATTTCTTAAGAAATCGAACAGCTGGAAGGGCTAGATATCATTTGGAAAAGTATTCAAATAAACACACAAATAGCAAAAACACAAACACCTGGGAAAGGCACGGTCAACTACAAACAGGAACGATTGCTAATAAGAGCCCACAACCACGCTCACGAGTAGACGACAAAACACCTTTGCGAGCTTCTAAAAAACAAGTGGCAAATAATGTTTTCAACAGAAATACTAAGTCGACTGCGTACAGTAAATCAACATATCTAATAGATATAAATCGTAGTAGTGATAGTGATAGCACCAATAACGACATAGGCGGCGGCTTTGAACACAATGATCATGTTTATTTTAACGATTACAGCGTCCTAATACATAATAAAGACCAAAAGCACAATAGCGGCACAAAAATTCTACTCAAAAGTCCAAGTGAAGATGAAGAAAGATTAATACACGAAAATATGGCCATAGAAGATCGGGATGGTGTTGGTTTTGAGCGCGAAGATTTTTTTGGTAGCACGCAAGAGATAATTACATTTGCAGAGGAGGGTAAGTATAACAAACACTTAAATGTGTGTTCAACAAACTGTATTCATAATTGAATTAGGTAAATGGCTAACATATTTTTTAATAATTCACCGTTTCGCGAAAAGAAAGAATTTTTAGTTACAACTAATAATGCCATTTACCTGTTATATACTTTTGGGCAATTGTAAAATACCCTTTTATATAAGAACAATTCACTTTCAATGAAGTAAAAATGTATAAAATAAGTAAATAACTTGTGTGCACTCAGTGTGCACTTAGACCAAAAACATACGTTGGATTGCTTCTTCCACTCTTGAGCCACGTCTGTGTCGATGTCTGCTTATGTGACTGCTTCGCTGGCTGACTGAGTGTCTGGTGTTGTTTGTAACATTGTACTGCGAACCAGGAAAACAATACCAAAAGTATACGTTCCTAATAGGGTTTGTATTAGCAAAGCAAAGCAACGCATTTGTACTCTCATATGTATTTTTATACTCTGATCCCAAAAAAAACAGGGTATATTTCTTTTGATCACCTTTACGCAAAAAAGGGTATTTTTCACACTTTTCAAACTGTTATTACATACGACTGCAACACTTTAACTTTTTTTCATGTATTCATTGAATTTATTTATGTACGGATTCGCAGAAAGCGGATAGACTCGCAAATAATACGTCTATAGTAAACAATTCAGTGCTAGAAGGTGGAAAAATTATGGAGGTGTCGTCGCATGGTGGTCGGCTTGTGTATACATAGGCAGACACCTTAAGATGGCCGGGAGACGGCTGCAAGTGCAATGCTGATTTCACCCCCGACCAGCATGCTCAAGTATCTGAAGACTAAAAACCATGCAGCCAACTCGTAGAAACAACTTACAAACCACTGTGCAAACATCTACAAAGTAACACACATATTTATATACTTGTATTTGTCTGGCCGGCGGGACTACCCGACCCCAGACTACATACATACGCGTGGAAATACTGTGTTGTCGTCTGAGGGTTTATTGCAGACTGCTAATGTGCGGTGAAGTACTTTCACTATTGTCTGAGGTGTGAAACAAGAACATCAGACAGAGTAAACAATTAAAAATGCAAAACGAAAAAAATAACGAAAGTACCCTTACAGGTATTTAGCTTTTGTAAGACTGCTTTTTATACCCTTAACCCATTGAAAACGGGTAAGAAGGATATGCTGAAATCGCGCAAACGTATGTAACAGGCAGAAGGAGTTATCACCAACCAATATGATAGAGACACTAAATTTAAAATATTAGTTCTGAAAACATAATTTGAATTATTTTATCAATAATCCCCTATGCAATATGTATACTTTAATGTTAACAATATCTTAACATTTCTTTTAGGGTCACAATATCGCGAGTACCGAATAGTCGAATTTGCTCCTCAAAGGTCACGTGTTCCCAACCAAAAACTATCGATAAGAAGTGCGCAAATGCATATTCGTATCGAGAAACAGCATAATGAGTGGGATGCAGCAGCTGAAGTAAATCTTCAAATACATCATTCAATAAAGAGTAAGCAGAGAAGCCACGCAAATGTACCCAGGCAAAGGATTAAAATTTGGGTATTTCGAATGACAGAAGGAATTAATATAACTGAAAAGGTAATTTTCTTACGATGACAAAGTTAATATTTTAATGTTTCATATGCATTGACAGGCTATAGATCAGGCTTTCTTATTTCGAGCCTCTTTTGAAGTAGACACAGATCACCTGGGTTGGCAAAAGTTTGACTTGACCGAAACAATTCGCGAGTGGTACAGCGATACTAGTGGAAAAAATCTACGTCTACTGATAGACTGCACTGGCTGTGGTAGCCAATATTCACTGCACCTATTTCAATGGTCGGCAACAAAAGTTCATTCAAAGGTGAAGACCGCTTCGACTCACGTAAATCCGAATCGTCCATTTCTTGTACTTCATACTGAATCAACAAGGCCAAGGCGAGTAAGAAGACGGGCGGTGGATTGTGGTGGTGCACTGAGTGGACAATGCTGCAAGGAATCGTTTTATGTATCGTTTAAGGCGCTCGGTTGGGATGATTGGATCATTGCACCTAGAGGATACTTTGCAAATTACTGTAGAGGAGAGTGTTCTGGACCATTTCGAACTCCAGATACATTTCAAACATTTCACGCGCACTTTATAGAGGAGTATCGTAAGATGGGTCTGCTGAATGGAATGCGGCCTTGTTGTGCTCCAGTAAAATTTTCCAGCATGTCTTTAATTTACTATGGTGATGACGGTATTATTAAACGTGACTTACCAAAAATGGTTGTTGATGAATGCGGCTGCCCATAATAAGTAAGTAACACATCCTTTATCTACTTACTTTCTAACTTACTAAATTACACATAAAAAATACAGTATCAAAATAAATGTAAAATTAAATTCTTCATGCGGGAACAAATAAGCTTAAGTAATTATATTTTTCTCCTCCTTACAGCATTCACTAAATCTGAAAAGAGAAAAAGGATACTGGAGTTACCAAACTAAACTGTTTTCCGTCCGTTGAAATTTTAAAATAATAAATTTTCACTTTTTAAATGGGCTACTCCAAATTACATGCATAAGTGCTGGTTTGCTAAACAGATATGTACATGAATTTATATTCATAACAATCGGCCAACATAATAAAGAGCCAATAAAAATTAATTTCTAAAAAAAAAGTCCCTTAAGTGCTTCTTTTAGCATTTGCCTTCTAATGGTAATTATTAAACAAATATTGGCGCACTTTACGATTAACTTTAAATACAATTTTAATGTGAGTCAAGGCCGGTATTTATTATGTGTACGTATTTAACTATTTATATCTAATTAACGTTTACAAAAGTGCCTACATCTGCGAAAACAATACTAAAATTAATATCTAAATATTAAACGAATGCTAATAACAATTAGAAATAATAGCAATACAACAAAAGTGTCTTTGTCAAATACTTAAAACCGAGTACTCATAGGCGACAACTAGTATAAAGCTGTGCTGTAGCGTAGCCAGATTGTCAGATAGGGTTTTATATTTGGATTGTCTATTCCAAAATGGATTTCACAGTAAATTTATAATTTACTAGCATATTTCGTTTATATTTACTTATCTATTGTATTTGTTTAAGCTTATCAAAAAATGTGCATTTAGAAGACAATTAAAGTATGTGTATAAGGCATATATTATTAGCAATAACTATCGAGTAGATATGTCCGTGATTTCCGTCAAACTGCTTAAATCATTGTTTTCAATTTTTATTTTGTAAGATTATTGTATTAACTCAATCAATTACAATAAATGCACGTATATGACAAATCCCATATGTTACTTAAATGCGTCTACTGTTTCAACATTTTTCAAATTGTCTAAAAAATTATTTAGAATATTTTGGAATATGCACGATAGCTTCGGTTTCCCGGATGATTAAATCTACTAGTTAGAATAAAGGTGTTTTATCCAAGCAATGTTTCATTCCGAGCCGATTTTTGATAAGTAACGCTAGGCTATATAATTCATTTAATTCGAAATAAGTAACACTTTCACACAATTTCAATTAACCTGCATGCACTTAAATTAACATAAATGTGTACATTCTCGCGAGTATATATGTGTTCTTATGTACTTCCACATTAATAATAGTAAGCCATTTTCACTAACAGGAAAAAGTGTGTGATTGTTTCTAAGCATGATATTGTACATTTACATTTACTACGGAATGACACAAATCCACACAAACACACAACACATGGTTATTTTAGTACTCGCACAGTTCAATATAATTATATACTTACATTCATATATTTAGAAAAATAGTGTTTAATTTCCTGTTGCTCAAGGACACCCAGTTAAACTAACAAATATTTATAATTTGTTAATTTTTTATCAACAATAAAACCATATTTTTAAGCTTTAAATGATATTTGTATTATATTAAAATATGAATAAGTAAAGTAGCACAAACATATAAATATACTTCTAACAAGTAGGTGTTAGGTAATCTCCCAGCCCTGTGTTGATTTTTAAAAATTGAAGTTCATTTAAATAATGGTTTTATTCTATGATAAATATTGTTGGTGGTTTTGATGCAACACTCTTTTTACAAAGTTTTCAAAATAAAAAAGTCACTATGTACTTTTTTGAACAACTTATAAGCGACTTTCTTACGAACTGTAATTTTTTCTGTCAGGTATTAACAGCGAGAATTTGTGCGCTTATCGAACCGCGTTTTGCTTTCAAGCAACTTTTATTTAAAGATTAAAGTTTCTTATCAGGCATTAACTGCAATTCATTCAGAAACATACAAATTAGTACATAGTGACTACACAAAATTTACCCAGGTTGGGTGAAGCCAGGATATACCTAATGTCTTATATGGTATTAAGACCGATTCAAAGGCACAGTTGAATCGGTATATAATTCTATCGTAGCAGATTTCCAATTCTTTCTGTATATATTGCCACGCGCCTTTGACACCCATCTTGCTGCTTCGTCATTAAAGTGAACTGCCTGCCAACCACAATGATGCTCACTGCTCCCTCTCTTCCAATTTAAATTCGACAAGAAGAGAAGAGAGCAGCTTTCTTAATTAAGCCGAAAATCGAGTACCCTTATATACATGAGTCCAACTGCTAACATTTAACTTTATAAGTAAAATAAAACTAACATATTGGTTATATGGGAGCTATATGACATAATTTCCAGCTTGGAAAAACTCTATCTTGTTATATTCTGATGCCGACAGTAAAAATAGGGATGTAAATATCATTCAGAATTTCTGAGCTAGAGAATTCAAATTAAGAAGGCCCCACATATCGAAAAATGTATATCTTAAGTTTTAAGGGTAGAGTCGAAAAATTTAAGAATAATGACAGTCTTTTTTTTCAATTGTCGACGCACATCTATAAGCTGCCGTACCAATCCCGTTATTTTCAGTTGGAAGTAGAGTATTCCGCAATCGGTTACGCGCGACTACAAGGTTCTCAATTTTTTGTATGTACCCACAAGTATATACACATGTGTTTACATACATACATATACAGTGGTGATAAAGAGACTGAGCTGGGGTCGAATGCGTTAAATCGCCTTCTGATAATATAAAATATTGTGCACCAGCACCCTTCGATCTTAAAAATTGATATTTCTATGTATGAGAGGAACCTGACCGTGTGAGAGCTAAGTGTCCCCGGGGGTGCACGTTCGTCATAAATATCGCTAGTTACGAATGTATACATTTAGTTTTGTATATATGTATATAGCACACATATACCGAAATACAATACATATATATATATATATGTACTATGTATATACACATATTTCTCGGCACAGGCTAGGCAATGTATTTAAGTTGTGTTCTAGTGGAAAATGCGGCTTAATTCGAAGTCAGCTGTCGTCGGATCCATATCGAGTCGGTGGCGTTTTTGTGTGTTTCTATGAACACAATTCAGTGAAAGGAATTGTAGTGAAATTATTCGTGGCAAAGAGGTATATCAGTCGTACTTACTATCCTTCATTAGTGTAAAAGAAGCCAGTAAAAAATAAGTAATAATCTGAGTTTGTATATGGAAAGGAATAAAGTGATGTGTACCTTGGGACTGTCACTGGCTTACATAATTAAAAAATATAAGTGATATACAAAAAAACATATGTACAAAATAAAAATAATTTTTGGTGAAAAACTTAAATGCATATAAACATACATCAGGTTGTGTCTGACAAATATTTTCTAATAGTGTGTAATGATCGTTTAATTCTCTGTAGGCTATCCCAAAGGGGGACCGTACAGTGCAAATGATGGCTAGTCCTAGTCATTTGGGAGGAATACTGATATATCTGCTTCTAGTGGCTACAACAAATGCCGGTAAGTAAATACATATGTTATAAAAAAAGTGCATGCTACAATGTAACTATGAGTTAAGACTGCAAGATATATCGTGTATCTACTTCAAACTTATTATTTGATATGTAATAATAATTCCATTATGACGTGATCCACTCTATTCGAAATATCGTATCTTGAGTGAAAATACTTTGTCAACGTTGTATTTTCAAAAATGAAACTAATACTTAATAATAATAATACAAAATTGCTATACGCACTACATGTATTTGCATTACTCAAGTCAGTGTTAAGTAACTCAAGTACTCCGTAAAGTAAGATACATAAATGCACACATAAAAAAGTAACTATATTGGAGGCTAACTGGCTTTTATACATATGTACAATTTAAAAATTATTGTATTAAAATGAGCGCCTCGAAGCATTGTACGCGTTTTATTGAAACTAATTGAGTTACCCGTTGTCTGCATTAAGAAAAAAAAATTACTTTGAAGTTGGTTAGCATCCGCTGTGCTTGAAGTGTGCATGAGAAAACTATAGTACACAAAAAACAGTGTTCAATTTATAAACTTTTATAGAAAGTTCCCAAAATTGACTTGACACAATTATTGGCAATTTAGCCCTTATGTGTTATTTATTCTTTTTTTATTTTTCCACAGTTAATTATATTTTACTTTTGATATTTTTTTGTTACAGATAGCTGCAACAAGGGATGTCCCCGATGTAAGTTAAATTTTAATGAAACTATGTAAACTGACCTGTTTACTCTTTGGGCATTGTTTGGCGACCTAAAACCAAAAAGAGCATTCACTTATTTTTTATATAGTAGCCATCTTTAAAATGTTTTTTTTTAAGATTGCCTTATTTTTTCCATGACTTTTTGAATAACCTAAGCTAATCAAAAGACCGAAAGTCAAATAAATTTACCAAATAGCTTAATTTTTTTTAACTTGATCAACTGATTGTGATGAATAAATTCTAAGATACAGTCAAAAAGGTTTATCAAAAAAGAAAGTAGTTATGCTGATTTATGGGATTGTGAAGTTAAACTATGTCAAATAACTATTTTTTCGACAATAGCTTTTCTATTTTGATTTTTGAGACATCAAGAAGCGCAATAACAATTTTTTAAAATACAATTTTCTACAGCTGACAATGGCCTTCTAAAATTTATGCCTGGAAACTTTTACGAGTACGCTTTTGACAGTATCTTAACGATTGGATTAAATTCGGGCGTTGTTAGTGAAGCTGATGACTCCAGCCTTAAAGTAACTGGCTCTGCCAAAATCTTCGCGAATGGTAACTGTGGCTATACATTGCAAGTCGGCGCTGTTAAGGTCATTAATACAAAAGAGTCGGTAGAAAGAAAGATACTGAACAACATTCAAAAACCGGTGCACTTCACTTTGGTCAATGGGCAATTACAATCCCAGATTTGCACTGACGTCAGCGATTCAGCATACTCACTAAACGTAAAGCGAGCCATAATTTCACTATTGCAATCAGACACAGGATCCGATACTGCAAGTGAAATTGATGTATTCGGTCTTTGTCCTACACACACCTCATCATCAAAGTCAGGCAACGCAGAAACTGTCATAAAGGTGCGCAACTTGAACAACTGCGCTCATCGTGAACAAATTAGCAGCGGTCTGCTGTCTGGTATCGTTAATGAAAAGGCTGGTGTTACATCCAGCTCACTCTTCCAGTCCGACTACAGCAAAGAATCGAAAATTGAACGAGGCATTGTTGAAAATGTGCATCTCGTGGAATCATATAAGTTCGCCGGCATTGCAAAGGGTAACTCTGATGTAACTGCCAAAGTGGTAACTACACTAAAACTTAAAAATTCTGGAGGCACTTCAGGTAGTTCGCCTTCAAGTGGATCCCATGCAAGTAGCATAATTTTTCAGAAGTCTGAAACTTACCCGTCAAAGAATCTTGCAGCCCTTAAAGTATCACTCTCAGAACTCGTAGACTTAACCAGCGATTATGTTAAAAAGGATAGCGCAAAGAAATTTGTTGAGCTTATACGCCTACTACGCCACTCAGATACTGACACTTTGCTTGAACTTTCCACATTCCCACATCCAAATAAGGCGCAGGCGCGCAAGGTCTACCTGGACGCACTATTTCGCACGAATACCGCTGAATCGGCTAAAGCAATTTTAAAGCAACTTAACAAATTTGATGGGAAGGAAAAAATTATTTCAATATTGTCGCTCAATATGATTGAGACAGTTGACAAAGAAACGCTAAATCTAGCGGCTGGTCAACTGTCTCCGAATGTCCCAAAAGAGACTTATCTGGCTGTTGGTAACCTTGTGAGCAAGTATTGTGCCAAAAATGGTTGTCAAGTCAGTGATATTGATCCCATTTCCAAAAAGTTTGTTGATGGCCTTAAGCACTGTAAGCCTAATACTAAGAAGGACGAGGAACGTATTGTTTACATCCTAAAGGGAATTGGCAACGCAGAAAATTTGGCCAATAATGTAGCCAATGCATTGAGCGAATGTGCATCTCCCGGTCGATCCAATCGCATACGTGTAGCAGCCCTGCAAGCTTTCTCAGCAATAAGTTGCCATGAAGCATTAAGAACTAAGTCCCTGGACCTACTAAAAGACCACAACGAAGATTCTGAGCTGCGCATTGAGGCGTACATGGCAGCCATTACCTGTCCCACTGCAGAATTAGCTAACCAAATTTCTGAAATTGTCAACTCAGAGAAGGTGTACCAAGTAGGTGGCTTTATTGAGTCCAACCTGAGATCAATACGAGACTCAACGGACGCAACTCGTCATCAACAAAGGTACTATTTGGGAAACATTCGTGTAACAAAGCATTTTCCGAAAGACTACAGGCGCTATAGCTTCAACAACGAATTCTCTTATAAGCTCGATGCTATGGGTATCAGTGCTAGCTCAGATTATAAGTTGATATATTCGCAGCATGGATTCTTACCACGTTCTGCACGTCTAAATGTGACTACTGAAATGTTTGGTACCAATTTCAATGTGTTCGAGGCAAGCATACGTCAAGAAAATTTAGAAAATCTCCTGGAATATTATGTAGGACCCAAGGGATTGCTTAATAAGGATTTCGATGAGATTGTGAAGCTTATTGAAGTTGGCAACAGTGCTGGTCGAGCGAGACGCTCTATTGCCGATGATGCCGCCAAAACTGCAAAGAAATACAAAACCTATGGCAGCAAAAACGTACAGGACGTAAACTTGGATCTATCTCTAAAACTGTTTGGCTCCGAGATGGCCTTTTTGAGTCTGGGGGACAACATTCCGAGCACTTTAGACGACATTATAAAGCACTTCTCCGAAGCATTTGACAAGGCAAAAAAAGAATTATCCTCATTCGAAAAGCAGTTCGCCTGCCATCATCTTTTCCTTGATTCTGAGTTTACGTATCCCACTGGTATTGGTATTCCACTAGAATTTGCAGCCCAGGGCTTTGCTGCTAACAAAATTGACTTCGCTGTTAACATCGATGTCAATGCCATACTGGAACAGAATTGGCAAAGAGCCAAATACCGTTTGAAATTCGTGCCAAGCATCGATGTAAATGTCAACATTCAACTTGGCTTTAACGCGCAGGTTCTATCAACTGGACTTCGAGTTGTATCAAGCGCACATTCAGCAACTGGAAGTGATGTGTCCATTTCGCTGATTAAGGATGGTGATGGCTTTAATGTCAACGTTGATCTACCGCGTGAAAAGATTGAGCTCATTGATGTTCAAGTTAACACTGAATTTTTCGTCGCGGAACAGGACAAGCCTCTAAAATCAGTTCCTTTAAAGAGCGCAAAAAAACAAAAAAATTCAACACCAAGCGAGTTGTGTTTTAATCAACTGGAAATTGTTGGCTTAAATGTGTGCGTAGTAAGCTCATCAAGTCTCAGTGATATTAATCCAAGCAACACCAACAAGGGACATGCCTTAATTGACGACGTTCATCTTTCACGCCCATTTTCATTCGCCATCTACGTGACAACAGAACGCAAATATAACTTCAAAGGAACGCACTTAAACCTTGAATCTGGCAGCCAACAGTGGAAACTAGAGTATAGTACCCCAGGTTCCAAGGCTTCTCATGATACCAGCGCAGCTTTTGAACTCGGTACCAAGCCACGCACGTATGGCCGCCTTTCTCTTGATAATCCCCACTTTCATCTCGGCCTAGAAGCTGGTATAACTAATGACAATCATGAACTTGTCATTTACGGTCAATATGAACAGGATAAAAATATAAAAAAAAGCAAAATTGGGTTTTCTAAGAATGGCAATGAATATAAGCCGATTATTGAAGTCCAAGATAAAAATGGTGTGAAAAATAATATTAACGGCTACCATGTTGATGGTAAGATCGTCGTTCAGAAAACCGGCGACAAGCTAGCTCGTTACAACTTCCAAAATTTCCAATTATTAAGTCCTAATAACGAACGTGTTGTACTCAATGGCTGGGCCGACGTCGGACCAACTTCACTCAACGCTGAGCTTCGCATTGCACCCAATCAACAATCATATCTCGTGAAAAGCAACTTCAAACTTGACAATGGTCAGTATGCTCTTGGTCTATTTGTAAATGACGAACAATCACCAGAGAATGTTTATGGTAGCTCGGCCCAACTATCAATTGGCGACAAAGCTTATGAGGTGAAATTGACCGGCAAAGCTGTTTCCTGGGCTATCAATAGTGAAACAGAGTTTGAGTACATTAATTCAGACAATTCAAATGCGTTGCACTCAGGAAAATTTTCACAGAATGTTAAAATTGAACATAAGAGCAAGCCCGTTGCCGCTGTGAAAGTAATTTCCACATTTGATGTGAACAAATTCCAATTTGATGCGGAAGCAGTACGAGATCAGAAATTAGCTTCTCTTAATGTTAAGTATCAATCCCACCAGCGATCAGTTCACGACTACGAATTGTCGGCTAAAGCTAAACTTAACAAGCATTCTATTGATGTTGTCTCCAAGTGCGATTTTACCAGAAATATTTTTGTTGTGGATAATACCATTGCAACAAGCTGGGGCACTTTAATTACAGCCAAGGGAGAGTTGGGACAACGGTACTCTGCACAGGATGTGCACATAGATCTGCAAGGCACTGCTCAGATAGGCGCCAAGAAGCAACCCATTCAATGGATTCTTAAAGTTCTGGGCACACCAGAGAAAACCAATAGCGAATTCCGAATCAGCCGAGACAATGCTGAGCTGGCCAAACTGACCAGCGAGTCACAACATCCGCAAGATAAAATTGCAGCCGCTAAGGTTAATCTGATCATCAAAAATTTGCTTACTGCGAAAGGAGATTTTAAAATAGCTAAAAATGGTAAGGGTGAATTTAAGGCAACTATTGACAGTCATAAAACTGAACAAAAGCATAAACTTGAAATTGAATCTAAATTTCATGTGCAGGCCCCGAAATATGATTTTGATACTAGTATTATACTCGATGGCGATAAACATCTACATTTCAAAACAGAAAGCAATATTGACAAAGTCAAATTTTCTACTAAAAACATTGTCGAGTCCAACGACAAAAAGTTTTCGTTTGATGCAAACGGTAGCGTGAAAGGAGAGTGGCGGACAAACGGCGATATTCAGGGAACTTTCAAATTGACAACACCAGACGGTCGCATAATCGATGGTAGCATCAATCGCCATTTTACGACCAACGTTAAGACATTCTTAACTCAAGGTACAGCAGATATACAAGTTAATGACCAAGAACCGGATTCCGGTAAAAAGCAGTCACTTGCGATCAAGTGTAGTGTAGACCGTATGAATATCAAAACGAAAGAGTTTATATTAAACACTCAATCGGTTTATACAGCCTTTAATGGAGAAAAATCCGAATTAAACGCTCATTTTAAACATCAACCAAAAGGCCAAAACAAAGCCCTCGATTTCAGCGTTTCCGCTAATGGTTGTTATTCTGAAAAACCTCTTAAGGTTTCTGTTGTGGTTGATGAGTATAGTGCCAAACATGCAATTGCACACATATCTGGCGAATATGGTGACATTTCAGCCGACCTGAATGGTAAATACAATATGGGGGAGAGCACCGTGCCTGCAACTTATGAGGTTCACGGTCACCTGCAATTACCCGAGTCCAAATTTAAGAAGTGGGAGATAAACAGCCATGGCAAATTGTTAAGAGCAGCGGAAGGCAATGGTGCTCACAATTTAGAATTTGCCTTTGATACAAAATCTGGTGATGGGCAATTCACACGAGTCAATACTATTTGGAAAGGCAATTCGCAGCAGGGCAGTTACACCTTTGATGCCCAAAATAATAATCTGGACAATGCTCTAAAATTCGATGGAAGCTATCAACGAGAGCAATCCGGCAGTTTTAAGGAAGGAGATGCCAGTGGTAAGCAAAAGTATGGTATTTTTGCTCAATACGGCGATAAATACATTAAGACCAATGCGGATATAATCTATGGTGAGGCCAACACAGACACAATACACTACACATTGGACTCTAGCTACGAGGCTGCCAAGGACATCACTGTCGATATACGCAGCCACAAGATTGACGAAGGAAATCACATATTTACCGCTAAGGTTAAACAAGCAGACAAGACCTATGGTTTGGACACTAAAATATTTGGGTCTACACATAAAAAAGGCTTTGATCTGCGTGCTACACTTCCATCAAATCAACCCATTGTTGTTGTGTCTGTTTTTGAAGTCTTAGGCGATCGTAAGGGTAAACTGACACTGGATATAGACAATCTGTTCGATTTAGATTTTAAATTAAATACGGAGACATCATATACTAACATTGATGATTTTTACGTCATTGGAAACTGGAACTCAAAAAAATTGAACCTAGATAGTTACGCCTTGGATGTAAAAGCTCACGGCAAGAACATCAAGATACATCTCAAGAGTGGACAGACAGTGATATTTTTAGGAACTGCCACATACACCTTGAAAAAAGAGCAAAACAAGTCGATCATCGAGGGTCAAGGTCAGGTGCAGTACCTTGGTAAGCAGCACACCGGCAGTTTCAAGCTCACCCGTCAACACTTCGACCTAAGCACAGAAAAGGAAGTTGGCTTTGCCTACACCTTCAATGGTAGCTTCGGACCCAAGAATGGCGTTTCCATGCTTAAGATAACCAACAAGGAATTTAACACTAAGCTTTCTATATGCGAAGAAAAGAAGCAATGTTCTAATATACAGGTACAGTCTTCCGTAAATGTAGATGAACAGCAATTGGACTCTGTGCAGCATGATGTTCTGATTCTAGTTGATCTAAGAGAACTTGGGTATCCCTATGAGTTACAGCTAAAATCTAAGAACAATCGTCAGGGTTTCAAGAACCAATACAATCTAGATGGTCATATTCTTTCCGGCAATAACCTCAAATACCAGCTCACTGCCAATGTAATGCCGACTGCCTCAACCATTAAACTGACACTGCCAAAACGCCAAATACTATTTGAGACTACCCAACGGTTGCCTACCGATGGTAAACTCTTTGGGCACTATGAACAGTCAGCTGCCTTCTATATCGACAAACTGCAGCGCCCGAATGATGCGGCACGCGTTTCGGCAGTTCTAGACATTTCAGGCGTTGAACAAGTTGCCCTTAACGCCCTGGCCCATTTCAAGGTTGAACATCCTACGATTCGACCGCTGAGCATTAGCGCAAAGGTTGACGCACACAGAGAGCAGCAAATTCTCAACACCGAAATTGTATTTGACATATTCCGATCGCCGGAGCAGAAGGTGATTGCAGCTAGCCAAATACGTAACATTAAAACACAGTCCGGTTTCAATATTACATCCAATCAACAACTTCGATCGTCAGGATTACAATTTCAATATGAACTGAACACGCAATCTGCTTTGAATCCAGACACAAGAGATTTTAGTGCCGGTACAGAGCTGCAAAGCAGCACAAGTGATCTTAAGTTTGAAGCTCATATCTTTGGTAACAAAGACCGAGTAGAAATTTCAGTCAACGCCCTAAACGAGAAAATACTTTATGTAGCCGGCGACTTTGATTGGCAAAAGCGTGCTGCAAAAATCAACTCAAAACTTCAAGTATTTGGCCAAAAACCTGTGGAACTTAATGGCGAGTTGCAATCAACCTGGGCCAAGGTCACACTAAGACGACAAAATCTTATTGATGCCAATGCTGAGGTAAAACTAGGCAAAGAATTCAAGTTTGACGTTGTAGGCACAGGTAAACCGATATTTAATGGACGCATAGCATTAGATCCAGCTAACTTTTTACAAACTACCTACAAAACCAATGACGACGATGTTACGGCATTCTTGGTAAGATAACTATATTTATACCATTACCCATACTTTGATTTTATTCTATACTTACTGTAGACCTCTGTTGAAACGGAAATAAAAAAAGAAACTGATGCAATTACCAAAAATGTGAAGAAACGTTTTGAAAATGTTCGCCATGGATTTGATGAAAAGCTTAAATTGGTCTCCGAAAGCACCCCAGATTTCTCAAAGCTTAAAAACAACTATGGGGATCATATGAATACAATAATAAAAGATCTTGAAAGCGATCCGTCGTTAGCACCCATTATCGATGCCATGTAAGTGAAAACAAACATATACAGATAAATTCAGTTCTCGGCGCAATAATAAAAATAAATTATCCTTGCAGACATATGATAGGAGTTTAATATAATTCCCATTTTAACAATCTTTATAATTTCTAAACTTAGTATGAAATTTAGATGTAAGACGTTGGACCCCGGTTTGCAAAGCTATAAAATCTTTGGCGTGCCTACGAGAGCTGTCATTTTTTCTGTATATAAAATATTGTTGTTATAAATCCTAAATCTTCATAATCATGCAATATCTTTAATTTTAGACGATCTCTCTATGAAAGGATCAACAAAGTTATAATGGAAATAACAAAGACCACGTCAGAAACTTTCGAGAAATTGCACAAGTCATTTGTCGAACTTTATGAAAAGTTGAATGATCTGTGGAAAGACTCATTACTCAAAGCATGGGAGCAGTTCGTTGTAGCTATGACCAAGCTGGTTGGACAAATTCGCATTGAGATTGTCAATGCGTTGACAAAGGCATTCAAAGATGTGATGGATTGTCTCGAGAAATATGGCCCTGCATTAAGAAACTATGCGAAGGCTATTAATGAATCTCTTAAACCACTTCAAGAAGTAGCTCAAGAACTAATTAATGTAATAATGCACGCTGTTGAAGAACTAAGTGGCGAGGTTAAAGAATATGTGGCTAAGTTGCCAACATTTGAAAGTATTCGCAATGAGCTCATAACAAAACTAGAGCAATTCAAAGTTATTGAAAGAACTCTTGAGCTCTTGAACAATATATTTGAGCAATTACACCTTTTACCGCAGACCCCGGAATCTGCCGAGTTCCTTCAAAAGTTGAATGAATATCTCCAAGCCAAACTTAAAAAACAGCAGCTCGATGATGAAAAGTGGCTGGATGATCTGTCAAAATTATTAGTCAAGGCAGCACGTTCCCTATGGGAAACAATCAGGAGCAATACGCCAGTGAGCAGTCTGCCGGCTGCCGACTTGCAAACAACATTTGGTTTTTGGCCCCATTCAATTGATGCGTTTGCCAAGATGCCAGCTCTGCTTTCGTTCAGATCGAGCGTCATCAATTTTCTGTTAAATGAGAACTGGGAGCGTATTTTCAACAAAGAATTATTATCTTCTTGGCTGTTCTTCCAAGACTTTGAGTTGCATGGTCACATTATTGATGGCCAACACATATTCACATTTGATGGGCAGAACTATGCCTACCCGGGTAACTGTAAATATATACTTGCTCAGGATAGCGTAGATAACAACTTTACTGTGATTGCCCAGCTTAACAACGGCAAGTTAAAAGGAATTACACTTGTTGATCAAGATGGAAATTACATGGAAGTGAGCGATACTGTTGCTCTTAAGGTAAACGGAAAACCCGTTGAGTATCCGCAACATTTGCCAGGCATTCATGCATGGCGTCGCTTCTACACGGTGCATTTACATTCTGAATATGGAGTGAACATAGTTTGTACCACAGACCTTAAGATCTGTCATGTAAATGTAAACGGATTTTACACGAGCAAAACTCGTGGCCTTCTGGGTAATGGTAACGCCGAACCCTACGATGATTACTTGCTTATCGATGGAACACTCGCCTCCAACTCCGCGGGTTTGGGCAACGAATATGGTGTGGGCAAGTGCAGCCCCGTGGCATTCGATAAAACTCAATTGGAAAGCCCTGTACGCAATGACATATGTAGCGATGTCTTTGGCATCGAATCACCATTGTCACTTAATTATTTGGCATTGGACTCCAAGCAGTATCGGCAAGCATGCGACTATGCCGTGTTACATATCCCTGATAAAGATAAGGAGGCAGTGGCATGCACTTTTGCCTTGGCGTACGGCTCAGCTCTAAAGCTACAGAACAAATGGGTATTACTACCACCTCGTTGCCTTAAGTGTGCTGGAGCAGCTGGTCAGCGTGAACTAGGAGAAGAGTTTACGGTAAAGATACCGACAAATAAGGCAGACGTTGTCTTTATTGTTGACGTTAATATAAACCCTGTTGTTATGGCCAACCTTATTGCGCCTGCAATAACCGAGATTCGCGAATCACTTAAAGTTCGTGGATTCACCGATGTCCAAGTTGGTGTCGTTGCTTTTGATGAAACCAAGAAATATCCGGCCCTGTTAACGAGCGACAATGGTAAAATTAACTATAAGGGAAACATAGCCAATCTTCAACTGAACGGTCCAAAGCACTTCTGCGAAAACTGTGTGGAGCAAATCATTACTGATAAGCGAATACTAGATATATACAAGGTACTCAAGGTTGCGATAAAGACGATTGATCGTCAATCTGATGAAAAGGCATTTGATTTGGTTCTTGATTTCCCGTTCCGTGCCGCTGCAGCTAAAAGCATTATTGTCGTTCGCAGTAACTCGCTGGAATATAATAATTGGGTAAGCTGCATGTCATATGTACTTTATATTTTAATTTGCTTTACTTTTTTTTTTACTTGCTTTTTGTTTCTCATTTTTCTACAGCTAAAGTTCGTTCGTATGCAAATAACAGGAACTGTTTCCAAGTTTGATGGAGCACTTCTGCACTTAATAGCGCCTATAAAAGGAATCGCATTGGAGGGTGTGCCACCTGAAAAGCTAGTTGGTGAGAATTTGCTAGAGCTATACAAACTTACATTTAAAAAATATATGTGCAAACTCGTCTTGAATTCAGGTTTTAATGCTCGACTAGTCGCCACCTTAGATGGAAAGGATAACAAGAAGCGTACGAAATTGCAATTCGTAAACGACATGGGTATTGATTTAGTTCTCAATAATGGCGGTTGGGCATTCGACACCCAGAACTTCAATAAGCTGAAACCCGCTGATCAGAAGAAAGTCCTCAGTCAGGTCACATCATCCATTGCCGACACACTTTTTAAAACCGAAACGATCAGTGATTGCCGCTGTCTACCAGTGCATGGATTACATGGTCAGCACAAGTGTGCCATTAAGTCTACGAGCTTTGTGCCAAATAAAAAACCGAAGTCCACATGAAGCCCAACTCCATTTCTTCATATAAAATTATACAATATTAATTCTTAAATGAAGTTTTGACCAAATGTTTAGATTGTAGACCTATAAATCAGATAAGTTATTAAAACATGTTTGTGTTTTAAAATTAAATTACAGCACGGAAGCCTTATTAAACCCAAAAAAAAATATATCAATATTTGTGTTTATCAAGTTATAATCGTTTCTTTTACTGTTTATTGCTTGTCGAAACGTAATCGATAGTTGCAGTTGTGCGAAAATCTCGACACCATCGAGTATAGGACACATACACCGATACTATCGATAGTATATCGCTCACAGTTGATTTTGTGTATTTATTAATCAATAACCAGCTGCAAAAAATTATAAACTAGCTGCGTTATGTATATGAAACAAACAAGTAGCTTAACAAATGTCGTCGATTCGTTATTAGTAAAGTTCAAGTTTTGCAAAGAAATGTTATGTCAAATAGAAATTACCCACAAAGGGTAATTTGTGATCGAGAAAAAAACTTTTGTGCCTATTTCCATGTTAGTAGTATTTCAAAACGACAAAAAGTAATTTAACTCGAAAAATTAACCGAAATGCGACCACTTCTCGTTAATTGGTTGTACTTTTTACGGTTTTAAATAAAAAGAAACAAAACAACACCTTTAACTTGCATTGGTTAAACGAGGAACGTACATCATGGAATCCTCAGATGAGCAACTAAGGCAGTTAACAACATTAAATATAAGGAGCGACGATAGATATGTTCGAACCGGAAATGTCGCAGCTTTGGTAGACAACTTACAACAGAAAGCGAGTGCTGCACTAAGTGATGTACACAACAGGGCAAAAGCGGCACCATCCATTCCACCGAAGCCATTAAAAAAATCAGTTGAAATGCCTCAGGTAATTAAATTAAAATATTACATCTCTGTATTTTAATTAATAAATTTTTAAGGTGCCACTCAGCAAACTAGTTACAGACACCCGAGAACCGCTTTACTCCCAACCCTTGCAGAGTTTAGAATTTACTGGAACCAAAGGAACTGCGAGCGGTTCTAATCTTTTACGTAAGCAAGTCATATATTCAAGTCAAACTGGTGAAAAAGCTGGCAACAGTCAAACGAATTTAGACAACCCAGCTGTATTAGAACAGCAATTGGAGGCTTTGGCATATCACAAACAGCAAATGGAAAAGAAAGGGCTTTTGGGATCACAATCTCAATCAACGAAACAAATCCCAAGCATTACAAAAATGTCCTCCACATCTCTAAGTGGTCATACTTTTTCGAACAAAATTACTTCACTTTATAGCAATGTGCCTTCTTCTGATGGCGCGACTAACGATTCTAAGGCTGCATTTATGCATATATCTACACAACCAGAAGATAGCATATTTTATTCTAATGTACAACATACATGCCCTCAAAGTAAGTTTATGGCACAATCTCTTTCAGTGCTTACGGTAATATATTATCTACACAGAAAAAAAATTAAAATGAGTTTATTATTACAGATTCAATTCTTGCTAACGGTAATGTGGGTTCAGAATCTTTGCCTAGTGTGCTTTCCATTTGTACAAACCCATTATCAGAAAAGGAGCTCGATGAAGATTTACAACCACCACCTAGCCCAGTGAGCTCTTCTTACAGTGAACTTCGACGAGCAAGTGATGTCTTCAACAAAGCGGTAGATTTCCAAGAAAGTAGTGCAAATAAGCAGCCATCACCATCAATATCACATACAAATTACGCCCATCATTATTCTTCACATACGCAATCTCTTAAGGTAAATTTTTATTCGGTATACAAAATTAACCTTATAGAAATGTTTCTTCAAGAGCACCTCTCTAACACTATACTACTCTTATACACACGCCTTACGTTTAATATATTTGATAGGGATATCAAAATAAAGCATGTGCGAATTCTTATGGCTATGGCGCGTTATCTCAGGTATGTATGGACACAACAATATTCAAACTTGAAATTTTTTTTGATTACAGCAAATCGAGGTAACAGAGTATTATATAGTGGTTTAATATCATTTATACCTTAACATTTTAGCGAGCAATATTACTTGTTTTTTTATGTATTTTTCTTGTAGAGCTCTTCCACATATGATTCGATATATGAGCCCATAAATCCACGCCCACCTAGTGATATGTCCTCTCGTACCAATTATAATATATATGCATCGTACGTAAATCAAAGCAATATACCGAGTTGTTCGACAAGCGGCGACAATCGTCTTTTAGTAACGAGTGGTGCCACAACTCCATTGTATTGCAGTGGCGAAAAACGTATTCCAAATGGTATTGGATATTCTAAAAGAAATGAAAATATCGAAAGCACGAGCCAATACAATTTAACCCCGATTAATTCTATGAGCGAAATGGAGAGCTATGGTCGGTAAATCACTTAATCATAAACATTATTGAGTTCGTCAAATGTTTGACTGAATTTAAATTATTTTACTGATATTAGGGCGATGTTATAAATGCGCCGAACGCGTATTGGGCGAAAACAGTGGCTGCACAGCAATGGATCAAATTTACCACATTTCATGTTTCACTTGCACCGAATGCCAATTAAATCTACAAGGCAAACCATTTTATGCACTTGAAGGAAAGCCATTTTGCGAGTATGATTATTTACAAACACTCGAAAAATGTTCTGTTTGCTTGAAGCCAATTTTGGAGCGCATTCTGAGGGCCACTGGAAAACCATATCACCCACAGTGCTTTACCTGTGTTGTTTGTGGAAACAGTTTAGATGGTAAATACATATATAGATATTTAAACCGAAATATTTTTAAAACAAACAATATGGTTATTATCGTTTTACAGCAATCCCATTCACAGTTGATGCCACCAACCAGAATTATTGCATTGCTGATTTTCATAAGTGAGTTAAATGATATAAATATATAAAATTTGATTTTTCAAAATTAATTTTAATCCAGAAAATTTGCGCCTCGGTGCTGTGTTTGCCAAGAGCCCATTATGCCAGAGCCCGGACAAGAAGAAACCGTGCGAGTAGTTGCCCTCGACCGCAGCTTTCACCTAGAATGTTATAAATGCGAGGTGAGTACAACAGAACAACTTGCTACAGCGTCATACTCATAAGTAACTATGTTTTTTAACAGGACTGTGCGCTCTTACTGTCGTCAGAAGCGGATGGTCGTGGATGTTACCCTTTGGATGATCATGTGCTTTGTAAAAGCTGTAATGCTCGACGTGTTCAAGTTTTAACAAATCGTATGACCTCAGAACTCTAAAAAACTTGTAATAAATATTCTCCTAAATTATATAATATTAATATTATATTATTGCATAAATATGTGCATTTAATTAAAATCTTATAAACAGTATATCATTCCAATATGTATAATTGAACGATTTCATTCAATTTTTTATAAAATAAAGCAAATTATCAAAATACTTTTATAAAGTGGAAGAGTATAACTTAGAAAGTAAGAGTGTTGGTTGCATAGAAATGGGCAAACGAAAACTTAATGCGTTCTACGCTCAATACACATTTAAAAGACTCTCCTAAAGGGTATTCTAATGCTCAACATGGATTTATAAAAAGCACATGCAGCTATCGATAAATCGATAAGCATAAGCTTAAAAGCGCAAAGTTGCCTGAAGGAAGAATAGTTTTTTCGGTCATGCGTCGAAATGGTGGAGACTTTCTCTTTAAGTTTGCGCTTTGGAGACTTTCGATTCCAATTTATCGCTCAGAGAGAATACAGAATACAGAGGTGAACTGGGATACAGAAATATGAAGCACTATACATATACAACATATATGCATTCCTATTGCTGTTCCTGATGCTGCTCGGTATCGAAAGCCATCAGTATTGAATTCGCTTTGCTATCCAACAGACGTTTAACAAAACAATACTTAGTACATACATATATATACAAGTCGCGTGTCGCCTGGTCTCGTTAACCATGTACATACTATAGTGAAACACATTTATAACACAATATATGTACATGCATACGTATGTATGTACATATTAATTTATTTTGATAGATACAAACTTTATACGTATACCAAATATATCCATAGGTTTGAATGTACCTATATACATATAAATACATACGTTCATGTATGTAAATATTTCATGGCATTAATATGTATGTTAATAAGAATCAATTTATGTATATATTTCATATCGCTGATGGAACGGTTGCATATATTTATATATAACTATTAAAATATCTATATAAAAACAGGCTAATATAAATGTATATACATATTTACATACGTATGTACATTTTAATGAGTTTGCATATAATAGAAAATCTACTGAATTTTGAAACGGAACTAGCGCTATTTAATAGACCGGCCACGGCACAGATAAAAGCTTGGTATACATATATTTTAAAATATATATATATGTATATATATATATATATATACATATATATATAACTATATTTATATATATGTACGTGAGTTTTCTGGAAAGTGTTATAAGTTTGTGAGCTTGTGCAAAGTAAAAAAAATTGTTCTTCGTATTTTGAAATATGTATGTGTACACGCTATTTATGTATGTGTATCTATGTGTATAAAAAACTAATATGATAATACCAATTAAAATTGTACAAAAAGGTACCCAGATATGTAGGATAACATTTGCACTTTTTCGCCTCGCCCAATTTCCAAATGACATTAATATCCTTAAATAAGTACATGTACGTAAATATGATATACATACGCCATCTACGCATGTGTGCACAATTACGCGTTGTATGTACATATGTATGTATTTAAGTTACAAGCAATTTTATGATTTTCGTATCAATAGATCATAGAAATATATATATACATATGTGCGTGCATACAATCTTACATATTTTTATGCATTTCATACATACATAAAGAAATGTTTTCCACTTTTAAAATACATGTATATATGTATGCGCTCAAGGACACACAAATAAATACATATACATTACATGTTCTTGTTCTTAAACATAAAATTGTCGATTTGACCAATTTTTGTACCTGATATATGTACATATACATACATATTCATCGTAATTATTATTACATACATATTTATCCATATTATTTACTACGGAGTGCTTAAGATTTGTGACATGGTATATAGATAAAGTTTTGTGTACAAATGATTTATGCACTCAGAAGAACGTACGATAACTTTATTTACATAAATGTTTCTGAAGACATACTTAGACTGTACACACATACAAAGTAAATGTGTATGTATTCTTATACCCTCCTCCTACAGTAGACATTACTGTCAATTGGAAAAACGGTGGAAAATTCATGCGCAGCTCTAATGGAATGTGGAAGCAAGAGAAACATGTACACAAAGATACCTAAATAGATATGTATGTACATATATACATGTATAGCTATATTTGTACATATGTTTATATGTACATGTGTGTACCAATTGTCATGTATGCGTTAAAATACATTAGATAGCCGCAGATATATCAGTTAAACCAATATGGTCATATATGTATGTACATATGTATGAACATAGATAAGTATTTAATTATGTATATGTACATGTGTATATCCAAAAACTTGTTGCAATTTGTAATGTAGATGGTTGATTTCAGTAATATCTTCTTTAATATTAACTTGTATGTATGAGTTTTGTAATTTAAAACATCGGATACTGGATTTTTTTTTTTAAGTTTTTTACGTTGCCAAATTACGTACATACTTACTTATGTATGTTTACGTAAAGAACTAAGCTTGAATGGACCTTTCACAATCTCAATCTTTAATTGTTGTGTTAAAAAATACTATGTGATGTACTCTAAAAATTCGATACCATTATTTGACACGGATTGCTTTGGCTGCTTTCCAGTCAAACCCTCCGCTGGAATACATTTTTGTGGGTATAACTAACAAATAGCTGCTTCTATATTTTTGTATGTGTAAATATGTACGTGATAAACAATTTATCGATAATGAACGACGACCAAATCAAGCATTACCTACCTCTGTATATGTACGTAAATTTTTTAGAAATGTTTTGTTCAATTTGTGGGTGTACATATGTATGTATGTACGTATGTATCTAAATAAATTCTCACATAAATATTGAATACCATTTTTCTGGTTGAAAACATGTGGGATTTGACCATCTGTTGAATATGCTAAAAACGCGTTAAATAACGCAATAAATTTTCTCCGTGCTTATGCATGTAGTTAGTTCATGTTACTAACCGTACGTGTATGTATTTAAATGTATCATTTACAAAACTAATATAACCAGCTGTTTGCAGTGTGGCCGTAAAATTTTGTGATCTCAGCTAATAATCGATAGGGAAAAATCGATTATATTGTAAATCGCCAAATGTAATTTACATAAATGTATATTAAAATTTATTTCATATAGAAGCACCGTTTAGTTGAACAAGCAATAAACGTGATTCGAAAAAGCAACAGTAAATAACACGGGATCCACAACATATTAAACAACAAGATATTAAACTATACAACAGATACAAGGGTTGGTAAAGTTTTCCTGCAAATTTACTATCACCAGCTTGGCGGCTAAGTGCAAAGCACTTTTATAGACACACACACACGATAGATTTTCTCAAGTGTGCCATCGCGATGGCTGCTCCAGCAGCCTGTACGCGTTTTTCGGACAATTACGATATCAAAGAAGAACTCGGAAAGTATGTAAACACGGTGGACACCCAGAAGAAATCAATTAATCAATTGACATGAATTTATGCTTTTTCAGGGGCGCCTTTTCAATTGTAAAAAGATGTGTCCAAAAATCAACGGGATTCGAGTTTGCGGCGAAGATTATAAATACCAAAAAACTAACAGCAAGAGGTAAGTATATTTACCATTTACTTATATATGATTTATTGTTTGAGTATTCTCTTTCAGATTTCCAAAAACTGGAGCGAGAAGCCCGGATTTGTAGAAAACTTCATCATCCTAATATTGGTATGATATAATACGATAAGTTCCGTATTCCAGGCGGTTCTAGTCGTTGAAGCCATGTCCGTCTAACTATATAACTGTTTGATTGTTTCATTACTCTATAACTCAGTTCTGATAAATATTGAACCATGTTCCTTTCACCACTACTAGTTCACAACGTTAAGTCTGACGAACCCAATAGTCCAAACGAAAAAGTTATTCTTAAAGCTATTATTTTGTACCTGGTATAGTTAAGTTGTGGAGATATATACATTTTTAGTAAAATAATAAATGTTGCTTATACTTTCCACTTTTGTCCCTTTCAGTTCGATTACATGACAGCATACAGGAGGAAAACTATCATTATCTTGTTTTTGATCTGTAAGTAGCACTCTAACATTTTATTTTAGTTGTACATGTACTAATACATATGTACATACATTGTTAATAACAAAAACTTAAGAGAGTGTAACTGATCGTTATTGTGAAAAGCTCTTGGGTCTCTTTGTGGATAAAGCAATGACTTGACTATTGTTTATTGAGATTCATAGTTCATCCTTTCCCCTCCGAGTTCTTATTTACTCACATATAACTCCCAAAAATATGCGCACTAACTAATTATGTACATATTACTAACACAAAGTTGTAAACAAAAATTAAATTACAATTTCCGAATGAAAGCAATCTACCAATCAACAAAATTGACTATACTAAATACATTTACAGTGTAACTGGTGGTGAACTTTTCGAAGATATTGTTGCACGTGAATTTTATTCAGAGGCTGATGCATCACATTGTATTCAGCAAATATTGGAATCGGTCAATCACTGCCACCAGAATGGTGTGGTGCATCGAGATCTCAAACCTGAGAATTTACTATTAGCTAGTAAGGCAAAGGGTGCTGCTGTGAAACTCGCTGACTTTGGTCTAGCCATTGAAGTACAAGGTGATCACCAAGCCTGGTTTGGATTTGCTGGTACTCCCGGTTATCTATCGCCAGAGGTATTGAAGAAGGAGCCGTATGGCAAATCGGTAGATATATGGGCATGCGGTAAGCAGATGAAACTATCATATATTTTAAGTACTTATGTGTGTATGTAGTACATTGATGTATTTTTTACTAACACTTCGATAATATTACATGAAATACTTGGTATGCGTAACTCAACGTATATATTGTTTATATGCAGGAGTTATACTCTACATACTGCTGGTTGGCTATCCGCCGTTCTGGGACGAGGATCAGCACCGCTTGTATTCACAAATAAAGGCAGGGGCATATGATGTAAGAATAATTAAAATCAAAATGTTATCATTTAAATAAATTTCAATACTTTGTCCAGTTGATGTGCAATTATAAGCAGCTTTGAACATAACGTAATAAATCAAAACGTAGTTAAGGAAAACAAACATACTAACAGACATATCTTCTAGATCAACTATGTTCTACATTAATAAACTTTATTAAGTACAAAATTTATAAATCTATTTTATAGTACCCTTCCCCGGAATGGGACACTGTCACGCCAGAAGCAAAAAATTTGATCAATCAAATGCTCACTGTGAACCCCAATAAGCGTATAACAGCAGCTGAGGCTCTTAAGCACCCATGGATTTGTGTACGCTCGCGCCTATTATTTATTATCTTGTCAATCTCGTCATGTATTTCGTTTAATATTCATAGCAACGAGAACGTGTGGCTTCTGTGGTACATCGCCAAGAGACCGTCGACTGTCTTAAAAAATTCAATGCTCGTCGCAAGCTTAAGGGCGCAATACTGACAACCATGCTTGCAACTAGGAACTTCTCAAGTAAGTAGATGTGAATTGAATGTGAAAAAATATATACTTGTGTATATTTGTTTGTAGGTAGAAGCATGATCACCAAAAAAGGTGACGGATCTCAAGTAAAGGAATCAACTGATTCTTCTAGCACAACATTAGAGGACGATGACGTAAAGGGTAAATATTTAAACTCCATTAGAAACGTAGTCGGCATATATGATTTTTAACGATTTCATCACGGATGCCAATAGAGGCTGATTTTTTCTTAGATGAGTTGAAATTTTTAGGTTACAATTTACAGTTGAATGAATGCCTAGCCAAAATACAATTTAAACACAGAGAAAGATAGTGAATATAAGCATACAATATATAAAATCGATATAAATAATATTTATTTACACATATAAGTATATATATTATCTGAATACATATAGATGTGTATATAATTAGAAATATACATAGGCTCTCCACCACGTTATAACTTTATAATGTCGTTTTCTGTAGTCTATCTAGGTCAGTACTTTTATTAATGCATAATTTTGAATTTACTTGAATTATACTCTATTAAATCTGCACGCTTATTGTATTTTTAATCATCAGTGTCGTTTTCGTAGCTGTGTACCACGCTCTTAATGTACCTGTATATAATCATGTTCTTTATGTTTCATTATTTCATGTTGAATCGTTTTGTACATATTTCAATTTTCTTTTAATATCTGAGATATTATTGCTAACCACATTGACTATTATTGATTATTTAAATTAAACATATTATTGATAGTTCCATAAACGTGGTTGGTTTTTTTATCCTATATATATTGAAAAACGGTTGTGCAAAAATATGTAATTGGCGTAAGCAATCTGACTCCATAAAGTAAATATATTCTTGATCCATTTCAGTATATACGTCGGTCCGGATGAGCACACGTCTTTTAGATACTAGGGAAAATACAAATATCACATTTTCAAATATAAGTTCGTATACCAGCCGCAGATCAAGTTTTTAAAATTTACTCAACCCATTCCTTCTCCGTTTCGCCTAACGGTGAAAATTCAGGGAATCTGTTAGTCTCTCGACTAGAGTATTCTTACTTTTTTTTTAAACACCATTAAGCGAAATATAGTTGATATACCTTCACAACCAACTAGAGCTATTATTGGCTCTTATAACCTTTATTATATTCTTAACTGAGTATTTGATATAAATGCTTTATTTATAATTTGCTCTAAAACATACATAATTGTGAACTTAATCCTATATACTTAAAGTCCAATATTACAAATCTATTAACTACACAAGGAGTAAGGAAAATCCAAAGCTCATTGTGTATGTGCGTGCGTGTAAATTATTTGGTAATATATCTATAAATTTGAAAATATTTTCTGTCATTTTACGCTCGCAATTACACACTAAACATAAAAATAATAACAACTATTGGAATCATCACAGTTGCATTTTCAAATATGAAATTTGTTTTTTTTTTTTTTTAGAAGATAAAAAAGGAATCGTTGATCGCAGTACCACAGTCATATCAAAAGACCCCGAAGGTAAATTTTCATTTTCATTCTTCGTTTCAAAATATAGTTTATAACTAATAAAAAGAGTGTACAAATATATTTGTGTATATATATATTTGTGTATATATATATATTTGTATACTCTTTTCATTTAGTTCCATACACGCTATGCTCAAAATCATTATCATGTGTAACTTTGTGTCCCTTTCCATTACAATGCTTGTGTAAAATATCATTTTACGAATTGTGTTTCCCGAAAGTCAGTTTGAGGAATGAATTAAATGAATGCTTTTGAAGTAACGATTAAAATGGATTTAAAGACAATTTCATGGTCTAGTTAGATCTGTCAGTTGTTAATCAAGACTGTTGTTATCATGCAACTAGCTTAAAGGCGTCATCTTGATGGATTTGATCTTAATTTCAGCGTTGGAGATGCTAAGCTTGGATTAAATTGGAAGCGGTACTTTGCATACCTTCGCCTTTTTCAACATTCGACCAGATCTCTCAAATGCTCAATTTATACCACCTTGACATTTCAAAAAGGTTAGAATTGTTTGTAGAATATTGGTTCTCAACATTTTTTCAAGATACAAATATTTGAAAAGTATAGCCAGATTTATCATTACAAATAATTCAGAATTCCCATTGCAAACTTAGAAAGTGCAATGTAATTAACAGAATCCTCTTGATTTAGTTTCAATCGTTGTTCGTGTTCTTGTTCTCCACAACAGTTATTCAAGAGTAACATCGGTTTTATTTTTATCTTAGTACCCAATTGTCATACAATATTTAATTGGACAACAACCAGCAGCGGCTTAATTATTAAAATCAAACGCAAGATAACCAAATAACATATGTGTATAATATTCCTCCAGTCCTAGTCGCTTCACGCTGCAAACCACTTTTTTAATACTAATTCGCATTTTACAAGTGGCCGGGGTAAATCAATAATTATTGCTCTGTTACATTGTACTGACTGGACACAAAATTTATGAAAATACTAGGCCTCCAATCACAGGTCCAAGCAAATCCGACGATCAACTATTCGTTTAACTATAACCACTACGGGTCGGCGTGTACATCTTCGCATCCAGTGCTGTTTGGCGTTGGCTTCACCAGAGTAGATGCCAACAAACATGCCAGTTACAATATCAATACAAATGCAAATACAAATACCAAAACCAATACAAATAGAATTGATGACTTCGATTTAAAATGTCAAAGTCAAGATTATAGCAACCAAATGCAATCAAACTTCCGCCTCAGAGGTGAGTATGCTCCAGTATGCCAGACATTTTCTACAAAACTGAACAGTACATTGGCCAGTTTAATATGCGATCCCCAAATACAAAAATAATAAATAGCGTATATGTATTTCATTCGATCGCTACTATTATTGTATGTACTTATATGTATATCTATGTGTTTTATTCTTTCTGATCTATTGCAGATCGCATGCTAAATTTTTGCTGTTTATCCAAAAAAGGAAGCTTCTAATTCAGCTGCGAATGCAAGCATACGTAGGTATCGTTATCTCGTCAACTCGCATACTCTGCAGTATTTTGTAAGAGTGTCTGGCATCGTATTTCATAGTAGTCGCACCTGAATATCTATCTCAAACTAGCTGATCAGTCCGTTGTTGTTGAAAACAAAGTGCTTGACGCTTTATCTTTGAGCAATGGATTTGCGTACTTTTTAATAAACTTATATAAATGCGATCCGTCCCGCCTATGAGCTTAAATTCAACTGATATTATATACATTCCCTCTCTCGTTTTGAGCTAGGAGCATTTTAAAGCATTTTGAAGTTTTTTATGCAATCCTATTCACTTCACCTACACAATCTGATCTGTATTAAAATCATACTTGCCATATTCATATATTGACCTACATACAAATTATATGAAGAGCTCGAGTCCTCATTTATACATTTAATTTTGTCTTATTTATTGTCGTATTCACATATATTTATACATATATATTTAAATATAAATATATATATATATCTATAAAAATGTGAATTTTAGAAATAAGGATTGTGTGTCCTGCTAAAACTTGCCAGCAAATCTCAGGAAACTCACAATGCTCTTCAGGTACGTATGTCAAGGTGCCTTTTCCTTAGCTCCCATTTTCTGTTAATCAATTTCTTGCATGCTCTCACTTATCAGTGTATCATACACATTGTATTTTGTACTTCAATGAATGCTTGAATGTATTGTCTTATGAAAACATGAATTATGATATATTATTAGGAAAACGGTTTTTGATACACATTTTGTGTCTTCTTAATTGATCTTCTGTACAGTAATGATGAATCGAGTGTAAGAAGTGCATATGTATTTACTAAGTGTAGTGAAGAGGGAAGGCACTCTTTTGTAAAATTAAATTTAACAAATTAATATAAGGAATATTTGAGTAAAAAGTCTATATATCTTTTGGTCAGAATTTCATTTAAACTTCTTATCGAAAAAAATTGTTCCTGTGATTTTGAAAATTTATTTAATAAAATTATACTTCCTCTTGAATCATAAATTTTTAATTTCAAGTACAAGTACGATTTTGCTTTATACAACGAAAAATTATATCAAGTACTTTACTAAGCAGAAGCGTATAAATTTGTCAATTGCACACCTATTATTATTATGACTATGGACTTCTAATTTAAATTTATTGATATCTGTTAAAATTCTGTACTTGAGAGCTCTAGTCGAGAGAGCCTACCTAAAATATACTCTACTCAAGTTTTTATATTTTATCGTATAGATACTCATACCCAAATGTTATGGGCATACAAATGCTGATTAATGTTTGAGTATAAATATCTATGACATCAACGACTTATAATAATTTAAGACTTGGGAAGAGGGTATTTCACAGTAAAGCGCTTTCAACTATCACACTCTATCTTCATGTAGTAAAAGTAGTACCAGCGTAGATAATTATTTAAATACAAGTGACGCCGTTTTATTTACATTCATAAGAGTACGCTATTTCAAAATACTAAAAGTTCATTTACATTTGAATCATTCGTAATTAAAATTAAAAACAATACTGCATAATGTGTTGATCTGTATTTATGTGTTTATCAATTGGGAAGAACTGCTCTTATCCAATAATAATTTGGCTTATACATATATATACCAATTTGCGTACACCCGTACGTGTATATGTATGTACATTCCTATAGCTTATAAAGTTCCTACTTGTATATGAAATACATATAGGTATACTTCATATATATTTATACGACTGTCGTATCGCCATGTACATTAATTTTCAAGAGTTTACTGAAATATCATTATATACATTTAGTCTTGTTATGATTGTTCTGTTGCGCTGTTCCACTGGTGCGTTGGTTGGATCGTTCAATTGTATTTCTCATCCTACTATCGCTCGTAATCGAATTTCATCCGTGGTTGTAATTTCTGTACAACTATGAATATAAATTAAATACACTATTGAATAACAACTGACTTGATTCCCTGATTCGCTATAATTACTTTAACATCATGGAAAAAAAATATATATATACAAAGCAGCCAGACGACAGGAAATAATAAAGATCACAGAGCAGTTGATTGAGGCCATCAATAGCGGTGACTTCGACGGATATACGTAAGTTAATACTTGATACCCAACACTTTTTTTTCACTTTGTGTTCTATTCATGATAATTCTCTCCTTGCAGTAAAATTTGTGATCCACATCTGACAGCCTTTGAGCCAGAAGCATTGGGTAATTTGGTTGAAGGAATTGATTTTCACAAATTCTACTTTGAAAATGGTAAATGTTTCTAAGGCTAAAGGAAATTTTTGTATTACATAGTGCCATAATCCTAATATTATTATATTTTAACAGTACTTGGCAAAAATTGCAAAGCCATTAACACTACAATATTAAATCCGCACGTCCATTTACTGGGAGAAGAAGCCGCTTGTATCGCATATGTAAGACTTACGCAGTACATTGACAAGTGAGTGAAAATATGTTAGTTTTAAAAATAAGTTTTAAGCTTAAATTGTATTTCTATAAAAGTATGTTACTATTTTGGTAACTGGTTGTTGACTTACGCACAACTTAAATCGTCGGAAGAAGATAAACTAAAAGGGAGGCTTGAAGATTTCTCAAAAATGTTATTTTATACTATTTAAAATAATTTTCTTTCAAACACTTTCTTAAATTAAATTAGGCAAGGACACGCACACACTCATCAATCGGAGGAGACACGGGTATGGCACAGGCGCGACAACAAATGGCAAAATGTGCACTTTCATCGAAGTGCATCTGGCAAGATCAGCGGCGCTACGACTTTCGATTTTGTATCACAGAAGTAGGCGGACCACTTGTGCGCCACAGAAGTTAAAATATAGCATCAATAATTCGCTCCGATAGCTTAATATGTTCTATGTTTATAAAACATTATAAAAAAAATCAGCAACAAAAGCAGTAAACAATGTTGATGTGTAGTTGAACAAAACGAAAATTTATTAGTTATAAAAAGAGAAGAAAATTAAAAAGTGTTCGTTTCCTCTTATAAAATAATCTTTAATTTCCTTACTGATCATATATGTTGTCTTCTGCTTTATATCATTACAAATTGTATGTATATGTAACTGAAAGTCAAAAGCTTAATGGATGCGAAATTACTACAAATGTGTATTGTATAAACGGATGATCGTGTCCAGGAAATAGTTTACAAGCACTCAAAACTATTTTATCCAAATGCTTTGAATAATTTTTAAGGTATAGAAAAATTAAAGCAAGCGGAATAAGAAATTTCTCCAAATACAAGTGGATCGATAGGATTGAACCCCTTCCGAATATACACATAAATAGATATAAATATTCGATTACAACAATCAAATTTAATGTTTATGTAACAACTCCCTAGAGGGTTTCTACTACATATGCTGAATATGGAAAGAATATTAACACTATATGCTACTGTCAAGTAGTACCACATCCATACACATCCTAACACCTTATTGCTATTGAACACACACGCATGCACATACGAAGATAATAACTTTACAATTTGAATGCATGTATCAATAGAAATAAACTTGTTTACAAGGATCTCTACTAGTACACGTATATACAGCCGCCTACATATAAAGCTTTGGCTAGCTATCCACTTGTACGCACTTACTACAAAAATACATAGAAACATATATGTGTATCAGTATGAAAATATAATTGTATATGAAAATGGTTATACATGCCTACGTACTTATCTAAGCATAATAAAAACTTCTTATCATGATATTAACATTCAATTTGGATACTACAAGTGTGAATAAATAACAAAAAAAAAAAAACAATCGAAGCAAGAAAACTGCATACGCGCATAAATATTATGATGGGAGTCACGATATTGCAAAGCATTAGTTAAATAATAAATATTAAGCATTTACAAATTAAACTATACCAAAAATTGCAACAAACAAAAACGAAACATTGAAAACTATAGATAATTGTTATATAAAATTATAACTGCAAATGATTGGGATCAGAAATTTTTGAGCCAAATCTTAAATAAGTACTGAATAAGAAAATGAAGCTGGCCCAGCTCAGATTCAGGCTTATCCTTAACAGATCACGGTGACAGGTTGCCACTTACATTACTACTCATCCTAGGTATAGAGCTTGATGCGGATACCTAAGTTCTTGTATAATATACTTAATGTGGTTACCAAGCAGAACCAAACAAAAGTTTTATTATGCTTGTTATTATGTGTTTTTATAATAATTTTTTTCATATTAATATGAATTTTTCAATAAAAATTTAACTAGAAAAACCGAACACTTTGATTAAAAAATCAAATCAAAATGATCATCTTGATACTTAATATTAAATTGTCTTATTGAAAATGAAATTGTCTCGAAGCAAGTGTGCTAGGCTAAGTCTCTATAGATATGTATGTAATTCAAATTGTACTTTTTTATGTATGTAATGTATGTGTGTGTGTGTTTTTTCGTTTAAAGTAAATGTACATTTGTAAATGAATGTTTTGATAATTTCAATTGTTGATTTAACCATAAACTGTAATTATAAAATGCATATTTAATACAATTCTGTATGTAAAAGTATACAAACAATTTTGGAGTACAAATTTGTGTCAAGCAGTCTGGATAAATGACTGTTTAAATCGAATGATCATTCAGTAATTTTTATAAATTTATTTAATTAATTTACCAGTATCTGACTTTAAAAATAACACAAAGGTGTTACCTGTTTAAATCATACCCACTGTCACGAAATAAATATGATACTAAACATGAATGTATCAGATAAAACGTTTGTTTAAAATAATCATTTATGCAGACTGTTTCGAATTCTTCAAACTACAGAATATATCTAAAATATTTTAATAAATTATAAAACGAAATTCGTCGCAGTAATCTCAAAAAATAACATAAATAATTAGGAACATGCAAACAAAATTCTAATCTATTACAACAAATTTAAAGAATGTACTTATTGTGCACAAATATTGTAACACAAAAGCATATTAAAACATGCAGTGATTAAAATAAATAATGAATGTTTAGATACATAATTACACACATACATATGTACATAAATATTTGTCAACAATAACGAGTACTCACATGAAGCTAAAATTTACTAAAATTATAAAACTGACCTCTTACTAACGTTAATGTGGTTAATGTTGTGTATGAATGTTCAATAAATCTAAAGCAACAGGAATAAATTTATTATTAACAATTTTCTAGCACTTAACATGTTTTCTTAAATTATCTTCTAAAACATACTTATGATATGATATTATAAGAACAAACCATAATACAAATAAATACAAGTAAATTTACAAATCAATCGAAGAGTTGTTATAAACAATAAAGCACATTAAGAGATAGATCGTAATAAATTGTTTATCGAATGTCCCGAAAAGAAAACCATTGAACAACCCACAAAGAACGATTGCCCATTCGAATTACATACTTGCTGTAGTTGATGTCCTCAAGATAATATAAAGAATACATGTTTAAAAAATAACTCGAAAAACAAATATTAAAAATTTATGATTTATGAACTACAAATACATACTTAATAAAAATTATTACAAATATCATCATTTATAAATGTTTATCGCTTTAAACACTGACAGATTTCCCATCAAATGTGGAAAGTGCGCAATAAAGCTGTTCAAATATTTCTATCAAACATAAAAACACATTTAGTGAGATCAAACCAAATATTTTGACCGGTTTCTAAAAGCACTTTATGGAAATATGGGGACAGACAGGTGGGTGGAGAGTGCGGCCAGACTGTCTGTCGCGTGTGCCAACGACTGTGTTTTTCAGTTGATTATAATCCGCCATTAGAATACATCAATCGTCAGGCCAGTTCTTCTATACGGGATCAGAAAGAATGGCTGCATTCACTCAAAGTAAGATAATAAAAAAATAGCCGAGTACAAATCTTGTACCTTGTGTTAGAATAAATTTCACAATTACAAAATCATTTGATAGATTGTTAGACTCATGTATGTTTAATTACGTTTATTATTTCGTCTGACACATGACAACTTTAATGCTTAATTCATTTGAATATTATTTCGCAAAAATAATTTTAGTACTGCCATTTAGGCTGCTTCCTTGGCTAAACGGTCGGCCTTTTCAACCACTTCTTCGATTGGACCAACCATGTAAAACGCAACCTCTGGCAGATGGTCGTATTCGCCAGCCAAAATCTGTGAGAAGCCCTTAATGGTTTGCTCCAAAGGCACTAGTTTGCCTGCATGACCTGTAAAGACCTCAGCGACCTGGAATGGCTGCGACAAGAAGCGCTGGATCTTTCGTGCACGTGCGACGGTTAATTTGTCCTCCTCAGACAATTCATCCATACCCAAAATAGCGATAATATCCTGCAGAGACTTGTAATCTTGCAAGATTTTTTGCACGCCACGAGCGACATTGTAGTGTTCCTGCCCAATGATGTTTGGATCCATAATACGTGAAGTAGAATCCAAAGGATCCACAGCTGGATAGATTCCCAGTTCGGCGATGGCACGCGACAAGACAGTGGTGGCATCCAAATGAGCGAAAGTTGTTGCTGGAGCTGGATCGGTCAAATCGTCAGCTGGCACATAAATAGCCTGCACTGAAGTGATAGAGCCCTTCTTGGTTGTTGTAATGCGCTCTTGCATAGAACCCATATCAGTAGCCAAAGTGGGCTGATAACCTACAGCCGATGGAATACGGCCCAAAAGAGCAGACACTTCGGAACCGGCCTGGGTGAAACGGAAAATGTTGTCAATGAAAAGCAACACATCTTGTCCCTCCTGGTCGCGGAAATACTCTGCCACGGTGAGACCAGTTAAAGCAACACGAGCACGAGCGCCTGGAGGTTCATTCATCTGGCCGTACACGAGAGCCACCTTTGATGTCTTATCCTTCAGAGAAATGACGCCAGATTCAATCATTTCGTTATATAAATCATTGCCTTCACGGGTGCGTTCACCAACTCCAGCGAAAACAGAGTAACCACCATGTGCCTTGGCCACGTTGTTGATCAGCTCCATAATGAGTACAGTTTTTCCAACTCCAGCACCACCAAAGAGACCAATCTTGCCACCCTTAGCATAGGGTGCCAAAAGATCTACCACCTTAATTCCAGTAACTAGAATTTCCTGCTCGACTGACATTTCCACAAATTCAGGAGCTTCAGCGTGAATTGGAGCCGTCTTATCAGTTGGGATTGGGCCGCGCTCATCAATGGGTTCACCTTTTAATTTGAATTGTTTCATAGTTAAAATAATAATACAGCTAATCTAATTGAGTTCACTTACCAATCACATTAATAATGCGTCCCAAAGTCTCAGCTCCAACTGGAATACGGATGGGATAGCCAGTATCGAGAACCTTCTGTCCACGTACCAAACCCTCAGTACCATCCATAGCAATAGTTCGCACGGTGTTCTCACCCAAATGCTGAGCAACTTCCAGTACCAAGCGTGGCGAACGGTTGTCAACTTCCAAGGCGTTTAGAATTGGTGGCAAGTTATCATCGAATTGCACGTCAACGACGGCACCAATTACAGCCACTATCTTGCCATTGGCTCCAGCAGCCGCCTTAGCAGCTGCCTTGGCGGCATGACCGCGAGCTGCAATAGAAAATCAATTTACCTGTGTCAATGTGTGCATTATGTGGACTTTTAGTATAACTGATTACATACTATGTCTTTTTTGTTCATATATGTTCTGTGTGTATACGAAGATTACGTCACAAGAGCATATTTTTTATTGAAATTTTCATAAGTGGATATATAATGGATATGAGAAAAAAATAAACCCAACTCACATTTTTTTTAAACCAATACAAGCACAGAATAATTTTTAAATAGATATGTTCGCATCCAAATTTGTATGTACAATCTCACTTTTTAAGAAATGTATGATTTAAAGAAAGGTTTGGACAAATACAATTCTGGTTTTATATTTTCTAAAATATCTAATTCACATTCGCATATGTCCAATAAGTCAAGTTTAACTATTGATTTTTTAATTATTATGCAATCAGTTCTTCATTACAAGCACAATTTAGGTTATGTTCGGGTTATCCCATTCTACACCGTTACAGTTTAGCAGCGCATATTTAAATAAGCATTTATGCGGTAGAATAATCATTTCCCATTTTACTACTCTAAAAATTTCCTAATAATTTATGTACTTACACAATTGCCCCAAAAATGGCAGCAAATTTTTATCAGCTTTAGCGGCAGCACGTAACGCGAACATTTTTTACCAACTGACGGAGGTTTGTAGAAGTAGTCGTCTTTCGTCGTAAAATGAATACATAACGTTGATCACGGTCGCATTCACAATTGTCGATAGTCACTGTGGCATTAAACTATGAGTCGATAGTCTGTTTCACAATAACTATTATGATATATTATTTTGTTTTAACAATAGATAGATAGAAAATGCTTAACCATAGTAATCTTATACCATATATTCGGCATTTTTATAATTGATTTTATATATTATTTTGATTATATACTTTATTACTTTTTATAACATTCCGCTGACTGATTGCATTATATAATAACGATGAGAATTGTATAATGTAATAACACACTATCGAGTCGAATAACTACTTAAAAAATTATGAAGTTTCATATTTATATATAATAATATATATTAACATCTCCAAAGATTATGCATTTGCATTGCAATTTTTTTTGGCTGTTTCTATTCCATTTCATTCCACTCAGTATAATCCCGATTATTTTCGGTTCACCATTAGATTTAGACATTCACTGCGAAAATTTAAACTTATTTAACGAAGTTAAAATTATAAATGTTTTCGGTTTATTTAGTGAGACGACTTTTTATATTTTTCAGATGTACACACATACAAGTTGGCAAATAGCATTCTAGCAATTTATAATTTGAGCCAAAAAAGAAGATCTTTTATATCAGAAACTGGCAATATGACTTCGAGTATTTTCTTTTTGACGCACAAAAAACATGAATTCTTTACTCATTTTAAGCGTACATGTCGAACTAAAACTTGATTAGTACTGTGTACTCATACGTATAAATACATGTTTGTATGTATTTATTATTTTAATTTCCATTCCATCTCACACTACTGTATGCGAAAAAGACTCCGATTCGCATTTTGACAAATTGTGCTTTCTCGCTCTAACCCAAGCTCTTTTCTATATCCACTAAAAACTATAGCTAATAAAAATAAGCAAAGATCCACGTGTTTGTGAATTTTACGATTTTAAATTCAATATAAATTATTATGCCTAAAAGTGCATATAGACAATTGCGCTTCCAGCTCAATTTGAGATATTTATCTAAAAAATACAGTATGTGGCGAAATTCTCCAGCTGAAATATATATTAAAGCAATTCAAGCAAAATAAAAAACATGTATATGTACAGATGTACATATATAAGCCATTCGTAATTGTATTTTTGAATCATTTAATTGATATTACTTCAATATATCATTACACTTTTCCAGTACCAGGTCGGTGGATGACAATTACCCCGATCAGCTAGCTTATTTATCCAAAGCAGTATTATTTTTGATGGCAATAACGCACTCTTCGCCGCAGGCTCCCAGCACAGTGCACAAGAGATCCTTGCCGGCATCGTAGTCGGCGCGCAAAGAAGCTCCTAATGTGCCCTCTGGAATCTTAAGATCCTCACGCAAGCCGCCGCTGTCACTCATCAAGGTGAGGTAGCTATCATCGCTTATATCGGTGAGCTGGAAATCCTCGCGTTTTACGTGCGGCACATCCATGTTGTGAGTGGAGGGACAAATATCCTCGTACTTTTTCTGTGTAAATATGTCGATGCCAACAAGATGGACTTTGGCGTGGCCATGCTTGCCTGTCTTCGAGGTAGACATATCCACGATCTTGCAAGGGCGTCCCTTAAGCATCACATATCCGTTCTTGCGCAGCGCCGAGCATTGCATCGGGTATGTTTTGGATGCACCAGACTCGCCGCCACCAAAATGCTCCCCTTCAGAATCCGACATTTTGACAAAATTTTCTTATTAAAAACTTTACACGCGGCACGCTGTGAAGAAAAGGGAACTGAAAGAGTGGTCACACTATAGAGATGGAAAAATATCGAAACAACGCTGCTTTATTAGAAATATCGATGTATTGGGGCGTCGCAGCAAGTTGCGCTGCAATCTTAACAATGTGCAACACTGGAAGGCGGTCAATGTGCCAATCATCGATACACTAACTAATCGATATATTAATGTATCCGACATTTTGAAAATGTTAGGGTTGTATTTGAGTAAGTTGGTTGTGTGTTTGTTTAGCATGTGTGTGTGTGCGTGAGTGTTCGGGTGCCATAAAAAGTGTGCATTAATTTGCAATAATCCAAGTATTGAGTGTTTCTTTCAATTTAAAAAGTCTGTCTTTGAAATTATAAAAAGATACCAAATATTTTGTGCATAAGGGCGCACACATCAACTCGCGTACACATACGTAATTCATGTAAACTTGAGACCATTGTTCATTTGTGAAAATCAAAGCATCAAATAATTAGAATTAAGTACATTTTAAAGTTACCACTATATACATACGTTCTTTGTATTTGAAGATGTTGCATGTTGCAAACATTTGTAGCATGAACAAAATACTTGATTTACAAGGGTAAGTAATTTTCCTACATTGGAAAAAAAAAAAAAATGAAAAAAAAACAACTGCAGTCGCAAAGTGCGCATGTATGTACACATGAATACATATCGATATGTATGCATATGCATATATGTAAATATGTACGGATGTGCGTACTCTGATGCGAAAGATTTCTGACGACGTTTAAAAACTGTATAGTGTTACAATAAATAAAAATCTTTAAAATTCAGAGTTTTTTTTAAAGACTAATTTTAAAAAGTCTTTTTAATACTCACACACGCACAAACAAACGCACACACACTGCTATAAATGTATGCAGGGCGTAGGCTTCGTCGCAGTAGACAAATCACAGCCGTCGTATGCACTAAGCAGCAATTGGGGGCCCAAAAAGATCCTGTTAGCAACTAAAAAATGATTAATGCTGATGGAATATGTATGTATGCATGTAATTACGTATTAAAAACTTTGTATTTCGATCTTCGCGACATTTTTTTTTTTGGACATATGGATATGTACATACATATGCCGATGGATTAAGTTGATTCTAAGACTTCATTAACCTTCTGTTCTATAGGGCGATGTCTATTCCATGGTTGAGTTAAATGAACTAATTTATTTTGGTCTTTGTGTATCTTTACGATAAATGGAGTCCTATCAATTTTTGTTACACATACAAACTACATGCCTATAAGGTCTCATGCGCACATACATACATAAACAGATATATGTTTTTGTACAATGTACTCTGTAGCTTGAAGTTTTTCCGAATAGTGTGCTATCAGTAGTAATTTTTCATTTACTTTTGTACTGTATCGCAATTTAACTGAAACGCCTTTTTCCTCCTGTACTCTAAATTAAATAAATATTAAAATATATCTTCGGCAGATTTTATTCCTTAAATTTTCGTCATTGGGTTGAACCTGTTTTTTATTATTATTCGATACACTTGATACAATCATTTGTAAATGTGAACAGTTATATAGAAAATTGATGAGTATATATGCATTATTTCTTTATTTTTTACTTTCATATGCAGCTGCAGATAAGACCATAATGTTGCAGCTCGTAACTGGAAGTGGAAGCTGATACGATACAAGTTGTAAATTATACATATGTATATCTGTAGATCTCATGAATATGGATAGAACAGAATTCGCTATTTAAAAAGTAGCAACCAATGCATCACATATCCATACATTAAAAATTGCTGCAAGTTTTTGTTTAATAAATACAAATATTTCAAGAAGACATAATTAGAGTGCTAGCTGGATAACGCTGGAGCAGAAGACCGAATTGTAAATCCTTCGCAAGGGATTACAACCTATTGTTCGCATCGCCATTTTGGCGATTAGCCTGTGACTGTGGAAATGAATATTCTACTTTGTTTACTGTTAATAACAATTGTGGGAAATCCAACATCAAATTCTGCCTACGGCCAAATACAATACACATCAAAAAATCATAATGCATCGCCAAATGAGCCATCTGTATTGGCTCTTCGAGTTGACAGAATTGGACGCAGTGAGGCAGCAGCCCCCAAGGTGAATTTAACTGAAACTGATTTGAATGGGCTGGTCAGAGATGCCTCTGGAAACTTCAGCAGCAGCATAATTACACATGTTGCCAAATTTGATACGACGCTCAATCACCTTCTTGTGGACACGATAACCGGACGTGTCTTTGTTGGCGGTGTGAATCGACTGTTTCAGCTATCGCCAGACTTAGAGCTGCACGAAACCGTGAGGACGGGTCCACAAAATGATTCAGTCGAGTGCACCATACTTGACTGCCCGCTTAATGCCGTGCGGAAGCCCACGGATAATTTTAATAAGGTGCTGCTTATAGATCGTGCCACGTCACGGCTAATTGCTTGTGGCTCCTTATTCCAGGGTACATGTACGGTCCGCAATCTTCAAAATGTTAGCATAGTTGAGCACGAGGTGCCGGACGCAGTTGTTGCCAACGATGCGAACTCCTCAACTGTGGCTTTTATTGCACCTGGACCTCCACAACATCCAGTGACAAACGTAATGTATGTGGGTGTAACCTATACCAACAATTCACCGTACCGAAGCGAGATACCGGCAGTTGCGTCCCGATCCCTGGAAAAGACTAAAATGTTTCAAATTGCCTCATCGGCTGTAACAACCGGTACGCGCACCTTCATCAATTCATACGCCCGCGAAACATATTTGGTTAACTATGTGTACGGGTTCAGCTCGGAGCGGTTTTCATACTTTCTAACCACCCAGCTTAAGCACAATCATCACTCGTCGCCCAAAGAGTATATAACTAAGCTGGTGAGGATTTGCCAAGAGGACTCCAACTATTATTCATACACTGAAATTCCGGTAGAGTGCATTAGTGACGCTCAGGGTGGTACTAAATTTAACTTGGTTCAGGCTGGATTCCTGGGCAAACCTAGCTCGGATTTAGCTCAAAGTTTGGGCATCTCGATTCAAGATGATGTCCTTTTTGCTGCCTTCTCAAAGGGTGAAAGCAACATTCCAACGAACAACTCGGCTCTTTGCATATATTCCTTAAAGTCAATTCGTCGCAAATTTATGCAGAATATTAAATTATGTTTCAATGGAATTGGATTGCGTGGCCTCGACTTTATCTCTCCCAGCATGCCCTGTGTTTTAACGGTATGTATACATCAAATGTTTGTAAATAAGTAAACAGATATTCATATATATAAATATAGATATATTTTATGTATATATATGTAGAAAAGTTATTCCTTCAGGAATATTTTAAAGATTTGTAATTCAAATTAATTATAATTCAAACCGAGCAAATCAAAAAAAATTTACTTTTTTTTAGATTGAACGATTGAAAATAAGTGGTATAATGATGTATTTGCAGAAACTACAAACAATTGGCGAAGACTTTTGTGGATTGGACGTTAATTCACCGCTGGGAGGAGAGCAGCCAATCACAGCTGTTCCAGTGGCAATGTTTAATACGAGGCTTACATCAGTAGCTGCGACCAGCACTAGTGGCTATACGGTAGTCTTTATTGGCACAGCCAATGGTTATATTAAGAAAGTAGTCGTTGAGTCATCGACCGTGGCAAACGAATATGCAAGCGTGGCAGTGGATGTGGGCTCTCCCATAAAACAGGACATGCAGTTCGATAACCAGAATCTTTATGTTTACGCCATGTCCGAGCGCAAAGTGTCTAAAGTGAAGGTGTATGATTGCGCTGACTTTAAAACATGTGGCGAATGTCTTGGCGCCAAAGATCCATATTGTGGCTGGTGCTCACTGGAAAATAAGTGCAGCCCTCGGTCAAACTGCCAAGATGATGCTAATGATCCATTATACTGGGTCAGCTACAAAACGGGAAAGTGTACAACAATAACAAGTGTGGTGCCGCACCAATTGCAGCGTACTACCGCTCGAACCTTGGAGCTTATCATCGATCATTTACCGCAACTCAAAGAGAATTTAATTTGTGCTTTCACCACCGAAGATAAAGCTCTATTCACCAATGCCACTAAAAAGCGTAACGGTGTTAACTGTACCACGCCACGTACGGATATGCTACCACAAATTGAGCAGGGCAAACATCATTTCACGGCGAAACTGTCTGTGCGTACAAGAAACGGTCCAGACCTTGTCTCTACGGACTTTACGTTCTTTGACTGCAGCACACACTCATCGTGTACACGCTGCGTATCATCGGAGTTCCCCTGCGACTGGTGTGTCGAGGCGCACCGCTGTACACACGACACAGCCGAGAACTGCCGTAATGATATACTGGTGACTGGCGTTAGCCGAATCGGTCCAAGCTATCGATCGGGTCCTGGCTTCTGTCCAACCATTAACGCCACAGGAGATGGCAGTGAGGTGCTTGTCGCCGCCGGAACTAGCAAGTCGATTAAGGTCAAGGTTCACATAATTGGGCAGTTTATTGTGCAGACCCGATTTGTTTGCCAGTTCAACATTGAAGGCCGCGTGACCAGCTTAAATGCTCAATTGCTTGGCGACACTATCTACTGTGACAGCATGGAATTTCAGTACACATCGCGATCACCGAATTTAACTGCAACTTTTGCCGTCATTTGGGGCGGCTCCAAACCTCTTGATAACCCGCATAATATTCACGGTATGTTTTTGGTTAATTAAATTCCTTAAGGATTAAACCACCAATATTGTATATATATGTATCCTTCATTTGCAGTTGTTATTTATCGCTGTCGCGACATGGCTGACAGCTGTGGAATATGCTTAGCATTGTCTGAGAAATACAATTGTGGCTGGTGTTCATCTACAAACACTTGTGAGGTGGTGGAACAATGTAATAAGAATAATGAAGGCAAAACGGATTGGCTGAATCGTAGCGAAATTTGTCCAAATCCAGAAATTCACTCTTTTGGTCCGAAAACTGGGCCCTGGGAAGGCGGCACGAACATAACGATAAAGGGCATCAATCTTGGAAAAAACTATAACGACATCTACTCGGGCGTTAGAATCGCTGGCATTAATTGCATGCCATTTCAACAGTTTTACATAGACACAAAACAAATTGTGTGCACAGTGGATAGCCCCGGTGAGCAAATGTACAGGAATGGGCGTATTGTGGTACAGATAGGTGACTACCGTGGAGAATCAAAAGAAGATTATGAGTTTGTTGATCCGAAAATATCGAATTTTTATCCTCGATTTGGACCTACTTCAGGTGGTACACGAATACATATAATTGGCAAACATTTAAATGCCGGTTCACGTATACTGGCATTTATAAATGATCATTTGCCTTGTAAAATAATTAGTACTGACTCATCACAAGCAATTTGTCGAACTTCGCCGTCTCCTGGTATTATTGAAGGTCGACTAAAAATGTCATTTGACAATGGACCCCGAGAATTTAACGATTACAATTTTAAATATGTACTCGACCCAACTGTTGAACAGGTCAGTTCCGGACCCAGTGCCCAGATTAAAGTGCCAAAGGGTATTCCGGCTGGCGGAATCCGAATTGCAGTTACTGGTACACAATTTACTAGCATACAAGCACCAAGCATTTATGTATTTTACAAAGGTCAAATGTATGTGAGTCAATGTCGAGTTCAGTCAGATTCGGAAATGGAATGCCCGTCTCCAATTATTGAAGCTGATAGCCAAATCTTAGATCCGGAGAACCCCACGTTGCTCGAGTACGGCTTTCTAATGGACAATGTGCTGAGAGTGCAAAATTTATCAAAGACGCATAACAATCATTTCGAGCTTTACCCAAATCCTGAATATTTCACGTTTGAGGAACGAGTCAAATATTTTAAAAGCGAATATCTGACTATAAACGGCCGCAATCTTGATCGGGCCTGCAAGGAAAGCGACGTCGAAGTAAAGATTGGCAATGGTTACTGCAATATTACATCTCTATCACGACAGCAATTAACATGTCGGCCACCCACTGAAGCGGTTGCTGCTAGTAATAGTCCCGGTGGGCCAGAAGTTATTGTGCGTATTGGTTCATCATTGCAATATCGTATTGGCATACTGAGTTACGAGTCTTCGAACTTAATCACGGATTGGGGAGGAGATAACGTTGTATTTTTTGTAATAGCCGGCTGTGTAATCCTATTGCTGTTCTTTGTTGCGTTGCTTGTGGCATATAGAAAGAAAACGTCGGAGTCTAACCGTGTACTTCGTAACATGCAGGAACAGATGGATATTTTAGAATTACGTGTGGCTGCCGAATGTAAGGAAGCATTTGCCGAACTCCAAACGGAAATGACGGACTTAACGGGCGATCTAACTTCGGGTGGCATACCATTCTTGGATTATCGATCGTATGCGATGAAAATACTGTTCCCAAATCATGAAGATCACGTCGTCTTGCAGTGGGAAAGGCCAGAACTGTTACGCAAAGAAAAAGGATTGCGCCTATTTGCTCAACTGATAATGAATAAAACGTTCCTTCTGCTTTTTATAAGAACACTAGAGTCGAATCGTTACTTCTCTATGCGTGAACGTGTTAATGTTGCTTCATTAATAATGGTCACATTGCAATCTAAACTGGAATATTGTACGGATATTTTGAAAACACTATTGGGGGATCTAATTGAGAAATGCATTGAAGGAAAGAGTCACCCAAAACTCTTACTTCGTCGCACTGAAAGTGTAGCAGAAAAAATGTTGAGTGCATGGTTTACGTTTCTCCTCTATAAATTTCTGAAAGAGTGTGCCGGAGAGCCTCTATATATGCTATTTCGGGCGGTTAAGGGCCAAGTGGATAAGGGCCCAGTTGACGCGTGCACCCACGAAGCCCGCTACTCTCTAAGTGAAGAGAAACTAATTCGTCAATCCATCGATTTTCGACCAATGACTGTGAATGCCAGCATCACACAGCAGCCAATATTTTGCAACAATTTGGACATGTTGCCATCGCACACTGAAAATGTGTCAGTTAAAGTGCTCGACTGCGACACAATTGGTCAAGTAAAAGAAAAATGCTTAGAAACCATTTATAGAAATATACCATCCAGCCAAAGACCACGCAAAGATGATTTGGATTTGGGTATGTAACCAGCAATTAGTTGAAGTTATGTATTTGTACATACTAAATCTATACTATAAAAATGTTTATCCTTGTCTTACCTAATTAGAATGGCGAACTGGAGCAACGGGGCGTGTTATCCTGTATGATGAAGACGCTACTTCGAAAACGGAGAGTGAGTGGAAAAAACTTAATACATTGCAACACTACAACGTACCAGATGGAGCTGGTCTGAGTTTAGTACCAAAGCAAAGTTCCATTTATAATTTTAGTATATTATCGGATAAAAACGAGAAATCGCACAAGTAAGTAAGAACAAGAAAGGGCAGTTATCTTCAGGATGCCGAAGATGAAGTATTCTTTCAGACGTGTGTCAGATGAGCGAAATAAAAATAAAAATAATGAATTACAAAATTTGTAAGCGCCCCACTTATGGTGTCAAAGTTAAAGCATGTTCTGAAAGAATATGCAAACTGTATACTGCTTCTTTGTTGACTATTTTGAATTGTGGCAAATTAATTTTGCATTTCTGCCGTTTAGGTATGAAACTCTAAATATATCGAAGTACACCTCCTCCTCACCGACATTCAGCCGCGCCGGCAGCCCTTTGAACAACGATATGCATGATAATGGATTAAAATATTGGCATTTGGTCAAGCACCATGACAGTGATGTTCAAAAGGAAGGAGAACGTGTCAATAAATTGGTCTCCGAAATATACTTAACAAGACTGCTGGCGACTAAGGGTACTTTGCAGAAATTTGTAGATGACCTTTTTGAGACTATATTTAGCACCGCTCATCGTGGCTCTGCCTTGCCCTTGGCAATTAAATATATGTTTGACTTTTTGGATGATCAAGCCCTATTGCATGGAATTACAGATCCTGAAGTCGTGCACACTTGGAAGAGCAACAGCTTGCCTTTGCGGTATGTGTATACTTGCACACATGAAAGTATTTTCTAGAATCAGTCTTAACAAAATTATTACCATTCATTTTTACAGTTTTTGGGTCAATTTAATAAAAAATCCAAATTTTGTATTTGATATACATAAATCGAATATTGTGGACTCCTGCCTATCAGTTGTAGCTCAAACATTTATGGATTCTTGCTCAACTTCGGACCATCGATTAGGTAGGTTCTTATAGCCTGTTATGGTTTTTGTTATGATGTCAAACAAGAACCATAACCGGCTATAAACCGGCTTTAAAAGTTAACTTTCCTAATACTAATGAGCTTGCTTTTCTCTAGGCAAAGATTCGCCAAGCTCAAAGCTATTATATGCTAAAGATATACCCGAGTATCGCAAATGGGTTGACCGATATTACAGAGATATTCGGGATATGTCCTCAATATCCGATCAGGACATGAATGCTATGCTCGCTGAAGAATCAAGGGTAAGTAAAAAGTATATTAAATAGTTAAACGTGAGCAACGGCTACCTTGTCGAACTCTGGTGGTATGTGGTCTAGATATATACTTTATATTTGTTTTATGATTTCAGCTTCATACAACGGAGTTCAATACGAATTGTGCATTACATGAACTCTACACTTATGCCGTTAAGTATAATGAGCAGTTAACGGTAACTCTGGAGGAGGATGAATTTTCACAAAAACAACGACTTGCTTTCAAATTAGAGCAGGTTCATAATATCATGTCGGCTGAATAGATCACAATACTCAAATGGATTTATGATTAAAGGAAAAATCGGTATCAAAGTTTTGTGTGTTACCCAATTACGATTAAACAGCAAAGACAATTCTTTATATACATTTACTCGTACATGAAACATACCACCTATGCAAATATATAAATGTACGTGTGTGTAAGTTCCATGACTATAGTATCTGAATATTCTGCTTCGTACTTTATTTGTTCCAATTTCATCTAAATAATATAATATGTATGTGATGCAGCCATAAACATTTACAGCTGCAAAGTAGTACTGCCATAAAAACATCAACATTTCACATTCACAAACTTACACTAACAGCATTCCATTGAGAACACTACATGGAAAGGATTAAAATTTGTTTTTTTTCTGTCGTATGTGTAATTTGCTCATTGATATAGTATATGTATATGTATGTATGATTATTGTACTATACTGCATGTCAGTAAAATATTATTGTCTAAGAACCGATATTCAATATATAATATAATCCAAACGCAAACGCAAAAATCGACTGATTTTAATATACATGAAAACTAATTAATATTTTAGTTTCAAAAGTATATGTATCTATGTAATATGTAATTTATAAATTATGAATCTGCATCAAAATTGATAAAGATTGCAACTACAATGTCATGTGTAGTAAAACAGACGAAATTTTGTATTACATAAATTCTTCTATCAATGAATACTATGTTACCTGGTAACCCTGCGGAAACTAAACGTAGCAATACTAACCTAATCTTACCGTAAGGTCACTCGGGGCAAAACGGTTTTGCAGTAAATTGTATGTCATCCGCTACATTTGTATTACAAAAGAAAAAGATCAATGAATTTTAATCGATTGTCAGCAGATTCTTCGTAGATAGATTTATACATAAATATAACAGCACTTGATGGAATATGAACACTGTTATATTGTTTCATTTATTATTAATAAATTATACATATATGTGCATTATTGTTATAAGTATGTAATTACATTTATTAATGTCTGTGTGTAATAATGATTATATTTTATCAATGTGTGTATTTTATAACATTTGTATGTAAATTATTTATTTTTACTTCGCAAAATAGGATACTTTTAGACAACTATTGCTTACAATAAATTTTTTAATTTAATTTGGCTTTGGGGTTTATTTTGTTCATTTATAGGTTGAATGTTTAAATTATTTACATATTTCATCTGTAGGTAATAAACTGTTTCCAAAATAAAACATCAGCTTTCAACTTGCTAAATAAGCCAAAGCGATTGATGCTCCATATATAAAAAGCAACAGATACATACTTATGTGTATGTGTGTATTCTGAGAATGCGTAATTTTTCCTTCCATTATACAACGAGCGGGATATGGCTTAATTAAGCACTATACCTTATGGGTGTTTATATTATTATGTGTTTTTTTTTTTAATTAAAATAATGGTTCATCTGGTCAATTTGATAACTATACAACATATAAATGATATGTATGTATAAAGAAATAAAAATGGATGTATTTCATATTTTTAACAAAATTGTAGAAAGTAAATGTCTTAAATGTATGTATGTTTGAATTAAGTAACCTGATCAGTAAGAATTATTAATCTATAATAGTTGTATGCATGTAGACTGACGTGTAGTTATTATGTTTGTAAAGGGTATTCATTGTATTAGTTTTTATTTTGTCTTGTATTCCTTTTTTACACTGCACCTTATCACAAATTAATAACGCAAGAAATAATATTGACCAAGGTGTCCATCCTCAACCGAATGACAACAGACAATTAGTTTTGATATTTCTACAACTAAAGTAAATCACGATTTAACGATTGGACATCTCCAGTAATGTTACGGGGTGAATAATATAATAATAGCTGTTGCAGTCGGTAGTTATGCCTGTCAGATTTAATTAAACGATTAAATTAAACTTAATTTTTGGCGAGCCGAGGATCTCTGTTTTTTCTTATACTTACCATTTCGGTATTAAACGTGCATACTCCATCAGAATATGCATAGAGTCTAAAGTAAGCTACATCTACATAAAGTATGTATGTACTATTAAACCACCGATACAGGACCTGCACACACAAGATACATCAATATCCGAATAACGGTAAATAAATATGGAACGTGTAAGGTACACACTATTTTCTCATCTTTTTATTTTGGCTAATGATACATTTTATTTTCAATGCTTAGGACATATACATAAAGACAAATTTACATTATAAATAATTATTTAAATTAAGATATCATTACTGTATGGAGGGGTACTGTTTATTTTGCCGTGAATCGTGTAAAGCACTGAAGAAACCATCCCCGACTTCATTGAGTTATATGTCTTAATTCTTGATCAATTATATATTGTATTACATGTCTTATCGACTGACCGTCCGTCTGGTTGCTTCGCCAATTTCGGCTTTTCAAAAAATATCAGTTCTTGTTTTTAGATATTACAAAATATGTTCGTTTTCATGTTTAAGTTATCCAGTTGTCAAATAATTACTTATACTTATAGGTAAATATATATGTGTACATATATACATAATATATTTATACATTTTTGTGGTTGTGCGTAAAAATATAACGATAGTCCATAAAATGTTGTACATTAATGTCTAAGTACTCTAGCAATCGAATACTACAAGTGGAAATTAAGAATAACAGATTAAAATACCACTGTCATCTAGGTGTGCACAATCATAAATGAATTACAAAAAACATAAATAAAACAGCTAAAATAACTTGTGTAAACAATAAATGCATAAATATTATAAAGCTTCCGCTATTATTAACATATCTGTTAGGCATTGTACCATAAAAAAGCATTTATTTGAATAGTACTTCTATAAATATACATTTAGTTTACGAAATTAATCATTTTTATTTGGATTTTACATACCTAAAGCGAAGTTTTATAGCTACAACTGTATGTATTGAACAAATGATAAATGCACACCATTTTGTAAGGTAAAACTCAACTTAAATTTAATTATAACGATTTGTATGCTCTAATGCGAAATATCCGAAAGAATTAAGTAAGTTATGTATATGTATATGTATATATATATATATATATATATATATATATAATTAATTCATTCGGATTTATCATCAAATTATTATACAAAATGTAATTGACCTAAGGTGGCTGAGTCATTGTCAAACCTATGTAACACGTATCAGAATATGATTATTGTATTTGCATCTATGTGTGTGTGTGTGCGTGTAAAGTATTTTAAAATATACGAATAAAATGTGTGAGAAACTGTCAATCCATGTCTTGCAAGGACTCGTTTTAATTTATTATGTTTTCCTTAAAGATTGATCAAGATTTCATAATGGTGACTTCAGCTCTCTCTATTTGCTGGGGCGAACGTAGGCATGGTCTTAGGCAGGACCGAAGGTCGACACACATAGGCTATATTTGGCTCGTTGTGAAGGCGTGTGGATATAGATTTAGACAGAAATGTTAATAGAAAAAAGGAAATGACGCAGAATGGACTACTACTGGACTTGACGACAAACAACCATGCCTCCAGCGGGATTCGAACCCGCGACTGATTGATGTAAGCGGTATAATGAGCTTTAGCACACAGAATGCAAAGACTCAACGTTAACGACCATCAAGCCGGCTAGGCATGGCCTTAAATCTTTAATAATTTTACTAATACTCGGCAGGATTTATTTGTCCCCATGCGTTGGATCCCAAAACGTAAAAGCGATGTGCACAGCTTGCTTACCCAGACCGTTAAACGTCAAACAAAATTAAGTATAATTGGGTGCTACAAGTATTTAATTATACTTGTCGTATTTGTGTCCACATATGAATTTATTATTTTTTTTTTGTTGAAATTATCAGACTAATACTAAAATGTTACATCGACTTGTTCTACATGTAAATTCGAACCATAATTTAAATACAATTGGTACATAAATATCGATTTTATAATTAGCTTTATTCAAATTAAGTCTTATTCTAGGGAGGTTTTTCCGGATCAATGGTTGGTATGGTTATTATTGTTGGAATTGAAATTCAAGTTTCGTTGCAATTCTTTTCGATTTTATTTGTATTTTAAAGACATTCAATCTCTGAAAAAGAATGATCGATTTTGTGGCTTAACATTATGTAAGAGTATAAGAGTTATGACCTGCAAATAGGCTTAATTTTCAAAGCTTCACACAGTTTAAATATTTGGGAAAAGTCAACGCCATACATTTTGTCATTTAAATACAAAGCAGCCCAGCCAACTTAAACATATACATATTTATTTAAATTGGAGTGATACAACTTTCCGGAAAAAACAATCCTCATGCCATTTTATATATAATTATTTCTATTTATATAGTTTTTCGATAAATGGGTGGGATTGACTCGAAACTACTTAAATTATTTTGCCGAACTTAAAAATGATTATAATTTAAAAGCCTCTCGTCTATTGTAAGTTTACGTAACAATAATTAGGGGAATCAATAACAAGCTTATCTGATCAAAATAGAACCCTCATAATTTCAAGGTTATTAAATTTTAAACCTATCTACCTAGTAGAGGTTTTCCAAAAAGGATACGACCCTGTCAATGAGTTAAATAAATAAATTCGAATCAATAAGTTATTTGGAACGTAATTTAAGTTGAAATTAATGATAAACTTAAAGAAACGGTCCTAAAATAAGTTTATGCAAACACCTTTCTGTATTCTTGTTTGGGAAGTAATTTACGAATGACGAGAATAGAATTTCAGTAGGCTATTCACATCTTAGAGATGTTTTTATATGTATCAAATTATAGATCGTTTTTTTTCTTATGTAAAGTCTCAATCCATATACTACTTAAGAAGCACCACGCTAACGCGGACAAGGATCAGAGAAGAAAGTGATACTGTGATATTTCTATGCATGCAAATAAACTTATGATGTCTTGTTCAATCTTCGAATTATTGTTTTCGGCCTTGCTGTTGGGCTACTGTGTTAAAAAATAGGATGGCAATGGGATAACGAATGAAACGTATGCGGAAATACTTGACATTGACTGTTAGAATGACAAGTCGAGCCCGAACACATATTCTTTGGGGGTGGAGATGTTACAGATGATGATGTGGCATGTGGCGTTAGGTCCTGGCCTACGTACGTTTCTGGCAAGTTAAAGTAAAGAGGTGATCTTGGCGCTACATGTGGTAATACAATTGGTGGGTTATCCATAGAGGGTTTACTGGCAGCTGTATGCGCTTGATGTTCTTCCACAACATGGGCTACAGCAACAGCAGCAACCGCTGCCGCTTTTGAAAGCAGATCTGTTTGCAAATTAAAGATTGAGGATCACTGAAGTCGCGGCCAATAATTGCTGCCTGTCAAATCCGAAACATTTTGAGTTGATATTTGTACAGGTACCGAAACGCCAGCAGATATTACGCCTACAAAATAACTATATCGTTAGTTAATTGCCATGAATGAAGGTGGATGCACATTTACCTGTGTTGGCTGAGCCTACTGCAGAGCCATTTCCATAGACACCGTGCTGTGGCGGCTGTTGGTGAGCCGCTGCTGGGTTACAAGCTGTATTTCGAGGGTGGGCAGCATAGGGAGATCCCAAGGATAGCGGATCGTGAAACATGTATGGATAACTATCCCTCTGTTGTAAACATGTCGGCGTCATTGAACTCAGTGATTGTGTCATCGAGCTGCTCAGAAATAAACAAACAAACACAAATATCATTAGTAGATCGCAATGTATTTAATTTACAAATGATAATAGAGAAGTCCTAAAGCTAAAGTATTCATTTTTTAAAGACTTACTTGTAGTTTTCAGCCATGGTGGCGATTGGTTGCGGGATAGATGAGTACATTGTATTGAAACCAGTATTTAAGGGTAAACGGGGCGCTACAGCTTGCAAAGGTGGGCTATCGGAATTAGTATGTACATTGCTCGCATCACCGCCAAGTATCTATGAATATTTTAATATGTCAGGGAATTTATTGTTTAAAGCTGAACTGTGTGCATTCTTACTGTCGGCCCATTGGAGGTCTCGTTTGGGTTGTTGCCTGCATGTACTGTTGATGTTCCTTCTGAGCCAGCTGATGTACCAATTCCGGGCGTCGCATTGTTAGCCGTTGTAGCATTGGTAGGGACACTGCTTCCGGAGGGATTATTTGTGCTTGCTCGTCCGCTGGTGCCCCCAACATTGTCGACTGAGCGTCTTTGAGTAGTGCGCAACTTTTCTTCCCGACGCCATTTAGCCCGGCGGTTTGAGAACCAAACCTAATTATTATGTTGTTAATACTCGTATACAAATACATACATACATGTACATAGGTTATATTAATCAACACAAAATGAAAGCACTTGTAATACCAAATGTAAACACCAATTGCTTTTCCAATCCCATTTGCACATGAACGTCATGACTTTAATAAGCGCACAAGAGTCGAATTCGTTCCACGATGGTCGATGCGGAATCGGCGCCAACATCGTACATCAATAACAAAATACACAAGTAAAATCTACCGTTTGCTTAATACTCTGTATGCTGTATGTAACCAGTTAAGTTAACTTGACTTAATTATAAAAGAAACTTGACTCCTATTTTAAAACTGTATTAAATATAGATTTGCAGACTGTTTCATTTTTATTGGGCGTTGGTGTACTGAAGACAGACTAGACCACGAAAGCAATATGCTCGTTTTCTGTTTGCGAACAGAATTCAAAAGAATATTCAGCCTCATCATGTAATGAAGCTTGAGGCTTGTCGCTGTTGTTGAGGGACGCGTTGGCTTGGACTGCGACTACTTATTTATGTTCTAGTGACAAAGGGGTGAATGAGGATTACAATATTTGTTGTGCCTTCATATTTTCATCATGACATTTATTACTTTGCGTTATTGTAGCCGAGACCACTCATCAGTTGGCGAGCTTGACAGAGCTCTTCAACAAATTTGCTTCCCCAGCGCGACGGCTCAATGTGAAAATCGCAAGTAGTTTCAAGTGTTTTTACAGTCAAATTGTTTTTATTCACTTATACAAATAATCATAAGCTGAACGAACCAAGCATAAAAAGAAGCATTAGTAGCAAATAGTAACACAGGGGTGCATTTTGGGGGTTGACTTTGACTTGCGACTCTGACTTGCGTGGCTAAAAGCCATGGCAATCACTTCAAACAATCGGTTACAAAATTCATCACCCCCGTTAATGCGAACCGAGGTTAGAGGGATAGAAGAATTGCAAATAATTATGACCCTTAGTGAAGGGCTTGTACAATGCATTTCCCTGGATGTATCGAATGCAAATTGTTGCAAGTCCGCTAACAAAAATAAGAAAACTAACAACTATTCAATACTTTAAAACAAATAAAAATTAATAAAAAAAACGTCGAATAATTAAAAAAGAAATCAAATCAAATAGAATTAAACAAAACTGAAAGACAAACCTGAATACGTGCCTCTGGCAAACCAATTTTTTCTGCTAGCCTCTCCCGTGCAAAAACATCAGGGTAGTGCGTCCGTTCGAATTCTACAGTAAATATCAAATTGAAATGATTACAGTTATTTAAAAACTAATTTTCTAATATGCAGCAATATGTTTGTTGAAGCCCACCTTTTTCCAGGCTGTCAATTTGTTCGTTTGTAAATGAGGTTCGATTTCGCTGCAGTTTACGCTTCAGTCGTAGACGCATCTGTGAATCTTCGTCTCCCGAAGAATTGTGATCGGAATTACCGTCTGATGTACTCTCATGTGAATTGGGATGAGAGATATCTCCTGGATAAAGATCTACAATTTGAAATACATGCACAATAACATATTAAATTCGGATGAATATTAACATAATTATTATTATTGTAGTTATAAATAATGGGTTCAAATTGTGAAATATATCCTACATATATTATGGTCATGATGATTTGACTATTCATCTGTATTTCTGTCTATCCTTTTGTTAAGATTACATGAACCATTTAATTTTTGTACATTTAGTTAATTTGCAGTGCAGTGTCATTTGTAAATTCATTTTACTGATTGCTCTTCCTTATCTTTGCGCAACATTTGCCTCGCACACACATACACATATTTCTATATATTTGTATGCTTTCCCTTGTAAGTAGAAGAATATTTGGGTGCGTATGTGGTTGAAGCGGTAATGGGATGGGATGGCCTGCTGCCTGATAGCAATGGGACATATGTCAGCCTTATTTATTGATCGAAGAATAAACAAAAACAATTGAAGGCAGCAAAACCTTCAGAATTACGCTTCTCAATTAGATTTAATGGCAAATAACAAATGACCAACAAATTAACTATTTGTTTGTCCTGATGTTTGATCATCTGTGACAAAATGTTTTCAATGTCTCGAGTACGATTTGGGGTTGTTTTCTCTTTTGCTCTGTTGGTTTGGGTATGATGTTCTTCAGTGGCAACTCATAAGCCATTAGAAACAATTCCCAAACTGTATCGAAATAATTTTGGACTCTTGTGATTTGACAACAGACGGTTTCTATAAGATAAGTTCATTTAATTTCGATATGTAGATAAATCATAGGTAAAACCAAAAGATTTCGAATTGTTCAAATTAAAATCAGAGAAACCGAATCATATTGAGCATCCTTAAACCTTGAACATCTCTAACACATTGTTTAGGACAGAGCTTAATGTTATTTACCGTATCTACTTTAAAAGGAATACATATATATCAATATATATATATATATATATATATATATATATAACATTTTATAAATTGACGTTGTTATCTATTAATGTATGCTTATAAATTCAATAATTACAATGAAGGCAGTACAAGAGAGCAAATAATATGCTTTATTCGACACGAATTGTGTTCTTGTTTTACATTAAATAAAACTGCAAGCAACGCGAATTTGAAGTTAAAAATGGTCTAAATTTTACCTCGTTTTTGAATTTCATCACGGGTTATCTGTCCAGCTAAATTCGTCGGTACCGCCGTGGGTGTTGGTGGTAATGCCAAGTGGGCCGTCGTCGTATTTCCTGGGTACCAGGCCCAGCCTCCTGTTTGTCCATTGAACATTCGAAGCTTTTCATAAACAGACTCGTTTTGCTGCTGCGCCTGCTGCTCCTTTTGTGACGCTAAATTGCGTAGCACCCGATTAATAGATGAAACCTGCAATTAAAGCCAAAGTACAAAGGCTTATATTTGCACATATTGTGAATACAAGTATACGAGTATAGGGTAGTGTTAGCACTAGACGTGCTTATTACCATCATGTTTACTTCTCATTTTTACCCTAAATACTAATGCAATGCTAGCTGCTGCCATTGGCTATGAAGTAACAACCAATCACGCGCTGTTGTTTAAGAGCAGGATGGCAATACAACACTTTTTGGGCTTTTCATATAGCGTACGCAGTGTACTACATATACACACATTCACACTCGCGTAAGAGCACTTTTACAAATAAGTCTGATGATTTTACACGCATACAACAACTTTCGACCTGAGCACAATATGTATAGGTTTGTATGTATATGTATGTATATATATATCTGCATTAATACAAACATGCACATAATTAAGGTTTTGTTTTACTAAACTGGCATATTACAAAAGTGTGGGTTAACCTAACTTCAGATAACTAAGTACATATATAATTATATAAAAAAGTATGTTTGAATGAATACATTACAGTCTGAATTTTATTATTTTAATTACCAATTTTAAATTTTCTGAAAATAAATACCTAGAAATATTGTGAGGAGCAACACTGTAGAAAATTGAAATGGCGAGCCCTATATTTTAGTTAATTGAAATTCGAATAAAAAACCAGCGTACTTTTTTTACTTAAATATATATTTAAATGTATGTATTTAAGTACATATGCTGTATAAATAAGTGGGCTGCTGTCACCACATACAGTCATTCCAAGCTTATTTCGGGCAGCGTCTAGCAAAAATTTTTATTGCCTGCCATAAAATAATTATTCATTATTTTTCAAAAATTCCAAAGACCCATGACAGGTACATGTATTGACCACCGAAATGAATATATGACCCTAATAAACAGGGATTTCCCCACCCGTTAGGTCGGGTTATGTAAAAAAGTACCGCTATTTAGGTTGAAAGGTTATTTGGGGCAGTTACATTATGGACACCTGGGTGCCATAAAACACGGATTTTTCTACCTAAAGTTGAATTTTTTCGGTATAAATAGATCAATCCTTCGTAGTCAAATTAGTTATATCCTACACCTCGGGTGCAACAAGCCAACAAGGACTATGGGCAAACGGACTACCATTGAGCAACGGGAACTCGTCGTGGAACACTTAAAAATTGGATATTCATATCGAAAAATAGCTAAAATGGTCAATCCAAACACCTCAACTGTATTCTATATCATTTGGAGTTTCGTGGACGAAAATTGGACAGAGGACAAGAGCGGAATGGCACCAAACCCGATTTTCACCGAGCAGGACGAGCCAAGGATCATCAAGAAAATAAGGCGAAATCTTAAGCTATCGGCTCAAAAACTGACTCAATATGTGCAGGATGAAATAAGGAAAAAGTTCAGTGTGGGAGCTGTGCTCCAAGTTCTGCGTAACCATGACTTTAAGGCCCAAGAACCACGGGAAAAGAAATTTCCAAGCGTAAAAAATAGAGGGTATAGGATAACGTTCGCCAAAATCCACTTGAACAAGGATTTGGAGTTCTGGAACACAGTCATATTTGAATATGAGTACAAATTAAAAAATTTGTACCCGGTCGAATGGACACTCCAACACTGAGCTGAGTCCCAAAAACTTAAAGGCAACAGTCAAGCACTGCGGAGGAAGTGTCCTGGTATGGGCATCTATCTCGGCAGCCGGTGTCGGAAATTTTGTGATTTTTGAAACAACAATGGACAAGAATGTGTACTTTGATATACTAAAGGAAAATTTACTCCAAAGTGCCGAGAAGCTAGGAATCCCACGTACTTTGCGGTTCTATCAAGACAACGACCCAAATCATAAGGCCGGAATAGTACAGTCCTGGCTTAGATCGAACTGCCCCCATGTGATAATTCCACCGACCCAGTCTCCAGATTTAAATGTTATTAAAAATTTGTGGGCTCTGCTGGAAAATAACATCCGGAATCACAAGATATCCAGCAAACAAGATCTCAAAAATGTTCTGCGAGGAGGAGTGGAGCAAGATCAGCCCAGAAACTACCCGGAAGTTGGTATCTTCCATGAAAAATAGGTTAAGCGAAGTTGTTAAGGCTAAAGGATATCATACTAAGTATTAACTAAGCTTGGAAATGTATTTTGGATATGTTTTCAGTTTTTGACTAATTTTAATTAATTAATTAATGTTTTAATAAAAACTAAAGTTCCTTTTTCAAATGTGATATAACATTACACAAATTGGCATTTAAACATTTTGCGTTTTTTTCCTTTTTTAAACTTTATAGTACTTTAAAATTTTTGCTAGACACTGCCCGAAATAAGCTTGGAATGACTGTATATAGCTAAAATGCAGATTTTCGTTAAAAACCTTTGATGTCTTTTGAAGTCTTTATGTTCAAATACAAAACAGCCTGTAATTCATTGTAATCGCAACACTGACGGAGACCGAGCCGAGCATCCAATGCAAAGAAATGTCAAGACCAATGCGCCAGACACGTGCCAACACTTAAAGTCCAAAGTGCCGTTTCCATGTTCTTGTTAATGGGTGCAAACAGAGTAAAAGAACATTTTCAAACCATCATCTCGTCGTATCGCAAAAGCCACACACACACTTTTGCAACCATACATGCTTATTTGTATATATTTATGTGTGTATTTGCATGAACTTTTTACATAACTTCTGTCGTAATCTACTGATCATGGTTGCTTTATTTTATCGATTAGCTACCTCTGTTTTTCGAAGTTCGATACATTTCGATTGCCGGTGCCATAATTTTAGAAGCATTAGCTTTTATTGATATCATTTTTTAACTGGACAAATTTAATCAATATCTCATACGAAATATCCAATTTACAGACGAAAACACATTCTCATATTCATCTCATTACGATCAGCAGCCGCAATCACTTTCTGTATGCATTAAATTGCGCGAACATGTGTGAGAATGCGACTAGAAAATGTTCGTGTGCACTCACAGCGGCCCGTTACTGTTGATTGCCTGTACGCACGTTTGTATGAATGTATGTATGTATGCGTGGATATGCAAATGTTTGTCGCTAACTGGTGATTTCAATTCGGGCTTGTGAATAAAAGCTTGCGCTGTCTTCGCTTTTTATACTTTGATACAGAAGGTCTCATAGTATATTTGATATGTGCAATGTCCGGCATGCTGTCTGTCCGTCTGAGACAGCAATTTAAATGGAAATTTGGCACTAAATCTTGAATGTATTTTAAGTATTTTGTAGTCGAGCTCACTCGATTACAGCGGTTTTATTTATTTTTTCGCTTTTTAATAGTTCCCGCTATTGTTTTGTTGCGAATATTTTTATACTATGACACCGAAGGTATATAGTATATTGGGTTTGTGCATTGTCCGTCATGCTGTATGTCCGTCTGTCCGTCTGTATGAACGCGCGTTTCTTCGACACCCTTAGAGCTACCTTAGAGTACTCTCAAAAGTTAAAGTGTCAAGGTTGGGACTAAAGTCCTACGTCCACTAGGGAGCTAGAAAATCGATCAAATCGATTTTCGCATATCGATAAAGCCAAATATCTCCCACAATTTTTTGGATACAGTCACCAATTTTGGTTGGTAGGTTGTTGGCGATGTCCTTCAAAGATCGGCATATGCCACCCTTGCTTTTAAATGGCTATATCTTCAGCAGTTTTTGAGTTGCGAATGTCAAAGGTAGGTACATATATTACTGATAGTCGCCTTTAAGAACTGATAAGAAATTTGTGTTGCCACGCTCACACTTGCGCCCATAATCGACAATGGCGTTATTTCGGAAAGTGTAAATCTATAAATCCGTGTATATCCCACAATTTTAAAAATAGAGTGACCAAACTACTCTAAGGATCGGCATTGACCACGCCCACAACCGCCGCCCAGAAGCTTCGGTCCTAGAAATCTGAAATGCGCATATTTTCCATAATTTGTAAGCTGGAGTCACCAAAATTTGAAAGTATACTATTGGTAACTCCCCAAAGGGATGGATAAAAAATTGAAAGGCCACGCCCAATCCGCCTTCGTAAACCGATACACCTATTGGTGTAAATCGATTAGACCTTATATTTCACGCAATTTGATATCTTAGGTCACAAAATTTTAAAGGTATATTGCTAGTAACACCCTTAAAAAATCTGGAAAACAAATTTTGGACCACGCCCACTCCCGTCCTCAAAAACCGATAAATGCCCATATCTTCCGTAATTTGAGAGCTACAGTTGCCAAAATTCGAAGAAGGGTTACTGTCTTATATCTACCTTAATCTGAACGGCAAACTTGGAGAGTATTTCTTGGCTGCACACAAATTATGGTATCATAGTATATCGCTGTCGGTTACGGCCGACTGCAACGTTCTCGCTTGTTATACAGGGTATACCCATTAAAAATGGGTAAAAAGGGTATAATGGTTTTGTGCAAATGTATGTAACAGGCAGAAGGAAGCATCTCCGACCCCATAAAGTATATATATTCTTGATCAGGATCAACAGCCGAGTTGATATAGCCCTGTCCGTCTGTCCGTCTGTCTGTCTGTCTGTCTGTCTGTCTGTCTGTCCGTCTGTCCGTCCGTCTGTATGAACGCGCGGATCTCAGGGACTATAAGAGCTAGAGACTTCAAATTTGGAATATAAGATCTCATATACCAGGCCCAGATCAAGTTTGCGTTATTTTATCGATAACTGCCTCAGTTTCTGAATTATCGATACATTTAGATTTCCGATAGCAGTAAATTCCAGATATCTCTCACAATTTAATGGATAAAGTCACCAATTTTGGTTAGTAGGTTGTTGGCGAGGTCCTTGAAAGATCGGCATGTGCCACGCCCACCTCCGACGCCCCCATCACTCCCGCCCCTAAAATTTTCAAATGGCTATATCTTCCGCAGTTTTTGAGTAGGGAACGTCAAATTTGGTAGGTATATTACTGGTAGTCGCCTTTAAGAACCGATAACAAATTTGTGGTGCCACGCCCACACCTGCGCCTATAATCGACAATTCCGATTGTAAATCGATAACTCCGTATATCTCCGAATATTTTAAAGATAGAGTAACCAAACTTATAAGGTAATTTGCTGGTAACCTCCTCCAAAGATTGGCATACCAATTTTTTTACCACGCCCACATCCGCCGCCCCCAGTAACTTCGTCCCTAGAAATTTAAAATGAGCATATCTGCCGTAATTTGCAAAATGTTGCAGCTATGTTACTGGTAACTCCCCCAAAGATCGATAAAAAAATTGGATGGCCACGCCCACTCTACCTACCTAAATCGATACACCTCTTGGTGTAAATCGATAAACCCATATATCTCACGCAATTTGAAAACTTAAGTCACCAAATTTTAAAGGTATATTGCTAGTAACACCCTTCATAAATGTGGAAAAAAAATTTTGGACCACGCCCACTCCCGCCCACAAAAAACGAAAAATGCCTGTATCTCCCGCAATTTAAGATTTACAGTCACCAAACTTTGAAGGTATATTACTAAGATCGAACTCCAACATTTTTTCGGCCACGCCCACTCCCGCCCACAAAAAACGATAAATGCCTGTATCTCCCGCAATTCAAGAGCTACAGTTACCAAACTTAGAATACCTTATATTACTAAGATCGGGCCACGCCCACTCCAGCCCCCAAAAACGATAAACCTATAATGCATTTAAAGCTTGGTTCAGGGTATATGGTAGTCGAGCTCACTCGACTACAGCCTTCTTACTTGTTTTATTTTGAACTTTATGGTTACTGTTGCTGATATACTCAATTGTTTCAGGCTTAAGCAGAGTTGCCAGTCGCCAAATATCCATTGCGGAACTAGGATAAGGTGAACTACATACATATATCAATTGTTTACCTGACCGAATAATGAAAATACCTTTTTTCGATACTTCTTATCTATTCAGTAGATGAAAGTATATCTAAATTTTAATCCACTTTAAAGCGATGTGTCGGCATTGTTTTGAAATTGCCTAATCCATTGTGCCCGCCGTTTCACCGTTTGCAGCCTTTCGTTTGGTTATACTTTGCCTGAATCTTGATAGTAGACTTGAGCCTTGAGCCGGGTCTCTCTATTATATGTGTAGAACATCAACCCTCCATTCATCAAAGTTGTAGTATTCGGATTAGTGTGTTTATAACAATAAATCTCAGCAGAAACTATACTTTATGCTTTACGTAGTCATAAGTATTTGAAAATCACTTAAAAATGTGCATGCTAAAAATTATATAAATGTTTATATAGGATAGCATTTACAAAACACTTACGCTTGGAATATTATCACTATTGCATACTTGCTCCGAAAGCAGTCGATCTCGAATTTCCCATGCAAATATGCTGGGACATTCCCTTTTATAATCCGCTATTTTTTGTACGACAGGCGTGGTAGCTACTCGTGGCTTTGAACCACCTATCGCTCGAGGTTTTATAGATCCAGTTTCGTAATATCTACAAATAGGAAAATAAGTTAATATTGACAAATTGAGAGAAGCGCTATATCTGAAAATTACATTAAAATGCTGATTAACATATAATTTTATATAAGTTGCCCGAGTTCTACTATTTCTTACAATAATAAAAAAATAACATAACTATGTAATTCCACACTTTTCACATCTTACGAATTCTAATAAGATTATTATGTCCAGATAATTTCACTTCTATCCTCTTCAAAATCTCTAATTATAGCTGAAAAATGTATATTTCCAAAGTGAAAGACTTATTATTTTCATTATTTGACATAATTGATTGGATTATTGCCGGCGATTAATTGTTTCTCCGTTAAAAGTATTATTAAATTTGTAAAAATCTTTTCGTTTTAAATGTGATATCATAGAAGTTATAAATATATATATATATATATATATATATATTTAGACGTTATAGACCTTAAAGTGTCTTCTTTTTTTTCGCTCACATAATACTGTTTTTTCGAGAACCAATGTAGCTAACGAAATGATTGTAGCAATGATAGTCTCACCTGCCCAAGATTTTGCTAACGCAGCCGTTAGAAACTTGAAGTATTCGAGAAATATCACATGGACGTGCGCCGGAGTGAGCCAACTCAACAATTTTTTGGCGTGTTGAATCGGGGAGGGGTCTGCCGTTAACATACACGCCACCTAACTGGTTAATTCCACTGTGTCCCGCAGTCGAGCATCCGAATAGCGCACTTTGGCCCATTCCCACTCCAACAGAAGAGTGGGGATGTCCATGCATGATGTGTTCCGTTGTTAGCATCATAATTCTCAATTTTCGTGTTTCTTTGGGTGTTGAAGTTGAGAAATGTTTTCCTTATTTTCTGTTTGCTTTGGTAAAATTTTGGATACACTTCGGTAATTAAATTGAAGAAAGCACTGACAAAGTCGTATCCTTATGCATTAAGCCTTAATGTCCATTTCGATGTTAGATTTTGTACTTGTAAATATTTATGTATTTTTATGTTCCACTTTATTAATCAACTACAGATTACACTACGTTACAATTCCGAGTTGGTAGGCATCATCGGATTTCGGCGGGTTTGTTATCATTTTCGTTATGGTAACCATTATTTCATTTTATTTTATTTTTTTTCCAATTTTGTATATGTATTTACTTGCACTTTTATTTAATTTGCGACTATGTTTAAGTTTTCCCACGTGTCTTGGTCGATTAATCCTGAACTTGAGGAATGCACATCGGTGCCGATCTGCCGTAGGCAGCCAGCGATCCGGCGGCAACGCCACGGATTGCGAGCCCGTCACTTCTCTTACAATTTGTTTGCTTCAAAATGCAAAATAATCAGAATTGCGGCGGCGGTGTTAGTGTGCCCTGAACGAAATAGTGTACGACTAACTGGTTAGCCAAGCGAAACGATAATGAGCTCTCAAGCGAAAGACCAAACCTGCACAAACAGGGTAGCGTATATCAGAAGCAACAGTAAATGCGGCCAGCGCGGCCATTTTGAGTTGATGTGTGCCGTAGTGCGAACGGGACGACTATATGCTTACTGGTTGGAATGGCGAGAGGAATGGCGATAGTACCTCGAACTGAGTACAAGAGGGATGACCGTAGAATGTGCTTTTTGGTAAAACAGGACGCAGAATCATCCCAGGTCTCGCAGCCATTTACAATATACAAATCGCAAGGAAATTGTATAAGAACGTTTGGAAACTGAATTACATATATTCATACATCATATATACATACAAAAATACATATGTATATACGTACACACATATATACACGAATATGTACACACTCGTGCATCCCCATATATATGAAGAGAACACGAACAGTATTCGTTGAGGTTGAGGGTTCCTGTGTAGTATCATGGACTTTTAAATTTGTATTTCGTATACCCTATGCCCACTCGACTATGTAAAAGGAGTATCTCATCGGTTGCAGACAGTGCAAATAAAAACAACAACTTATAACAATTTAAAGCGTAGTCTTTTGTCTTAGTTTTCTGAGCTTTTGCTTTTGCTCCTAAACGAGCTAAGCCTTTGCGTGATAGTTTAGGATGTTATTATTTTAATGATTATTTATTTATTTATATTTATTCATTAAATTATTAGGTATAAGCACCGCTTAAGCATTAACAATGACAGATTCTTATTACTTTACTTTTTCTACTTAACATCTGAGAACAGGGTATTTTTAGTCGGACCCAGTTTATTGAAGTATTCCTCGTTGCTGGCTTTTTGCTTGTGCAGCCACATATTTAAATACACTGAGATAAAGCATTGTAGCACCATTTAAACAACATTTTTCTTATAAAAAATCGTTGTTTTTACATTAAAAAATATTTTAAAATTAGCGTTTTAGATTTAGAAACGAGAACACAGCATCTTTTCCACTGAGATCAACTTGTATAAACTTGTTTCATAAGGAAAGTCATTTTTATTTCTTATCTTTACAGTGCACTGACATACACGTTTCTTAATGCAGTAAATATATTTCTGTAAATGTTTGGATGTTTGTAAATGTGAGTGAGAGCAGATACACACAATGCCAATACATACGTAATATACATATGCACGCACGTATACACACACATTTGGCAAAAGAGTTTGTAATGACCAACATTTGTTGAAGACCACGAAGCAGAAATCGAGCAACATAAGATCTGAGAACCGCATAATTATGATTAAAAAGGACCTCATAAATAATTTAGTGATAAAAGTCATCTCGTAACCGATGTTATAATAAAAACGTGCATCTTACACTTTTTTTTCTTGTTCTACTGCTGTAAAATAATTTACTTGCGTTGCCCATTGTCGATAACGAGAGGATTTTAATTCTTTAAATACAGAGAAAGCTAAGCACTGTTTATATTTCATAGGAATGCCAAACATCAATTGTTGGAACTACCAAAATGATCACAGACTGTTATAAAATCCGTTTTTATCGTATTATACTTTTAGTTAATACAAAAGAAAACCCCAGTTACATCTTAAAATTGTGCCATATCATAAGCCATTTCCACCCCCAAAACGATTGCGGAAGCATCCACATAGCACAATTCTAACCCCAACCACCAGAACAACATGCGCCTGCCTTAGTAAAAATCACTCGCAAGACTCTCTCTATCAGAACCGGCGGCAGTTAAGGCTTGGTCCACGAGAACGTCAATTTTAACATGCGGCCCGACACGTTTTTGGGATTTTTGAAGTCACACGCATCAATGGTCGCCCTGTCGCCCACACTGTCGGCATCAGACCAGCAAAAGAGTCGAGGGCTTCTTCAAAGCAAAATTCCAGGCACGGCCCTGGAGTGTGGTACAAATTTCATGGAGAATTGTGAAGGTGACGAATCTGATTTTTCTGGAATGTGTGAAACATTTTAATTTATTTCATATTACATAAAAAAAAAACACTGTAAACTGGGTATACCAGTAACAAATAGTGTTCACTTTACGATAGTGGCTATAGTTTTTTGACAAAATCCCAACAATTACACATATTTAACAAGAGTTAAAATCTAATATTGCAGGTGTAGAAACAGGAGTCGCCATGTCTATAGGTAGGAGAGATATCTGCCCCCAGGCACACTTGTTCCTTTTTCTTCTTCTTATGCATGGAATACGATAAAACACTATTTCCGAAGCCGAAGCCAAAAGTCGAATGGCTGTCGGCCACCGGGGCACAAGTAAGGGTTTTGGGTGCGCTGGGAGGCTGGCCTATTGATTACCTCAGGCATCAAATCGCTGACGATTCAGAGGTGCCGATAGAAACGAGTTTCCATACAACAGTGCACTATTATTTTCTTTGTGCTGCGGAAGAGAACAAACAAAAGATAATATGCGTAACATTGGCCAAAAACCAAACATCGGTATATCGACCCCGACCCAAATGAAGACCTCTCTCTCTCTCCTGGCACAGGCTGAAACATAAGCCACAGACTCAGCCGCAGTTGCAGTCAACGTAAGTCGGAGGCTTATTAGAAAAGAAAAAAAAAACAACTGAATAGAAAATGCAATATCCAGAGCATCTATTGAAAGACAAGAGGAGCGAGGAGGACAAAAGTATAATTTAGCTTAGACAACAAAGACGAAGACCAAAAAACCGCAGCCGATGCTGACAACAGACAGCAGAAACTGATGGTGATTGTAAGGTTCTATGTATAATAACTAATAACAATAGAGGTCAAAGTAGTTACACTGCATACTCTCAATAGAAGTATGTTTGCACAGTATACATATAGAGATACAGACGCAGAGATACGAGTACTCTGAGTACTCGCCGCGAGGCAGTAATGCAGTTTGTCGGCGGTTTGTTAGACAGATGTAGGGGCAGACTCGCTTTGACAGTCAGCCTCTACTTAGGGGTGCGTTGAGCTGAGCTGAGCCGAGCCGAGCCGAGCCGAGCCAAGCCTACCCTTGAAGTAAACAATTAACCGAAATGATGCCATTGTGCGTGGACTTCGGCTTGACTAAAAATGCATACTAGTGTTGCTGTTATTGCTATTATTGTGAAAGGGCGGGATGGGGACGCGGCAACGCCAGCCTTTCCATACCTGAGGCTCAAATGATTCTCATTCGTCTCTCACGCACTCGTAAATATCAAAATCGATTAAGCTTATATACATGCATAATATGTACGTGTGAAGTGATGGCTCAACAATTATAAAATATCACTTTAACATATTTATTTATTATTTAATTACATTTTCTTAAATTTCGTTTGATTATATGTAAACTGCCATTATCGAACTTTACCGTCGATAAATTGAAATCACTGTTTGACTGAGCAGGCTTCATCCAAGATTTGGACATTGAATTTTCCAAAATCCCATATTAGTGCTTGTTATATAAATATTTAGACCAGCAGCTCCTGTTTGAACTTTAAGTATTTTGAAGTTTCGTTCTCCCTAGCTAACTGAGCTGTTCCGAACAATGATAACGATAACCGTGGACCGATTCAATCTTCTGGGTCTAGATGATCCAGTAGGTTGGTCTGCACGCGTCGCGTATTATTTGCCGGATACGGAAATATTATTTTAAATAACTGCGCACAATCATAGAGGCCCGACGTCCTGCACACCAGTTTACCAGAGGAACGGAATGGTGCACAACAGTTTGTCAGATTGCTGGCATTGTGTTCGTGAAGTGTATTCGAACTCGGGGGTGGACGTGTGCGTGTGCACGGGAAATTAACAAAGAAGCGTGCCGAATCTGATTCGAAATATTTGCTTACTAAAAGCTAACATAATTTATTAATTTATTGCTGGGATTTATAGAGCCGTTTAACTTTCACAAACTTCGCAAATTTGTCTCAAGCCGAAATTCCAAAAAAAAAAAAAATGCAATGAATAAACCTTTTTGTTAACCCACTTTAGACCACTCATCTGCCAAACATTTGTATATGCATTATATATAAATAGTCATGATATCACACAACTATATGTATATTTAATTGTAATAGGAAACCACAAAATTTGAGATAGACGTCTTAATTGGTTCATTAATACACACATTGAAAAAGTCTTAAACGTGTGATAACAATAATAATAAGCAAAACCTCCCTTGCTACACAAAGTGTTAAATATTTGACTACACTGTAATGTGTACTGAAATCTAATAAAAGCCACGTGTTGGCATTTTAACCAGACAACAGGCCTTACACCTCAAATATTTCATATTTTCTCAAAACTCTTGAACACGATGCTTGCTTTATGGCTTCGAAAATCTCTCAGCGCCTTTCGTGTTCCTATTGATGTGTTAAGTCAAAAAACAAGCATTCTACTAATGGTCAATAGTTTTATTGTAAACTAAGCTATGTTTGCTTCAAAAATAATGAAATTTCGAAGCTTTTGTAAAGCATCCCTAAACGGTTCTCTCATACCTTATTTTGACAGAATTATATAAAACATTTCCAGCAAATATAAATCATCTTTATAATATTTCTTTCGTTAGCAAATTGAAACAAATTTCAACGGCTTATTAAAATGGTTTTCTCACAGCATTGCGATAATAAGCAGGAGGCGTTCTCCAACTGTGCGCAACGGATGTGTAAAAATCTGGCACATGCCGAGACACCGGTTGGAGTTGGATCTTTGTTCTGTCAAAGGGTTCTGCATCATCAAAATAAATGACAATTCTCCAAGGAGAAATTAAGGTGGCATGCGTTTGAAATGAGCTCCTCTCGCTAAAGAGAAAGAAAGAATTGCAGTGTATGAATAAATACAGATTGAATAATAGCATATTAACATTTATCCATCGCGTTGACAACCGCAATCAGAGTGACCATTTTCAGCCCGTACGGGCGTTTAAATCTCTATTTAGTGCACCTCGCTGGAAGCACTATTTCTAAGGGTAAGGGTTGCTCTGCTCTTATGATGATGATGCTCCTGCTGCTGCTGTTACTGAGACTTTACGTCACCGGCACAGTCGGTCGTCGGTCGACGGTCCCCAACCCACTCCAATCAGAAACAACCGCCTGCTGTTGCCAACGAACTAGAAGGAGCAGTCGTTCGGCCACGTGTCGCTGACAAACTGCTTAAACACGCCGTTGATGAATTCAAATAGAGTTGTTGCGCTCATTGCCCGGGTTGCCGTGGCTGCCAGGGCTGCTCTGTACTACTGTTCGGGTCGTTTTTCCCAGTCCCTGTTCTCGACAAATTACACACTTTGCGGCATTTTGCGCTTTTAACAATTTTATTGTTATCGATCGATGGTCGCCTGGCTGCCAATTATCAAGTGCCAGAGCAGACAAGCACCAATTGTGTTAATCAGACGTATCGACATTCTTTTTTTGCGCAAGGTGTGTGGATGGTGGTTGGGGTTAGGGTTGATGGTGAGGGGGGGGGGGGGGGGAGGGACTAGTCCCGCCAGTCGAGATGAAGTAGCGCCGATAAGGCCCAGCAAAATTTACATATATGTATGTATCAATCATACGAAATGCAATTAATTATATGGACGGCTGGCTATGATAATCACACATATTTGTTTTGAGCCCCCAATACAATGACAAACATCAAATACATACCCAAACAAACTAATACATATGTACGTATATATAAACACACATTGGATGTATGTAAATATGTACATACATTCGACACATGCACGTGTAAAAGGAATTAGTAGGTGGTCACCATAGCTAAGCTGTAGCTCGACATGAAATTAAGGATTACACGAGTTATTTTAATTGTCTGCGTAGTCTGCAATATTTTTGGTCAAGCCACCTATTTTATGTTTTGATAAGTAGGAAAATATAGATCTTATTTATTTATTAATTTAATGGGAACTGACTGGGAATCAACTTTTTGTATACATTTATAATAAGTTTTTGAACAGTACCTATATGTAAAAAATTAAAAATGTTGATCGGCAACAATTGGGACAATTGTCTGGCCACCTGTGCACTTCTACTTACCAGTAAATAATTTATGACTTTAAGTAAAAGAAAGAGAAACACATTTTCAATAAATACTTGATCATTGAAGCGATTCACGTTGTCACATCCAACTGATTCGTATCACCCAGCAAGATGATTGAGTGGGAAAGTGGCGGGCGGAGCCTCAGCTAATAAATACACCTGGGAATGGTCTGTCCCTTTATGTTGATGATTTGACGATCAAATCTTGACGACTACCACTGCCTTTCTGCATAGAAACAGATGTGTTTTACGTGGTAACATTTTGTCAGTACGATGAACGATTACCGATTGATTTGTATCAAGAAAGCATAAGTATATGTGAAGTTGTGCAGTTGTGCAGTTGTAAATAACATATATACATAACATATCATATCATGTTATAACATATCGATATATTTCTTTATTATATATTTTTCTCCTTATATGCAAAGAATTCGTCTGAATGATTTTTCGAAGAATGATTTTCTGAATTAGGAACTTTCTGCTTCTCAGGTTTTATTATTTCAGAATGTGATAATCCAGTGAACAGTGGACTATGCAGGAAAAAAATTAAATTATTGTACAACAAATGTTACGGCAATTTTCATGAATTCAAAATCATTGAAATGAAATAATGGAAATCCCAAAAACAATCAAAGGGATACCCACTCCAGAGAATGCATAGCGGTACGCTTTTTTTTACCATATATTGGAGGGCGGCAAATTCTGAGCATTCAACACGAAGGAGGTGTTTATCGCCGACTGGCCCACCACCGCAGATGGTCCTGATCCTGACCCTGTCTGGGGTGTGTCTGTGCCTGTGTCTGTGCACGCGTGCGTGTTTGTTGGTGAGCCACACAAATTCCTGTTCTTTAAACACTGATATCGAGAAAAAGGCGTAATTCTGTTGATAAAGTTAAATTAGCAGTCGGACATTGCATATGCTTGTCCAACCCTGTAAGAATTATACTATTATTAAGTATATATATAAACTCAAATGTATAATATATATATATATATATATATGTCCTTATGTACATATAAAAACATATATATTATATATTTGAATTTAAAAATGTATGTACATACATATATTCCCATTTAGGGTAAGCGAGTTGCGAACAATACTTCGTTTTATTATTATTATTTTTTTTTAAACGCAATATTGAACAACACAGCAATCGTTTATACAACAACAATGCGATGCGCCCAGACTGAGGATAAAGATGACTATGGGCTATGACGACAATTACAATGAGGATTTGGTCGCGACTGCGGTGGATGGCCGTCATCACCGTGGCCCAGAGACCAGAGAGTCCTATAATATAACTCCAGTTCAACTCGCTCTCTTTCTCACTCATAGCTGGAAGTTGCCAGTTGACTGGGCAATTAACCATTGGGTTGGAAAAGGAAAAAGGGAGCTTCACCAACAGCATCACAAAGCTGCTCAAAGTAAATTTTGTGAATTCTGCACCCTAGACCTAACCTCAACGAATTCCAGGCAATGCGCACTCGCACTCGCTCCTGGTATTCGCCCTGGTAATTGGCAGACATACTGGCAGATTCACATACACGTTCAGATTCAGATTCGGATTCAGATTGCAACGGGCCCACTATTTTTATGGATGAGGCAGCTTGGGTTAGATGGGGATCTTAGCATAGTGTAATTATAAGCGTGGTCTTTCTTGTCTCTCACTTTTAGCTCTACAAAAAGTTGCTGTTTAATCAGTTTCGAAAGTTATTCGTAGTATGTACATGGGTACTCCTATATAAATATGAATGTATGCAAACCAGTTCTTGTTTAGGTCGTTTCTATACATATATATATAAGTTTGGTATCGGGATTATTAGCAAGTCAAGCAGAACTAATGCGTTTTATTACTGTGCTGAAGCGTCAAATATTTGACGTTAATAAAATGTTGAGCTCGCCAGTTCGAAATTCGAATTTAAGTTGCTGATTAAATGCGACACCAAAACCAAACAAAAAGAAAAATTTTGAATATACCCAAATATGAGAACGTTCATTTTTATAGGACAATATTCAAAAAGGTTCAGCGGCTTGCAGTGAATTTTTGTCACCTAGTTCATAGTTGTTTTATTATTAACTAAAGCGAGTTTAATTTGTTCCTTTTGCTTTAAATTTAAACTTATTTAAAACTTTGCACCGGAAGCGATCTGCTTGCAAATAAATACATTTGTTATGCAAGTATTTTAAATATTACAAATGAATACAAAGTTGCAAACGAAAACACGTGCAAATCCATTGAAAATTGTTTAAACTTGTTGTTGGCCTGGAGAGTTTCATCGCTTCATTGTTTTATTTGTTGTTCGGGTCGCAATATTGCTGATGTCTATAATCCAACAAGTGTTGTTGACAGCATCACTTTCCACATTTCATTTGTGTGTCATTAATTTTCGAGTCGAACGAACCGCAACGTGAAAAATAACAGCTGATCCCGCTTGGCTTTACGCTTTGCGCTCGACATCAGCCCATCAAGTGGAACTAAATTGACATGTGATAAGAATTTTCAAGATAAATCTCTATACCCTCACAGTGCAGAGTGTATGCAATGTGGAGTGTGGAGTGTGGGACACATTCGTAGCTGATTCCCTTGTCGCAGTTGATTCTGTTTGACCTGCTTCGAGTTTCAGCAAGCATTCTGATTAAGAAATTCTTTTAGGTCAAAGGATTAGGATAACAGAAATTATAACAAAATACTATTGAGATGAACGCCGTTTTTTTAAAACCAACCCCATCTGATAATAATTTTGGGCAAGCTATTTGGGTCTGTATTTATGAATAACCCCACAAAAAGGAATATTTTAGGCGTAACCAATTCATCATGGGAGTTTCTCCACTTGTTCATTTCTAATTTATGTCAATTTTTGAATACACAGATATTTGTTATAAATGCTTAATTAATTCAATATACTAAAGACATAAAAGTGCACTATTTGGAAATAATAATTTGTTCATCAATTTTAATCTAAATTGAGATGTTGGAAAAAGCTGCCTTCCATCTCCCTCTGCACGAATACAACCATCTACAGACACAGACTCCGAGTTTTGTTCGAGATTACGGAAACCAGGCAAGCAAAACTAAAGCTGGGACACAAACCAACAAGAGAGAACGTTGCAGTCGGACGTAACCGACAGCGAAATACTATTATACCATAATTTGGGTGCAGTCAAGAAATACTGTCCAAGTTTGCCTTTTTGAATGGGAACACATTCTGTTAATTCTCTACTGATAAATATGTATATGGTTTGCATATAAGTGAGCGTGGCTTTTAAAGACGGTGAGCAGAATGACACGGGATGAGCAGACACAAAAAATTGTATAAGCTACTCTCACTCTTAAATTCCGTAGATATGGGCTTTTCGAGACTTTAGGGGCGGGAGTAGGCGTTGCCCAAAGAATTATAGAGAAGTTTCCTAATATTCTTTCTACCCAGTTTGGTAACTATAGCACTTAAATTGGGATATGGGTATTTATCGGTTTTGGGGGCGGGAGTGGGCGTGGCCCAAAAAATGTTGGAGTTCGATCTTATTAACATACCTTCTAGGTTTGGTAACTGTAGCTCTTAAATTGCGGGAGATATAGGCATTTATTGTTTTTAGTAGGTGGGAATTGGCGTGGTCCAATTTTTGTATCCACATTTATGAAGGGTGTTACTAGCAATATAAATAAATATATGATGACTTAAGTTTTGAAATTGCGTGAGATATATGGGCTTATTAAATTACACCAATAGATGTATCGGTTTAGGTAGGTGGATTGCCCATCCAATTTTTTTTTTTTATCGATCTTTGGGTGAGTTACCAGTAACATACCTTTACAATTTTGCGACTCTAGCTTGCAAATTACGGCAGATATGCTTATTTTAAATTTATAGGGACGGAGGCGGTTGTGGGCGTGTTCCAAAAATCGATATGCCAATCCTTGGAGGAGGTTACCAGCAAATTACCTTCCAAGTTTGGTTACTCTATCTTTAAAATTTTCGGAGATATACGGAGCTATCGATTTACAATTTCCGGAATATCGGCATTGTCGATTATGGGCGCAGGTGTGGGCGTGGCACCACAAATTTGTTATCGGCTCTTAAAGGCGGCTACCAGTTTTTTTTTTATTGTTTCCTAAAGTTGGCAAATATATTTTTGATATTTATCAAGAAATATTCTAGCCCTATTGTATACAATTCCATTGATTGGGCGCAGGTGTGGGCGTGACACCACAAATTTGTTATCGGCTCTTAAAGGCGGCTACCAGTAATATACCTACCAAATTTGACGTTCCGTACTCAAAAAAAGCGGAAGATATAGCCATTTAAAAATTGTATGGGAATTTAGCGGTTTTCTAGCTGCCTAGTAGACGTAGGACCAAATCCTTGACACTTTAACTTTTGAGGGTACATTCCAGTATATTCTCAAAGTTTCAAGTCTCTATCTCTAAGGGTGTCGGACAAACGCTCATACAGACGGACAGACAGACGTACGGACAGACAGCATGACGGACATTGCACAAAACCATATACCTTTTTGGTTAATAGTATAAATAGCCGTTTAATATACTATGTTTGCTGATAATATCTTCGAGGATTTGTACAAAAGTAACACGATTCTGCACAGCATAAAAGGGATATTTTAAGCGTAACCAATTCATCATGGGAGTTTCTCCACTTGTTCATTTCGAATTTATGGCAATTTTTGAATACACAGATTTTTGTTATAAATGCTTAATTTATTCAATATACCAAAGACATAAAAGTGCTCAATTTGCAAATAATAATTTGTTCATCTTTTTTAATCTAAATTGAGATGTGGGAAAAAGCTGCCTTCCATCTCCCTCTGCACGAATACAACCATCTACAGACACAGACTCCGAATTTTGTTCGAGATTGCGGAAACTTGGCAAGCAAAACTAAAGCTGGGACACAAACCGAATAGCCATTTAATATAGCAGTATAAGTCAATTACGAACAATAGGTGGGGTAGTTATATTTTTAAGAATAGTAAAAATAATAGCTTTTATTACTAAAATTAGAATACTGGGAAATAAAATGTACTAGCTTAAACTGTGTCCACACTTGACGACACAAGGCTTGGACACAAACCAAATCTGGTAATCTGGTGCTAGCTTAGAAAAAGCATTGCTTTTAATCAAATAATAAATTATGGTTGAAGTATAAACTTGTTATTACTGACAAAAGCTTGGAGGGTTTGTACAAAAGATGTATGCTTATATGGAGTATTGACAGAAACCGTTGTACAACAGTTACTAGGACAGGGGTTGTAAAATACGCATGAATGTCATGGCACTGCCACACTGACAGCTTTTTTGGATTGACTATATTATTTCTAGAACCATAGCCAGAGACCTATCTGGCAATGCGTGCTTTATACATATTAGCAGCATTGGCGAATATTCTCCAAAAGTGCTGCCAAGCACGAGTTAACACCTGCCAAATGTTCTGCCAGAGATTATTCGTAAAACACGTCAACAAACATGTCTGGCAACAGTCGGCTGGTTTACCTACAACATATGTAAGTAAATTGTTGCGTGGTTGGTTTGGTATCCAATTTTCTTGGGTTAATATATTTTATAAATGCTTGTAATGCTTTTGTTACAATTTTGTAAATGGGTTGGAGGGATTCTGTTCATATTATATAATTTAATACTCAACAGACGACCAAGGATAAGTTTAATAACCAATTAACGATACTTATTACCAGGCTATTTATGTGAACATTCACGTTCTGTATGTAATTTAAAGCATACAAATATACATATAATAAAATGAACTACCCCGAAAGGTCGTATTCTTTTCAGAGAGATTTAGTTGTCATGCAAACTTATCGAGATCAAAAATCATGTAAAAGCTTTCAGTCGCGAGTTCTCAATTAAGAAATACAGTGAATTGAATCACCCTACTCCCGAATTCGAATTATATTCATTTGGACACAGATAAATTAACCTGCTTTAATTGAAGCTTAAACTTTTAGGTACAAGCAACGACTGCACTTCTTTTATCTTTTTAAAACACATTACTATGACGTTACTATTGGCGCTTGTATAGAAAAATATTAAAATATGCATTCACTGAATGAACTCTGTGTGACTATTTTTATACTATTATACCAAAATGGTATAATAGTATATTGGTTTTGTGCAATGTCCGTCATGCTGTCCGCCCGTTTGTCCGTCTGTCCGTCAGGATGAACGCGCGTTCCTCTGACACCCGTAGAGATAGAGACTTGAAACTTGGAACGTATACTGGAAAGTACCCTCAAAAGTTAAAGTCTCTTGGGTTTGGACTTACGACCACTAGGGAGCTAGAAAACCGCGAAAATCGTTTTGAGCAAATCGATAAATCCACATATCTCTTAAAATTTATTGGATACAGTCACCAATTTTGGTTGGTAGGTTGTTGGCGAGGTCGTTGAAAGATCGGCATGTGCCACGCCCACCACCGACGCCCCCATCACCCCCGCCCCTAAAATTTTCAAATGGCTATATCTTCTAGTTAGTTAGTTACGAAACTGGTTAGGAAGGTTATTAGGAAACTTCTCTATCATTTTTTTGGGCAACGCCTACTCCCACCCCTAATGTCTCTGTACACAAATTAAGGTATAATAGAATTTCGCTGTCGGTTACGTGCGACTGCAACGTTCTATCTTGTTTAAATTTATTTAGACTGCGGCTCATAATTATTAATGTTTTATTGAAACTTTTAACGCTTAGCTTAACGTATATTTATAGGTATTAAATTGTTCCGCACAAATTGCAAAGATTCGCAATATTGGAGTCTTATTAATGCCTCTATCACATAAATAAATAAATAAATTTGCTGAATTGCAATTTGACATTGCATGAAAGAATTAATATTGTAATGAGCTGCATATTCAAAGTTTACTTCTACAATTGCAGCTATGCGGACCGGTGTAATATTATTATACTGCTTTTATTGTTTGCTAAATATAATTTTGATCAAATGCCAACAAAACGAATTAAGCCAAATACACAATGAACAGTTTGAAAATTTTAAGGTATGATAAGTGAAACAGTCGTTTTGTTTGTATTTCGAGTAATTTATTTCGTTCACAGAAAATAAACAACAAAAGCTATATGCGTTTACATGATGAAATGCGCAGCTATAAAGCTTTTGAAGAAAACACACGAATTGTCAACGAACACAATAAATTTTACGAAACTGGAAAGAGCAGCTTTAGATTATCAACAAATACGATGGCTGATATGGTATTTACGTGTACACTTTCGTATAATAAGATTTATTTATAAATCACTATTATTTTTCACAGAACACAGATTCATATCTGAAAGGTTTCTTACGTTTATTGCGGAGCCACCCGAATTCTACTGCGGATAATATTGCTGATATTGTAGGATCTCCGCTAATGAATAATGTTCCTGAGAGTTTTGACTGGCGTAAAAAAGGCTTTAATACTCCACCGTATAATCAACAGAGCTGTGGCTCCTGTTATGCATTCAGTGTAGCTCAGAGTATCGAAGGACAAGTTTTCAAGCGCACCGGAAAACTACTCGGACTCAGTGAACAACAGATTGTCGATTGCAGTGCATCCCATGGCAATCATGGTTGCATAGGCGGCTCATTGCGAAACACGTTGACATATCTACAATCCACCGGTGGTCTCATGAGATCCCTTGATTACAAATATGCGGCAAAGGTAATCAAATTACATTCCATTACGATCAATTTGCTTATATTAATATGGAAGATGTAGAAAAAGAACTCACCTCTATTGTTCCCATTGTCTAAGAATAAGCAAATATATCCAGAAATATGTGTTGTTGCAGAAAGGAGACTGTCAGTTTGTCAAGGAACTGGCCGTGGTCAATGTGACCTCCTGGGCGATTTTACCCGCAAATGATGAGAATGCTATTCAAGCAGCTGTGGTTCACGTTGGTCCAGTTGCCGTTTCCATTAATGCAACTCCGAAAACATTTCAATTATATAGGTAAGGCTCATAACAAACTCATATAAGTAATCAGTATGCATCTGTTTAACTTTTCGAAGTGCCGGTATTTATGACGATGTTGCCTGTAGTTCAACTTCTGTAAATCATGCTATGCTCTTGATTGGATTTGACAAAGACTTTTGGATTCTGAAGAACTGGTGGGGAGAGTTATGGGGTGAATCCGGTTTTATGAGAATACGCAAGGGTATCAACTTATGTGGGATCGCAAATTATGCAGCTTATGCCATAGTATAATAATAGTACTGCGTGTTAAAGCTGCATTTATATTAATGTATTGTATTTGCAGTAAAAATACGATTCTTAAGCATATTAACATAAACAAGTGTAAGTATATTAAACAATAATGATACCTAAACACATATGCGTAATAAGTCTCACATATCATACAAATACTATAATGAATAAAATCATATTATATGTGCAATATACACACGAGAATATTTATTAACGCGCTGCCTCGACTCCAGCCCAATAGCTTAATTTAATTTTCATGCCACAATTTTGTTGAAAAAGTTAATTAAATTAAAAGCAATATTCACAGTTCGTTGAATACAAAATACAAAATACGTGTTATTGGCAAATTATGGGCTGAGATACCAAGGTTAGGGTGAGTGTTGGAATTTTCTGTGTGCTTCTTGAGGGTTGTCTCAAACATTGCGCATGCGTATCGAATTTCAAACACGCCCACACTGTGACTCTGGCTCCAATTGGTGAGCAATATACCGGATATACAGAATTCTTATACAGGCAGAGGTTCAGCGTGTTTCGTATTGGTTGATATTTCTATCCGCTGTCTATTTATTGGATTGTCCCATTGCAATGTTTGAAATGATGAAAGTCAAGAAAGTCGGACAAACGGCAACTGAAAAGCTTTTCCCATTCAGTCTTCATAGTTAATTCGTGTCGCGAGATTTCGTGAATTTTTCGCAAAATTCATTTTATAAATTTGGGATTTCTCAAACATTTAAACAATGGTGCTTAAATAAGTGAATGTTGTAAAAAAATTACAATGCAAATACAGAAATAATATGTAATTCAACTACCATTATAGCAGCTGTTAATAATACTTAATACTGAATAATAATAATTAAGCAAGGTGATAAAGCTATTCAGTTATTTAATCTCGCATTGATTTCCCAATTGTAATTGCAACTAAAGGCAGATTCTCAGAATAACGCATACCCAGCGGATCTGACTCTATCTACTTCCAAAAAAACAAAGAAAAATAAGAAAGAAAGAACGGAGTCAACTTGCCAACAAAGATAAATTTCACTATAATTTTAAAAAATCAACCGCTTTGTCCTTTGAAAGCAATATGATATAGTATTCCGATGATGATAAAGTTTTCAAGGTTGTTAAAAAACTGAGGTTGTTAAGGAAAACGAATGGTCTTCTGTAAGTATTTTTTTGCAAAAGGATTTCTACGAATTCATTTTATTATACCCTGAACCAATTAAAAATGGGTATAATGGAGACCATAACACCTCAAGACTTCAAATCTGGAATATATTTCTCGTAAGCCAACTTGAATAAATGTTTGTTTGCTATATTTTTTCAACTTTTTCCTCTGCTATTAATTTATGTCACTCTCTTCCTCTTAAGTATGGAGTTGGGTGTTAAAATAAAAAGTCACAAAAGAAAAAATAACCTGTTCTGAGTTGTAAAATACAAGATGCCAAAATCAACAATAAATTCTAATTGAGAATAGTAATCAAACAGATACATATATGCCTGTTTGCTTGCGTAGAATTTGCAACACGTTTTAGCCAGCATCTAAGGTAATAGATGATTAACGAACAACAATTTAAATTCTACTTATAATGCAGCCGCATTTGTAGCACCTGTTGCAAATTATAAAATTCAAACATACAAATCCAAAATTAAATACTATTTGTGTTGTAAATGTAAATTGTAAATGTAAATTATCAAAAGAAAATTTGGCAAGAATACTAGAATGTATTTAGGATATGTTGTATTCGGAGCGATAGTATTTCTTTTTAGTGCATGCAATGCATTTAGTATTAACCACTTAAATCAAAAAAGCTCGTTTTTGGAGATTTTTTAAAATTCTGCGGTTGTTCTACGTTGATCTCTATTACGTTAGCTGCGCGTTAGAGCCCGTTGCGAATTGAAAAATGCAAGCATGCCAAGTCAAAACAAGATAGAACTTTGCAGTCGGACTTAACCGACAGCGAAATACTATGATACCATAATTTATGTGCAGCCAAGAAATACTGCCCAAGTTTGCCTTTCAGATTGAGGTAGATATAAGATAGTAACGATTCTTTTAAGTTTGGCTGTAGCTCTTCAATTACGGATGATATGAGCTTTTCGAGATTTTGGGGGCGGAAGTGGGCGTTGTTGAAAAAAATTAAATAGAACGTTCCAAATAATCTTCTTTTCAAGTATGGTAACTGTAGCTATTAAATTGTGGTAGATATGGCCATCGGTTTGGGGGCGGGAGAGGGCTTGACACAAACATTTTTTGGAGTTCGCTCTTAGTAATATACCTTTCAAGTTTGGTAGCTACAGCTATTAAATTGCTGGAGATATGGGCATTTATCGGTTTTGTTGGTGAGGGGGGGGTGGAGGGAGTGGGCGTGGTCCAACATTTTTTTTTCACATTTTTGAAGAGTGTTACTAGCAATATACCTTTAAAATTTAGTGACTTAAGCTTTCAAATTGCGTGAGATATATGTTCTTATCGATTTACACCAGCAGGTTTATCGGTTTAGGTAGGCGAGGGGGCCTGGTCATCCAATTTTTTTTATCGATCTCTTGGGGGAGATACGAGTAACATACAATCAACATTTGGTGACTCTAGCTTGCAAATTACGGCAGATATGCGCATTTTTAATTTGTGGTTGTGGGCGTGGTCCAAAAATTGATATGCCAATCCTTGGAGGAGGTTACCACCAAATTATCTTCCAAGTTTGGTTACTTTATCTTTAAAATTGTGGTAGATATACGGAGTTATCGATTTACACTTTGCGAAATTTTTGCATTGTCGATTATGGGCGCAGGTGTGGGCGTGGCAACACAAATTTGTTATCGGTTTTTAAAGACGCAAAATAAGACTAGAATATATTTATGGTATATCGTAGTCGAAGCGAAATTATTTCTTGTTAATGCGGACAATGCTGGTTACGATGAACTACTAAGATCAAGAAAAATGTATAGCTCTTGAATTCTGTTTTTCTATGGCAACAAGTAGACTTACCTGTGGAAAAGCACTTGTAATTAGACAAAGTAAACTCAATTATCCGCGCATTTCATTTCTAAATGTTAATCGCCCAGCAATTTAACCCAATTAAACATGCATGATGTTTTACGTGTAAACAAAAGACCATCAACGGCATCAGTGTAATAATGATTACCCGCCCTCAAATTGAACGAACACCTACTATTATTTGCCTGTTGACAGTAACCACTCAGCCGAATTATTGCCAACTCATCAGTGGGTATTTTAGTCTTTATCTGCCTCTTTGCCCCTGTGCCCCGCTGCTTTCGTCAAAGGACATATGCTTTCAAATTTCAACCACCCTCGGGACTGGCACCGGGACAGGGACAGGGACCGAGACCGGGCATTGCCGTACTGTAATCGTTTTCAATTTCAATAGCCTATCGCATACAGACACATGCCTATATGTAGATGTAAATGTGCTTGTATTTAGATTGTCGTCCATGTGCATGTCATACTTTTGTTTTTTAAACGGAAATATGAGAAGTGGATAAAATACAGGAGTGGACACGGGCAGAACGCCATATATAAACAAAGCACTTAAATTAATTTAGGGTAATTGCATTCGCATTGCAGACCTGATGCACAATTTCTTTCCAAAATTCAATTATTCATTAATTAACCAATGAAATAAAAGATTTTACACCTGTATTTTGGAATTTGTAAAAATACTTTTGATAAAAAACTGTCAATATTAGACTACTAACTAGCCAAAGTGTTTGAATATGAGATAAACTATATTCATCTTTTGAATATATTAAATATATAATATATAACATAGGAACAATCGATTAATTTTTTTTATTTATCGTTTTCTCTATGCAATATTGTTGCTAAATATATTAATATTTCAATATCAGAATCAGCCCCATTCAAATTATGCTAGCCTTGGACAAACATCCCTCGATTATTTTTTACTGACTAACTAAGTACATCTGTCAGATTGTTAACAATCTGCTGTTTTTCTAAATACTAACATAATTTTGTCATTATTTACCTCACTGGTTTGTAATTCGTTCAACCCTCTGGTGGATTTCTCTCCCCTTGTATAAGTTAAGAAGTCTCGTAATCATTTGTTTCGCTTTAGGTTGGTTGTGTTTGCAGCAAAGGTATAGAACACATTGGCATTAAGCTTAACAATTGTGCTTTGTTACTTTTTTTGTAACCTTATTATCTTTAACGAATTGTCTCCAGGGACAATCTTCTTTTCAATTATGCCATTCACACGCATAATATAATTGAATGTGCGGGAGTTCGCATAAGGGGCGGATTTGCACAGATTGAATAAAGTTGTACAAGAGTGAAATATATCAATTTATATATATATATATGTGTATATATATATATACATTTATATATATATATAAATATATATTCTACACAGGATCTACCAAGAGTGTAAAATAAACAGTTTTTAAATTATTCCGTGCTCCACATTATTTTCTTTTCTTTCGGTGTTCCACATTATTTTCTTTTTCTTTTTCAGAAATACCACTAAATGTCATTTCCTGAGTCTATTCAAAGAGCTACTCGGCCTTCAACCTCACCTAATGGAATGGAAAACAGCCAAATATCCGTTTCCCAAAAATCTAATCACGTACGTTACCTTTAACAAAATTAACTCGTTAAAACTTAAATCTATTTTTAATAATCGATACCAAAAATATCCTTATATTATATTATTAGCAGACAGATAATTTAAAACATATAATTAAAATAATCAATGGTTTCTGGGTATAAAAACATAAATAACCAAAGCAAAGATTTAGCTACATAAAAAAGAACAAGCCTATATTGTGTAAGGGGATGGGTTGTGTTTTACACACAGAATATAAATCCAAAACAGACAAATGTTTCCCTTGAGATATTGGATTTTACGTGCTTTGATTCTTTATTTTATTACAAAAAAAAAAACGACTATGCTAACAAATTGTCAATTACAGGACAAACTTTTCTACCATTAAGAGAATAAATATATTATGGAAAGAAAAAATATGCTTAGCAAATGACAACTATTATTACCAAAGACAGAAAAAGCAGAACACAGAAAACAGACAACAAAATAAAACGAATTCTTTTATTTAGACAAAAAAAAAAGAAGAATTTGTACACACTTATTGAGTATTGTTTTGAGAACGTAATTAAATAAGTCGATATTGATTGGGTAATTAAATATAATTAAATCACTTGCATGTGTTTTTCTAGGTGAGCACAGTACTGCTTTACGGTATACCCATTGTGTCATTGTACATCGAAGGGCAGGAGCGTCTATGCCTAGCTCAAATCTCCAATACTCTCCTAAAACAATTCAGCTACAATGAGATACACAATCGACGCGTGGCTCTGGGAATTACCTGCGTTCAGTGCACACCCGTCCAGTTGGAGATACTGCGAAGAGCCGGCGCCATGCCAGTCAGTTCGCGACGCTGCGGCATGATAACGCGCCGCGAAGCTGAGCGATTGTGCAAGAGTTTTTTAGGCGATAATACGCCGCCGCGGTTGCCAGACGATTTCGCGTTTAATGTGCAGCACAAGTGCGCATGGGGCTGTCGCGGCTCCTTTTTGCCTTCCCGCTACAATTCGTCGCGTGCCAAATGCATCAAGTGCAGCTATTGCGGCATGTTCTTCTCGCCCAACAAATTCATTTTTCATTCGCATCGCATTACGACCAACGACAGGTATATTCAGCCCGATGCGGCCAATTTCAATTCGTGGCGACGTCACATGACGCTCAGTGGCCACGGCCAGGACGAGAAAATCATCCATGCTTGGGAGGATGTCAAGGCGATGTTTAATGGAGGCACCAGAAAGCGATTAGTTAGCTGCAATGGTAATAATAATGGCAACAATCGAAATCGCAGCACGACAAGCAGCACATCATTGGCGACATTATCGAAAGCAAGTGCAGTTATCGATAACACTTGTGATTCGCCCCCAATCAATTGTGAGAGTGAGACAAAAGCGATATCGGCGCCATGTGTAAAGCGCACATCACTCGATCATCCATACAATTACAGCACGGTGACAGCCGCGGCTGCCGTGGTTGGAGTCACTGCTGTGGCAGCCACCGTCGGGGTGCCCTTCAACTTGCACCGATCGGCGGTGATTTCGCCACTGCAATCACTTCGCAACGAGCACGATTTGTCAATAATGCCGCTTTCGCGCAACTTTGTCGTTGACTACACCATGTGGCAGCAACAGAATAATCAGCATACAAAAAAACTCGGTGCTAGCGAAACGATAAACTCATTTGAAACGTGTCCAGCGCCATGGGGCAGACCGGAAATTAATGTATCAGCAGCAGCAGCAGGTGGAAACTCAATACGGCTGGTTGAGCATAATCCATTTAATATAATCAAAAACGAGCCCAACTCCGCGTCCATTTGTGGCGTGCCAAAGAGTCGGAAGTTGCCCGATGGAGATCGCTCTGATTTTAATATGCCATCACTGCTAAATTCTTCTGCATTCAAGCCTGTTGTCGCCTCGACAGCGATTGTGTCCACATCGTTGTATGCAACGCGCTCGAATTATTCAAATAACAACATTTACATAAGTCCGGCACAGCCGACGAGAACAACTACAGTGTTTACCCACAACAGCATTACGACGGCAGAATCCCATGGAGCAATATTCAATTCAGCATCGAGTGCATTTCCACCGATCCTGGACTCCATCCAACTGTGCACAGAAAGCGACAAATCCGAGTCGACACCAGCAGATGTTAATCCACAATCAGTAAATTTAATAAACACTAACAACTCGGATAAATCACCTTCGTCAGACGGAATTTACATTAATTCGAGTACTTGCCGAAATACCGATGAAGATGATGAGGATGACGACGACGATGACGAAGTGGTCGACATTGAAACGACTGAGGATGATGTCCAAACAATGAATGCCTCTCTCAATATGTGCGCACCCCACTCGCCAATTAATGGAGATTTATCCTCGCGCAGTGCAAGCCATTCCCATTCCGCGAGTCCCAACGATGATGTTGATGTCGATGGCTTTACAACGGATACCGAAGATCAATTTGATGTTAAGTCAAACATTTGCTCATACGACATTAACATCACCCGCTCAAATTTTAAGATTTACAACAATGAAAAGGAGAAGATATCGACAACGGAGGACGAACTGCTTCAAAATTACAAAAAAAAAAATAGTGCGGTAAGAAATTGTTCGAAATGAGTGTATGCGATTTATTTACAAACCTTTTTCTATACCCTAAATGAGTAAAAAAAAAAGTTTAAAGATCGACATATTTATTTTGAAAGTGTATGATTTAAGTATTTATTTTGTTCAAAATAAATATTCTTTCCAGGAAGTAAATGGATTAAAAAGGTTGTCGCATCGCAAGTGCTCAAATCAAAATAAACATCGTCAATTCTTAAAAAAGAACGGATCCAAGCTGGAAAATGATACATTTTTCTCTACCCAACCCAGCTTACACATCCAGCAGCGAGTCTCGTTTCCAGTCTTTTTAAAGGCTCATCTTAATTCATTTCGGCAGCGCCAACACCGACAGCCCAGTCCCAGTACACCTAGACAACTATATTGCTATGATACGACACAAAGAACTAATGAGAATAGCATTGATTAAATAAATATTCTTATAACATACACTTTTAACTTATTTGTCAAGTTGCAAATAACACATTCATATATTCCGGTATTAAAATTCACGGTTCAATAAATTTACTAAACCAGAAGAATAATTGGTTTTCTTTTTCAGTTGATTTACAATTAATGAAAATTAATTAAAATATGCAAAGTTTAATTGTACAATTCTCATATTATTAATATAACATAAAATATTATTCTATTTTGTATATATCGTACTCTGTAACAGTTAATATATCCTTTTTCTTAGCAAATAGTTGCAACAATTAATAGACGTTTGTTCCTTAGCAGATTCCCGAGACATAAATATATAACAAAAAATGTATATTGGCTTGGGTTGTGTATCACTGTTATTAATTTTACTTTTAGGTTTTTTACATTGTGTTATGGCTTGCCTATAAGAAGCACCGATACATCCCCCATCCGGCTAGCTATCGGCTCAGTTGGGTTCGGCATAACAAATGCCGACAAATTATGCGAACAAATGTCAGCCTGTTTAAATAGCAACAGATGGAGCTTGCAAGAAATAAATAATAAAAAAAACACATGAAGTCAACAATTAAAATAGTCTGGAGATTGTAGCCTTGAAAGTCAGATTACTAGCAATATTAAAAGTTTTTACATATATTTGTCAGATGACCTTAGCCAACAAGTAGGTGAAATGTTTAGTCCGTGAATGAGCATGGTACTATGCTGGCTCCATCGCTGCCACAAACAGGAGTCCTGCCCATTTGCTCCAAGAACATCTTTCAATGGTCACAATGGTGAAAGTGAAGCTTAGCTGGTCCGTGATCCGAGGAAAAAGCCGAGCCACGTTGCCGCTGAATTGGATTTGGAGCTAAAAAGAAAAATAGAATTGATGATAGATTACACACCAATTAAAATTAGTTTTTAAGCAAATGAAGTTCCAAAATTTTCGAGTTTTCAAGTCGCGATCGTGAATTACCATTGAGGTATTGTTAACGTTGTCCGTCTTTGAAAACGAGCGCAGACAGTAGTAGTAGATTATATTCCAGAATAGAGAGGATAATAGATTATTTTCGTTTCGGAGTTGCACTCATCTCACCCATCTAAATGTTTAAATAGTATTTTCGAGAGTGCTGAATTTTGTGTTAAGTGTTAGTTATTGATAAGTCAATTTCCAGTGATAGCTTAATTCTCACCACTATTGTTAGAATACAATTTAGACTTAGAGATTAGGTTAGTCAAATATTTATTATAGGCTGCATATAATTAAATCTGATTTATTTATTGGTGGCTGGAATATTTATTGAACATTTACTTATTTTGTATGTTTATTGTTTATTTACTTAGTAGTTATATATTGACTGATTAATAGTATAATATTTATTTGTGCAGTGGAGATTGGGTAGACGTGTTTGGGGTGCAAAAAGTTAATTCCATATACTTATTTATTTTTTTTTATTTTTATTTATTTATTTATTTTTTGTCAACTAAAGTCAGTCGACATCAAAAATACATTAATTAAAAATTGGAATTAAATTAAATTTAAAATAAAATTAAAATTATAAGTAAATTAATAAATAACAAAATATTTATAAGAATTTATATTTTTTATACACTGAACACATTAAAAATGGGTAAAAAGGGTATAATGGTTTTGTGCAATTGTATGTAACAGGCAGAAGGAAGCAGGATCAACAGCCGAGTCGATATAGCCCTGTCCGTCTGTATGAACACGCGGATCTCAGAAACTATGGGAGCTAGCGACTTCACACTGGATATAAGTTCTCGTGTACCGACGCATATCAAGTTTGCTTTATTTGATCGATAACTGCCTTAGTTTCTGAATTGTCCATACATTTCGATTTCGATAGCAATAAATTCCACAATTTCAGAGACAGAGGCTTCTAATTTATACATATATAATGCAATATGCATATACATATTATTGATCAATTGCCAGAATTTCATTAATATTGGATAATAAACACCAAAGTTATAGTCGAAAATATATTATCATATTGATCTCATTTCTATCAGCAGCCGCAAGCATTTTCTGTATACAGTGGCTCACTTAGGGTTTGGCCCAGTGCCTAGCACCAATTTTAATTGCCTGCCATAAAGTAATTATGTAATATTTTTCAAAAATTACAAAGACCCATGGCAGGTACATATATTAACCACAAAAATTAATATATGACCCTAAAAAATTGGGATTTGCCCACCCACTAGGTCGGGTTATGTAAAAAAGTACCTAAATTATAGGTCACAAACTTTCTGCCCAGGTACTTGTGTGCCATAAAACCCGGATTTTTTGACCTAAAGTTGATTTTTTTCGGTATAAATAGACCAATCCTTCATAGTCAGTTTAGTTATATCCTGCATCTCGAGTGCAACAAACCAACAAGGACCATGGGCAAACTGACTACCATTGAGCAAAGGAAACTCATCCTGGAACACTTAAAAATCGGATATTCATATCACCAAATAGCTAAAATGGTCAATCTAAACCCCTCAACAATATTCTCCATCATTTGGAGTTTCGTCGACGAAAATCGGACAGAAGACAAGGTCGGAATTGCACCAAACACGATTTTCACCGAGCAGGACGAGCCGAGGATCATCAAGATTTCTCGGGGAAATCTTAAGCTATCGGCTCAAAAACTGACTCAATAGGTGCAGGATGAAATAAGGAAAAAGTTCAGTACGGGAACTATGCTCCAAGTTCTGCGCAACCATGACTTTAAGGCCCGAGTACAACGGAAAATGTAATTTACAAGCGGAAAAACTAGAGGCTCTAGGATTAGGTTCGTCCAAATCCACTTGGGCAAGGATTTGACGTTCTGGAACACAGCCCTATTTGAATATGAGTACAAATTCAACATTTTTTGCCCGGAAGGACGGAATTATGTGTGGCGACACTCTAATACTGAGCTGAATCCCAAACATATAAGGGCAATAGTCAAGCATGGCGGAGGACAGGAATGTGTACTTCAATATGCTAAAAGAAAATTTACTCCAAAGTGCCGAGAAACCGGGAATCCCACGTACTTTCCGGTTCTACCAGGATAACGACCCCAAGCATAAGGACGGAATAATACAGTCCTGGCTTAGATTGAACTGCCCCCACGTGATGATTCCAGCGGCCCAGTCTCCAGTTTTAAATGTTATTGAAAATTTGTGGGCTCTGCTGGAAAATAACATCCGGGAACACAACATATCCTGCAAACAGGATCCCCAAAATGCTCTGCAGGAGGAGTGGAGCAGGATCAGTCCAGAAACTACCCGGAGGCTGGTATCTTCCATGAAAAATAAGTTAAGCGAGGTTGTTGGCTAAAAGATATCATACTAAGTATTAATATCCTTATTTAAGCTTTTATACGCCAAATATTTAATTTTTTTTAAGACTGGGCCAAATGTTTGTGACATGAATTTTGGTTATGTTTTCAGATTTTGACTAATTTTAATTAATTAATTAATATTTTAATAAAAACTAAAGTTTGTTTTTCAAATGTGATATAACATTAAACAAATTGGCATTTATACATTTTGAATTTGTTTCCTTGTTTAAACTTTATAGCACTTTAAATTTTTTGCTAGGCACTGGGCAGAATCCTATGTGAGCCACTGTACATAAATAGGCGAGCGCATGTGTGAAAAAGAGATGGCTGATAATCGACGCTAGCGTCAATATATTTGTGTGTATTCTGCAGAGCCCCGATAACTACTGTTTCGTGTACGTAGGTACATATTTCTGTGTGTATGCATGTATGTACGCGCAGGTGTTTGTAGCCAGCCAGTTCGGATCACTTCGGGCTTGTGAGTAAAAATACTCTGTAAGAGATGCACTTGCAGAACTGAACATTTGAGTGCAAATCATCTTAAAGGGAAATTTTCCAATAAAACTAGTATATATTTAACTTGGTGAGGTGTGTAAATCGTAACTTATTTATACATAGATGTATTTGTTTCTTTTTTATTTATAAAGAAAAAAACACAAATTATTGTTACTATATATCGAGGCATAACAATTGTTACATCGCTATTGGGTATATGTTCTATAATATATATATACAATATAATTATCATATATATTACGTCTACTTGGCCTTTTTAGGAGGCACCATATTTGAATTCGGTGCATGACATGCGGCTTTAGCATATACATACATGTATGTATCAAAATAGGCATCTCCACTCTTTTGGTATTTAGTATGCTTTCTCTGCCGAGTAGCAGGCCAGAATCCTAACTGGTCACACTTTTTTCAGCTTTGGCAGCAAATCACAAAACTTATGAAATAAATCCAAAAAAATAAATAAATAAGATGTACATTTGAATAAATGTATATATATTATAATAAATTTTTTTAAGTATTACATTGTAAATAATGGGTATTTCAACTTATTTGAACGCAAAAAAAAATAGCGCAATATAAATATGCAGGGTTGCTTAAATACATTTTCAAACTATCGCTTACGCACACTTCGATATAAAATGTCTTAGAGACGTATTGAGATTACAAGTTCAAATGAACAAGTTCAATGTTAAGCATAAGTCTCAAAAAAGTGAATATTTTATGAAAAGCGGATATTAAAGCACCCTAGCATAAAGTACATAAATAAGATCGGTAAAAATCTGCAAAGATATGCAGCTGTCAGCCGTATAGAAGTGAACTAAATCAGCAGTACCTATTTGAGTCACTCATTTTCGATATACACACAGATTAACATAAATACATATACGTGTATGTACACATATAGATGTATATATGTATATACATATAAATATATATATTGGAGAAGCACAACAACGATTGTACGCTTTAAAATACATATGTATATTTTTTTTAACATGTTAAATCCCATATTTAATCTAATCAGCTTGGATTATTAAGTATATACACAATTTCATTTAATTGTGCACATAACACGAAGTACACAAGCACACACGTAAAAATTACATATATAAACCTTGCTAAGATTTTCTATAGAAAAAATGATGTAAATGTGTGTATGCGAATTCGCACAAACAGCACACTTATGTATGGATGTGTGCGTATATTTGCATGTGTGTGTATCCAAATTGTTTGTAAAAGTGCAGCAAGCAAAGCGAGGACGAAAAATTAATAAAATCACATAATGGACTCAACTGAAGATAACTCAAGGTAACAAATATAATCCTTTATTTTTATTCAATTCAATATATATATATAATTTGGACAAAAACACGTCTGTTCTCACAAAGAGAATTCGTATTTAAAAATCGAAAGGGAAACTCCACAGAAAAATATATTATTTTGCGGGTCAAATGGTGTCAAACTTTCTCCGATAATATTTACATACAAATGCAAATATAATGTTAATTATATATGCATTCTGTCAATTTTATGCTGTATTTTCTTATATCCTTAGATACTCTCGGTCTGATTTGCTGGCGCTACGCTATGAGGATAGTTCGCGACGACGTCCCAGTTGTGCGAATCGAACGGAGCTGCAAAAGTTAAATTTTTGGAAAATCAACGGACTTCCATTGAATTTGACCAACAGTAACAGCTGCAGCAGCTACGGGAATAAAACTGGCCTATCCCCTGAAAGGGAAAACGTTTCCTTGACCAGTTCCAATGGACTGCTCAGTTCGCGGCGCGCATTGCGCAATCGGGAACGAGCTCACAATTATTATCAACGCTTTACTGCTGGCGATCAGCTTGGCGAAGATGCACAGGCCAGCTTAACATCATTAAGTGGCGGTAATCTATGCAGTGCATCATACAAGTCAGCCAACATAGATCATCGTAGCATTTCCTCATCGCATTTAATGCCAGCGTTTGCCAAGCGACGCTTTGTGGTAGCAATTGATTCGAATGAAACACAAGTTGAGAAGGCGAACTATGAAGATGGCCTTGGCTCGAGTGCTAAAGATAATACGTCTATTTCATGCCAAGCCAATGCTGATTTAAAGAATCCAACAAGCAACACGTTGAGTTCTCCTATGCGGCGGATTCCGGCAGCATCTGCGGAGTGGGAACGCAGTGAGAAACACTCAAACATTCAGCCGGACGGTGAACAGTTGTTGGCATTGTCGCCAACATTCTTGTCGGGCAAGCAGGGCGCAAGCTTAAATGTTCAAGAGAGACGCATAGGCAGTGGACGACTTCTACCACGAAATGATAACTGGGAATATAAGAATAAGGATGCGGAGTCTTCATTAGCCAATTTGGAGAAGGACAGACAAAATGGTGGCATTGCCATTCAGCAGCGACAGCGTACATGTTCGACAAAACACAGCGAAAGATCAAACGATAATCTGGGAGATCGCGATCGGGATCGGGATAGAGAGCGAGATCGTGATCGAGATCGTCGTCTCAACGAACGTAGTCGAGACCCAAATGAGGGCAAGAAGAATATGCAGATCGGTCGACGAGCAACCAACAAAGACAAATTCAATTTCAGTGAGAGCACAATGCAGAATCGAGGCAAACGCATGAACATGTATCAAACGCACGACAGACACGAACCCGAATGGTTCAGCGCTGGTCCCACATCCCAGCATGAAACTATTGATTTGCACGGCTTCGAGGACTATGAAAACGAGAGTGCTGCTGATTCAAAACCCGCTAAGGAGGTTGTGAGCAAGGAAATCGTTGCTATGACGAACCAAATAGGTAGCCCCACATCGAGAAGTAGCAGCATTGGTAGTCTACACGTTATTGATTCGCCGAATTATAACAAAAATGACGGCAATGAAATTACTTTGTCAAACGGGCCGCCAAGCAAACGAAATGACAACGCTAATCCAATTCCAAAATCTGAAGTTGAGTTCAATTTTGATGCGTTCCTTAACATGGATCCAATGGTAAGTGCTACAAATACCAATTTACATTTCACATTGATTAAAACCTACGCCTGTTTTATTTCCAGGGCAATGATGGCGATGTGCAAGGCGAGGTAAAGGGAACTTCACGCTTTAGCCGCTGGTTTGCATCCAAAGAGCCAACATGTGGCAGCGAGCTCGGATCTTATGGTAGCTCCACTACATTAGATAGGCAAGGTAAGCAATAAAACAATTTATTATAATTAATATAATATACTCCATAAAAATTTATGCTCTTTTGTCTTTTAGAAATTCCTAGTGTTAAGGACTTGGAAGCACAAATGAAAAAAGTTGATTTGCGACCTGAATATGAAATTATCAACACAATGCGAAATGCACAGCAGTCAATTCAAGCGGAGCCAAGGGACAAATCTGTTACTAGAGATACCGAAGGCTTTAAAAGACTGTTGCAGCAGTTGGGCTCCCAAAGTAATGCGCAAACAGCCCCGGAGTCTTATCCCTTAATTCCGAATGTAGCCGTGGTGCGCAGCGAGCCACGTCCCAATCCTCATGATCGCCATCAGCACATGGCTCGAAGTACGGAAGATGATCTGCAGCAATACCAGCAACAACGTCATAAAAAGAATGACTCCTTGCCACAAAGGCTTATGGATGTGGTTCCCCAAAGTCCTCTACATCCTGCTTTGGCGCCTGGCATCCATGATCCAAACATGTCTGGACTCCTATCTTTACAAACCCAAACACGAATGGAAATTCAACATTTGCGTCAGGGTAAGTTGCTTAAATAAAGATCTGATTTAAATACGACGTCAATTTCATTTAACAGCTGCTGCGTTGGCAATTCAAATATTAAAATTAGTTTCTTTTAATTTCAGGCATTGTTCGCGGTGATGTGTCTGTTGAATTTTTGGAAAAGGAAATAAGCAATCCCAACACAACAGCTCAGTCGAGGGAGATTATTGCAGCAGTACTTTATGAATGCTCTAATTCTAATCGAAACGCTGTGCAACATAAACTAATTCATCCAAATGACTTAAATCACCATAATGCTGTTAAAAATCATCAGTTCTTTAATAAGAATGTGGGTCCCAATGTTTCCGAAGGTACGTCCTTTCTCGTTTGTTTATTGTTTGTGTCCTCTTATTTTATTGTGTATTTTAGATCTATTTAGTCAGAACACTCCAAGTCCTGGCATAAGCCAACAACACCTGAGGCATAGTAATTCGCCGACACCGTTGGCTTTTACGCCAACATCTGTTTTAAGGAAAATGACCGCTGATAAGGAATCAACACCATCGCACAATAACAGTGCCATTAACCAACAATATCATCAATATCCACAACTATCCACGCAGTATCTGAAACCAACAGTACACAATCTAATTAATGAGTCACCGGTAATACCTGCTATTAACCAATTACAACCAAGGATGATCTTGGGCGGCAACTACGCTATGCAACATCAGCATCAATTAAATGCAAACAGCCCACAAATGTCGCCTAAATTACTGCCACAGATGTCTCAACAGCGAAATCAGACGAATAAATGGCCGCCCGGAAACATGCAAGCGTTGCACGCGGCCAAGTCCTTTGGTAATTATACATTCATTGAGGATAAACATAAAATCTTTATATATATCTATGTAAACTTGCAGGTCGACCAATTCTGAAGGGAACTCTTAGCTCTGGCTCACAGCAAATGGCCCCAGTACCATTTTCAACAAACAATGAATTACAACAAATCAGTCAGCAAAGACTTAAATCCATGCAACCAACAGAAACAATAAATAGCGATAACATTCACGGTGGAGGACCACCACCTATACAAGGCGTTCCATTTACCGACGGAATCTCCCAGATGCAGCAGCATCATTATATGCAACAGCAGCAACGAGCGCAACCCCGACATCGAATATTTCATGGGGACATGCATAGGCAAACTAATATGCCGATGCAGTCGTCAGGTCACATGGCTGGTAATTTATTTATATTTACATTTATTTACATACATAAATTATATGCTATATGAATTAATTTATAAATCAACAGGTAGACCCGATAGCGCCGACTCTACTAATTTATTGAAAAATAATAACCTCGGCCCCATGAACTGTCATCGAGATGAACGCTTATCGCCGACAACAAATCAGTTAGCCCAATGGTTTTCCCCAGAATTGCTTGCCAGAGCATCAGCTGGAAAATTGCCGCTTTTAAATATGAACCAGGCGTTGAGCTTGGAAGAATTCGAACGTAGCATGCAACATTCCTCAGCCACAGTGCTCAATTGAAGACTAAGAATGAATCTACTTTAAAAGAGACTTAAATGCAACTAGTTGAAATGAATGCTGTATTGTTTAAAAAGTTATGCTGCGGTTTCTTTTAAATGATTTCAAATGATGATTAAATGATTTCAAGCAGTTCTTTTTTTTTATCAAAATTATGCTCACAATAGCATATATTTATACACACTCTGATAGTTTCGTAAAAAACATTGAAAATAAAACTCTGAATATTTAAAATAATTATTAATCGTAGATTGTATTGTAAAACAAAACATTTTTCTGTACATAATACAAATAAATAATAATTAAAAAAAAAAAACAAAACCCTTAATTATTAACCGAAAAATTAATTAAAAACGTTTTCTGGAAAACCAAATTGAATTAATACACAATTATGCAAATATTGAGCTAGGTACTATTTGTGTTTATTTTATTCAACTCCCTTAAGTAATGTTTAGATATTTATTATACATTTGCTTTTACTTTAGAAAAATTGCATCAAATAAATCAATTGGAATCCTTGCCTGGAAATAAATAATCGATAATTTCAAACAACCAATTAGCATCGATACACTATATATATACATACATATTTCGATTTTACAGCACAGAATATTTGTCTCAAATTGTGTTTTCCATATGTGTTTAGCATTTATGCATTTAACTCAATTTGTAGGTGGGATAATCTGCGACTAATTCAATTTAATCTCAAATATACTAGCTGAACGACTAGAATTTTTGCAATAATCAACAAACATACTTTGATATGTACTTAAATGTGTTCGCCTCCATTCATGAAGAAATGGATATTAGCAACGTAAAGTTTGGTAAACTCTCTGTATCGTAAGTATAACAGAGTATGTTGCTTTAACCAATGTCAGACAAGTATTGGTCATATTTTGGGCGATAAATTTGGATAGGTCCCGCTGGTTTAAAGCTAGCTTTGCTTAACTACAGGTAATCACATTCAAACTTTAATAAATCATTTCCGACAGCGACCACTTCAAAAACAATATTTATCTTAACGATGATTTCTAATTAATCTGCCCAAAAGTTTTTATATTTTGTGGAACATTCTTTTTTTCTACTTGCTCGTAATTTGTTGATCGTTGAACAACCATTATTGACTGCATAATAAATAACACGTTGAAAATTATTCACTTCCTAAATGAAATTATGCATATTTATTAGAATTCCCATTGTTAAACTATGAGGAAACGCATGCCATGTGGAACAGTGAATTATCATCATAATATGTACATTTATAATTTAGTGACAGCGTTACATATTTACTAATTAATTCTTTATCAAAGTTACAGTTCGTATTGTGGTATTAAAGGGATTATTCACTGAACTTTGCCTGGCGTTATTTAAACCATTTCTATATAATTATTACAATGATTTTAGACCTTTTTTTAAATAATGCAACAATTTGAGTGAGTTGATTGGGTGCATAATAAGCGATATGCTATCGAATGCAGCAAACATTTTGACCTTATGCTAAGTCGATCAAATACACAGGTTCGTTATATTAACGTTTTTGTCCTTTTTAGAAGCGATAAAGCTTTATATTTTAGTTTACTCATATATACCTAAAAATTTCTGTCATTCTCTAGACAGTTTTATGCAGCTCAGCAACTTGATGAAATGTAGCATGCAATATTATATATTTTGTGGATACTTAATCTTGAGTCTTGGCGATGCAGGGTGTGTTAACGATGTCAATACCGCAATCGCATTTGCCCGATGTGGGAGCAGCACCATTAAAGCATTCCTCATTCTTATGTATAATAACTGTTTGATTTTGGTCCAGCTCAGAGCAAGGGCTGCCATTTTGGCTACCATTCTGAGACGGTCGATCGCTGGGTGTGGCAATTGTGGCTGCAACACAGACGCCAGCATCTGCGGCATTCAATCCGACGGGTGTGCGACTATATCCGGAACTTGTAGGCACACCCTGCGCACCCGCAGCTGTCGCCGATCGTCTATAAACGGTGCTATTCATTGTCAGTTTGCGTACATTCTTATCGGGATGAAACACCAAAATATACACTTTAGGCGAGTAGAGGCAAACCAAAGCCACCGAAGCACTTAAGCTAATCGAGATGCACAACGTGGTTATTTGGATCTGCATGGAATAGTCGTATATATATCGCAGATAAAACACAGTTAAATGTTAGTCCGTACATACCTCATATGAGTTGCCAGTGCCAAAGTAAATTGGCACAAACGCCAGCCAAATTATGCAAGTTGTGTACATTGTGAAGCCAATAAATTTGGACTCGTTAAAATTTTCGGGTATCTTGCGTGTTTTAATCGCATACACCGTGCATATCGTAATAAGTATCATGTTGTACAGCTGAGAGAAGAGGAATGACATATCCTGTATTTTGCATTTTAAAATCACCTCGGTACGATCGGGATAATAAAATCTAGTCCCCGGTGGCTCCACAATCATCCATATCATCGTGATTAAGACTTGTATTGCTAAAGAGATAAACGTACTTTTAAAAGCTAAACTACACACTAGTAGTAAATTTATATATTAATTTGCAAATCTAAAAGAAAAATAATAAAATAAAAAGACGGTGTTTAATTTTGATATGTGTTATGCTTTAATAATTAATCAGTCATATAAATATTGAAATACCTACCGATTAGGGAGGTTGTTATCACCACCTGCGACTGCGGACTGATGTACTTGAGACGTTGTGCTGATTTCGAGGCCGAATGGAAAATTCGCGATATACGATTTGTTTTCGTTAACAGAGCGCTGTAAATAATTGAGAAGCCAACACCTATGCCAAACCTCTGAAGGACACAGGAACCAATCGTTGGCTTCGCGATCAGGGCAAACGTGTTGCAATAACAAACTAGAATACCAAATAGCAGAGTATAGCTCAGTTCTCGACCCGAGGCACGGACGAGGGGCGTATCGTGATTCTTAGCAAACAGCACAATAACCACAATGGTCATCGTAATGCCGAGTATTGCGATCGCAAATGGCACCAGGGCAAATAGCGAATTCCAGCGCATATACTGGATATTTAGGGCAAAGCAGGAGAGCTTATCGGGATATGGCCACAGGCCCGGACCACAATCCCTGCACGTAAACTCATCGTAGACATATTCGTATGGCTCGCAGCTGTCACAGATCCAGCAACAGGTGTCGCCCTGTAAATATTATATATGAATATATATATAAGTTTAATATAGAAATTATAATTGTAATCACCTGTTGTTTTTTAATCATTCCAGCCTCGCAAGGTAAGGAGCATGCGGAGGTCGGCATTTCTTGTTCCTTGTTCCACACAACAGTTTCTAAATTGAGCTCCAGATAATTAAACCATTTTCCAATCACCTACAAGCACAATAAATACGTATATTATAGTAATTATTGTATAAGCTTTTTATACATTTATAATTTACAAAAGGCTGACAACGTTAATAACTAGTACCTTGTACTGGTATCCCGAGGAATTATCAAGACGCTGATAGTTTAAAATATCATATCTGGCCAGGCCATCGCCCTGTCTATCAAATTTCACCTCACTGCCAGCCAAATCTAAACAGAGCAGTTAATTTGTTAATATTTGATAAAGTGATTTTATTATATATTTAATTAGATACTGTACCCACAAAAGAGACGTTTAGCAAGTAATTGTTGTAAAAGTCCTTGCCATCGTAGCTGGCCATATCGGGACAGGCCTGCGAGTGACTATCGACTGGCTTTCGATACCAAACCGATTCGCTGTGCTGATGATGCTTCTGCTGGCCAAGATTCTGATCGCTTTGGGTGCACAAATCGTTGTGCAAATTGTGCAAAGCATGGGCGAAGGCGTAAACAGCATCAACAACGAATTGCGTCTTCGATTCCTGCTCATATCTACAGAATATAAGTGATATTTATTTATTTTATATCAACAAAACTGATTTAATTCAATTAAACGTTACATTTCATTTCAAATACAAAATAATAAGAAATTTTTGGTCCACAAAAAATCTTATAAAAATGGCAACTCTACGTTGTATTAAAAATAAACTCACCCGACTTTCTCCGAGAGCCTTAGACTATCATCGCAAATTGTTTTTTCCTTTTCGTTGCCAGGCTTTGAATGTTTATCTTCGTCCATTGCCAACTTGGCGTCTACTGAGCCCAAAGATAGAACACAATTGAAGGTATCCTCCCAGTACTCGGCGAACCATGGATTGCGCTGATTGGACCTTGGCGTTAATTGCATCATATATCGATCAAAGTCTTCGATTATTTCCGATTGCAACTCAACAGTGATGGCACCTTCGGCAATCTCCTCCAATCCCTCGAGCAGCTTTTGTTGTTTGCCCCAGCCATCGCTGGCCACCCAATGGAATGGCTGCGAGAGATTAGCACGCTTTGCTGCTAGCAGAATGCGACGAGCATCCTCGGCTCGGGTGAATAAGATGACACCTCGGGCATTAGGCTTCTTGAGCAGTTTACTGATAATCGAATCGAAGATTTTGTCATCGGATGCACTGGGCACCTTTTCGGCGGCAGCAATGCAAACATGTCGCTCGGTGGCTTCCTTGTGAAAGGCCTCGATGCCATACTCGCCGTAGGAGCCCTCCGAGTGAATAGTGGATACATAGGACCAGTTCAGGTTCTTGATAATGTCCACCAGGGCGACCGATTGAAATGTATCTGGCGGCACGGTGCGTGCAAATAAATCGAAGCGTGATTTATCGGACAGCGTTTTGGCCGTCGAAGCTGGCGAAATTTGTGGTATGTGAAAGAGTCTCAAGAGATTGGCCACCTGCAAGGATACCGAACTGTAGGAGCCACCGATGACACCAAAAACGGGGCCAGATGTTGCATTCTTGCGCAGCTGCGGCGTCGATGTGTCCGAGCATTCAAAGACGGATGTGTCCATGTTATTGAGAGAGGCGCGCACAAATTGCAGCGACTGATTGAGGGCGTAGGTGTCCCGAGAGCAGGTGTCCAGAATATGAACACCTATCGTTATGCCAGGCAGAAGATTTGTATCATTATTCACCCGATCAATGGCATACAGCATCGCCTCCAGGCGTTGAACACCTCGATTATAGACCTTGGGGCCGCACGGCGGGGCTCCCTCGCCCTTCTCGTGCACGGGAAATAGGCCGCCCAGTATTATGTCGCCGGGCAGGGAGACGGACACCGTGTCATGGGACTGCGATGAGCCAGCACCAGCAAGTTGGTGTAGACAGCTCCAGAGAGTCACCACCATCAGCATATTGCTAATTGAAATATTACTGCCATAGTTATTGGAGTTGGTTTTGAACGCTTCACGCATATTGGTCAATTTGTCAAATTGTCAATTGCACATTTATCTCAACGATTTATTGTATATACGTAAATGTAATTTACATTCATTTGGATTTCTTTTCTTGAGCGAACAGCAGATTTTTTATATTCATATTTGTGAAACTATTAAGAAGCAGAATTTGCAAGTTTAATTATTAATTTATTAATTATAATATATATTATTCTACATTATGTGCATTTTTTAAATATCAGACTTAGCAAGTATTTTTATTAGTTTTTTAATTTCAATACCTAAATTGAATAATTATCATTTATTGGGATTTCTAAATATTAAAAAATTTATTTTTTTATTTTTAATGATTATAATATGTAAATCAAATAAATATAATGAAATCTATTAATTTATTGGGATTCTCAATAATGTAAAAAGATACTTAAAATTTTAATTGTCAGTGACACTCGAGCAACTTAAGATGGGTAAGACAAGTCATCTTTTGGAAAGGAGGCTTGCTTCAATTATGATTCTCTTAACTTAATTGAGAGAGGAACAGAGGGAGAGGGCAAGAGAAAGGGAGAGAGAGGGAGAGAACTAGCAAACGAGAGAGGACAATGAAAAGAGAATCATAAGTAGGGGATGCTTTCCACGAGAAAACACGAGAAAATGTGTCCCAAGCTTAATATTCATGCAGAGCCAGAGTCCGACTATATACACACATATATTTGTTCTTGTGTGTGCGTGCGTGGAAAGTAACAATGGCTACCCAGAAAAAGCTTTGATGCAAGAACTTTTCCAGAAGTACCAATACAAGAATGGTAAAGATGATGATGGCGCATAGGACCGAATTCAGCACATATGTATACATATATGTATGTATACAAATATGTACATTTATATATATGTATATACATATGTACACAATAAATAAATATATATATTTAATTATTTATTTATTTACAATATATTATATATATATACATATATATATATATATATATATATAAATATATATAGATAAGAATTTATATGCATATATAATATTCACAAATAAATTATTTCGAGGAGTACCCTATAACATGCATTATAGATGTTCGAGTATAAGTATGCGTGTGTAGGTACAAAAGACTTGTTCAACATCCGAAACCCGACATAACTAGATTATTAGATATGTATGTATATATTTTCAAATGACTTTTGAGCTACAGTAACTGTGTGGGTATCTTTACACCACCAATACTGCAATACATATACATACACACAGAGAAATATGTTAAATGTACCCTATTCACAGTCATATATATGTATATACATACATGGAGTACGTTTATATACACATACATATTTATAAAAGTCCGCATTGCAATTGTTAATTTTAGTAAGATAGAAAATGGGGAAAAAGCATACATTTACATACCATCATTTAATTGTGTATTTGTATTTATGAAGTCCTTGATTACATTCACGTTATTTTTTTTAAATTACAAATTATTTTAGCCACGAGCGAGGAGCGCGCACATCTGTCCATAGCATTAACTGTAGATAAACTGATTTACTCATGATAAGCCCAAGCAGCAGTTCTTGTACAAGCAGCAGCAGCACCAGCATCGACCACGAAAAAGAACAACAGCAACAGCAGTAACAGCAGCAACAACACCCACAGCAGCCATCTAACTGTCCATCTCTCCTTGAATGGCCATTTTTCGGGAGCGCAAGCATCGCTGCATCAGCCGCCACGGATCTCAAAGAGTAACAAACATAAAAACTAGCAGCTAAAAAGAAAGAAACGACATTAATAACTCTTACCTCCTCTATATATATCAGAGGTCCGTCCTGCAGCCTTACTTAAGAGCGCCAAAAAAGCTGACTAAAGCTCGTCTTCAAGCTTTCGCGTAGCTCTCTTTAGGCTCTCCCGATTTTTGACCGCGTAAATGCAATGTGTGTGTATAGAAAGTAAATTTGTAAATGTTTATTTGTGGCATCTATACTACACTAATCTTATAAACGTTTCTTATTTTTGAATTTAAATTTAATTCTACATTGCATTTTTAATTCTGTTTAGTCAATTTTTATTTAAAGTATCTATAGTAAATATCGAGCTATAAATAATGCTCATTTTTAAATTTAATGTTAAATTGTATTTTCAATTTAATTTAATCAATTTTCCTTTTTTTTTATTTTGTGTCGTCAGACTTTAGTTGCCATTAAATAAAAATGCAAATAAATATATTAAAGTATGATATATTTATATATTTTTATTTACAAGCTCCCTCTATCTTATCTTCATGTTTAATTATAAGCCTCGCTTACGACTAAAAGTAATTAGTTTATTAAGTGGACTTATGTTTTACTTATTTTATATATAATTTAAGAAAGACTGATTATTTTTGTAACTGGAATCGTTGACTGCCGTGGCTTATCTGGTGATTTTAATCAATTAATATCAAAATAATAAATAGCATTAGACTAACTCTGTTTTTAACGTCACGTAGAAAAAATAATTTCAAAATTTAAATTTATTTCTTTAAATATTATCGATGTATTCGATATTAATGAAAACTATTTATCAATGTTGGTAAGTGACGCTGATTTTCCAGCACTATTTGCTACTGTTTACCGTCTTCACATTCGATTTTTATATTTATCCACCTATTAATTAACTTAAAGTTAAACAGTTGGTTTCAGTTATTATTAATTATTACTTTATTTATTTTTTTTTTACTTTTGGAAGAATATACATTAGCAGAATTCTAATATTTCTTATAAGAATATGTTAAAAATACTAACAAATATAAATACTATAAGTTGTCAAATCGAAAACTAACCATGTGCAAATCTATGTTTTTTAACTCTTCTCCTAAAAGTAAAAACCATAAGCATACTGTATTTTTGCTTTTAAAAAATGATTCATATGCCATTTAGGCATAGTTATCTTCGTAATTAATCTACAAATCAACTATTAACAAATATTGCAAGACACATCGATTTACGAATATATCAACAATGTGATGAAATTGGCTTGCTAAATAGATATATCGATGTATATCGATATACTACGTTACCATTCCTAAGCAGCACATTGCATGTGGAATGAAATTGATATAAAATTTGTTTTTGGAAATAAACATAAAGAAAGTCAAGTATAACTTAGTTAACGACTGTGCAAGTGTACACTTGAAGTGCGCCAACTGTTTTCTGTTTGTATTGTATATAATTGCTAGCTAATATATATATATACATATATATAAATACATACTGGTCTCGAATGCTCCAGGTAAAATAAATGTTGAGAATGAGAACGAGACGGAGTTCAACTAAAAATTACATGACATTTACTACGACAATGCAATCTGACTTTGACGTTGCTCTTTGTGCGTTACATATTAAATTTCTAGAGAAATACGTGTACGATATACGGATTTCTCGATTAATTGTTAAACTTAAGTGGATGTAGAAATATAAGTTAATGCGGATTTTTTTGTGCACACATTTTCTTTGTGCAAGACTCGAGTCACGGCGAGTCGTTCGCTTGGTCGGTCGGTCGGTCATTCTCTCTCTTACCCTCTACGCTAGGTTCTCTCACTCGCTCTCGCTTGCTTGCAAATACGACGTCAACCTCGCAACGTCGGCAAATGGTTGAAGAAAGCATGATTATAAAAAAAGAGCTCTACTTAAATAAATTGAGGCTTGCACCTGTTTAACAACTCCCCCCCCCCCCCCACCAAATGCATTAATAAAGTGAATTAATAAAATAAATATAAATAGACAATACAAATATTTAATAATAATATTTGAATAGTTTATATACATACATATAATGTGCATACATTCATGAATTTGATTTTAGAAAGCAAATGTGTTCGATTATTATGCGTATTATGATAGATATATGTTAGTTAATTATTTTAATACATATGTTACTTGTTTTTGTTTTTATTTTATTGCCGTGCAGGTTGGGTTTTTATTTACAACTTACGAGAATTGCTTCGCGGACATTTTTTTATACAGTAGAACTACATTTTTGCAGGTAAGAAAACCTGCCAACACTCGCAACATTCTCAACATTCACAGTTTCCACAGAAGATCAATCCGATGGTTGTGTGACGGATTGGAAGCGGGTCAAAAATCGCCCAAAACGGAGATTGGTCAACGAAACGGGAAAAAGCAACCGTTTGACGTTTGACAAACGCTTAACCGTAAACCAGATCGGTCCTTTCGTAATGCAACCAGCTGCTTCAGCACTATCAACACAAGCTGATATCGCTAAAAACATGCAGCCCCAAAATTTGGTATGTCTCCACATTATTTTCTTTGTATTTTATTCTAGTTTCTATCAATTGTATTCGGTTTTTCGAATGTCAAAATATGTATTTAATTTAGAAAGTTTTGTTTAATTTAATTTTAATTAGACGTTTAAACATAAAATACTTTAAAATATGCCTTGGTTTGTAATCCCAATTCAAATTATATTTAAAATGTATTGTTTAAAATATTCACACATATGTAAATAAGAGGGCGAAGCAAGTTTTGGATTCCAGTTTTATAAATTATTTGCTTGGCCAAATAATGAACTCAACTCACTTATTATTGAGTTATTAGTTTATTAATTATAGATTTTCATTTTAGTTGCTAATTTCGTTGTTCGTTTTCGTATTCAATTTCGGCCAAAGTTAAAATTTGGTGCTATACTTAATAGGCAAAAAAATTCTTCCAACTTTTTTGTAATCTGTTTGTAGATTTTGCCTTCGAATAAAAAGAGCAAAAAATATGTTTCGCAAGCGCCGCCAACCAAGCAGCAACAGTCGCTGGCACAACACAGCACTACACAGCCACAGTTTCAGATAAACAAGGCCTACAATGTTGTCTCCATACTAAAAACAGCACCGACATCAGCCACGCAACAACAACATCAGCAACAGTCCTCGACACACATGCAGCAGCCACATCATCTGCAACAGCAGCAACAGTCGCAGCAGCAACAAAGCTATGCAAATGTTGTAAATCGAGCGCCAGCTATTTCAGCTGCAACCCAACAGCAGCAGCAACAATCGACTGTCATTTGCAGCGGTGGCAACATAATGACCGTCAGCAGTTGTCAATTGAATGCGGGTGATTTGAGCTCCGCTGCCATCTATAATCTAACTGGACACAGACCACAATTGACAGCTGGCATCGACTCCAATTGTCGCTATTTGGGAGCAGAGTTGTCGTCGAAAGGTGTTGCAGTTTCCAATAATGGTACACAAGTAGGAGGCGGTGGTGGCGCCGCCGCAAGTGCCACAAATAGCAACAATGCCAGTAGCAGCAGCAGCAGCATTAACGGTGCCAGCACCAATCTCATGACGCTGACATTGGGCTCAAGCAGTGGCCCCTATATGCACGAGAAGAGCTTGTTGGGGGGCGTTGGGGTTGGCGTTGGCGTCACTTGTATCGATAGTAGAAAATACGACTATAAAAATAATAATCTGGTGTCAAACAGCAGCTTCCAAGCAGCCCAAGAGGTAAAAACCAAAAAACAACAACAAAACATTGCTTGCGAAAACAATTTAAAAGTTTATAGAAAATTGTACGCATTTTATAAACTGATTGCTCGATTAATCGATTGCTTATGTTCCGCTACCAGAAATTGTCCGAATGTCCAGCTGAGGTCAAAATAATTCTAATGAAAAAAATTAAAATAAAATAATAAAAATTATGCAAAATTGATTTAAACACAAGCAGTAAATACTGGAACATAATTAAACATTAAAAGTTGACATAGCTATCAAATTTATTAACAGAATTTATAATTTGTATATATTTAATTTATATTTATTAGTATTAAAATATATAAATCTATGAAATGCTTTGAGAAGCAGCACTATTATTATTTTGACCGCAACGGCAAATCAAAAATAAGAGAATCCCAAGAATATTATAAAATAAGACTTAGCTTTAAAATTGGTAAGCGTTATTTTCGTCAAATCTATTTGTAAATTAAATTAATATAGATTTGTGGATTTTTTCAGTATGTGTCATCGGGCAACAACAGTGCTGGCAACACCCGTTCAAATCAACAAAGTGGAATATTTCGTGGCCCGCCGCCGACTGCGAATGCGCCACGTGGCGCGGGCGCTGGGGGACCTCGCCACCTGCATATGCCGGCAATGTATCCGAATGTGGTGCTGCAACAGTACTCACAATTCGGTCAGCGACAGCCGACGTTCCAAACGCCACACATACAATATGGACCCGCGCCCATTCCCTACTATCCGTATCAATATCTGCCGTCGCTGCAGCAACAGCCGCCGCCGCCGCATTCGCGGAGCGGTGTTGCCACAAACGCTAGCGTCAACATCGGTGGCAACACGATGCCAGTGCAGACCGGCCCAAATGGACCGCTGGCTGGTCCCGGGGCAACAACACCCCAACTGCAGCTGCTCACGGGTAGTGTTCAGACCGGCGCGAATACCGTAATTGGCGTTGGCGCCACTGGTAGCGGGCAGGTCGGTGTACCGCCAATGGTTGGTGTTATGTCACCGAATGTGGCACAACAGCCGGTGCAAGTGGTGGCACCGGCGAGTAGGCGTCGCCATCAACACCGTTTGCAGATTATTCATCCCGAAACGAAAAAGAATATTCTCGATGATCTGGATAAGGTACGTTTATTGCTATTTATAATATATAAGTTTGTGACCATAAATTGAGGTACATTTTTACATAACCCGACCTAGCGGGTGGTGAAATCCCAGTTTTGTAGGGTCATATATTAATTTTTGTGGTTAAGATATGCACCTGCCATGGGTCCTTGGAATTTTTGAAAAATATTACATAATTACTTTATGGCAGGCAATTAAAAAAACCCTATGTGAGCCACTGTACATACGTACTATAATTAATACTTCGTTTGTTATCGCTATATAGAGCAATTCGAATGTGGACATTGAATACCACGAGCAACAAGGAGGCGCAGTTGCAACAACTGTAACTACGACAACAGCCGCCGTCGTCCAAACCAACCCAGATGTCCCAATCTGCATTGCCCAGCCAGATGCTGCAGGCATCTGTCTGGCGAATAACATGCTAATTCAAGGCCCGGACTTAAGGGGCAATGTCCAGTACAAATTAGGTATATTAATTAACATCCAAAGTCTATAATAATATACACTAATACATTTTATTACATTTGTATTTAGATCAAATTCCCGCTCATCGGCCAGATATTATAATGGGTCAGACCCCAGTGGTCTCAGCTATGTCGGATGCCCCATCTGTAGAAATATTGCCGACGCCTCAGAAGACTAAAAGTAAAAAGTAAGTAATTCTAACACAATCAATATTAAATTTGTATATTTATATTATATATTTTTTTTCTTATTTTTTAGAATTCCCATAGTCTCTCCAAAAGAGGGATCCGATTCATCTACAGCTTTTTCATCTGGTAAGTACTGTAAGAAATATTACTGGTGTGAATTTTATTACTTTAATCTGTCTGCAAAAAAATTAAGATAATGTTATTATTGCAGCACATTAGTATGTAATATAAAATATAGTTACCAATATAGCACATACATTTTAATATAGAATATAGTGGAAAACTATATAAATGCTATAACAACATTCTATATTTATACAAAGTTTGCTCTTGTTTTTAGACAGAGTGACAAATAGGTGAACATTGAAAAAAAGCAGGGAATGTTGTTCCTCGGGGAACTCAAAGCGTTTCTTATATTAACATATGTATTTAAAATAAGTTTATTCGCACTTGTTTTACTTTATTTTTACAAACTAAACACATTAAAACAATCAGTGATTTGTTGATCGCATATTGCACTCAAATAGGTAACGTTATGAGGAGTACCCAAAAACGAAAACCGAATTTGAAAAAAGAAAGTTATGCCCGAAATTTCTATTAAAAATATGCATTTTATAGACGACTTTGATATCCGAATTCCAACAGCAGCTGCGTTTTTATTTTTCTACAAATTCATTCGATTAAAACAGCGTGTGTCTATGTGTTGTGTGTGTGTGTGCGTGTGCATATTGCGTTTAAGCTTGTCCGCTTATCTATGAATGTGTAAATGTCCGATGTTCATCTGTGCGTATGCGTGTGTTAGGTGTACTGACCATAAGACGTACACATACACACAACATATGTATGTATTTTGACGAACTCATCCACGTGCGTGTGTTTGTTAGATTATAGACTAACCGCCCATTCACTCTCTCTCTCAGTTGTCTTGTTGGCTCTCTCACAAGTTGTGAATGATCGCATCACATTGCGTGGCTGCTTGCGTTTGCTTCCCATATGTTTGTACAGTTAGTCCAGAAAGTCTTTTCGTATAGCAAAGAATTTGTATGGATCATTTTAGTTTTTAAAATTTCACAATAAACTAAATATATGAATATTATTAATTTTAATGTTAAGTAGTTAATAAATATCCAATTAACAGTAGAAAAATACGTAAATAATTAAAAGTCAATAATAATACATATTTTTGCATAAGAACTTATAAAATAAAAATTGTTTGCTATACGAAAAGACTTTCCGGACAAACTGTATGTATTAAAATTGAACCGATGCAAACACGTGCTTTCTGCACTGTCTTCTGTGTCTGTATTTGGATAAATTAAGCATGTGTGCGTGCGACACACAGCTGTAGCGCAGAGAGAAATTGAGAGTGCGTGCAAACATTTTCACTTTTGCTTTTAGCACTGCTTTGAATTTTGTTGTTTGACGCTGCTTTTTGGCTGGCGTTAGTTGCTTGTCCGTATTTCTGGTTGCCTCGTCTGTGCAGCGATTTCAGTTGCGGTCGCTGCTCGCTGTTCGATCGATGCTCGATGCTCAAAAGTCGGTAGCCTCTCGATGCGATCATTTTTTGGTTGTTGTGTTAGTGTTAGGGCGATGTTTTGTGCGATTCGATATCGTCTCTCTGTGTATGTGTGTGTGTGTCTATCTATAGCGCTAGGCAACAAAGCGATAATTGCTTGGACGGTCACGCACACACACATACAACTTTTGTTGAGATAAAAATTGAAAAAAGAGTCAAATAAATATTATATATGCACACGTGCATTTTGAAATATTTCGAAAAGAAAAAAAAACATGTACAAAGTTCTGATGCCACTTGTGGGTTAATAACTACTATAAAATTCAGTTGCATAAATTAAATACAAATAAGTTCATTAATTTCTTAAATGATTTATATATATATATACATATATATGTATATATATTTTTGTACAAATATTTCCAAATATTACAAAGAATTTGGCATTTAATAAAATATCTAAAGATAGCTTACATTTAACAGTCAAGCTTTATTTTGGTGTGTTAAAAATATACATAATTAAAAGGCAATAAGGAACTTTATCGTTAGTTCTGAATAATGCTTTCAAGGTGTTTCTAAAAATAAAAAACAAATCAAAAGATTCAAATTCAATACAAAAGCGATAACTGCTGAGCAACTAATATTGATCAGTAGACTAACTGTTATAAATTGTTTACCAATTTAAAACCACAACTCTAAATGTTCTTTTAAATAGTTTACCAATTTATAAGTACAACTCCTAGACATTAGTATCCCTCATATTTAGTTAGCTATATTATGTTTATAACTAATCTTGATTTTCTAATAAATGTAGTCAAAGTGGATGATGCAGCAGCAGCGAAAACAAGCGTTAAAGCGACTGTCGAGATTAATCAACAGAAACAAACGGACTCTGTGCTTCAGCAAAAAAATCAGTTAAACTTGACACATCCACAAGCAATGCAACAACAATCACAGATAGAGCCACAGATACAGCAAAATTCTCAGTACATGGAGCATGTGACAACTCCAACGCCTGAATTTGAGCACTCTGTGGGTGACGCTGCTGTGTCCGCGTCGCCGAGTGAATTCACAAATTGTCCACTGCAAAAGATCGAGGCTGAGCCAGAGACAACCATAGATATTGCAACGGTTGCAAAAGTAGACCAAACCCAAACCATTATAGGAGTCTCAGCCGATGCTGTATCAACTGTTATGCAAATAGCGGATCAAAGCAACGAAATTGAAGTAACAGAGTTGCCTGCGGCTGTTGCACATGCACCAACAGCACAGAGTACACACGAGAGCACTCCAGATGAGACTGATCGAGCCGGGAATACACAATTGAATGATGAACCTAAAAAAGCTATTGATAATTTTGATATCGAAGTAGACAACTCCATGCACAGTAAACAACTGGCTACAAATAACACAATGGACGGAGCAGAACATGAAAAAGAAGAAGAGCAGAAGCTCAAGGACACAGTGAGAGATGGAGAAGAGCGTATATTAGAGACAGTTCAACAAACTGTCGCTGTACTATCAACTGCTGCCATAGAAAAAGATCAGATTTCATCGCTGATCAATTACAACGATGGTCAATGGTCGCCGAATAATCCGAGTGGCAAGAAGCAATATGATCGCGAGCAATTGTTGCTGTTGCGCGAAGCAAAAGCCTCTCGTGTGCAACCCGAGGTGAAAAACGTGTCAATCTTGCCACATCCGAATCTGATGCCAACATTTATGCGCAACAACAACAACAATAACAATAAGCGTGTCCAGTCGATGGTGGGCATGATTGGTGGTAATCGCAATAGTGATGCGTCCAGCAATTTCGTCGGCAAACAGGTGTCCATGTCCGGTGTGCAGGGCGGCGGCCGTAGCAGCATGAAGGGCATGATCCATGTGAATCTATCGCTGAACCAGGACGTCAAACTCAACGAGACGGAGAATGCGTGGCGACCACGAATGACAAACAAAGCGGAAGCGGAACCCAGCTCCGATGGCAAGTCCGTTCACGAGAAAGATGAACTTGTGCGTCGCGTGCGTGGAATTCTGAATAAACTAACGCCAGAGAGATTTGATACTCTCGTCGAGGAGATAGTTAAACTGAAAATTGATACGCCAGATAAGATGGACGAAGTGATTGTACTTGTCTTCGAGAAGGCGATAGATGAGCCCAATTTCTCCGTTTCCTATGCGCGACTGTGTCATCGTCTGATTAGCGAGGTGAAGGCACGCGATGAACGCATGGAGAGTGGCACCAAATCCAATCTGCAACATTTCCGCAATGCACTCCTAGACAAAACGGAAAAAGAGTTCACCCAGAATGTGTCCCAGGGAGCAGCGAAAGAGAAGAAACTGCAGCCCATTGTAGAGAAGATCAAAAAGTGTACTGATCCCAATGAAAAAGCGGAGATCGAAGCTCTCCTCGAGGAGGAGGAGCGCAAGATTCGCCGTCGCTCTGGCGGCACAGTACGGTTCATTGGCGAACTCTTTAAAATCTCTATGTTAACTGGTAAAATAATTTATTCTTGCATCGATACACTGCTGAATCCGCATTCGGAGGACATGCTTGAATGCCTGTGCAAGCTGCTCACGACGGTGGGTGCAAAGTTCGAGCAGACACCAGTGAATACTAAGGATCCGTGTCGCTGCTACTCACTGGAGAAATCCATAACCCGCATGCAGGCGATTGCCTCGCGAACTGACAAGGATGGTGCTAAGGTCAGTTCCCGTGTCCGATTCATGCTGCAGGATGTCATCGATTTGCGTAAGAACAAGTGGCAATCGGCGCGCAATGAGGCACCCAAGACAATGGGACAGATCGAGAAGGAGGCCAAAAATGAGCAGCTGTCCGCGCAATACATGAACTACAGCGGCTCCCTGTCTACCTCCAGTCCGAATGGACCCCAGTCGGGTGGCGGCAAGCGGGATGAACGCAGTGGAGGCGCTCGCTATGGCGATTCTCGTTCCACCGGCTATGGTGGCAGTCACAGTCAGCGAGGCGATGGCGGCAACAATATGCGCCACCAGCAACCGAATAGCGGCGGCAGTGGCAACAGCGGCAACAGTGGCGGCGGCACCAGCGCCAACTCCAATGGCAATAATGACGATAACACGTGGCACGTCCAGACCAGCAAAGGCAGCCGCTCCCAGGCGGTGGACACCAATAAACTGGAGGGTTTGGTAAGCTGCCCCGCATATCTAAACTGAATCTTTTAATTTAATTATTTATTTTTATTCATAGACATTACAGCTCAATCAGAATTTGGATACGAAGAAGATGGGCGGACTTAATCAATTTCTTTGGAATAAAGATCCGAATAGACAATCCTCGACGCCGACTACAACACCTTCCAATTCATTTGCCGTGCTCTCATCGTTAATCGATAAGAACAGCACCGATCGAGATCGGGATCGTGATCGCGATCGCAGTGGTCCCCGCAACAAGAGCTCATTTAACAAGGGCTCCATGGAGCGTGATCGTTATGGTGATCGAGGTGAGTAACTGCAATAATTATATATGGATGGACCTAAAATCATAAGTTAAAAAAATAGGCATACATTCGCGAACGGGATCGTCGCAGGGATCGCGCGAGAACTCCTCGTCGCGCGTTGGTCAAAATCAACAGGGTCGCGGTATGATGAACGCTTCACTACAAAAATCTGCTAGTCACTCAAAATACACACAACAAGCGCCACCAAGTCGGCTTTCCAACAAGGTATTATATCTATATATGTATATATATACTAAAGAATTACTGTTCTAAATAGTCTAATTCCTTACAGGCTATGGTTTCTTCGATGAGCAGCTCAGCCGCTGGTGTTGGCGGTATTTACCGAGGCGGCGATCAGCAGCAGCAGCAGCCGCCTTCCATCTCTGCCACACAGCCTGCCAAAGGCTTAGCGCCACAGGCCGTGTTCATCAAACCGCAAGATAATGATATCAAGCTGTTTAAGACAGTCGTTACGGATATCACGGATGATATGGCGGCGGCCTCTAAATCTGTTACTCCAACGGTTGTCGAATGCATCAAGAGGATACCGGAGCCACAGCGTTGCGGCTTTTTGTTCTATATATTAACTGATTATTTGCATTTATCGAAAGTGGGCAAACAATACAGGAGACACCTGGCAATCACGATTGCCCACCTCATACAGCAGAACTACATGTCTGTGGATCACTTTAAACTGGCGTACAAGGAGTTTAGCGAGTTTGCCAACGACTTAATTGTTGATATTCCTGAATTGTGGCTTTACATTTTCCAATTTGCTGGTATATATATTATCTATTTATTATTGATGCGAAATACTTCAATGCGATCAACTAAAAACGGATATAATTATTTTGTTTAGGCCCACTAATAGTCAAGAAAGTGTTGACTGTCTCAGATCTGTGGAACAACAATTTAAGAGACAACAACATGGGTAAAAAGTTCCTTAAAGCCTACTTGACATATTGTACTAGGGAAGTAGGACCGAACTTCACCCGCAGCATGTGGCAGAAATTTAACATGCACTGGTCTGATTTTATGCCCGACAGCGAAGCTATTGACTTTATTGAATCTAATGTAAGTTCTTGTGTTTTTAATATTTTCTATATTAACATTTATATATCTATGTTTATTATGCAGAGATTAGAGTATGTGGAGAATGAGTCGAAGACTCCAGTGATTGAAGACCGCGAGTCGCCCGATAAGCATGTAAAAAATGTGATAGATCATGTTGAGCACCTGCTTAAGGAAGGAGCAACTACAGATTGCATAATTGATTATTGCAATGTAAGGATATTTCAAATACGTTGCTTTGATATCATACATATATATATATATCTATATATATATATATTTAATATAATTTGCAGGGCAATATTGTGATGGCCGATAAGGTGTTTATCAGAGGTCTGACAACATCCTTAAGCAACTTCGCAATTGTCTACAAGGATAATAGCTATAAGCTGGAGATCGAAGTTTTTCAGAAGTTTTGCATACCAGTTTTTCTGCGCTACATTGATTCCAATGAAGACCTCCAGCTCGAGTGTTTGTATGGAGTACAACTACTTGTCCACAGCATGGAACATCCGAGAGGTTTGTTATTTCTCAGCAAATTAATAAAAATAATGAATTATACTTACTCTAGGGTTGTTGAATGAACTCTTCGCTGAGCTTTACGAATGCTTTGTAATACATAAGGAGTCACTCTACAAGTGGCGTGATTCAAAGGATCAGTCAGCTGGCAAAGGTATAGTTCTGTTTGTAATTCAATTTATTTTTTTATTGAAATTAAGCAACTATCCCTTTTTTAATACAGGTGTAGCTGTGAAGAGTCTTAATACCTTCTTTAACTCATTAAATGATGATGCCAATTAATTCGTCATTATACTCGTAGAGCTGACAGACATAGCGAGTTAGGACAAACGAAAACAACACAACTTATTAAAAACAAAATAAATACAGAATGCACTTTGAAGCATAACATAATATACTTTCATATATAATAAGAAAGAAGTGTGAAAATTGGGTGTTAGAACCAGAGAAAATATATTCTACTACAATATATGTATGCATATAAGCTACCTTGTGCGATCTTATAGTACGATATATATGCAATAATAAGTTAGTATATAAACAACTGTGTATGCATGTATGTACTATGAAATAAAGCAAACCTGAAGGAAATTTCTAGTTGTAATTGGTTGCTGTCAATATTAATATTATTGAGAAGATCGCATTAAAGATGATACAGGTGGCATCGCAGCTATTAGTTTCTCAAAGAAAATGGGTAATGGAAAATGGTAAATAAAAATGCAGTGACGCATCAAAAATGATTATAGGCAAATTTTAATTGTGGAGAAAGCAAAACACACGATTCAAAACAATCTTAAAACATTTTATAGACTTAATTGCCTAATCGCTTATATTTGTATCTTTAAGAGACTATCAATTTATTTGTAGTTTAAAGAGAAATGATAAACCCATTTTAAATATAATGTTTTTGAAAGTGATCAAAAAACTATAGCTATGTCGCATTTGTTTTTTTTTTCACTAAACTTTACCTTATGGAACATGCAGCCTTTGACATTGGACCCTAACCCGCTTCTAAGCTTGAAAGCACCGACCCGAAGTCAACGCGTAGAAAACTTTGCCTCGAGGAGCGAACGCAGGCGATTATTTCAATCCCATTGCCTGCTTAGTGCTGTAACCCAATAAATTAAATACACATAGAAAATGGCACTAATCGTTGTCTAGGTTAAAAATGCTTTATTTGCAGCTATTTAATTATCATAAATTGATTTTTAATAATATTATAACAGGTATATAACAAATATGTAATTTCAAGGTGGGTTGAATTTTCGATTTTTCGTTTTTTAAACTCAGTTTCGTCAATTATAATTTTTTATTTTATTGTTTAACTCTTAACTCTTAATTTTTAATTTCATTTTATTTTATATGTTTGCACTTTTCATCTCAGTAGACGCTTGTTCCGGCAATGGTTGGCTAATTTCTTTACAGTTACTATTAATTTGTTCAATATATTTATTTTCTAATTGCCTTTCTAATATATAAATATATTATAACCTACAGCCTATCATTCTAAATAGTTTCGGTTTAAACTAGGTTTATTTAAGATTAACATGTCATTTTCACACTTTTATTTTCTTTTATTATAAAAGAAACAACAATTTGCAATTTAAGTAACTTGTAACAATGTCGTTTTACGAGTTAATATTAGAATCTAATAATAACAATTAACTTTCATTATTTACATGTATTTCAGTATGTGGATAATCAATTTCGCTTGCGTGAAATGTTTATCATTCTTCATACACGTATGTTAAGTTACATTAATTTGCAGATTAATTAAGCTAATCAATTTTGTGTTCATATATGCAAAAAACACTTTAACATAGAAATCAAATAGTAAAATCCCTTCCCATTGCAGCAAAGAGTATAACATTGGTGTTGTGCAATCCTTTACTTCGAAATGAAAAACTCCTGATGTCTTTACTCAATCCAACTGCATTCCAATACTCCCTGCCAGATGGCCTCCTATATATATATATATATATATATTACTGCTAATCGTACTAGCTCCATAAAATTAGGGGGTATTTTTCACCTGGTATTATTTGGACGTTGAAGTACTAACGAGCAGTACATTCAAGTGGCCCAATGTATATTTACTCTTATTACAGATTAGGGTATTGTGCTAAATTCTTCTCCTATTGGTTTTAACCGACTTTGTAGCACAGAGATGCAATTAAATAAATATGGAAATTTAGAGACAATGCATATTTCTTCTACTATTTTGCCAGTATACTGCGGTTATTCAATTAGCTATAGCATCTATCGCCAGAAATACCAATAAGCCTTTGCAAACTGGTAACTACATTAAAAATAAATTGACATACAACCGATAAAATGAATAGGCTCGATTGTATGTACAATCAAATTTTTTTCCGTTTTATATTTAACAAACATTTTACCAATTTGTTGCAATTGGAAATTTAATTTGCGCCTGCCCATTCGATATTTCTTAGTACAATTTTGAGCTTGAAACTAAACTGACATCGATGGTCTGAAATAGCTATGAATTTTGAAAATACTCAATCAACAGGAATGACAACATTTAAGATAAGCGCGGCTTACAAAACAATGTATTTTTTCCGGCTTATCTGTTTTTGTCTTATTCTTAATTGTCTGTTCAGCTTCAAGCTTTGTTTACAAGGGCAAAGGGAGCGATATAGAGATGTGTTTGTATAATTTATGCACAAATAAAAGCAATATGCTAAACTATTGCTGTGCGTTTGTCAATTTCTTATAGTTTTTCTATTTTTCTTTTAAATATTTTTAAACTATATATATTTATATATATTTATATATATATATAATATATATACGCAACGTGTGCGATATCTTAGTCTGAGTGCAGCCTGTTTAAACACTGCCAAACAGCTATTATTTCTTTCAGAATCATAATTAAATATGCATTTAAGTAAGCATATGTACTAATTTATTATTATTTTTATCCGAGATCGACTTGATTAACATCAATATTTATTCTGGCTTTAGGCGGTGCCATTGTACTACAGTTTGTTTGGGTTTCGAGATCATATCCTGCCAATGTTTCGTCTCGGAAGCACCTGAACCGTTTTTACCTGTTAGAAGAATTATTATATATTCCCCATCATCTGATTTTCTCTAAAATCAATTAATAACGAAGTAATTTTCGCTTACCAGCTAATAATATTCTGCCGATCAGCTCGTTTCGTCCAATATTATCGAAATCCATAACCATGACATCCAGAGAACATTCTCGTATCTTTTCCCAGGGAACGTTAAAACTAAATGATTCATTGAAAACTGGATTTAACGTACAGGTAAAAATAGGCGTTTTTCTCTTTTCCATACGCTTATCTCCAAATTGTAGCCAAACCTTTACATAAGGATCTGTAAAACATTTGTTAATTTTTACAATATAGGGAAAAATCGTATATTTTTTGCAAAATGCTAGAAATAACTAAATGGCTTTAAACGGGCAAATATACCTGATTTCCCATTAATATCCTTAGCTTTTAGATTTCGTGCTTTAATCAATGTCAACGTTAAAATTGAATTTGAAGGATGATAGCATAGCGAAGATAAGAGTTCACCGCATTTATCCTTTGCCGGGGGCTTCAAAGCTTTCCAAAATGACTGTTTTCCAGCAAAATCAACCTTAAGGCAGATAAATATGTAGGGAATTATATATATATATATATATACAAAATATCCTAATTAAGTCATATCAGCATACGACTTGTTATATTTTAAGGCTATTTACCTGACAAAGCGGCAGAAACACTTCTCCAATAGAATCATCTCTTGAAAAACGATCATAATCAAAGACATGCAAATGCAGAACCTAAAAAATTTAGATTTTTTCCACACATTTTTGTTTTTTATTAAAATTTTATATTATTTGTAAGCTTACACGCGACTGAAGCTTTTGAATGGGAAATCCTTCGAAATAAAATGTTTCATTCCAGCGGGGATTTAATGTTCTTCGTTTGATTTTGGTTTCCAAACGGTGTTTTTTATCTGGCAGCAATGTCACTCGCACATAGGGATCGGAGGTGCCGCTTAAATCTTTGGCTGGTAGTTCTTTGCCTTGTAGAACTTTTAAGATTAGGGTCGTATTTTGAAAGTCATATTCCAAAGAAAAATGTATTTGTCCAACGTTTTCACTCGGATCATTGCTATCGAGGTACATATCGGTCATTGAGATGCTTTTATTCTAGAATGTGTGAAATATGCCATTCAAATAAGTAAAATACAAATAATAAATAAAACAATATATTAAATAAATATTCAAAGTCTGTAAATAATTAATGTGAATGCCTATCACAATTATAAGTCATTTAAATATATAAATATTCATTAATTGTGACCTGAAATAGTTTTTTGGTTAGAATACGCACCGCGGAATCCTTAGATGTACCGTCATTAGCACCTGCCCCTGCAGCAGTACTGGATGGTTTTGTCGGTGTAGACGTTGAACCACTCCTATAAAAAGAACTTTACTTAATATGCGAGAATACGAAATTGATTGGGATTATGTATGTACAGTTGGTATTAGCAACGCCATTCTTATAAGTGTACATTTTATTATTATAATAAATAGTCATACCCAATAAGAGGCGTCCTGAGACTAAGAAAGCCATTCAGTTTTCGATTAATATTATTTTGTAGTGGAGTCGTAATCGCTTGAGCAACTGGCACTTGCGGCTTGCTAGGCGGGTTTCCAGAGTCCACAATGTCCTGCGTTGCCCTATTGTGAAATATTAAAGCAAATTTTGAATATATTACAAATGCAAATTTCACCTCCAATCCAGCTGCCCCTCTAATACAAATCTGAAAAAAACTTTATATTGAATCACACTTAATTTAAATTGAATGCTGTACAAATAGTGACATTTCTTTTAGTTCCACTTAAATAATTAATTATTGCTTAAGCTAAATGGTATACAATTTGGGTTTGAAACTAACCTTAAACTATAGCTGCTAGATTCCTCGTCCTCGTTTGGTTCAATAAACTGTAACTGTGACCTTTTATGCCTCCACCAAAGATAGCCACCGGCTAAAAAAAGCGCTATCGCAATGATTAGACCCAATATCGCTAGGCAAGCTATTAATATTATGCTCGCCATATCTGAAAATAGGTTCCAAAGCTTATAAGTATTGTGAACTATGTATTAACATTCATTTTATTATATGTATGTATGTAGATATACATACACAAATATATATATATATATATATATATATATATGTCTATATAAATATATATATAGATATATACATATATATATATATATCGTTTTTGAAAGTCATACACATACATATACATATGCATATCAATTTAATATAACATATGACTAAATATGAACTGAAAAGAATTCGAATTTAGCTGTGCTGTAACTGTTATATTCATATACATACATAGATATGTTTTTTCTTTTACCTTTTTAATGTGTTCATATGAATATGTAAACGTTTTCGAGAAGCAGGATTTACGACTGTACCATTTATACGCATTAGCTCACGAAATAACAGGTTTAGGCACACATATGGAAACAATAGTTATATACTTTTTGTTTTCCGTTTTTTTAAATTTATTTATTAATTTTATTCATATTTAAACAATGTTTTCATTTTAGTTTAATCTCCATTTTTATTTTTATAAAACACTTTACTTCGGCGACTTATGTATGTATAAGTAAATGTAACCAAACAAAAGGGGATGACGATGACAGTAACAGAGTACTGTAAAGAGCAAACTGAAAAACTGAAAGCTCATCAAACCAATGAGAGTCAGAGTCGATATCGGAAAACACTGACACATACTACTGGCATACACATATGTATATGAATAACAATGACAATATGTCAATAGTTACCCCCAAAATTTGAAATTGTTTAGTGTAAATTGAAATTGACCAACTGGTAGAAGGCTCTGATTAACTACTGCTATTGTGAATATGACTAACAAATGGGAACGTGTATTTCCCTTTAATATCTAATATAAGAGTTCTAACTTGAAAGCTCCTTTGTATAAGGGCTTACTGCGCATGCCACATTATCCTGTATACTCGTTATTCTATTCCCAAACTAGTCGACCTGAAAACACTCTTGAGTTGCTATTTATTTCTTTTAGTTCTTATTAATTATTTTTTTTATTATTATTGTGAACAACTTTATAGTTATTATCCTTTTAACTAACAGATCTGATATTTTTATTTAAAAATCCCCTTTTACAATTGAAAGTTAATGTTAATTTAATGATTACATATCTTACATTTGAATTTTAAATTTTTGCATACTGATAACTTTCAGTGAAAATTGCGAAAGCATTTTCTGCGATATTAATTACTGCTGAGTGCTTGTCTGTTTCTTATATGGGAGACAGACAGATTGAAAGAAATACATAGAGAGAGAGGGACAGAGCGAGAAAGAGAAATAAAGTGAGAGAGAGAGAGATAGAGAGAGAGAGAGAGAGAGAGCTCTTATGAAATTTCTCTCTAGGGCCATTCTTTCGCATGCGCGTTATGAATTTAAATGTGCGCATGTCATCTGGTTCACTATTAACCGATTGTCTGACGTTACTCCACCAACAGAGTGGAGAATTTTCCATTTTTAGAACGTTTGAACTTGCTTCTTAGCACAAAACATTTGGCTAACAAAAAACGGTTTCTACAAAAATCATCAATTACGTCTTGTAAACCAAAGAGACACTATTGAAAACAAAGAGCGAGTGAGAGAAAGAGAGAGACGATAGATATATGCATATATATATATATATATATATATATATATATATGTACAATGTGCGGCTCCTCCGATAGAAATGTCTCATTTTAAATTTAGTCGCAAGGTATCCGTTTTGCACAACGCACCTAGTCTGTCACTTCTTGGTTTGTGCTGAGTGCTTCAGAATAATGTATGTATTTGTATGTTTCCTATAAAGCCTCAGTGCATTTTCCGGTTACGCCTGTACATGTTCTAAATATATATATATATATATATTTATATAAATACATATATATATATATATATAGATATATTTATGTATGTTTTTTTTTATCAAAACTTAAGTGTATATTTGTGACGTGAATTATATAGGTGCATCAGCTTCTAATTGACCACGCATTCATAGATATCATTAAATATTTGTGAACATTGTGTAATAATTGTGTAATGGTCCAAATAAAACCCGAAAATGTTGTTTTGTTTCCTTAAGAGCATATATATATATATATATATGTGTATATATATATATATATGATTATTCAATCAATGCATTAGAGAAACAAATCAAAGCTTGCCTTCAAATTTCTAAGCAAATAAGATATGTTTTTAGTAGATTTTTAATTAAAAAACCGTAGATAAATAAATAAAGGCAGAAGAAAACAAAAGCTAGACACTAGCAATTAATTGTTTCATGTTTAGATTCCTTGTCATTTCAGCAACTACGGCTCCAATATGACTTTCAATTTGGCAATACAATAGAATATAAAAAACCAACGAAAGAAAATAGCAACAAACCATACAAATACAAATAAACAACATTCATGGAGTACATCACAAATAAATAAAAGACATGCGAAAAATTGACATGTGCAGGTAAATATCTATAAAAACAAGTAACTCCTCAGATTAGTTATTTCGTGTATTATTTATATTTTTACTAGATTCTTGTAGATGCAATCGCGCTTATAGGAAATTCAATGATAATTAAACTGCGCAAGGTATGTTTATACCAGATACACTGAGAAGCTGTATGATCGAGACGGACGTATCTTCCTATTTACAAACATCGTCAACTGGACAGGTAAGGAACTCGACATAAATAAACATAATATTGCTATTAAAAAATAGATAAAACTCAAAGTGTTTAAATTCTGTATATATACTTTCAAAGGTCCATAAAACAGAAATGCATAATTAACAGTGTAAGCAGGTGGTTTAGCTTTTCGTTATATCTAGCTATTAATCGTAATAATAAAAGTAAAAAATTAATTAATTTGCCATAATAGTATAATATTTTTAAAGGAGTTTCAAAATTTTATCATAAATGTTTTATTTACATTTTACGCAGTCATTTAATAACAATACTCACATAATTCTCATAAGTGTGGTAACATGCAACTAATCGATGTAACTAATTCTATTGTTAGGTATAAAAATTGCTCTGGATGTTTAGGAAAAGCATTCCGAATACCATGAATCAATAATATTTCAAATGTAATTAAAAAATTTTATGATACTTTGGGTTTTAAATTCAAATTCTTGGTGTCTCTTGATGTTGATAAATGTGTATGTTTACAATTCAAATTCACACATGTGCGTATGTTGACTGCATCTTGTCGCCTTTTCACATACATTTTATTTATCATTGTGCAAGAGTGTTTCTCATCATTATCATAACCATTATCACTAACTAAAAATTTTTTTTCCTCTTTTCCTATATAGAATAAAGTTAATTGTTGTTGTTTGTCGGGGACCGACTTTCAAGGACGTTTTCTTTAATTACCTATTACATTTTTAACTGTTTCAAAATGATAAATAAATAAATAATACCAATATTTTTTCTTGTACTTATTTAGTCAAGTAAGAAAACGTCCTAAATTAGTATATGTATTTATATAAGTATGTGTATATGTATGTATTAATAATGTTGTGCATTTCACAATCGGAGGTGTATTTAATTTTTTTTGTTTTGGATTATATATCGTTGATACCGCTGATTATGCTGAACTCACAATACACACGTTCTTCTACCTTAAACATACCAGTAGCTATAGCCTTGTGTCATATATATTTATCACTAGTGTACAAATATCATAACTAAGTCACATAAACATTTGCAAATATACAAAATATATACTATATAATATAATATATTTATATGTATATAATTTATATATACAAATGTTAATATAAGTAATATGTGTATTTGTATCGGAGTTGGCATTCACAATTATTTCTAAAGTGTTTGCTCCATTCAAAATTAATTTGATCTATTTATGTGTACCACTAATTATTTATGAATGCTTGACCAATAATGTTTTGAATATTTAACTTTAATTTAAATGCGTTTCAGTGTATCACAATTTTCTTTATTAAAGTGAACCATTATAGCGCTATTCCTTACATTTATTAAGCAGCAGCAGACAGAAGTTTTCACTTTTCGTAAATATTGTTGAATTGATTTCGTTAACAGTGCTGATAATTTGAAAACTTTCGAATGCTGTGTCAACAAAATGAAATTTGTTATATGTTTGTAAGTGTGTATTTGTATCTTTTTAATGTAGGATGAATTTCACCCCTTCATTGAGGCATTATTACCATACGTCAAATCATTCTCGTACTCTTGGTTTAACTTGCAAGCTGCCAAACGAAAGTATTACAAGAAACACGAGAAGCGTATGTCATTGGAAGAAGAAAGGCATTGCAAGGACGAGCTACAGGTATATTATATTTATATATAATATATATATAAAAGATAATATATATATATATTTATTTAAAATGTATATAAAATAAACCTTTAAATAAAATGTATTTTATATATATTTGACAGAATGAGAAAACAGAAGTGAAACAGAAATGGGCGTCTCGCCTTTTGGGCAAGCTGAGAAAGGACATAACGCAGGAGAGCAGGGAAGATTTTGTACAGTCGATAATCGGTAAACGCAAATCAATTTGTGTTCTCTCCAATCCCGATCAAAAAGGCAAAATGCGGCGCATAGATTGCCTGAGACAAGCCGACAAGGTCTGGCGTCTGGATCTGGTTATGGTTATCCTATTCAAGGCCATACCATTGGAGAGTACGGATGGGGAGCGCCTAGAAAAGAATCCGGAATGCCTCCATCCTGGCCTCTGTGTAAATCCATATCACATTAATGTCTCTGTCAGAGAATTGGATTTATATTTGGCGAACTTTATCAATACGCATAACTCATCGACTCTGATAGCTGCAAGATCACCACAACTCGCTATTTTCAGTCATAATCGCAACAATAATTTGTCAATTGAAAGAAAAGAGGACACGGAGACTGAGGCAAAAAGTAAAGGACTTAGACACAATCCATACAATGGCGTTGTTTGCAATGATATTATTCTAGCGACTGGGGTATTTTCTTCGCAAGAACTGTGGACATTATCCAGAGGTAGATTAGTATTTATTAAAATGAATTAATTATGTATAGTACAAATATTGTGTATATCTAAGGTAGACCAGTATTTATTTAAATTAATTACATTAAACTCCGATATATATTTAAATGTACTACATTAAATACCAGTATATATTTAAATAAATTAACTATGATACGTAAAAGTATTGTGTATATTAAATGTATACCAATAAATATACAAATGTATATTTATTTAAGTTTAATTAAAGTATAATAAATGGTCTTTCAGATTCAATACTAGATGAGGCCAATGACAACAATCTGCATACGAATATCATCAAGAGGGAGAATCTGGGCGCTGCTTACGACTGCAACACAACATATCAACTGACGCCAGATTCACCAATTCCCAGTTCTCAGATCCAGGCACAGGCTGGCGCAATTGTCGCAAATCCAATTCCAGGTGGTTATAGCAGTGAGTAGCTTTACACTGTATTATTTTTAATTCGTCATAAAACATAACTACAGCGCCCTGTACTAATAATAATTTCAGTTGACTTCGTCGAACAGAATAATAGAAGTGTGCATTTATCACAGTCTCCGCTGCTGCGCACTGATGCAACAAATGGCTCCACAGATGGTTGCAAAATCGACCACAGCTCATCGCCGCCAGTTATTTCGCGTACAACGACAGCAACCGATCATTGTGCCACAGGCAGTTTCTCTGTCATCCTGCGACCAGCGGACAGTATCAATTCCAATGGTGATGCAACTGTTGCCGACTCCCCAATATCGTTGCATCGATATACACCGTTGAATAGCAGGCCGCTGGCAGCCACCATGCCCCAAATTCGTTCCGCAGAAGGTAATAATATTTAAATAATAATAATAATAATAATACTAATAAAAATATTAATAATAATAATATTAAAAATAATAATAATAATATATAAATAATTATTAACATTATAAAAATACATTAATACTAATAGCTGCAGAATAATAAACGCGGAAACCGATATTGATTACCGCCAATTTACAATTCAGCCCTCGCAATATTCCTTCCTCCTTCCGGCAACGGTAAAACCGTATGAGCGACCTGAAGCCGTAGCTTTTATCTCTACATTCGCCTTTTAAACCATTAACCCATTATAAATGGGTAAAAAAGGGGAGAATGGTTTTGTGCAAATGTATGTAACAGGCAAAACGAAGCATCTCCGACCCCATAAAGTATATATATTCTTGATCAGGATCAACAGCCGAGTAGATATAGCCCTGTCCGTCCGTCCGTCTGTCCGTCCGTGCGTCTGTCCGTCCGTCCGTCTGACCGTCCGTCCGTCTGTCCGTCCGTCCGTCTGTATGATCTCAGAGACTAAAAGAGCTAGACACTTCAAATTTGGAATATAAGATCTCGTGTACCAGGCGCAATCAAGTTTGCTTCATTTGATCGATAACTGCCCCAGTTTCTGAATTATCGATACACTTCGATTTCCGATGGCAATAAATTCGACAATTTAAGAGGCAGAGGCTTCTAATTTATACATAATATGCATATACATATTATTGACCAATTGCCGATTAAGATCGGACAAGAAACACCAAAGCTATAGTCGAAAATATATTCTCATATTGATCTCATTTCTATTAGCAGCCGCAAGCATTTTCTGTATACATAGTATATAGGCGAGCGCATGTGTGAGAAAGAGATGACATGATAATCGACGCTAGAGTCAATATATTTGTGTGTATTCTGCAGAACACTTATAACTACTCTTTCGTGTACGTGTGTATGTGTGTATTTATGTATCTATATGCACGTGTTTATAGCCATTCAGTTCAGGCATTTGAGTGCAAATCATCTTAAAGGGAAATTTGCCAAGAAAACTAGAATACATTTAACAACTGGGTTAAGGGTATATCGTATTCGAATTACTCTGCAGAATACACACAAATATATAAAATGGGCGTGGCCCGATCTTAGTAATATACCTTCTAAGTTTGGTAACTGTAGCTCTTGAATTGCGGGAGATACAGGTATTTATCGTTTTTTGTGGGCGGGAGTGGGCGTGGCCCAAAATATTTTGGAGTTCGATCTTAGTAATATACCTTCTAAGTTTGATAACTGTAGCTCTTAAATTGCGGGAGATACAGGCATTTATCGTTTTTGTGGGCGGGAGTGGGCGTGGTCCAAAATTTTTTTTTTATGAAGGGTGTTACTAGCAATATACCTTTAAAATTTGGTGACTTAAGTTTTCAAATTGCGTGAGATATATCGGTTTATCGATTTACACGAACAGGTGTATCGGTTTAGGTAGGTGGAGTGGGCGTGGCCATCCAATTTTTTTATCGATCTTTGGGGGAGTTACTAGTAACATACCTGCAAATTACGGCAGATATGCGCATTTTAAATTTCTAGGGACGAAGCTCCTGGGGGCGGCGGATGTGGGCGTGGTCCAAAAATTGGTATGCCAATCTTTGGAGGAGGTTACCAGCAAATTACCTTCCAAGTTTGGTTACTCTATCTTTAAAATGTTCGGAGATATACGGAGTTATCGATTTACAATCGGAATTGTCGATTTTGGGCGCAGGTGTGGGCGTAGCACCACAAATTTGTTATCGGTTCTTAAAGGCGACTACCAGTAATATACCTACCAAATTTGACTTTCCCTACTCAAAAACTGCGGAAGATATAACCATTTGAAAATTTTAGGGGCGGGGGTGATGGGGGTGTCGGAGGTGGGCGTGGCACATGTTTATCTTTCAAGGACCTCGCCAACAACCTACCAACCAAAATTGGTGACTGTATCGATTAAATTGTGAGAGATATGTGGAATTTATTGCTATCGAAAATCGAAATGTATCGATAATTCAGAAACTGAGGCAGTTATCGATAAAATAACGCAAACTTGATCTGCGCCTGGTATACGAGATCTTATATTCCAAATTTGAAGTCTCTAGCTCCTATAGTCTCTGAGATCCGCGTGTTCATACAGACGGACAGACAGACAGACGGACAGGGCTATATCGACAGGGCTATATAGTCTCTGAGATCCGCGTGTTCATACAGACGGACGGACGGACGGACAGACGGACGGACGGACAGACGGACATGGCTATATCGACTCGGTTGTTGATCCTAATCAAGAATATATATACTTTATGGGGTCGGAAATGCTTCCTTCTGCCTGTTACATACATTTGCACAAAACCATTAAACCCTTTTTACCCATTTTTAAAGGGTTCAGGTTATAAATAGTAAAGTAAATATATAAATATATTTTTTCTTTCTTGCTATTTTCTCAGCCATTTTGCACCACAACTGTTCCACGCTGCTAGCAACCTCAGTTAGCCCCGTGAATACCCTGTATTATCCACAGCACGCCAGTCCACGACTTCAGGAGCACGAACATGCACAAACACAAACGCAACAACAACAACAACAGCAGCAGCAGCAACAACAACAGCAACAACATGCTGAGAGCCATGATATTTCCGATTTTGTGACTTATGTTTGTCAAGATGCTGGCCATTCTGCCAGTTTGACAGCTGGTGGGGGTTCTATTGAGAATCCAGGGTTTCAGCATACCCACTCGCATCAGTTGGCCCCACATAGCCACTCGCCGCACTATCAAATTCACCCACAATTGAGAAGCTCAAAGTTGAGTACGGCTCCCTCGACCCACTATCATAGCACAATGTTGCCACCAATGTTGCCGCCGATGGCACGACCTGTTGCCATTATACGATCCAGTGGAGACCTGGCAATGGTTCAACCGCCCCCAACATCGACAGCAAATCAGTCGACGAGTCTTTGCTTGCCAAAGGAAACCTTGGGCGACGATGAGAATCGTAACGAACCAGTTAACACCATGGAGAGCAATCATAGCCCAATTAATAGCTCCGAGGCAGAACAAAATTCAAATACGGATTGCACAACACTTGTGGCGAGAACTTCGCCGCAACCACATCCGCCTACGAGTCCGCATATTTCTGCCGAAGTGGGTCGCTGTAAAATACCACCTATTGGGTCAAATGCTCTCACTCGCATCGCGGCACCAATGTATCCATCAACCAATAGTCGGGAATACTTCAATCACTTTCACACTCAATCCACATCGGTAAGAAAAATGTCTGCTGGGAAGCAACCAATCATTGAATTAATTTTATCGCCTTTACGGCGCTTGTACGTTTTTTATACCCTTAACCCATTAAAAATGGGTAAAAAGGGTATAATGGTTTTGTGCAAATGTATGTAACAGGCAGAAGGAAGCATCTCCGACCCCATAAAGTATATATATTCTTGATCAGGATCAACAACCGAGTCGATATAGCCATGTCCGTCTGTCCGTCCGTCCGTCTGTCCGTCCGTCCGTCCGTCTGTATGAACACGCGGATCTCAGAGACTATAAAAGCTAGAGACTTCAAACTTAGAATATAAGCTCTCGGGTACCAGGCGCAGATCAAGTTTGCTTTATTTTATCGATAACTGCCTCAGTTTCTGAATTATCGATACATTTCGATTTTCGATAGCAATAAATTCCACAATTTAAAAGGTAGAGACTTCTAATTTATACATAATATGCATATACATATTATTGATCAAGAGCCGAAAGATCATTAATTAAGATCGGACAAGAAACACCAAAGTTATAGTCGAAAATATATTCTCGTATTGATCTCATTTGTATCAGCAGCCGCAATCATTTTCTGTATACATATAAATAAGCGAGCGCATGTGTGAGAAAGAGATGGCATGATAATCGACGCTAACGTCAATATATTTGTGTGTATTCCGCAGAGCCCCGATAATTACTATTTCGTGTACGTGTGTATGTACAAACATTTGTATATGCTTGTGAGCAAAAATACTCTGTAATGTTCTTGCAGAACTGAACATTTGAGTGCAAATCATTTTAAAGGGAAATTTGCCATAAAAACTACAATATATTTAACAACTGGGTTAAGGGTATATCGTAGTCGAGTTAACTCGACTACAGCATCTTACTTGTTTTTTTTTAAGGTTAAAGTAATTTTTCATTTATAATTTACTTGTATAGCAGGCGCAGATCAAGTTTGCTTTATTTTATAGATAACTGACTCTTTATTATCGAAATATTTTGATTTCCGATTGCAATAAATTCCACAATTTAAAAGGCAGAGTTAAATAATTGTAAAACAATTATTATTTATTTATTATTTACCTCCTGCTCAAATTTCATTTAGATCGAATAAGAAAGACCCAAGTTTTAATCGTACATTTATTCTCATATTGATAATATTGGTACAGTTATTGGGCTATGCTGGATCTATATCGACAATGTCGGGTGTCATAAGTCCGACTAATCTAAGCCTGTACTCAACACCAACAATGGCTGTGACTTCGGCGCACCGTTCGAGTAGTGGCCGGTCCCGTTGGAACACTACACTTACAGAAGACGAGTTCAACTTAATTCCGCACTCTGTAACTAGTACAAATATAGAAAATACACAGGTTATATTAATGGAAGATTGTAAGTATTGTTTCTTACTTATTATTATTATCATCATTATTATTATTATTATTAAGAACAATACAGATTCACACATATTTTATTTTAATTAAAGCAACGGGCCGTTTTACTGATGAATACTCTACAAATTCGAATCGAGACTACGTATCGTGATTTATTATTAGAAAATCTGGGCTTTGGGCAAGCAATAACTGATATGTGTATATATATATTTATATAAATACACTATTATTTATATATATACAAACATAAATATTTGCATTATTGTATAAGTTTCTAAATTGATAACTTAAGAAATTGTACATAGCAATATTTAATTAAGTCATAAATTTAACAAAAGGAGGCATACTACACTAGCTACTTATGTATGGATTACATGATATATGATATGCGTGGTCTTATCAATGGTCTGACGATAAGGACATGCTTTCATATATCTGTAAATATATAAATATATTTATAAATACATCTAAGAATGGCTGCTTTATTATTCGCATATGTATGTTTTGTAATAAAATGAATTATGGTAATGACTGAATATATATTAAGGTCAAGTCAAAATTACTTACATAAATATTTACAGATGTAGATTATGTGATGTACAATTTCATTAAGACGTATGCCTATTTACATACATAATTTCGACCAAATGACATTAGTAATGTAACAGCAATATGCAAAACTCAATGTTTTGGAGGCACATCAATTAAATGTTTTCAATATTACATAATATTAATATGATTTATATGTACATACATTAATTAAATTATACCTATTTAATTATAAGAGATCTAGGAAATCGTCCCATATTTCATATTAATTTATTTTTGTGTATGTGTCTGGATTGTATTTTCGTACGTCTTCAATATTCAAATTTACTTCACTTAATTACTGTACTTATTGGATGTATATCTATAGTTAACCAGTCATATTTGTGTATGTAATTATATTTCATTACATTAGTGCTTAGGATAAGATTATTCAAAACACAGATGAGATGATAAACATAATTAAAAATATGTGAGAAATAAATGTAATGTAATATATTTAAGTAGGGTGATTTATTAAATTTGAAGACTAACAACGCACAGCATAAACATAAGCACAAACATATATGCAGATAATATACATATAGATGTGTAGCTGCATATAACAACGAAAAGAATGTAGATTTAATTGCGACAATATTTAGACATAGTAACAATTGTGACAAATAAAAACATATACATACATAAGTAAATTTGTGCAAATACATATGTATGTATATGTGATGCTAACTGTGAGTTTGCAATGTAAAAATATACATACTCACTCATACACATGTAATTTAATAGTATGTAGGTATTTACATGCATATATATTTGACATATACAATACAATACAATATTTTAAATTACATACTCAAGTAGCCTCGAAACCTACAGATAATGGTCATTATATATTTAATACAAGAATCGAATTTTGATAGAGTCATGGAATAATTATTTTAAATATATATGTATATCAGTTGACTGCATAAGCGTACATAGTCTATGTATGAATATGTCAAAATGATATAAATATATTTATGTAATAACTAACTAACTGTTTAAAAATAAAACAAAGTTGTTTAGTACAATAATAGTCCAAAGACAAATGGCAAAGGGCATGTGCAAAACATTTTAAATACATTTATTGTACGTTGACAAATTGGCTGTGAACATAGTCTATTGCTAAAAATGCTGGTTATTAAAACACTTATGAAGGCATTATTATCACACATTTGTACATCCAACATGAGTCGCTTATGTGTCTATCATTTATAAAAAAAAAAAACAAAATTCACAAAATACAACATACACGAGTGTTATCAGTTACTTTATAGTAAATAGCTATCGACAATTCTATGTATGTAAATTACAAAATTGCAAAGATAAATAAAAGCATAAATCAAATTAAAAGACTAGCAAACAAACAATATTTTATAAATTTTCAGCTGTGGATTGGGGGAGGAAATTCTGAAAAGACTTTGAGCATTGGAATCACAAGAATCAGTTCTATCGAACTGCATTTAAGGATTATGGGATAAGTGAAGAATTCAAACAAATAGAAATTATCAGAACAGAATTAAAGTGTTTATTTCAACTAACAGGTAAATTTATTTATATATTATTTTAATCGTTTTTTATACATATAAGGTACATTTTACTAACAATTTGCTTAGTTAATTAAGAAAGGGAAAGGAATTCGAAGATGAAGACATCTGGAAAAAATGGATGAGCGAAAATAAATTTCGTATGAAGCGCCGAAGATGTACTCATAAATTAATCATCTATTAGTATAAACTAGAGAAGCACCTCAAACATACTCACTTACAATATGTGTATGCATATATTTCAACATTTGTATTTATCACTTTATATTTATATATACATATACATACATCAATTTACGAATATATTCATAGGTATTTTCACTTAATGAACGTATGTACATAGTCCACAGAAATATACAAATATATATATATATTTATATATATATATATATATATATATATATATAGAAAGAGAGAGTCCGCGAGAGAGTGTATCAATGCATTTCCATGTGTGTAGACTCACATTATATATACATATGTGTGTATGTATGTATTTATAAACATATGTACACATACAGCCATATTTTCTCAAGAATAAACTGATTTTCTTTTTTTTATGTATTCTATCTTTTTATGCGTGCTCTCAAAATATTTTACGTTATTCTCGAGACATGAGTTTGTTGAACAGTCTAAATCGTTGTGTTTTTAAGATTTGTAAAATAAAAATATCAACTTGCAGAGATCTTTGTTTTATTTTGATTTTTTTTTGGGTTTTAAACAAACGCATTCCAACCCAAAATGTGTTGCATAAAATTTTAAATGAATAACAATAACAAATTACAAAGTCGTCGGCATAATAATATCAGTCCTTTTTGGATATTATAACGTAATAATTATTGTAAGTATTATCCCACTAATTTTTCTAAACTTCAATACAAATATATACATATTTATATATGTATATCTATATATATAAATATTCGTCCGTATATATATAAAAAAAGAGAAGAAAATCAAATCAAATCAAAGTGAAATTACGTATTTTTGAAGAATGTGCGTATGTTTAAATATATGCATATTAAACATATATGTAATTAAACATATTTTAAATACTCGAGCGTATTTTGTGGAAGAAATAATAAATTGTTGACATCGCTTAGTTAATTGTGAATTTGAATTTTAAATAAGTTTAGCTTAGAGTGTAGCATTCCCTATCCGGACACTTAAAGTCGGTGTTGATTGTGAGCATGTTTAAATAAGTGATTTCTTTTTGTGTACTTAATTACACAAGGTAAGTAAAGTATGTTTTTCTGGGCTGTAATCAATGTTGAAGAATGTCTTCAAGTTCTGTAAAATATTTATATATCTCTTCAATGACTATTATGCGTATTTTAAAGGTATCTGAACCATAATAAATAACAATGGTGGCCTATTAAATGCATAGAAGAAATATCGAACCTGGTAATATTATTCATGGATTATGTTCGTTTCAGATGGCATCATCAAACACAAATAAACAAGCGAATAAAATGTTTGGTTCGACGGGACAAGTGACGAGTGCATTGCGTCGACCCGTAACAGTGATAAAAAAACGATCGGGTCCATTAGATGGTATGATCGATGAGCTCAATCAAGCCGAGGATGCAACTACAACAACTACTGCAAACGTCTCGATAACGAACCCCAACCCCAATGCGAACGTGAACTCCAACGAGAACTCGAACCTCAACTCCAACTCGAACGTAACTGACAGAAATCAGTCGGAGCAAGAGAGAGCAACAACAGCGCGGCTTGCTTCGGGTAGAAATTCGCCAACTTCAGTTGGACGCAGGCGTTGCCATACCAAGGAAAAGGAAAAGAAGCGGGAACGTTGGCTTTTAACGCGCAAAACATGGCGATATATGACAGATGCTGGTCGAAAACTGTTACCAGATGGGATACAACATGGGGCGGATAGTTTGCCCCACATTGAGGAGCAGTTTCAGCGTGTTTGCGCCACGGAGCCACGATTTATATTATGGCGGCGAAAGTCCTCGTTTCCGGGAGCATCGAAAAATTCCAAGAAACGACTTAAAATATTATCGCGACATCGAAGCAGTTATGCGGCCTACTCGAAGTCGGGCGAAAGCGAACTCAATGAGAATGTAGATCAAGCAATTGAATTATTGCAAACCTATCTTAAAATACGTGATTCTTATAAAACAACAACGCTGCTAGGCACTAAAACAGTTCGACCCGATCAGACATCATCGCCCAGTTCTCAGCGCCCCAATTATGGTAAAACATTATTGAGTTCGAAGAGTGCCTTGCCCACACTTGATTCGAATTCGAATGAGCAGCAGCAAATCGAGTCTGTACTTTTGGAGCGATTGAAATTTCTAAAAAGTTCCTCACTCAGCGTCATCCAAATGGGCAATGTGACACCTGTAATTCTAGAAAATAAAGCCCATTTAAGGAAAATCTATAATATATTAAAGAAACAGCAGCTGCATCGCATTCTACATTCCTCAGAGCCAACAACAAAGTCGAACCTCAGCGGAGCAACTTCATTTTCGAGTCTATTTAATTTTAACACAAATTACGAAAATAACCCAACAGAATTTTGCAATTTTGAGGTGCGTAAGGCACAAAAACCCAAATTGGAAGGGCAGCATGATATTAGTTCAAAACTAATACAAAGCCTAACAACAACAAAAACCACAAAACGCCAACAAAAACCCCCAGAATCCCTGAAGCTCAGTCACAGTACAATAAATATACCCAATAAGACTCCAATTGGATTTGCCAGACCAGTACAAAAATCCACCAATTCTTGTGGAACGCAAACAAATTTTATACAACTAAGCGAAATTAAAATACTGGCAAAAAACTTTGAATTAATGCTGGAAAATTCCGAGCTGTCGGAAGCCGAAGAGGGAGCGGCGGGGGGCAATGCGAGTCGCCGAAGAAGTTCCATTGATAACGAGGATGTCTCCCAATCCGTAAGCGATACAATTAAACGATATTTAAGAATGGCGAGGAAGAAAAGCGTACACGATGGCGATGCTAATCGCTTCAAGTCGGTAAACTATGATCGGAATCTGAGAAATATCAAGGCAAAGGGGGAAATAAATCCCCCGGGCATGGATGAGGATAATCATAAGGCAGTACAAACATTAGATGCTTGGGCACTGGTTGCCTTGGATTTTATACGGGGCAATGAGAATTCGAGGCACTTGCAAAACGCGCACATCGCCTGGCAAAAGGAGCTCGACGAGCGCATTCGCAAGCGGAGCGAGTGGGAAATGAAACGGCAACAGGAGCGAAACAATGAAATCGCCAATCAGTCCAAGAATCACTTCAAACCTGCCTCGGCTCCAACTTCGCCGACGAGATCACTGCATAGTCCCAAGGAGAAGAGTGCAAGAACTGCGGGCGCCTTGCTCAGTTCGAGTTCGCAATTTTTATCCAATTTGTGGAACACAAACCCAACTGAACAATCCACTTCGCAAAACTATAAAAACGGGAATTTAAATGAGACATATCTAAGTAAGTAATACTAATAATAAATAGTAATTAGTTTACAGCAAGTTCAACTGTTTTTATATTGAGAATGTAATAAATAATAAAACTCATTCACAGCAATAATGTTTTAAATTGTGGGCAACATATTAATATATATAGAAGTATGTACGTAAAGTCGTAAAGAAAAACAATCTTTAATTTAATATAAATTTGTTTAAACTGAGAGGCTTATCAGTGTTTCATTTAAAAAAAAAAAAAACAAAATCGTTCCGTTCCTTAGTTCCCCGCTTTGATTTGATTTTTATGAATCTTCTACCAGATTTTATGTTTTGTATTTATTTTTTAATTGTTTTAACTCTTTGTCATATATATATATATATATATATATATAGATTCTAAAAATGAAACAACAAATATGCAAAAATCAAAATCGTTGTCAAATGTTGGACAATATGTTTCAAGAAAGATTTGGGGAAGTCGCTCCAAATGTCAAAGCAGACCTGATCACAGCCAAGATTTTTTGGCGCAGCGTGAGAAATGGGCGCCATCGGTAAGAAATAAATATCCTTTAATCGATTATTTCTTTTCATTTATAATACAACTTTTCTGAGTTTTTTAGGAGAACTGCACCTGGATATCGTCTCAAGGACAGATACTACAATTAACGGATACATCCTTGGAAAAACTATCCGATGTCGAAGCCGAGATGCTTATGCATATTGCTTTAGATAAAATTAAAGAACTAAATATTGGATTGAATATTGGTAAATTTATGAAATAAAATAAAAGAAAAAATAATACTAAATAAAATTATGTTAATTAATAAATTTAAATTTTTCAGATTTGCAGCGCAAAGCTCCGAAAAGACGAGTAATCTCAAGGAAAAGAGCTCTAACCACAAGTTTCTTTGATATCGGCAAAAAGGATGAAAACAGTAAGCGTTAAATTAATTGTTATATATTTCTTGAACTAATTAATTAATGATTACTAAATTTTAATAATTGCTTAGCTTTAATTTACCCTTATGTTATACAGTTTTATTTAACGTATGTTTAATTAAATAAGATGGACGAGATATTTTATTTGGTGCCCCGCTGGAAAATTGCTTATCGAGGGACAGAAAAAGGACCGGAGATTCAGAGCCCGGCTCAAAACATTCGCTGACCTCAGTATTTTATAGTAACAACGAAAACCGTTGTCATCGAGCTGGACAATCAAATGAGAATGTACGTAATTCTTAAGTTTTTATTTTATTCATTTAATTAATTAAGCTCTATGTTATAGATACGCTCCTATGAAAGTTTACCAACGAAATCGTTGGATTGCGGTCGCTGTAGTCCCTCGGAGCAATTTATGGATCTTAAGAAATCATCATCATCGATTTCAAAGAAAATGTCCTGTAGCCAATTTGATATGCGACACGTTGAATTGGATCTCGATCGAATCTTATTCGAAGAATCTAAAAATTTTTGCATATTAAATGTTCCGATATTCGTAATGATATGCATAGAATATCTGGAGGAACATGGACTACAGAAAGTGGGTCTCTTTCGAGTTGGTACATCCAAAAAACGGGTTAAGCAAGTAAGTTATGCCCGACATAAGATATCCAATACATTTTTTTTTTTTATTTATTTAAATGTAATTTTTTATTTATAATTTCTATTTTGGTATTTGTAAGTAAATAAATTCTTCTCGCATTACAAATTATTAATTATTGATAACGACATGTAATGATTTATTGCAGCTCCGTGATGAATTTGATAAGAATAATAGCATGTGCATTCCTGATAATACCTGTCCACATGATGTGGCAACATTGCTCAAGGAGTTCTTAAGGGATCTACCAGAGCCCCTGCTCTGCAAAAGATTATATACGGCATTTTTGGAAACTCAACGTAAGGCAAACACATTTAATAAATGCTGATGAATTGATTTATTTTTATACTATAATACCGAAAGTATTATAGTATATTGGGTTTGTGCAATGTCCGTTATGTTGTCTGTCCGTCCGTCCGTTTGTCCGCCTGTATGAATGCGCGTTTCTCCGACACTCTTAGAGATAGAGACTTGAAACTTGGAACGTATACTGGAAAGTACCCTCAAAAGTTAAAGTGTCAAGGTTTTCGTCCTACGTCCACTAGGGAGCTAGAAAATCGATAAATTCGATTTTCGCAAATCGATAAAGCCACATATCTCTCACAATTTGATGGATACAGTCACCAATTTTGGTTGGTATGTTGTTGGCGATGTCCTTCAAAGATCGGCATGTGCCACGCCCACCTCCGACGCCCTCATCCCCCGCCCCTAAAATTTTCAAATGGCTATATCTTCTGCAGTTTTTGAGTAGGGAACGTCAAATTTGATAGGTTATTACTGTTAGTCGCCTTTAAGAACCGATAACAAATTTGTGTTGCCACGCCCACACCTGCCCCCATAATCGCCAATGCCGAAATTTTGGAAAGTGTAAATCGATAACTCCGTATATTTGCTGGTAACCTCCTTCAAAGATTGGCATGTCATATTTTGGATCACGCCTACAACCGCCGCCCCCAGGAACTTCGTTCCTAGAAATGTGCAATGCGCATATCTTCCATAATTTGTAAGCTAGAGTCACAAAATTTTGAAAGTATGTTACTGGTAACTAAACCAAGAGATCGATAAAAAATTGGATGGCCACGCCCACTCCGCCTACCTAAACCGATACACCTGTCGGTGAAAATCGATAACACTGTATATCTCATGCAATTTGAAAGCTTAAGTCACCAAATTTTGAAGGTATATTGCTAGTAAAACCCTTCAAAAATCGAAATAACTATTTTGGACCTCGCCCAAAATCTCGAAAATTTCATATCTTCCGTAATTCAAGAGCTACAGCCAAACTTTGAAGAAGGGTTACTATCTTATATCTACTTGAACTTGAACAGTCTTTCTTGGCTGCACACAAATTATGGTATCATAGTATTTCGCTGTCGGTTACGTTCGACTGCAACGATCTCTCTTATTTAATTTATATATTTTTAGGTATACGGAATCGTCGCCTTCAGTTGGAAGCCATATCACATCTTATTAAATTGCTGCCGATTGTGCATCGTGACACATTGTATGTTTTGCTTAAGTTCCTGGGAAATGTCGCCGCCCATTGTGATGATATATGTGGAAGAGATGGAACAGTTCAAGTGATTGGCAACAAAATGGATAGCAATAATTTATCTACAGTCTTTGCGCCAAATATTTTGCGTGACTCGACGCCAAAAGCAGCTGAATATAAAGAGCATGGAAATATGGGAGACGCAATTAATGTTATTAGGTATACTATTCTTTACACATATCCAAATAAAGTTATAATTTTACTGCTTACATTTTTTACCCAGAATAATGATAGATCATTACGAGGAAATCTTTAAAGTACCTGTGGAAATTATGGATGTGCTCTATTCTCATATGCTGGATACTTTCCCGGAAAAACTGCATGACTTAATAACAAACAAAGTGGATCAGTCGTTAAGGTATAAACGTTTTATTTTTATTTATACTATATATGTTATATTTATATTTAAATATAATTTACCTAAGCATAGTAATCAAATTGAGACCTCTACACCAACTAGGGGCCCGGTTCACTTAAGCGAGGGTAGCCATAATTCGGCTATTTTACCTGACGAACGGCGACAATCAACTCCAGTTTTACTTGATCATTTGAACGTATTCTCAGCCCGTCTACAAATATCAGTGCCGGAGGAGGCCTCTATACAAACAACCAAGGCTGCTGCTGGTCTTAAGGGTAATACTTCTATATAAATAAATTACAACAGGATTGCAAATTTATATATTTATCATCTAGAGAGTAAAATACAAAGTGCAACTATGGAACCCAAACTACCAGCGAGTATATCCAATATTGGTGGAGCAACAATGCATGCAAAGACTGCGGAATTTGAGAAAACGCCACCTGGCAAAAATACCATTTATAATGGAACACAAATGCCAACAGCCAAATCGAAACCACTTTATAAACGGCAGCAATTAATACCCAGTGCAAGACGAACAAATTAATATATTAATATATACATCAAATAAATCAAGTAATACTAGAAATACTTATATGCAGCAAACAATTTAGTGAATATTGTAAATGGAACATAAGTTTGGATATATGTATATCTATATTAATAACAAGAAGCTTTTGTATCTGTATACGTATATAAGTATTTATTATTATTGTAAGTTTTATTACATAAGACTATAGGAATTATACTTAATATGTATTATCTATTGTATATTAAACTTTCGGTAAACTTGTTCTTTTACAATCGTTCCATTGGAATATGCTTCTCTTATCTATATATGTATACAAATGTAATAGAAAGAAATTCAATTTAATTAAATTTAATATCTATTTCAATTCGATTATGAATTTTAAGGGTATACCTTTTAAAGAACATCTTGGGTCTATGGCTAAATGAACTAAGTTAGTCATCTTGAACTTCGATGTATTATGTATTCGGCTAGGCTTAAAGTGTTAAACAACAACAATACTTCTTCTGATATGATGATCCAACACGTAATTCGGATTGCAATCGATGCATTTAAAATATTTCCAATGCTCGTTTGCATTGCAGCCGGCTGCTCACCTACAAAATATTCCAATAAATTAAAAAAAATGACTAAGAATTGTTACTGAAAAACAGATGATTATTTACCAGTGAGCACGTGAACTCGCACGGAGGCCGGTACGGCTGCATTGGGTACGCATGTATAATTTCCGGAGTCTCGCAGCGAGGCACGCGTCAACATTAATCGGCTTGTTGTGCCAACTTCGGTTTTTTCCGTTTCCAAACTGATGCCGCCTCGTAAAGAATCAAAGTCAACAATTGCCGATCCATGATACCTTTAACGATTATAATTAATAGCACTACCAAAAAAAAAGAGTTACTTATGCATACCACAGAACGGATGAGGCGTGTATATTGACGGAACAGGCGAGAGCAATTGTACTATCTCGTTTCACGTGTATCTCTGTAGAACCCAGTATTTTGGCACGTGCCGCTTTAATTTATTAAAATATATTTTAAATACTTATTAAAGGTTGGAGTGTTATAATTTTTTTTTAGCATAAATCAAACCTTTTGAGTCATAATAGAGTTTGTCCGAGTTTCTTTCTCTCATATCACTTTCAGCTGCAAATAAAACAAAAATAAAAAAAAACAATGAATGAAACAATCAAGTCTACTGAAAACTGATCCCGTAAAAGACTAGCTGTGTTTGCATGCGTGTACAGTGTGTGTGCCCGTCGCGAGAGAACCAAGAATTTGCAATGCGGAGATAACGGTACTCTGATCAGCGTTCGCTGCTCACAGACGAGGCCTGCTAAACGCTCGGATCGGCGCTCTCAGCATCCGAAGCGCAGCTGCCAGCTTTTTGAATATGCAGAGAAAATGCAACCAGCAGAGCAAGCAATCAGCTTTGCTGCCAGAAACCTTAAAGCCCTATTTAATTTAACGTACCTGTGATTTCTAAAGTAATTGCCAAGTTGATTTTGGGCTCCGTGTTCACTTGGCACTCGTAAATGCCGCTGTCCCTGGCCTGGGCATAATCGATCTTCAAGTCCCAGTCGTCGCTGCTTGGCGTATGAATTACAGAGAATCGTTGGTCACCGGTATATGTATAGATGTTTGTAGTTAGAATGTGAAGATCCCGTTTACGCATCCATGACACCTATACATTAAACTCATTAATACCATAGATATGCAAAATGTTCTCTGTACGCTTACAGTTCGATTGCCTTTATTCTTAACCCGGCATCTCAAAATTGCCGTTTCGTCGACAACAGCAGAAATATTTCTGGGGCTTATATCGTCAAAATAAGGTTGTTCCATATTGACCAAGTCTACAAGCAAGTGTTTGACTTATTTCAAGAACTAGTTGATAATTTATTCCAGCTAATTAATACATTACCATTGACATTTAAAAAGGAGGATGCGCTGATATGCTGGATACGACTATTGAAATGCAAAATGAACAAAATGATTTGCTTTACTTGATTTCCATATGAAGACACCATATTTGTTTACATGAGTTCCTCTATTATTATTATATTGACGTTTAACTCTGCAAATTAGAAAATTCTCTTCTTAAAATATATAAACCTATTGGTTTTAAAAAAATATCCAAACACAATCGCAAATTATTATTACTTTAAATCTTCGGAGTTCAGCTTTAAGTCACATTGTACTTACATATGTATATTATAGATATACATATGTATGTATGTATTTTGCATATACATTTTTTGTTGCTGATAAACAAGCCATAAAAATTATGGGCATGTGAAAATTGGAAATAAATATAATTAAAAGCAGCTTGGATTTAGCTGACAATCTTTTAGAACTAGCACTTGATAATATAATATTATATTTGCTATTAACTGACTTACTTTTTCAGTAGCTTGAAACCCTAACCACCCTGTTTATGAGATTTAAATTATAAAATATTTATTTTGCATTCTCAATCCACATATTTTGTTCATTTTATGATTTTAAGGAACGCTTCTGAGCACTGATAAAGTTTAACTGCTTTTTCTGCTTTTTTTTAATGTTTATGGAATTTTTGGCTTTGATTTGATGAGGAAAAACTTGTTCAATATACTTTTTATTCTTGCAATTTGTATGCACATTTTATTTGGTTTAGTGCGCAACTCGACTTTATTCAACCACCAAATTTGCATCGGGCCCAGCTCGGAATGTCAGAGAGAGCTTTTCTATACAGAAGCAAAAGCTTTTTTTTTATGTGTATTGGCTATACTTTTCATATAGAACTGAAGATATCCCTCATCGTCTAAGCAAATGCTTAATTAAAGCTAAACAAATAAAATTTACTGTCTCCCTCTCCCTGTCTGCTTTAATAAGACGCACTATTTTTTTCATAATTATATATTATTATTTAAAAGACGCAAATAAACAATCGCAATGAATATTAACATAAATATATTATCGTTTGTATTTAACGAGAGCATATACACATAAACCTTTAGGTTATATGATCCGTAGTATATATATTTATTGTTTAACTAAAGATAAGCAAATCGAAAATCGTTAATCGCTTGAAAAATTAAAAAACCTTTAATAAGTTGCAGACTCCAGTTTGATTTTTTTAAAAGTCCGAATAGGGCAGACCCTCTGCAACAACTGGGACCCTCGGACAATAGGCATTTCTTTGGTGCTGCGTCGAACCTGCGCTCCAGCCCCGTGCACTATTATTAAAGCATTGACCAGGAGCGGAACGCACTTGAGGCGACGCTGTTAGTGGTTCGCTGTGTGTAATATTCTGGCCATAGCCGCCAAAATGCTGTTGTTGCGATTTTATTGGCGTTGATCGATGATCAACAATGCCAGCAGATCCAAAGGGAGTTGGTGATGCATTGCGTACACCGCTGCCATATGTTGGCATCGGCTTGTTCACATTCAGATATCGTTGATTTGGCACCGATTCCTGAAATTTTGCCAACTTATCAAAGGACAACGGTGAAGGATTAAAATTGACCTGAGGCGCTGATTGCATCGAGGTGGGCGGCACCTTTTGATAACTTTGTGGGCCGTACAATTGTTGTTTGGGTGTCACTGGGGTCGATATGGGAAACTCAGTCGTCGAATTTTGATAGCCCTGCGAATAGTCAACGTTTGTTGAGCCTGGGAAATTATAGCTGCGCTGCTGCTTATCCTTGGACTGGACCGGCGGAGGTGCATAGCTCGATAATGAGATTTCCTTAGGCACATATAAGCCTATATATATATATATATACATAAAACAAATAATAGAAACTTTAAGAATTAATGGAGTAATAAAAATTTAAACATAAACATAAATATGTTTGAAATCGCTTTATAAAAAAATGTTAGAAATTAAAGAAACCAATTTGTTAAATTATTTACTTTTGTTAAAACGCTAATTATATACGATTTTTCCAACACACAACTCTTAACTTTTACATAGTTGAGTAATAAGTACACATATATTTATTATAAAAGACATGTAACAAGAATTGAGGGGATCTTGCAATTCGTGCCTTCGCTTTGATTTGGTTCCTTTTCCAATTCGCAATTGTCCTGGTTCATTCGCTTTTGGCATCGATTTATAAGCGATTCATCGTGTTCTTTCAGCGATTGTTGCTCAAATGAATAAATCAATTCACGAACATTAACTGGTTCATTAATATTATCTTTCTCTGCAGCACTCTCGGATAACATTGGTTTATATGTTGCTGCTTTAGTTGTAGTATTTGAAAGAGTATATTGTGTATTTATTGGATTAATACATTTAGATAGTTGACCTCTATCAAAAGTTATTATATTTTTATAATCCCTATTAAGAGCAGCCAATCTTTGCTGTTGCATAAAGCATTGCTGAAATTGTTCTAATTGTTGCAGTCGTTGCTGGATATCATCGTTGAAATTCCGAACTAGAACTTGTTCATTTGAGTCAAAATAATATTCATTTAAAGTATCTATATTCTGGGTTTCACACTCTTCAGAACAATATTCTGTAAATATTTAATTTCCCATTAAATGGATAAAATAAATAGCTGCTTAAGTAAAAGTTTGTTAGCTTAGACGAATTCCTTATATTATATGCATATATCTATTCCAATTATAATAAATAAAAAACCATAATCTTTGACATTTACCTTTTGGTAATTCCACATTTCGACCGCCCCAGCCCTGGGCCACAGTTGGCTTATAAGCCAATTCTCTCTGGGGATTGCACGGCTGAATTGGTGTATCAAATTGCTAAAAAAAAAACATAAATAAATAAATAAAAGAAAACTTGGAAATTGGCAAAGACTAACCGTTTTATTATACAAACTCTGTTCGACGCAAGGCGTTGGGTTGCTATGGGATGCCGGTGGAAAAGCCGGGTAATCGGTGATATCCTGATTAAAGTTCACCGGTGATGCAAGCGAAGCTGTTGACGTCTGGCTGCGATAATTGGAACCATCTAAAAATGCTGTGCTTGCCGAACCGGTCTGAAGAGCCGCTTCCCAAGGGGATTTCACAACTTGAACGCCGGGCTTTGAATATTTCTCAATCAGTTGATCCTGATGCAGATTGAGCTGAACACGATGCTTGCCCGCATCCGAATAGGCGGGTAAGAGATTGGGCGAAGTTGGGGGTCTTGCCTGATATTGTTGGTAATCTGGAAGACCAGACGGACTGTAAATGCCGGCATTTGTCTCATCGACTACCCAATTTTCCGCCTTTCTACGACGTTTGGCAAAGAGCTCAGCTCCTTGAAAGCGATTTGATATTTTATTTAGATTTGATTTATTTGTTTGATTATTGTTGAGAGTAGCGCGCAGATAAGCAGACCGAGGCAGTGGCAGGTAAAGCGGATTTATTGTGAGGTACATGTTTGAAGAAATTACAGATTGATTAATTATGGCTTGTCAACAAGTGTTATATTTATAAAATTTAATTAAGTACTAATGAGAGGCAATTAACAATTTAATTTATTTCTTATATTCCTTTTATAATCGGTAATGAATAATAGGCAATTAACTACTTTATTTAAAACATTAAAAACTATGGCGCTTCTATTTATCGTTAATCGACTTTCGACAACGAAGAAGTGGCAGCAGTTATCGACCTCCATACTGACAGATAAGCCCACGATAACCCCAAGAAAGAAAACCCCTTATGCATAATACTATTATTACTACTATAATATTAATAATAATTAAATATAATGGTAACCAAAATAATAATTAAAATATTAATAATTATTTAACTAGATGTTTTAAATGATATACGTTGTTATTATTATTAATTATTACCTCGGCCTTTATGCAGTTGCAGCGCAGTTATTAGCTCAGCGCAATTGTCAGGTGATAAGAGGCCTGATTCAATATTTATCGATTCTTTCAGTGAATTATAGTCGCGCAATTGGCCCCGTGGATTCATGACAAGTTTTAATGGCGTTTTTTCCGGCGGCTTGGTTAGTTCTGTCATCATCAAATTTGATTCAGCATTTTCTTTATTTAATGATTGCGTTTCAATTATATCATCTTCTCCTATATTTAAGCAATACCGGTATTCATTAATTAAAGATTTTAATATAATACTTTCGTAACATTTAATAAAACATTAAGAATGTGAAAGTTATCTTAAGCATTTACTTTGAATGTATGAAGAAGTGTTCTTAATAAAATACTTAAATGTGCAAATGCAATTGTGTAATCAAATTTATAATTTAAAATTAAGTCTTTAAGCTATTAAAATTTCATTCAAATCGGTAAACCTAAAGCTTTTTAAGAGAAGACGATTTAAGTTATTTATATATTTTAAAATTATGTATAAACAAGAGAGATCGTTGCAGTCAGGCGTAACCGAATGCGAAATACTTTAATACCATAAGTTTTCCAGAGGAAAACAAGTAGCAAAGATCAGTTGACGAAATACTGTCCAAGTTTGCCTTTCAATTTGTGTATATAATAAATAAATTTAAAAAAATTTAGTATTCAAATTTAAGACAAACAAATATGTAGCAAATGACCAAATTTATACTTTTAAATTATACTTAATAAGTTGCACTGAAAACAAATGGTTGTGTTTTTTTTTATTATTATTGTTTACTGTATTATCTGAAAATTGTCCAACACTTGAGAAGGCTGCCTTTTCAATGACTCAATTTCCAAGTTGTTGTTGTGTGCGAATATGGGATGTATACATCATGTCATAACAATAATAGGATAGGATAGGTCCTTAAGCATGCATTGACAATTCTATTACCTTGACCACTAGCCTCGTGTACCCATTTAACAGAGCGTTTCTTCCGATTCACATACATTGATTGACCCTTTGATTTCTGATTGCTAATGTCACTCAATGAATGTGAAATTCGGCGAGCGAGCTCAACCTGGTCCTCCACAGTGGGATGCAGTGTTGGCGAATAAAATGCCGATGAAGCATATAGCTTTCCTAACAAATTGAAACAAATTTTACATCAATTCAAAAAAATAGTCGGTAGATACTTAAAAGGCGATACGTAATCCACTCTGTGAAAAGTCCTAGATAAGCAAAAGCGAATTGCAAATAGAATGCATGCAATATACATAATTATTAAATGTACAGTTGTGGTCCCAATCATAGTAATGCTGATTCTCAAGTATTTAGTAAAAATATGACATATTATATGGGGAAAAACCTATTTTAAAATCATAATCAAATCTTGTTTTAAGAAGCATTTATTTAGAGAGAAAACTTCACAATTATTCTACTACTACTACTTTATCATTATAAATAAATTTCAATTAAAATTTCATAAAATTAAATATACAAATGGTTCAATATAAGGACTTTAATTGTTTTATATTAATAAATTCGAAAGCTATGCCTACTTTTAATGTTTACTTATGTACCAGAATTTACTGCTTGTGTTTAAATAAAATTTTCATAATTCTTAACTTTATTTTAGGTATTTATTTATGTACATTTTCCAAAACACATGTATGCACTACTATTATTTTGACCTCAGCTGTATTTGGGTTATCTGCATGATGAATATGATGAAAATAGCAGAAAACGATGTAAATGGCATTGGCATAAATTGGGTAGCCGTATGTTGAAAGGTATTCAAAGTATAAACATTTGCATTTCTGTTAATAATCTGAATATCCATTTTTTATTTTATATTTTACGTATCACCTTTTGTTGTTGCAGTTTGTTACTTACGGTTCTTGGGCAATATTTGGGGTGCATCAGTAGCTGGAGTAAATATTTTGCGCAAATCAAATGTCCTCGACACGTTTGACGATTCCTATATATTAATTACATACATATATACATACATACAATCATGGTTTCTAATTCAAATGTTGTGTGATTTATCATTTATATGTATGTATATATAAATTTGAGTATCTTTAATTTGATTTTGGTAGCAGAAGAGCTACGTACATTTTTTCTTTGCCACAGTTTTTTGCTTAGCTCGAGTAAAATTCTTTTTTTATGTTCGTCGTAACGATCGCTGGGTCGAAAACCACGTTTCCGATCTATTGACGAGTTCTTGGACCACATAGATTGGGGTAGTCCCCCCCTTAAATAGCTGGATGCGCAGCCTTTTTGCATATTAGTCAATTAAATTGTGGGACTCGCCTCAAGCAAATCATAAAATCTGCTAAATTTGTTCAATACTAGCCGTTCGTACAAATCAAATTGTTTTAAAACGGAATCATTCACACACACATGAAGAATTTCGAATGTAGTTGTTAGGAATACACTTTGTCATACATCTATGTGAAAATCTCTCTTTTCTTTCTCTTCGATGCTAATTATAGAGACACTCAGAGAGAGTGTGTGTGGGTAAGATGAACTAGAATAGTACGATACATATATAATATAATACAATAAAATATATATACATATGTATGTATGCGTATAAACAGAGACCAAAATATTCATTATATACATACAGGGGAAATGTACATAAGCATATACTTACTATATATCTGTTATATATAGATATAACTTATTGCTTATAGCTGATATAGCTTATATAGTATACAAACAAATTATCATTTAACGTATCATATTAGGATCGCATTATTATTGTTATTATTATTATTATTATTATTATTATTATAGTTAGTAATAATATTTTTGTTATTTTAATTATTACTTTTATTAATATTATTATTGTTATTATTATATATTATTAGTTATTTATTTATTATTTTTTATTTTTAGGGACTCTAAGTGCTTAATCTTCTAATATATGATATATAAATATTTATAATATGAATGTAAAATAATTCATTATATTTTTGTTATTATAATGTATGTGGTATATATTATATTTTATTTTATTTTATTTTTTTTTGGGTACTTACTTTTGAGTCGTAGGAATCTTCTTGACGGCTAGAAGTTTTTGTATATTCCTGCGTTAATTTAGGAGCTGCCTCCTGCTGAGGCAAGAGAGGCTGGTGCTGCTGTGACAGTTGCTGCTTTTGTTGCTGTTGTTGTAACTCTTGTTCCTGCAATCGATTCTGGGCAATTAGCCTTTGGGCCAACAACTGCTGCTGCTGTATTTGATTTGCCAACTCTTGCTGTTTCTGTATGAGTTGCAGCTCCTGCTCCTTGAGCTGAGTTATCTTTTCTTGAGCCTTTATATTGATATCGATGTCAGATATAATGTTCTCAATTTGATTATTAATGTCCTTCTGCAAATGAATAAAATTGAGTACAATATTTAGTTGTAGTTTTAATATAAATTTACTAACATGAGCTTTTCCATCTGTCTCAACTTCCGTATTCTTAACTTCCGGTTGCTCAGCAGTCTTAGCTTGTACATCTTCGATCTATTATTGAAAAATAATTATTAAAATCAATTAATGCAACAAAAAAACGTTTGAATGATTTCCTGGCTAAATATTTTCCATTTAAAATGGTAATAAATAACTTAAATATTTTCCATTTAAAGTAATAATCAGAAATATAAATACATAAATAAAAAAAATAAAATAGTTATTGTAGCAATTGCATTAAGGTTTTAAAAAATGCGCATATTAATTACAAAGTTAATTTAAATAAATTTATACTTTGATCTCCGGTTCTGGTTCCGGCTCAGCCTCCGCCTCTGTCTCCTCCTCTTCCACCTCCTCTTCACTCTCACTTTCCTCGGATTCGTCAGCGACAACTGCAGCTGTAGCGGGAATCGTTGTCTTCTCTGATTCCATTTTCTCCTCCTTTTCATCTCTCACATTCTCGTTTTCCTCCTCCTCATCCTCAGCTTTCGGCTTTTTCGTAATGACAACTGTTGTCACCGTTTCGTCCTTTGTTGGCTCCGCTTCGCTTTTCGTAACAATAACTGTACTTGTTGTTGTTGTGGATGTTGTTTTCGGTTCTTCTTCTGCATCTTTTGCATCGTTCTCCGTTTTCGTCACAATAACTGTTGTTGTGGTTTTTGTCTCTGTTTGGGGCTCTGATTCGGAATTCTCCTTCTTGGTGACTGTCACTGTTGTTGTTGTCGTTTCTCCTTCTTTGCCATTTTCGCTCGCAGCGGCAACAATAGTTGAACTCGCAGAAATAACGGTCTCTGCCTCACTGGCAACACTCTCCGCGACTTTATCTATCGATTCGGTTTTCTCCTCATTTTGAGCTGTTTGTTGTTCACCTGTTCTTTCAATTTCATTTTCATTGGACTCATTTGCCACTGGCAAACTTTCCGTTTCATTTACTTTTGTCTTTATCGTTGGAATAAAAAACAATGACAAACAGTTATATACAGAGAAAAATAAAAATTCGTTGTAATCAAGAAGAAGCATTCACTTGAAATATTAATAAGCAATAAAGTTTAATACTCGAACCACAATCAGTTGGGTTATATCGGATATAGAAATTAATGAAATACATTTTTATAAATCTATTTAAACACCCATTGAAATACATCTAATAATTAATTATTTCCCTTTTAATTCCACAATTAAGTTAAAGTTATGTTTCTGTACTGTTATGTTATATACTGGTTATTCCAGAATTGAGACAACATTGTATGTTGTTGAAAGCATTCAGTAAAACATTCAGTTTCGAAAAAATAAACCAAAGCGCGCTGTAAAAATTTAATATAAGTAAATAGATACAAAATAATATAAATATATCAAGCAAGTTTCAGCAGTAAGGCAACTTGCTTGAGTATATTAAATTAAACAAATAATAAATCATGACATAAATAATATATCATATGAAATAATATAAAATCATGTTATCTTAAACTTACCACGCCCTCAGAATCCATTGCTTACGATAAAAACAAGTACAATTCTCTACAACAAAAAAAATAAATAAAATGTTTCCAAATTATATAATAATAATAATTCATTAACAATAATAATAAATTCATTATTTAATTAATTATGCAGCGCACAGCAAAAATATATATGTATATAAATGTACATACATATGTACATATATAAATTTGAGCATGTTTTAGAAAAAAACATTGCATGTTTTCAAACATCGCATTTAGCACCTGTTGACACCTCTCAATCTATATAACCGCTATATATCTGTACGTATATCTCTGTACATATCTATGAATTATTTAAATGCACATAACTGTGAGAGTTTTTATAACATAATAATTTCATTTATAAATAAAGTGCAATTTTAACTATTTTATGCACTTAAATGTAAATGTTAGAAAAGACCAATGTTTACCACTGTCACATTATATAATCCATGTTTATTTGAATGCATATATGTATGTATTTTAAATTCACTAGTTTTTTTCTCCATATTTATTACATCACTTTATGTACTTTATTTTTTACTTACCACAACTAAAATTGTTTAAATTTATGAAATTTGCAACTGAATTGCTGCAACTTAAATTTAAGATACGAAATAAAATTAAATTCGGACCGTACTTATTTAAATAATGACCTCGAATGAATAAAGTCTAGCTACATATGTGTATACATATGTATGTAGCACAAAATATATATATATATATATTGCCGATTTATATGCCGATTCAAAGAATATGAGTGCACATCAAAGATAGCGTCCACACTGTCCACATTCTATTTATTTACTACATTGCCAGCCACAGTTTCCGCGCACATTCACAATTCGTATTCAAATCATGTTTGCATTTGTGTATGTGTGTATCCATTCAAACATACACCCAAATCGAGCACACACATACACACGTAAATCATTTTTCATTAAATACAGTCCCATTTATAAATACATTCACATAAAATCGGGCTACAAAAATACATATGTATGTATGTACATTAATATATAAATATATACATAAATACATATGTATGTATGTATATGGATAAGATACATAAATGCTGTTATTTAAACAGTTGTGGCAATATTCATTATGCTGGGCATTAATTGACAAGGATAAATTATGCATAAATTTCCATAATTGAAAAGCATCTGAAAACAACTTATATATTTTGATTTTCCCTGGCTGTTGCAATAAGAATCTTTAATTCAACTCAAAATAACGGTGAATGATCTTAATAGCGCATGCAAACATATGTATGTCAGCATTTAACATTGCTGACTTGCATTAACAGCACAATTATGAGTAATTTACAGAATTACTTTCTCTGTTATTTTATTTAAGCATGCAAAATGCAAATGGTTTGGCTATGTTTTTCAAATTGTTGTCTAACACTTTCCCATTAGTTTATCGCTTTGGCATTTAAAACGTACGTTGACAGTTTCCTAGCAGTCTGCTAGAAATAACAAAACCCACAGCAATGAATTTAATAGACGCTCAAAGTTCTATTTGCTCTCAGCAGATCAGCAATAGGCAAAACATGTTTTGGTATTTTTAAAGTGAGTTTTCAATTTGGGAATATTTTGCCTACACTAGAATAATACTCATTATCAGTTTAGATTAAAATTTATAAAGAAAACTGCTTTTCGAAAAAACACTGCGCCCATGACCGTTGTTCATTTGAGATGTAAATGCGCAACAGAGAGCTATGTCAACAATGATCTGCGCCAGCTGGTTGCTAACATTAGTATATTATAAAAATGGAAGTAGATTTTACACCTATCGATGTATCGATATAAGAGCAGCATCCCTAAACAAATTTGTGAAACATAATGTAAGAAAAACAGAGGCAGCAAAAAATAAAAATAAAAAATGGGGGCAACGATGGTAAAAAATGGAAATTTACTGGATGCCTTGCCTTCACAGGTCAGCCATAAACATAAACTTAACATTTATAAATTGCACAGCAGTCTGGTATTTACAGGGAACACTGCACGTAGTCATGCTGGGCTTGGATTCAGCTGGCAAAACAACAGCGCTTTACAGACTTAAATTTGATCAGTATTTAAACACAGTGCCCACAATTGGTTTTAATTGTGAGAAGGTAATCGATTTAAAAATCAATGCAATTCAAGAAATAATTTTTTAAATAAAAAATTTGCTTTATTTTGCAGGTGCAGGGCACACTGGGCAAGGCGAAGGGGGTTCACTTTCTCGTTTGGGATGTGGGCGGACAGGAAAAACTACGACCGCTCTGGCGAAGTTATACGCGGTGCAATTTAAATATCTTTAGTTCAGTTAATATGTATATTTATATTAATATTGTTTATTTTGTAGCTGCACAGATGGCATTCTATTTGTTGTGGACTCTGTGGACACTGAACGCATGGAAGAGGCCAAAATGGAGCTCATGCGCACAGCCAAATGTCCAGATAATCAGGTAAGTTTATAAATAAAATATATAATTTATGTATTTATTTGTATGATCTTCAGGGCGTGCCTGTGCTGATATTGGCCAATAAACAGGATCTACCAAATGCTTGTTGCGCCAAGCAGCTTGAAAAGTTGCTGGGATTGCAGGAGCTACACAATCCAATTTCGAATATATCAACAGCCAACTCGACATCGACGGGCAACATTGTTGGCTATAACAATAGTAGTAGTAGTAATTGCACTCCAAACCAAAGTTATACAACAACCGAGCTGGATGAGGACAGCGATAAGCGCCGGGAGAAGGCTGCCAGTTTGCCACATGGTGCACCACTTGCAACAGCCACAACGGGGATAAACTCTTCCTCCTCGCAGTTTACCATAAAGCACAATAGCTTCAGCACCTCTTCCTCCGCCACCGCGTCGATGCAGCTCAAGGGCTGGTATATCCAACCAGCCTGTGCTATAACTGGCGAGGGTCTGCAAGAAGGACTCGATGCTCTATACGAGATGATATTAAAGCGACGTAAAATAAGCAAGTCTCATAAAAAGAATAAACGGTAATATTGTTTTTAATAAATATATATATTTATATATTATTTTTATACATATATATATATATATAAATATAAACATATAATTGTATATATATATATATATATATATTTATATATATATATATTTATAGAGTTTTAGAAATTAAAGTCTGCTTAGCACAATTAACAAAATGTACATGCACTACAAATAAATATCGCCTGTGTACAAATGTACGTAATCAAGAATCTTTTCAATAATTAGGGAATAATCTATATTCTCAGCTCAGTCTACATTAGTAATTTATGCAATTAATTAAAATGCTTGTAATTTATTTTCTTTATTTAAGGGATTCCCTGAAATAGTTGCTAAATAATAATTATAAATTCTGAATTATTCGCTTTTTATTTTTGAAAGATCCGATACAAAAATAATTGATTCTGTTAGCCAGTTACATAATATATTATGTATATGATGCTATGTACACATCATTTTAAAAACTACAAAATCAATGTTGTCAATTAAAATAGTTGTAATGAACGCCCAAATTTGGCATTGTTACATTTGTAACGGGGACATAGGTCGACCCAGGAGCACATTTTAAACAATCCCGTTTTATGGCTGGTCTCTGCTTGGACTTGGAACCCTGGCAGTGCATCGCGAATCGTAGCTCCTCGGCCATTTCCGAGCACAAAGATTGATTATCGGTGTGCAAGTTCTTCTTGGAATTCCAACAAAACTCAAAAATGGCCACAACAACAGCCAGTGCCAGGCCGCAAAGTAGAACAACGAATACGCCACCTAAAACAAAAGATATTATTTAATCAAATTAACTATTAAATATACACATACAAATATTTAAATATATATGCATATATATGTATGTTTAGCTGTCGATAACTTACCGATATTTTCCACACCCAAGGCATTGGCTTTTGATTCTTTGCTTTTGTCATCTCTGTTACAAACATCTCCCGTATTTTTCCACCATTTGTCGTACAATATCTGAATTATGCCTTTTTCTTGCAGCTCCAATATTGCTAATGATATTTTATCGCGCCATGGCGAACCTTTTGGTGTTGCAATACCATAACCCTTGGAGTCCAGCAAGCCACCAATTTGTGTTAAATTACAATCCCGCTGAACAGCATAGTCCAACATCGTAGATTCCATTAGGAAGGCATAATTGCCCTCCATAACACGTTTAATGCCGTCTTCGTAGGTCTTCACAAAAACAGACGACTTACGGTTCTCCATATAACGCCACATCTTTTGATATATACCAATCTTGGAATCCTGCAATAAATAATATTAATAATTTAACAGAGCCTAAAATTACTTTACACAAATTTTCACCCTAAAAAAAGTCATTGTTGAACCGCCCTCCAAGGTGCCGTAGGATATTTCCGTTTGATCTGCCAGATCGGATGCACTTTCAATTGGGGTTATCATACGCTCGACAGTTAGAAATGCAGCTAAATTAGCTGTATATGATGAGATTATAATTAGACAAAAGAAAAACCAGCAGCCGCCAACGATTCGAGTAGATGTGGCCTGAAAATTGAATTTGAAAACAATTTGCTTTAAATACAAATCCATTAAATAAAATATCTGGACATAAATATATATATATATAAATGTATTGTGTCAACCAATTTCCCCTTGCTTTCGATAAAATAGTTAATTTTTGAAGGAATAAATATTTCTAATTATTTGTGATTTAATTTTAAATATTACTTTCAAAATTCAATTTAAATAATTTTTGTACTTTTGTATTATTTAGTTGACATAGAATTAATAAATAAATAAATATAGAAATTGAATAAATTTATACCCTCGGGTGCAGATCGGCCCCTTGCTGCATTAGGGCGCCAATTGCAAACCAGAAACTATTTGTCAGTGTAAAATCATTTTGGACGCTAACTAGCTCCAAGGTGTCATCGGAATCGTTATCGTTATCATCATTATGCTTGTCGTCCAGAAAAGCTGGCTGCTTTCTTGTTGTTGTTTTTGTCAGGCAATCCACAAGATCAGTATCAGTATGATCTTTATTATCATTATTTAATTGCTCATTAGCACTCGTTAAGGATTTCAGTTCCAATTGATCGTATATATAATTGGCTTTTCGTATTTTGTGCAACATATGATCGCAAGCCATGGAACAGGCTGGTTTGGAACGGACCCATTCGACTGGGGATAATCGGGCCACAATCCAGATACAAATCGAGACTAGCATGTAGCCAAATGCTATATAGAACCATATTTCGATCGCGAGCGGATTCATAAAAGAGAAAAACTTCGTTTGAGCACGATCTGAAATCTGAAAGGCAATACAAAATCCATAATAATAATAGAATAATAAAAATATATAATGAATAAATGCATAATTTAGCCTTGGGGAAAATAGATACACAATACTCTATTTTAATTTAAATACAAACCTTACTATTTGTAGAAATCTCAGTAGTTAATCTTACCTTTGGATTTAGACCAGATCCTTGTCGTAAGAATGTGCCTGTTATAAACCAAAAACTGTTCGAAATGGAAAACTGATTCTCAACGATATCGGTTTCCTTGTAGCAGGGATGTGGATTTTTCCATTCATACGGCGAGAAACGAGCCATGACAAATAGTGCGAACGATACTAGGATATAAGCAGCTAGCACATAAAGCCATATTTCGATTGCCAATGGGTTCATAAAGGAAAACAGTCGTGTGGGTTGACTTGTCGGTACCTAAACGATTAGGGGCAACACACCTTTTTAATACTTGCATCTCAGCTAACTAATATTAATATACAGTGAGCAAAGTCTTATTTCGCACAGTGCCTAGCAACAATTTAAATTGCCTGCCATAAAGTAATTATGTAATATTTTTCAAAAATTCCAAAGACCCATGGTAGGTACATTTATTAACCACCAAAATGAGTATATGACCCTAATAAACTGTGTTTTTTCCACCTGCTAGGTAGGGTTCTGTAAGAAAGTACCTCTATTTTTGGCAAAGGGTTATTTCGCACAGTTACATTATGGAGACCTGGGTGCTATAAGATCCGGATTTTTATACTATTATACCAAAAAGGTATAATAGTATATTGGTTTTGTGCAATGTCCGTCATGCTGTCTGTCCGTCTGTCCGTCCGTATGAACGCGCGTTCCTCCGACACCCTTAGAGATAGAGACTTGAAACTTGGAAAGTACCCTCAAAAGTTAGTGTCTTGGGTTTGGACCTACTTCCACTAGGGAGCTAAAAAATCGATAAATTCGATTTTAGCAAATCGATAAATCCCTATATCTCTTACAATTTAATGAATACAGTCACCAATTTCGGTTGGTAGGTTGTTGAAAGATTGGCATGTACCACGCCCACCTCCGACGCCCTCATCCCCCGCCCCTAAATTTTCAAATGGCAATATCTTCTGCAGTTTTTGAGTAGGGAACGTCAAATTTGATAAGTTATTACTGTTAGTCGCCTTTAAGAACCGATAACAAATTTGTGGTGCCACGCCCACACCTGCGCCTATAATCGACAATTCCGATTGTAAATCGATAACTCCGTATATCTCCGAACATTTTAAAGAAAGAGTGACCAAACTTGGAAGGATTGGACCACGCCCACATCCGCCGCCCCCAGGAACTTCGTCCCTAGAAATTTAAAATGCGCATATCTGCCGTAATTTGCAAGCTAGAGTCGCAAAATTTTGCAGGTATATTACTGGTAACTTCCCCAAAGATCGATAAAAAAAATTGGATGGCCACGCCCACTCCACCTACCTAAACCGATACACCTGTTGGTGTAAATCGATAACCCCATATATCTCACGCAATTTGAAAACTTAAGTCTATTGATAGTAACTCCCTTCATAAATGTGGAAAAAAATTTTGGACCACGCCCACTCCCGCCCATAAAAAACGATAAATGCCTGTATCTCCCGCAATTTAAGAGCTACAGTTACCAAACTTAGAAGGTATATTACTAAGATCGAACTCCAAATTTTTTGGGCCAAGCCCACTCCCGCCCCCAAAACCGATAAACGCCTATATCCCCCGCAATTCAAGTATTTCTTAACTGTTTACACATTAAGGTATAATAGTATTTCGCTGTCGGTTACGTCCGACTGCAACGTTCTATCTTGTTTTACCTAAAGTTGAATTTTTTCGGTATAAATAGACCAATCCGTTGTAGTCAGTTAAGTTTTTTCCTGCATTTCGGATGCAATAAGCCAACAAGGACCATGGGCAAACGGACTACCATTGATCAACGGAAACTCATCCTGAAGCACTTCAAAATTTAATATTCACTTCGAAAAATAGCTAAAATGGTCAATCTAAACACCTCAACTGTATTCTATATCATTTGGAGTTTCGTTGACGGAAATCGGACAGAGGACAGAGGCGGAATGGCACCAAACCCGATTTTCACCGAGCAGGACGAGAGGAGGATCATCAGGAAAACCAGGGGAAATCTTAAGCTATCGGCTCAAAAACTGACTCAATAGGTGCAGGATGAAATAAGGAAAAAGTTAAGTATGGGAACTGTGCTCCAAGTTCTGCGCAACCATGACTTAAATGCTCGAGAACAACGGAAAATGAAATTTGTAAAAGTAAAAATATAGGGTATAGGAGGTATGGGCATTTATGGGCCCGCGACGGAAATTTTGTGTTCATTGAAACAACAAAGGACAGAAATGTGTACTTTAACATACTATGAGAAAATTTACTCCAAAGTGCCGAGAAACCGGGAATCCCACGTACTTTTCGGTTCTGGCCAGGACAACGACCCCAAGCATAACGCCGGAATAGTACAGTCCTGGCTTAGATCGAACTGCCCCCACATGATAATTCCACCGGCCCAGTCTCCAGACTTAAATGTTCATGACAATTTATGGGCTCTTCTGGAAAATAACATCCGGAAACACAACATATCCTGCAAACAGGATTCCAAAATGCTCTGCTGGAGGAGTGGAGCAGGATCAGTCCAGAAACTACCCGGAATCTGGTATCTTCCATGAATAATAGGTTAAGGGAAGTTGTTAAGGCTAAAGGATATCATACTAAGTATTAACATCCTTATTTAAGCTTTTATACGCCAAATATGTAACTTTTTTTAAGACTGTGCGAAATAAGACGTTGCATGAATTTTGAATATGGTTTTAGTTTTTGACTAATTTTAATTAATTAATTAATATTTTAATAAAAACTAAAGTTTCTTTTTCTAATGTGATATAACATTAAACAAATTGGCATTTAAACATTTTGAATTTTTTTCCTTGTTTAAACTTTATAGCACTTTAAAATTTTAGCTAGGCACTGTGCGAAATAAGACTTTGCTCACTGTACATATATATATGTATATATATATATATAGGGGATAAGAAATGAACTAATTTACCTTGAAGAGTATGCCAATTCCGAGGTTCATAAATGGTTTTGTAAAATCAATAACACTTTCCCTCGCATAATTTATGGTCATTGAGGCGACAGCCAAATCAGCACGCTGAAATTTCAAAGCTACTATTAATTTAGTTCACAAATTAAAAAATAGAAATTACTAAATTTAATTATAACTTACTTAATTTAGTTCACAAAATAAAAAAAGAAATTACTAAAAATATATATTAAAAATATATACATATATATATATATATATATATATATATAAAATACTCGCCCTTTCCATTAGCTCCTGTACGATGCCATTCCAGGAATTGGTTTCCGGTATGTAAACACCATACATATTATCTGGCACCAACTCGATTCTATATTGAAATCCCACCTGATGTGCGATGGCCTTTAAAAGATCAATGCAAAAACCTTCAAATCTGGCATTTCCCGTTAGGTTAGCGTCCTCTTTAACCATTACATAGGGACGTTCCTTAAAAAAAAAAACACTATATATGCAGATATATTTTTATATATGAAAATATTTAAACAAACCTCTCGAGTCATGACGACCAGTGTTATATTTGCAATATTCGAGTCGTAGAATGCTGTGGGATCTGATATATTAACGCCAACATCCGGTTGCCAATATCCGACTTTTTGTATTATTTCCTGCTTCAATTTGAGTATATCAATTTTAAATTTATTGCGACGCCCCTCCATAAAATTAACCTTGCCAGTCAAGCCATCAATGGCGGCCTAATTAATAAAAATATAAATAAGTAGATATTAACAAGATAGAACGTTGCAGTCGGACGTAACCGACAGCGGAATACTATTATACCTTAATTTGTGTACAGTTAAGAAATACTTGAATTGCGGGGGATATGGGCGTTTATCGGTTTTAGGGGCGGGAGTGGGCGTGGCCCAAAAAAATTTTGGAGTTCGATCTCAGTGATATACCTTCTAAGTTTGGTAACTGTAGCTCTTAAATTGCGGGAGATACATGCATTTATCGTTTTTTTGTGGGCGGGAGTGGGCGTGGTCCAAAATTTTTTTTCCACATTTATGAAGGGTGTTACTAGCAATATACCTTTAAAATTTGGTGACTTAAGTTTTTAAATTGCGTGAGATATATGGGGTTATCGATTTACACCAACAGGTGTATCGGTTCAGGTAGGTGGAGTGGGCGTGGCCATCCAATTTTTTTATCGATCTTTGGGGGAGTTACCAGTAACATACCTGCAAAATTTTGCGACTCTAGCTTGCAAATTATGGCAGATATGCGCATTTTAAATTTCTAGGGACGAAGTTCCTGGTGGCGGCGGATGTGGGCGTGGTCCAAAAATTGGTATGCCAATCTTTAGAGGAGGTTATCAGCAAATTACCTTCCAAGTTTGGTTACTCTATCTTTAAAATGTTCGGAGATATACGGAGTTATCGATTTACAATCGGAATTTTCGATTATAGGCGCAGGTGTGGGCGTGGCACCATAAATTTGTTATCGGTTCTTAAAGGCGACTACCAGTAATATACCTACAAAATTTGACGTTCCCTACTCAAAAACTGCGGAAGATATAGCCATTTGAAAATTTTAGGGGCGGGGGTGATGGGGCGTCGGAGGTGGGCGTGGCACATGCCAATCTTTCAAGGACCTCGCCAACAACCTACCAACCAAAATTGGTGACTATATTCATTAAATTGTAAGAGATATGGGGACTTATCAATTTGCTAAAATCGAATTTATCGATTTTCTAGCTCCCTAGTGGACGTAGGTCCAAACCCAAGACACTTTAACTTTTGAGGGTACTTTCCAGTATACGTTCCAAGTTTCAAGTCTCTATCTCTAAGGGTGTCGGAGGAACGCGCGTTCATACAGACGGACAGACAGCATGACGGACATTGCACAAAACCAATATACTATTATACCATTTTGGTATAATAGTATAATAAATATAGATTTTCATGTAAAACCTACCGAATTGATATAATTATATAGTGAGAGACCATCGCTCCAGACTTGATCGGAGTTGCAGGAAAGATTCTTGAAAGACAAAGTGTGACTGCTATCCAAATGTTTTAGGCCATAGGCAAAGGCATAAACCGAATCAAACATCAGGGCCGATTCCGTCTGAAATAGTATTATAAATATAGATATATTGTAGAATAAAATTCTGAACCTCACCTGTATGTAGGGTATGCCATTGATAATATCTAGACCGCTGTGCTGTAGCTTTTGCATCTGATCTATAACTTCCTGGTAACGTTTACTACCGACATCAACCAGACGAAAAGCGGTGATATTTACGCTGTTATAGCGAAAATCCTCAAGATCATATGTCTCCAAATCCTATGAATTTAATTTATAAAACTCATATCTTTATAAAGAGTATCTAGTTACTTACGAATGTTGTAAACATATAATGATAGCGATGATCATTCATTTGCAGCTGTAGAATCTGAAATACCATAACCAAAGATGTATAAACTTTCCTACATCTTTACCTATCTATATATATATATATATATATATATATTTAATTATGTATGCATCTAATAATAACAATATTGCAAATAAAATTTAAATAGTGTATTTAAAATTTCTTTAGCAGCTGTTAATTATTTATTAATATTAGTTAATATGTTCCTTAGATCACAGATGCATACATACATATATATGAATATGTAAATATATATATATATATATATATAATATATATATAATATCTATAAATAATAATTGATGATTGCGTACAGATCGAAAAAAAGCTTTGATATTTGTCGGATTTGTGTCAACAATGATTTTGTAAATTTCCTTTTGGCGAATTGCGCGTAAAACTTGGCGATAAGTCTCCGGATTTGCTTGCCTTATATACATTTCAGTTCTCATCTCAGCCGATGAGTGAATTAAATCCTGCTGCTTGAAAAGTCCTAAAAAAAACATGTTATACTGGTAGTCAAGTAATGAAGTATTTAGGATATAGTTACCATAGTCTTCTTCGTAAATAATTGCAACTTTTGTCCAGTTGAGATACATCATCAAGTCCCGATAGGCCAAATTCATAATATTCTGGGACGGATACAAATTAATGGAGAACTCCTTGACACTCATTTCCAAATCAATCCGAACTTCAATATGCGGAATGTCAAAGGCTTCACAAATCGATTGAACATGGGCTGCGAGCAGTGGGTCTGTGGGTCCAAAAATGGCTTGGACACCATCCTCCAACTGACGACAGACTTTCTTGGTGGTTCTGAAGGAATCATCTCGGGGCACATATTCAATATCATAGACAAGTTGAGTGTGGGGCAGCAGAGATTTCTCCTTGTTGATGCGATAAATGGCATATTTAAAGGCCGACTCAACGCCACTCTCACGTTCCTCCTCTGTAAAAACAGCTCCTAAATAAAATATAAAAAATAAACAAATATTATAATATATAATACATAAATAATTTACTTACCAACTCGTATTACTGGTGGCAGTGCATTGGCAACCAATAGCATTGATAGCAAAACTATATGGATTATAAAGTAGATCCCGTAGGATGCATTGAAATTAAGGGGCTCCCTTGTCATTAAGGTAGATCTCTGTTGTCCATTAATATTAGCTAAACATTTGGTATAAGCATCTTGCATGTTTTCATCTTTTTCACTGTGAAAGTTAAATTTCAAACTGTCTTACGTATTTCATTTCCTTGCACAATATATGTTGAAATCTAGAATATGTACAATATATAATATATTTCAATATATTTTATTAAGTGTGCAAATTGAATTTATGCAGCCACAAAACTGTAAATTGTGTCAAATTTTATTTCATTGAGCATGCTTTCGTATGGCTTTAAAAAGCTTTCAGTGTTCACTAAACAAAGCGCATGTCGAAAGCTCAGCCACTGAAGCAACGGTAAACTTACAGTTCATTACACTACTTACACTCTTATATTAAATTATAAGAGAGTGATATAAATATTAATATTGCATTATTTAAATAGTCTCGTGCACTGTTGAACTATAGATTTGTGTCCTTAATTGTTAAAGTTTATCGATTAGATCGATTTGTAGAAGTTTGTTGAGAAAAAGCTAAACAAACAAATTAATTGTATATATGTATATACATATGTAGGTATCTACAAGCATGTATGTATAGCCTTGTAATGTTCATTCATTCAAACGCACATGAAAACAAATAAATGCGCTACAGCCGGATATTGTCAACTACGTGATACTTTAACAACCGAGTTACCAATTATATATTACACCGACAAAAGAGCAGTAACTGCTGAAAACATTTCCTTTCAAGCACAGCTGTTACAAGTCTGTTGCCAACTATGTGATACTCTGACAACCGAGCTGCCAACTACATGATACTCTTTGAGCAGTAGCAGCTACCTCACACAACAGAGTAGTAACACAGAAACATACTCTGTTACAACTCTGTTGTCCGAATTTGCAAATAATTTAAATTTCAAAAACCCATTACCTTGTCTGAACGATTTGCAACAACAAGGGCCTACATTCAAAGTTGAAAACGTGATAGGTCCATACAATATACTCATTTTCTATAACACTGCAACAGAGTATAATTACAACTATTGTTATTGCATGTATAATTGTGTTTTATTCTATTTATGTTTGTGTATGTGTATAGAGTATAGATGTATGGTAAGTAGCACGTTTGAATATTGGTTCAAGTTCATGACATTGATTGGTCAACATGGCCAGTTAGTATAAAATATCCTTTCGACATTATCGCATTGCAAACACGGTCAATATATAATAGACAGAAAAAAAATGGGTGAAAATGTTAAAGTCATTGTGCGCTGTCGTCCCATGAATCTCAAGGAAATCGGCAGCAAGTGTAATGTATGTACATATGTGTAAATAAATAATAATTAATTTTAAAATGAAAATAAATGAAAGTAAATAAAATAAATAAATACATAATAAATAAATAAATATCAGAGCAACGAATCTAAATGAGATTGTCTTTTTAAATAAGTATAAAGTAATAAAAAAAAAAAAAAATCAGTTAAATTTCTAATTAATTACGTAGTCAGTAGTTAAGTATTTAACTAAATGTATAAACACATGTTGGCAATAATAATAAAGAAAAATAATAATTATTTTCTTTAATAAGTAAATGATAAATAAAAATAAACTAATAAATACAATTAAGTAAATAAATATATTGGTTTGTAAATATTTACGTAGGCTTGTTATTTCCGATAAATTAATTTTTGAATTACCCTCCCAAAAAAAAAAAAAGTTTATTATACCCTTAACCCATTAAAAATGGGTAAAAAAGGATATAATGGTTTTGTGCAAATGTATGTAACAGGCTGAAGGAAGCATCTCCGACCCCATAAAGTATATATATTCTTGATCAGGATCAACAGCCGAGTCGATATAGCGAGTCGATATAGAGACAGCAAGCATTTCTGTATGAGCGCATGTGTGAGAAAGAGATGGCATGATAATCGACGCTAGCGTCAATATATTTGTGTGTATTCTGCAGAGCCCCGATAAGTACTGTTTCGTGTACGTATGTATGTATGTCTGTATGTATGTATGTATATGCTTGTGAGCAAAAATACCCTGTAAGAAATGCCCTGCAGAACTGAACATTTGAGTGCAAATCATTTTAAAGGGAAATTTGCCCATAAAACTATAATATATTTAACAACTGGGTTAAGGGTATATCGTAGTCGAGCCAACTCGACTACACCATCTTACTTGTTCATACATCATTTATATTTTATTTTATGTATAATTTATATTTAAATACTCAGAGCATTGTGGAAATTGGTGACTACTTTGTCGCTGTGTTAAATCCTTCGGCGCGTAGTGCACCAAGAAAATCATTTACATTTGATAGCGTTTACGATGGAAACTCAAAGACCGAAACAATCTATAATGATATGTGTTACTCGTTGGTCGAAAGTACTTTGGAGGGCTATAATGGCACAATTTTTGCCTATGGCCAAACTGGATGCGGCAAAACACACACAATGCAAGTAGGTAATTGATTAAAAATATATAACATATAATTAATAAATTTCCAATTTCAAAAAGGGTGACGGATATTCCAGGGTTGCTGAAAATAATGGCATTATTCAGCGTTGCTTTGATCATATATTTGAAACCATTTCGATAGCAACAACTGTAAGATATTTGGCATTGGTCAGCTACTTGGAGATTTACAATGAGAATATAAGGGATCTGTTGAGTGCCAATGATCCGACAAGCATTAAAAACCATCCACTTAAGGATGTGCCAGGCTTGGGAGTCACAGTTCCAACATTAACAACGCAAGCAGTAATGAGTGCAACGGATTGTTATAATTGGCTAAATATTGGTAATAAAAATCGGATCACAGCTGCCACATTGATGAACGACATGAGCTCGAGATCTCATACAATATTCACCATAAGTTTGGAACAGATTCAAGAAACGTCCTCGCCAACAAAAAATCCAATAATTGGGGGTATACGTAGAGGGAAATTGAACCTAGTCGATCTGGCTGGCTCTGAAAGACAGAGTAAAACGGGCGCTTTTGGTGAGAGATTAAAAGAGGCAACAAAAATAAATTTATCCCTTTCGGCACTGGGAAATGTAATCTCAGCATTGGTGGATGGCAAATCAAAGCATATACCATACAGGGACTCAAAGCTAACTAGACTACTACAGGTATTCAGTATCTATTTATATAAACTGTATATGAGTAATTAAATTAAAATAAATACTTTTAGGATTCCCTAGGTGGCAATACAAAAACTCTAATGGTATCCTGTATATCGCCAGCCGACAACAGCTACGATGAGACTTTATCCACACTACGATATGCTTGCCGGGCGAAGAGTATATCAAATGTACCCACCATCAACGAGGATCCCAAGGATGCACAGCTGCGACAATATCAGGAGGAGATTATAAGCCTGAAACGCATGCTCGATAAGAATCAACAGGAGAATATTTTACTAAACGATAGAAGCAGGGAATTATGGCTGGAAGAAGAAAAGGCTAAGATGCGACAACAAATGCGGGAGGAGATGAACGACAAAGAAACCAAAAGAGAGCAAAAAGAGGAAAGCGGAGGAGCGGAAATCAAGGACGGAGATGAAGATTTTCAGCTGCATGCGCGCAAACGCATCGATTTAATAAAACATGCACTCATTGGCGGGGAAAGAGTCGATGATTTACAGCTGCGAGAGCGGCATAGAATGCGCAAATTGGAGGCACAACGTCATTTAAGTGCCATTGCCCATGCCCTGAGCCGCATGCAGAGCGAGGATCGGGATCTGTTGCAGGGACATTATGCCAGCATTCAACAGGAGATCAATAGCAAAAATGAACGCATTAAAATATTCAGCCAGAAACTAAAAATGTTGGAACGAGAAGTAGCTGATCTCAATTCGGAGTTCCAGTTGGATAGGGAGGATTATTTGGATGAAATTAGGCATTTGGGTCGTAATCTTAAGTTCTATCAATTACTCTTACTTAAAGCGCAGCCAATTCTGCGCAAACATGGTAAAATTTGGTAAATACAATAAAAATAATCGTATAAGTATGCTCAATATTTGAATTCCAGTTTCTTTCATTAGGAATCCAGAGAAAATAATGGAAAACTCTTTGTGGAATGATGATATTAAATCGTGGAAGCTACCCAATGATGTAGAAAATAATATCAAATTGCCACCAGCGGATCTGAGAGTAGCTTTTCAAAAAATCAACTTTATCGAAACCAAAAATGTTGAATTGGAGGCACGCAATGGAAGAGATATAGTTTCTACAGATTCGGAAGATAATACAGTAAGCAAAATTATTATTATTTTTAATGTAAACCTAATTTAATTTAAATAATGCTTGCATTATTTTTTAGTTAATAACTGAGGAATCACCCGAAACCTACAAATCTAATATATTAAAAAATTACTTTCGGCCAAATCGTAAGTTAAATGATCAATTACTGCAACGAACTAAAAGCTCCCAAGTCTATATGCGTGGTAAATATATTAGAGATCTAATCTAATTGATATTGTATATATATATATATATATATGTATATGTTTGTACTTAAAAATCTTTACAGATTTCACATTACGCAAAAATACGCCGCTGCCTATTAATGAGCAACAATTGAATACAACCTATAAACATGATATCGCAAGAACAGAGCATCAAATAAACAACCTGTAAAGTCAGACTGTGAATATAAGTGTATACATTTTAAAGACCTTAATCAAAAAAAATTAAATAAAAATGATCAGCAATTGGAAAAATTAAGATTTTTATATAAATTTGTGTTCTATTTAATAGTAATCATTTTTTGAGAAAATAAATGTCTCTTAACTAACTTAGACAGATTGTTTAGCTTAATATATACACACACTATGTACCTATTATAATAATTATTAATATTATACTTATAGGTAGTACTCCTAATGAATAAGGATGTCAATCGGCATACATTACGAACGAGGCGGCGGCATGGGTATTATCTGAAATCGTAGTAATATTGTTTGTATCACGCAATTCGACTTTAATTAAATTTGTAGAACTATCCCCGGGACTAAGGGGCTCTGAGTTGCTGAGACAATTGTTATGGCGCGGAGTGCCGGTATTACGCCTGCAAAATATAACATTTATATATATATTAGATATAGAGATATACATATATATTTATATTTGCTTACGTACTTGGCCTTGGCATGTGTTAAAATGTGTGATTTTAAGTTGGTGGATTGTGCAAATTTCTTGTTGCAAGCATCGAAAGGACAAACAAAAGGACGATCTCCTGTGTGAATTCTGACATGCGTTCTACATAAATAATCAAAAAAATATATTTATTTATATATATATAATAGATTTTAATTTATACCTTAAGTTAAAGTCGAGCGAGAAGCGTTTGCCGCAGCCTTCGAAGGTACATTGAAATGGTTTTTCGCCCGTGTGAACAAGTTGATGCCTCTTCAACTTGGAGCTCTCCACAAATGCCTTTCCACATTCGGCACAAACGTGCACCCGCGGCCCGTGTGTATGCAAATGTTTGCGCATTGCGGACGAATCCCGAAAATATTTGTGGCAACCCTTGTGCGGACAGGCGATCTTCTTATCGTTGCTGTACTGAGAGAAATCTGAGGCATCCCCAGCAGCAGCAGCAGCTCCAATTGCAGTCGAGTCTGTACCTAAAATTAATAAAAAAAAAAAAAACAATATAATACAATAATTTAATAGTTATTTGTTTAAAGTCAACTAAGCTCAGTCGAAATAAAGAAAATACATTTAAATATATACAATTAATATAATAATTTCTTATTTATATATTTTAATTGCCAAACTTATATATTTTTAATTTAAATTGAATTTTAAATTTCAGAAATGATTAATAATTAATACAACGATTAAGAGAAATTAATACCGCTCATCTCTTTAAGTAATATTTAATAGTAAATTATTGATAATTATAACTTATATTTTATAGCTATGACTCACCTGACCGCACTATGCTATAGTTTGAGAGTGTTGTCCCAGGATTAGTCGTCTCATTATGCTGATTGATCAGATCGCAATCGTCGTTGTTTAATAAGGATTGATTTCCGATTGGAAGAATTCCGCTGGGATCATTGCTTATCAGTTGACAATCGTGCGAGGAAATTACAGCAAATGTTGACGAAGACGTTGTTGAATTTCGCTTCGATTGTTCTTGTCGATTGTTGCACTTATTTGTTCCTGTTGTTGCTGCTGTTATTGTTGCTAGAGTTGTGCCAGTCAAGGGTAGTATCATATGGGGTTGTAATTGTAGAAATTGTTCCTGCTGGAAAAGCAATTGTTGTTGCTGCTGTTGCTGTTGATGTTGCTGCTGTTGATTTAATACTGTCTCTGTTTTTTGAAATTCTGTTTGTTCTGCGGCAGCATTTAAATAATCAATTTCATCGGCAGTTTGCTCGGAACCAGAATATTCATCATCTGATGTCCCCGATGCCCACATTGTGACACTAAATTCCCCCTCCATTGTCTTGATTTGAACAAGTTTCTTTTCCCAGCGTCGACGTTTGCCACCCTTTCGTTCCATCATCATATCAACGTCTTTAATGTCTACCTTATGTTGTTCTTGTTGCTGCTGGTGTTGTTGCAAGTGTTGCATGCAGTTTACCAAATCTTCGTCGTCTTCTTCGGTTCTTTTCGAAGATTCGTTCTGCTTTCTTTGACTGCTGCAAATGAGTGCTAAATAATTAAAACAAAATAATTTGTAATTAGTTTTAAGTTTGATTTACATTTGGGCATTTAATTTGATCTATTTTTATACTATGATACCGAAAGTATAATAGTAAATTGGGTGTGTGCAATGTCCGTCATGCTGTCTGTCCGTCTGTATGAACGCAAGTTTCTTCGACACACTTAGAGATAGAGACTTGAAACTTGGAACATATACTTGAAAGCACCGTCAAAAGTTAAAGTGTCAAGTGTCGATAAAATCGATATTCGCAAATCGATAAAGCCACATATCTCCCACAATTATATGTTGGCGAAGTCCTTCAAAGATTGGCATATGCCACGCCCACCTCCGACGACTCCAGCCTCTCCCGCCCCTAAAACTATTAAATGGCTATATCTTCCGCAGTTCTTGAGTTGGGAACGTCAAATTTGGTAGTCAGAAAGTGTAAATCGATAAATCCATATATCTCCCACAAAATTAGATATAGAGTGACCAAACTTGGAAGGTAACTTGCTGGTAACCTCCTCCAAAGATCGGCATATCATTTTTTGGACCACGACCACAACCGCCACCCACTTCGGACATAGAAATATGACATGCGCATACTTCCATAATTTGTAAGCTACTGTCACCAAATTTACCAGTAACATAACTCCCTTAAGAGATCGATATGAAATTGGATAGTCACTCGCACTCCATCTACCTAAACGGATACACTTCTTGGTGTAAATCGATAAGACCATATATCTCACGCAATTTGAAAGCTTAAGTCACCAAATTTAAAAGGTATATTGCTAATTTTTTTAAATTATTTAAAGTTTTAATTTTAATTTAATTCAAATTTTTAATTTTTTTGTATTTTTGGTGTCGACTGATTTTAGTTGACTAATAAATAAATAAATAAATAAATAAATAAATACAACCTTAAAAAACATGGAAAAAAAAAATTTGGACCACGCCCACTCCCGCCCTAAAAAAACCAATAAATGACCATATCTCCCGCAATTTAAGAACTACAGTTACCAAACTTAAAAGGAAGATTATTTGGAACATTATCTTACATTTTTTTTTTCACCTCAGCCCTAAAATCTCATATCTTACTTAATTTAATAGCTACAGTTGCAAAACTTCGAGAAGGGTTACTATCTTATATCTGCCTCAATCTGAAAGGCAAACTTGGACAGTATTTCTTGGCTGCACAGAACTTATGGTATCATATTATTTCGCTGTTGGTTACGTCAGACTGCAACTTTCTCTCTTGTTTTTTATTATTTTATTATTTAATCTAACATTTCATTTTATTTATTTAATGTCAAATAATACAAAATTAAAAATAAACTTGAAATTCAATTAAAAATAAAATTTAAAATTTAAATTGAATTAAAAACATACGAAATATTTTTAAGATTTTTATTAAAAACGATGAATTGAAAAAAAAGTTAATTTTTTGACCTGTGGAGCAACCCCTAACACTGATTTCTACTCATTGAACAATTAATTGTTTAATTTAAATATGCTCATTTTTAGTTTGCTCTTTATTTAAATAAATAAAAATATTTGTATCTATATACTTACCATCATTTAAACGCTGTACATTTAGTGTATTTAGTTCATCGGTCTTTGAAATATCATCGTCATCGTTTTGAACTAATATACCATAATGTTCATATGCAAAATTAGTTGAATCCATTACAGGCTGGTTTACATCAATTGTACATTGCATTTATTTACATAAGTTATCCTTGCAACTTTTCCTGATTATGTTATTTACATATGTTATGCTCTTATTCGCGATGCTTGTAGCGTTTCCTGAGCGTTGTTCTCTACACATACATGCATATGTGTTTATGTTATTATTCGTTTTGCTTGAAGCGTTTCGCTTACATTTATTTATGGTTGTTGTGAGTGCTGTTGCTTGCTCTTAGTGTAATTTGGTAAATTTGTACATTTTTGCATTTGCAGCGAGATCAATAGAAGTAATTAAACGTGGTTGCAGATATTTTCATACGAGACACAAATTCCAGTCAAATTCATGCAAACACACCACAAAAACAAGACGATGCTATGTTATTGTGTCTTGTCTGTGTGTGTGTTGTCCTTTGCCAGCGTTGTGAAAAGTTGATTTGCTTATGCCTTGTTGGGAACCGAGTAGAATAATAATGTATTGTAAAATATTTGTGTTGAGAAGGCAAATTGCGTACTTTATTTCGATCGCGAAAAAAATTTAAAAGGAACTAAGCGAACAAAAATGGATGCGATGAATAACTGACGGTGTGACCAAAGTTTTCACGTCTTAAAATACCACACTTTTTCCCAACACACATTACACAAAAACGGTGTCGATAGGCTGGTTGTTTATTTGCTTAATGGAACGATTGGGAAATTTTCACAAGCGAAACAGCTATTACCAATTATGAAATCTTTTGTATTTTGTGGTTTTGTGATGTGAAACTGGCCACATGTATTTGAATTATTTAAATACAAAGTTCTACATTTATTGAGCTATACATTTATAGAAATATTTAAATATATATATATATATATATATATATAATATTAATTAATATATATATAATATTAATTGGTTTATTAATTAAAAATAATAACACTATAACATTGTGTTTGACAATAAGATCTTGTTAATTTCATTAATTTTAAATAATTTACAACCTAGAATATTTGTTTTATTACATTAAAATATAATAAACTATAACAAAACAGATTATAAAATCTTGTTAATTTTATGAAATTTTGTTATTTTAATTAATTTACAAATATTTTAAAAACAGTTTAAGACTCGTACAATTTTAAAACACCATATATAAATTAAATTTATCCAAGTTGTTTCATGTCACCCAAAATTCCAATTTTGCCGTTATATTAAACGTGAATAGAAAAGTGTAGCATGTCTTTTTTTAACAACTAACAACACTTTTTTATGGCAGCCATTTTTTGACAGTTGTGCCAACGTGACTCTGCCTTTTCCGGTTCAGGCGTTCACCATGGCGGTCGGCAAAAATAAGGGTCTCTCGAAAGGCGGCAAGAAAGGTGGCAAAAAGAAGGTGGTCGATCCCTTCTCGCGCAAGGATTGGTACGATGTCAAGGCACCGAACATGTTCCAAACACGCCAAATTGGCAAAACCCTCGTTAATCGTACGCAGGGCCAACGCATTGCGTCCGACTATTTGAAAGGTCGCGTTTTCGAAGTATCGCTGGCAGATTTGCAGAAAGACATCGATCCAGAGCGCTCCTTCCGCAAGTTCCGACTGATTGCCGAAGACGTGCAGGATCGCAATGTGCTGTGTAATTTTCATGGGATGGATTTGACCACCGATAAATATAGGTAATAAATGTGTGCATGAGATATTTACATACATATGTACATATATTTATTAACATGTACATAAATATATTACAACTATGTGTATATATTGCAGTGTTTATATTTGTAACATACATACATATATTTGTACATACATGTATTAGACAAACATGCACTTCATGCAGTTATTTGCGCCTCCTGTTATCGTTTACATTACATAAAAATTTTCCATTGTGCAAACACAGATCAATGGTTAAAAAATGGCAAACGCTCATCGAGGCCATTGTCGAGGCCAAAACCATCGACGGTTATTTGTTGCGTGTATTCTGTATCGGATTCACATCGAAGGATCAACAGTCGCAGCGCAAAACGTGCTACGCTCAACAGTCGCAGGTACGCAAGATTCGCGCTCGTATGACTGACATTATTACGAACGAGGTGAGCGGAGCCGATTTGAAGCAGCTGGTCAATAAGCTGGCTTTGGACTCGATTGCCAAGGACATTGAGAAGAGTTGTCAGCGCATTTATCCGCTGCACGATGTCTACATTCGCAAGGTGAAGGTGCTCAAGAAGCCCCGCTTCGATGTCTCAAAATTGCTCGAGCTTCATGGCGATGGCGGTGGCAAAACCACTGAGGCCGTCGTCTCCGCCGAGGGCGCCGTCATCGATCGCCCTGAGGGCTATGAGCCACCTGTCCAGGAGGCCGTTTAATTTACTAAATCACACACTTTGAATTCCCATTTCAAAATGTCAAACAATTAAAAAAAAAAAACAGAAAAAAAAACAAATGTAAATGTTGTTTACTATTTTTGGGTATTTTTTCGGCCTTTTTTATTTATTTCTTTTCAGGCATTTCAAAAATTGTACGTCCTTTTAGAAAGGTGAGTAAAACAATTATTTTTAAATTCATTTATTCATCGTCTATTTTTGCAGGCTTTTCCAATAAATTTTGACGTGATGGCATTTTAAAATTGTGAGTTTTAATTTTTATTTATTAACTTCATATATTTATTTTTGAACATGATGTTTTTATTATTTTTCGTCTCTGTACAATTAATTGATGAGAATCTTAAAATAAGCTGAATGCCACAAAGCAATTTTGATTTTACACCTTTTATCTATCTTTATTTATTATTAATTCAAGTATTTTTAACCTTTTTGCAGAAATTGCTTAATTTTCTTCTAAGAATGGTAAGCTGTTCTTTTAAATATTTATTTATTAGTATTTATATTTACTGATGATCTTTTATTTGCTACTCTTGAATAATTAAATTGATGAAATTCTTCACCTTTGCAACTGATGAATCCCTATTTGAATTAAATATTTGTATTTATTGACTAGTTATTAAATTTAGAACTGTTTTTCAATCATCTTTTTTTACAGAATTGCACATAAATTGAATTTAAATAAATTAAATCAGCAAATGGTGAGTTGTTTATATTTTATTAAATAATTATTTTAGTTCAATGATGTTTTTTTTATATTTATTTGCTACTCTTGAAAATTCACTCTGATGAAACTTTTCACCTTTGCAACTGAGCTTAAAATACAACTTTTTTTATAGTTTCAGTTTTTCCACAAGATTTTCATTGCTTTTCTCCATTATTTCAGATATATACATCTTTTGTGCATCTGCTCGTCGCTCTACATTGCAAAAAAAGAAAACGGTATGTTAGTTTGCTTTTTTTTTGAATTGAAACTTTTTTTATAATGATGACAAACTTACCCAGCTCGCTTTGATTTATCATGAAGAGAACTGTTCCAAATCCAACGCATACTAATTAGTTGCTGATATTTGATTTATACAAAATAATGAATAAAATAAAACCACTGCTAATTGAGCTTTGTACACTTTTTTTAATTACAGTGTCTGGCATGACGAGAAAAGTGATTTCTTTATCTAAAAGTAAGATTTTAATTAATTTTTAAGAATTGTATTAACATATTTCATATTCATATTAATAAAAAGTAAATATTAAATGTGATGATTTATCTACGGATTCCCCATCATTTGTGCAATAAATGACAAATCCAACAAACTGAATTACAATTTTCATGTTGGCTATTTCTCAATTTATATTTTTGAATGCAAATATATAATTATTTATTGTATTTTGCAGTTGACAAAAGACTTGATGAACTCCATTGAAGTGTTCCAATTTAGCCAAAAGGTTAGTTAAATTAAATATAAAATATAATAATTAAATGTATATTATAATGATGACAAACTTACCCAGCTCGCTTTGATGTATCATGAAGAGAACTGTTCCAAATCCAACGCAAACTAATTAATTGCTGATATTTGATTTATAAAAAATAATGAATAAAATAAAACCACTGCTAATTGAGCTTTGTACACTTTTTTTAATTACAGTGTCTGGCATGACGAGAAAAGTGATTTCTTTATCTAAAAGTAAGATTTTAATTAATTTTTAAGAATTGTATTAACATATTTCATATTCATATTAATGAATAGTAAATATTAAATGTGATGATTTATCTACGGATTCCCCATCATTTGTGCAATAAATGACAAATCCAAAAAACTGAATTACAATTTTCATGTTGGCTATTTCTCAATTTATATTTTTGAATGCAAATATATAATTATTTATTGTATTTTGCAGTTGACAAAAGACTTGATGAACTCCATTGAAGTGTTCCAATTTAGCCAAAAGGTTAGTTAAATGAAATATAAAATATAATAATTAAATAATATAAACTTACCCAGCTCGCTTTGATTTATCATGAAGAGAACTGTTCCAAATCCAACGCAAATTAATTGCTGATTAAATCTGTTATTTTGTATATTTTTATGTAAAATAAGTAATTTATTTATATTTATTTTCTTTTGCTTGCCTTGCAGATGGAAAGTACTGGTTTCTAGAAATTTATTATGCTTTGCGCTAAAAAAAAAAGTAAGTAAAATGACGACAAAAAGCAAATAACTATTAAAAACTATATTAAATGAATGATGAACATTTAATCGTATTTGAATTAACCATGTAAACGTTTTTGTTTAAGATAGTAGAACTGATTGACATATTGATTATTGCGTAAATTATTTGTAATTGTTTTGAAATATCTTATCTTAATAAACATTATTTTCTATTTTTGTTTAGCAACGGCAACATTTATTGTGGATTTCTCTTAATAAAGGTTTGTTTTTTATTGTTTTACCACGATTTTAAATCAAAAACAAATAATGATGACAAACTTACCCAGCTCGCTTTGATAAACCATGAAGAGAACTGTTCCAAATCCAACGCAAATTAATTAATTGCTGATATGGTTCATAAAAATATTGTAAACTCCATTACAAAAACATCTGCTAAATTATCTTTATTATTATTTTCTCTTCTATAGCATCAAGGAGGATATTTGATTTCAAACGGAAATTGGATTGAATTTAAAAAGGCAAGCTTTAAGAATAAACTAATAAATAAAATGCTTTATTTGTATTATGATTTATCTACGGATTCCCCATTACTTACATGATTAAGGCCAAAAACCAATCTACTGAAACTGAAATGAGACTTAAACTCCAAGTTCTTTATTTTAAATTAATATTTTATTTATTATATTTGCAGGCAAAAATACATCTGCGGAAGCTGCAATGAACGGTTTGCAATCTAAATCAAATAAGAAGCGGCAATTATTTCTAATACATATGTTTATTTATGTATTTATATATAGTAAATAAATAATTATTTAATTAAGAAGAAAACGACAAATTTAATTAATTTTTGGGTTCATAAACCCTGGTCAAATGTTTGGCTTATTTTCTAGTTTTTTCTGTAGAAAATGCCATCACGGGCAACTAAGGTTGCATCATTTGTGCTTGGCTTCAAATTAAATATCGATAATATGAATTTCAGCTCGTTTTGGCTACTAAAATCGCTTATGATATACACGACATAATCGATAGCAAGCAACTAGTCCAAGTTGAGCTTATCGATAATTTATGTCAAATATCAGCTGTTTTCTGTGCCGCAGCGAGTACGGCTTGTTAACAGTTGAAGCAACTCGTCTGTTATGGTAACAGTGCCGTTTTTAAATACGTACACAGCGATGGCTGTTATTCTTAACAGCATTCAGTTGTTTCACGGAAGCGTTCGAAGCTCTGTTAATTTCTCAGTTTTTGTTGCGCGAGGTTTGGCGAGCGGCTGTGTGTGATATTTTCAAGTGTTTTTTAATATTCAATTTACAGCATTTTCAAAATTGCACTTGCTACCGAAAATAGTCGTAACTCTTTGATGGCAATTTAAAATTAAAATATATATACAAAATGAGCTAAATAATTGATTATATGCAGGAATTAAGTAACGAAAGAAAGAAGGATCGTGCCGACGAAATTTTACTTCTTGACGAAATCAAGATACATATTTGTATATACACTGGTGTGTATATAAATGTATGTGAATGCAAATGTGAATGTACACACATGTAAAACAGCAGAAAATACTTATGCATACACACATATGAGGGTATCTCGTGAGTATGTGTCAATGTGTGTGTAACGTGTGGCGTTTTTGATCGGGATCGTCGTCATCGTCATTGCTAGTGGCTGTGTGTGTCTATGTGTTCGTCTGTTTATATATGTATGCTTTGGCTCTTTCAATGTGTTGGTGGCATGTGCGTTTGACGAGTAAAAGTTGACAAAAAATAAAATAAAATACAAAACAAATAATAAGAAAAAAGTGCAAGAAAAATGCAAATCAAATCAAAAAAGAAAAAATGTTTATAACAAAATACAAAAAAAATATTCAAATGTTTTTGTTACAAATCAAATGTAATATTGTTTTAGATATTACAATCTACATATGAATATGCAAGTGTATGCGAATGGATATAAAACATACACAAAATATCTATATAAAAAAATCTAAATAATTAAATATAAATCTGCGTATTAAAACGAGTGTCAATTAAAAGTTAAATACAAAAATTTCGTCTGTTGTTTTACCGACGGCAAATTGCAATTTGTAAATCGTAAGTTTTTTTTATATATTGTACCCAAAATACTTAGACCAAATACTAGATTCTTTGAATTCACACAATGTTATTTGTTCATGTGTAAATGTGTGTGTGTGGGCTTATTTGTTCAAAATACTAAGCGTTTTTCATATTCTCTGCTCTTTGATTTGGAGTTGTTTTTTTCTGTTTTCTTCTACCTGTTGATATTTTATCCTACAATCACGTCTCTAAATAGAAACTTGTTGTGTCATTAGTAGTAGTGTTGTTGGTGTTGTTGTTGTTTTGGGTTCGCTTGTTACCTTGAACTAATAGTTAACCTTATTCCCTGCTGTGCACACACACAGCCACAAAGACCCGCACCTCATCAGGTACGTGTGTCTGTTTGTTTTTATTTATATGTGTGTATGAATAATAGACGAAGCAATGTTCGAAACTTCAGCATAAGCCCTACGCGCACACGCACACATGCGCATACATACCTGCATATATTGCGCTTGTGTGTATTCCTTTTCCATTCTTTCGTTGCCTCTTCGAAAGAGACAGTACAGCAGCAGCAGCGGCGGCCGCTCGCCTCTGCTCGGGTTGGACTCGGCTTCGTTCGGCTCCGCTTTACTCTTCTCGGCTCTACTCACTAAAAACAAACAGCAGAAGAAGAAACACAACACAAACACATATGCACAAACACAAATGCAAACGGTGATGAGATTGTTCTAGGAAGTCATTTCGTGATCGGTTGGCCGTAGTCGAAAACGAAGACGCAGGCAAAGGCGCAAAAAGGCCTTGTGCATTTTTACTTTTAACGAAAATGATGACAAGTAGGACATCGAAAATACATATATACATACAAACACATCCATATATATGTTTACTTAGTGATCGTTATACCTGCTAGCAAAGAAACTGATAATAAATACAAATGTCTGTTTGTGTTTGCTTTTCTGCAGTGATTAAAACTAGTTTGTTTTGTTATTTTTAGTTAGTTGAGAAAAAACACACACACATACCTTAAACAGCTGATCGTCTTAGGCTTATTTGAAACTATTCTTGCGCGGGTTCAAAAGACAACTAACTGAGCTTTGGCCGCTGCTCAGCAAATTATACATATACATATGTATGTACATATGTATCTATGCATGTGCATATTGGAAATGAATATTATTTCATTCCAATTGGAGTGCTACTTGATTCACATTAACGAAATGGCAAATGTTACCAGTATAAATAAATTATAAAAATAGGAAGAGGTCAGAAAGATGTTTATGTACATTATTTATATTTGTTTTTTTAATAATACATTGTAATAGTTTACCTCCTGCTTCTGAAACCCCTCCACTTCTTTCTCCGTTTAACAATCCTTGTATACATTATCATATTGTATTAATTTTATTTATCAGCGTGCAGGTAGCAACTTATGAAAGAAGAAGAAAAAAGCGCCGCTGAAAGCTCTGTGTGTATGTTGTAATTTTCAAATTCATTGCTTATAAGCGTGTGGGAGAATTTATATCTTATAAGATGTTTGCTGGCTGTGGAATTAGACACAAATATTAATGGAAATCTTTTTCTTTTTTACAGACGTGGAAATTTGGACGGACTTTGATGTAAAGGCGCATTAATGAATTGTTTGTTTCCGTTTCTGTTTTTTTTGTTGTTTTTTTTTTCGGAAATCTGCCGGTGAATGCGCTTAAAGCGATATGGCCGGCAAATTAGTCAATTCGTTTATAATCCAACTGAAGCACTTTAAATACGGAATAGTAGTTGTGATGATGACGCTGATGATGACGTCATATTATGCAGCATTTAGTAATAGCTTCCAAAAGGCAATATTGAAGTAAATTTTGCTCACACTGCTAAACGATCTGGAAAGTGGCTGGAAAGTGTGGCTGCTGCTGGTGGTGGTGGTGGGAAGAGTATTAAAAAAATGCCGCATACACATTCGCGTCATGGCTCGTCCGGTGATGATTTAGGCAGCACCGACGAGGTGAAGATATTCAAAGATGAAGGCGATCGCGAAGATGAGAAAATATCATCCGAGAACCTTTTAGTCGAAGAGAAATCCAGCCTTATCGATTTAACAGAGAGTGAGGTAAATTCTACATTTTGAAAATTAATTTGTTTATTAAATTATAATTAAATTACATTTATTAGTTATGGATATTATAATATTGAACGAATATTAAATTCAATAAAATTACATATATTAAGTATTTATATATTTTTTAACAGGAAAAAGGCAGCAAACCAGTGACGAGGCCGGATCACAGTCCCGTATTCAGTAAGTGCTAGTAATTTTATTTTAATATGTACCTACATGTACATGTATATTCTTTTTATTTTTACATCTTCTCTTCACCTCTTGACTTATAAACCGGCCCTGTACTACATTCACTCACATATCCATACATACATATTTATGTAAATAAATAACAGAAACATAACTGTGTGTGTGTCAATTTCGAGTCCAAGCTGCTTTGCACATCGCTAATTGATTTCTTATTAATGGCTGGGGAATTGTGAATCGATAAAATTAAATGCAAGCTGATCGGCACCAGTCCGTGTATATTATTTGCCACCGGCTGCGGCTGTCAAAAAAATAATGTAGAAAAATTTACCGAATCCGATTAGAACTAAGAAAAACATTATTGGCAAGCAAGCTAAAATAAGCAGAATAGAGCTGCTATGCAAATATTGGAAGCAGGAGCATAGACAGTATAACTGTTTTTATACTATTATACCAAAATGGTATAATAGTATATTGGTTTTGTGCAATGTCCGTCATGCTGTCCGTCCGTCTGTCCGTCTGTATGAACGCGCGTTCCTCCGACACCCTTAGAGATAGAGACTTGAAACTTGGAACGTATATTGGAAAGTACCCTCAAAAGTTAAAGTGTCTTGGGTTTGGTCCTACGTCCACTAGGGAGCTAGAAAATCGATAAATTCGATTTTAGCAAATCGATAAATTCGATTTTAGCAAATCGATAAATCCCCATATCTCTTACAATTTAATGAATACAGTCACCAAATTTGGTTGGTAGGTTGTTGGCAAGGTCCTTGAAAGATCGGCATATGCCACGCCCACCTCCGACGCCCCCTTCACCACCGCCCCTAAAATTTTCAAATGGCTATATCTTCCGCAGTTTTTGAGTAGGGAACGTCAAATGGTAGGTAGGTATATTACTGGTAGTCGCCTTTAAGAACCTATAACAAATTTGTGGTGCCACGCCCACACCTGCGCCTATAATCGACAATTCCGATTATTAATCGATAACATCGTATATCTCCGAACATTTTAAAGATAGAGTATCCAAACTTGGAAGGTAATTTGCTGGTAACCTCCTTCAAAGATTGGCATACCAATTTTTGGACCACGCCTACATCCGCCGCCCCCAGGAACTTCATCCCTAGAAATTTACAATGCGCAAATCTGCCGTAATTTGCAAGCTAGAGTCGCAAAATTTTGCAGGTATGTTACTGGTAACTCCCCCAAAGATCGATAAAAAAAATTGGATGGCCACGCCCACTCCACCTACCTGAACCGATACACCTGTTGGTGTAAATCGATAAACAAACTCATGCAATTTGAAAACTAAAGTCACCAAATTTTAAAGGTATATTGCTAGTAACACACTTCATAATTGAGGAAAAAAATTTTGGACCACGCCCACTCCCGCCCACAAAAAACGATAAATGCCTGTATCTCCCACAATTTAAGAGCTACAGTTACCAAACTTAGAAGGTATATTACTGAGATCGAACTCCAAAATTTTTTTGGGACACGCCCACTCCCGCCCCCAAAACCGATAAACGCCCATATCCCCCGCAATTCAAGTATTTCTTAACTGTACACAAATAAGGTATAATAGTATTCCGCTGTCGGTTACGTCCGACTGCAACGTTCTATCTTGTTTTTTTTTTGTAATACAGGTGGTAACCCAAGAGAAGAGGAGGTTACTTCTGGCAAATCACAATGAAACGCCAAGAGCAAGGAGAGCATTACTGTGTTTTTATTTCTTGTAATAAAAATAAGTTTATAAACATAAATACATATAAATAATATAATATATATATTAAATATTATAAAATGTACGTATATTAAAATACTGTCATGATCAAATAACGCTTTCGTCATGCCCTGTTTTTATAAACAAAACTTAAATGAGACAGACGGCAAACATGTGCTTACATTTTGAAGCTGCATTTGTTGTTGTTGGTGCGGATAAATAACCGGCGGCTGCTGCTGCCGACGCCACTGCTGCTGCTTCGGTTGCTTCCAGCGGTGCTGCCAGCGTCGCTTTAGCTTTTTAGTATTTGTTGCGTTCGTTTTCGTTCCATGGTTGGTGCTAACAAGGTGATGCAGATCGCCTCGTCGACACGCTACTTCATTTCTTGTTTTCTTGTTCTTTCTTGTTTTTTTCCGTTTTTTTTCTGTTTGCTATATTTTGCTTTCTTTTCGCCGTCAGCGCGGCTTATTCGAAGCGTGGCTGTGTGTTTGTGCTTTTAAAAAGAACGAGTAAATATTTGTATGTATGTGTGTATATCGATATATGCTTGCATTTATTTATGCATGAGTTAGTGCATGCATGCAAGCTTGTATTTATAATTTTTAGGTTTGCTTACAAATACATTCACACACGTAAACTTGTGTATGTATGTTTGTATGTGTGTATGCAAGCACTTTAAACTTAATTTGTGTTTGCAGTTGATCGTTAAAAAATATAAAACAACTGCTAAACATAAAATTGGGTATTTATTATTGATTTGTGTACAATCATAATACTGAATACATATATTCAGCATATTTTCTAGCATTGGTTTTGAATTATATTATTAATTTTCTGCAAAATGACGATTGTGACAAGTGCCAAATTATTTCCCTTTGTCTGACATTTAATACTTTTATGTTGAATTAACAGTTAATGTTTTACAAACATAATTCGTAGCATAAGCATGTTTTCAGAATTTGCACTAGCGATCAATACTTACCACTGCAAAGTTCACATTTGTACTTACTTATTAACAGTGCACGTAGTGCCTAATATAAGCATGCTCTAAGCATTTGCATGTAATGATCAATACTTAACACTGCACAGCACAGCTCACATGCACATATTTTGTACCTACTGTATGTACATTTATATCTACTTATCTACACACACATATGTGCTCAGTTCGCAGCAAGCGTCGGTTGCGACTGCTAGACAGGCAGACAGACATACATAACTTGTTAACAACCCGACGCCGCCGTCTACACATTTTTTTGTTTTTGCTGTTTTCTTTTTCTTAAAGCCCATAACAAAACAGTTAACGAGCTTTTTCCCTTTGGTTCCTTGACCACACTCTGCAGGAGAATTCTGCGGAACAATGTTAAGCAGAAGAAGCTGCAAAAGAAGAAGTATCGTAATCAGCCCAGTGGCTTTTTTGAGAAGGGTTGCTTTTTGTGGGGCGCCAAAATTAATACAAAAAAAAAAATTTGTATATAAAAGAAATGCATGTGCATTTTTAAATGTTTATGTATATTAAATTTAAATACTTTATAATTTGTTATATATGCATAATCCCTTGCGCTTTAAATCGTGACGACCCTGAACCAGTATGGATGTGTGTGTGTGTCTGTGTGTGTGAGCATTCAAAACATTTTATTCATGCATACACAAATACATAAAAACACATACATAAAAGCGCACAACTTGTATACATACATGTGCAAGTTGTATGTGTGTTTTTGAGGACAAACTCACACATACACACACCTCCACACAACATATTTACAAATGCAAGTCGTACACCCGAATTGTGTTTTTATTGGAATTGAGTTTTATATGATAAAACTGGTGCAAATGATATTTTAGATATGTATTTAAAAACAAATATAATTCAATATATCGTAAATTATATTAATAATAATATTGTATATTAAGCGTCAGCTGCCTTACTCAACAGCATGCGGCTTGCCTGAAAACACCTTATTAAATTACGTAACAATTTGAAACTACTTTAACCACTGTGCGCCGATCAGTTCAGTTTAATATTGAGTTTACTTGCATCCATGTATGATTGTAGCCCTTCTTCTTCTTCTATACATGCATAAACGACTTGCGTATGCATGTTTGTGTGTGTGTGTGCGTTTGTATACATACACATATTGCCAAGTACGTCTGCCTTGCTTGGGTATTGTGTATCCTTGGAAATTAATGAGTTTTCGTAGAATCGACGAGCCTCTGCCGGCGTCGAAATTGTTATGTGTGTGTTTGGAAGTTCTTGCTGGCTGGTTGGTTGGCAGACGCTTGTTGTTTCCAGAACGCCTGGATTATTTTGTTACCCACTATATTTTTTGTACCTTTCATACCTTCTTTGCTTGTGTGTGTGCATTGGCTGATTCTCATTCCGTGTTTGCGGCTTCCGTCTCCTCCTCCTACTTCTGCTTAACATTTTGATTTAGGAAGATATATGTACATATACATGTATGTATATGTTTTTATGCTATTATACCAAAATGGTATAATAGTATATTGGTTTTGTGCAATGTCCGTCATGCTGTCCGTCCGTCTGTCCGTCTGTATGAACGCGCGTTCCTTCGACACCCTTAGAGATAGAGACTTGAAACTTGGAAAGTACCCTCAAAAGTTAAAGTGTCTTGGGTTTGGACCTACGTCCACTAGGGATCTAGAAAATCGATAAATTCGATTTAAGCAAATCGATAAATCCCCATATCCCTTACAATTTAATGAATACAGTCACCAATTTTGGTTGGTAGGTTGTTGGCGAGGTCCTTGAAAGATCGGCATGTGCCACGCCCATCTCCCACGCCCCCATCACCCCCGCCCCTAAAATTTTCAAATGGCTATATCTTCCGCAGTTTTTGAGTAGGGAACGTCAAATTTGGTAGGTATATTACTGGTAGTCGCCTTTAAGAACCGATAACAAATTTGTGGTGACACCCACACCTGCGCCTATAATCGACAATTACGATTGTAAATCGATAACTCCGTATATCATTTGAAAGATAGAGTTACCAAACTTAGAAGGTATATTACTAAGATCGAACTCCAAAATTTTTTGGGCCACGCCCACTCCCGCCCCCAAAACCGATAAACGACCATATCCCCCGCAATTCTTTTATTTCTAAACTATACACAAATTATAATATAATAGTATTTCGCTGTCGGTTACGTCCGACTGCAACGTTCTATCTTGTTTTTTTTTTTTTTTGGGATTTGGGTATTTTAGCGTGTTTTTTGTGTGCTTGCTTTTCTAACAAGCTGTGAATTATTTAATGATAAGACTGTGATATTTTCCCAATGTTAACATTATTTTTGTTCTCTGTGTGTTTTGTATATTTCGTCAGTTCTTAATAAATTAACGCAAGAGACAGAAAGAGAGAGTGGGATAGTAAAAGTTTGTAGAATTAAGCAAGGAGCAATAAATGTCGGTCAGCGTCTTAATTTGAATTCTTGAACGCTATTATTAATTGTTTCAAAGTCCGAGCTATAACTAATGCACACACATGCAATCAACTTAACGACATCAACGCTGCCATGTAAATTTCCTCTACTCTCCTTTCCTTTTCAATTTCATTTCATTAATGTTTTTTTTATCTTTTAATATTATGTGATATTACTGCCTAAAAAGTATCGAAAAATAAAGAGAAACAAGAGAGAACGTTGCAGTCGGACCTAACCGACAGCAAATTACTATGATACCATATGATGTGTGCAGCAAAGAAATAATGTCCAAGTTTACCTTTCAGATTGAAGTAGATATAAGATAGTACCCATATTCGAAGTTTGGCAACTGTAGCTCTTAAATTACAGAAGATATGAGCTTGATAGAGAAGATTCCAAATAATCTTTCTTCCAAGTTTGGTAACTGTAGATATTAAATTGCGGTAGATGTGGTCATTTACCTTCCAAGTTTATTCACTCTATCTTTAAAATTGTGGGAGATATACGGATTTATCGATTTACACTTTCCGAAATATCGGCATTGCCGATACAGGTGTGGGCGTTGCGAAGCGGTTCTTAAAGGCGATTACTACTAACAGGGCGTGGCATATGCCGATATCTGAAGGACGTCGCCAACAACCAATCAATTAAAATTGGTGACTGTAGCCATAAAATTGTGGGAGATGTGGCTTAATCGATTTGCGAATTTCGATTTGATCGATTTTCGAGCTCCCAGTGCACGTAGGACTCAAATCTTAACAGTTAATATATTCGCAGCACTTTCAAGTATATGTTCAAGTTTCAAGTCTCTATCTCTAAGGGTGTCGAAAAAAGTTGCGTATCAGGGACATTGCACAAAGTCAATATACTATTATACCTTCGGTATCATAGTGTAAACACAGAACAAGTTTCTTGTGTTTTATAGTTATTATACCGCGAGCCCATTCAAAATAGGTAAAAGGAGTGTAATCGTTTTGAGCAAATGTATGTAACAGGCAGAAGAAAGCATATTTTTACTTGTTTAATAGTTAAAATTTTGGCTGGTTTTTTCCAAATTTCAGATAAACTCGAGCCGCATACGCCTACCTTCAATATGGGCTATTTGGTGTCTCCCTACTCATATGCGAATGGTGCACCGGGTGGACTGCCCGTAACAATGGTAAGAACTCTAGCCTAGACTCTAATATATTAATTAATAGAAAATCATTCATATATGAAATATGGTCTAAATTGTCATAAGGAAATAAAAAACAATAAAAAAAGTCATACATAAAAAGCCAAAATAAAGCCATACTTAAATCAAATATACTCTAAATACGCATAAATAGTAATAAATATATTATAATACATATAACAAATAAAGACATAAGCCAATAAAAAACAAAAATTAAAAGTTGTCTAAAATTTACGCTTTTACAGTCGTAAATGCACAACTGCTCTCTTTTACTCTAAAAAATAATAATAATATAAAAAAAAACCACATTCCTGCGGCTTTTCAAACGAAATCCAAAAATTTGCATGAATTTCAAGACAGCTTATCACAAATCCACTGCTAAAAAAAAGAAGAAAACCCATAAAAAATCATAAGAAGACTTATCGCTGTAAGAGCATTAGAATAAAGAATAAACAAGCGCAAAAATTGTCATTTATGAATGAGAATAAGAATAACGAAAAGAGGCAGATACAAATAATCAATTTACCGTATAAATATTATTATTATTGAGACGACAAATATAATAGAAGATAAAGATAAGACATCAATTGATTTTCTATTGCAAATTTCAGAGAAGAAATAATGACTGAGGAATACCCTAGAATTCAAAACAGTTGCTTAATATTAAATATTCTTAAATTATAAATATTAAATTATTAATTTTAATCCATTATATTATTCATATTCATATGGATTTATAAATTTTAAATTATAAATTGCTAAATTTTAAATATATAATTACAGTATCTTAATATTAAATATTATTGAAATATCTTAAATTAATAGTATTAATAATATCAAATATTAATAACATTCTTTAATATTAAATATTATTTATATATTAAATTTAATTATTAATATTAAATATTCAATATTATTTATATATTCTTTTAAATTATTAATATTAAATGTTCGACATTATAGTATATATATATATATTCTATTAAATTATTAATATTAAATAGTTTTATATCAAATTTAATTCAAATATATTAAATATTATATGAAATGTTATATATGAAGTTATGGGTTGCAACCATATACAAATGTCAAGGGATGACATTATTATATAGTCTACATTATACTTTCTTATTATCAGCAACATAAAAAGGGTAATTGCATTTAAAATCCTCTTCAAATTGAGGGGCATTTAGGGGATGGTTTTTTCAACGTTTTATATTTGTCCCCCTTTTTTTTAAGGGATTATGCCCATTCTGGCCTGAAATTAAAACTACTCACATGTGTGCCAATATCATATCAGCATCACAATCATCAATATCAACAGCAGTTGTTCACAATCCACGCATACTGATTAAAAAATAACAATTCTCTGATATTTTTTATACACTAAATAGAATAAAATATAAATCTATAGCTCTTTTTATATTTATTTAAAAATAGAATGGATTATTAAATTAAACTTTGTTATTAGTCTAATTTGATTATATATTTGGTTGTAAACAAATATAACACATTTTCCATGATTTAAAAATAGAAATCTCAACATTTAATTGCAAAAGTAATTATATGTTCTGCTCATGCGGAAGAAAATAAATAGTGATGCTATTATTTTCAACACAACTGTTGTCGATGAAGCATTTTCTGTTTGAGTTTGGTTTTTGGATTAGATACGGATATATATTCGATTAGGGCCAAACCACCTGATACCATTTGCCAATTTGTTGTTGGTGTCAATTGAATTTTTGGGCGTTCAACCAGCAACAAAAAAAAATACCTTCAATGTATTTGCGAAGGCAACGACTACAAAAAAACAACAAAAAACTATGAGCGCAGACAAATAAATCCAAATGGTCAACTTGCTGCTTCTTCTTCGTCTTCCTCTTCTTCCTGGAAGCACACTTGGCCGCTTTTTTCTGTTGTTGTTGCTGTTGCCAAACATTATTTTTGTGTGGAGCTTTGCGCCATTTCAGACAATGATAACAAAGAAAGGTTAAGTACAAAACACCGGCAGCAAACATCCTCTAAGCAAAAAAAAAAAACAAGTAAAATGCTGTAGTCGAGTTAACTCGACTGCGTTATACCCTTAACCCAGTTGTTAAATATATTCTAGTTTTCTTGGCAAATTTCCCTTTTAGTTGATTTGCACTCAAATGCCTGAACTGAATGGCTACAGACACGTGCATATACATACATAAATACATACATGCACGTGTGTGTACATGAAAGAGTAGTTATCGGGGCTCTGCAGAATTATTGCTATCGGAAATCGAAATGTATCAATAATGCAGAAACTGAGGCAGTTATCGATAAAAATAATGCAATCTTGATCTGCGCCAAGTACACGAGAACTTATATTCCAAATTTGAAGTCGCTAGCTCTTATAATCTAAGAGATCCGCGTGTTCATACAGACGGACAGACGGACAGTGCTATATCGACTCGGCTGTTGATCTTGATCAAGAATATATATACTCTATGGGGTCGGAGATGCTTCCTTCTGCCTGTTGCATACATTTGCACAACACCATTATACCCTTTTTACCCATTTTTAATGTGTTAAGGGTATAAAAAATGTATTAAAAGCAGCAGACCTTTCCAGCCCGCAACAGGTTTACTCTATTGACTGGAAGGAGGGTGATGGCAGTTCTAGCTATGAAATTCCCCTTATAGAAAATGTCCCTTTATATTATTTAATGGAGGACATTTTTCTGTATATAGTTTTTGTTTTGGTCTTTATTTTTGGAAGAGGAACATTTGTCATCTTTAATTATTTTTATGACTAATATTTGTTATAATTATAATTCATTTTATTATCAGAAAATGACATTTATTTGTTTCATTTAAAATACTGCAAGAATTTTAAATATAGGCTTAGGAAAATTTTGAAAATTAAATTTATATTAAAAGTTGCACATAAAATTATATAAAATTGAAATTAATAATTATATGTATATTTGTAAACTAGAAAAACTTGACAAATTTTAAAATGATGTATAAAATTGTTATTGAATTGAAAATTACAGTTAAACATTAAATGATAAAAAATTAAAATTAACAATTAAATTATTTAAACGCAAACTTTTATTAATTTTTTTAAATGTGTTCATCAAGTAATTCAAATACATTAAAGTTAAAGTTGCTGTTTTAATTACTTAAAATTATAAATTAATTAAAATGCACAATTCTTAAAGCTAAACAGATGCAAACATTATTATATATTGATTATTCGCGACTTATTTATTTATTTTTATTTAATGTGTTTTTCAGTGTTTAATTGAAAATTAAATATAAATTAAAGTTTTATAAAAATTAAAAATTCAAATACATTTTTGTTATATATATTTTATATATATATTATGCATTGAAAACTCGACTTTACTCGTTAGATCAAATTTAGTTCACACGAATTACAAATACCAAAAAATTTGAAAAAAAAAAAAAACACAAAAATTAGGTGTTTTAATTTAAAGGTCTTTAATCGACGCACGGCAGTGATGCACAGTGCAGCACACAACACCCACCAAAAAAGATAGAGGAATGAGTTTTGCTTTGGTTTGCTCCACCCTCTCCGCCACCTCAGCTGCTATCGGTTCGCTGTACGTCGTTTGTGGTGGTGCGTGTTGTTGTACTTTGGTACTTTTAGCATTTTTCGTTCGTTACACACGCACACATTCATACTAGCATACATACTGACGTCTCCGACGCTCTTTTACTTGCGTTCCCTTTCTCTCTCACGCTATCGTACTCGTGTGTGTAAACATAATCGACGGACTCACATGCACACTAACTAGTACTACTCCTACTACACACATAGAGACACATAGAACTAGCGCCGTTGTGTGCGTGCGTTGTTCCGCACAAAAAAAAACCCAAGAAATCCAAATATATAAAAAAAGCGCGCGCTGACTAATACAACTACAAATACTAAGCAGAAGAGCAGAAGCAAAGCAGCAGCAGCAGCAGCAGCCGCAGCAGTAGAATAGCACAAACAGCAGCAGCAGAAGAAGAAGAAGAAGCAGCAGTAAGAACAGAGAAGCAGCAGCAGAATAACAGCAGCGCAGCAGCAGAAGTAAAAAAAGAAGCAGAAGAAAAGCAGAGCAGTAGCAGAATCAGAGAAGAAGAAGCAGCCGAGCAGCAGCCAGCAACAAGCAACAACCACCCAAAAGTGAGTGGCGAGTGCTGAGTGCTGTTGTTGATATGCCTTTTTTTTAATGCGAGAGTTAGAACGAGAGAGAAACAAAGAACAACCCCAAAAAAAATATCTTGCGCGGCAGTTTTGCAATTTTAAACAATGGCGTCCAATTCTTACAGCATCTCCTTCTCCCCATTTAAGTCATATTAAAAACCATTTACACAAAAGGATTAAAGCAAAATTTTGCTGAATATGATTTAAGAAAATGAATAATCTATGCATTTTCTAATGAAAAATAATGGAAAACAGTTAAGCGATTAAATATAATAATAGTAATATAATAATAATAATATATAATAATAATATATAATAATAATATGTAATACTAATATATAATAATAATATATAATAATAATATATAATAATAATATGTAATACTAATATATAATAATAATATATAATATTAATATATAATTATAATATATAAAATTTTTCTGTATTTTTAAGAACATTAAGAATTAATGTAAAATTACAATTATTGGCAATTCTTTATAGATTTAATATATTACTTAAAGTTTAATGTCAGTTAAAATGTAATGGAACCATTTAAAGCACTGGCTATACATCCCACGCTGTAAATTGTTTTAGCCTAAAAGAAACCAAAAAAGAATCATCAGCGACAAATAAGCAAATTTTTGTCGTATGCCTTTTTATCAAGCCAAGCCAGGTCTAAGCTTTTAAAACAACCACCACCTGTGCAAAGGTGTCTCATCAAGCGAAGGGAATTTTATGCAAAAGAGCCACTGAATGCCAAAAAAAAACAAGATGGAACTTTGCAGTCGGACGTAACCGACAGCGAAATACTATTATACCTTTATTTGTGTACAGTTAAGAAATACTTGAATTCCGGGGGATATAGGCATTTATCGGTTTTGGGGGCGGGAGTGGGCGTGTCCCAAAAAATGTTGGAGTTCGATCTTAGTAATATACCTTCTAAATTTGGTAACTGTAGCTCTTAAATTGCGGGAGATACAGGCATTTTCGTTTTTTGTGGACGGGAGTGGGCGTGGTCCAAAATTTTTTTTCCACATTTATGAAGGGTGTTACTAGCAATATACCTTTAAAATTTGGTGACTTAAGTTTTCAAATTGCGTGAGATATATGGGTTTATCGATTTACACCAACAGGTGTATCGGTTTAGGTAGGTGGAGTGGGCGTGGCCATCCAATTTTTTTTTATCGATCTTTGGGGGAGTTACCAGTAACATACCTGCAAAATTTTGCGACTCTAGCTTGCAAATTACGGCAGATAAGCGCATTTTAAATTTCTAGGGATGAAGTTCCTGGGGGCGGCGGATGTGGGCGTGGTCCAAAAATTGGTATGCCAATCTTTGAAGGAGGTTACCAGCAAATTACCTTCCAAGTTTGGATACTCTATCTTTAAAATGTTCGGAGATATACGATGTTATCGATTAATAATCGGAATTGTCGATTATAGGCGCAGGTGTGGGCGTGGCACCACAAATTTGTTATAGGTTCTTAAAGGCGACTACCAGTAATATACCTACCAAATTTGACGTTCCCTACTCAATAACTGCGGAAGATATAGCCATTTGAAAATTTTAGGGGCGGGGGTGATGGGAGCGTCGGAGGTGGGCGTGGCACATGCCAATCTTTCAAGGACCTCGCCAACAACCTACCAACCAAAATTGGTGACTATATTCATTAAATTGTAAGAGATATGGGGATTTATCGATTTGCTAAAATCGAATTTATCGATTTTCTAGCTCCCTAGTGGACGTAGGTCCAAACCCAAGACACTTTAACTTTTGAGGGTACTTTCCAGTATACGTTCCAAGTTTCAAGTCTCTATCTCTAAGGGTGTCGGAGGAACGTGAGTTCATACGGACGGACGGACGGACAGACAGCATGACGGACATTGCACAAAACCAATATACTATTATACCATAATAGTATAAAAAGAAAGAAGCTTTCTGCTTTCCTAAGAAATGTAAATACACAAAATGTTTGAGATCAATAGCTATCTGCTTCATCTTTTCCCTCTTTGCATAGTTTCAATCGAAGCTGTCATTTCCAAAGCAATTCCAGATCAAGCAATAAGCATTTCATTCAAACGCATTTGTTTTAGTTTGTGAGTCGTAAAGCTATGATTAGAGCATCGAGTAACTGTAAATAATAAATATGAATGTATTAATTAGATTGAAAATTATTTATAAATATGAATATTTTTAATTAAATGCATATATAAACAATATAAAAATATATTTATTTATTTATTATATATATATATATTGAAACATTATTAGAATATTTATATATTTATTTATGTAAAATGATTCAGCTTTGTAGACTATGCATAAAAAAGTAAGAATGCTGAAGTCGAGTGAGTTCGACTGCGATATACCCTTAACTTGGTTGTTAAATATATTCTAGTTTTATTGGCAAATTTTTCTTAAAGATGATTTGCACCCAAATGTTCAGTTCTGCAAGTGCACTCTTTTCTAATGGGAGGCTCATGGACTACAGAGTAAGAAAAAACTAAGGCAGCGCATATTTGTACTTACATTCCAGAACTGAACCGAACGTTCATATACAGCGCTAGCGTCGATTGTCATGACCTCTCTTTCTCACACGTTCGCTTGCATATTTATGGATACAGAAAATGTTTGCAGCTGCTAACAGCAATTAGATCAATATGAAAATATATTTTCGACTAAAGCTTTGGTGTCCGAAGTCTATTGGAAGTCTCTGCCTCTTAAATTGTGGAATTTGTTGCTATCGCAAATCGAAATGTATCGATAATCGAGAAACTGCGGAAGTTATCGATAAAACAAAGCACACTTTATCTGCGGGTATACGGGAACTTATATTATATTTGAAGTTTCTAGCTCTTATAGTCTCTGATATCCGCGTGTTCATACAGACGGACGGAGAGACTGACTGACATGGCTATATCCTCTCGGCTGATCAAGAATATTTATATTTTATACGGTCGGAAATGGTTCCTTCTGCCTGTTACATACATTTGCACAAAACCATTATACTCTTTTTACACATTTTTAATGGGTTAAGAGTATAAAAATATAGAATTATCGTAAGTTGAGGCTAAACTCGTTGTTTTATGGATAGTTGATTTAAATTATATTTGTATTATTTATTTATTTATTTATAACAGAATGTGAAATGTGTTTTTCTATTTAAAAGTCAAATTAACAGCGTGTTAACAAACAGCTGTAAATTAAAATGGGAGCTACACCAAATTTAATTTTCTGTTTAAAACAATATTAATATATTATATATTAATATTCAGATAAATATCAGCGCATAAAAAACGCTTAAAAATTGGAATTGTGGCTGCGTTAGTTTTAAAGTTAAACTAAAAACGAAAAAAAAAGCAAAATCTAAAAAACAGCACAATCACAAATGACGTAAAACAAATATAAAAAAACGCCAAGCAGTCGTCGAAACAACACAGCAGGGGGAGGGGGGCTGGCAGTGTTGGGTAGCGGGTGGAGGGAAAGCGGCGTTGGCGGCACTTTTTATATTCGTTTAGCGGCGGCAAACATTAAAGACATATTTTCGATTTCGCTTGCTTTGTAGCCGCTGCTTGCTGCTGCCGTCGCTTGTTATTATTCTTGTTTTTGTTATTGTTGTTTTTGTAGTTTTGTTCATCAAGCCACAAGTACGACAACAACAACAACAACAACATTGTGATAATACCCAACAAACTTACAAATACGCATACAAATACACACACACGTAGTACTATCTAGCTGCACATTTGTGTATATAAATATTTGTACATACAAGTACGTATATGAATGTTTGAATTTTTGTAAGTTTGTATTTTTTGTTTTAATTACATTGAACATACAAAGTTGACAATAACTTGAAAGCTGAGTCCTCAGTGGCCAGGCAGCTGTTCTTTATACTCCGATGTCCAGAAAGAGGATGCGAAAGCTTTTGTTATCCATGCTTAAGTCAAATGATCTAGAAAGCGGAAAAAGAGTAATTGGTATATTTATGCAATAGTGATGGAGGAGGAGAGTGCTAATTGGGAGCACGCTTTGAACATATTTAGACATGCTTAAGCTACATGAACAAATGTAATGCAATTAATAGAGATATGCAGAAAACTCGAAACGAGATACCGCTTTTAACACGGACGGACGGACGGACGGACAGACAGACGGACAGGGCTATATCGACTCGGCTGTTGATCCTGATCTAGAATATATATACTTTATGGGGTCGGAGATGCTTCCTTCTGCCTGTTACATACATTTGCACAAAGCCATTATACCCTCTTTACCCATTTTTAATGGGTTAAGGGTATAAAAAGGCAGTGAGATTAATTTAAGAGAAATTTGTTACCATCTTGTAAAGTCGAAATCAGGAATAGAGGAGTGAGAGTGAAATAGAGCTCCAGCCGCGAGATTTTTTTCCATTAAGCTTAAGATAAATAATCCAGCAAATTTAAATGAATATAGAAATGAAGAGAGCTCTATTAAACGTGAACGGGTTTTTCTTTTATTTTTATTCATTCAATAAACACACAGCTTAAATAAAAGTTGTGTAATATTTAATGGCGATATTGTAAATTTAAAATTGATAAAAGAACTCGGCAATTTTTATCCATACTGAGCTCAAGTTATATGATCTGGAAAGCTATACAAATTAACGAAATCACTCTAATCAAGAAAGAGTTTTTACCAATTTTGTCCATGCAGAGCTCAAACTAAATCTAAAATGATCTAGAAAGCTGCAAAGATGTAAAGCAGAAATTTAAAGGATTGGAAAGATATCTTAAGGCGAGAGAGCGAGAGAAAAAGGCCTTTTTGCCATTTTTATCCATTCAATGAACAGAAAATATCATTGCCCAAGCTTAAAACTATTTATCATGGATGATTATATTAAAAAGTACATTAATTTGGACTGCCTTTAAATTGATAATGTGCACTTTGTTAACAATGCCTGCGCAATGAGGATGTGCAGGCAGAGAGAGTGGGATAGTGAATCTGCTTCCTTAAGTAAGGGAGGGGGGTCGGGAAGCGTACTGCATACTGCGTTCTGTTTACCAATTGTCCGCTCTCCTTTTAGCCTCTCTCTCTTTCCTTCTCTCACTGTTTTTCAGCCGTTGTTTATCTGTGCGCATTTCTGCAATGCCTGCTTTGGCTGCAGTTGCTGTCAGGTTAAGCGAAGTCACCGCTAGAGGTCAACAAAAGTCCAATGAACTCTGACTCGGACCCGAACTCGAACTGTTTAAAAGTTTGTAGTGTTGAAATGTTCTCATTACAGTTTCCGAAATTTATATACACTCTCAATGATGTTTCAAAGCTTTAATCGATTACTTTTATTGCTAAATATACAAGCAGTTGACAGTTATCGAACAGTAAACAGTATCGATTATTAACGTAACATAATTCGTTTTATTATCGAAATGTGGTCTGTTGATCTTTTACTTTACATATATTTACAACAATTATAGTATTTTGTCACACAACATAACTAAATTAGTTAATGTTTTCAAAATGTTATATTGATATTTTTTTGTTTACATATTGACACAAATTATTTAGTTTACTTTTACATGAATTTTTTGATTTCTTATTTTTGTAGGCCAATAAAATTGGGTTGCCGCCTTTCTTTTGCCACAATGGAGATCCGTTAACAACACCACCGCCCGCCCACTGTGGAATACCTCCCTATCAGTTGGATCCCAAAGCAATTGGTAAGCAAAAAAAATATATATTTTAAATAATGACAATTTGTTGATGCATGCCTTATTCTTACTATTATTATAGAGATCTGTTGTAAAGCCTATTAATATTTTCATTAATGAATAAATTTCAATATACTTAAAATAAAATAAAACAGAAATCAATGAATATAATTTTTATAAATAAATAATAAAAGGAACATAATAATAATAATAATAAAACTAATAACAATAATAACAAGTAAGATGCTGTAGTCGAGTTGGCTCGACTACGATATACCCTTAACCCAGTTGTTAAATATATTATAGTTTTATGGGCAAATTTCCCTTTAAATGATTTGCACTCAAATGTTCAGTTCTGCAAGGGCATTTCTTACAGAGTATTTTTGCTCACAAGCATAAACATACATACATGCAGACATACATACGTACACGAAACAATACTTATCGGGACTCTGTAGAATACACACAAATATATTGACGCTAGCGTCGATTATCATCTCTTTCTCACACATGCGCTCGCCAATTTATGCATACAGAAAATGCTTGCGGTTGCTGGCAGGAAGAAGATCAATATGAAAATATATTTTCGGCTATAACTTTAGTGTTTCTTATCCGATCTTAATGAAATGTTGGCATTTGACCAATAATATGTATAAGCATATAATGTATAAGTTAGAAGCCTTTGCCTCTTAAATTGTAGAATTTATTGCTATCGGAAATCGAAATGTATCTTAATCTGCGCCTGGTACACGAGAACTTATATTCCAAATTTGAGGTCGCTAGCTCTTATAATCTCTGAGATCCGCGTGTTCATACAGACGGACAGACGGACAGGGCTATATCGACTCGGCTGTTGATCTTGATCAAGAATATATATACTCTATGGGGTCGGAGATGCTTCCTTCTGCCTGTTACATACATTTGCACAAAACCATTATACCCTTCTTACCCATTTTTAATGGGTTAAGGGTATAAAAAGTAATAATAAATTAGTTGACAATCAAGTCTGTAGATCTCAAGACAGTGCTTAATTTATAATCTTTATATATAAATCTATAAATAAATACCTTCTGTTTTTCTTTTAATTTCTTTACATTTTATTTGAATACATTTGTATTCTGGGAAATACAATTCTGAAGCAGAATTTGGAGGCTAATCAAAATAGGAATGCTTTTCCTTTTTCATGGTCTTTAGTCCCCGCGATATTAAAATGCAAATTTTATTCCAGCTCGAATTCGTTCGACTTAGCGTAAAATGACATGAATATGATAATTATTTGGCAATTGTGTGGAAAATTGCAATCATTGTTTCAAGTATTCACTTCAAAATAGATATACTTAAATGAAAACATATATTTGGACAAACTAATGTAAATGTGGCTAAGAAGCTTGAAAATGTCAAGCAATACCTTTAAATCTTTTTATTTATATATTTATTTAATATTTCTATTAATTCTATACAGACGGGTCTAAACTCGGCAATCATGTAGGCGGAGGCGTCTACTCCTCCCAGCTTACCACTCGTCTATCCTTCAGCCTTCCGGTACACTGCAGTGTGTTCCAAGCTGAAGTTATAGCCATACAGGAAGCACTAAATTGCCTGAAAAGGTCAAAAATTAGCTCCTCGAGCGTTTACATCTATGTTGACAGCCAAGCGGCGATAAAATCCCTGGGTGCAATGTCAATAAATTCGACAACAGTAACATGCTGCCGCAGATCTCTTCAAGAGATGGCAAAGCAGCATGCTATCAGCCTAATATGGGTGCCAGGGCACAGTAACATTGAAGGCAATTGCATAGCTGATGAATTAGCTAGGAAAGGTACTCTGCTACCCCTCCTTCCTGGAAAGGAAGGTGTAAGCATGCCCCTAGCTACCTGCAAGCTCAGGATAAAGGAATCCAATAGACACAAGTCAAATGACAAATGGCGCAACGCCAACGGTAGTCGAATTGCTCGCCAAACATGGCCAAATTACAATAGCAAGCGCAGTAAGGAACTGTGCCTTCTAAACCGCAGTGATTGTTCCGCCGTGATCCGGGCAATTACAGGTCACTGGCTAGCGGGCTCTCACGCCTGTAGGCTCAATATCCCTTCTAATGATTTCTGCAGAAGCTGCAGAGACGAGGAGGAAGTGGAATCTCCGGAGCACTTCCTCTGTCTCTGCCCAGCTCTAGCAAAAAGACGTTCCACCTTCCTAGGAAGTCACTTCCTATCCGGCTTAACGCAGCTGGCGCACATTAGACCAGCCAAGATCGCAAAATACATAAATGCGACCGGCTGGTTTAACTGATCCAAATTTTTTTCCATGGGTTTTCCCGGAGCAGGACGTAGATCCACGGCACCACCAGGGATCATTAAATTGGTCTATGTGTGCTGACCTTTTCAGGTCACAGCCGTCATACCTAACCTAATATTTCTAAAAGGTTTTAAGAAATAACGCTTTAAAATTAAACACTCACATGAAGTTATAAAAACAAAAATTAAAAAGCAAAAATTAAATTAAATATTTTAAATTAAAGAAAACTGTAAATATATAAAAATTTAAATATTTAAATATATAGATACATATATGTTTTTATAAATTATGTACGCGTAATTTTAATAATAGCTACACGCACTCTAAACCCACTTAAAACAGCACTTGCAACAGGCAATTAACAAGTTGACGATCTCAGTTATATATATATATATATATATAGGGTAACAAGAACTACACAACAAACCCAACAAACCCAACAAACAACAATAAAAAGTAACCCAACCGCAAAGCTATTGACTTTCTCACCCTTCACCTTTTCAGCTCTCTTCTCTCTAAATACGAAATTCAAACAAATTATGAAATAATAATTGCACATGATGCGATTTTTCTACTATGCTCGATTACGGCGTATAAAATCATACGGCATTCATTCTGCCAAATTTCCCTCGCTTCAAAATTATTTCATGGAGTTTTTTTTTTTTTTTTTTTGTGGTGGTTGGCCGCTTAAGGGCTCTGTTAATGGTCCGTCAGTCTGTCCGTCTGTTCGTCTGGTCGAATCTAATGAGTACCAACGGCGTAAATAAAAGGCATGCACTTAAGAGCCTGCCTGGCGGATTACACGGCATTATGATCCTTAACAATGCCAAACTGCCATACTAATAATTGAATAACACAATAAAATCTCAGCCAGCTTCTTTCTGCTTGCTGCTTGTTGATCGAGGGGGGAATTAAATAATGCCAAATAATAATGCATTCACTTATTCATATGTTTGTGGTGGGATTTCACATTTAATTATGTGAGTGGCGTGTAATTTATTATGTTTATTTTAATGATTATGCGTGGACAAAATGTCGTCTCTTTAGAGTTTTAAAACCATTTGTTCAGTGTAAAATGTGTAGCAGATTTCCATTGCTAAATGTGGAAATAATTTTGGCAAGAGCTGGTAGAAGCAATCATATACAGTGTCTTGAAGCAAGATTGGAGCAGTGCCTAGTAAAAAATTGAATTGCCTGCCATAAACTCATTATTCAATATTTTTCAAAAATTTCAAAAGCCGATGGCGGGTACATTTATAAACCACCAAAATTAACATATGACCTTAATAAACTGTGATTTTCCCACCTGATAGGTAGGGTTATATAACAAAGTACCTCTTTTTATGGTGAAGCATGTTTCGAACAGTTACATTATGGACACCAGGGTGCCATAAATCACGGATTTTTACCTAAAGTTGAATTTTTCGGTAAAAATAGACCAATCCTCAGTAGTCAGTTTTGTTTTTTTCTGCATTTCGGGTGCAACGAGCCAACAAGGACTATGGACAAACGGACTACTATTGATCAACGGAAAATCATCCTGAAACAATTCAAAATCGGATATCCATATCGCCAAATAGCTAAAATGCTCAATCTAAACACCTCAACTGTATTCTACATCATTTGGAGTTTCATCGACGAAAATCGGACAGAGGACAAGGGCGGAATGGCACCAAACCCTATTTTCACCGAGCAGGACGAGCCGAGGATCATCAGGCAAACAAGGGGAAATCTTAAGCTATCTGCTCAAAAGCTAACTCAATAGGTGCAGGATTAAATAAGGAAAAAGTTCAGTATGGGAACTGTGCTCCAAGTTCTGCGCAACCATGACTTTAATGCCCGAGAACATTGGAAAAATAAATTTGTAAAAGCAAAAATATAGGGTCTAGGATGACGTTCGTCAAAATCCACTTGGGCAAGGATTTGGAGTTCTGGAACATTCTTATTTAAGCTTTTATACGCCAAATATGTAACTTTTTTTTAAAACTGCTCGAATTCAGCTTCAATATTTATTTTGGATTGTTTTCAGTTTTTGACTAATTTTAATTAATTAATTAATATTTTATTAAAAACTAAAGTTACTTTTTAAATGTGATATAACATTAAATAAATTCGCACTTAAGCATTTTGCGTTTTTTTCGTTGTTTAAATTTTATAGCACTTTTTAAAATGAAGTCGCTACCTAGAACAACTTGACGCAGATGCTGATCATTAATTATATGTCTAATCCTGATCAGCATCTGCGTCAAGTTCTAGCTAGCGACTTCATTTTATATAAATAAATATCAATATTAAAAAAAATGTTTTTTTTTTATTTCGTATAAATTATTTTTAATATGAATGAAAAATATGAATATAAAAATAAATATAAATGTGTAAACAGAAAACATAAACATAAATAAATATAAATACTTGTTTACCATTCACAATTCTAGCTATTTAAATGTTATCGATTACTGCCAGCCAGTTGTGCGTATATCGATTATCGCTAGCAATAAAGCGTTCAACACTAAATTAAATAATGATTTTATAAATTATATATATAATTATAATACATGCTTTTATATATTTATATTATTTATGTACATATTAGTTATAATAATAATTCCACTCAGAAAAAAGACAGGTATTTGAATAGCGTATTTTGACAAAATCTGTTAGCGCTACATTATGATTAAACGGCTAATTGCTGGACTATTAGTAGTGCTGAAAAGGGGGCGTTTTTTTCTCAGTTCTCCCCCTTTTTAAAACTGTAACTGTGAACGCCCCGTCGATTCTCCCTTTTGTCCCTTGTCTATTGCACGCCACTCCAGAAAAGGACCTTTTGGTATGTGTTATATGTTGTCTGTGTGTATAATCAACCCTCGTGACCCTGAATACAGAGCTCTCTCTGGTTCCTCAGGATCGTAGTCGCAATCGGCATCGTCATCGGCACATGCCTTTTTTTTTAGTAAAGAGATGCCATGGTAATGATATGCGCAGCGCAGCTTAAATATTGCCCAAGTATTGCCTGCGCTTGGGTTTGGGATTGGGTTTGGGTTTGTGTTTGGTATCTGAAACGGACTCTGCCCATTTTAAAGTAATAAGCCTTAATATGACATTTTTCAGTGAGGGGTTGACAATTTAAAGCTGGCAAATTGCTATGTGAATTATGGGTTGTGTGGGAGAGTTGACTAAATAATACTCTATATTTAAAGATTATATCAGACTTTAATTTTAAATAGTTTTAATGATAATATAAAAGCTTTTTTGGATACAATATATATGTTAAGTATAATAATGTAATTTAATAAACTGTAAATTTAAATTAGTAGTTGTATATTTATAAAGTTACAAACTTTAAAATAGTTTAATTTAAAAATGTGAATGCAAAACATCAAATGGCAGACAATGAATTATTATTTAGTTTTTTATTTTAGAAGGACAGGCTATATAAGTGAATGATAAATTGGATTTAACTAATTGTAGACTTTATAAATATACTTTTTTATATAACAGCAGATTTAAAAATTAAAGAAAACTAGTTTTTAATGGAACAACAGATAAATATATAAAAATATTACGATTATACGGTTGTCGGACCGAAAGTCGACACATATAGGCCATATTTGGCCAATTGTGGTGCCATGTAGATAGAGATTTAGACAGAAAGGTTATTCAAATAAAGAAAAGGAGGAAGAACGGACTACTACTGGACTAGACAAACAACCAACAACCATGCCTCCAGCAGGGTTCGAACCCGAGGCTGATTGATGTAAATGATGCAAAGACTCAACGCTTACGACCATCAAACCGGCCAGCCGATTCAATAAATATGCAAAAATAATTATTGCAGTAAATCCAACTTTATAAATATAGAAATATAATTTGTATATAAAAGTATATTACATAAATATATAAAAATCATTTTTATGGGACAGAGTTACTAAACATGGAAATAGCATACTTTATAGAAATGGAAAAACAGCATGTTTCATAACGCAACACAGTTGAGGGTTGTCCGACTGCATTAAGGGTATTTGCTTATATATATATATCAGTATCACTAATACGGAGCGACTCATTCAACTTGAAATCTAAAATACAAGACAGAAAAAAAAAATCTATAAGAGGAAACGCCTAATGAATAAAAAAACATGTTGCACACAACCACATAATAATGATGATGACATCCTTTTTGTCGTCACTAGAATTGTAACCCCGTAACCTCCTCACCCATGCTGAGGCGGCACACGCACTTTGCCCGTGGCTGATTGCTGGGAATAGTCGCCCTGACCAGAATAGAACCAGAACCCTACAGCGTTTTCTACACCCCTTTCCTATGCCATCCTTTCGTCCCTTCTCATGTGACAACCGCTTTTTTTCATTTATTTTTTTTTGATACAACCAACTTTGGTTTACTACAATAAAACTTGAAAATGACAACAAATGACAAAAGGGGGAACGAAAGATGCGACAACATTTTTTCAATTAAAATTAAAAGGACACGAGAACAGACTATATATATGTAGAGAACAGAGTATAGAGTATAGAGAATGGAGAAAGTACAAATCGCTAAATAATCCGATATTTACACGACTACTTTAAGCTCTATCTCCAGACAACAAGAAAGGGGGCAGGTTTTCCTCCCCTTTTGTTGTTATCTGCATTATCTGCATATTATTACCGAATGCAATTGTTCTCTCTCTCGCTCTCGCACCCTTTGTAAGGGAACCACTGATTTTTCCTATAGATAAACAAATGTTCACAAAAATGATTTGGAGTATACTCTCCAGTACAGAGTGCTCGATTCCAGCTGTTAAATATTGAATGATAGTTGAAATGGTCTTTTTTAATAAATAAAATATCATATTTTTAGCTAATATTAGGCTTTCTACTTACCCAATCTATTTTTAATTACACTTTAAATTGATTGAATAACTATTTTTGTTTTGCTGTTTTTCAGGTCTTACACGTCCAGCTTTGTATCCATTTGCTGCCAGTCAATATCCTTATCCGATGCTAAGTCCCGACATGTCTCAAGTAGCATCCTGGTGAGTTTATAATGGGAAACATAATTTATATTCAATATTAAACGACTTAATGTATATGTGCAGTTTAATATTTATTAAATTAAAAGTGTTTTAAATATTAATAAACCTTTTTTACTCTTAACCCATTAAAAATGGGTAAAAAAGGGTATAATGGTTTTGTGCAAATGTATGTAACAGGCAGGAGGAAGTATCTCCGACCTCATAAATTATATATATTCTTGATCAGCATCAACAGCCGAGTCGATATAGCCCTGTCTGTCCGTCCGTCCGTCTGTATGAACACACTGATCTCAGAGATTATAAGAGCTAGCGACTTGGAATATAAGTTCCCGTGTACCAGGCGCAGATCAAGTTTGCTTTATTTTATCGATAACTGCCTCAGTTTCTGAATTATCGATACATTTCGATTTCCGATAGCAATAAATTACACAATTTAAGAGGCAGAGGCTTCTAATGTATACATAACATACATATACATATTATTGATCAATTGCCGAAATTTCATTACGATCGGACCAGAAACACCAAAGTTATAGTCGAAAATATATTCTCATATTGATCTCATTTCTATCAGCAGCCGCAAGCATTTTCTGTATGCATATAAATAGGTGAGCGCATGTGTGAGAAAGAGATGGCATGATAATCGACGCTAGCGTCAATATATTTGTGTGTATTCTGCAGAGCCCCGATAAGTACTGTTTCGTGTACGTGTGTATGTGTGTATTTATGTATGTACTGCTTGTGAGCAAAAATACTCTGTAAGAAATGCCCTTGCAGAACTAAACATTTGAGTGCAAATCATTTTAAAGGGATATAGATGTGTGTTGTGTCCCCTTCTGGACTTAAAGCTCCTCCATCAACCCAAGCTCCTGCACAAATGCTAGAATCTATATTTGGTTAAGAGCTACTATGTCATTGTTTTTCATGACATGCGTCCCTAGGATGCTACATCTTTTCCTCGCTAAGGCGACACACTCTGCTAGGATGTGCATTGAGGATTTCTCCTCACATTCACAGAACCTGCAGTGGGATTCATGATAAGATATGCGAGGGCCCACCACTCCAAGATCTGTACCCTGGTTGTTGAGTGATCCGTCGGTGTACCATTTTATGGTGTGCGCTTTCATAGGATAGATGTCATTTAGTGACGTCCATTCCTTTTTACTACTCAAATTAACTTTGAAATTTCACTCGAATATGTATTCGGCTGTCATTTCGTCCCTAGGTTGGACCAATAGCGGAAGTTCGTCTGAAAGTCGTTGGGCATCTTTTTGGCTAAGGATGTGATTGCCCCCAACTTCTTCCGCTGACATCCTTATTTATTAAATATTGAATTATATATTAAATATATTAAATATATTATATATATTATATATTATTTAATTTCAGGCACACACCGTCGGTTTACTCGGCATCTAGTTTTAGAACACCTTATCCCTCCTCATTACCGATAAATACAACGTTGCCCAGGTGCCTAATATATGCATATATTTTTTACATATATAAATTTTAAATTTAAATTTAAATTTTTAGCGATTTCCCATTTCGATTTTCACCGAGTTTGTTGCCTTCGGTGCATGCCACACCGCATCACGTTTTAAATTCGCATCCGGCAATTGTGGCGTCCAGTTCTAAACAGGATTGCGGCGTACAGGATAGCACAACGAACAATCGATATTCAAGGTGAGTTTTGCACATTTATATATTTAATAATACTTAATACTTAATAATATTTTTTTCTGTAAATATAAATATATTTATATACATTATCTTTTATTTGTAAATATAAATTAAAATAGATTTAATTTAAATAATATATAGAAAAATACTTAATTTATAAATGTACAGATTAATATTTATTAAAAATTAATAGACATATTTACAATTAATTAATCTGAAAATAGAGCAAAAGAATCAATTACATCTACATTATTTATATTTATATAAGCATATATTATATAATGATAATTATTAATAATATTATTCTTAATTTATAAATATAAACATAGAGAAAGATATTAAATTGCTTCTATATTCTACATTTTGAAATTAAATATAAATATATAGAAATATATTAAATTAAAATGATATCTACTTAAAATATAAATATTAAGCAAGATATTACAAATTTAAAAATATATATGCACAATTCTTATGCTTTAAATATAAATTAGAAATAGCTTAAATTTATATAATATACGAATATAAATATTTGTAAGCCTATAAACACATATTTTTAGAGCAACAGATTAAAGTACATTAATTTTATTAAACATTTTAGTTAAGGATGCTGCTGCTGCTATTAGTCTTACACCATCTTCTTAGATTTGTATTGTAGCTTTTGTTTACTTATTTTTTAGTTATTGTTTTGTTTTTTGTTTTCTGTTGTTTTTTCTGATCCCCAATCTGTTAGTTTCACACTCGGTCATTAAAACGTCGACACACAAATATACATACATATACACACACACACACTTGCAAAATTTGAATGTGTGGGTGCATTATTCGTACGACGCCATATTTAATTTTAACCCCCGCTTCACACTTTCCCATACAAATGTATGTATGTATGTATGTATGCATGTGTATGTATGTGTTATGCACACACTTATAGAAATATCAAGTTTGTCATTGGACAGTTGTCGATTGGTTTGCGTCTGCGCCTTTAAAAATTCAAAACTTGCAACCCTTAAAAGGGAAACATTCCCTTTTATTTATTACAAGATGGAATTTAGGTATTAAAAAAAAAAAACAAAACCGAACCCAAAGTATATTTTGCAAAGTTAATATTATGTTTTATTTTCAGTTTAATCTAAATTAAGTTTTTGATTTATTTAGAATTGAAAATGCATTTTTATTTCCATTTATTTCATGTTGAAATTAAAATTGAATTGATTAATTTCTATCTTGCAATATTTGCTGCGCTTATAATAAATGTTTGGCTCTGTTATCAAAGCTAAAAGCAGAAATTCAGATTTTATCTTATCTGCCTTTTCCATTAGTAAAAATAAAAAACACACAAACACACGTAAATAACATAAGCAGGGAAATTTCCAATTGTTTTTTCCTCAATAAAAAAATTCGTGCAATAGATGGCGCCGCTTGTGCATTACTAGCAACAGCTCCACAACTGTTTGCATCAACGAACGGCAATTTATCAGTACTCCATTCTCTGATCTAGTGAAGTTTGTGAAATATTGTTAGTTTACAGTTAGTAGTTGAATTAAAGCTGTAAATAAATAAATAGCTGTAATTATATATTTGCTAGTATTAGTAGTTGCAAGGCAAAAAGTTGCAGTGCTTGTTAATAATGCGAAAATCTGACACAGCACGTTATAATTTAAATTAACTGCTAATACTTAAGTATCTTTTTTGAAACGATAGCTGTTATTTTTTGCAGTTTTACATACATTCTTGTCCACTATTCTGCTATTTTCCGTAAGTATCTCTCAGCTATCGCTATAGGCTTGCTCAACACAAAACTAACAAAATTGCAAATTTGACATTGCACTCCCTTCACAGATGGCGCCACCTGCCCATGCTCAATTCTTAGGCGCTCTTACACACACGCTTTCTCTCTCGCTTATACTCACTCTCTCGTGGCGCAAACCTTTGCTGCACTAGGGCACGCCGGCCTCTCTCTCTCTGCAAAAGAGCGCGAACGAGCGAGAGAAGGACAGAAAGAGTGCCATGCGAATAGAGTCTCAAATAGCAGTGCAAATTGTTAGCTTTAAAAGCCCCCAAAGTCGGAAGTAATTCGTCAAATTGATGGGCAGACAGTTTTATACTCGTTAGCGAAAATTCTCAAAAAAATATACAAATACAAATACAAATAAAAAATATAAACTGTGTGCAAAGAAAATACAACAGTTTCTAATAATAATAAATCTTTTGCAATTGTTAAACGTTGCAATGCAAAAAATATTCTCAACATATGCTAAAAATCAAAGCAAAGCAAAACGAAATTCGGAAATCTGAATGCATTCGATGCAGATGTGTGTGCGTGTGCCTCTATGTGTGTGCGTGTGTGTGCTATACTGAAAAGTAATTTATTTATTTGTAAATTGCATAACTGTGAAACTCATACAAAAAAATGCCTTAAATCTTATCTAATAAAAAAACAGACTTGTCTGCAGTAATTAGAGAAAATGTATCTACATTAAATTAACATACACACACACAGCCATACACATACACACGCACAAATTAATTGTGTTTAAAGCGTCAACCATAAATCAGATCACACACACATACATACATATACAACAGGGATACCTAACCAACTCACACACACAAACACGGCAAAGAGAACTTCATTGTAATACAATCATAACAGTTGAATGCTGTCTGTAAAGTGGAATGTGGAATTGGGATTGGCACATAAATTCAGTTTTTTAATCTATTTATTCAGTTATACTTGTTTGATTTTTATTAAATAAATATATATAAATTAACACTTCATTTATTTACTTGCATTGTACACACTGTTTAACATTTTCTATGCTGCACGCCTGTATGTATGTGTGTGTGTGTGTGATTAATTGTGTAGGCATGCTCTCAAAAATATGCTTGAAATCCGCAACAGGCAGGCAACAGGGTTATATTGTTTAGGCTTCTGCGCCTGCCGCGTCACTGTTGCTTTCTCTCTCTCTTGTAACTAAACACGCAAGTGGGAAGTGAGAATAAGGGCAAAATATAGTGCGAGTGAGAGTGAGCTTTTTAAAAGAGAGCAAAAAGAGAGGCATGCAAATTAATAAGTAGCAGAAACTCTTTCAGGACTACTTGCTCTTAATCTAAAAATAGCTGCAGTGTGTATGTGAAAATTAATAATAATCATAGTTGCAAAATTGAAAGATAGAGTTTATTTTTAAAGAGAACGAAAGCATAAAGAGAGGCATGCAAATTAATTAGCTGAACTGCTTGCTTTTAATATAAAAATAGTCACAGCTTGAGAAATAATGAGCTTAGAGACAATATATGATGTTTTTTTTTTTTTTTTTTGAAGAGTGCATTGCATATTGATTAGCATATACTCTGTATAGGACTACGCGCTCTTAATGTGAGTGGTGTAGGTCAAGAGAGAAAAGACAAATGAAGTGCGCAACTATTGAAAAGGAAACTGTAGCTCTGTTATGGATACAGCGAGTGCGAAGAATTATTCAGAAATTGCTCTCAACTTAAGAGGATCCTTGGATTATAGAAAGGTCTACGCAGATAATATTGAAAAAACAACGATTGAGAATAGCATGGAACAAAAAGAACAGCAGCCAAAGGACTTTTCCAAGCCAGTTGGCACACTAATCAAAGAGGCCAATAATAATAATAATAATATAAATATTAATAATTACAATATAAAAAATAATAATAGTAATTTTAAAAATAATAATATTATAAATAATAATTATAAATATAATAGTAGCAATAATTATATTAGTGGTATTGATGCCAGAATGGAGGATCACATTTTTCACACTCCGCAAACTGCCAGCTCGACTTTAGTGTCTGAGTTGCTTTTAAGACAACAGCAGGATTTGCTGCAGCAATGGTCTAAAATGGAGGAACCACACCGCAACTGGGAATTGGAGAAGCAACAACAACAACAGGAACAACAACAACAGCAACAACAACAACTTTTGGCCACACAAATGTTGTATGCACAATTTCTGCAAACACCGCAATTAAGCCTGGAACAGGAGCGAGAAAGAAGAGTTCATATCTTAGAATTTTCCGGCTTGAGCAAGTCTGCATTTGGAGCAGGAGCAGGGGGAGGTGCAGGAGGAGTAGCTACAGTATCATCCATGCAACAGGATAATAATAATAATAATCGAAATTTAAATGAGAGTAAAAAACAGACTCCAAATCAGAATCGCTCCAATCTGGATATAGTATCCTTAAATTCCAACTGGCAAACCAGTTCCAAAACGAAACTTAAGCCTACAAGTAGCAAATCGAAAAAGGATATTCAAACAGGAGCAAAAGCTTCAAAATGCTATTTTTTTCAGGCACAAAAAAAAGTGCTCTTTGATATTAAAAAAGGATTGGAGCAGTTAACAATGCTCTCCACACAATTTCAGATGAATTTGAGTGCAGAATTCGAACAGGACAATTCTTCCAGCTCAAGTTCCAATTTGGAGCTGACGGTGCAACGTCAGCTGGACACAAATCGGTGCAAGATCGAGGCAATGCTCTTGCAAGTGCGTCGCCTCTATCAGCAGTGGAGCAGCGCGGAACTTTACTATTTGCGTAGTCTGCAGAGATTAGGTTTAAATCCAATTACAACTAGGAGCAGTCAGCAATACACAGCCACACATGATGTAATGGCTCTGGCAGCAATTGCCTTATCCGCGGAGAGCACAGCTGAGGATGTGCTCGAGCAGCCGGAGCTGGAGCAGCAGCGGGCTCAAAACCCACGCAGCTTACAGGACATTGAGAATTTAATATTGCAGCAAGCAGCAGCAGCTGTAGTGAGGAATGGTTATAGTGAGAGCATAGCCAGCAGTGACTCCAATCCAACAGAGGAGGGAGAGGAGCAGGAGCATTTGGAACAGGAGCAGGCAGAAGATGAGCAGCTGGAGCTGGAGCAGTCTTCCCCATCAACTCCGCCCTGCATTTGGCATAGTAATTATAATAAAAATCCCGTCGAAATCAAGCCAGAAAATTGCAATACCGCCGTTGAGATTCTACTAGAATATGCAACCCTAGCAAAGCTGCAGGACACAACACCTGCCAACTCTTGCAAAATACCAGAGAATACTAGCATTTTAAATAGAGCCTCACCCGCCACAAATCGTTGCCACACTAATGCCACCAATGACTCGGTTTATTTAACCGAAATACAATTTCCGCCAACACCCTCAACACCCCCGACGAGCAGCAATAGCAGCTGCTCTACAGTTACTGCCGCCGTACCGGCAACGAGTGCCTCCCATAAATACCATCGTCGCAAATCAAGATATGCGCGACGGATCGACACAAATAATGCAAATAAAACAAACATAAATAATACAAATTCAAACTCATCTTCAACTCTGATAGCAAATCAGGATTTGAATGCTTGCACTACCGGCTATAAGGTGCTCGCTATTTTGCCAAGCAGTCAGGCTGCCTCCTCCTCCTCATGCTCCTCCACAACGGCACCGCCAGTCTTTAGGGATGTCTCCGCCTCCTCCACGGCAGTTTCTGCCCTCCAGGAACGCGCAATTTCGAACATGTTTAAGGCACAGTTTAATGCACTAACTGCAGCAGCGGGCATTGGCGCCGGGTGTCCTCCAGCGGCAAGTGTCCTTCATCAAGCCAATCCGGCGGACAGCTGTGCTGACGGCATGTCCTCCTTGTCGTCCATGTCCTCGGATGCACCCTACGATTTGAGCATTGGCACAAGGCTTAAAAAAATGTAATTTTTCATAGAAACATACATAATATATATTATATAAAATATTCAAAATATGTAAGAACATGTAAATTTGATAGCAAACGTATATGCAAATATTTAAACATATATAACAGGCTTAACAAAATTTGAATTTTCTAATTATGTACTTGTAAATATTAACCAGAGAGAACTTTGCAGTCGAACGTAACCGACAGCGAAATACTACGACACAATAATTTGTGTGCAGCCAAGAAATACTGTCTAAGTTTGGCTTTCAGATTAAGGTAGATATAAGATAGTTACCCTTCTGTGTTTGGCAACTGTAGCTCCTAAATTAAGGAAGATATGAACTTTTCGAGATTTTGGGGACGGGAGAGAGAGAGGTTGAAAAAAGGAAAAGAAGAAGGTTCCTAATAATCTTCCATTCAATTTTGGTAACTGTAGCTCCTAAATTGCGGGAGATATGGGCATTAATGGTTTTTTGAGGGCGGGAGTGGGCGTGGTCCAAAATTTGTTTACAGATGGAGGGTGTTACAATATACCTTTCAAATTTGGTGACTTAAGCTTTCAAATGGCGTGAGATATACACCAACAGGTGTATCGGCTTAGGTAGGCGGAGTAGGCGTGGCCATTAAATTTTGTATCGTTCTATTAGGGGAGTTACCAGTAACATATTTCCAAATTTGGTGACTAGCTTACAAATAATGGACTTATTGGGCCGAAGCTCCTGGGGGCTTTATATGCTGATCCTTGGAGAAGCTTACCAGCGTGGCATATGCCGATCTTTGAAGGACTTCGCCAACAACCTACCAGCCTGTATCCATAAAATTGTGGAATACATGTGGGTTTATCGATTTGCGAAAATCGATGTTAACGATTTTCTAGCTCCCTGGTTAACGTAGGACTAAAACCTTGACACTTTAACTTTTGAGGGTAATTTGAAGTACATGTTGCAAGTTTCATACAGACGGATAGCAGGACGGACATTGCACAAACGCACGGTTACCTTCGGTATCATTGTATAAAAATATATATACATGATTATCATACTTGAGTAATAAATATCGAAACAAATAAATATTATTTTACATAAATATTAATATAGATAGAGACTTATTTATAAATATTTTAAATATATAATAATGTTAAATATAAGCACATTTATAGACTAAAATAATTTAAATTTAATATAAATGTATATGGCTATTTATATATTTGTATTTGTCGAATATAAAACAGTAATGTTTAAATATCCTGTTTTAAGCAATCGTAAATACAAATATTCTGTTTATCATTTTTAGCTACACATTTTTTGAACTACTTATCCAGTTACTAAATGAATTAATTTAATAGTATTCTAATTCATAATTCAATAACTTAGATTACATAGTATTCTAATTCTGTAACTTATTTTGAATAGAATTTTAATTCAGACGAATTTATTATTCTAATTTCAATTAAATAGTATTGTAATTCATAAATTTAGATTTAGTAGTATTCTTAATAAAAATTCGGATTAAATAATAATAATAATAATAATTCAGATTTAATAAAATGAAAATTCACTAACTTAGATCAAATAGTATACGAAACGTAAATATATATATATATACAGAAATATATATATAAATATTCTTTATTTTATAAGTAAAAATATATATATTTATTTAAAAATGTATAAAATAAAAGAAAAAAAATATATATATGTATATTTATTTGATAATAACTAATATAAGCTAATAAATATTTATTCATATGCCTTTTTTAATAATATACAAAATATATATACTCTCTTCATATAATGTATATAATTGAATTGCAGAAACTTGGATATGAAAAGCTCATCGAATTCGCAGGGAAATAGCAACGATTGCAAGGATAGTTCTAGCGATAAGAAAAAACCGCATATCAAAAAGCCGCTAAATGCATTTATGCTCTACATGAAAGAGATGCGTGCCAAAGTCGTCGCCGAATGCACCCTTAAGGAGTCGGCAGCGATCAATCAGATACTGGGGCGACGGGTAAGCTGAAGTTGACCGATCCATAATATATAATCATTAAATAAAATGAAGCTTTAATAAAAATATAGTTTTTAGTGGGGGGAAACAAATTTCCAAAGCTCTGCGAATGTGTTTCTCAATTACTTCAGTGATAAACTCACTACATGTTTTAGAATAATGACAAAACTAACTGAAGGACTTTAAAATTATAGATTAGAGGGTTCCATTTAAAAAAAGAGAAAGAAACAAAGCAGTTGCAAAAAAAAATATTAATCAACTAATAATTCAACATCAATTTTTAAGTTTTTTTTTTGGTGTTCTTTTTGTTTTGATATACAAAAAAAATCGATGGAAAATTAATGATAATGATGATGATTAATTTTGTAGTGGCACGAACTATCCCGCGAAGAACAAAGCAAATATTACGAAAAGGCGCGACAAGAGCGCCAATTGCATATGGAATTGTATCCGGGGTGGAGCGCACGAGATAACTACGGTTACGTCTCGAAAAAGAAAAAGCGTAAAAAAGACAGATCGACAGCGGATTCGGGAGGTATTGCACTAAAAAAAAAACACAAAAAAATTATGCTCAAATTTGTTACACTATTTTCTTTATTATTATTCTAATTACTCTCTCTAACCGCATTCCAATTTTATGTTTTTTGTTTCGATTTCCATTAAAAATACATAAAAAAAACATGCATACAACAAAAATAACAACACACAACAAGCACATTATATCAAATTACAAACAACAATTTAGTACAACTAACAAATTAAAATTAAAATTTTAAATTTTAAAAAATGTAACTATTTATTGTAATTTGTGTAAATAATTAGAATAAATTAAACACTTGTAAAATACCCCAAAAATAACAAAAACAAACCAAAACCCCTCGAAAACCAACAAAATTAAAACTAGACTAGACTTAGACTAGACACAGACTATAGTTATATATATTTAGCTGCTTCTACGTATATTTTATAAATTTGGAATAAAGCTCTTGCTACGCTTATGTACATTTTTTAATTTTGGTTGTTGTTTTTTCTTTTCCAGACTTAATTATAATTAATAATATTATATATATATTATGGAATTTTTTTTTGTATTTGGTTTTGGTTCATGATTTGGCTTGAATTCTTTAGAACATAAATTACATATAATTAGCTAATATATCAGTTAGAAAATGAAGCTTAGGGTTTCAGGAATAGACTTTATAATTTCTTTTTAATTGTTAAAATTCGATTGCTACTTTAAAAGTAATTAGTTTTGTAAATTTTCTTACCTAGCATATTATCTATAAGAAAGGAATCTTAAAGCGAAACATCAAAAGACTCTCATAAAATTCCGCTCTCCATCTTCGATAAACTCTGGACTATACATTTAAGAGAGCAGTTAGTATTTATTTTTAGGGCTACATACATTTAAATACATCTATATATCTCTAAGGGGTTTCAATTGGCAATTATAATAAAAGTAATAGTAATAATAATAATAATAATAATATTGAAATACACTCCTCACGCTCACACACAAAAAAAAATATATACACTAAAAATATATATATTCAATTATTGTATTTATTCAATTGGCAAGCAAAGTCCAAAAAAGAAAACGGGAAAAGATAGAAAAACAAAACGAAAACTTCATTTTATTTAATGCTTTCATTTTCATAGAAATCAGATATATATATATATATATATATATATATATATATATTGAAACTGAATATATTCTCTGTGTGGACTTTCAATTGGCGAATGCATGCATACCCGAAACCGTCTACCAGATCGATCCGTCAAAGCTTTTCAACAACAACTACTACTATATTTGCGCAGTGTAAAAAGTTTAAGAACCGATGCTTTCCGTTACCAGAATGAAATAGTCGTCAGACATAATAAACTACATAAAACTAGCATGTACAAAAAATAGAAAAAAAAAACTGAACGAACGTTTGATTAATTTTTATATCTGTCTTTATTTTTTCAACATTTTCCAACTGCGCTTAACGCATAAAAAAATAAAAAAAAACACACATAAAAAAAAATAAAATAAAACTAAAAAACGGAAAAAATCGAAACAAAAATATACAAATAATATACAAAATATTTGTCGCGTAAATCCCCTTCGAAACCCGCTCCTCCTCTCGTCCACGCAGTGGCATGCGCTGGGCCGCGAGGAGCAGGCGAAATATTATGAGCTGGCTAGAAGGGAACGCCAGCTGCACATGCAAATGTATCCCGATTGGAGTTCGCGCACAAATGCCACACGTGGCAAGAAGCGGAAACGGAAACAAGACGCAAACAGCAGCAACAACAATGATGGCGGCGGCGGCGGAGGTTAGATTTCCCTATATATACATATATATTCTCTCTCTCTATAACATCACATTCTGTCTAAACGACAAAAAAAAATATAAAAAAATCAAAAACCAAATACCAAAAACAAAAAGAAAAAGAAATCTGATCCAACAATATATCTTCTTAATTTTGTTTTTTATAAACATATAAAAAAAATTGAATTTATGTACATAAATGATAAATAATTAGAAACACTTATTGTGGTCAAGGCTTTGCAATTGAAATCAATATATGGGCTAATATAAGTCCTGAAATTCAGAAACGATTTGCAAAATTTATAATTAATTATAATCAAAAAATATAAATCATGTAGGATCTAATTGGAAGCCGACTTTTGCCTATATTTATATATATATATATATATAATATATGTATATATATATATATATATAATATATGTGTATATATATATATATATATATATAATATATGTATATATATATATATATATATAATATATATAAATAAGTGTGTGAGAGCAGTTTTTGTTTTCGGCGCAAGTCGAAAGAAAATCATGCAAAAAATAAAAATAAAAACAGTACACATATGCATATAAATCATAAATTAATCATGCAATCAATCGCTCAATCATTCATCAAGCGTTGTCCTGCACAAAAAATATGAAAAAATTTTATTGAGATTAAATTAATGTAAAATTAATCATGAATATGGCATATAAATTGTAATTGTATTTAATTAAGTAAATCATTTAGTGCATTTATATATGTATTGTATGTACACTCCAGAAATTAATATTTAATAATTAATGAATTAACAAATTAACAATCGACAAATGGAAATCATTCGCTTAATTAGTAATTAGCTGGTGCAAATAGTGAAATAATAAATAGCTAAATTCCACTGATAAATAAATAATAATTAATATTAATAAATATAAAGACGAATACAATATTTATATTTATATTGCATAAATAGTTTAAAGTGCTTATTTGACTATTTATCTTTTTAGTGATATTTATTATTATTACTTATATATCTGTCAGAGAAAACTGGCTAGATGTAAGAGATTTAAAACAATAATAAATTTAAAGATAAATAACAAAAGAATAATTAAATATAAATTATAAATAACTTTAAATCCTTATTTAATTATTTATTAAGTGGAAACTAGCTAAGGAAAATAATAATTACAGCTACAGCTGTCAAGTAATTACTAATATATGTAAATATTGATTAATTGTTTTTCTGTCCTCATTTCTTGTAGTGTATATCTTCTCTCACTCTGCTTTCCTCACTGTGTATGTGTGTGCTTTTAATTAAACTTAGTCAGTGATTGTAGTGAATGCTTCTCAGCGAGTAAATGTTCTGCTGCCCCCAACAACTAACAAAAAAAAAACCATATTATGTTCATTAACCAACAAATATTATATTCAACTAAATATTATATCATATGTATCTAAATGTCATTTATATATTCCCCTAGGCAACAATATGAAAAAGTGTCGAGCGCGCTTTGGATTAGACCAGCAGAATCAGTGGTGCAAACCCTGCAGGTAATTTCTTAATTATTTAAACAAAGTAAATTCTGCGTAACCTATTACTATTATTTACTGTATTAACTGCGCTTATGTGTTAATATCAGTATTAATTAAATATGAAATAAAATGTGCTCATCTAAATTTCAAATTTATAATCATTAAAACAGTGAATTAACTGCTTTTTTGTGCAGTGGATTCCTCAATCATCCATCAATCATAAGCGCAGTAAGAAATCCTCTATGTACATATGATAAAAAAAAACCTTTAAACATACATCTATATTAGAGTTGTACGTGGTAGAAAGTTAGAAATTCACATTTTAAAATTTATAACAAAGAATTCATTATTACAGTTCAAGAATATTTCACTTTTGATAATATTTTTAAATATATACAGTGTCTGGAAGTTTATTTGGAACAGTGTCTATCAAAAATTTTAAAGTGGTATAAAGCTTAAACAAGAAAAAATCCAAAGTGCTTAAATGCCAATTTGTTTAATGTTATATCACATTTGAAAATAAAACTTTAGTTTTTATTAAAATATTAATTGATTAATTAAAATTAGTCAAAAACTGAAAACATATCCAAAATACCAAAAGCAGCTTAGTTGGAACAGTTTTAAAAAAAGTTACATATTTGGCGTATAAAAGCTTACATAAGGATGTTAATACTTAGTATGATAACCTTTTGTCTTAACAACTTTCCTTAACCTATTATTCATGGAAGATACCAACTTCCGGGTAGTTTCTGGGCTGATCTTGTTCCACTTCTTGTTGTTGATCTTGTTTGCTGGATATGTTGTGATTCTGGATGTTATTTTTCAGCAGAGCCCACAAATTTTCAATAACATTTAAATTTGGAGACTGGGCCGGTGGAATTGTATTGTGGGGGCAGTTCGATTTAAGCCAGGACTGTACTATTCCGCTCATATGCTTGGGATCGTTGTCCTGATGGAACCGGAAAGCACATCGGACTCCAGCTTCTCGGTACTTTTGAGTAAATTTTCCTTTAGTATATTAAAGTACACATACTTGTCCATTGTTTCAATAAACACAAAATTTCCGACACCGGCTGCCGAGATATATGCCCATACCATTACACTTCCTCCGCCATGCTTGACTGCTGCCTGCCTTTAAGTGTTTGGGATTCAGCTCAGTATTGGACTGTCGCCACACATAATTCCATCCGTCCGGGCCAAGTAGATTTTGGCAAACGTTTTGCATTTTCCGTGGTACTTGGGCCTTCAAGTCATTTTTGCGCAAAACCTGGAGCACAGTTCTCACACTGAACTTTTTCCTTATTTTATCCTGCACATATTGAGTCAGTTTTTGAGCCGATAAGATTTCCCCTTATTTTTTTGATGATCCTCGGTTTGTCCTGCTCGGTGACAATCTTGTTTTTTTGCCATTTCGCCCTCCATCCAATTTTGGTCGACGAAACTTCAAATGATGTAGAATACAGTTGAGGTGTTTAGATTTAACATTTTAGCTATTTGGCGATATAGGCAATAATATATTTTATGTGAAATAATATTCAAAAAGAAACTAAGAAGAAATTTCTAGCACAATTTCTATCTACTCTGATCTGTTGATATTTTATGAAAATATAATTAAAATCGATAAATATTAAAACTCTGAATCGATAATTAATTATTCATAGTCCTCTATTATATTTAATTAAATTACAACTCTAATATAAATGTACACATAATATGTATGTATGCGGATATGACTTATGCTGAGAAAGACCCAAAATATATAGCCTCAATATAAATGGTTCCATTTAAATTGTTGTGTCTATATAAAGTAGACAAAAACACACGACTTACCATTCAAATATATATCACACAGCGTATTCCACACACCATTATCTACACCACATATATTTTAAGCCGTACCAGATATACACATACACACAAAACACACATACAGACACACACACATATATAGATACATATATATATATATATATATATATATATATATATATATATATAAATCGGTATAAATCGGTAAAAGTGACAAAAGGCCATTTTGCATGCAAAAAAAAATTAAAATCTAAAAAAATGCTTGCTCTCTCCTCCCTGACCCCATGCCCCCTGCACAGGACCAAAGATCTTATTTTAATTTTTCAAATGTATATATATATATATAGTTTTGATATCTGAGTGAATCTTTAAGTGAATATTGCAACTTTCCCCATCACTTCTGGTGATAATAGTTTTTTTTTACAATTTTATACTTTGTTAAATGGGAAGCACTATTTAAATTTAAGTAATCCAATGAGACAGGGCTTTGAAGTTGAAAATTTAAATGAAATATGGCAGGCATTCAATAATTGAAAAGTCCTGTAAGTCCCTGTTAGATCCTTTAGAGTCTGCCAGTTTTTCAAAGCTATCTTTTTTGAAATTTGCATAATACTTATTATATATTGTATACATTACATATAAATGACTATAATATATAATGCATATATTATTTATATACTATATATAAAATATATATAATATATAGAGCTGTTATTGATTGATAAAATTAGTTTTGTATAGTTTCCAGTGTTTCTAGGCCAGCTAAATTTTACAGAGTTCTGTCTCTAAAGTTGAATTATAAAGACGATTTCTATATACTCTAGAAATAGTCTACTTACACATAATTCTCCGATTTTTTGTAGTAATAGATTTGCTAGATATTCCACTCAATTGTTGAATTTGTAATATAATTTGTTTTTACTTTAAAATGAGTTCTTGGCTGAGGTTTTCTTTATTTGTTGGTTTGAAAAGATTTCTGTACCAAAACTCTTAAGTTGTCAGTGCTAAGATCTGTTGATTATATCATATAGCTACCAATAGCTAATTGGTGGACTCGATAGTCAATTCCTTTGGAGCATCTGCAGCAATTCAGTTTATAATCCTAAAATTGCGTCTAAAATAAAATGTGTATCTGTGTTCAAATCTTATTGTGGAAAGATATTTCAATATAATCTCTAATAACTAACTATTGAGTGAATTGTTTAAAAGTTGTCCAATTTCAAATGATGCTTGCATTAAAAAGATTCTTATTTAAACACATACTCAACACAATACACACAAACACACACGCACATACACACACACACAAAATATAAACACTATAACAAAAACAGACTGTTTTGAGCGCTCTTTCCTAAACTAAATCCTTTAATTCCTCAATTGTTAAGCAACTCTCTGAACCAACTCAAAAATTGATCTCTTAACTCTCAAACTCTCCAATTGTCAACTCTCAACTCTGCACTTATGAACTCTACAATTATCAATTTTCCAAATCTTAATTGTGAACTGTCCAATTATCAAATTACACCTGGAATATGTCCATTTACCGACTCCTCAACTGTAAACTGGGAACTCCGAATCTCAAATGGGAACTCTTCAATTATCAACCGGAAACTCTCCAAATGTCCAATTAACATCTGCGAACTCTCCAATTACAAACTCTCCAATCGAAATTCTACATTCTTAGTCCCAGTGTTGGCTTGGGCGTCCTTGCAACAGGCAGCAACAGCAGCAGCAACATTGGTGGCATACTCACTGCCCCAACCGGTGGCATGGTGGGTGTTGGTGGCATCGGTATTGGTGTCAATGTGATGAATAGCATAAGTAGCATAGGCATGCTCAATCCGACGACGACGCCAACGACGACGGTCATGTTGCCCAATTCGTCATCGAGTTCCTCATCCTCATCAACATCGTCTTCGCATACGACGCATCTCCAAATGATGTCCAGCACTGGCAATGGATCAGCAGCACCTATAAATGGGGGAGTAGCAGGGTGTGGTGGTGGAGGTGGAGGAGGAGGAGGAGGGGGAGGAAGTGGCGCCTCTGCGAGCAATCAACAGCTATCGCCCCAAGCTCCGCCAACTTATGTAAATTTGTAAAAAAAAAAAAGAGATAAAGTAAAAGACGAAGATCATCATTAGAGCGATATCATCGCTTCCCCCTCTAGACCCTACCCCACCCCCATCGAGTGGACGGACAACAAGCCATAAATTGCATACCTAATTAAAAATCAGATCGAAGAGAGGCAGGCGCATCTCAATCAGCATTTAAAAAGCCAGTAAATAAATAATATTAATTCTACAATCACAATTTTTGTTGTATGCCAATAACTAAAAAACAAAAAACAATTACATATATAAAAAAAAATTTTGTGTTCTTTGCCAAACAAAAATAACAAACCGCATTAGCAACAATTATTTTTTTGTTTTTTTTATGTATACATTTAATATAATTTGTATTTGTAAAAATCAGAGAAAATCACTTGATCTCATTTAATCAGCATCTTAATATAAAATTAAAGCAAAGCCATTTTTGCCCAGGCAGGCTTTAATTAATGTAATTAAAAATTTCAGCTTTTTTCATTTATTCGATTTTAAGTTAATCTTTGTGTTTATTTCAATTCGGGCCTTCAAATTACACTTTAATTTTGAGCTAGTTTATTTTATATATTTTAATTAAATAAGACCTATTAAATTGTGCTGATGCGGCATATAAAAATGACTTATATACATGTCGTACATATATAAGACTGATTCCTAATTACTTCAATGTACATACAAATTTTATTTGCTGTTTTATAAACCAACGTTTGTTGTATTGATGTTTTAATATTCCCTATAATATATATAATATTAATGGACGCATATAAATATAATAATATAATTATATATGTAATTATTTGGGGCATATATAAGTATTTATTTACTTATATATGTAATTAAAGCATTTATATAATTATTTATATATATATATATTATTTGATTATATATTTATATATACATTCACGTATATCGTTGATAAATAATTAATGAATTAAATTGAATTAATTTATTAATTCTACTTACATCGAACTTTAATTTAAATTTTTTGCTAGAGCTGTTTGATGTTGTTGTTGTCCTTGTTGCTGTTGTTGTTGTTGCAGTTGTTTGCCTTTTGTTTTTATCTTTGAGTTTTGTTTCTTTATGAGTTGTTTCAACATTTATTGTTGATTAGCCAACGATTTATTACAATTTAATATTCGACTCCTGCGAGTAACGTGAGCATTTTTTAATTTAAGGTTTGCTTATGCCCCTAACTAACTTTTTTATACATTATTATTTTGTTGTTATATATATATTATATATATATATATATTTTTGTGTTTCGTTGTCTAAATAATAATTTGGGTCTTTTCGAATTGGAATTTTTGGAGACCACTGCGAATCTGGTTCAATTTACCTCAATTATCAGACTTAGTTGCATTTTTTATTTATATATAATAACTTATTCAAGTTTGAAGCCGGATTTCAATGATTAAATCATTTTTAAGAATTGTAAATTTGTTAAATATATATCAACGTAATTAATACAGAAAATTAATACTTATATATACATATAAATATAAGAAAATAATTGAAACACATAAAATTACTAGTGCTTTCTTAAATATGTTTATAAAAATAATTGCTATAATGATGAGAATAATGCACTCGGGTTAATTTATTATCTGTTTCTCAACGTATTTTTCTTATAATTACAAAAACAATTTTGTTTACTTTTTTATATTTTTATTGTTGTGGTTTTTTTTGTTATGTGAAATTCCTGCATGCATTTATTAAAATAATAAACATAGGAAATTTAGAAAAAATATATACATATATATATATGAAGAGGGGACCCAAATTATTGATAGAAAACAAGTGTATATATATTATTTTATATAAGTTTTATTATTTGGCATTTTAATTTCAAATGCGGGAGAAATCGCGAAATTTTATTACATAAATATATATTAGACAGTCAATGCAGAGATTTAACATTTGTCGTTTTGGAGAGCACCCATATACGTTTTGAAAAAAAGAAACCCCAAAAAACTGCTTGCTTTTGATTTAGTGTAGTATTCTTTTTTTTTGCACGATTGAACAATTTATTTTTTAAGCATGCATTTTTTTTTATTAATTTATGAATCAAATGTCAATGGTCATTTTGTGCATTTGTTGTGTGGAATGCCTTAAACATATATATATATATATATGTAATACATTTTAAATCATAAATTTTACACTGAATTCAACTAATTAAAAATTGTTCTCTTTCTCTCTCTCTCTCTTTTTCTTTCTCTTTCTATATATTTTATTTCCATTTTCGCATTAACAGACGTAAAAAGAAATGCATTCGTTATATGGAAGCGCTGAATGGAAATGGCGGCGGCAGCCAAGAAGATGGCAGCGGCATGGATGACACTGGAAATCTGAGTCAGATGAGCGACGATGACGAGGACGATGATGATTTGATCGGTGGCGCCGGCGACGTCAGCTGCGGCAGCGGTGACGAAACCGAAACGACAACAACAACGACGACAGCGACGGCGACGACAAATAAAATTCCCGCGGATAATGAGGACAACGAGTCAATGAGTCAATCGCTTTCCAGTCCGGGTTGTTTGAGTGGCCTTTCCAGTCTGCAGAGTCCCTCGACAACGGCCAGTTTGGCCAGTCCACTTAACATGAACATGTTAACTAGTCCAGCGACGCCAGCCGTCGCCAGCAGCAGTAACAGCAGCAACAACAATATGCTCTCTGTCTCCCTCTCACTGGCAGTAGCTGAGAGCAACAATAATAGCAGCAGTAGCAGCAGTCAACAGCCGTCAAGGTTAACAGCCATGGCGGGCACGGCTTCCAGCAGCGGAGGCTCTTCGAGCAGTAGCCTTAACAGCAGCAACAATACACAAAATACCTCAACAACAACAACAGCAGCGATAGCGTCTCCGGCGGCGTCTGCAGCGGCGTCAACGTCAGCGTCCGAGCGCGCCATGATGCTTGGCACACGCTTTAGCCATTTGGGCATGGGCCTTAGCCTACAGGCAACAGATCAGCAGCAGCAGCTGTTTCCAGGTGTTAATAGCAGCAGCAATAACAGCGCCAGCCACAATAACAGCAGCCTGCCAGCTACGAACGGTTTTAGCGGCTACGCTTGCTTAAAAGTAACAGCGCCAACAGCAGCGACTTCACTACCGCTCGCCGCTTCTAGCAGCTTGCATCGCAATCCGATTGGTGCGAATCCGCGGGACATAAACAATCCGCTGAGCATTAATCAGCTGACCAAGCGGCGAGAGGAGCACAATAATATTGCATTAATCGCTGAGGCGCAACAACAACAGCAGTCAATTTTGCGGCACAATCCCTATGCTCATCATCAACAGCATGCACATCAGCATACACAAGCACAACAACATCTACATCAGCTTCCACATCAGCTTCCACACCAGCATCCACACCAGCATTCACACCAACATGCGCTTGCGCATGCTCATCACTCGCTATTCGGCAGTACTCTGAGTCAACATTTTCAGCAACAGCTGTTAGCAGTCTCTAACAGCAGCAGTAGTGGTAACGTTAACAGCAGCGTCGTCGTCAGTTCTGTTAACAGCTCTGTTGTGCCAGCGATCGATGGGCCGACGTCTTTGACTAACATAAAGCGTCGCAATACAAATGATCCGCCGACGGCGGCAGCCAATGGCAGTGCATCTGAAACGGGCGCCATAAGCGTTTCATAGCAATCTGGAATATGCATAAGAATAATAGCAACGTGCAATAAGTACAACATCTACCCCGCTTTCACTCTCTCTTCTCTCTCTCTCTCTCTCTCTCACTCTCTCTCTCTGTCTGTCTGTCAAAGCCATCGTCATAACGTGTAACATGTGGCCATTAATATTAATTGGAAAGTGCCAAAAGCTACATGTGCACCCTGTATGTATGTATGTACCCGGTACACCATGTGTACAATTAAAGGCCAGCAAACGAATTTAGTAAGCGAAAAATAAATAAAAGCATAATTCCAGTGTGAACTAGTCCTGCTAAATACACACACACATGCATACACCTAAAAAAAAATAGCTAAAGCTCTGAATACAAAATAAACGTTTATCAATTAATATACTTATGTTCATATATATATATGCATAGATATGAACTAACCATGTAAAGAAGAAAAGATTTAAACATGCATGCACACAAAAAAAAACTTTATTATTTAGCAATTTGCCACTGAATGCTGTGCATTTAATTAACAAGTTTTTTATAAATTTGTAATTGGTTTTTTTATAGTATTTTTTTTAACTCAAGTTAAGCAAATTGAACGAACAGAAAAGTGTATTTCCAATTGCTTCCAAGGCTTCCAATATGTTTATACATTTCCATTAATGTTAGAATAGAAAAGCTCAGTTTTGTTATTTCTTACGAAAGCCTTAATTTGAAAACTTTAAATAGAAAGCTTTTACACTGCTAAAATATATAAATCTACACACATATATAAAAAGCATGTTTACTTGCTTACACTCAAAAAAAATAAAATATGAAATCAAATTAAATAACTATTGTTCTTAAAACCAACAGTATTATTTATAATTTTTATCATAAATTTATATATGTGTGGTTGTGTGTAAACATGAAAACAAAAAAGAAACAAACGTACGAATTTATTGACAAAATTGGACCTGATATAGCTGCTATAGCAGATTAAGTATCCGTGTGTCTGTCTGCCTGTCTATATTTGTGTATATATGTTCATGAGTATATATAGCGCTTAAAATAGATTCCTTTGCAAAAGAAAAAGACAAAAATTATATTTTTATATATATATTTTTTTAAATACTTATTTTATTTTTTGTTTCTTATTTTATTATTTGTTAAAGGTCACTTCTACTTTTTGTCAAGTGTATGCATGTAGTTATTTAGGTGTGAACCAATTGGAGAATGAATCAGAAAAAGAAAGAAAAAAGCTTTCAATAATAGCTTATACTGGAATACATACACACGTGCACACACACATATATATATATATATATATATATATATAGTTTGTAGATTTGACGTTGTGAAAAATTCATATTTTCTAACTTTTGCAAAAGAATGTATTTTATTATTGACTTTTAATTGGTTTCTTATTTTTCTACTATTAAATGGATTTCTTTAAACTAGTTAACATTAAAATTAACAAGATTAAATTACTTAATTACTTAATTAATTGTGGAATTTTAAAAAACATGGGTACATGTATTAGGGCCGCTTTTCAGTACTAATTACTGAAACGTTAGAACCATATGTCAATTGGCCGGGTGGCTATTTAATGTGACTTCATTGACACCGTTTTGTTGCTTAATCTATCCTCTAATGGATCTGATCGATATTTTTTAGATTACTTTTCACTATGCTTAATAATGTGCCATATTTCCCAATCTGGTCGCTAAAATGTGTTAAATCGCATATTAAATCTCCATAGTGAAAACACTTTCTGGGCAGTCCAAAAATAGATAATTTTGGTTTTAAACATTTTACAATTAATTAAATAATTTAATCTTGTTAATTTTAACGTTAAGTAGAAAAATATAAAACCAATTTAAAGTCAATAATAAAATACATTTTTTTGCAAAAGAAGTTAGAAAATATGAATTTATCTCATTTGCGAAACACTTTCTAGACAAACTGTGTATATAATTTATTATGTTTGAATAAATGTGTGTGTGTACATATGTATGTATGAATGTGTGCTCACATAGATATTTTATCAATTAGAATAAGCGTTTAACATTTAAAGTTGTGAATTTCTATTAAATGTGTATGTAAAAAACATAAAGCCAAACATTCAATGCAGAAAACAAGTATAAATATGAATATATAAATGTAAATGTGAATTTAATTAATGCGATATTAACAGAAACAGTGTATGTTAATGTTAAGTACACACACATATTTATATATATATATATATATATACATATATAAGCACAACAATGTGTGTTAAGCCATTGCCAATTATAAAAAGACTGTTAAATAACATATTTAAATTAATATAACACGTGTACATATATCACATACACTTAACATGCAAGCGTGTGTTAAATCTGTTAAATGCTGCACGGCACGAATTACTTACATACATTCACATATGGACACACATATGTATGTATGTATGCGTAACGAATCACAATCACAAAGCCAAATACGATTGACGACGGATGAGGTGAACTGAGCTGAGCTGAGCTGTGGTGATTTGTCAAATATATATATATATATACATATATATATATATATATATATATGTATATGTATATCCCACACATGTGTATGTATATTTAGCTTTAGTAAAAGAAGAAGAAAAGAAAGATTTATATTTAAGTTGAACAATGCTTCCAATTTTCTGTGTTTTTTTATTTGAATTTTTGTACGTTAATAACTAGTGCATATGTGGAACCGTTTTGCAATATCTATACACTTTTATTTATTTATTTACCGTTAACTCTTAAGTTTGAATAATTCTACTTTTGTCATTTATGTACCTACATACATACATGCTGTTAACAAACAAAAGCTCCGCAAATGCCTTTACACATGCACACACGCATATATCTGCTAAGCTTAACACTCAACTCAACTCAAGTCAGTTAATGCTGCCAATTAATTATTTGAGAAGCATAAAATACTAAATGAACACACAAACACATATACTTACGTAGGCATGGATTAGTAGATCAATTTGAGCAGTCTTAGGTAAATGTAAAATGGGCTTACATTGCCAATTAAAGTAAATGTTAGATAACATTGACATACATACGTACGGGCAATTATACGTGCACTGGTGATATGTAAAGCCTTGAGTCGCCCTGCGTTTTTCCGAGTCTGTGCGCCCAAGCTTTGCAGACCGTCGCTTAAGCTGTGAGTCACCCTGTGCGGCTCGTAATGGCACTGTGTATTTTCGGTCATGCATGACTCACCATGTCTGGTCGTGTGCGTTTGTGTGTGCATGTGTATTTCAAATTCAAGACACGAAACAAGAAACAGGCAGAGCTGATTACGATTTACGCGGTTTTTGCATTAAAACAATAAGAATAAAAAAATAACCTAAGTCAATAAATTACACTGATTGGTTAATTGTTCCGTTTATTTTTTAGTAGCTCTATAAATTGTAAGTAGGCAATAGTAATTAGTAAAGAGGTTAAATATAATATTAAATAATATAATAAATACATACATATCTAGATTTACAAAGTATTCTATATATATAAATATATATAAATAAATACATATATAATAAATACATATTAAATGTTATATACACCCCTACTTATTATACAGATAGTAGTTATATTATATGCATAAAAAGAAAAATCATGCATTCACATGAGAAAATAAAACAAACATTAAATTGGTAAATATAAAAAATAAATGTACGATATTTAAATGAAAATATCAAAGCAAATATGGTATAATAAAAAACAACAAACAAAAAACATGTTGAGAAGAGAAAAAACAGTTTTTTTACTGAATTTGTGTGGTTTTTATTTTTTTTTAACGATTACTGTTCTCGATTACTGGGAATAACCTTTAGAATTTACCCAAAATACCACCATAGTAAGTAACTATTTGTATGGTGAGTAGTTTCATTGGTAAGTTAAAATTACAAACGATTGCTGTATAATTGAAATATATAAATTCATCTATTTATATATATTCTTATATATTAACATAAATACATACATACACATAGGGTTTTTTTTAATAAATAACTAAAATGAACGCTAAATATTGAATACATTTTTTAGTTGCAATTATTAAAATGTAAGCGCATATATATTATCTGATAGATATCATTGCTAAAAGAGAAGAGTTGGCGTTTAATAAAAAATATTTATTTATTTTTTGTTGCCAGCTGCTAATTGTTTTGTGTCATTTATTATATTGTGGGAAAGGCCAAATATATATTTATATTTTGAAGTCATATATTATTTTTTAACAATAAACATTTATACATTATGTGGGTAGATATAGTTTATTTGAACTCAGTCTGCATTAAAACAAACCGATATGTATTTAAATTAAGCTCAAACGAACACAAACTAAATCTTTTGCAATTGTTTTTCTTATGTTACATAATTTAAATTAATTTTCGGTCGAACAATTGTTTAGGTTAGAAGATTATTTTGCTAGATTTTTTATTAAATAACAACAAACAAAAAAAAAATGATGCTGATGAAGAAATATGCATGTAGTATAATTTAATAAGTGAGAGTTAGTTTTCCAATAATTAATTTATAAATTGTATATTTGATAATCGTATAATATATTTAAGAGGTAATAATGTTTACGATTCGTTTTCTGTATTTTTCTTATTGTATTTCAAAAGAATTTTTTGTTAAGTGTATTTAAAAGGAATTTGTAGCATTTTTACCATTTCTACCAGAAAGAACTGTTCTTGCTTAAAAATAACAAAAGTTGGTATTATACTCCATTAAAAAATATATGTTATATAAGCTGAAACTGGTGGCCATATTAAATTGAGTTTATATATAGATATATATATATTAATGCTCTTCACATATATATTGTTATATTTTGTTGGTGTTTTGGCTCAAGTTAAGCTGGGAAGTGAAAATGAAAGATAAAGCTGGGCACGAACTTAAATTTAGAACCACCCGCCGCTTCCCAGCTTCGAGCTAAGTCCACCAATGCCCTTGCCCAGTAAATTGCCAACACGCCCAGCTACTACATTGGTAACAGCTGCCGCCTGCGAGGCACCCATTTTAGCCTTTGGTATCCCACCACGCGATGAGGATCCACCAGCACCAACAGCCTCATCTCCCGCATCCTCCTCATCCCCATTGCGAACATCGTCTCCGTTTCTACAAAAGAATATTCAATTAATTATGAAAATTTCTAGAAGTTATAATAATTATATTATTATTAAATTTACTCATCGCCGTCGGCTACGTCGGGCATTGTCAGGGCACAAGTCGCCTCCTCAGCAGTCATTCGTTGTATAACTGTCTGATATGATTTTGAATTCAGTTTGTCCTCGAGCACACCCTGCAGCTCAAAGTCCGAATAGATTTTCTGTCGGAATAAAAAAACGATAGGTTTTTCTTTTAATTTGATAAGTGTTGTAAAAAAAAATTAAAATTAAAATGAATTGTATAACAATTGACAAGTGCTCGCCTTTTTTTCATTTTATAGATAACTACTTGCGTTGCGCAAATATCGATATTTATCGTTTTACGATAGCAATAAGAGCCATAATTAATATCTAATATAATATATGTAATATATAATATAATGTGGTTTCTGAGACCAACGCCAACAACAACGACGAACATGAAGAACAGTAACAACGACGATCCCTAGACAACAACGATGCCGAGACGACGAAGAGGAACGAGAGCGAATTCGCAAGAATCCGATCGAGGAAGAGAGACGACGACGACGACGATGACGTGACGACGAGGGAGTTGCGTATGAACCTCTGAGAGAGGAAGTCGAGTGAGCTGCGCGACGAGTGAAGTCTATTGTTCGAGTAAACTGAAGAAAACCCAATATAATGTTGAAACTGATTATTATTTAACAATATTCAATAAAGTAACCAATAAAGTATTAAACCAACCCATATTTTGGGGGCTCATCCGGGAAGTTTTTTTTTTAACGAATAAAACCAGAAGTGACAATTGAGAAGTGGATTAAATTTAAAAGCAGATTTGGGTGAAAAATCGACGAAGGAATGTGCATTAAATCGACGAAAATAGTGTGCATTAAAACGACGGAGAAATTAAATTTAATCGACGAAGGAAATTAACTGACGTAAAGATGCCAAATTTAAATGATTTAATTGGAAACAATTTACGTTCTGGAAAGAGATTGAGCATATGTGGACTGCATCAATTTATATTCGAGACAGAATGAGACAGAGCGAATAGGAATCGATTGCGCGAGTTCAGTGGATTCAACTATGACGAAAAGAGTGAAAAATATGAAGCAAAACTAGAGTACATACAAGAAAAACTGTTCTTGTATCAATTTGCGACATATTGGACATAAGTTACAAAGTTGAAAATATGCCGTTACATATTTTTCGTAACTTACAAGCCGGTCAAATGCTGCAACATACCGATGAAGACGAAAGCAGCGACGAAGACGAAAACAGCGACAATGAGGAAGGCAGCGAGAACGAAGAAAAGGCAACGGGAAGAAGCCTCGCTCATAATCGACAGACAAAGAAGACAACACGTGGATTAACGGACACAGTGCATAATAGCGAACAAGAAATTGCAAACGATATACAGTCACCGCGTTTCGCTATGAGTTTTCGTGACGTAGAAGAATGCATCAGAGTTTTCGCCGGTAGCGATGAAATTGCTGTGGAAGTCTTGATAACGGAATTCGAAGAACAAGCGTTGCTTATGTGTTGGAGTGATATACAGAAACTAATTTTCGTTAAGAAATCACTGAGAGGAATTGCCAAGTTGTTTGTGTTGAGTGAGAAACATTTGAATTCGTGGCAAACGTTGAAAAAGGCCTTATTGAGTGAATTTAAATCGCAAGTGTCAAGCAAACAAATACACACACAATTGAGTGAAAGCAAACGCCGTAGTAATGAAACTGTTTATGAGTACTACTACAGAATGAAAGATTTTGCATCTCGTGGAAAAGTTGAAGACGACGCACTAATGCAATATGTGATCGATGGAATTGACCAACTTTCAGTAAATAAATCTATTCTATATGGAGCGAAAAACTTGAGTGATTTTAAAAACAAACTGAAAGACTACGAAAAAATGAGTGCAAATACCAAGAAGAGCGAGAAATACAATAAAAAGGAGAATATGCAAGACGTTCAGATTGGAAAGAAAGCAAACTATTGTTTCAATTGTGGTGAAATCGGACATTTTTCAAACAATTGTGAAAACAAGAACAAAGGAAAAAAATGTTTTAAGTGTGAGCAATTCGGACATATTTCACAAAATTGCAAAAAAGACGTCAAAGAAGAAACAAGTATGTGCTCTATAAAAAAGTACATTGAAGTAACACCAAAAGAAGATACGCAAAACATAGCCGAGGATCGCACGACGCGCACCGAGACTGAATATGCCGTACTGCAGGAGCGCTATCACATGCTGGAGGAGCAGTACAGAGAGTCGGAGTTGCGTTCCGAGGAGCGTTTGGCCGAGGAGCAGAAGCGTCATCGCGAAATGTTGGAATGTGTGAAACGCGAAGCCTCGCTCCAGAATGAGAATTGTCAGATGAAGATCAAAGCCACCAAAATCGAGGTGAATACCCTGCGCGACGAGGTGCAGCGATTGCGTGTCTTGTGCGATAAACAGGCCATCGATTTGCATCGCACCGAGGATCAGCTGCAGCTGGCACACGATCAAATTGCCGCCCTACACCAGGAATACGATGAGCAGCTGCAAACGCTTCGCCAGCATAAAAAGAAAAAGAAATCCACCGAGGAGCTAATGCTCGAGCTGAGTCACGAATTACAGCGTACCCGCGAGAAGAACGGGGCACGTGCCATGCCCACCACACCGTGTGAATTATTAGTTGGAGTCAAGATGCGCTCAAAGGATGACCAGCAACTTAACGAAGCCCGAGATGATCTACGAAAAAAAGAGAAGATATGGAAACTACAAGCCGAAAAGAAGAAGACATACAATTTACGACGCACGGTCACGATAAAAAGAACACAATTTGAGAGTAGAGTCAAACTAAAGCCAAAGTTTTTGGGTCCCTACGAGCTTGTCAAAGTGAAGTACAACAACGCCTGTGATGTCACAAAAGTCGGTAGCTCTGAGGGTCCAAATAACTTGTCAACATGCGCCGATTATCTAAAGCCCTGGTCGACGCCTGAAGATGATGAGGACGAAGATGCATTCGGGGCGAATGCATAGTCAGTATGGCCGAATGTGGGATTGGTGTGTGGTTTCTGAGACCAACGCCAACAACAACGACGAACATGAAGAACAGTAACAACGACGATCCCTAGACAACAACGATGCCGAGACGACGAAGAGGAACGAGAGCGAATTCGCAAGACTGCGAATCCGATCGAGGAAGAGGGACGACGACGACGAGGACGACGACGATGACGTGACGACGAGGGAGTTGCGTATGAACCTCTGAGAGAGGAAGTCGAGTGAGCTGCGCGACGAGTGAAGTCTATTGTTCGAGTAAACTGAAGAAAACCCAATATAATGTTGAAACTCATTATTATTTAACAATATTCAATAAAGTATATATTACATGCTCAACTCTGTTTTCTTAACTTCTTTCTTACCTTAATGATGTGAGAGATGGAGGTGACCTGGGCGTAATGTAGCGCATGATCCATGCGTTCCGATAGCCACGTGGAGAGCATGGCGATTTGCTGACAATACCATTGCTCGAAGAAGTTGAGGGTCCAGAGATCATCACCGATTTTGCCGCGAATCTGATCCATGTTATTACGAAAGAAATTCACATAGCCCTGGCCGAGATCCTTGCCCGAACTGGACACATTCGTGAAGCTAAGAATTGAGCCAATTAGGCTGCCCTCATCGTAACGGGCCAGTTTTGACAAAGTCGACTCCAGCACTGACATAAGTTTGCCACTGAGGCCTTGTGTCATCGCCACATTCGCTTTGTCAATTTGATCATCAATTTTCGCATGAAATTTGTACTACGAAAAATAAATATATTAACTAATTAGTCATCAGTTAATCAATCATCAATAAATGCTGCACTTACCAGATCAATACCATCAATGGTAGTTAATTTAAAGCTTTGATTTTTAGCATCTAATATCACATTTACCATGGCACACATCTCTGACGGTATTATATAATCGGTCGATATGAAGGCAACATTTTTCTTCAACCACGATTGAAACGATGCATCCGTTCGCTGTATACACTGCTCAATCATATCAACGGCCATCATTTTCAACCGTTGCTCTAAATGCTGCCGAAATTCTGCATCCGGCCAGTGTAAATCGCGAATAAACGATTGCAATGCGTCCAATTTCCAAAATAGATCCTCAGAAGTCGCACAACCATTTCTAAATAATGGAAAATACAGGAACAAATTATTAAGTGATTTTTAATTTTTTCGATTTCATTCAATGCAGTTATTTTTTAGAGTTCGATTTTTTTTTATTTTTTATGCTAAAAGCAATTCTTCTAAACCTACTTAGAAATATATTTGTATATGTAAATATTTATTATTTAAGTGCTTATTTATATATTTATATTTTTAATTATTTTTATATTTATATATTTTTATTTATATTTGTGTGTTTATATATTTATATCGTTATGTATTCATATAATTGTATATTTTTTTATTTATAAATTGAAATATTTATATATTTACATACAAGACTCAACTAAGCAATCTTCCTACGTAAGCGCATTTAACACTACTGACCAAAAAAAACAGCGTCCAAAAAAATCTTTTGCATTCACTGCAGGCAATAAAGCTAAGTTCATATTAATAATAATAATAATAATTTAAGTATACTTAAATGTGATTTTTAAGCTAGTTGCGTATGGAATTAATTTAACTTGATGTCGATATTAATATATTTAGTTCTATAAATGGTAGCTAAAAACCAAGCGCAATGCTAACATGTTGATGTTAAGCTGCCGCTAATTTTACGTAACGCAATAACGTAAGCTATGGTGAGTATTAACATAACTCAGCTCAATGTACAAGGTAAAATGTGATATTTTAATTTACAGCCAAGCCATAACGTAAACCGAGGAAAAGAAAAAAATTAGAGATGTTATACATATATTATGTATATGTATATGAAGATCAGCAATTTATTTATTTGTGAATTTTAAAATTATAATTTCGCATTATATTTACTAGTTATTTAAATTTCTACTTGTCATAGCATATGTAATCTTATATTTAAGAACAGTTAATTAACATTTGCATGTGAACAACAACAGTGAATGTTAATGTTATGGCGCTAAAATAAAGCTCTAGGGTAAATATTAATTAGAGCAAAACAAGAACAACATAATAAAAATAGAGAGAGAACGCTACGTATGTAGATAAAAAAAAAACCTCATTTCATCGGCAGCCGCAGCAGCCGCTGTTCGCCTTGGCAACTTCGGCACATAGAAATTGATCTGATCTTTCTTGCCACTGAGCAGAGCGGCGGGGTTGAGGGCTGCCGTGTTTAGCGCCTGCGCTGCATTATTTAATGCGGCCGGATTCAAGGCGGCGTTTATCCTTAAATATATATATGTATATATATATATATAGTGTGCACACATAAATATTTGTTAAATATCATCGAAAAAATCAGATACATACGAGCAACGCTTAAAATTTGCAATGAAAATGGAGTCGAGAGAGCGAACGGGCAAGAGAGTGGGAGAATGGCAGAAAGATCTTTTTAGCCTCGTGTATATTAATATGTGTGTGTGTGTGTGTGTGTGCGTGTGTGCAGCATTTATTATTCTCATAACACACACATACACAAGATGAGCCTAAGCTTAATTTTCGTTTCGTTTCGAAGCCCAACTGCTTAACAATAATACTAATTCTTGCACACGAATAGCGAACAAATGTATACACATATACAGTTGCAGCGAAAATAATAGCGCCACTGCGACGAATTCTGCTTCTCACTATTTTCTAAGTCGTCCACTAAGTAGAGAACGTTGAATAATATTAACAGAATTTTTGCTTATTTATAATTTTTTTTTAGTAAGTCTCCCTCCAAGTTTTGAATTTACCAATTTAAAAGTGGTACCATTAATTCTGCTGCAATTGTATAATCCATGCTATCGCTTTGTACATAATTTTGTATATTTATATATTATATATATATAATTATGTATATAAATATACAAATATATATATATAAATAATAAGTTAATATAAACATATTTGTAATTTTCGTTTATAAATTATGCCTCTGTCACTTAAGATAACCAATCTCTTATAAAATTTATTTTGCCCCACTATTTGGTTTGAATGTATATTTATAGCCGTATTATAAATTATATGTATGTATATGAAATGTATTTATGTACATGCAACCAAATCAATGCGATGTTCTATATGTATTTAGATATTGTAGACTTAGACTTACCCCTTGCTTTCCCAACGTTCCTTTTCGAAACCCTTGTGTATAGATTGGGCTATCGATGATTCCATCAGATCCACATAACGAACGACCAACGGTGCAAAAGTATCACGCAAATGCTGGTGAAATCTTCCATTTCGTAAGTTATCTAAAAAAGAAATCAATAACAAAAATAACAAGTAAGAATGCTGCAGTCGAATGAGCTCGACTACGTTATACCCTTAACCCAGTTATTCAATTTATTCTAGTTTCATTAGCAAATTTCCCTTTAAGATGATTTGTACCCAAATGTCCACTTCCGAAAGTGCACTCTTTTCTTATGAGAGTAAGAAAAAAACTAAGGTAGCGCATATTTTTTCTCACAATCCCAAACTGACTCGAACTGGCTGGCTACAAACACGTGCCTATGTATATATATATACATACACACAGTCATACATACGTACATCTAATACTAGTTATCGGGGCTCTGCAGAATACACACAAATATATTAACGCTAGCGTCGATTATCATGCCATCTTTTTCAAACACATGCGCTCGCCTATTTATTTGTATACAGAAAATGCTTGCAGCTGCTGACAGCAATTAGATTATGAAAATATTTTTGACTATAACTTAGGTGTTTTTTATCCGATCTTAATGAAATTTGATCAATAATATAATTTGAACATTAATTTGTTCAATTTTAACAACCTAATAGGAATATTATTAAAAATTAATAATTGAATATTTTCGCCTTTTCATTCACTTACCATCCGATCTTAGGTAATCGTTAAGTATTTGAAATAGGGGAAATGAGTCCCATGTGTCTGGTGCTTGTTCGGACAGAACTCTGTCCATGTCAACTGCGAATAGAGACCAAAAGATTTCCGCATGTTCAACCAGAAGATCGCTGAACCAAGCAAATGCCTACAGAAAAAAAACAACAACACAATTAGGAAAATATCAAGGAAAAAAACAAATGATGATAAAACACTGTGTAGAGTATTAAATAGATATATATTCTAATATACGATCAAAACATATATTTGAAAATTTTTTTTACACAATTAAATATTGGTTATTAACGAAATATACATATTGCAGAAATTAATTGCACGCTTTATTAATTAATAATAAAGGACTGCGCAGAATGACTTAGAAAAGCGGTAGTCAAGAAATTTAATTACAGACTTGCTGTTAAATTAGAGCTTAAAAGGTGCGCACACCGCACATTTCAAAAGCTCCTCTTATATGCGCACTAAAGTGGTTATGCTTCAAATGTATAAATATGTTTATAAATATAAATTAAATGCAATTTAATTTCTGCAAACGTTTAAAATATATTTAGATATACAGTTTGTCTAGAAATAAACTTGACGTGGAAAAGAAAAATGTTTTTCTAACTTCTTTTGCAAAAAAATGTATTTTATAATTGACCTTTAATTATTTTTGTATTTTTTTTTTACTATTAAATAGATTTCTCGAAACTATTGAACATCAAAATGATCAAGATTAATAAATTTGAATAATTAATTTCTAACGGGATTGGCCGAAAACGGAATTGCAAAATGGTAAACAGCAATTGTCAAAACACTTTCTGGATAGTCCAAAAAAGATATAATTTTCGTTTTTTAAATGTCACAATTATTTAAATGAATGAATATTGTTAATTTTTATATTAAATAGTTTAGAGAAATCCATTTAATAGTATATAAATAAGAAATTAGTTAAAAGTCAATAATTAAATTCATATTTTTGAAAAATAAGTTAAGAAAATATTTTTTTTTTCCCACGTCAAATCTATTTTTGGACAAACTGTGTATTTTTATATTATTATATGTATATTATGTGCTGATTTTGAGCTATGAGAGGCGTGCATTATGTATGCATGTATGGATGTAAGTATTTATATGTGCGTGTGTTAATCTTAATGTTAGTTATTTGTATATTATGTAGAATTGAATTGAATGATTGCTGGTACATTTTTAAATAAATATATATTAATTACTTGTAAGAGGAAGACAGAAATAGATGAGCCTAAGTACAACACACACACACACACACATGCATTTAACACTAAGACATCATACATGGGAGAAATGGAAATATGCCTCTCATTACTAACACTTGCTAACCAATCAGCTGAAAGCTTTTAGACGTAAGTATTTATATGTGTTTATATATGTATATATGTATAGAATATTAGCCGCTCTGTAAAAGCAAATTAACAGAGAAGAGTAACAGAGGGAGTGCGAAGAGTCACAGGTTTTGTTAAACATTAACAGTAGAATTAGAAAATAAATACTTTTTACATATGATTAACACCTACACACGGGCACATTAGATCTAATAGGTCGCAGTGCACACAACACAAAAGACACATGAAGAAGAAGAGGAAAGAGACGTCTTGCTCGACATGCTCATGCCCTGTTTCTGTTGTCTAACAGCTTTGTTAATCATGCACACATATTGACAAATCGATCACGACAGGCTTTCATACAAAATACACACAAGTTTAACAACATTAAAAACGAAGAGGGGAGTAGGGAAATCAGGAATTTTAGCGAGCCTATAAACGTTTACGGGATTGACAGTAATAACTAATAACAGTGCGTGTCGCTGCCTGCATTTTATTTTGATTGTTCAATTTATACGCACACGCGATATGTGCGAAATATTAATGTGTGTTTTGCTTCATGTATGTATGTATGTGTTTATGTTAGAAATGCAATGTTTATCTAATAGGAACTTTCGAGTGAGTGTGAGAGAAAGAGAGGAGTACGTGCCGTTGGTACTGGCGATGTATATACCGCATGTGTTGGCATACAATAACGAAAAGGTGGCGGTCCATTACTAGCAGCAGCAGCGCCATCCATTGTCAGCTTGGTTGTTAATTGATCCATGCTCTGCTGCGACTGAGCAGCAGCAGCAACAGCAGCTACTGGTTGAATAGAGGAAGACGTGTCGCAGCAGCCAGATTCTGTTTCTCCTTGTTCGCTGTTCTCCTTTATTGTCTTAAGCTTTTCCTTTTTGTCATGTTTGCTGCGCAGCTATTTTATGTATTTAATTCATATATATATATATATATATATATATACTATATATAACACTATTATATATATATATACACCATTATATATATATATATATATATATACAAATATGAACTTACAAATATATATGTGGACAAATTGATATGTACTTAACTACATACGAGTTAGGTTCCTTCATAGGAGTAGGGTGTGTTTTTTTTTAATTAATTAAGTGACAGCTTATTAAGTGACAGCTAATTTTTTTACGAAGTTGCCAATCGAAAGCAAGAATGCTTTCTACTAGCAGCCTTGTACTTAATTATTGACGGAGTTACCAATTAATACAAAATAACTTCATAGGAGTTGCCAATTTAAATATAAAAAAAAGGTTAACAAACACAAGCTGCTACTAAGAAAATGTAATGTTCAATATACTTCAACTATTTCAAGTAGGTGCCAATTTACAATAGATCCAGCAGCAGATCATTTTTCAAGGAAACTAGTTCACTTTTGCGCGCTTTTCGGAACCGAATTATATATATTATAATTTATAAGATATTTCTAAAAATTTCCTCAAAGTTGTGTGTCAGTTAAAGAAACAGATAAATACATTTATATATAATCGAGATGCGATAGGAATATATATGCACACACTTATAGAACTCAGCAGGTGACAAAAAATAGAAATCACTACCACAAATTATATATATATGTATATATATTCAACTATACATATAATTTTTAAACAAATATTTCAACAAAACTAAAAAAAAACAAGATAGAACGATGCAGTCGGACGTAACCGACAGCGGAATACTATTATACCTTAATTTGTGTACAGTTAAGAAATACTTGAATTGCGGGGGATATGGACGTTGATCGGTTTCGGGGGCGGGAGTGGGCGTGTCCCAAAAAAATGTTGGAGTTCGATCTCAGTAATATACCTCCTAAGTTTGGTAACTGTAGCTCTTAAATTGCGGGAGATACAGGCATTTATCGTTTTTTGTGGGCGGGAGTGGGCGTGGTCCAAAATTTGTTGTCCACATTTATGAAGGGTGTTACTAGCAATATACCTTTAAAATTTGGTGACTTAAGTTTTCAAATTGCGTGAGATATATGGGTTTATCGATTTACACCAACAGGTGTATCGGTTTAGGTAGGTGGAGGAGTTACCAGTAACATACCTGCAAAATTTTGCGACTCTAGCTTGCAAATTACGGCAGATATGCGCATTTTAAATTTCTAGGGACGAAGTTCCTGGGGGCGGCGGATGTGGGCGTGGTCCAAAAATTGGTATGCCAATTTGGAGGAGCTTACCAGCAAATTACCTTCCAAGTTTGGTTACTCTATCTTTAAAATTTTGGAAGATATACGGAGTTATCGATTTACAATCGGAATTGTCGATTATTGGCGCAGGTGTGGGTGTGGCACCAAAAATGTGTTATCGGGTCTTAAAGGCGACTACCAGTAATATACCTACAATTTGACGTTCCCTACTCAAAAACTGCGGAAGATATAGCCATTTGAAAATTTTTGGGGCGGGGGTGATGTGGGCGTCGGAGGTGGGCGTGGCACATGCCGATCATTCAAGGACCTCGCCAACAACCTACCAACCAAAATTGGTGACTGTATCCATTAAATTGTAAGAGATATGGGAACTTATCGTTTTGCTAAAATCGATTTTCGCGGTTTTCTAGCTCCCTAGTGGACGTAGGACCAAACCCAAGACACTTTAACTTTTGAGGGTACTTTCCAATATACGTGCCAAGTTTGAAGTCTCTATCTCTAAGGGTGTCGAAGGAACGCGCGTTCATAGAGACGGACAGACAGACAAACGGACAGACGGACGGACATTGCACAAAACCAATATACTATTATACCTTTTTGGTATAATAGTATAAAAACAAAAAAAAGGGGGAACAAAAATTAAATCAAGAGATGGAATATAAAAATTAATTTAAAAAAAATAGTTAATAATTAGTTTCGTAGTTGTACACAATGCATATATACACAGAGAGAAAGAGAAAGGTAATTAATGTAATTACGCAAACGTTTAGTAATTAATAAGTTGCCTACACAAACATTTAAACAAAGTCTATTTTTAGTCTCCGTGTGTGGTAGAGTTAAATTTATAATATAATAGAGTAGATACCAGTAGTAGTAGAAAGTACATACATACATATACATTAAATACTTACTTATTCTCTATTGTGAATTGTGTATATAATTGTACATATTTCTTTTCAGAATTTACAGTGTCAACAACAATAACTTACTTCGCCATAATGCTCCTCATTCTGCTGCAATAAATCCACGCAAAGCTCGGCCAAGTGAATCAAATCCTCGAGCTTTTTGGGCGGTGGAACTATAACTTCACCACGCAGATCCTCTGTGAATGAGTGATATATATTAATAATGATATAAATAACCACAAACAAAAGATTCGTTACAATATATATATAAATCTAAAAAATAAAGCACCTTCGATTTTCGCTTCGGCTGAGAGTCGTGTATAATTCACCAATGCCGCCGTTTCCAGACTCTTCTTTATCATTTGACGCACCTCCTCCGGTGGCACGGGTGTCACAATATCCTTCATGAGAACCCTTTCCAGTAAGGATAGCGTTGCCTTTAAAGCCCCCTCCGGACGACCAAATGGAAAACAATAACGAAAATTGGTTATTTGAAATTCTAGAAGCTGACGCAAACGTTCTTTGATCTCGGAAAACTTTTCCTTCTCCTCGTGCGTTATGCTCCCAACGCCATCGGGTCTAAAAAGTATATATTTTAGTAAATAAACATATAAATATACATAAATATAAAGTATATGAAAGATACTTTACCTATTGCCATGCACATGACTCGCACAGAATGCAAACGAATAATGGATCAGTGTAGGATCGATCATATGTTGTTTCTCAGCACGATCCAACAGATCGGATAAATAGCACAGGTGTCTATAACAGCCCCTAACACCATAACGTGCGCAATATTCATCCAAAACAAATACCTGACCCGGACTAAACCAACCCTGTAATTATAAATTGAATATGATCATAAGGATAAATATCAATTAAATATAATCAATTTACTTGAAATACAAAATATATTTATTAGCTTACCAACGATGCGTAGGGATCACTTAAGCGATATTCGAGCGCCAAGTTTTGTAATGTCTTAAAGAGTGTGGCATGATCGAAGGTGCAGGGATCGGCACTTATATAATCCTCCATGCCATGCTTGCGTGCCTTATCGGCATCTAAATTAAATAATATAATAATAATAATATTGTATAATATTGAGGATATTAACTGAATGTAAATTAAATGTATAAATATTATTGGGGCTTTAATTATTGTTATATTTAGTTAACAGATAATTATATATGCAACAACTGTATAATTTTAAACTCTCGGCAAACTTACCACCCTGAATTTTTGACATTGCCGAATTCTTGTCCTGTGTAATTGGCGGCGTCGGCTTATGCGACTGACCCGTTGCTCTGTACATGGCCATTACCCAGAGACTGCACTCGTTCTCATCGTCACAGGCAAAGGCAATGCTGTCGCCTTCACGTACCGCATTGAAGAAAAAACGACCGCCGTTCAAATCGATGCCAAACATCAAATTTGCTATAATGATAAAATAAATGTTATAATAATAACTATATAAACATTTGTAAATAGTAAATACCGCTAGCAGCTTCAATGTAGTCCACGGTATAACCATCCAGCTGCATCATTTCTGATGGTTCCGATTTTTTTTCCTTATAGCTGCACATGGCAAATGTGTATTGCGAGACTTGAACCAAGACAAAATAACGACGTTTCCATTTCTTCCACACCGATTTGCCAATTGCAAAGAGATGCCTATCAAAGTAGTTATTATTATTCAAAATATAAGTTAATATTAATAATAAAATAACAAAGTATTAATAATAAAATAAGCATTAACAATAAAGTAAATAAGCATTAATAATATTAAATAATATATATTTAATAACTAGCTCTGTACTTTTCCACACTTACCCACAATGCTTCATATTCAATGGTTTATCCAACCTACAGGCAATCTTAATTCTTACGTCCTGATCGGGTAAATTTTTGGGCACAATCATACGGTGCCATTCGGGGGACTACGATAAAGCATTGGTTATTAAATATTACTTATTTTAATTAATTATTTATCCGGTTGCTCACTTTGGAAGACAGTGGCGTTGGTTTAATGGTCACTTTGCCCAACTCTTTGTCCTCCAGTGCCAACATGCCCGGATTTTCGGTATACAGCTTCACTTTGACCACAGGCAAAGGATGCGTGGTCGTAAAATCACCCTGCGTATCCCACCTGGGTTAAGAATAAATAATATATAAATATAAATGTAGTCAATATTATTTATGTCACTCACATGGGCTTTGAAGCCTCGGCCTGATCGGTTTGCAGCTTTTCACCGTTCTCCACCTCCATGGTACAGTAGACAATGCGATTGGGTGCCAGAGATTTGAGGCCCTTCACCTCCATCACAATCACCTCCAATTGAAAGGTCAGCACCACATCCAATTTAGTTAATTGGGTGGTGCCATCCTCGGAGTCACCTTCAAGCTTGGACAGTGAGCCATGCGAGCGTAGAATCATTTTTCTATTTATTTGTAGTTGGAAATATAAAATGATAACTAAACTTATACTATTAAAAGTATATCTATTTTAATAATTACAAAAATGATGGTGTACTGACATCAAAATGATCCAGAAGTAGGCGCAAGAAACCGAGAATAGATAACAAGACAAGATAATTAAATATAAATAATTATTAGAATATGAATATATATCAAATAAATATTTAAGAACTTAATAATATATCTTAATTTATAATAGATAATTAATATATATATTTAATATTTACAATTAATATATTTACCTGTGATTATTACATTTCAATTTATAATATATACAATTTATAATATATAATTAAAGCTTCATTAATAAATACAATTAACATATCATCCAATTTTATTTCATGTTATAAATCTAATACAATCTATAACATATATCTCCATATTACTATTAATATCTTCAAATAATATATATACCTATGATTATAGCGCTTCAATTTCTGCAGCCCATATTTGCTGTCCATATTGCCCTTGGAGACAGGTAATGATTCCAGATTAGCCATCAGCAGATTAATGGACGATTTCAATTCCTCGATGTAAAGCGATTCCATTTCCTTAAGCACAAATTTCGGCATAAGCTTCCGATTCTTTTCCATTTCGCCAACACGTTGCATTCGACCATCTAATTCACGTCTAATAGCCGCAGCCTGCTCATCAGCCGAATCCAACTTAATAATAATAATATAATTATTAACTTATATGTACAATTCTTTAATTAATTAATTCATTTAATTTAAGGTTTACCATCAGCGCATTAAATAGAATTTGATGCTCAAACTTTTTCACAGATAGAATTTGCTGAAACATATCGTAAAGCTGTTCTTTGGACAGGATTAATTCGCTATTTAAGGATTGTTGCATGCGAGATGGTCGCTTTGTGTCCTCTTCGCCGCTGCCCTTCAGAATTATATCGAATTTTGCCATCCAAGATGTTAAAACAGTTTCCTTGCTCAAGCCATCAATCTCGGGTAAAGAACTAGAAATACATTAATTTATATATATATATATATTTATATATATATACAAATACATAAATATAATAAATATAGACTTGGATAAATTATTTCGTATTTAATATTTACCGCACACGTTTCTCAATGTTGTTGCGGAAAACCTCACGAAAATCGTGCTGGGAACATGCTCCTGATTGAACCATTTTCGTGACACGCTCCGATTTGAGAAAAACATCGTGATAGCTTTGCACCGCATTCTGAAAAGCTTCATCGGCCATTATTTGTGTTTCCCCCTTGAGAAAAGCCTGCGAAACAAATTATATTTATGTGTCAATATATATATATAATAATTAATAATAATAAAAGCATAGTAAACAGTTTAGTTTAGTCATTTTTTAGCTATTAATGTTTTTATTAATATGAATGATTTACAAGTATTCATTTATTAATAATAGTAAAGAAATAACGTTATTATAATTGTATGTTTATGTGTAAATTAAATTAATTAAAATATACTAATTGTTTTAGATTTCAGTGTTTGTTAACTTATTAGTACTAATAAATAGAAATGATTTTTAGATGTTCATTCATTAATATAAATAATAATACAAAATTATTGAAATAATGTTGGTTTTGGCTTTCTTTCAGTTATTAGTGTTTACCTGAAATCTCTGAGTGATTATCTCTAGCTGCTGTTTGGTTATCTTCGGTTGCCTTTTGGTCATGTCCGTTGGCTGCTTGGCATTAAATGGATACGAAATGCAACGGGAAATGAACACATACAATTGAATGCGACGCTTGCGTTCTTCTTCTTCCCGTTCGTGTTTCTCCTATTTAAATAAACAAAAAATCAAACCGGTAGATGAGTTAACAGATTTTTAAAAATTATACAGTCACGCTCAATATATGCAATAACGATTATCATATATTATCAAGTATTTTCGCCTTGTTAAATTACACTATTATTTTGCACGCAATTGTAACAGTTATAACAGTACTCACATGTGGATCGCAGCCATCATGCTTATCGCTGGTAACCGATGGAGACGGCGACAGGGGGCGTGGCAATGAATTCGCACGCGACGATCCAACGCTCTGGTTGAGGGTCTCTTGCGAAATGCCGCTAGATGACGATAGCAATGTTTTTTTGTTATTATTACAGCTGCTGCTGTTGTTAAAGCTGCTGCTGCTGATGCTGTTAATGTGGCTGCTGTTAGTGTTGTTACTGTTGTTGGTGTTTAACAGCTGTGTTGACGATGGAGCTTTTAATCTTTGCATGTGGTGAATTGCAGCTGCACCACCACAACCAACCACCCCACCCGCAACACCAGAATCAATTTGATATTTTTGATGATGATGCTGCTGATAATCATAATTTTTTTGCAGATGATGATGAGCTGCTGCTGCTGTTGCCGACGCTGGCGGGCATAATTGTTGTATTATAATGCGACTATTGCCGTGAGGTAATCTCGTTCTATAAAAATTTAACCAGTAGCACAATCGCAACCCGTAGCGCAATCGAGCAACATCAATCAGACCAGTTCCCCGTTAGATGATCGTGATCAAAAGTTAATGATTTCGATGTGCGATGTTCGATATGGATGGTTTTTTTCGATTTTCGTTTTTTTTTTTTTGTAGCCAATTTTCAAAGCATCCACACTCAAAAATCGATGCATGTATATGTATATGTATATATATATAATATATATTTATATATATATTTATTTATATATATATATATATATATATATATATATGTATGTGATAGTAGTGCGTTGCAATTATTTTAATTATTTTTAGTTGTTTGAATTGTTAATTTTTGTTTTTGCGTTGTGCCAATTTTTAATTTGTTTTTTTTTTATTTATTTTTGTATTTTTGTACATGTTTTTTGTGCATAATTTGGATGAACGTTGAAAACCCGAAAAAGAATGATATATATTTATTTTGAGAGTTCAGTTTTGCAATTCAATTAAATGTGGACAACAATTAAAATTAAAACAAATTATTACATTTTCAATTTAAACATATAAAAAAAACAAGTAAGAAAGCTCCTACTGCACGAGAGAGAGAGATAGCTCTCTGATGAATTTGATTGGCTGGCGGCGCTGCTACGAGCGAACTTCGCTACCCGTTTCGAAGCGGGCAAAACCGATCCAACAACTAGTAAAGATGCTGTGGTCGCTAGGAAATACTCTGCAGCCAGGTTTATCTTATTATGTATTGTTTTCATTTTATTATAATAACTAAACAACTTTTAACAAACATACTGATATACTAATTAAAAACATATATATTTATTTACTTTTTATTTTTTTTATTGCTGCAGTTTATTATTATTTTATTTATTTTAATATATTATATTTTTATTTTTAAATAATTAAGCAGCTCTTGCATAAATAAAATGAAAGCTAATCAATAAATAGCTTCGAAATTTTTTCCGTCTTGAGCGATCTTACTTGTGTAGAAAATGATATATATTTTTTATATGTAATTTTTGATATTTCTATCCGAATATGAATGCATTTGTGCAGCACAAAGTGATTTTGCTCCAAGTTTTTTTATTTATTTTTATATAGAATAAAAGAATTTTCAACACAAACCTGGGAATACCGTTATTGGGCACTTCAAGGTTGCCACCTTCTCCACTCAGCTGGCTCTGCTCATTTTTTACAGTTCCGATTCCGCCCCCTCCTCCGACGTTGCTGCCATCGAAACGGTTATTTGCATTCGCCGCCATTGATTGCCTTTGATTCGCAGGATAGTCACCATTTTGTATATGCGAACCGGTTACGGAAGCCGGCACGGCTGTTGTTACAAGACCCGCCGCCGCAGGCGTCGTCGTCGAGATCGAAGATGATGATTGTGCGGCGGTGGAGGCTGCTGCTGCGGTGCCGCTTGTTGGCGCCTTGTGCGCCGCACCAATACGCCCCTTGTGCGGCAAATTGACAACGGTATCATCGTCACCATCTTCCTCACTCGAGCTGGGATCAATCATGGTCAATGCTGGTAAAGCTTTTTCTCACGCTTAAAGTTGTCGAAGAGCCCTGCGGAAAATAAATAATAAATAAAATACAAATTGGTATTTTTTGTGTTTATATGTATTTATTTCCATTTATTATTCTGCCTTCTTCTACTGAAATAATATACACATATACATATAAGCAGAAAGTGAAAACCCAAGAAAAAACCCACCACACCACGCAAATACACCCACACCCGTTCAAACCCACCTTGAACCAGTTGGAAGCATGTGCTATGCATAAGGGTGGAAAACACATACGCAAGAGTGAGAGAGGGAGTGTGTTGGCTGTTAATAAAAAAAATCACTGTTAAAATATAACAGGTATAACGGTTCTGCGCTAGTTTGCATATACAAACAGACTTACATACAAATTTACATTTTCAATAACATTTGCCATAACATCAAGATATTTGCATAATTGTATACGCATGTATAAATGAACAGCAGAGTGGGTGGTAACGTATATATACATATTTATATATATATGTATATACTTATAAACATATTTACATATACATATATATATATATATATATATATATATATATATATATATATATATATATATATATATATATATATATATATGTACATATATTGTGCGTTTTAGCAAAATTCGAATAGCCAAAAAAAAGAAACACTATTATTTGAACACTTACACTTTGATTTGCAGCTGTTGCTATTTGCACATAATTATTATTAATATAACTTCCAGATATCCATTATATGTTTATATGTATATATTAAATAGTTTCAGCAGATTTGAATGTAGTTTTCCTTTGGTTGGTTTTCCTTTTTTGGGGTGGCTTTTTTGCTCGTTAGATGATGTAAAAAATTTATTTAAGCATTGTTGCACTTAGAACTATTTATTTACTAAATTAAGTATAATATATATGTGATTTGTTTTATTAGTGAAGCGAGACGCTAAATTAATTTTAACAATTACTGATTATCAACGTTTTTACATTTTCTTGATAGGTGGTATGCCGATAACACTTACTGTCTTGATAAGCTTCGCCAGCGCCGATAATTACGCTCGATAAAAGAGTTGCTGGGCAACTAAATAAGTGTGAAAGCTATGACTAAAATAAATGTATTTATTAAATTAATAATAAAAATAAATAAATTAAGGTGCAAATTAATATATTTTATTCCAAATAATAAATTTAAAAAATGTGTGCCGCAAGAGTGCTGCGCTTTTTACAAATATATTTCCCACAACGTGACAGTGCTGCAGTGAAACCATAAACTTTTTCGGCGAAATGTAAAGTCATTTAATAAAATGTGTACATAGATTTTGACATTCCAAATATTAAATAAAAAAAAATGTAAATATAATACCGCACGAGTGCTACCACTACTGAATATATATCTGAGCAATGTGGCAACGCTGCAGTGGTACCATCTGTGGCCATGCGACTCAGACGTACTTTGGTCACACTACGTTTCTGCCAAATGAAAATTCTTTAATAAAAACTGCTTAACACTGAACAAAAACATTTAATACACTTGTGCTGCAGATAAAAAATATCACAAAAAATCAACAAATAAAGTGCCCAGTTGCTAATGTGTGTGTGATTGTTAATATTATTGGCAGGTCAAGTGTTCAATTGGCATACACACACACATATGTTTAATTCCGACGTATGTACATACATATGGACGCATATTAATGCATGAGAGAGAGAGTGTGACCGTTGTTGATGGAACACACATCGATATTTTGCCGATATATCGATATTCACAAATACGATTTTCTTATTTTGTGTTTCAGTTTTTTATTCACACATATTGAAATATATATATTATTTTTATAATTATTAATGAATTTAATTGAATTAAAATGCGAATAGGTTTCGCATTGTCAGTAGCAGACGTTTTATTGGATGTGGCAGCCCAGTGGCAAGCAAACAACAAAAACAACAAAGCGAAGCAAAAGTTTTGAGGAATGTTTAAATAAAAGGAAGCCGAAAGAGGAGCAAAAGGATCAACAAACACACACACGAAATGTACTCAAAAATGTTCTCAGCTTTGATTTGCTGAGTGCGCTGTGTAGTCGTCAAATAGCGGCGAACAGGGAGAATAACAACAAGGAGGAGAAGGAGCAAAGGGACGAGCAGCGACAGGAAAATCAGCGAGTGGAGAAGCAGAAGGAACTGAGAGAGGAGCAGCTGAAGGAGCAAACTGAGAAAGAGTTGAAGGTGAAGAACAACAAGAACAAGGCGCAAACGGAAGATTGGGAGAGGAAGTGGGAGGATCTGACGTTGAAGGAACGGACAGAGCAGGAGAAGAAGGAGGAAGAGAAACAGAAGGAGAGCAAGGAAAAGGAGAATCCAGAGAAGGAGCAGCTGAAGGAAGAGCAGTGGATAGAACAGACGAAACAGAAGCGGAAGAAGCAACAGCAGCAAGAGAAGGAGCAAAAAGAGGAGCAGCTAGAGAAACAGAAGGAGTGGAAGAAGGGAAGGCAGAAGGAGCAGGGGCAAGAGCAGAAAAAGCAGGAGAAAGAAAAGCTGAAGCAAGAAAATCAACTGGAGCAGTTTAAATCATCTAATCCCTATCGAAATCACTCAGAGCAGCACCTTTTCGAAGTGTTCTCCATTTACGGAGGAAGCAGAAATCTGAGCTGCTTTCAAACAACTCCTTTCTACAATAACTATTTAAACAACAATAGGGCAACAGCTACAGGAATAGCTGAAGGGACAGCTACAGGAAAAGGTTCAGCCACAGGAAGAACTCAAGCTTCCACTTTTAGGACGGGTTTAACTTCCGCTTCAGGTTTTGGTTCCCTTTCCACTTCGATTGCACTGCTCAAATCGCAATTCAACCTGTTCCGTCCCGATCCACAATTGCGACGCCATCGGAGCACAATTGGGGCTAATTGCTCTACAAGTAGACGAGGAACGCCAACTCCGGGTGAATTTCTGGGCAGGAGCAATAACTATAGAAATCTAAGCTTGTTTTTAGAGCAAAAGGTACAGCAACAAGAAAAGAAGCATCAAATAGAGGAGAAAGAAGGCGAGCAACAAAAGGGACAACAGAAGGAAAATCACAAGGAGCAAAAAGTAGAGCTGGAAAGAAAAGGAGAGACAATATTAGAACTGAAAGCGCAGCAAAAAGGTGAACAGAAGGAGCAAAAAAAGCAGAAGGAGCAGCAAAAAGCGGAACAGAAGAGGGAGCAAAAAGAGGAACAGAAGGAGCAGCTGGAGGAGCAAAAAAGTGAGCAAAAAGGAGAGCAGGAGCAGGTGGAACAATTGTATCTGGAACAGGAGCACTCCCTAAACAGACAACAACGCCTGACTAGCTTCTTTCTCAGCGATGACAGAGACTATTACAGACAAGATCTCAATAAATTCAGAGCTGCTGATCAGCAGCAACAGTTGTCCTCATTAAAAACACACTCTTTAGATAATCCCATACGCATCTGGCCCTTAAATAATCCCCAACAAAAGCAGCAAAATTTAATTTGCTTAACAAAACCAAGACTGTTAATTGAGAGACTCGAATTGGAGAAAAAACACGCAGCGCGACAATGGTGGCTACAACAAAATGCTTATATTCTCTCTTCTGAGAATTCTGAGCATTTAGCAGAGTTGCAAAATAAACAAACTGAGTTAAAATTAAGTGAATTATGCTCCCAAAATTGCCAGCGTTATGCGCCAAAAATTGATAACTTCCCTCTGGAGTTGAAGTCGCATGAAATCGGAGATTTAAATAAAATCCCAAAGACGCCGAGCTTATTAGGAATGTCCCTGGCAACAGCCGCAACAAACTCCAGTCGCGAGGAGCAATTAAAAGCTATAAATCTGGGACACAATTCAAATAACAATCACCTTAATAATAATCTAACGCATTTCGATTATAAGCTCAAGTTGAATAATAATATAATGGTAGGCTCTTCGCAGCCCAAGGCGCATTCAACGCATCCCATTCGTGATGCGAGCACTTTTACAGCGGCCGATTTGCAGCCGGAACAGCTAAAATTAATTTCCACTTCATCCACTTTACCGTTATCTTTATCCTCCTCATCAACAATTTCCACTCAAAATCCCGCGAAAAGCGTTGAAAATTGTTCGACTGGCGGCGGAGCTGCATTTTTTAGCAGCAGTTTCAATTCCGGGCCTGGCGTTTTTCAGGAGCGCCACAAAATGTTAACGCAAACAGCGGAGCTTAACAGCTGCTATGGCAATGTTAATGTTAATAACATTGTGCAGCATCAACAACAGCAACTGCAACATGAATCTAGCTTAGATGGCTGCGGCATCTCCACAACTATTCAAGGTAAGATTAATTTAATTAGTTAAATTCTATATTCATTTCTGTATTTAATTGAGACAATACTGACGTAAATATAAACAACTATTTATTTATTCTTTAAACTTTATTGTTAGTTTATTTATATACTTATTTATTTATTTATTATCAACAAAAGTTAGTTCATACAAAAAATAACACAAGATGTGAATAATAGTTTAAATTAAATATAGGATTCAATATTTAATTTAAAAAAAAAACAGAATACTAAATATTTATAAGATTTATGTTTAAATTACAGTAGTGAATTCAATTTCTTTCGATCTATAAACAGGGTTGTTATGATACATCTGTTAAATAATATTAGTGTTACTTCTACTATATTGTTAACTATATATATAAATTATTTCTCTATGTTCCCCTATGTTTGCAGCGAGTTCTTTGCCCAACGTAACCTTGGAAGTCTCGCCCACATCGCTCTCGTTAAATGCAGCCGTTGTCGACTCGCTGTCCTTGGTTTCGCAACATCAAACGAAATCGGAACATTTTACATTTCACGACCAGATAATAATGTCGGGTCAGCAAAAGAGTGCGCTGCAGGATAAACCCAAAGCGTTGGTTGTCTCGCCCCAGCAAGTGATGATACTCTATATGCACAAGCTAACCCCCTACGAGAGAACCGAGATTCTGGCATATCCCCAAATCTATTTTATAGGCGCCAATGCCAAGAAGAGACCCGGCATTTATGGGCCCAACAATTCCGATTATGATAATGAACAGGGTGCATATATACATATACCCCACGATCACGTCGCCTATCGGTATGAAATGCTCAAAATAATTGGCAAGGGAAGTTTTGGGCAGGTGATCAAAGCCTATGATCATAAAACCCATGAACATGTTGCCCTAAAAATTGTGCGAAACGAGAAACGATTTCATCGACAGGCGCAGGAAGAAATACGTATTTTACATCATTTGCGTCATCATGATAAATACAATACGATGAATATCATACATATGTATGATTATTTCACATTTCGCAATCATACCTGCATCACTTTCGAGCTGCTCAGCATTAACCTCTATGAGCTTATCAAGAAGAACGGATTTAAAGGTTTCAGTTTGCAGCTGGTGCGCAAATTTGCACATTCACTCTTACAGTGTCTGGATGCACTCTATAAGAACGAGATCATCCACTGTGATATGAAGCCGGAGAATGTCCTCCTCAAGCAACAAGGTCGATCGGGCATTAAGGTAAATTAACTTCTTTATTTGACATAAATATAATAATAAATATATATAAATAATAATAAGTATAAATATATATAAATACAATAAATATATACATAAATATAATCAGAAATACATACATAATTGCATTATATATCATAAAAAAACATATTAATAAACATTGATAATGCTAATAAATACCCCTTCGCCTTCAGGTCATCGACTTTGGTTCATCTTGCTTTGAGAGTCAGCGTGTCTATACGTATATACAATCCCGATTCTATCGCGCGCCCGAAGTGATATTGGGCGCCAAATACGGGAGGGCAATTGATATGTGGTCCCTCGGCTGCATATTGGCTGAGCTGCTGTCCGGCCACGCCCTCTTCCCGGGCGAAAACGAAAGCGATCAATTGGCGTGTATCATCGAAGTGCTGGGCATGCCCAGCAAATCCTTGCTGGCCAGCTCGAAGCGAGCGAAAACCTTCTTCAGCCCGAAGGGTTATCCACGGTATTGCACGGTGCGCACCATGTCCGATGGCATGGTCGTCCTCATTGGCGGCCAGTCGAGGCGTGGCAAGCCACGTGGTCCGCCCTGTTCGAAGAGTCTCTCCAAGGCGCTGGACGGTTGCAAGGATCCACTCTTTCTAAACTTTATACGTGGCTGCCTGGAATGGGATACGGAGAAGCGCTTAACGCCATCGGAGGCGCTGAAACATCCCTGGCTGCGTCGTCGCCTACCCAGGCCACCCAGTAGTTCCAGTGGAGGCGGTGGAGGAGGGGTGGGAGGTTTAGCTGGAGGGGGCTCCAATAGCTTGGGTGGCGGCAGTTCTGCGGGCATTGGCTGCATTAGCGGCGATCAGTCACCAGTCACGGGTAGCTATAAATGAAATCACGCCATCAATCAATCACCATTAGTCTCCATCAATCTCTCTCTGAATTAGTTAATTAAATATCTTATTTTTTACCAGGCATAAATACCAGTTGTGGCCATGAGGCAGCCACTACCTCGTCAGCTGCTTCCGAGCGCGATAACAGCAATTGCAGTGGGCGCGTCAATCATATTGGACTCGTTGGCTCCGAACTAAAGTATAATAATAGCGGCAATCTCTGTGCGGCAACTGCTTCACCTGCCTCTGTGCCTGTGGATCTGCTGGCGGACATCATCAGCAAGACGAGCGTCAAGTGTGGCAGCCTGGAACACAACGCTGTGGAGAATGGAAGTGGCAACAACAACATGGCAACAACTACAATAGCCAGATTTGGAGTAGCTGAACGTAATATTTGAGAGAGATTTTAAACTGATTTATATACATATATATATATAAATATATATATGAATATATACATATATATATATAAATATAAATAAATATATACATACATATATATATATATATAAATAAAAATTTTTTTTTTTTATATATATATGTATTATGCATATTATATATATATATAAGACGGCTTGATGGTCGTAAGCGTTGAGTCTTTGCATTTTGTGTGCTAAAGCTTATATCGCCTACATCAATCAGTCGCGGGTTTGAATCCCGCTGCAGGCATGGTTCGTTGTTTGTCTAGTACAGTAGCAGTCTGTTCTGCCTCCTTTTCTTTTTTCTATTAAGCTTTCTGTATAAAATATGGGCTATGTGTGTCGACCTTCGATCGACAACCGTATATCAACTAAACAGACAATACATTATTTTACATATTACACTTATTTATAAATAATATACGCAGTGTTAATTAATACTGGTTAATTATAAATTCTAATTTTAGATCTACCCAGCGCAACTGGCACCAATTCGCCCCAATTTTTAACATCGTCAACGATAATTCGCAGCAAATCGCAGGCTTTGCACGATATCGATTGCTATATTCGCACACACAAGAGTTGAAATCGACATCCAAGGACATTTAGCTAAATTTAGTGCAAGCAACTCTAAAAATATATATAAATTTAAGGCAGTCCCGTTTTGTTGTTAAACATATATATATATATATATATTGGCAACAACACACTGCCAAATACAAGTGATAGACTAATAACGACTCATATTCGGTTCTCGATTATTATCGACTTATGTAACCCCCTATTAAAATTAGGCGCTAGGCTGAGCACATCCTCTTCCTGGAACCAACTCACACGCACAGGAGGCAAAGATCTCACGGCAGGCTAAAGCTACAAAATAAAGCAAACAAACAAAAAATAATTTTAATAGTGGCATTAAAAACAATATGGTTAATTCAACGCTTGCATTTAATCATTAACTAATTAGGCATTTCTTCGGAGACTTAATTATAAAATATTTATAAATATTGCATACGTACATTAAAAAATTCATTAATTTAAAAAAATTAATTCTCTCATTTATATATATATATATATACGTATATATAAATTATAAATTGTTATATTGTAAATTGAGTATTTTTTTGACAGTGTTTCTTAGTTTGTTAGAATTGTTTGATCAAAAGTCGAAATATGATTGATAATTAATTAATAAATAAATATTTCTTCGTCCGCATGTGTACTTTAAGCCTAATACTTACAATAATAATTATAGTACATGCATATTTAGGGACCTTGGAAAGAAATTTCTTAAAAAAAATAGAGACATGGGCCTAAATTTAATATACACATTTATATATAATTGGTAAATATTTAAAAACAATTTTCTTAAAAAACATTTTTGTTGTGCGCTAATAACTATATATAGAATTGTGAGCATCACTATATTAAACGTGCATTATATATTTTTATATAGAAACTTATCATTTTCATAGACTTGTTTGTATATTTGGTTCCTTCATTATACACACATCTCAGTTCTATTAGCTTAGCATTTAAGTTAAAAGCCTTAAGTAATTATTTATACTTGCATAAATATTAAATATTGCAAAAGGAAACTTAGAATATTTCAACGGTTTAAATAAAGTGTTAAATTTAAATGTAATTTTCGATTTTCTTTCTATAATAATTAAATACGCTCAATGGATAAATCGATAAGCGATATATATGTTATCGATTAAGCATATTAGCTTTTTTAGCTGTTTTATTTAAATAATTGGCATCTCTGAACTTTCTTGCCGGCAAAAGAAATTAGATCAATTATTAAAAAGCTTGCACTACACAAAGAATTGAGAAATGCGAAAGCTTAGCAAAATTTCCCAATAGTATAATGCTGTGTGTATCCGGACAGTCTTCAATTGGATTTACTCGGCGAAACTTCCTGTCTTTATATGTGTGGAAGCATAAGTTTAGACTAGAAACAACTTCTAAACTAAGGTGCTGATTTATAATATATAAATAAATATTAATATTGAAAGTGAGAAAAAGAAAAGTAAAATATGAAATATATGAATATGAAAATTAAATTAACATCAACATAATATATAAATAAATTAATAAATATGTCTAATAAATCAATAATATATAAATGAATAAAAAGATAAATTATAAGTATATAATCAATAAATAAATAAATTAATTAATAAAGAAATTAGTTATAAATTACCTGTGAGCAATAAAAAAAATACCACTTGCTGAAAAAATACTTGGCATAAAAATAGAACGGCATTTCAAGATTGCAGCCGCAAAACAGTACATTTTCAATGGGCTGAAGCTGACGCATCTCTGTTATCCCCTCCCTCCTCCTTCTATAACGGTACTCGCTCAATTTGTACGTTGCGTGTGTATCCCAAAAACATAAGACCACTAAGCAGACAATATTGCCTGTAAGACACACACATACGCATTTATAAATATGTTGTTTATTTATATATACACACATACGTACATACATATGTTGTGCCCGAATTCCGTACAAATGCGTATTTTTATTCAGGCAATATACAATTTGTATACTATTATACCAAAAAGGTATAATAGTATATTGGTTTTGTGCAATGTCCGTCAAGCTGTCTGTCCGTCCGTATGAACGCGCGTTCCTCCGACACCCTTAGAGATAGAACGTATACTAGAAAGTACCCTCAAAAGTACTTTCTGCCGCAATTTAAGAGCTACAGTTACCAAAATTAGAAGGTATATTCTTAAGATCGAACTCCAAAATTTTTTTGGGCCATGCCCACTCCCGCCCCTAAAACCGACAAACGCCCATATCCCCCGCAATTCAAGTATTTCTTAACTGTACGCAAATTAAGGTATAATAGTATTTTGCTGTCGGTTACGTCCGACTGCAACGTTCTATCTTGTTTATTTATGTATGTATGTATGTATATGAGAGTGTTTATATGTTTGTGCATTTAGGTCTCAGGTAAATGCACGTAATACACACACACAAATAAAACAAATATGTCTGCTCTTGTTGTCCTACACACATACATACACAAATAGCATTTATTAATATAGAATTTAATATTTGTTTATTGCAGATTCTCTCGCTGCCGAAATGGAATCGAAAACAGTATGAAAAAATTCAAATAAATGCTAACCATAATTTAATTATAACCAACAAAAAAAAAACTAACATTAAATAATATATTCCCAGTTCAATACAACTATAAATGCGGAGGAAGAGCATTTGGTGTCCAAGTCCGTAAAAACAACCAAAAAGATCGTTAAAAAGTCGGTAAAAATTAGTTCGAAAACGGATCAATTGGTGAGCAGTGAATTGAAGAAAACGGAATCAGTTACAAAATGCGTTGAAGACGACGCAAAAATACAGTCACCATCAGCGATAACGAACGATGAAACAGATGAACTAAATATAAATGTTAAAAAGAATAAATCAAAAAAGTCAAAGAAATGCGAATACGACAATCAGAATATATCTGTGGCAAGTAATGCATCGATATATCGATAGGTCAATAGACAATAATTATTATTTACTTATTTTGTAGAAGAGCAGTTTCAATAAGTTTGATGCCCTGCAGAAGCGCAATTTAATCCATGTACGTTCAAGTGATTCTAGTAAAGCCCAAGAAATATTCAGTGTAAGCAAATCAAATTCATTTGATAATCCAAACATTTCTGTCACATTTTAATAAAATTTACATCTGCCCCAAACAGAAAATATTAACTAGAAAAATATATATTTAAATAAATATTATTTTATTTGAATAGAATCCACAAGATGAGCAGCAGACAAATTGTCGACTCTGCTCAAAGCCCGTTTACAAAATGGAAGAGGTGGTTGTGCAGTTCAAGACGGATAAGAACATCTATCACAAAAGCTGCTTGCGCTGCAAGGAGTGCGCCAAACAGCTGAAGTACGTATTTTGTGACGTACCAAGACATGTTAATAATTACGTCACATGCACTTATCTTGCAGATTCGATAGCTATCAGAGTCACGAGGGCAACCTCTTCTGCAATGTACATTTCAAGTCGTGAGTTATGCGCAATGTGACAGCGATACTATCGTCAGTTGAACTAACTCCTATTACTCATTTAGGCTCTTTGCGCCAAAAGTGGTGGAGCAGGCTGAGGAGCCAAAGCCACGTCGAACGGAGCTTATAATACGGGAAAGTCAGCCGACAGAGCTGCCACCGGGTGTTGTGAGGGGTAAATTAAAAAATATTTATTTATATAAAAAATACATTTTATATAAATATGTGTATTTAATAAACAGCATCTGATAAACCGGATCTGGGTCTGGATGAACTTCATCAATTGAACGTTCGTTCTCGTTTCCAGGCGTTTGAGAATGTGGAGCAGCGCAAACAAGAGGAGGAACAATTACGACTGCAGCAAAGACCCGTGATTAAGCGCAGCACATCGGTACTAGAAAAGTATCGCATGAAGAGCCAAGGCGGCGATAAGGATATCAGCGCTGACGACGACGACGAAGAGGAAGAGAACGAAGATGCCGATTTAATGCGCTCAAAGCGAAGCACACAAAAAGAACGGCCCGTTGGCCTGGGTGATGCAATGAATGATATTAAAACCAGATTTGAAAAAGGCACAATGCAATCAAAAGAAGAGCGTCGTGAGGAGCGCAAACAAGAAATTCAAAACATACGCTCACGTCTCTTTATGGGCAAACAGGCGAAAATTAAGGAAATGTATCAACAGGCTGTCGCGGAATCGGGTCAGGCCCGCACTTCCATTGGCAAGCAACCGGATGTGGAATTCGGGGATGCTGCTCGCAACATCAAGCAGCGTTTCGAAAATGGCGAAATGTTTGCCGAAAAAGGCGATCGCGATGCACAATCAGATAACAATAATGGCCACAGCTCGAATCTGTCAGAGGATGCAGAAATATTTGAGTCTGGTGTGTTTCAATTGTTTTTTTATCACCCTTTTTCTGTTTTTGTTGACAGCTGCTGCGATCACTAAATTTAATTTATCGATCAGAGCCTTTGAAGCCTGATTGATCATGTTTGCACAGTTGCTTAACATTTAATGAGCCAGGGCTTTCAGGCAGAGCTGTTGCAGCCTGTTAACATTACATTTACTTACATTAGCATTTAACATTTTCTGCAGCTATCAGCAAAAAATCCCGTAGCATTTTCATGGAGCTGGATGCAAATATCACTTCGAATACGAATGCAAATCGCGAACGTTTGCAGAGACAACAAAGTGTTAATTCCAGTAGAACCATTAGTCAAACTCAATTTGGATCAGAGGTGAGTTAGTGCCATCTACAGTGTCTGACAGTTCATTTTGAACGGTGTCTAGCAAAAAATTTAAAGTGCTATAAAGTTTAAACAAGGAAACAAATTCAAAATGTTCAAATGTCAATTTGTTTAATGTTATATCACATTTGAAAAAGAAACTTTAGTTTTTATTAAAATATTATTTAATTATTTAAGTGAATTACTTGAGTCAAAAATTGAAAACATATCCAAAATTCACAAAGTATTTTGAACAGTCTTAAAAAAAAGTTACATATTTGGCGTATAAAAGCTTAAAAAAAGATGTTAATCCCTTAACAACTTCACTTAACCTATTATTCATGGAAAATACCAGCTTCCGGGTAGTTTCTGGGCTGATCTAGCTCCACTCCTCCAACAGAGCATTTTTGAGATCTTGTTTGCTGGAAATGTTGTGAATCCGGATGTGATTTTCCAGCAGAGCCCACAAATTTTCAAGAACATTTAAATCTGGAGACTGGACCGGTGGAATTATGATGTGGGGACAGTTCCAGATAAGCCAGGACCATACCAAATTTCCGACACCGGCTGCCCGGAGATAGATGACCATACCAAAACACTTCCTCCGCCATGCTTGACTGTTGCCTTTAAGTGTTTCGGATTCAGCTCAGTATTGGACTGTCGCCACACATAATTCCATCCGTCCGGGCCAAAAATGTTGAATTTGTACTCATATTCAAATATGACTGTGTTCCAGAACTCCAAACCCTTGCCCAAGTGGCTTTTGGCGAACGTCATACTAGACCTTCAATTTTTTGCTCTTATAAATTGCTTTTTCCGTAGTACTTGGATTTTTAAGTCATAGTTGTCATAGTTCGTAAAACCTGGAGCACAGTTTCCCCACTGAACTTTTTCCTTATTTCATCCTGCACCTATTGAGTCAGTTTTTGAGCCGATAGCTTAAGATATTCCCTTATTTGATGATCCTCGGCTCGTCTTGCTCGGTGAAAATCTTGTTTGGTGCCATTCCGCCTTTGCCCTCCATCCAATTTTTGTCGACGAAACTCCAAAGGATGTAAAATACAGTTCAGGTGTTTAGATTGACCATTTCAGCTATTTTGCGATGTGAATATCCTATTTTGAAGTGTTCCAGGATAAGTTGCCGTTGATCAATGGTAGTCCGGTTGCTCATAGTCCTGTTGGCTTGTTGCACCCGAGATGCAGGAAAAATCTAAACTGACTTCTAGGGATTGGTATATTTATACCGGAAATATTCAACTTTACGCAAAAAAACTGCGTTTTTCATATACAGTGGCTCACATAGGATTCTGCCCAGTGCCTAGCAAAAAATTTAAAGTGCTATAAAGTTTAAACAAGGAAACAAATTCAAAATGTTTAAATGCCAATTTGTTTAATGTTGTATCACATTTGAAAAACAAACTTTAGTTCTTATTAAAATATTAATTAATTAATTAAAATTAGTTAATATCTGAAAACATAACCAAAATTTACGTCACAAACATTTTGCCCAGTCTTAAGAAAAGTTTTATATTTGGCGTATAAAAGTTTGAATAAGGATGTTAATACTTAAAATGATATCCTTTAGCCTTAACAACTTCCCTTAACCTATTATTCATAGAAGATACCAGCTTCCGGGTAGTTTCTGGACTGATCCTGCTCCACTCCTCCTGCAGAGCATTTTGGGGATCCTGTTTGCAGGATATGTTGTGTTCCCGGATGTTATTTTACAGCAGAGCCCACAAATTTTCAATAACATTTAAATCTGGAGACTGGGCCGCTGGAATCATCACGTGGGGGCAGTTCAATCTAAGCCAGGACTGTACTATTCCGTCCTTATGCTTGGGGTCGTTGTCCTGGTAGATCCGGAAAGTATGAGGGATTCCAGCTTCTCGGCACTTTGGAGTAAATTTTCCTTTAGTATATCAAAGTACACATTCTTGTCCATTGTTGTTTCAAAAATCACAAAATTTCCGGCACCGGCTGCCGAGATAGATGCCCATACCAGGACACTTCCTCCGCAGTGCTTGACTGTTGCCTTTAAGTTTTTGGGACTCAGCTCAGTATTGGAGTGTCGCCACACATAATTCCGTACGTCCGAGCCAAAAATGTTTATTTTGTGCTTAAATTCAAATATGACTGTGTTCCAGAACTCCAAATCCTTGTCCAAGTGGATTTTGGCGAACGTCATCCTATACCCTGTATTTTTTGCTTATGTAAATTGCTCTTTCCGTGATGCTCGGGCCTTAAAGTCATGGTTGCGCAGAACTTGGAGCACAGCTCCCATACTGAACTTTTTCCTTATTTCATCCTGCACCTATTGAGTCAGTTTTTGAGCCGATAGCTTAAGATTTCCCCTTGAAAGCTTGATGATCCTTAGCTCGTCCTGCTCGGTGAAAATCGGGTTTGGTGCAATTCCGCCCTTGTCCTCTGTCCAATTTTCGTCGACGAAACTCCAAATGATGTGGAATACAGTTGACTTGGCTAGATTGACCATTTCAGCTATTTGGCGATGTGAATATCCGATTTTTAAGTGTTCCTTTGTTCAATGGTAGTCAGTTTGCCCATGGTCCTTGTTGGTTTGTTGCACTCGAGATGCAGGATATAACTAAACTGACTATGAAGGATTGGTCTATTTATACCGAAAAAAATCAACTTTAGGTCAAAAAATCCGGGTTTTATGGCACCCAGGTGTCCATAAAGTACCTGGGCAGAAAGTTTGTGACCTATAATTTAGGTACTTTTTTACATAACCCGACCTAGTGGGTGGGGAAATCCCACTTTTTTAGGGTCATATATTAATTTTTGTGGTTAATATATGTACCTGTCATGGGTCTTTGGAATTTTTGAAAAATATTACATAATTACTTTATAGCAGGCAATTAAAATTGGTGCTAGGCACTGGGCAGAATCCTATGTGAGCCACTGTATGTACCTGCCATCGGTCTTTGGAATTTTGGCAGGCAATTACATTTTTTGCTTGACTCTGCTCCAAACTGGCTTTTAAACACTGTATATGACACTAAATATATACAGTGGCTTGCAGCCCCAATCGCCCAGTGTCTAGCAACAAATTTAAAGTGCTATAAAGTTTAAACAAGGATACAAATTCAAAATGTTTAAATGACAATTTGTTTAATGTTATATCACATTTGAAAAACAAACTTTAGTTTTTATTTAAATATTAATTAATTAATTAAAATTAGTCAAAAACTGAAAACATAAGCCAAACTACATATGCAGCTCATTTCGCCCAGTCTTAAAAAAAGTTACATATTTGGCGTATAAAAGCTTAAATAAGGTTGTTAATACTTAGTATGATATCCTTTAGCCTTAACAACTTCCCTTAATCTAATATTCATGGAAGATACCAGCTTCCGGGTAGTTTCTGGACTGATCCTGCTCCACTCCTCTAGCAAGGCATTTCTGAGATCCTGTTTGCAGAATATGTTGTGTTTCCGGATGTTATTTTCCAGCAGAGCCCACAAATTTTCAATAACATTTAAGTCTGGAGACTAGGCCGGTGGAATCTTCACGTGGGGGCAGTTCAATCTAAGCCAGGACTGTACTATTCCGGCCTTATGCTTGGGGTCGTTGTCCTGGTAGATCCGGAAAGTACGTCGGTTTCCAGCTTCTCGGCACTTTGGAGTAAATTTTCCTTTAGTATATCAAAGTACACATTCTTGTCCATTGTTGTTTCCAAAATCACAAAATTTCCGACACCGGCTGCCGAGATAGATGCCCATACCAAGATACTTCCTCCACAGTGCTTGACTGTTGCCTTCAATTGTTTGGGATTTAGCTCAGTATTGGAGTGTCGCCACACTTAATTCCATTCGTCCGGGTAAAAATGTTTGAATTTGTACTCATATTCACATATGACTGTGTTCCAGAACTCCAAATCCTCGTCCAAGTGGATTTTGACGAACGTCATCCTAGACCCTCTGTTTTTTGCTCATGTAAATTTATTTTTCCGTGGTACTTGGGCCTTCAAGTCATGGTTGCGCAGAACTTGGAGCACAGTTCCCATACTGAACTTTTTCCTTATTTCATCCTGCACCTATTGAGTCAGTTTTTGAGCCGATAGCTTAAGATTTCCCCTTGAAATCTTGATGATCATTGGCTCGTCCTGCTCGGTGAAAATCGGGTTTGGTGCAATTCCGCCCTTGTCCTCTGTCCAATTTTCGTCCATGAAACTCCAAATGATGTGGAATACAGTTGAGGAGTTTAGATTGAGCATTTTAGCTATTTGGCGATATGAATATCCGATTTTTAAGTGTTCCAGGATGAGTTTACTTTGCTCAATGGTAGTCCATTTACCCATGGTCCTTGTTGGCTTATTGCACCCGAAATGCAGGAAAAAAATTAACTGGCTACGGAGGATTGGTCTATTTATACCGAAAAAATTCAACTTTAGGTAAAAAAATGATGTAACTGTTTCCCGACGACTTGACCCAAAAACTTAGGTACTTCTGACATAACCCGACCTAACGGGTGTGGAAATTCCCGGTTATTAGGGTAATATATTCATTTTGGTGGTTAATATATTTACCTGCCATCGGTCTTTGGAATTTTTGAAAAATAATGAATAATGAGTTTAGGGCAGGCAATTACATTTTTTGCTTGTCGTTGCTTACCGCCCGCTTTGAGCCACTGTATATATATATTTAATTAATTTCAGAATGTTGACATTGATGTTGTCAAGTCGGACGCCAAACCAGAAGATGTTAAAATTGAAACGGCTGAATTGAGTCAGAAATTCAAGTTCTTCGAAACGTATCGACCCAAAGATGGCGAAAAGCGCCGTTTTCGCATAACGCCACCTCGCGAGGGTGTTGTGAAAATGCCCTCCCCCGATTTGGATACGGATCCAGCTCCGAATGATAAATCGTTCCACGACAATGTTCTGCAAAAAACCCAGACAACATCGACAATGTTGAACAAGTTTCGTGAACTAGAACAGAATCCACGCCACGGAGTCGAACAAATTGGTCCGAGGCCTTTGAAATGTTTTACACCGCCGCCACCCGAAGATCGACAAGCCTATTGCGATAAATCAAATAGCGAAGAGGAGGAAGACGAGAGCGATGAGGAAGAGAATGAGAGCGAAATTGATAAGGAAACCTTAGTTTGGAGTGCGAGCAATGACGACGATGCTTTGAAAGAGGTAAATAGTTTATCCATATATATTTAATACTTGTATTTATTACATACAGTTAGTCCAGAAAGTCTTTTCGAATTGCAAAAAAATTTTATTTTCTAAGTTCTTATGCAAAAAAATGTATGTTATTATTGACTTTTAAATATTTACGTATTTTTCTACTATCAATAATAACATACATTTTTTTGCATAAAAACTTAGAAAATAACATTTTTTGCAATTCTAGACTTTCTGGACTAACTGTACATAAATTATATATAATAACAACTATTTAAATAATAACATTCACGGTTAATATTAGATTTTAATAATAACTAATTTCACTCTCTTAATAATAGATTAACAAAAATAATTAATTTCATTAGTAATAATTTCACAGGCTGCATTTATTTACTCATTTTCCAATTTGCTAACGCAATGGCGCTTATCGATCCCCATGCAGAATCGCTTCCGATAACATAAGCTTGTTCCTTTTTTTCGATTACAGGCACAAAGTGCAGCTCGCGCAAAGCAATTGCGCGCCAAATTTGAAAAATGGCAGGCCAATGAAATCAAGCGCGAGTTAATTGAGGGCTATGTTGATATTTACTCACAGCAAGTCTCCGATGATTCAACAATTGAGACCGCAAAGTCGTAAGAAACGCACCTAACAATGTTTCTTTTGTTTATTATAGTATAATAATAATTATTTACATTTCAGCATACGAGAGCGCTTTGAGAATATGACAAACCTTGAACGCAAATCGCCAACTGGGCCGCGTTATCAGGTTAATCGTTTTGTGGTGAGTAATTCGAAAGATTGATATTTATATATATTTTCTATATTTATCAATTAAATTTTAGTAATCACTGGAAAATGGATAAGGAATTCATTAATTTACATATTTTAAATTGGAATTTTATTAATATATATATTGATAGCGTTTAATTTGAGTAAATCAAGCCAAATTATTTTTGCTTTCTTTATTTTTCTTTACACATGATTATGCCACAATTTATAATAATAAATGTTGATAACTCACCAAGTGTTATTTATTTTAAGAAAATAATAAGGAGGTATCCACAATTAACCAAATAAACTGAAGGGGGAATATAATGTAATAACCACATATTTTTTATGCATACATATGGTTTTTTTTTTTTTAATATATATATATATATATGACAAATACAATTATATAATCTTATTCTATAGCTTTATCCATAAATTCCAGGAATCTTTTGGCATATTGTTCAGGATCACAAGTTGATATACCATCGACATTACTTCCATATTTTACTGTCTTTGCCGCTTTCGCTGCCTAAAAATATTATAAATATATACATAATAAAAGGAATGCGAAATAATTTTTAAATATTATTTTATTTACCTGTTTTTTGACACCATATTGGGTTAGAACATCGATAATTGCTATAAAGTAGATTTCTCGTCTCTCTGTAAAGAGTTTAATATATTAATATGAAGTACATTTAAACTATTAAACTTATATTTAAATTTACATAAAATATATTTATATATCTAAATAAATTAATTCGAAGACAAACCTTCAATGCTTGGAATGGCATAAATGTCGACTTCATAAACAACTTCTTTATATTGTGCACCTCGTGGCGAATCTGGTGGTGTGTTGTACGTCCAGCTGTCAACAGATTTATTATTAAATATAGATATGTATATTTATATATTATTTACCGTTCACCACTATCGCATTCTTCGCTCTCGCTATTCTCGCTGCGTCCCGTTGTCAATGCAGTATCGCCTTGCAGGGCCTCCTCCTCGGCCCTGACACAATCGTGGATGCCAACGAGCAAGGAATAATCCATTATATGCAACTTGGTTAGGAGCTATAAATATAGACATATACATAATAGTGTATATAGAATCATTTAATATAATACATAATGTAATATACTATATAACATAATTAGATATAATATGAATTATAAATATTCATATTTTGCCTACATGCCAAAATTGTACACATAATATATATATAATACATTGCCTACATCAATATCATTGTTTAGAGTATCGAGCAACTTTTGCTTGGGCTCCTCGCCGATTTCCAATTTGACCTTTTGCTTGATAAAATCATTGTCCTTAAATGTGGGTAAATGTTTCTCCAGCTCCTTCTCGGAAGCCTCGCGATCCACAGTGCTGCCTTTTAAATCAAATTTCCTATAGAAATAATAGAAAATGTAATAAATTAAAGGATAAAGATATAGTTATATATACTTATGTATGGTCAATTGGGAGCTGAAAACATTGCGCGTAACAACAAAATAATACTGCACACTCTCCACAGTAATGCGATACATGCCTAAATATTGCGGCAACAAAGTTTTGCCATGTCGCTCAACAACGTACTATAAAAAAGATGCGATAAACGATAATATTAATAAATATAAATAGTAGATCTAATATGTAGATAATTAACTGGATGATAGTGTTTGAGAAAGGCGTGCATGCGTTCAATTTCCTCAGATGTCAAGCTCTTAATGATGAAGAATTTGTCATAGCTCTGATAGAACTGGGCGCCCGATTTGCCGGACGAATCAATGCCCAAGGGTTGTGATCTAGTCAAGGACTCGCGATAATCCACATCATCGATGCCAAAACGTTCGCGTAAATTGCGAAAAACTAAAGGACAATATTCCTTCACCTTAAAATGCGATGGCATATTTTCTCTACAAATAATAATATTTATATAATAATTAATAATTATAGTAAATATATTATTATTTAGTATTTACTTACTTGTTAAACAAATGGTTGTCGACTTTAATTTTGGAATAGGCCCGAAAGTCATCTGGTAATAACATGACTGGTATATTAACATGACTTAATTCGTTGATCTGTAAAGTGAATGTTAGGTCTTTGTTATGCATGGTGTTGATTAACACATACGGTGTGATTGATGCCCCACATGAAAACACTTAAAATCGGCTCATTTGCGCGGAAAAGCTTCACTTTTTGATGTTTGACGCGAAAATGTTTCTTTTTTAGTATGCGCGGCTGCGATGTGGACGAGATCTTTTTATCCATTTTATCCGACTGGTTGGCTTCGACTTTTGGATTAAATTAAAATAATATATTTGTTATTTGTAAGTTAACTGTTTTAAAATAATGTTAACGAGCTCTTAAGCAACAATAATTTTTAAGATGTTTATTTATTATACTATATATATTTTATATTATTAGTAATGTTATTTTTATATTTATATTAAATGTTACAAAGCTTTAAACCATAAAATAATATTTAAATGCTTATTTAAAAAATATTTACCAACTGGCATAAGCCAAATAATATTTGTTTATTTAAATGTTACTAAATTTTAAACCATATATTTTTCCAAAAAATATTTTAAATGTGTATTTTGATTGTACAAATTTTATATTAATTTAATTTATAATGTAGTTATTATTATATTATATTATTATTTATAATTTTGTTTGTGTTCATTTAAATGTTACTAAACTGTAAACCACTTAATAATATTTATAATAATAATTCTTATATAAAGTTTACCAACTTTAAATCATATAATAATATTATCCATATTTATTTTTAAATAACATTACTAATTCCAAACTCATTCATCATGTAAACTAAAAAAATATACATGCAAATAGGCACACACACATAAAAATACACAAATATACACATGTACGCACATATGTTCACCATAAAATTCACAGTATATACACAAAAAATACATACATACTCCTGAAAATCACTTGATAATTTCAATTTAATGTTAAAACAGATGAATTTTGTTAATTGTATAACATTTTAATAACATATTCCATGCTAAATTAATAATTATGTATATATATTTAAAAGAGAACAAACAAAACGCAAAAACAAATACACATACACTTATATATGCATGTATGCATTGGAATATACGTACGAAAACGGATTCAGCTGCAACTGCAACCGTTTGTTGGTGTGTGTGTCTGTGTGTTGATAATGTTAGCCGTAACGTAATAGCCAATTAAAACAATAAATAAACTTATAACATCAATAATTATTTTAGAAACGAAGTGCCATTCAAAACCAGAAAATCGAAAAATTCACTTTTTATTTGTCAAAATCTGTGTGCGTGAAAGAATTTTATCGGCACAACTAACGATGCAAGGGTGACTTTCGACAGCCAGGAATTATCGACATAACGCCATATACGATAACTCCTCTTAATATGGTGCAATTCGATTAGGGCTGCCATTTCGAGTAAAATTGCTGGTGATTTTTTAGCTATTAGTATTAACAGTAATGGAATTATTTTTAATCTTTTTATAAATGTACAACATGAGTTACTTTATTTAAATTTCTCGATACCCCTAAGCCAATATTTTTTTAATAATGCGCATCCCTTTAATCGGTTTAATTGCTTGTGCAACACTTTATGCACAAGGTCTTTTAATTTATTTAAATATCGATATAAAAAAATTGGCATTTCGAGAAAAATTTCTCTATCTCCCCAAGCCGTTAATCTTTTTAGTAATGATCATTCCTTTAATCACTTCAATTAGTCGTGCAACAAGGGTTTAATTTTTTCATAAATATCGATGTCGAAATTCAACACGCTCTCACCGCTAACTAAATTGAGAGTTATTTTCGTCGATCGATTACTGGTTACTCTTGTTACTACTCTCTACACGTAAATCTTTGTGCAAAATAATGTGGAAATGTGGCGACGTCTACAATTAGTCTCAATCAAAATATAAATTAAGTAAGAGTAAAAAGGAACAACAAATTTGGAGGAGAGATGGCGGAATCCGGCATTGATCTGGGCTTTGATCTGGAGTTTGATTTAAATCTAAATTTGCTCAACGATAGCGATTCAAATATGGATTTCTTGGCTGGCAATGCGGAGAATGTTGAATTCTACGAGCTGAAATCAACTCGTTCTCTGCGCACCGATGAAATGTGAGTGTGTTTGTGTGTGAGCTTAAAGATTTATATACACGTATATCTTTTTTTCTTTAATTTTTTGCTTACTATCTTATCGGCGATTCGGGCAAGCACACACGTACGTACATATTTACAGCAGTATGTGTGTGTGTGTTGGAAATTAACGTCTTTCTAGTATATCGTTATCAATACATATGCAACTCTGTACGTTTGTGTGTATGTTAATTTAAGACGAATGTGTGATATTTAGCATTCCCAATTGAGAAGCAGTAGTAGGGGTAGGCCATCGATAATAAAGTTTTAGCCAAAATGTTTTACGTACAAACAAACACAATTGAGTATGTTTTGTATATTTTTATTGGCTTAAGAAATATGGCTACAAATATTGTTTTCTTATTATTAATATTTGTAATATAATTTAGTATGTGGTATACTATTTATGTAATTGTTAATATATTAATATTATAACAGCTAACAGCTTCGACTGCATAAGGATTAAAATTTGTATTTAACAGCGCAGTCGATCTAGCCATGCAGCGGCACTCTTCTGCATATAAGAGCAACATTTAGCAGAGCTTATGGTTAGCAGTTTTTGTGTATGGGCGCATGTCCGTGCTGTGGCCAAAATGTTAGATACACATATAATGGGCAATATGTATATATTGCGTGTTTATATATATTTATTATATTTGTATATGTGCGTTTTACATATATTTAATTGTGTATTTACATAAATCGAGCAGAAAATACAGGGGTATTAATTGGGTATATAATTAAAAGAGAAGCTTTAATTTTATGATTAAAATGTAAATAGAAAAATACATATAAATTAATTAATATTTAATATATATGATTATAACTGGGATACCTGTTCTGCGACCTAATATATCTATTTATATATTAATATATAAATAATATTACCGTAACTAAATCTATTTTAAATGACTGCTATACTATAGCAAATTAATCCTGCTAAACCAATGTTAAAAAGCACCCATTTTTTTGTCATCGGCTTTTTTAATACACACATCTGCATATAAATGAATACCCGAGTGTTTAGTATATATATGTATGTATATATATATATATATTTATTTATTTGCATGTGTGTGCAGAGTTAAACATTTCTCTAGGTTTTTTTCCGCATTCATTTATCGAGTGATATTATTCTAGACAAGATCAAGGCCCAATTAGTGATGTTGTATACACATTGTTATTTAAAGTGAAGTCTTTGGATATTTAAATATACAAATTAATCATGTTTTCCTACTGGGCCAAGAAAACAAATAAAAATGCTGAAAAAAACAGTAATAATAATAATGAAACATCAAATAATTTAATGGAGACACGCAGTGAAATATTAAAAATGCATCCGGGAAGGAATGAAGAATCCGCCGAATCTTCTGCGGAAAGATTGGAGGAATTCCAACAATTCTTGCGGCGTGTTCAAACACTGCAAATGTCACCCGACAGCGGAGAACAGCAAAATGTAATCTTAACAGAGCAACAAAAACAACAACAGCAAAAACAACATCTGTATAAGACAGACATTGAAATTGGAGTGGAACCAACAGCACTAATGGAACTAGATGAATCGGATGAGGCAACAGCTGTTAAAAGTGCCATTCACAACGAAGTGAAACAAACAACAAATATTCGTGTCAATGTCGGCATCGATAAGGATTTGGAAATGATACTCGAAATGGATCCAAGCATTGTGGATTTGGGTGATATTGGCGTTAGCGAAACAACAGAGACCCGTATTGTGGGCCTGCCTCCACTGACGGGTGGGTAGGTATTTCCCTGAAAAAAAATTTTAATTAAATTGTTATAGGTAAAACTGTTTTAAGTAAAACTACATTTACAGATCGACGAAAAATTTCGCGAGGGAAATTGCAAAATATTTCGTTTCGGGGACCTAAAAACAAAAAGGGTTTCTGAGAGTCAAAAATTTAATTAATTTAATTGTAAACAGTCCTTACGTCTTTGAAATTGCGCCAACTTTTGGTGATGTATAAAAGAGCTTAATATCGACTAGCAGCATTGCTTAAAAAATACCTCTTTGATTAATTAACGGCGGCTGTATTCAAATTAGCTAACGATTAACAAATTAGTTTAACATAGCCAGGATATATGGTCACTCATGCAAATTCCATTTTAAGTAATTAATATTATTGCGCTCATTATACTATGATACCGAAGGTATAATAGTATATTTGTTTTGTGCAATTTCCGTCATGCTGTCTGTCCGTCTGTATGAACGCAACTTTTTTCGACACCCTTAGAGATAGAGACTTTAAACTTAGAACATATGTCTACTTGAAATCTCAGTATATAGTCTTAAGACTGGAGTCCTACGTCCACTACGGAGCTAGAAAATAGATAAGATCGATATTCGCAAATCGATAAAGCCACATATCTGCTACAACTGTATGACTACAGTCACCAATTTTGGTTTGTAGGTTGTTGTCCTTCAAAGACCGGAATATGCCACGCCCACCTCCGACGCCCCCAGCCCCCCTGCCCCTAAAACTTTTAAATGGCTATATCTTCTCCAGTTTTTGAGTTGGGAACGTCAAATTAGGTAGGTATATTACTGGTAGTCGCCTTTAAAAACAAATTTGTGTTGCCACGCCCACACCTGCGCCCATAATCGAAAATGCCTATATTTTGGAAAGTGTAAACCGATAAATCCGTGTATCTCTCACAATTTTAAAGATAGAATGACCAAACTTGGAAGGTAACTTGCTGGTAACCTCCTCCAAGGATCAGATTATAATTTTTTGGACCATGCCTACATCCGCCGATCCCAGAAACTTCGGCCCTAGAAATCTGAAATCTTCCATAATTTGTAAGCTAGAGTCACCAAATTTTTGTAAGTTACTGGTAAATCTCGTAAGAGATTGATAAAAATTGGATGGCCACTCCGCCTATCCAAACCGATACACCTGTTGGTGTAAATCGATAAGATATATATCGATATATCACGTAATTTTAAAGCTTAAGTCACGATTTTTAAAGCCGGCTTGATGGTCGTAAGCTGTGAGTCTTTGCATTCTGTGTGCTAAAGCTCATTATATCGGTAACATCAATCAATAGCGGGTTCGAATCCCGCTGTAGTATTGGTTGTTTGTTGTTTTTGTCTTTGTCTAGTCCAGTAATAGTCCGTTCTGCCTTCTTTTCTTTCTTCTATTAACGTTTCTGTCTAAATCTCTATCTACACGGCATCAACAACCGTATAACCTACCTACCAAATTTGAAAGGTATATTGCTATTAACACCCTTAAAATATCAGGAAAAACAAGTAAGAAGGCTGTAGTCGAATGAGCTCGACTACCATATACCCTGAACCAAGCTTTAAATACATTATAGGTTTATATGCAAATGTCCTCTTTAATAGTTTCGCACACTCTTATGTAAAATAATGTAAAAATAAAAAAAAACAAGATAGAACGTTGCAGTCGGACGTAACCGACAGCGAAATCAAGACGTCAAGAAGTCAAGACGGTGAGCAGAATTACACGGGGAAAGCAGACACAAAAATTGTATAAGCTACTTTCACTCTTAAATTCCGGAGATATGGGCTTTTCGAGACTTTAGGGGCGGGAGTAGGCGTTGCCCAAAAAAATTATAGAGAAGTTTCTTAATAATCTTCCTACCCAGTTTGGTAACTAACTAACTTTCTGGGGTGTTTCTAGCAATATACATTTAAAATTTGGTCACTTAAGTTGTCAAATTGCGTGAGATATATGGGCTTATCGACTTACACCAACAGGTGTATCGGTTTAGGTAGCTGGAGTGGGCGTGGCCATCCAATTTTCTTATCGATTTTGGGGGAGTTACCAGTAACACACCTTCAAAATTTTGCGACTCTAGCTTGCAAATTACGGCAGAAAAGCTCACTTTAAATTTATAGGGACGAAGTTCCTGGGGGCGGCGGTTGTGGGCGTGGTCCAAAATTGATTACCTTCCAAGTTTCGTTACTCTATCTTTCAAATTTTCGGAGATATACGGAGTTATCGTTTTACAAACGGAATTGTCGATTATAGGCGCAGGTGTGGACGTGGCACCACCAATTTGTTATCGGTTCTTAAAGACTACCAGTAATATACCTACCAAGTTCGCTACTCAAAGACTGTGGAAGATATAGCCATTTAAAAAGTTTAGTGGCGGGGGTGATGGGGGCGTCGGAGGTGAGCGTAGCACATGCCGATCTTCCAAGGACCTCGCGAACAACCTACCAACCAAAATTGGTGACTGTATCCATTAAATTGTGAGAGATATGTGGAATTTATTGCTATCGGAAATCGAAATGTATCGATAGTTCCGAAACTGATGGCAGTTATCGATAAAAATAAAGCAAACTTGATCTGCGCCTGGTACACGAGTACCTATATTTCAAATTTGATGTCTCTAGCTCTTATAGTCTCTGAGATCCGCGTATTCATACAGACGGACAGACAGGCGGACAGGGTTATATCGACTCGGCTGTTGATCCTGATCAAGAATGTATATACTTTATGGGGTCGGAGATGCTTCCTTCTGTAAGTTAAGAGCTATAGTTACCAAACAGTTATATTACTAAGATCGAACTCCAATTTTTTTTTGGGCTACGCCCACTTCCCCTCTCATAACCGACATAACTAGGAATGAAGATTATTAGGAACCTCATCTAAAATTTTTTCAACCACGTCCCAAAATCTCGAAATGCTCGTATATTCCGTAATTTAAGAGCTAAAGTTGCCTCTTTTCGAAGAAGTGTTACTATCTTATATCTACCTCAATCTGAATGCCAAACTCGGACAATATTTCTTGGCTGCACACAACATATGGTGTCATAGTATTTCGCTGTCGGTTACGTCGATTGCAACGTTGTCTCTTCTATTTTAATGAGCTACGCTATATTTATCGATTACGCACACAAACAAAATATTGGCGGTTATTATTACAACTCAAATATGATATAGATGTAATAATTTTAAACACTATTCTTTCTTTTCTAGACCTACATTTAAAACAGTCACGCCCACATCTCGTACTCAGCTTAAGCTACAACTGCAACGCGAGCAGCAGCAACAGGAGCAGCAACAAATGCTGATGCAACAACAACAACAGCAGCAGCAGCAGCAACAATTGTTGCACGTAACTGATACGGGTTTGTTGAATGCATACGGAATGCAGATGACGACGGATTGCTTTGAGAGGGAAACGACCATCGATAGTAATAATACGAGTGCCTGTGGCAGCAGTGGTGCCTCCAGCCTAAATCAATCAAATCAATCCTCAGCACAGTTGAACTCGACTCGTCTGCCGCCAGCCTCTAGTCCCGTTACGCTGAAAGTTCCCCTCCAAAGCATCGGAGTCGATGTGCCGCCACAAGTGCTACAGGTAAAGAGCTTAATAAATTAATAATAATAATAATATCTTTAAATATATATTTATATTTATTATTTATTTAATTGTATTAATGTCATATTATGCTTAATATTATTAATATCATTAATTAATATCTATATTTATGTTAATTATATTAATTTATTTTACTTACAATTATCATACATAAATTATTCCACTGCAGCTAAAATCAATCATTTTATATATTAATAATCTACATTTATTATATAAATTAAATAAGCTTGAATAAAAGAAATTAACAGACACAATCCAAAGGACAAATAGCTAAATGCCAACTGTACTCTTATCGCTTGCCAAAACTGGCCCAAATTTAACAGCAAGCGGAGTAGAGAACTGTGCAGCTTAAATCGCAGTAATTGCTATTTGGGCAATTACTGGTCACTGGTAGATTGGTATCCACGCCTATAGGCTCAAAATGCCATACAACGAATTTTTTTTGCCATTTTGCCGAAGCTGCAGAGGAGAAGAAGAGGTAAAATCTCCGGAACACTTTCTCTGCAAAGGAAACGATTTGCCTTCTTGTGAATCACAGCTGGAGCACATAAGACCGCCCAGAATTGCAAAATTCATAAATGCAACTGGCTGGCTCACTTGATTCAAGCCCTTTCGAGTATCACAATGGGCTAAAAATTGGCCTAAGTGTGCCGACCTTTGGTCGGCAACCGTTATACCTAACCTAACCTTACCTAACCTGATCCATATAAATTAAAAAACTCCATATTTAGCTTAATAATATGAATATCTATATTTATTTATATCTAATACCAAATATGACATTTCCTAAACCAGGTGAGCACCGTTCTGGAGAATCCCACCCGATATCATGTGATCCAAAAGCAGAAAAATCAAGTGCGTCAATATCTGAGTGAATCGCTGAAACCATCTGCTTGGGGCTGCCAAAATTTCGATGTGAGCCCATTATTTGTTTAAAATTTATCTTTTTATTTACAAATTTAACGACAAATAGTTGCTATCCCTAAAAATCAAAATAGAATTCCACAAAAAATGCGGCAAATACTTCAGCATCAACGGGAAATTTACTATGTAATACGACCATTAATAGGAATATTAACAATAATGAGCAACAACACTCCCATCAGAGGCCCAACAGTTTTGGTGGCGATAATAAACAGTTGCATTCCTCGGAAGAATCACCGTTTGCAACACGAGCAGCTGCAACTGGTGGCAGTTGCAATTCTAGCAATTTCTTTGCCTTGGATCAGGATCAGGCTACTTTAAACAAAGGCAACAGCCTCTTCAGCAACAGCAAAGCCAACTTTAACCTTAACTCTTCTTTGAGCTCCGCTGGATGTGCTACAAACAATGTCAATAATAGTCAAATGCGTTCCTCAAATTATTCGGGTGCGAGCACAGCGAGTCCATTGCAATCGACATCAGCTCCAATGTCACCTAGTCTGAGTTCGGTGGCCACAAGTGCTTCGGAGGTAAGTTTCATTTAATATCCTTTAAATTAAATAGTTATTTAGCTAAAAACTATATCTTATAATCAGTAAAATCATTTACGCATAAATTATTTAAATGTATAAACTTTAATTCTGACATTGATCCCGCTCTGCATAGCATACATCTTTTGTCAGACTGCAAAATAAATTGGTATAGTCAATCGTGCTAAGGAGCTTTTGTCAGAATGTATGCAAATGTATGTATCGGCCTCGATTATAAAACTGATTACGCCACAAATTTTAAACGTGCAGAGAACCGTTTACAAATTAAAATTGTGATGTGCTAAGCAGCTTTTGTCAGATTATAAACAATTTACTATCAAAAATGAAATACGTAATAAGCTACACCCCACATTTTTAAATTAAAGAACCGCTTAGACTTCAATTGTGATGTGCTCTTCGTGCTTAGCAGCTTTTGTCTGCCTGTTTTAGTATTTTCTTTTTTTTTTGCCATTTCTTGAATGCTTTTTTTTTTTTTGTTTTTTTTTGCTTGATCAGAAATGCTTGGGCGGGGGTGCTGTGTACATAATGAGCGGTATTTTCCATTGGGCTGCCAACTTGAAGCAATCAATCAAACAGGTTGTCATGGCTGGATATTTACGAAAAGTAATGTGTGCGCGAAATGTCTTTCTACTAGTAGTAAAGTGAATTTAGTGGGGAGTGGAGTTAAAGTTGTTGCTTTACAAATAACTACACATTATATTGATATATAGATAAATGAATGCAATTCAACTTTAATTAATACTCTCATCAATATGAAAAAAGTTATTGGCAGTTTTTGAAAAAATATGATGTGTGCTTGCCAACTTGAGTACAGGATATTAAGAATCCCTTTCGCGTGCCCGATAACAAGATTTGTGGATGAATACAGCAGATAAATGCAGCACTGCCAAGTCTATCAATTGATAAGAGATCTTCTCACACAAATTCGATGACCGTGGCGATAAACGTCATCGTACCCTAAGTAAATAAGTTAAAAAGAGAGAGGCGTTACAAAACTAATGCACGTGCTACCTTGGATAACGGCTGCCAGTGTGCCAGAGCGGCGCAGCAAACGTTGCTCCTCGGCAGCAACAACAACAGCAATAACATTGGCCAATAGGAACGGTCCATTTCCTCGTAGGACAAAAAGCAAAACGAAAGAGCGTCACAAAGAGGAGCGGGCAATAATTGAGCAAGCGAGTCGATGCATAAATATGCCGGTACTCAGCTTTATACCGCGCCGGCATACTAAGGTGAAAACTAAAGAAAAAAATAACTAACAAATTTGGGAAGGCTGCGATGCAGACAAACTGGGAGAAGAGCGCGATTTATGAGGGGAAGAGAACGAGCCAGTGCGCTTTAATCACTTGCACTTGTTCAATAGTAATGCAAAATCCAGACTTACATATGTGTGTGTGTGTAGAATAGAGACTGGAGAATTATATTCACATTCATCTGCCATTTTATAATAATTGCATACGAATTTTAATAGAAAATGTTTTGTATATAATTTAATTATTGTGTGAGTGTTTTCACATACGTTCGAAAAAACTTGTTTAAATTTAACTTTTTTATACCCTGCTAGCTGAGTGTCAGAGCCAATTCCGTCGGCGTGTCTGTTCCATTAATATACCCTAAAAAATAAATAAAAACAAAAGGGGTATAATAAAATGAAAATGACATCTAAAAGATTTTAAATATATTTTATTTTCTGTTAATATGCTTTACAGCTAAAGTTTTTTTTAAGGGTATATTCCAGTTCGTTTCATTCTCGATTTTCGAGTCAACGAATGCGAAGCTTTGCTGACTGTGGCGACTGTTTGCGAATATTTACAATTAATTAAAATTAACAAATATTTGTGCAATTGCTATTAATAATGCATATACACATATATGTACATACAAAGCAATTTATTATACTGTGCATAATATGCATAGTGCTTATATAAAGATAACCACATTGAGAAATGCGTAGAAAGAAGCTCATTGATCTCCTACTCAAAGCTAAGGGAGAGAGTAGTGAAGAACCACTATTTTGAAGTAAATGAGAGAAGACAGCAGTCAAATAGTTCTCATCTCTGTATGTATGTATGCATGTGCGTATGTTTGCTAAAAAAAAAATCCTTCAAATTGGTAAAGCGTGCAAAATAGTCTCCAATTTTTATTGAAATAAAAAAAACCGGTTTCAAATTCGGCCGGCAAACACTGCTAACTTGACTCAAATTGATTTAAGTAAATATTTTTATATATAACATATACATATGTGTTTGTGCTACACGTGTAAATTAGTCAATTTATAACGAGTGATCTCTAATAAGTGCGTATAGATGTAAATATATGTAAGTAACTGTATATACGTACTTGTATATGTATTGGTTGATAATTTCTATCTTTAAATTCAGTTCAGGAATGATTTTTTTTTTGCTGCTGTTTCTGTTATGTATGAGTGTGTGCGTGTTTATATGTATGCTGACAAGTTATTTATTTTGTTTGCTTGGGCGTACACGTAATGACAATAAGATTTCTGTTGCTTAGATAACGTGAACAATTTAAGTTCTCTTTTTTTCCTTTTTTTTTATTATTATCGCTAAGGGGCCTTCTACAACTCTACAGCTATCGTAAGCATTTATGTGTGTGTGTTTGAATATGGCATGTATTGCGTGCTGGAGATTTAACGTCATTACAATTACTGATCTGAATGTAAATACATACATACGTATGTATATGTGCGTAACAGCTGGTACGCATATTAACATTTGATATTGATGTCAACAGGTTTTATGCATGTTAAGTGCATTCCCAAAATTCGTCAATTGGGAATTACGGCTTCTGCTTCTTCTTTTTATTGAAAACACAAATTTTACTCAATTGAAAAATATTTTTCACAACATCTGCCTATAAAAGTTAATGCTGTTAATCATAATGTTAACAAATTGAAATCCAATGGCAATGTTTACATTTACATTTCATTTATTATGTGGGCTGTATTTATTTATTTTGTAACCGCTTGTGCATGTTATGTGTGTCAAATGCGATTGTGTGTGTGTGCGACATGCGAGAGGTAACCAATCAGTAGTTGCCTACTTCGGTCCATTTACTTACTGTATCTGAGAACTTGAGTCAACAAACAAGCTAAATTTACTTGATGTGAAAAAAAGGTCTTATCATTATGTCATTAATTACTTGAATTCCTTGGCATTAAAATACTTGCTTAACATATGCACATGTCCATCCGCAAGTTAATTATTTTATTAATTTCACACTTATACATATAAATGTGTGTTTGTGTGTGTAAATTAGATAATGGGCAAGCTTTAATTGTTACAGATGTGCAGCTTCGATCAAATTTGGATCGATTACTTATGATCTGCCTTTGTGAGTAAATTTTATGCTAGACCAGGAACATCAATTACCTTAAGTGTTTCTCAATAAAATTATTTTTTCGTTTATGCGTGTGTTCAATCATTCTTAAAGCAGACAGGATAATGTGCGTGTGTGTGGGCGTGTCGGTGGGTGGGTGGTTCGGCATTATTTGGTGTTAAATATATTATTTTTTTTTGATAGTGTCAACTTTATTAACTGAGTAAAATGTTGACTTTGAAATGAGGAAGTAGTCGATTTTTGTTTTATGTTATCTTCACATTTGGGGACAGCAGACGTAAATTATCTTAATTGATTTTAAAGCCTATATACAGTGGCGTCAAGCTTATTTCAGATGGTGTCTAGCAAAAATTTTTATTGCCTGCCATAAAATAATTATACATTATTTTTCAAAAGTTCCAAAGACCCATGGCAGGTACATGTATTGACCACCGAAATAAATATATGACCCTAATAAACTGGGGTTTCCCCACCCGTTAGGTCGGGTTATGTAAAAAAGTACCGCTATTTAAGATGAAAGGTTATTTCGGATGGTTACATTATGGACACCTGGGTGCCATAAAACCCGGATTTTTCTACCTAAAGTTGAATTTTTTCGGTATAAATAGACCAATCCTTCGTAGTCAAATTAGTTATATCCTGCACCTCGGGTGCAACAAGCCAAGAAGGACTATGGGCAAACGGACTACCATTGAGCAACGGGAACTCGTCCTGGAACACTTAAAAATTGGATATTCATATCGCCAAATAGCTGAAATGGCCACATCATTTGGAGTTTCGTCGACGAAAATCGGACAGAGGACAAGGGCGGAATGGCACCAAACCCGATTTTCACCAAGCAGGACGAGCCGGGGATCATCAAGATTTCAAGGGGAAATCTTAAGCTATCGGCTCAAAAAATTACTCAATAGGTGCAGGATGAAATAAGGAAAAAGTTCAGTATGGGAACTGTGCTCCAAGTTCTGCGCAACCATGACTTTGATGCCCGAGAACCACGAAAAAAAAAATTTATAAGCGCAAAAAATAGAGGGTATATGATGACGTTCGTCAAAATCCACTTGGGCAAGGATTTGGAGTTCTGGAACACAGTCATATGTGAATATGAGTACAAATTTAACATTTTTTGCCAGGACGGATGGAATAATATATGGCGACACTCCAATACTGAGCTGAGTGCCAAAAACTTAAAGGCAACAGTCAAGCACGGCGGAAGAAATGTTTTGGTATGGGCATCTATCTCGGCAGCCGGTGGCGGAAATTTTGTGATTATTGAAACAACAATGGACAGGAATGTATACTTCAATATACTAAAAGAAAATTTACTCCAAATTTCCGAGAAACCGGGAATCCCATGTACTTTCCGGTTCTACCAGGACAACGACCCCAAGCATAAGGCCGGAATAGTACAGTCCTGGCTTAGATCGAACTGCACCCACGTGATAATTCCACCGACCCAGTCTCCAGATTTAAATGTTATTGAGAATTTGTGGGCTCTGCTGGAAAATAACATCCGGAAGCACAACATATCCAGCAAACAGGATCTCCAAAATGCTCTGCTGGAGGAGTGGAGCAAGATCAGTCCAGAAACTACCCGGAAGCTGGTATCTTCCATGAAAAATAGGTTAAGCGAAGTTGTTAAGGCTAAAGGATATCATACTAAGTATTAACATCCTTATTTAAGTTTTTATACCCCAAATATGTAACTTTTTTTATGACCATCCGAATTAAGCTTTCATATGTATTTTGGATATGTTTTCAATTTTTGACTAATTTTAGTTAATTAATTAATGTTTTAATAAAAACTAAAGTTCCTTTTTCAAATGTGATATAACATTAAACAAATTGGCATTTAAACATTTTGCGTTTTTTTCCTTGTTTAAACTTTATAGTACTTTAAAATTTTTGCTAGGCATCATCTGAAATAAGCTTGTCATCACTGTACATGTATGTATTGGATATATGTATGTTGTTTCGAAATACATACATATATATTTATCATAAACATTTGCTTGCTGATACGACACTCATTATACACAATAACATTTTCACAATTGTCATCAATGTGTGTCCGCCAATAGGCATAAATATATAAGTACGTATACATATATATATATATATATATATGCATATGTATGTGTGTGTGTTAAATTTGTATTCTCAATTTACTGCTCGTAAATAGACTCAATGAGCCCCTTATTTATTTAAATTTATGATTAACGAATACCATTTTCTTTACATTTATTTTCAGCTACCTTCATTTGACAGCGATGTAAGTGAATAAATATTTCTCTATCAATTTATTATGTTTAGTTAACTGATAACACTAGTCTACGATAATTACCATATTTATATTTAAAGTCTGGTCAGCTTAGATCTTAATACAGGGTATATAGCAGTTGAGCTAGCGTATTTTAGTTATTTTAAAGGCAATCTATTAAAATTCAATGCAGTTTTTTTGTTGTTACACGCAATAAAAAAGAGTTACCAGCTTAACATTAACTAAGTGCTGTGAGTGTATGATACTTGGGTTTTTTAAGCTGGGAACTCTTTTATTGCCTTTACAGTTATTAATTGCAACAGCGTCGTTTTGCTTACGCTCTCTTTGCATGTCCTCCCACACCAGAACTTTTCCTCTCTTGCTCAAAACACTAAACAGCCAATTCATGCGCTCTCAGCAAACGATTTTTCGCTACGCACACACAAACGCATACAAACAGCGAGAGCAACGTTGCATACATGTGTGTATTAATTTATCTACTTCTATCGTATGCCAATTGTTTACGCAACCAATTTGTCCATTCTACTGAGTTCGGGGTGGTGCGGTAGGAGGTGAGTTGGCTTCCTAATCAGTAGAGCACGACTCTGCTCAATAATTGAAAATTTTGTGTGACCAGCTCTCGCAAATATTACCTTGAAATATATGTATAAATGTTTGTGTGAATTTAAAAATTAAATATCGAAGTTATCTTCATTTATTATTAAAACTATTACTGAATAGTGACGAAACTATTATTAATGCGCTCGTCTGCAAAATTTAATAGAATTATTTAATTTATGAGATGCCGTAAAATTGAACTATTATGTTTATTTATTATTTACCTATATATATATATTTATTTGAATTGTCATTTACTTTTTTATTCATTGAATATTATTTATATATTTATATTTAGATATAAATTAAACATAGTTAAATAATTTATAGTGATAAAAAGTTAATTAATGATAATTGCATAATAATAAGTTAATTAAAAATTAAATTAACTGTTAACTGTTAATTAAAAATAGTTGATTATTTAATAATAGTAAATAGTTTAAAAATTAATATTAAATAGTTAATTGAAAATAATTAATAATAAAATATAGTACATAGTTCAAAATTAAATAGACAATTATAAAGTGAATAATAAATAGCTAAATAGCTAAATAGTTAATATTTGAATAATTAATATTAATAAATTGTTAATTGGTTTGTGTTCCATTGGATTTAATTTTAATTATTGCGTTGTTTTTTTTTTAAAGGCAGACGACCTCTTTGACGACATTTTGCAAAACGATTCCTTCAATTTCGATAATAACTTCAGCTCGGAGTTATCCATTAAACAGGAGCCTCAAAATTTGACAGACGCCGAATTAAATGCTTTGGCCAAGGATCGGCAGAAAAAGGATAATCACAATATGAGTGAGCTGAAATATTTGGCATACAATTTGAATTTGAATTTGAATAAAATTTAATTTAATAATGGTTTTCTTTTCAAGTTGAGCGACGTCGCCGCTTTAATATCAATGACAGAATTAAGGAGCTGGGCACTTTGCTGCCCAAGGGCAGCGAGGCATTCTACGAAGTTGTTCGCGATATACGCCCCAATAAGGGCACAATTTTAAAGTCCTCTGTGGATTATATCAAATGCCTAAAACACGAAGTTTCTCGACTCAGACAAAACGAGAGCCGTCAACGCCAAATGGAACTGCAGAATCGTAAATTAATTTGTCGTGTAAGGGTAAGTGTTTCTTCATATACTTTCTTAAATATATATTTCTTATCTGAATTTCAATTTAATTTTAAATTTAAATTTCAATGAAGCTATTTTTTAAATTTAAATTAAATTTTATTTTTAATTTAAATTTGTTTTTGAATTGAATTCAATTTATTTTTCATTAATTTATAATTAATTTTAAATATATAAAAGATTTTTTTATTAAATTTAAACTATTTGTATTAATGTTTGAACATTTATATTTATTTTAATTTTAGTTTTGATATGAAATAAACACATTCACATTTTCAAATTACTTTAAATAAAACTAACTAAATATGTACATGCTAATTTCGCTTCTAAAGGAACTGGAAATGCAGGCTAAATCACCGGTTTTCTCGCTATCCGATTATAATTTAACATCCGTTTCGGCTCCAACGCCCGCCAACTCGTATCTCAAAAGCAGCAGTCCAACCTCAACATCAACATCCTGCACATCCGTTGCACAAACACGCCACACCGTCTCTCTGATGGATGATGTAAGCAGAAGGACAACCTCTTTCACTTGTATTATTATTATTACTATTAAAATAATTATTATTAAAATTAATTCCCCAACAGCTGCCCGTAAATTGCGGTGATGATGCTAGCTTGGGTCTCAATCAAATAGATGAGTTGATGGAGGATTGCAAGCATCCTGTACAGGGTGGTGATCCTATGTTATCCTCGCATAGCAGCCATTTGTTGTCTGCCCCACATTCACCGAGGAGTGGCACAGACTCAGCAGCTGCTACAATTTACAGCAGCTGTGAGAGCAACTCGGGAAGACAACAACTTCATCAGAATCATAATCTTAATCATCCTAGGGAGAATGCAGCCTTTGGTTTGCTCAACGATGGTGGCGATAATGATCCTTTACTATCGTCCGAGGATCATCATCATCATTCCCATCATTCACATCATCATTCGGCAATGATAAATGATTCCTTGTTGGACGATAATCATGGGGAGCCCATGTTATTAACGCCAGATGCCTTGGATATTGATCTTTGATCAGCCTTGAAAACTGCAAGAAAAATAGCTTAGAGAGTATTATTTGCTAGCATTTTTTTAAAAAGTGCTAGACTATCTAAATATATATGCGTACATGTAAAATAAGTATTAATTAATGCTTGTTTAACTATCGATATATATTGTTATATAGATGTATATTTTTTTAAAGAGTGGTAGACTTTCTAAAATAAAGTATATATATATATATATATATATACATGTATTTGTATAATAAGCATTAATTAATGCATATTTAACTACCCATCTATAATTAAATAGTAAATATTAATTAATGCTTATATATACATATGTAAAATAAGTATTAAATGAAAGCAGTCAAAACGTGTCACAATAATGCATATATATATATATATATATATATATATATATAAGCAGTTAGAATATATTTACATATATATATATATATATATATTCTTATCTTTGTACATTAAACTCTAGTTAAAGTCGTTATTCAGGTTGTAAATGTATATTATGGATGTACAACCCCCAAGCGAATACATTCCAATTGTCATTACCGTTGTACTTACTTTTACACAAACACATACATAATTGTTTGTGGTTGGCCTAAGTTACCTCCTCCGTTCTCTTACAAATACAAATGTTATTTTATCTTATACACATGTTAGCTGCATATTATGTTAACAGCTGATTGGTTGCAACAGTTTTTGTATTGTTTTTGTTGATTAAAAAAATGTTAAATACATATATAAAAGAAAAAGCAGTTATTTCGTCTTATTATTATACACATATATATTTATTTATTAAGAATCTAAGCAATAATAATTGTGTTTCAGTTTTTTTTAATACAAAACAGAAGAAAATCATTTCTTGGCCAATTCGGCAGAGAGCCAATCGAGTCCCTCGTACAAACCGTGCCCCTGAGTGGCGCAAGTCGACTGAATGAACCACTAAACGAGAAAAAGAAAATCAGAACAGCGTAAACGTTAGCCTGGCAATCGAAATTAGTGGAGAATTTACGCTTACATGGCGATTCCGCAATTGATTTAAATGCAGCTTGTCAGTCAATTCGGCAGCACTCATCGCATTCGGCAAATCCTGTTTATTGGCAAACACCAGCAAAACGGCATCTCTCAGCTCATCTTCTTGCAGCTGCGCATAAATAAATATTAATTAATATATAATTATTTTATATATATTTATTACCATATTTTGCAGTTCTTTTTCAGCCTCGTTAATACGATCGCGATCGTTTGAATCGACCACAAAAATTAAGCCTTGTGTATTTTGAAAATAGTGACGCCAGAGCGGTCGTATTTTATCCTGACCGCCCACATCCCAAACCGTAAAACAAATGTTTTTGTATTCAACGGTTTCCACATTGAAGCCAATTGTTGGAATCGTCGTCACAATTTCACCCAGTTTCAATTTGTACAGTATGGTTGTCTTTCCAGCCGCGTCCAGACCAACTGGAATAAAAAAGATAGTTATATGTATGTATGTGTGTTTGTACAGAAATTCATTTATATGTATGTGTGTTCTTAACGTGCTCAATGTTTGCATGTGTTAGTATATGTTTATGGCTGCGTGGCTGGAGTTTTGCAGCTGTATATTATTTATTACGTACTCGCGTGGCTAGCGGTAAATATAAATTGCCACCGCCTCAAAAATTGAACATACACCTCAATCAGCAACCTACCCATTAGAATGCGCATTTGTTTTTTGCCGAAGAGTCGCGTTAGTAAACTGGATATTGTTAGGCCCATGTTGTTATATTTTGTGTTCTGCCCTCCAAAAAAAAAAACAATTAAAAACCCAATTTTCCACAACTTTTTTTGTCACTAAGAATTGACGTGTTACGATTGCAGCTACTCGGTCATCGATATTTGCTTGCTACTTGTCACTGCTACTATCGATTGGCATCGCAGAGTTGTGCAGCAAATTGTTGTAAATTATTTAGAATATTTACAGTATTTATAAAAATACAAAAATGCATATAACATAATTTCAAGCAACTTTTATGTTAGTTTTTAATTAACTGCATTTAATTAACAAATGCATTGCTATTTATTATTTGCAACTGTGTACAGCTGCTAGGTGGCGCCAGTGCGAATGCAGCCGCAACCGGCAATATACAAGCCTATTTGTCGCAACTTTGAACGCATCTACGTAGCAGCAACAATCTATGTTGGCAAAAAATGATCGATACTCTGTCAGTTGTATTTCCATTTAAAACGCCAAGTATATATGAAAATGTTTCGGAATTATTATAGCTAACATTTTAAATAATAAAACGAGGATAAATAAATTGCTGTCACTGACTTGCAGATCATTGCGACAAAAACATCATTTTAAAATCGATATATCGATACTTTTGCTTGTGCGTGAACTAAATCCGCAATTTGATTTAAAATTTCTTAGCACAGTGGGGCGTTATTTAAAATGCCCTTATTGCGTTTGAATAATCAATGTGCATATATAAAATACTAATCAAGTATATTAGTTAATTTTAACTTTAGTTAATTTAGTGGATATTTCAGGATGTGTATCGTAATTTCCAGCTTGTTATGAAATTTAAAACTACATCTTTAAATGGCAACAAATGTTGCAAGCGCCAAATTTGGCAAAAAAAAATTGTAGAAGCACCGGCTATATTAATGCTCTTCCTGCATGTATAAAATAAGTGTAGAATTAATTGAATTTGATATATGCATAATGCATTTATTATTATGTATGTGTGTGTAGTTAGAATTTGTATAGATATATATATGTATTTATATATATATGTACATATATATATTTATATGTGTGGTAACCATTTATAAACAGACACACACATGTGTATGTATGTGACATACATACGCTTTCAACAGCAGCAGACAAAGCTCGGTTTTGTTAGCGACAATAATAACAAAATAGTGGGCAAGCCGGGGAAGGAAGAGGGAGTGTCTAAAAAACTCGTAAATCCACCAAGCGCGATTTCGCCTATAAATAGTGGTAACACTGGTCGGCTTATTCCAATTCAGCGTTTACTTTCGCTTGAAGCAGACTCGTTTCGGAACCGTTGTCTGCATTTGTTGTTGTTATTTATCTGTCATAAAAATAAAAACTGATCTTTTATTTGTTTAAAAATGAATACATTTAATTCACTGCTAATTGGCTGCGCCTTGGCTTTAGTGCTGGTTCCTTCAATTGGCTGGGCGGCTGAGAAAACCGCTGCGAATGAGGAGCCGAAAGCAGATGGTGAAATAAAAATTTATAAACGTCTCATTCCTGCCGATGTGCTCCGAGGTGAGTCATTGTCTCTACATACACAAATACATGCATACATAAATATACATGTACATTTGGCCAATGAGCTTTCGGTTTCCTAACGGATTAAAGTCTACACACATTCATGCATAAAGTGAAGTCGTGGCTTAAGCATAGGTATGCATGGGTGTCTGTATGTCTTTTATTATAAGTATTGCAGTGGCTGTGCAAAAAATAGGAAAATTAAAAGCCAGGTTTTACATTTAAAACTCTTCAATCAGCTTTGAATGTAGTTGAATGTAGATAGATGTACATAGATAAATTTTTATTCACTTGAACCGTTTTGAAAGCACAATAAAAAATACAAATTGCATCAAGGCCAGACAAGGGAAAGGTTGATTGATGGGTGCGACGGGGGGGGGGGGGGGGGGGGGTAATTTTCAAGACTGGAAAATGAGAATACAGCTATTGTCTACTTGTACTTATATATTTTGTATATGCGTGTATTCAGCAGAGAATTAAAGAAACTAAGGCTTTTGTTTTAATTAGGTTCTTGCTTTTTAATTAATTATTGAAAATAAAATATATTTATATTATTTATCACTTTAAATTCAACAGCATTCTAAAATTAAAATCAATTTTAATACTCTTATATTGTAGCAAACGAGTAGAAGATTAAATTGACTAAGCAGCAAGTCGTTAGAGATGGAAGTGTAATTAGATTAGAAATAACTTATACTTACACTTATATAAGTAATAATTTTACTATTACAATGTGTAATTCAATAAGGACTGATTATTCTTATACTGTATTTGATTAATTATATTAATTATTCAGTTATATAATTTAAATACTACTTATTACTTATACTTATTAAATTAGTTTTATAATTTAAATTCAATTATTATAATTATATTTATTACTCATATATATTACTTTTACGTAAATTCTTAAAATTCTCTCGTTTATTCCCGCAGATTTTCCTGGAATGTGTTTCGCCTCGACTCGCTGTGCAACTGTGGAGCCTGGAAAGACGTGGGAATTGACTCCCTTCTGCGGCCGCTCAACTTGCGTGCAAAATGAGGAGAATCCAGCCAAGTAAAAACGATATTAGAATTAATTGATAACCTGAAAGTAACATAAATATAATATTCTATATAGATTGCTGGAACTCGTGGAGGATTGCGGACCGTTGCCTTTGTCGCTGGCCAACGACAAATGCAAACTGGACACAGAGAAGACAAATAAGACGGCTCCATTCCCATTCTGCTGCCCCAAATTCACCTGCGAACCCGGCGTCAAACTGGAATATCCCGAAGTGGAGAAGGATGCCGACGAGAAGAAGAAGAACTAAGCTTTTCACCTTCTTTTATTAACTGTTCACTGGAACCAGTTGAATTTTGTAAATAAGCACAAATTTTTGTTTATTACCCGAATACTTAATATTATACTTTGTTAGATTTGATTTGATTACATATAAAAAGTGTTTTCAATTTGTCGTTAAAAAATTCTACACAATTTCAGTCTTGTTTTAGCTTTTAAGCCGCTAAAAAGTTTTTTCTCTCGGTGCTGGCTAGCAACTTGGCATGTAGGGCTATCTCTCGCAGAAGCTGCCTGCTATGCACCTCAAATTTTAAACAACAGGCAAAATATTGCTTTTCTTAAGCTATTTTAAATAATTTCGAATGTGGACAAAAGTAAAAAAAAATTAAATTTAAATATAAATAAATAAATAAAAATATATGCGTATTCTTTTTGCAATTGCCATAAATTACAACAACAGTGCACACACACATACAAAACAAGCGGTTATTGTATTAGTGGAGAACTTTATTTACGGGCAATTCATAAATGCTTTCCAAATCTAACTACAATTGAATATTTACTATTATTTAATATTTATTCTGCTCATTTAAATAAATTAATTTATAAATAATTACATTAAATATAATATATATAAAGCATAAATTATTTATTTAAATTAAGATAAATTAAATTTAAGAATGCTGGTTTTTTTAGATCAATATTATAAAGGGAAGATATAGCTCATCATAATTTGAATTTTTGTCTTTAGTCTTGCAACCAATATGCCGTCATATGTAAGTGATGCGTAAAATTCGCCATTTTGTTTTCCCAAAACTTAAACTCCTCCTATGCAACCTGTTTTTTTTCTGTTACCTTTTATCTGTCTGCTGTCTGCGCTGTCCGCCTTATAAATAACTAGTTCGACGCCAAATGTATCGAACCGTGCAAAGAGAGCACTCTACACACGCACACATGCATACATTTCTGCTCTCTTTTTGTTCACCGCAGCGAACGAATCGCGGTTGGGAGTAGAAAAAAAGTTAAGTTGAGCTGCCTAAGAGAAAGTAAAAAGCTTAACACTCTATTGCAGGCTTATACATTTGACAAATAAATATATGAGTACATAAATATAAATAAAAAAAAAGAAGAAAAAAAAAGGCAAGTATACAAATAATAAATAAATAATCGATAGATAAGTAAATTAATAAATAATTAAATAAGTAAATAAATACATAACAATAAATAGGTCAATAAATAAGCAAATAAATAAATATATAAGAATTTAATAAGAAAAGAAGAATTTAAATAAGTAAATAAATGAAACATCAACAAATTTAACTTTATTGTTTGCTGGGTTATAAAAGTCGCACTCATACATACATACATACATACACACACACACACACATATATATATATATATATATATATATATATATATATATATTTATATATCACAGCGAAAGACTCGAAAATAAAGTTCGATTAGACCGGTTTTTGGTAATTATTTTGTATTTTTCTTCTCTCTCTTTTGGTTTCATAGTTGAGTGCTTCATCAGGCTCTGAGAAAAAGGCATCAGCATCAGGCATCAAAGCATCAAGTTTGGAATGTCTTCATTAGTGGCAGACAAAGTTGCTCAGCTTCTTAGCCTCTCAGCTTCTCAGATCGTCAGGTTTCCAGGTTTCCAACAATATAAATACCCTAACTAAAAAATAAAAAAGGCAAAAGATAAAGGGGAAAATTATACAATAATATATACATATATAATTTACTAGTTTTGTTCTGCAGTTGTACTTTTTATACTATGATACCGAAGGTATAATAGTATATTGGGTTTGTGCAATGTCCGTCATGCAGTCCTTCTGTATGAACGCGCGTTTCTCCGACACCCATAGAGATAGAGACTTGAAACTTGGAACATATACTGGAAAGTACCTTCAAAAGTTAAAGTGTCAAGGTTTTGGTCGTACATCCACTAGGGAGCTAGAAAATCGATAAATTCGATTTTTGCAAATCGATAAATCCACATTTCTCTCATAATTTTATGGATGGCAATTTTTTGGCAGAGAACGTCAAGTTTAGTAGGTAGGTATATTACGTGGCAGTCGGACGTAACCGACAGCGAAATACTATTATACAATAATTTGTGTGCAGTCAAGAAATACCGTCCAAGTTTGCCTTTTTGAATGGGAACACATGATGTTAATTCTCTACTAATAAATATGTATATGATTTGCATATAAGTGAACGTGGCTTTAAAGACGGTGAGCAGAATTGCACAGGGAGAGCAGACACAAAAAATTGTATAAGCTTTCACTCTTAAATTCCATAAATATGGGCTTTTCGAGACTTTAGGGGCGGGAGTAGGCGTTGCCCAAAAAAATTATTGAGAATTTTCCTAATAATTTTCCTACCCAGTTTGGTAACTAACTAACTTGCGGGGGATATGGACGTTTATCGGTTTTGGGAGCTGGTAATATACCTTCTAAGTTTGGTAACTGTAGCTCTTAAATTACGGGAGATACAGGCATTTATCGTTTTTTGTGGGCGGGAGTGGGCGTGGTCCAAATTTTCTTTCAACATTTATGAAGGGTGTTACTAGCAATACACATTTAAAATTTGGTGACTTAAGTTGTCAAATTGCGTGAGATATATGGGCTTATCGACTTATACCAACAGGTGTATCCGTTTAGGTAGCTGGAGTGGGCTTGGCCATTCAATTTTTTTTATCGATCTTTGTGGGAGTTACCAGTAACACACCTTCAAAATTTTGCGACTCTAGCTTGCAAATTACGGCAGATACGCTCCCTTTAAATTTATAGGGACGAAGTTCCAGGGGGCGGCGGTTGTGGGCGTGGTCCAAAAATTGATATGACAATCCTTGGAGGAGGTTACCAGCAAATTACCTTCCAAGTTTGGTTACTCTATCCTTAAAATGTTCGGAGATATACGGAGTTATCAATTTACAATCGGAATTGTCGATTATAGGCGCAGGTGAGAGCGTTGCACCTAAAGGCGACTACTAGTAATATACCTACCAAATTTGACGTTCCCTACTCAAAAACTGCGGAAGATATAGTCATTTGAAAATTTTAGGGGCGGGGGTGATGGGGGCGTCGGAGGTGGGCGTGGCACATGCCGATCTCTCAAGGACCTCGCCAACAACCTACCAACCAAAATTGGTGACTGTATCCATTAAATTGTGAGAGATATGTGGATTTATCGATTTGCTAAAATCGATTTTCGCGGTTTTCTAGCTCTCTAGTGGACGTAGGACCAAACCCAAGACACTTGAACTTTACAGGGTACTTTCCAGTATACGTTCCAAGTTTCAAGTTTCTCTCTCTCTAAGGGTGTCGGAGGAACGCGCGTTCATACGGACGGACAGACGGACAGACGGACGGACGGACGGACGGACAGACGGACGGACAGCATGACGAACATTGCACAAAACCAATATACTATTATACCTTTTTGGTATAATAGTATAAATATTCCACACTACATTAGCGCTATAATGCGCGCAATAGAGCAACAAATTAAAATGTGCTTAGATTTCACCAAAATAAAGCAATTTTGTTCAAAGGTACCAAATTTCCTTTAGCGTCGGCAAAACTAAAGAAGCCTGAAACATTCACACATTCGATGCCGGTGTGACCAGATCTGGCATCCTTTCAAAATTGTTGCCGCCTTTTAACTTGGCCACGCCCCCCCTTCCAAAAAAAAAACCTATAGTAATTTTGTTGAATGACAAGTTTTTGGCTGTGTTTAAAAAACGTGGAGCCACTCCTCAAAAATTTAATTTTTATACGTACATATGTGTACATACATACACATGTATGTATTTATTAAGGATTATGCTTAAATTGAAACAAAAGCTTAATTCACAATGGATGGCACTGCAATATATTTTTTTTATTTTTTATTTTAGTCTATGAATCGTGATCAACGAAATATGGGTAAGAGTGTAAAACAGCAAAGAATTCCAGCAATAGACTTTTGGTAAAGAACATGCATTCCAGTGCACACACACATACATATGTGTATGCTGCAGTCTCCTTGCACACATACATACACACGTAAGTATAAACTATATATGTATGTATGTACAATAATGGGAGGCTGGTGAAGATCACACAGAGCTGTGTTGCCTTTGTGTGTATGTGTATTTTGCTGTAGGCACACGCACATAAAGACAGACAGTGCAGACAGCGAGACAGACGGAGAGAGATGCCGTATCCCAAAAAACACGGACACGCAAACATTCACTGTGGTTGGCCTTATAAATAGTAATGTCTTCATCAGCAAAAGCCAGCGACAGCAGCAAGAGATGCGAAGGAAGTGGTAAATGGGGGATAACGAAAGCAAGCAGCCAGCAGAGCAAACGGCTGGCAGGCAGCGAGTGAGCGAAAGAGAGAGAAGAGTTGAAGGGAGAGGGGGAAAGAGAGGTCACGAAAGCAAGCGATTGCATCGAATGGGTTTTAAACTTGAGCGAGCGCTCAGCCTAGGGCGGAAATTTTACCGGCATGGGCTTATCGAAATCTCCTCAAACATTAAGCAGAGCTGTATAAGATTTGTATAAGATTTTCTCTAGCTTATAAGAAAGTAGGTTGGCCTAGCAGAGAGGCTGGTGTGTTGTGGTTTCTTGTGTTTTGGCATATTTGTTGAGCAGCCCTCGCAATAAGTTGACGAAAGCAACATTTTAGTTGATGTTCTTGCCGTTCTTGTCTACTTTTTAGAGCCTTGCGTAGGGTATTTGGATTTAGCATTGAGTTTGTAACAAAACCGAATATAGAATTATAATAATGATAATAGTAATAATATTCATAAGAAAAATAATAATAATAGTAATAAAAATCACAATTATAGCAATAATAATTTATAATATAATATAATATTAATAATACAATTTACAAAACATAAACTAAAATTTAAATGCAAGAAGTATATATCTAAAGGGTATCAAAACTTCAGCATGCCCAATATAAATTTGAATCCCACATAGCACACACATACACACACACACACATTCATACACACATACAACATACATACACATACAACATAATTGTTGATCTTCGCCGAGATCGAGCTCTTTACCGTCGGTAGTCGCATGTATGTATGTGTGTCTGTTTATATGAATATGTTGAGTTTGTAAGTATGCATGTGTGTGTAATACAAAACTGGAATTGAGAGCGAGAGTTGTTGGCTTGGCTGGAAATGAAGCGAGTTGACTTCGTCGTTGACTGCTTCGTTTTGGTTTCCGATTTGCTGACTAATTAAGCCCTTAAGATCGGCCCAGGCTCTGAGACCCAAGCTCGCAGCCAGAGCCGAGCCGAGCCGAACCGAGCCGCATTGGAAAATAAAGTCATTTCGTCGGCTGCGATTGTCAGTCATAATTATAACAGCGTAAAAACTGTACAACAACAACAACGAAGAAAAATGAGTTATTTTTGAAGCAGCCTTGATGCCAACAGCAAACATACATATGTATGTATGTACAAACATAAATGCATACATACATATGTATGTATTTCTAAATACATAAGCTCCATAAAATTTGTATTATAGTCTACAATTGCTTTTTCATTTTATATATGTATGTGTGTACATATGTATGTACATAAATATTTATATATTTCTTTATTTTTTACACAAACTTATATATGTATGTATGAATTTATTTATTTTAATTAAGCTTTTTTGAATTTCGTTTTTATCCTTGAGCGGTTTTTATTCATGCTAATTGTTTTTTTTCTTGACTTTTCGTGCATTCCTCAACTAATGATTTGGTTTTTTTTGGGATTGGGTGTAAAGGGTTGCCAGACTACAAGGATATTTGCATGGAACTGGAAAAGAAAGCAGAACACATAAGGCTTACACCTAAATTAAAAGCTTTTGTCTGATATTTTTATATAACTTTAATTAATTAGAGAAGAGCTCAATCCTTCACAATGGTAAAAACAAATATTATAAATATTCAGTATGTATATATATGAAATTTAAATAATTTCTATTTTAAAAAATATATAAAAAATACTAGTAAGCAGCTGTTCATTTTATATAAATTGAATGAATGTAAATATCAACGCTAGACTTAAAATAATAAAAATTACATGTGTATTTATTATTTTTATTTTATTAATCTTATTAGTTTCATTAACTATTCTTAATTCTTAAATCTAATCTTAATCTAATCTTAAAATTAAAAAATGTAATATTTATTAAATAGCACTCTGTCTTTTATGAAAGTGAAGTAAATAAATAAATAAATAAATAATGAAAACTTAAGTAAGTTAAATAACTTAATATTAATAATAAATATATATATTTATTTATTATTAGCTATTCAAATTTCAAGATTAGTTTATTACTTAAGATTAATAAGTTACATAAGTGAATAAAGTAAATAAATATTTGCATTTAGTTTGATTTCATTACCACCAATAAAATACGTAAAAATTAAAGTCAATAAAATAAATGAGAATATTTTTACTTTTTCCACCGTTAAAACACATTTTTGACAAACTGTAAACATTGTTTTAGAAAAATGGGAAATTCGCCTTTTAGTACTTGGCATAAAAACATAAACAGGGGGTGGGGGGGGGGAGTTTTTAGGGTATTGGAATGGGGAAAATTACAGAACGCTGTGCTTAGATATAAGACTACATACAAACAAACAGACTTACATATACAGAGACTGGAACGTGGAAGTTCTCAAAAATAAAAGCAACGTTTTCATTTGAATCTGAGATGCTGATGATGCTGATGCTGGAGTGATTTGAATGCAGATGCAAAACCTAAAAACTGAAACATACACATGAACATAAATATATATATATATATTTATTTAAACATATACATACATATCTGGTTTTATGTTGTTTCCGAGAAGCGACAGAAGTTCCCTCGTTAAATAAGACGAATACGTGCAAGTGTGAGTGTGAATGCTTTGTATTCACAATCCACAATCACAATCATGGGCAGCGGCAGAGGCAAGGCAGCGCAGCACAGCTCGCTCTCGTGTTCATAAAATAAATAAAAAAAAATATATATAAGAAAAACGAAAAAAAAAAACAGCTTGAAATGACTTGAATAAGACGTTAAATTACAAAAGGAACACACATGCTGAGAACGATGCCGTGACAGTGCTGCCACTATTGCCTTAATCGCGTGAAACAACTGGTTGGCAATTTGGCTGTTTTAGAGAATTTTGCTATAATTTTTATATTCATAATATAATGTGAGAAGTAAATAAGTAGGCTTATTATCCACCAAAGACTAGCTTTTTTCTTCTTCTGACCTGCAATTTAGCATTTTTTTAATAGTGCCTTATATGGTATTTATTGACCACGCCATGTCAATGATATCTAAAAAGTTGGCTTTTTCTTTAAAGAGTATTGTTCCATTTAATATATGCTAATAAATATATTTCACAATGTTTTCTCTTTTCTATATTATGAAACACTTAAAATGATCTTAATTGTTTACATTTAATTTGCCGCTAAAGTGGCCAGCACTGGTGCAAAAAAGAAGAGCGCACAGTAAGCAAGCCAGCGCAGCTCATTTTAAGGATCGTTCCAGTACCCGCTGTGCGCTCTTTCCAAAAAGAAAATATCTAGCTCTGTTCTGGGCATTAAAATGCTTGTGTGTGTTACTGGTGACTTTCAAAAATAGAGTATTCCTCTCCACAGGTTGCCCGAAGAAGGTTCGATTTTGCCAACGACGACTGCGGTTCTTCTTCTTCGTAACTACCTTTGCTTTGACAAATGTCTCCTGCATTTGCAGGTACTTATACAACACACAAACATATACACGGATGCCGAATCAGTGTTTGGTGCTCATTAACACAATATCCCTGCGAGTAACAGCTCACAGCAGCCCTGCTGCAAATTTTGATAAATTCTCAGGCACACATACAAATAAATACGTGTGTATTAATCGGTTAATTTATTTGTTAAAGGAAATCAATTAAATTGATATATACAATTATATTACTCTTAAATTATGAAATTTACAAACATACATACATATGTATTTATAATATGCAAATGCTGCTCATTTTTATTTAACTTGCTCGAGTTACTTAAAACCAATGTGTAAATGAGCTTTTGCTTAGGGGCGAAATACAAAATAGGAAGTAAAAAAACAATTTTCAGCCGAGATAGTGCAAAAATCACAGTTAATTTTTCAATATGCGTATTTTTATTTATGTTTATTTATATTTTACTTGTATTTATTAAGGTTTAATTGTATTTATTCACGCTTATTTATTTCACTTGTATTCATTTTAATTTTTGTATAATTTATGTTTATTATATACATACTTATACATGCATGTGTATGTACATTTTATTTGCATAATTATTTTTAATAGTTATGTGTCTTTACAGGGTGCTAGAAGAGAAATTTATTTCATATTCATTACACACACCTTATTTGTTTGATTATTTTTTGCGTAAACTGTGTTTCAATAACTTTGTTTGGGGAGTGAACAGTGTATCAATTCCTAGGATTTTCAATACCACGAAGAATGCCATGCAATGGATGCTTTTTCCTATTTACAGATGCGTGTGTGTGTGTATTCGGTGGCATGTTGTCAAAGTCAAATATACAGATGAGGGCAAACAAATATGAGCGCACATACACACACACACATACATACATGTGCGTTTGTGTATGTATTTAGTGTGTGCACATATTTACCTTTTGCGAAAACTGCAGCTTGTAAGCTATTGATAGTTTCTGCTTCTTCTTCCTCTGATCTCGCTTCTTCTTTTACCTCTTCTTCTTCTGTTATGAAATTAAATTATTAAAATATGCTGCTCTTAAATTTGTTTGTTTTAAAAAGGCTTTGCAGGATCATCAACATCGTCGCTGGTCATTTGTTCAAATCACGTAGACGGGCCATTAAAAAACCCGGATACAGACGGGGTAATTTCTTTATAAAAAGAGCATTTTGTTGCATTAATTGAGCACTCACGTAGTCACACACAAACGCAACATATAGCGGCCACGTATGTGTGTGTAAGTTGTGTACAGTTTTGAGCGCTAGCAAAGGGAACAAGTGGTGTGAGTGAGTGAGAGATATAGGATGATGATGATGATGACAAGCAAGTGCGAGTAGGAGAGACGCACAGGACAGAGAGCAAAAAACATACAACACAAGCGAAACAGACAGCGCGGGCGAGCGTGTGCGTGAGTGAGAGAGAAGCAACAGAGAAGAGAGCGCTGTGCAGACAGAATGTGGGTGCGCCTAAAGATCGCCGTCGTCGTCTCTCTGCACGTTTGCTTACTGCCTGCTGCTGCTGTTGCTGCATAACAAGTAGCAAGTTGTTGAAGTTGGTTTCGTCGACGCCGACCCAACATCCATTGTGTGCATGAGTATGTGTGTATGGGTATTGTACCTGCATCGGTATCAAAAGAGAGAGCAGCGACAGCTTTATCTGTGCGAGTGCTGACAACTTTTGGACGCAAAACGGCTGAAAATAATAAACAAATTATGCAAGCATTTAAAAAAAATTATAATTGTATAAAATTCATAATAATCAATTAACATAGTTTAAGTTTGTGTGTATTAAGGCAATTGCTTTGTAAATATCATTAAAACGAGTGCGCTACCAACTTTTGGACACAAAAATTTAGTAAAAAAATAATTGTTTTGCTTATTAATTAACTAAAATAAAATTGTTAATTGTTTAGAATGTATAACATTAATAAAATAATAAGTTATTAAATTTACTTTTTATGTATACCTTTGTATTAAACAATCCTATTTTGTTGAACATCATGCTAAATCAGCTATTTTTCACAGCTCATTTGGCAGCACTGATCTCTGCAAGTCAAATTTTAGCGAGAGACAACGTCTTGGTTTGGCCATCTTCAATTTTTGCCCGCCTTCTCTCAATTTTTTTCTCGCTCTGAGCAATAATAGGCAGAAGCAGCGGCCGACGCAGAGGCAGTGTAGATCGTGACTGAGTGCATGTGTTTTGTTACTGTTGTTGTTGTTCACTTGTGTCTATGGCGGCGTAGCTGTCTGTGTATGTGTGAGTAGTGCTTGTCTCACTCTCTGTGTATGTGAGTGTGTCTCAATCTGTGCTAGTATCTGTTTGATTTTTGTTTTGTTTTTCTTTTTGTATGTGTGTGTGTGTGAGTGAGTAGCATGCGTTGCTCCAGCTAAATTAAGCGAGGCATTGCAAGAGCTGCTGCTGCTCAGTCAGTAAGACGACGACGACGACGACGACGACGTCGACGTGCCGTGCCGTGTGCCCGTTTGCCGTTATTATATTGACTTTGTCACACTTAATTTATTTTTTGCCTTGTTGTTAGTACAAATTAAGTGCCTCATTTGCAGCTGCGCATGATCGTTTGCATGCCTATGTATATATATGTATGTGTATTGTGTCTATTTATGTGTAAACACTTTAAGGGAAATTATGCTAAATAAAAAACAACAAAATACAAGTGCTAAAAATAATAATGAAATTCTAATGAAGATAACAAATACTTAGTATGTGTATGTTTATCTGTGGTTCTATTTTCATATATATAAATATATATATATTCGCAATTGATCAGTTGTAATTAATAGCAAATGTTGCTTTTGCCGGCGGCGAGTTTTGCACTTGTGAAATGTGAGACAAGTGCATCCCTTCTTACTTTGCTTCCTAATTGCCACTAAAACAAAATCCCTTCTGAAACGGCGAGCGGAGCTTTAATTGAAATGGATGCGTACACATTACCTACATACTTTCCACTCGCGTAAGTAACAACAAACTGAGCGTTCTTCAGAATAGAATACATACATACATATGTACCTGCAAAGACCGCCATTATGGGTATTTTTTTGATTGTCAGTGAATTTCCTTTAAATCGCCATACACAATAGAGTAAAGTTGCTTAAATTAATAAATTTATATTTATTCATTCATAACTATTGTAACAAGTGTTTTGTTTAAAAATTGCAATTAAATTAAATAAAATCCAGCAAACGCTGTTATCGTTATCGATTGCTTGCAAGGAGGAGGCCCATAACGATCGCAATTTAAATTAGAATCTCTCTAAAGAAAAAGATGTGCTTGCTGGCTTGCCTGGCAGAAGAAGAAGTAGCAATAGTTAAACTGTGTAAATGCGACGCCAAAACTTTGTAAGCGCAGTTAATTGAGATCTCAGCACACAAGCTCATGTGCATGCATGTGTGTGTGCGTATAAATAGCAGTCATAATAAAGAGCTTCAGTTTTTGGCCTCCCTTTTTCGATGCTGCTGCGTGCAAAAGGCTCAATATAAATGTGAGTGCTGGATGTGAGATGAGAATGTGGATGTTGAATGTGAATGCGATACGGGTTGTGAATGTTAGCGTCACGACGTCTTCTTCGGTATCATTTTATGTGTTTCCATGGAGCACTTCTTCAATCACAAAAACCTGTTTTATAAATCTAAAAAAATACAGGCAAACATATAAATATATGTATATGTGGAGAAAATACTGAATATATATATATTACAGTATGTAATATATATATATTTATTTGATGATGTACTTATATAAATTATAATAAAAATAAATTTATGTAGACTGCAAAATCTTCGTTGCTTTATTATTATTAATTTTGATTTATTTATTTTAACTACTGGCTACAATAAACAGTACACAACTTTTGAAAATTCCCTTTTAAAATACAAATTTTAAATTTAATTAAATAAATTGTATGGTATAGTAAATTAAAATTAAAATATATATTAAAATTTTAAATCCAAATCGCTTTATTACTTTTATTTACTAATTATTACTATTATTAATTTAGTAATTCTGGAAAACGATACACAAATATGACAAAGCTTTTGATAAAATATACAGGGAAATTTATATAAAAACAAAAGTCGCTTTATTATTACTACTATTATTTATTTATTTTATATAAAGGAGTTTTAAATTAAATGGATGATTTTAAATAATAAATAAAATTAAAAATTAAAATATACAAGCAAATATCTATAGAATGAAAAATTCAAGTTTTCTTATTATTATTCTATTTATTTATTGAATTATTCAATTTAAAAATACAAATTATAAATTAAATTAAATAAATTGCATAAAAGCCATAGTAAAAATTAAAATATAAAATAAATTAATATAAAAATCGAAATCAAATTTGCTTTACTATACTATACTTTAATATAGTTATATATTTAATTTAATACTTACTTTAATAGAAGCACCGGCTTGATGGTCGTAAGCGTTGAGTCTTTGAATTTGGTGTGCTAAAGAACATTATTTTATCGCTTACATCAATCAGTCGCGGGTTTGAATCCCACTGGAGTCATGGTTTTGTGTTGTTTGTCTAGTCCAGGAATAGCCTAAATCTCTATCCACACCGTATAGCCTACCTGTCTACATTTATAGAATAATTACGTTAAATACAATTCAAATTTAAAAAGAGAAAGTAAATCTATTAAAGGATATATAATAAACATAAATGAAATAAAGTAAATGTTTAGTAAGATATATTGAAAAGATAGAAAAATATTTGTTAGCTTAAAAATAAGGTTAGTAAATTAAAAAATATAAAGAATTCAAATTAGATTTTCTATATTCATCTTCTATTGCTATTAACGTGTTTCGCATATCAAATCTTTAAAATTGTTTTCTATTTGCTGAGCAATAATAATAATTATATAAATTAACATATGGAATGGAATATAGATTATTTATTTCGAATTTGGTATCCACATCACGAATTAACTTGAGTTTGACGTAGAAAGACTTGGTCTTACATTTTTTGTTAAACCAACGATTTGCGCAATTCAAAATAAAAATAATACTCAAATGGCAACGGAAAATACCCAGTATTTTAGTAATTATATTTTAATTCAATTTATTGTATTTAACTAACTAAATAAGCATTTTAATGAAATTATCGTTTATTAAACAAGGTTTACTTAGCTTGGAATCTATTCAATTATATTTTTTGGAATTGGGGAATTTGGATATTATTATTTAAAATAATTACTTATTACGTTTATTTATTTATTTATGTATAATACGAACTTTAAAGGATTCAAATTTAAAATATCACTTTGTAGTTGTTTTTTGTTGTATTTATTTATTTAATGTTAATGATTTTTATTTAATTATTTAAATACTTACAAAATTTAAATTTAAAACAAGAAGCAAACATTTGATTTAAGGCAGCAGTTGAGCTAAAATTTAACAACTAAACTAGAAAGAAAAATATATATGTAGATATTAAAAGTAAGCAAATATATGCTCTCTATTATTCATATATTTATTGTGTTTTTTTTTGTAATTATTAATTTGTATACTATGATACGGAAGGTATAATAGTATATTGGCTTTGTGTAATGTCCCTCATGCTGTCTGTCCGTCTGGATGAACGCAACTTTTTTCGACACCCTTAAATAAAGAGACTTGAAAATTGGAACATATAATTGAAAGTGCTCCAAATAGTTAAAGTGTTAAGATTGGAGTCCTACGTCCACTAGGGAGCTAGAAAATCGATAACGCCACATACCTCCCACAATTTTATTGCTACAGTCACCAATTTTGGTTGGTAGGTTTTTGCCGATGTCACGCCCTCCGAATAACTACCACCGATACACCTGTAGGTGTAAATCGATAAAACCATATTTAAAAGGTATATTGCTAGTAACACCCTTGAAAAATCCGGGGAAAAAAATTTTGGACCACGCCCACTTCCTCCTCCGAAAACCGATAAGTGCCCATATCTCCCGCAATTTAAGAGCTATAGTTACTCCAACATTTTTTTTGGGCCACGCACACTGCCGCCACCAAATACCGATAAATGACCATATCTCCCGCTTCAGTTACCAAAGTTGAAAGGAACCTTCCCTTTAATTTTTTCAACCACGCCCACTTCCGTCCCCAAAATTTTGAAAAGCTCATATCTTCCGTAATTTAAGACCAAACTTCGAAGAAGGGTTACTATCTTATATCTTCGACAATCTGAAAGGCAAACTTGGACAGTACTTCTTGGCTGCACACAAATTATGGTATCATAGTATTTTGCTGTCGGTTACGTCCGACTGCAACGTTCTCTCTTGTTTTAATTACATTTTATTTTTATAATAAATGTATACAGTGTCTCACACCTTATTTTCAGCATTGTCTAGCAACAAATTTATAGTGCTATAAAGTTTAAACAAGGAAACAAATTCAAAATGTTTAAATGCCAGTTTGTTTAATGATATATCACATTTGAAAAATAACCTTTCGTTTTTACTAAAATATTAATGAATTAATTAAAATTAGTCAAAATCTGGAAACATAACCAAATTATATTATACATTTACTTGTATATTATTTATGTATTTTATTTATTATGTATTTAGTTATACATATTATTCTTTTATATTTTTACTAAAATTTTATTTGTACATTATTTATTAATAATTATATTTTATATGTATATTATTTATATATATTTTATATTTTATATGTATATTATTTTTTATATATTTTATATTTTTATTTTTATATTATTTTTATTTATTATATTTTATTTATATATCTTTTACAGCTATACGGAACTGCAGTTTTTGGCATCCCGTCGTGCCGCGGCTGCCGCTGCTGCTGCCTCCGTGATGCCCAGTTCCCCAGGCGGTGGTCACACAACGGATGTGAGCAGTACTGTGCCCGTGCCTGGTTCACCCATTCCGACAGGGATTGTGGACTCGACACCCGCCACTGCAACAAATGGCACAAATGGTGCCACAAATCAGGCGCTAACAATTGGCAATCTTCCCGCCCATCATCATCATCATCACGTCCACAGTCACAGTCATAATCACAGTCACAGCCATGTCGGAGTCGGAGTAGGAGTCGGAGTGGGCGTTGGTGTGGGCGTAACTGGGCAACCACCGCAGCAACATGATTTCCATCCGGCTTACAGAATTCCCACCTACATGGAACAATTTTATTCCTTGCAGCGAAGCAGTCCCACGGCTTCATATCATGGTACAGTGAACAAAATTTAATAAAATATATATTTTTTTAAATAATTTCTAAATATTATTAAGAACATTTCTTAAATAAATAATGCATATTTTGTGTTAAAATCAATTAAGTTAATTATAAAATATTTATTTGTATTAAATTTAGAATAATATTTATATTTTATAGAACGTTGCAGTCGGACGTAACCGGCCCAACAAATTTTGGAGTTCGATCTCAGTAATATACCTTCTAAGTTTGGTAATTGTAGCTCTTAAATTGCGGGAGATACAGGCAAATATCGTTTTTTGTGGGCGGGAGTGGGCGTGGTCCAAAATTTTTTTTCAACATTTATGAAGGGTGTTACTAGCAATATACCTTTAAAATTTGGTGACTTAAGTTTTCAAATTGCGTTAGATATATGGGTTTATCGATTTACACCAACAGGTGTATCGGTTTAGGTAGGTGGAGTGGGCGTGGCCATCCAATTTTTTTTATCGATCTTTGGGGGAGTTACCAGAAACATACCCGCAAAATTTTGCGACTCTAACTTGCAAATTACGGCAGATATGCGCATTTTAAATTTCTAGGGACGAAGTTCCTGGGGGCGGCGGCGGATGTGGGTGTGGTCCAAAAATTGGTATGCCAATCTTTGGAGGAGGTTACCAGCAAATTACATTCCAAAATTGGTTACTCTATTTTCAAAACTTTCGGAGATATACGGAGTTATCGATTTACGCACACCTGCGCCTATAGTGTGGGCGTGGCACCACAAATTTGTTATCGGTTCTTAAAGGCGACTACCAGTAATATACCTACCAAATTTGACGTTCCCTACTCAAAAACTGCGGAAGATATAGCCATTTGAAAATTTTAGGGGCGGGGGTGATGGGGGCGTCGGAGGTGGGCGTGGCACATGCCAATCTTTCAAGGACCTCGCGAACAACCTACCAACCAAAATTGGTGACTGTATCCATTAAATTGTAAGAGATATGTGGATTTATCGATTTGCTAAAATCGATTTTCGCGATTTTCTAGCTCCCTATTGGACGTAGGTCCAAACCCAAGACACTTTAACTTTTGAGGGTACTTTCCAGTATACGTTCCAAGTTTCAAGGAGGAACGCGCGTTCATACAGACGGACAGAAGGACAGACGGACGGACGGACAGACGGACCAACAGCATGACGGACATTGCACAAAACCAATATACTAATATACCATTTTGGTATAATAGTATAATTATAAATCAATAAAATAATTAATATTATAAGACATTTAAATTGGAAATTTCACTTTAATAATACAATAACAATAACTACAAACATATTTATTTATATTATTATACATATATAATTTATATTTATTAATGGCATATTTAATTTAGTATTATTATTATTATATTTATAACTAAATCTGTGTTCTTAATTTAATTATATTTATTTTATTATATTTGTATATTATTTCTAGTTGTATTTAGTATTATTAGTAATAATATTATTATATTTATAATTCAAACAGTATTCATATTTATTTATTTAATATCATTATTATTTATTTAAGATCCGTATGCGAACTGTTCCCCAGCCTTCCATTTAGCCGGATTGGGGCTGGGATCGGGGGAGTATTTGAGTGCACGTGGCATGGGTTCTCTGAGCGAGTTGCATCATGCTGCAGTGGCAGCTGCAGCAGCAGCAGCAGCTGGTTCGCTGGCCAGTACCGATTTCCATTTTAGTCTTGATGGAAATGGTAGGCTGAACAGTCCAAGGCCAGGTGGTGCAGGCAGCAGCATGCGAGCTAGTGTGAGCCGGAAGAGAGCCTTATCCTCCTCACCGTACTCCGATTCCTTTGATATCAATTCGATGATTCGATTCTCGCCCAATTCGCTGGCTGCCACCTTGATGAACGGGGGGTCGAGGGGCAGTAGTGCTGCTAGTGGTTCCTATGGCCATTTGGCCGCCAGTCCCATGGCTCATGCCCATTCCGCAATGGCGCCACATCTGCAACAGTTGCAGGCGCATTTGCTGCGCGCCAGCGCTGGACTCTTGCACCCGATGACGCCGCAACAGGCAGCGGCAGCTGCCACATATTCGATGAGTCATGTGGCAAGTGCCGCGGCTCTGGGGCTAACGGATGTCGCCCTCAAATCGAAAGAGCTGGTGGTGGGTTTGGCTAATGTCAGCCAGGCCTCGACGCCAACCTCCACCTTAATCAGCATAGCTGGAGAGGATTCAACGACGACGACGAAGGTAAGTTGGTAGTTAGTAACCATAAATAATTTTAAATAATAGTCTAAAATAATATATTTAAAATAATATAATTAAATTATAGATTACATTTAAAATAATAATTAAGTCATATTTAAATTAAATTAAAATCGACTGGAAAAGAAGACTTTTACTGTAAATTATTTATTATAAATATCAAAATAATAGAGTCGTATTAAAATTAAATTAACTTTTTTATATTATTAAATATATATTTATTATAATAAATGAAATTATATTAAAATCGACAGAAAAACTGGAATGTTTTTTAAATATATATTATTTTGTATTATATAAAATAATAATAAAGTCGTTTTTAAATTAACAAAATCGACCGAAATAAAATTATTTATTACTCCTTTGTTATTAATTGACGTATGTATTTAACTGGCTGCAAGTCCAATTTTTTTTTAAATTAAGTTAAACGCTCTGAAAACTACAAATATTTTATTTATAATTATTTCTTTTTTATTTGGTGAAATATTTATTTAATAACTAATAATAAATTTCATGTGGCCAATATAAATACTATTTTTATTTTAATTCATAGTTTCTTTAATAAATAATTGCAGAACTTTGAGGATGGTGGTTGTTGCACGGATCGCCATCGATCCTCAGCCACCAAGAATCAAGCCATGAAGCACCTGGAGCAACCCTCGTCCACATCGGAGAGTGTTGTGGCCCAGGTGGAGGCGGACAGTGCTTCGGCCAACATGTTGGAACGACGACAACGGAGCAAATCTTTGGTGGGTCAACAACAACAGCAGCAACGCATCCATGATGAGATTAATAACCAAGTGGAGCATTCGGGATTCAATGAATACGATTGCACCACAGCGGATACAACAGATATTAAGGATGAGCCCGGTGATTTCATAGAGACAAATTGCCATTGGCGCAATTGCCACGTGGAATTTATGACCCAAGATGAGTTAGTGAAGCACATCAACAACGATCACATCCAGAGCAACAAGAAGGCCTTCGTCTGCCGCTGGGAGGATTGTTCCCGCGGGGAAAAACCCTTCAAGGCACAATATATGCTTGTCGTTCACATGCGGCGCCACACGGGGGAGAAACCCCATAAATGCACTGTAAGAAAATACTTTATTATTATTTAGTCAAGTGTAGTTTTTTTTGTATTTTTTTGTATGATGTATTCTTTTATACTATGATACCGCAAGTATAATAGTAAATTTGTTTTGTGCAATGTCTGTCATGCTGTCTGTTCGTCTGTCCGTCTATATGAAAGCAACTTTTTCCGACTCCCAGATAGACTTGAAACTGGGAACATATACTTGAAAGTGCTCTCAAAAGATAAAGTTTTAAAATTGGAGTCCTACTAGGGAGCTAGAAAATCAATAAAATCGATATTGGCAAATCGATAAAGCCACATATCTCCAACAATTTTACGGCACAAATTTTGGTTGGTAGCTTGTTAGCGACGTCCTTTAAAGATATGGCATACGCCACGCCCACCTCCGACGCCCCCAGCCTCCCGCCCCTAAATCTTTTAAATTGCTATACCTTCCGCAGTAAATTACTGGTAGTCACCTTTAAGAACCGATAACACATTTTTGTTGCCATGCCGACACCTGCGACAATAATCAACAATGCCGATATTTCGGAAAGTGTAAATCGATAAATCCGTAGATCTCCAACAATTTTAAAGATAGAGTGACAAAACTTGGAAGGTAACTTGCTGGTAACCTCCTCCACGGCTCGGTATATATTTTGTTGGACCACGCTCACAAACGCAGCACCCATTTTCGGCCCTAGGAATCTGAAATGAGCATATCTTCCATAATTTGTAAGTTAGAGTCAATAAATTTTGTAAGTATGTTAGTGGTAACTCTCCTAGAGATCGATAAAAAGTTGAATGGCCACTCCCACTTCGCCTACCTATACCGATACACTTGTCGGTGTAAATCGATAAGATTATATACCACCCTTTAAAAATCTGGGGAAAAAATGTTGGAACCCGCCCACTCTCGGCCCCAAAAACCAATAAATGCCCATATCTCCCGCAATTTAAGAACTACAGTTACCAAACTTGTTGGTATATTGCTAACATAGAACACCAAACTATTTTTTGGGCCACGCCCACGCCCTCGCCCACTCCCACACCCAAAACCGAAAATTGCCCAATCCTCCGTAATTTAAGACCTATAGTTGCCAAACTTCGAAGAAGGGTTATTATATTATATCTATCTCAATCTTAAAGGCAAACTTGTACAGTATTTCTTGGCTGCACACAACTTATGGTATCATAGTATTTCTATGTCGGTTGCGTCCGGCTGCAATGTTCTCTCTTGCTACAAATATTTTCTATTAATTCAGAGAGTTTCTATTTATATTTTAAGCAACTTACCTCTTTAATTTTGCAGTTTGAAGGCTGCTACAAGGCTTATTCTCGCCTGGAGAACTTAAAGACTCATTTGCGTTCGCATACGGGCGAAAAACCGTATACTTGCGAATATCCCGGCTGCAGCAAGGCCTTTAGCAATGCCAGTGATCGTGCCAAACACCAGAATCGCACGCACAGCAACGAGGTGAGTTTTTGGAAGAAATTATTTAATAAATTAATTGGTATAGATGATCGATTATTGTCGTTTGGATTTATTTAGCGTTAACAGTTCGCTTTTTTAAGATTAACTACTACTTCACATAATATGCACATGAAATTACAATTAACATTGTGCTATTTTATATTATGCGTCGCAGGGCGCTAAATTGAAATCACGTTAATAACTCAATCAAGAGAGGGATACGATGGGAGTAACCTACGGATCAGTGAGCGCCCTTTGATAAGGGACGCTGCACAGAGAGAGCGCTGTTAACGCTGGCTGCTGTAATTACAACTAACATTAAGCTATTTATAATTAAGAGAGCGCTGCTAACGCTGCCGGCTGCTGTTTGAGAGCATAGTTAACATAATGTGTGTGTGCCATTAGAATTAACATAACGCATTAACTATGCGTTGCTGCTGCCAAGCTAGTTTCAGAATGGTATATTGTAGTCGACTACAGCATTCTTACTCTATTTAGGTAATATTTTATTTCAATATTTAAATGTTGAATTTGATTTATGTTTTGTTAATATATTAAATCTTTAAATTGCTGAGTTTTTAGTTTAATTTTGATTATTTATATTTGTGTTTATATATTAAATTTTAGAGTATTTGAATACATATTTACTTATTCAGTATTTGTATTTATTTATATATTTAATTATTAAATTTGACTTATATTTATTTATATATTTAATTTGAATCCCAAATAGAAACCGTACATTTGCAAGGCACCTGGTTGCACGAAGCGCTACACGGATCCCAGTTCGCTACGGAAACACGTGAAAACCGTGCACGGCGCTGAGTTCTACGCTAATAAGAAGCACAAAGGCTTACCGCTGCACGATGCCAACAACGCCGGACACAGAGAACGAGACAGAGAAAGAGACAGGGAAAGAGACAACAATCAGCAGCAACAGCAGCAGCAACAATTAAATAATGCTCACACTCATCACACACAACATACACAACATTCTCAAAATACCCAACATTCTCAACATTCGCAGCATCCGCAACTACAGGAGCAGCATATTGACTCGAGTCCCACAAGTGTCTCCAGTCCCAGCATCAAATCCGAATCCGAAACGACCACAACACTTGTGGGAGGCGGAGGAGGAGGAGTTATTAGTGGCAACTCTGCTTCCGATTGTCTGTTGCAACTCTATCATCAGGCGGATGATCACTGGCCCTACGATGATGTTGATGTTGATGCCGCCGATTTGCCAATTGTTTTAAGGGCCATGGTCAATGGACATGGCCATGCAACAGCAACAGTTGCAGGTGCAACTGCAACTGTTGCAACAACAACAACAACAGCTGTTGCGCCAGCCACAGCAACAGCGACAGTTGCTGCAACGGCAACGGCAACAGTTGCTGCTTCAATTTGTCGGCAGCCTTTTCGGAGTCGCCTCCAAACCAAAAACAATTCCATGTTATCGAATATACCCGAAACAAATCGCGCTATTGGCATCATCGAACTGAATCAGCGCATTACGGAGCTCAAAATGGAACCAGGCACAACTACGTCGGATCCGCAATTGCGGCGGGACAGTCAAAATTCCAATGCGAGCACTTATTATTGCAGTATGCCAAGTCGCAGGAGCAGTCAATGTTCGCAGCTCTCCTCGATTTCTACTATGAGACCGGGTACGGTCTATAATACGGGCGTAGGGACGCCATCACTCTATGATCCCATTTCGCCGGGCTGTTCACGGCGTTCCAGTCAGCTCTCAAATGTTCAGGCAACAACTGGAAATGGTCTAAATTTAAATTCAATTTCCAATTTTAATTCTAATTCCGGCTTTACTATTACGGCAAATCGTGGTGGAAATGGGACGGGAAATGTCAATGGCAATGGGACGGGAAATGCGAGTGGAACTGGAACAGGAAATGTCACTGGAAATTGTCTTGAAATGGCGTCTGGAATTAGGCCTGGAACTGGGCTTGGCGTGGCGCCTGGAATGAGGCCAGTAACTGGAACCATTGGAACTGCTTTTGGCATGGGCAATTTGAGTCTGCCCCCGCCGCCCTCCTCCCACCTCATAGCCAGTCACTTACAGCGCTTAAATCCACAACAGCATACACAAAATCCACAACAGCATCTACAGCCGACTGGAACTACTCGCGTTTCCGGTGGAATGTTGCAATTTCCAGCTAATTATCAAAATGCCCACAACGAACTGGAAGCATTTCGACGCCAATCGGAACCAATCGCCTGTCGTAACCAGTTCCAAGCGCAACGCAATCGCAGCAGTTCCACAACAACAACAACAATTCCAGTACCAGTTCCAATACCAGTTCCAGCTGCCAATTTAAATCATCCAAATGAGCAAGTTGTGAATTTGGACGAAGTTGAGGAATTAATTTTGCCCGATGAAATGTTGCAATATTTAAACCTTGTCAAGGAAACGGAACAGCCCAAAACCAGGGCTGGCAAACAGGAACTGCTAAACTTAAAATCAAGTTCCACTAAAACATTTACAACAACACATGTAAATCTTTCCAAATTGCCGCCACCCATGGCAAGTCCCAGTCTGGAACTGTTGTCGCCGCATTCGGCTCACACTATGTCAGCCCTGGGCAGCCCGTACTCCCAACGGAATTATGAACTAGAAGCGAACCACCAAAGTCATCGCTATCAGCCCGCAAATCTCTACAATCAAAATAATTATCAACTCGCCGAAAACCCACAAAATGGGCAACAAAATCAGTTAATTGATTCGTCAATGACCAGTTTGCCGGAACTGGTTCCGACGCTGCCCAAAATGAATCAAAGCGAGCAGCTCAGTTGTGCAGAAATTCAATGCGGCGTCGTTAGCCAATCACAGCTCTCGCCCACAGCAGCGCCACCTAACGGACAGAATGCACAACAGCAGCAGCAACAGCAGCAGCAACAACAGCAGCAACAACATCACCTACAACAGCAGCTACAACAGCAGCAGACATCTATGCAATCGGATACATATCAGCGCACGCTGGAATATGTGCAGAGCTGTCAGAACTGGATGGAAAGCAACAGCAACAATAACGGCAGCAATAACAGCAACAATAACAGTCTGTCAGCTCATGCGCAAATGGCTGCCAACAGAACAGCAACAGCTGCAGCAGTACAAAACAATAATATTTGGCCAGATGTGAGCAGCTCAACGCATCCACATCCGCATCCGGGCGGCAATATGATTATCAATGATATGACAACTTCATTAAGCTCGCTGCTCGAAGAGAATCGATACTTGCAAATGATGCAGTAATACAATATCGACAATGTTATCGATACTAGTTACTACTACTAATTTACTTAAATTACATACTTACGTATCTCGTTAAAAGACCTATCATCAATTTTAGTTTTTAACTACATATTAAACATAAGCAAAACTAAGTTTTAGAGTATAAATCAGATAATGTACTTATTTAATTTCAGTTCAGCTTCCACATACACACATACATACTACATTCATTGCTAGTTAAATTATTAAGCCATAAACACCAAGTTGCATTTCTTATTTAAGTATTAGATTTTAAAACTATAATCTAAATACTTATGTTAATTAATATATGATGTGTCTTCCCAATTTTAAATGATTATTTTGTAGCATCGGTCAAATAAATTAAATATTCACCCTTTGTATACTTTACAAGTGGTAAATGAATGCTTAAAATGTGTCAAATTTAGAAAAACAGCTCGATAAGCAGCGATTTTTCATTTGTTCAAAATTACTGGTTTACATTTTTAAATTGTGCGCATATGTTTATACTATGAAGTTGCGCACTAATAAATAAATTAATAAATTAAATGGCCTCGAGCTCAATCGTCACTTTTATTGTTCAAGCTGCACTGTTAACGCTACTCTTAATATGCTCTCGATCTCCGCAATTAGGTTATACGGACATAGGCCATATTTGTCACGTTGTGGTGCATCTGCGCAATTAAAACAAGAGGGAGAATTGCAGTCGGACGTAACCGACAGAGAAATACTATGGAACCAGAAGTTGTGTGTAGACAAGAATTAATGTCCAAGGTTGCCTTTTAAATTGAGGTTGATATAAGATAGTAATCATTCTTCGAAGTTTGGCAACTGTAGCTCTTAAATTACGGAAAATATGAGCTTTTCGATATTTTGGGGGTTTGAGTTTGATCTTAGTAATATACCTTTCAAGTTTGGTAGATATAGCACGTAAATTGCGGGAGATATGGGCACTTATCGGTTTTTGGGCGGGAGTGGGCGTGTTCCAAAATTTTGTTCTAAATTTTTAAAGGGTTTTACTAGCAATATACCTTTCAAATTTGGTGATTAAGCTTTCAAATTGCGTGAGATATATGGTCTTATCGATTTACACCAACAGGTGTATTGGTTTAGGTAGAATGGGTGGGTGTGAGCATTCCAATTTTCTTATCGATCTCTTAGGGGAGTTACCAGTAACATACTTTTAAAATTTGGTGACTCTTGCTTACAAATTATGGAAGATATGCGTCCCGAAGAGGTTGTGGGTGAGGTCCAAAATTATATGCCGATCCTTGGAGGAGGTTACCAGCAATTTATCTTCCTAGTTTGGTCACTATCTTTAAAATTGTGGGAGACATACAGATTTATCGATTTACACTTTACGAAATATCGTCATTGTTGATTATGGGCGCAGGGTTGGGCGTGGCAACACAAATTATCGGTTCTTAAAGGCGACTACCAGTAATATACCTACCAAATTTGACGTTCCCAACTCAAAAACTGCGGATGATATAGCTATTTGGTGGCGTCGGAGGTGTTCGTGACATATGCCAATCTTTGAAGAACATTGCCAACAACCTACAAGCCAAAATTGGTGACAGTATCCATAAAATTGTGGGAGATATGTGGCTTTATGGATTTGCGAAAATATATTGTATCTATTTTCTGGCTCCCTAGTGGACGTAGCACTAAAACCTTGATACTTTAACTTTGAGGGTACTTTCAAGTATACATACATATGTTTCAAGTTTCAAGTCTCTATTTCTAAGGGTGTGGAAGAAACGCGCGTTCATACAGACGGACAGGCGGACAGACAGCAAACCCAATATAGTATATACCTTCGGTATCATAGTAAAAAAATGAAAATTAAAACATTTATGTATTAATGAATACTAAATATCTGTTAAATGCAGAAATCCAAGCATTATCAGTACATGAAGTCTGTAACTAATTATTTTCGTGTAATACACTCAATTCAAATTTATTTCATTTGATTAAAATGCTCTGCTCACATCACTAACATCACCTACAATATTGTCTGCTTAGTGTTAACATGCTAAATGCTAAGCACACTATTTAAACAGTCTGGCTACCTGCTCAATCGGTACTGTTAACGCTCCCAAGCTGCTCACTAACAATAAATGTAGACAAAATTAGCGTGGCCAGTTTACTCAAACAGCACTACTTATGCGCCTGTTAACGTACACAGCAAACCTGCATTGTGTATCGCTTGTGTTATTATCGATATTTCGACAGGCACTATTATGAAAGTATACACTTTTTTCCACCAACTATAGTTGTATATGTGTGTCGCGTGTGTATGCGTGTTTAAACCAGAATTCGTTTTTTTTTGTTCGTACAACAATAAAGTTAAAACCAAAGCAATCCGGCATGTGAAACTTGTGAGTGAAGTTAAGCACAGAATGTGATTGATCAGAAAAGAGCAGTGATAAATCGCTGGCTGTTCAAATTGCACAACGCACTCCGCCTGCAAAACTCCCTATGAAAAAAGAGAAGAGAAAGAAAAAAAACATACACTGAGAAAAAAAAACAAATAATTTTAGAATGCTGTTGATACAACAACAACAAAATGGCGCCGCCTTTATTATTATTATTAGCTATGCAATATTATGTAATGCAATTAATATTTCACATGGAGCCAGAGTAACATATCCACCGGAATCGGAAACAAAACAATTTGCATCCAGCGATATTGTTGCTCAATTTATATTGCCACCGATTTTAAGTGGCAACTTTGAGCAGTCTTCGTCTGCCTTCTCTTCCACCTCAACAGTGGCTAATTTGGCAAATCGTACGTCAAATGGAGCCGGTACTGGAACTGGTTCATCATCTGCACAAGTCAAAAATTATTTCACGCATTTAACATTTGATTTTACACATAATGTGCTTTTTGCCGGGGCGACAAATAAAATCCTCAAACTCAATGAGAATCTGAGAGTCCTCGAGGAGGCAATAACGGGACCCAAACATGATGCACCCCAGTGCCATGCCGGGGGTTGTCCGGAGGATGTGGAGACCTCGCTCGTTAATAACTATAATAAAATACTTGTGGTGAGCTATGCAAATAACGAAGGCGTTCTCATCTCTTGCGGCAGCATACGACAAGGTAATTAATTATTTAATTATTTATTTAGCCAATCATTTAGTTATATATTTTATATTGATGGTGTACATTACAGTACAAATGCAATTTAAAGTTAAATTGAAATTTAAAAAAAAAGTTGTATGCGCATTAAATAAATAATAATAAAAAAAATGAGTTTATTATTTATGTATTTGTTATTATAATTATTATTATTATTTACTAATATTTAAAGTTATCATTATAGTAATAGCTCTATTTATTTATTTAATGTCAGCTAAAATAATAATTTTAAAAAGAATAAACTATTTTTATACTATTATACCAAAAAGGTATAATAGTATATTGGTTTTGTGCAATGTCCGTCATGCTGTCTGTCCGTCCGTATGAACGCGCGTTCCTCCGACACCCTTAGAGATAGAGACTTGAAACTTGGAACGTATGCTGGAAAGTACCCTCAAAAGTTCAAGTGTCTTGTGTTTGGTCCTACGTCCACTAGAGAGCTAGAAAACCGCGAAAATCGATTTTAGCAAATCGATAAATCCACATATCTCTCACAATTTAATGGATACAGTTATCGATCTTTGGGGGAGTTACCAGTAACATACCTGCAAAATTTTGCGACTCTAGCTTGCAAATTACTGCAGATATGCGCATTTTAAATTTCTAGGGACGAAGTTCCTGGGGGCGGCGGATGTGGGCGTGGTCCAAAAATTGGTACGCCAATCTTTGGAGGAGGTTACCAGCAAATTACATTCCAAAATTGGTTACTCTATTTTCAAAACTTTCGGAGATATACGGAGTTATCGATTTACGCACACCTGCGCCTATAGTGTGGGCGTGGCACCCCAAATTTGTTATCGGTTCTTAAAGGCGACTACCAGTAATATACCTACCAAATTTGACGTTCCATACTCAAAAACTGCGGAAGATATAGCCATTTGAAAATTTTAGGGGCGTCGGAGGTGGGCGTGACACATACCAATCTTTTAAGGACCTCGCCAACAACCTACCAACCAAAATTGGTGACTATATTCATTAAATTGTAAAAGATATGTGGATTTATCGATTTGCTAAAATCGATTTTCGCGATTTTCTAGCTCCCTAGTGGACGTAGGTCCAAACCCAAGACACATTAACTTTTGAGGGTACTTTTCAGTATACGTTCCAAGTTTCAAGTCTCTATCTCTAAGGGTGTCGGAGGAACGCGCGTTCATACGGACGGACAGACGGACGGACGGACAGACAGCATGACGGACATTGCACAAAACCAATATACTATTATACCATTTTGGTATAATAGTATAAAGATAAAATTGTTAAATATTGATCACAGTTGTATATATAATATATTGATAATTTTGGCATCGGCTTAATATCTTTCTTCTAGGTGCCTGTGAAATTTACAATTTGCAGCGTTTTCCGACCTCGCCCCAATTTGTGGCAGTTCCGCTGGCGGCCAACGATGAATATGCCTCAACTTATGCTTTTGTGGGTCCCGCCAGATATTCGTGGAAAGAGGAGGATATTCTCTATGTGGGCACCACATTTACCAATGTAGGCGATTATCGACACGATGTGCCGGCAATATCCTCGCGACGGTTGGATGATTTAAACTATGCCGAGTTCTCGATACAACAATCGATTATTAATATCGATGTAAAGTATCGAGATCATTTCCTGGTTGATTATGTTTATGGCTTTAATTCATCGGAATACGCATATTTTGTACTCGTACAAAAGAAATCACATTTGGCCGAAGAGGCCGGTTACGTGACAAGATTAGCCCGCATTTGCATAACGGATCCCAATTATGATAGCTATACGGAAATAACGATAACTTGTACAGCAACAAATGAACATATCGATTATAATATTCTAAGGGATGCAAAAATAACGCATGCCAGTCAAAAGTTGGCCCATCAAATGGGCATCAAGCGAGATGATCATGTCCTCGTCACCGTCTTCTCCCCATCCAAGGAAATTAGCGATCAACCGGAGAATAAATCGGCTATGTGCATATATAGCCTAAAAGATATCGAAGATACATTTATTGAGAATATACATATGTGTTTCAATGGCACGATTAAAGATCGCAATCTTGGCTATATATCGGGTACAATAAACGATGGACGCTGCCCAATTGTCGGTTCCTTGGGGAATATCTATAACTTTTGCAATGTAGGTCTGAAGATTAGTGGAGTTGCGCCCATTTTAGCGCATGCTTTATTCCATTTTGATAATGTATCGGTCACATCGGTGACAGCAACAACAACAACGGATCAACAACATTCGTTGGCCTTTTTGGGCACCGAACAAGGTGCGATTAAGAAGGTACTCCTCTCAGGCCAAAAACCCGGCGAATATGAGGAAATTGTCGTGGATGCTGGGAGTCGTATATTGCCCAATACGATGATGTCACCTAGAAAGGATTTTCTCTACGTTTTATCCTTGCGTAAAATAACCAAATTACGCATCGAACATTGCTCGGTTTATGCAAATTGCACGGCTTGCTTGGAGTCGAGGGATCCATTTTGTGGCTGGTGTTCGCTGGAGAAACGTTGCACGGTGCGCTCCACGTGCCAAAGGGATACTTCTGCCTCACGATGGTTATCCTTGGGCTCGGGACAGCAGTGCATTGATTTTGTCTCCATTGAACCGGACAAAATACCCATCACGGAGCTGACTCAGGTCCGACTTGTTATACGCACTTTGCCGGAGCCTTTTAATGCCAAATATCGTTGTGTTTTTGGCAACTCGACGCCAATTGATGCAGAGATCTTGCAACAGGGCTTGGCCTGCGGCACACCACCAATTGAGGAGCGTCCGCAGATAGCCAGCAATATGGATCATGTTTTGGTGCCATTGGCCGTTAGAAGTTCGGAGACAAATAAGGATTTTGTATCGCGTTCCTTTGCCTTCTTTGACTGCTCGCATCACGGCAATTGTCAATCTTGTGTGCGGAGTTCGTGGAACTGCAACTGGTGCATATTTGACAATAAATGCGTCCATCGCTCCGAGCAGTGCAGAAACATGGAGAACGCCATTGCCACAGACACGCAATGTCCACATCTGAAAAGGAATCGCTTGCCCATCCTATTGCCAGTTCGAGTGCCCAAAGAGATTCGCTTGGAGATCGAGAATCTGCCCAAGCCAAAAAGTGCCCATGCTGGTTATTTGTGCACCATTCAAATTGAGGCGGCTCAGATGTTGCTGCCCGCCCACATCGAATCCAATCGCATCGTTGTCTGCGAGAAGACCCCCTATTTCTATGAGACGAATACCCATGAGTATGAGGCCAAGGTGGACGTCACCTGGAATCGGCAGCATTATGTGGATACAGCAACAGTTATATTGTATAAATGCGATGTGCTCGGTTCGCATCGTGAGCACGCAGATTGTAGTCTCTGTGTCACCAGGGATCCCAAATATCAGTGCGCCTGGTGCGGCAGCTCCTGTGTCTACAACGAGACCTGTGCTGCGGACTCCCACCCAGCTAGTCACGGTTTCGATTCGGTTAGTTGGCTTTCCTTTTCTATAGATCATAAATTAGCTAATCGTCCTCTATTCACAGCACAAGAACAACAACAATGTGCAGTTGCAGAACGAGTGTCCACGTCCGAGAATAGACATCATCAAGCCGTTGTCGGGTCCCATTGAGGGCGGCACTCTGGTCACGATTGAGGGCAGCAACCTGGGCATTCGGGAGGAGGATGTGCGTGGCAAGATCTCCATTGGCAGCGTGCCCTGCGAGCTGGTCAACTATCAAATATCCGTAAAGATTGAATGTCGCACTGGAGCCGCATTGCGTGAAATGTCCGCTCCTATTAAAGTGGCTAACGATGCTGGCTACACGGAGTCCAGTGTACAATTCCATTTCAAGGATGTGCAGCTAACGGGCCTCTATCCCACAGTGGGACCCAAATCCGGCGGCACTCAGTTATCGCTGCTGGGAAAGTATTTAAATATTGGTTCGAGCATCAGGGCTTTTCTGGATGAATACGAATGTCACATAAATGTTACACAGGCCTCGTCTTCGCGACTCTCCTGCACTACATCGGAGGCAACACAACCGGAACCGATCCGCTCCTTGCGTCTCGTTGTGGATGGCGCCAATCGCACTTTCACCTGTCATCAGCAACAATTGGAGACGACTCCACAGCACTCGCTGCTGCTGCGCACCAATTACGGTACTTATGCCTATAATTTGCCCACGCCTCCGCCGCCATGTTCCATCTTTAATTACACGCAGGACCCGCGCATTATGCAAATTAAACCGTTGCGCAGTTTTGTTAGTGGTGGCAGAATCTTAACGGTACATGGCATGTATCTGGACTCCATTCAAAATCCGGAACTGGAGGTGTTCTTTGATAATGAGCGTGTGAACAAAACTTCGTGTACCGTTATCAATTCCAGTCAAATGGAGTGTCCTTCACCGCCCATAAACACCAAGTTTGAGCTGTGGAAACTGGGTTTGCCTGATAAATTGGAGAGCAGTAAAAAAAAAAAGAAGAGGCAAACTTATTTGAATGACAATTTCAATATTTATGCCACAGCTGGCTCAACAGCCTCCAGTTATTTTGCGGCACATAATATGGATGTGGCAGCCTTTGTGAAGATGCACGATCAATTAAATCTGCAGCTGAGTTTTGTGATGGATAATGTGCAATTAGTGCGTGATTTAAACAAATATTTTCATGATATACGCAGCACAATTGTTTACCTGACCGATCCGCGGTATTTACCGTTTCCCAGCGAGGATGGCGTTAAACTTTATAAGGGCGACACTTTGGTTATCGAGGGGGAACTATTAAATCTAGCTGCCGATGAATATGATGTAAATGTCACGATTGGCACGGCACAGTGTAATATTACCAGTTTGGCCCTAACTCAGCTGCTCTGCATGCCGCCGGAACAGCAGCCGGCGGCGACTGATGAGAATGGAGTCGAGCAGGCCAGTGATTTGCCACTGGTCGTCGTGAAAGTCGGGCGCAATTTGCGATTTGTTATTGGTCATCTGAAATATGATTTGAATAAACCCTATTCGATATCCCATGCGATGATGGGCATTATTTTGACAGTCGTCGCTCTGATTATAATACTCGTAATTATTTTAATCATATTCCGGCGGAAGTCGACGCAGGCCGAAAGGGAATATAAACGGATACAAATCCAAATGATCACGTTGGAGAGCAATGTGCGCTCGGAGTGCAAACAGGCGTTTGCCGAGCTGCAGACGGACATGACAGATCTGACGGCGGACTTGGAGAGCAGTGGCATACCCACCCTGGATCATGTCAACTATATCATGAAGGTCTTCTTTCCCGGCGTATCCGATCATCCTATACTAAACTCACCTAAAATGAGAGCGGGCAGTCAGCATAATAATTATGATACAGCCATGATGCAATTTGAACAGCTTATAAGCAATAAATACTTTTTGCTCACCTTCATTGAAACATTGGAGTCGCAGCGTGCGTCCTTTTCGATTCGAGATCGTGTCAATGTTGCCTCGTTGCTAATGATTGTTCTCATGCACAAAATGGAATATGCCACAGAAATATTAAAGTCCCTCCTGCTGCGACTTATCGATAAGTCGCTGGCCAGCAAACATCCGCAACTGATGCTGAGACGCACCGAAAGCGTTGTTGAGAAGATGTTGACCAACTATTTGGCCATTTGCATGTATGATTATCTTAAGGAATATGCCGGCTCCAGTCTCTTTCTGCTCTTCAAGGCAATCAAACACCAGGTGGAGAAGGGTTTGGTGGATGCCATTACGCACGACGCTCGCTATTCGCTCTCCGAGGAGCGTTTGCTGCACGAGCAAGTCGCGCATTCAATTGTTATACTGCACATCCTGCAGGATGATCTCGATGAAAAGGTGCAGTGCCGCGTAAACGATTGGGACACTATTTCCCAAGTTAAACTCAAAATACTCGATGCGATCTTTAAGAATACCCCCTTTTCGATGCGTCCCGCTGTCCATGAGGTGGACCTGGAGTGGAGACATGGTCGGGGTGGACATTTAACGCTACAGGATGAGGATCTGACCACCAAGACCATCAACGGCTGGAAACGATTGAATACTCTGTCCCACTATGGGGTTAAGGAATCGGCGGTCATGTCTCTGATTGCCAGACAAAATGATAGCTATAATATGCCATATGGCAAGCAGCAGGCGCCTTATCATAATTGTAAGTATTATTATAATATATTTGTTTAATAATAATACATAATTCTTAGAGTCGTTTATTAATTAATTAATTAATATTTTTTTTTTTTAATTTTAATTTATTTATTTTATTTTATTTTTTTTTTAATTTTTTTTTTTAGTTGTTTTGTATTTATTTATTTTATTTATATTATTTAAAGTTTTATTATTGATTGTCTTCTGCACATTTTTATACTATTATACCAAAATGGTATAATAGTATATTGGTTTTGTGCAATGTCCGTCATGCTGTCTGTCCGTCTGTCCGTTCGTATGAACGCGCGTTCCTCCGACACCCTTAGAGATAGAGACTTGAAACTTGGAACGTATACTGGAAAGTACCCTCAAAAGTTAAAGTGTCTTGGGTTTGGACCTACGTCCACTAGGGAGCTAGAAAATCGATAAATTCGATTTTAGCAAATCGATAAATCCCCATATCTCTTACAATTTAATGAATATAGTCACCAATTTTGGTTGGTAGGTTGTTAGCGAGGTCCTTGAAAGATCGGCATGTGCCACGCCCACCTCCGACGCCCCAATCACTCCCGCCCCTAAAATTTATCTTCCGCAGTTTTTGAGTAGGGAACGTCAAATTTGGTAGGTATATTACTGGTAGTCGCCTTTAAGAACCGATAACAAATTTGTGGTGCCACGCCCACACCTGCGCCTATAATCGACAATTCCGATTGTAATTCGATAACTCCGTATATCTCCGAACATTATAAAGATAGAGTGACCAAACTTGGAAGGTAATTTGCTGGTAACCTCCTCCAAAGATTGGCATACCAATTTTTGGACCACGCCCACGTTCGCCGCCCCCAGGAACTTTGTCCCTAGAAATTTGAAATGCGCATATCTGCCGTAATTTGCAAGCTAGAGTCGCAAAATTTTGCAAGTATGCTACTGGCAACTCCCCCAAAGATCAATAAAAAAATTGGATGGCCACGCCCACTCTACCTACCTGAACCGATACACCTGCTGGTGTAAATCGATAAACCCATATATCTCACGCAATTTGAAAACTTAACTCACCAAATTTTAAAGGTATATTGCTAGTAACACCCTTCATAAATGTGGAAAAAAAATTTTGGACCACGCCCACTCCCGCCCACAAAAAACGATAAATGCCTGTATCTGTATCTTTAAGAGCTACAGTTACCAAACTTAGAAGGTATATTACTAAGATCGAACTCCAAAATTTTTTGGGCCACGCCCACTCCCGCCCCCAAAACCGATAAACGCCCATATCCCCCGCAATTCAGGTAATTCTTAACTGTACATAAATTAAGGTATAATAGTATTCCGCTTTCGGTTACGTCCGACTGCAACGTTCTATCTTGTTTAATATAGAATTGGTATTTTTTTTATTTATTTTTGATATATTTTAAATTTTGTTATTTATTATTTATAGTTTAATTATTGTCTTCTACACATTTTTAATATAGTATTGTTAGTATTGTAATTATTTATAATATTATATGAGTAACTGATAATCAAGTAACAATTATAATTATAATATTGACTTACAGTAGACTCCATATTATATTATTCTGTTCTTTTTTGCAGTCTATTACATTAACAACTCGCAGAGTCACATTATAATCAATAATGATATTGAGTCGGGGCTGCAACAGCCACGTCTCTATCACCTGGTCAAGCCGACTATGCCCGACCACTATATGAATATAAAGAATTCGGCGATGTCGGGTCATGTGTTGGCCTCCGCGCAAGGAGGGGGCACCCATTGCATGGGCAATGGCATCGAACGGGTGAACAAAACCATTCCCGAAGTGTATTTAACCCGCCTGCTGGCAACCAAAGGCACTATTCAGAAATTTGTCGACGATTTCTTCGCCATAATCCTGACGGTGAATGAGGAATTGCCGCCAGCAGTTAAGTGGTTATTTGATCTGCTCGATGAGGCTGCTCGGCGTTATGATATCGCTGATACGGATATATTGCACGCCTGGAAATCGAATAGTTTACCGCTGCGCTTCTGGGTCAACTTCATCAAAAATCCCGATTTTATATTTGATGTGAACAAGACGTATTCGGTGGATTCATGTCTGAGTGTTATTGCCCAGACTTTTATGGATGCCTGCTCGACAACGGAGCATCGACTGGGCAAGGATTCGCCCTCGAATAAGCTGCTATTTGCTAAGGTTAATTATTAATTAATTAGTAACTAAGTGTGCACCGAATATTTTATGTGATATAAATATGTATTTATATTTATTAAATTTTTGGTATATTTTTATCTACATACAGTTAGTTATTATTTATATATTATATATATTATTTATAAATGTATATTTATCATTTGCAACCGTTAATTATGATATACTTAAATATTTGTATTTATTTATTTTTTTATTTACTTATTTATATCTACATTTTTATATTTATTTATTATGTATATCTATTTGTTTAAACATAATTATATTTATATATTTATTTACAAAAACCTAATTTATACAGGATATTCCCAATTATCGTACAATGGTTAAGGAATTTTATCGAGACGTCGCCCGTCTGCCCCAAATCAGTGACCAAGAAATGAGCACCGCCATGCAACAGTTGTCCGTTCAACAAATCGATGAATTCGACACAATCTCAGCACTAAAAGAACTCTATATATATATAACCAAGTATAAGGAGCAGGTGAGCGCACCCATTTAATACTTATTAAATAACTCATTTACTATTCAATTGTTCACTTTTAGATAATGGACGCCCTCGATGCGGATCCGAATTGCAAAAAGATGCATTTGTCGAGCAAGCTGGAGAGTGTTGCATGCACCCTCGACGGAGAGGATACGTCAAACTGCTGACGACTAGAATCGACTGCTCCAAATGTGATTCAATATAACACAACCGATGACCTGACCACCATCAACCAATTCAATTCCAACTCAAATTCACTTCAGAGTGACTCTAAACGCTTGATTACATTCATACACCAAACTATGCTTTCAAGTGCCAATTCGAGAATTAAACCATCACGCATTTAATTTAAACAAATTCCATTTTAATTATCGGCTTAGAGTTCATTTTCAGTATTGCAAAAGTAATTAAAAATAATTTAATTTGTTTAGAATTCAAAAATTCACTCTAATTATGGTTTCTTAAAAAAGGATGTCCATTAAAATATACATACCTAAATCTATTCCGATACGCCAGCGTTTAATAATCATATTGGTTATTTTAATTACGCTAAAAAAAAACATCGATATATATATAGATTCTATGACTGAATTGTACAGAAACTTTCAAATGGAAAAAAGTCTGCTAGGTATTTGAGCAAAACAAAAAACGTTTGTTACAGGCAAAACATAAATTGCATTTATATTTATAATATTTTAAGGCCTAAGCTAAGTTTAGAATTACATATATATATATATATATATATATATATATATATATATATATATATATATATATTTATATAATATAATTTTAAAAAGCATTTAGAGCATGTGCTTAATCGAAATTAATTCCATATAAATATTTAAGAATGTCAGTAAAAAAAGAAAAATTATTATTAACCAACTTTGATTTAAAACAAACTTCATTTTTAAAATTTACCATATATTTTTAAAAGATTTCTAATTTTTCTGCCCTTTTCATTCGGCTCAAAATTGAGTCAAGTTCTTTAGAACATGTGATATATATTGTATTAAGGATTCGAATCAATTGTTTTATCATCGAATAACCCTCACAATCATTTAATAATTATTAATATTCTTAACAAAAATATAATAAACAAAATATATGATTTATTTTCTATAGTTCTTAATTAATTTGTAGCTTAAATGCTTAAATAAAAGTAATTAAAATATGTCTGAGTAGCCTTAAAAAACAATTCGAATTCACTTTGTGTAGTTGTTTAAAATAAAACACAATTATACTCAACAAAAATTAAATGAAAACAAAATTGGACGACAATTAGAAAATTGCTTTTATTTTTATTTGATTTATTTATATCAGATATATCTGTATGCTTGCCGTACCTATAATTTTAACGACTGTTGTATATACAAATATACATTAACATTTTATGAATCAATAAAAGAAGAAGAAAATACAAAGGAAAATACATATAATACAAATAATTAAGTATTTAGAGACAGTAGTACATACTTATGTACATACAATAATATATATATTAACATAACAACAACAGCATATTTGTAAGTGAATGTAATTATGTATTAATTGTACTATTTTTAATAAACTCGATTAAGTTCTTTAATTTTGGTGTATTTTAAATCTCAATATATCGATATTCAGTTCATCTTTAGCAAATCGATTACATTAAAAAGCCAAGCGGCTGCGCATTTAAGTTCAAAAGCGCGATGTGGCGACTAAGCAAACCAAGCTCAAAACGCATAGCACTGCTAGCATTAAAAGTAGCTTGAGCTTTAAAGCTTTTAAAGCTGCACGGTAGCAGCAAAGCAACAGCCGACGTATGATTCAAATATATATTTAAAGAATCTATGAAAACACAACGAATTGAGATGCTCATCAATTAAATATAAATTTAGAGATAATGCTTCGATTTCAACGTTAAAACCCGCTGTCGAAATTCCAAATGAATCATATAAAATATTTAAGAATTCCCGCTGACGTTTACAAAAACAAACATAAGCACTGCTTGTCTCTATGGGTGTGTGTGATTGCTGTTGCTTATCTTGTGTGTGTGTGTATGTGTTTGTTTGCTTACATAAGCAGGGGCTGTCCATGTAAAAGCCAGACATTTGTTTTTAGTGTACAACTAATTATCGCTTACAAAGAATGTTTACGTTGCGAGACGCCTATTTTTTTTTTTATCAATGAAACGCTGGCTGGCATTTCACATTTATCATTAGAAAATGCATTACATGCCCATAACAGAAGTGCACATACACACAAATGTAGGAGAAAAAAATTCCCATTACTATACTTGTTCGCATTTAGAGTTGAGCGTGGGTCGTGCTTCACTCGTGACTTTTAACACGCACGCAAAGGTTCATCCATTCACCTGTGCGTAAACACAAGCAATCTATAAATAGCGTAAATGTAGATCGTTCCTGCTCGTGTCACGACCGAGTGAAGACGTTACAGGCGCCCAGCCCTAAAAATATTGTTCATAAATAACAGTTGTATTTAATTATGTTATGCGTGGGGTGTTTTTTGTTTTGTTTCTTTTTGATTTCAACACTCTGAAATTTAGATGCCTCAATTTAAACACGTAGGGTATGCAATTAATAACACACATTAACAGATCTGTGCAGAGAAATAGAAACGGTATGGCAGCTGTTAATTTATATATTATGTTTTATGCAATAAATAAATTATGAAAATATATAAATTACTAAATTATACAATTAATAAAAAACATAAACAGTATTCTACAGAAAAATATAAATGGTTTAGTGTTTTATTTTTTAATTTATTATGTATTAATTATTAAAATATATGAATAATTAAATTAATAAGCAATGCTGTGCACAAAAGTAGAAAAGTTTTAGCTGTTGAAATGTGGCTCATAGATTTATTTTTGCTATAAGTAATTAATTTTGTGTATAATAATTTAACAAAATGTCAATAATAACATTTATAATATTAAGCACAAATTGCGCTACTGCAAATGTTATTAACATGCGTGTAACAGAATATATTTACTGTGCGTCTCTAAGCATCTCACGCAGACTGTGTGTGTATATGTGTGGGATCTGTTGAGTACGCCTCGGCTGCTTCTGCTGCTGCTACCCTCTACCTCTGCCTCTTTTACTGCTACTGATGCCTTTTATGCCCTCTCTATAATAAGTGCGGCTGTTGTTGGTCGAGCAAGCTAAGCATTCACATTGCTGCTTGGCATTTCAGTCGAATACGAAGCGCTGAACGAAAACGAGCGCAAAAGCGCATGCGAATGCGAATGTGAAGCAGTAATACAAATTGAAATTTGCCGTCGCTCCGTGCGTAAATAAACACACACACAAAAAGAAATGTGTGTGTAGGTCGATTGTTATTGTTAATTTCTTCATAATAAATGAAATCAACTGTGATCTTTAAATTAATCAAATTCAATAAATAATCAACAGTATTTTTTCGAGCAATATGTTAAAAGCAGATATGTCACATATTTTTGCTTGTGTGTTAATGTAAATAAATGCATACAAAAGCTTTGATGGCCAATTAAACAAAATAAAAACAGTTTGTGTGTGGGAGAAATCCAAAAATAATAAGAAGCATCAGAAGCAGCGCTGATCGATTTATTACTTTCTCGCTCCTATGCGAGGGGGAAGACGAAGGCGTCGGCGAAGACGCAGTGGGAGGGGGTTTGGAACGGGGAGGGGGAGTAATAGGCCATGTGTTGGTATTAAAATGCAAATACGCAATGAATATTTTGCAGCAACATTCCAAAGTATCTGGAACTGGAACTGGCAGTGGCACTGGAATTCGAACTGGAATGATCACATTCGAATAGCTGTAAAAAGCCAGCAAATAACAAATGAAAATTTTAATTTATATTTGCGACCGATTGTATTCGATTGTTGCTATATCGATAAACTAGGAAAAAATGGCAAAAATGCAACAACATTTTGCACATATTTCTTCTATAAATTAACACAAATATCTTGGATAATTTTATTATTATTATCATCCATAATTTTAACATGGAATTCAACACTGATTTCGCAAGCCAACGGCCAAGAAATGTCAAATGCCACAACCAGTGTTGGTAAGGCCAATTTATATCAATTAAAGATCAATAGCAAAAGTGAGCATAACTATTTTTATTCAACGCTCAGCAATCGGCCTTTGCACGAATACAGTCTGATAAATCTAAGTCAAACACAACGATTATTAAATCAATCACAAGAATTATTAAATCAAGCACCAAAGCAAATACGCCGCAAACGAAGAGGTATTCATCTTGCGGATAAGCAAGCAAGTCACAAAATCTACAGCCAAAAACAAATACTCAAAGTAGTAGAAGAAGAGACAGAAGCAGTAGCACAATTCGCCTTTGAGCGAAAGAAATCACCAACAAATCATGATCATAATCATCCAAATCATCATAATCGTAAAGCTCATCACCAAATGTACAATCGTCGATTTATTAATAAAGATAAACTAACAAAACTAGTTTTGAACGGACTGGGACTGAAAAAAATACCGGATATGAAAAAGGTAAGAAGTGAGAAGAACAAAATAGTAATCATGAAAATTTTTTCAAATTAGCTAAAAATTCATGTTGGGGGAATTTTTTTACTCTTTCTGCTCGTGTTTTTAATAATTATTATATTATATTTATTTTAGTTAATATTAATGCATTTATTTAATTGTTTGGGCATCTTTTTCTTTTACATTAATGATTAATTTTTTTTTTCAATTTTAATTAATTAAATATTTTATCTATTTTAACTGGGCATCTTTTAGCGTTAACCGGTAGTGCTTTAGAATATTTATTATATTATTTGATGTATTATTTTTTATTTTTATTAATTTATTTAATTATAATGAACTAATTAATTTAATTTTGTAATTTTATTTATTAATTTTTACTAATATTTTTTAAAATATTTATTATTTCTTTATGTATTTAGTTATTGTTATTTATTTTCTTAAATTATATATTACATTGGGGACCTTTTACTTTTAATATATTTATATTTTTTATTTGTTTTTATTTTACCATGTTTTACTTTTACCAATTTGCTTTGAACATTGAATATTGCATTATAATCTTTTTTATTTTATATTATTTAATTGTAGTTGATTAATTAGTTAATTAATTTATTTTTCTAATTTGTTGCAGGCCAACATAAGCCAATTAGAATACTCTAGCAAATATCTCGAATATTTGGAGCGATTGCGCAAAAATCAGGAAACAGGTAAAACGAGCAAAGAATTCTTCAATACGTCCACACTGAAAATCTTGAGCATTATGACAAATAGCTTCAGCGACATAACACAAAAAAGGTGGCGTCAAAAACGCGGAGCGACAAAAAAGAATAATAAAAAACAAGGTGATAAAACAAACATATTGCTGCACTTTCCGCTGGCAATCAAAGAAAACGATTATCACTACGAGAAAGTGGATGAGGCAAATGTGCGCCTAATGCTGCTCTATAATCCAGCCCTGTCTGTTGGCAGAAGACGAAAATTAAGTAATAATCAGCAGAAGAACAAACAAAATTGCGGCGCAACTGCGAATCACGTTGTGCATCCGCTCGCACCACGCAGCAAAGTGCGCAAGCATATTTTAAATTTGAAAGTTTACCAATTGTTGCCGCGACATCGACGCCAACAGCTTGACGCGCGTCAAATTGAGTTTTCCAATTCGAATTTGAATTCGAACGATGAGGAGACGACGCACAGCCAATGGATGGAATTCGATGTGACGCAAGCGGTGCGCAGTTGGCTAAATAAAAGCCACGAGAATCTTGGCATCGAAATCCAGTGTGATAAATGCCGGCGAATTGGCGCGCGCATCTTGAGCGAATTTCATTCGAATTCGCCACCCGCTGAAAATTCGCCTACCCATTTCCGTTTGTCGCCTGTGCTGAATATTATCGGACACGTTGGACACACGCACAGCGAGGCGGGCGTTCATCGTTCAACGGCGCCGACTGGTCACACTTATTTCTCGCACTCCTCGCCGCACGGTCAACACCCGCTAAAGTGGCCCAATAGCTGTTATAAGTCGCATCAGCGCTGCTGTCGCCATCAGTTGAATGTCGCCTTTCAGGACATCAAAGGATTTGAGTTCATCATTCACCCAAAGACTTTTGATGCGGGCTATTGCCGTGGTCGCTGTCCGCCCCGTCACAATCCCGCCCATCATCACGCCCTGTTGCAGAGTCTGATGTGGCAACAGGATCATGACAGGGTTCCTCGACCCTGTTGTGCCCCCTCCAAGCTGACGGAGTTGGAGATTCTGCATTTCGATGAGGAGCACACGGATAAACTTAAAATATCCACGTGGAGCGATATGCAGGTTGTCGAATGCGCCTGCTCCTGAAATAAATCAATTGATCATCGGCTTAGGGAGAAATATATAATATATAAATATAGAAAGCGCTTGCAGCTGAAATCAATCAAAACAGTCAATCAATCAGAGGCTGAGAGAGGCAAATAAAATTAAAAATATATACTATATTGTATATATTATTTTGTATATATGAAATGCGCTTGCTCGTGAAATTAATAATCAATCTATGGCTTCATGAGGCAATTAAATATATATTCATTTGTTATATTATAATAATATATTATAGTATAATATTACATATATGTATTTAATATATTTTTATTATTATATATAATATATTATTATTATTATTACATAAAACAATCGTAATTGAGCGTGTGTCAAAATTCGAATTTATTTGGAGTTAAATTAAGTAAAGTTATCGAATGAATGTTCAGTGAAATCTATTCCATACAAAATACTCCGTCATTTTTTAACACTAAAAAAAACATAAGCTTCTCTGAACTTTAAACTGATATAAAGAATCTTTCGCTTAAGATTACTGCATCATTTCTTGTTTTGTTTCATCTTTTTAATAATAAGAAATAGAAACTCAAATAAAATTTAATCTGATCTTAGCTCAAACTTCAATTTAAATATTTATTTTATGTGCTTAGTAATATTCTCTATATAAATGTGTATTCTGCTCGCTTTATCTTATATTTTTTTGTGTCTAAACTGCAACACTTCAAAATAATAAAGTATTTACATATTTAGGAATGTAACTGTACATTCTTTCAAAATAAATATATAAATATAAATATTTAAAAATAAATAAATAAATATTTAAAAATAAAATGCAAATGTATGTAACAGGCAGATGGAAGCATTTCCGACCCCTTAAAGTATATATATTCTTGATCAGGATCAACACCCGAGTCGATATAGCCCTGTCCGTCTGTCCGTCCGTCTGTCCGTCCGTCCGTCCGTCTGTCCGTCCGTCCGTCCGTCCGTCTGTATGAACACGCGGATCTCAGAGACTATAAGAGCTAGCGACTTCAATTTGGAATATAAGTTCTCGTGTACCAGGCGCAGATCAAGATTGCTTTATTTTATCGATAACTGCCTCAGTCTCTGAATTATCGATATATTTCGATTTCCGATAGCAATAAATTCCACAAATTAAGAAGCAGAGGCTTCTAATTTATAAATACTATGCATATACATATTATTGATCAATTGCCGAAATTTCAGTAAGATCAGGTAAGAAACACCAAGTAATCGAAAATATATTTTCATATTGGTCTTCTGCTGACTGCAGCCGCGAACATTTTCTGTATGCATAAATAGGCGAGCGCATGTGTGAGAAAGAGATGTTATGATAATCGACGCTAGCGTCAATATATTTGTGTGTATTCTGCAGAACCCCGATAACTACTGTTTCGTGTACGTATGTATGTCTGTATGTTTGTAGCCATTCAATTCGGGCATTTGAAGGCAAATCATCTTAAAGGGAAATTTGCCAATAAAACTATAATATATTTAATAACTGGGTTAAGGATATATCGTAGTCGAGCCAACTCGACTACAACATCTTACTTGTTAGTAATGATAAATTGGAATAGAAAATAAAAACAAATATTAAAAATAATCGTTTTTAAGGTATATGTATATGTATATGTAAAACCCTTACAGATAGAGACTTGAAACTTGGAACATATATTTGAAAGTGCTCCAAAAGGTAAAGTGTTATGATTAGAGTCCTACGTCCACTAGGGAGCTAGAAAATCGATATTCACAAAGTGAAAGAACCACATAACTCCCACAATTTTATGGCTACAAGCGCCAATTTTGGTTATTAGGTTGTTGGCGATGTCCTTCAAAGATCAGCATATGCAACGTCCACCTCCGATGCCCCCATCTGTCCCGCCCCTCAACATTTTAAATGGCTATATCTTCCAGTTTTTGGATGGGAACGTCAAATTTGGTAGGTGTATTTCTGGTACTCTTTAAGAATCAACAATGCCGATATTTCGGAAAATGTAAATCGCTAAATCAGTATATCTCCCACAATTTTAAAGATAGCGTGACCAAACTTGGAAGGTAAACTCCTCCAAGCATCGGATCGGCATATAATTTTTTGGACCACACCCAAACCGCCATCCCCAGACGGCCCTCGAAATCTGAAATGCGCATATCATCATTTGTAAGCAAGTGTCACCAAATTTTGAATGTTTTTTACTGGTAACTTCCCTAAGAGATCGATGAAAAATTTCATGGCCACTCCCATTCCGCCTACCTAAACCGATATACCTGTTGGTGAAAATTGATAAGACCATAGGTAGGTAAGGTATGTTATACGGTTGTCGTCCGAAGGTCGACACACATAGGTCATATTTGGCCCGTTGTGGTGCCGTGTAGATAGATATTTAGAAAGAAAGGTTAATAGAAGAAAGAAAAGCAAGCAGAACGGACTATTACTGGACTAGACAAACAACAAACAACCGTGCCTCCAGCGTGATTCGAACCAGCGATGTAAAGACTCAACGCTTACGACCATCAAGCCGGCTGATAAGACCATATATCTTACGGAATTTTAAAGTTTAAGTCACCAAATTTGAAAGATATATTGCTAGTAACACCCTTCAAAAATCTGACGAAAACAACTTTGGACCACTCCCGCCCCCAAAAACCGATAAATGGTCATGCGCAATTTAACAGCTAGTTACCAATCTTGGAAGGAAGATTATTAGGAACCTTTTTTCTTTAATTTTTTCACCCACGCCCACTCCCGCCCCCGAAATCTCGAAAAGCTCGTATCTTCCGTAATTTAAGAGCTACAGTTGCCAAACTTCGAAGAAGTGTTATCTTTTATCTACCTCAATCTGAAAGGCAAACTTGGACAGTATGTCTTGAATGCACACAGCTTATGGTGTCATAGTATTTCGCTGTCGGTTACGTCCGACTGCAACGTTCTCTCTTGTTATACTATTATACCAAAAAGGTATAATAGTATATTGGTTTTGTGCAATGTCCGTCTTGCTGTCTGTCCGTCTGTATGAACGCGCGTTCCTCCGACACCCTTAGAGATAGAGACTTGAAACTTGGAACGTATACTGGAAAGTACCCTCAAAAGTTAAAGTGTCTTGGGTTTGGACCTACGTCCACTAGGGAGCTAGAAAATCGCGAAAATCGATTTTAGCAAATCGATAAGTCTACATATCTCTTACAATTTAATGGATACAGTCACCAATTTTGGTTGGTAGGTTATTGGCGAGGTCCTTGAAAGATTGGCATGTGCGACGACCTCCACCTCCGACGCCCCCATCACCCCCGCCCCATAAAAATTTTGAAATGGCTATATCTTCCGCAGTTTTTGAGTAGAGAACGTCATTATATTATTTGATGTATTATTTTTTATTTTTATTAATTTATTTAATTATAATGAACTAATTAATTTAATTTTGTAATTTTATTTATTAATTTTTACTAATATTTTTTAAAATATTTATTATTTCTTTATGTATTTAGTTATTGTTATTTATTTTCTTAAATTATATATTACATTGGGGACCTTTTACTTTTAATATATTTATATTTTTTATTTGTTTTTATTTTACCATGTTTTACTTTTACCAATTTGCTTTGAACATTGAATATTGCATTATAATCTTTTTTATTTTATATTATTTAATTGTAGTTGATTAATTAGTTAATTAATTTATTTTTCTAATTTGTTGCAGGCCAACATAAGCCAATTAGAATACTCTAGCAAATATCTCGAATATTTGGAGCGATTGCGCAAAAATCAGGAAACAGGTAAAACGAGCAAAGAATTCTTCAATACGTCCACACTGAAAATCTTGAGCATTATGACAAATAGCTTCAGCGACATAACACAAAAAAGGTGGCGTCAAAAACGCGGAGCGACAAAAAAGAATAATAAAAAACAAGGTGATAAAACAAACATATTGCTGCACTTTCCGCTGGCAATCAAAGAAAACGATTATCACTACGAGAAAGTGGATGAGGCAAATGTGCGCCTAATGCTGCTCTATAATCCAGCCCTGTCTGTTGGCAGAAGACGAAAATTAAGTAATAATCAGCAGAAGAACAAACAAAATTGCGGCGCAACTGCGAATCACGTTGTGCATCCGCTCGCACCACGCAGCAAAGTGCGCAAGCATATTTTAAATTTGAAAGTTTACCAATTGTTGCCGCGACATCGACGCCAACAGCTTGACGCGCGTCAAATTGAGTTTTCCAATTCGAATTTGAATTCGAACGATGAGGAGACGACGCACAGCCAATGGATGGAATTCGATGTGACGCAAGCGGTGCGCAGTTGGCTAAATAAAAGCCACGAGAATCTTGGCATCGAAATCCAGTGTGATAAATGCCGGCGAATTGGCGCGCGCATCTTGAGCGAATTTCATTCGAATTCGCCACCCGCTGAAAATTCGCCTACCCATTTCCGTTTGTCGCCTGTGCTGAATATTATCGGACACGTTGGACACACGCACAGCGAGGCGGGCGTTCATCGTTCAACGGCGCCGACTGGTCACACTTATTTCTCGCACTCCTCGCCGCACGGTCAACACCCGCTAAAGTGGCCCAATAGCTGTTATAAGTCGCATCAGCGCTGCTGTCGCCATCAGTTGAATGTCGCCTTTCAGGACATCAAAGGATTTGAGTTCATCATTCACCCAAAGACTTTTGATGCGGGCTATTGCCGTGGTCGCTGTCCGCCCCGTCACAATCCCGCCCATCATCACGCCCTGTTGCAGAGTCTGATGTGGCAACAGGATCATGACAGGGTTCCTCGACCCTGTTGTGCCCCCTCCAAGCTGACGGAGTTGGAGATTCTGCATTTCGATGAGGAGCACACGGATAAACTTAAAATATCCACGTGGAGCGATATGCAGGTTGTCGAATGCGCCTGCTCCTGAAATAAATCAATTGATCATCGGCTTAGGGAGAAATATATAATATATAAATATAGAAAGCGCTTGCAGCTGAAATCAATCAAAACAGTCAATCAATCAGAGGCTGAGAGAGGCAAATAAAATTAAAAATATATACTATATTGTATATATTATTTTGTATATATGAAATGCGCTTGCTCGTGAAATTAATAATCAATCTATGGCTTCATGAGGCAATTAAATATATATTCATTTGTTATATTATAATAATATATTATAGTATAATATTACATATATGTATTTAATATATTTTTATTATTATATATAATATATTATTATTATTATTACATAAAACAATCGTAATTGAGCGTGTGTCAAAATTCGAATTTATTTGGAGTTAAATTAAGTAAAGTTATCGAATGAATGTTCAGTGAAATCTATTCCATACAAAATACTCCGTCATTTTTTAACACTAAAAAAAACATAAGCTTCTCTGAACTTTAAACTGATATAAAGAATCTTTCGCTTAAGATTACTGCATCATTTCTTGTTTTGTTTCATCTTTTTAATAATAAGAAATAGAAACTCAAATAAAATTTAATCTGATCTTAGCTCAAACTTCAATTTAAATATTTATTTTATGTGCTTAGTAATATTCTCTATATAAATGTGTATTCTGCTCGCTTTATCTTATATTTTTTTGTGTCTAAACTGCAACACTTCAAAATAATAAAGTATTTACATATTTAGGAATGTAACTGTACATTCTTTCAAAATAAATATATAAATATAAATATTTAAAAATAAATAAATAAATATTTAAAAATAAAATGCAAATGTATGTAACAGGCAGATGGAAGCATTTCCGACCCCTTAAAGTATATATATTCTTGATCAGGATCAACACCCGAGTCGATATAGCCCTGTCCGTCTGTCCGTCCGTCTGTCCGTCCGTCCGTCCGTCTGTCCGTCCGTCCGTCCGTCTGTATGAACACGCGGATCTCAGAGACTATAAGAGCTAGCGACTTCAATTTGGAATATAAGTTCTCGTGTACCAGGCGCAGATCAAGATTGCTTTATTTTATCGATAACTGCCTCAGTCTCTGAATTATCGATATATTTCGATTTCCGATAGCAATAAATTCCACAAATTAAGAAGCAGAGGCTTCTAATTTATAAATACTATGCATATACATATTATTGATCAATTGCCGAAATTTCAGTAAGATCAGGTAAGAAACACCAAGTAATCGAAAATATATTTTCATATTGGTCTTCTGCTGACTGCAGCCGCGAACATTTTCTGTATGCATAAATAGGCGAGCGCATGTGTGAGAAAGAGATGTTATGATAATCGACGCTAGCGTCAATATATTTGTGTGTATTCTGCAGAACCCCGATAACTACTGTTTCGTGTACGTATGTATGTCTGTATGTTTGTAGCCATTCAATTCGGGCATTTGAAGGCAAATCATCTTAAAGGGAAATTTGCCAATAAAACTATAATATGTATATTTAATAACTGGGTTAAGGATATATCGTAGTCGAGCCAACTCGACTACAACATCTTACTTGTTAGTAATGATAAATTGGAATAGAAAATAAAAACAAATATTAAAAATAATCGTTTTTAAGGTATATGTATATGTATATGTAAAACCCTTACAGATAGAGACTTGAAACTTGGAACATATATTTGAAAGTGCTCCAAAAGGTAAAGTGTTATGATTAGAGTCCTACGTCCACTAGGGAGCTAGAAAATCGATATTCACAAATTGAAAGAACCACATAACTCCCACAATTTTATGGCTACAAGCGCCAATTTTGGTTATTAGGTTGTTGGCGATGTCCTTCAAAGATCAGCATATGCAACGTCCACCTCCGATGCCCCCATCTGTCCCGCCCCTCAACATTTTAAATGGCTATATCTTCCAGTTTTTGGATGGGAACGTCAAATTTGGTAGGTGTATTTCTGGTACTCTTTAAGAATCAACAATGCCGATATTTCGGAAAATGTAAATCGCTAAATCAGTATATCTCCCACAATTTTAAAGATAGCGTGACCAAACTTGGAAGGTAAACTCCTCCAAGCATCGGATCGGCATATAATTTTTTGGACCACACCCAAACCGCCATCCCCAGACGGCCCTCGAAATCTGAAATGCGCATATCATCATTTGTAAGCAAGTGTCACCAAATTTTGAATGTTTTTTACTGGTAACTTCCCTAAGAGATCGATGAAAAATTTCATGGCCACTCCCATTCCGCCTACCTAAACCGATATACCTGTTGGTGAAAATTGATAAGACCATAGGTAGGTAAGGTATGTTATACGGTTGTCGTCCGAAGGTCGACACACATAGGTCATATTTGGCCCGTTGTGGTGCCGTGTAGATAGATATTTAGAAAGAAAGGTTAATAGAAGAAAGAAAAGCAAGCAGAACGGACTATTACTGGACTAGACAAACAACAAACAACCGTGCCTCCAGCGTGATTCGAACCAGCGATGTAAAGACTCAACGCTTACGACCATCAAGCCGGCTGATAAGACCATATATCTTACGGAATTTTAAAGTTTAAGTCACCAAATTTGAAAGATATATTGCTAGTAACACCCTTCAAAAATCTGACGAAAACAACTTTGGACCACTCCCGCCCCCAAAAACCGATAAATGGTCATGCGCAATTTAACAGCTAGTTACCAATCTTGGAAGGAAGATTATTAGGAACCTTTTTTCTTTAATTTTTTCACCCACGCCCACTCCCGCCCCCGAAATCTCGAAAAGCTCGTATCTTCCGTAATTTAAGAGCTACAGTTGCCAAACTTCGAAGAAGTGTTATCTTTTATCTACCTCAATCTGAAAGGCAAACTTGGACAGTATGTCTTGAATGCACACAGCTTATGGTGTCATAGTATTTCGCTGTCGGTTACGTCCGACTGCAACGTTCTCTCTTGTTATACTATTATACCAAAAAGGTATAATAGTATATTGGTTTTGTGCAATGTCCGTCTTGCTGTCTGTCCGTCTGTATGAACGCGCGTTCCTCCGACACCCTTAGAGATAGAGACTTGAAACTTGGAACGTATACTGGAAAGTACCCTCAAAAGTTAAAGTGTCTTGGGTTTGGACCTACGTCCACTAGGGAGCTAGAAAATCGCGAAAATCGATTTTAGCAAATCGATAAGTCTACATATCTCTTACAATTTAATGGATACAGTCACCAATTTTGGTTGGTAGGTTATTGGCGAGGTCCTTGAAAGATTGGCATGTGCGACGACCTCCACCTCCGACGCCCCCATCACCCCCGCCCCATAAAAATTTTGAAATGGCTATATCTTCCGCAGTTTTTGAGTAGAGAACGTCAAATTTGGTAGGTATATTACTGGTAACCGCCTTTAAGATCCGATAATAAATTTGTGGTGCCACGCCCACACCTGCGCTTATAATCGACAATTCCGATTGTAAATCGATAACTCCGCCCCCAGGAACTTCGTCCCTAGAAATTTAAAATGCGCATATCTGCCGTAATTTGCAAGCTAGAGTCGCAAAATTTTGAATGTTTTTTACTGGTAACTCCCCTAAGAGATCGATGAAAAAATTCATGGCCACTCCCACTCCACCTACCTAAACCGATACACATGTTGGTGTAAATCGATAAACCCATATATCTCACGCAATTTGAAAACTTAAGTCACCAAATTTTTAAGGTATATTGCTAGTAACACCCTTCATAAATGTGGAAAAAAAATTTTGGACCACGCCGACTCCCGCCCACAAAAAACGATAAATGCCTGTATCTGTATCTTTAAGAGCTACAGTTACCAAACTTAGAAGGTATATTACTAAGATCGAACTCCAAAATTTTTTGGGCCACGCCCACTCCCGCCCCCAAAACCGATAAACGCCCATATCCCCCGCAATTCAAGTATTTCTTCACTGTACACAAATTAAGGTATAATAGTATTCCGCTGTCGGTTACGTCCGACTGCAACGTTCTATCTTGTTTTTTATTGATCATTTGTAGAAATACGAGTTTGTATTCATTTTAAGTTAAGTTTAATGCTGCATTTAAATAAGTACACTTTAATTTGGCGACATTGTCATTGATTTCATTTAATAATCTCTACCACACACATCGAGCAGATTATCCAAAATGTCTTCGCTGCGATTTAACTCATTGCCATGCAGATAACTGAATGATTCGTCCACCCCATCGATATACGGCCGATAATTAATATAATCGCAATTAATATCAGATGTGGATATCAACGGAGCTATCAATGCTATGTTTGCATCCCTATTTGCATCCATTTTATGGGATGAGATGATAACATTCTGACTGGGCATGGGTATCTCGTCCTCCGTATATATCTGAAAAGAAATTAGAAAGAATATAAATAATTTATATGAAATATAATTAAAACATTATATTGTTAATATGTGATTATTTAAATTAAGTTATATTTATTCGATAATTTTAATAATATATTAATAATATAATATTTTAATTATATTTCATATTCTAATAATATGGTACTAAAATAATTATATTAATTAAATTATTATTATTATATTATATATTTATTTTATTAATTATATCTTATTACATTATATTATTACCATATTATTAATATAAATATAAAATATGAAGTTGAAATATTTATTTATATATATTAAATTAAAACATTATTATTATTTGCATTATATTATTATTATAATATTAGGGAATTAAGGAACATGAAATTAGTATATGCATGTAGTATATAGTATTATATAACTATTATTATTATTATTATTATTATTATTATTATTATTATTATTATTATTATTATTATTAAATTATATTATTTACCATGAACATAAAATTATATTTTTGGTAGGAAAGTTATACGGTTGTCGACCAAAGAAACACATAGGCCATATTTGGCCCGTTGTGGTGCCGTGTGGATAGAGATTTAGACAGAAAAATTAATAGAAAAAAAAGGAGGCAGAACGGACTAGGCAAACAACTATGTCTTCTGCGGGATTCGAACCCGCGACTGATTGATGTAAACGATGCAAAAACCAAACGCTTAAGAACATCAAGCCAGCTAATTATATACTAAATATATTAGAAATATATTAAAAATGCTGCAAATCGAATTTATATTATATATATATTATATCAATATCATATTGCTATTTAAAATGTATTACTAAGTAAGAATGTGACCATATCGTTATTAATATTATATTGTTATTGCCATATATATTAATTATATTTTATATATTATATATTTATATTATGTTTATATTATAACCATTTTATTATTTATATTATGTTATATATATTATTATTATTATTACCATGTTATTACAGCCAAATTTGATGGTGTTAAGGCAAGTAGAGGCGGAGGCGCAGTTGGGTTCATCGATAATACCCGTCGTAGTGCTGATTATGATCGTGCCCAGTTCATATTGTGGTTGCAAATGAAACGAGGTTTCACTGTTTGCAGTCAGCGCCAATGTCATCTCATCGGCGGGATATAGAAAAGAATCATCGTGTGCAGGAGGATGCGGAGGAGGGGAGAGAGGAGTTGAACTTAAAACGTTATTGTTTAATGTGCCTAATGCCAAATTAATATCCCGATTTAAGGTTTGATCTGTCGACACCAATTGCACATCATTTCCAGCCAGATTTGAGAGTCTTTGCAAGGGTTTTTGATCTGTAATGCCATAGATGAAATCCGTATTATTACGGAGTTTCTTATTGGAAACTGTTGTTTTTGTCTCCAAATTTTGATTTAATTTAGTTTGAGCTCCCTTGCGATTTCGAATGCGTTTCCTATCACATTTCTTGGGATCGACGCCCAACTCCCAATAACCCCCCTTTCCCTTCTCCTCTCGCTTGCGATTGCGAAAACAATGATGCAGCGATAAATTATGTCTAATCGAATTCTGCAAAGAAAAAATTATATTTATTTTGGCAAATTGGCAAATTTATCATAATTATATAAGTTTTAGAGCTAGCGACTTTTGCACATATTTACTACTGTTCCCCTACCAAGAAGTTAAAGTTCGATTTTATAGATAACTGCCTGCGTTGCTCATTTTTCGATAGTTATCGTTTTGCATTAGCTGTAAAAGCAGACCCTAATTGATATATAAATAAAATGATATATTATCAGCTGTTAGCTGTCCAAATTTCATTAGGATCGATTGATCAAGCAGTGGCTAGTGTGAGAAAGAGATAAGAAGATACGCGAAGCGAGCGTAAAGATGTATGTGTGTGTTGTATGCAGATGTGTGTTAGTCGCAAGCCGGCAATTAATCTATGCCTGCCTTAAGCAATGAATGAAATTCCTTAAGGGAAATTTGTCACACAGCTTTAACAGCTGCAGTTAAATCTCTTGCTTACATTCCACTTTTTGCGCACTCGAAAGAAAGCAAATTTCGACTCAATCCAAGCGCAAATTTGCTGTAAAGTTGCCCTTCCATTTTCCAGCATTGCCATGCCAATGATGTGGGAATAGTTGAAGGGCGGCTTTTCAGTCACATCCGTTTTATATTTAGTCGCCGAATGCTCATATTCCGCCAAGTCACTGTAAAAAGAAATAACTCGCTATTTATTAAGGGTATGCCATATTTATTAGGCGTATTCTCCCTTACCGCTTTATTTTATTAATGAATATATCGTAACGCTCGGCAGGACTTGGTCGTTTTGAGTGTGTTGAATTTTTTGTGGATTGTTTCCTTGACTCGGCATAATTGATTAAATTGCGATCCACCTGTTTATTTATCGATCCTTTTTTGGGAGCACTATAATCAGATAACTTTTGTCTTTTTGTTGTATTTAGACTTTCCTCCAATTCCTCATTTTCAGCTGGCACGGTTTGCGTACTGTTTAAATCATCTTCAGAGTTGCCATCAATTGTTTTTGGCCAGGCCAAATTCTGATTGCGCAGCAGCCAGTTAAGATTGGTTAATTCCCGTTCTTCATCAGATTCATCGATAACTTCGGGCGCCTGAATCATTATGTGGCAGTCTTCGACCACCGTATATTTTTTGCTGCTAGCCGTAATCATTTCCTTATTCATCTACCCAATATCTGTAAAATTAGAGTTTTAGGTCTTTTTCATTTAACTATATCAAGGAATTAAAAAAAATAAGTTGTTAAATTATTACAGAACAAAAATTAAGAAGCATAAATAAAAAACACAATTTAACTAAGTAAGTAAGCCTATAAGTATAATAATAAGTATAATAATATAAATAATATAACATTAACATTTAATACTATTAATAATCGATTAAAACCCAATAAAAAGAAATATAAATAATGGAATTCCTACAAACAATAAAAATAAACGACTTTTTCTCTTTAAAATAGAAAAGCAGACTATTGTTTTTTATACTATTATACCAGAATGGTAATAATAGTATATTGGTTTTGTGCAATGTCCGTCATGCTGTCTGTCCGTCTGTCCGTCTGTATGAACGCGCGTTCCTCCGACACCCTTAGAGATAGAGACTTGAAACTTGGAATGTATACTGGAAAGTACCCTCAAAAGTTAAAGTGTCTTGGGTTTGGACCTACGTCCACTAGGGAGCTAGAAAATCGATAAATTCGATTTTAGCAAATCGATAAATCCCCATATCACTTACAATTTAATGAATACAGTCACCAAATTTGGTTGGTAGGTTGTTGGCGAGGTCCTTGAAAGATCGGCATATGCCACGCCTACCTCCGACGCCCCCTTCACCCCCGCCCCTAAAATTTTCAAATGGCTATATCTTCCGCAATTTTTGAGTGGGGAACGTCAAATTTGGTAGGTATATTACTGGTAGTCGCCTTTAAGAACCGATAACAAATTTGTGGTGCCACGCCCACACCTGCGCCTATAATCGACAATTCCGATTATTAATCGATAACACCGTATATCTCCGAACATTTTAAAGATAGAGTATCCAAACTTGGAAGGTAATTTGCTGGTAACCTCCTTCAAAGATTGGCATACCAATTTTTGGACCACGCCCACATCCGCCGCCCCCAGGAACTTCGTCCCTAGAAATTTACAATGCGCATATCTGCCGTAATTTGCAAGCTAGAGTCGCAAAATTTTGCAGGTATGTTACTGGTGACTCCCCCAACGATCGGTAAAAAAATTGGATGGCCACGCCCACTCCACCTACCTGAACCGATAAACCCTTATATCTCACGCAATCTGAAAACTTAAGTCACTAAATTTTAAAGGTATATTGCTAGTAACACCCTTCATAAATGTGGAAAACAAATTTTGGACCACGCCCACTCCCGCCCACAAAAATCGATAAATGCCTGTATCTCCCGCAATTTAAGAGCTACAGTTACCAAACTTAGAAGGTATACTACTAAGATTGAACTCCAAAATTTTTTGGGCCACGCCCACTCCCGCCCCCGATAACGATAAACGATTAACTGTACACAAATTAAGGTATAATAGTATTCCGCTGTCGGTAACGTCCGACTGCAACGTTCTATCTTGTTTTTTTTTGATAATCTCCGTGGAATATATATTATTTCTAATATATTTTTATTTTTAATTTATATATATTTTTTATATACAGTGTCTACAAGCCAGTTTGGAGCAGCGTCAAGCAAAAAATGTAATTGCCATAAACTCATTATTCATTATTTTTAAAAAATTCCAAAGACCGATGGCAGAAATGAATGAATATATGACGCTAATAAACTGAGATTTTCCCACCCGTTAGGTCGAGTTATGTAAAAAAGTACCGATGCTTATGGTTCAAACTCTTTTGGAACAGTTATATTATTGACAGTTAGGTAGTCAAAAACCACGGTTTTTTTGCGTAAAGTTGAATATTTTCGGTATAAATAGACCAATCCTTCGTAGTCAGTTTAGTTTTTTCCTGCATTTCGGGTGCAACAATCCAACAAGAACTATGGGTATACGGACTACCATTCATCAACGGAAATTCATCCTGAACACTTTAAAATCGAATATTCAAATCGCCAAGTAGCTAAAATTGTCAATCTAAACACCTCAACTGTATTTTACATCATTTGGAGTTTCATTGACGAAAATTGGATGGAGGGCGGGGGCAGAATGGCACCAAACATGATTTTCACCGAGCAGGACGAGCCGAGGATCCTCTAGAAAATAAGGGGAAATCTTAAGCTATCGGATCAAAAACTGACTCAATAGGTGCAGGATGAAATAAGAAAAAAGTTCAGTGTGGAAACTGTGCTCCAGGTTTTGCACAACTATGACTTGAAGGCTCAAGTACCACGGAAAAAGCAATTTATATATATTTATATGACCTTTGCCAAAATCAACTTGGGAAAGGATTTGTGTTCTGGAACACAGTCATATTTGAATATGAGGACAAATTCAACATTTTTGGCCCGGACGGACGGAGTTGTGTGTGGCGACAGTCCAATACTGAGCTGAATTTCCAACACTTAAGGGCAACAGTCAAGCATGGCGGAGAAAGTATTATGGTATGGGCATCTATCTCGGCAGCCGGTGTCGGAAATTGGTGATTATTGAAACAACAATGGACTCTAAAGTGCCGAGAAGCTAGAATCCGACGTAATCTCCAGTTCCACCAAGACAACGACCCCAAGCAAACGTCCGTAATAGTACAGTCCTGGCTTAGATCGAACTGCCATGATAATTCCCCAAGCCCAGTCTCCAGGTTTAAATGTTATTGAAAATTTGTGCGCTCTGCTGGAAAATAACATCCGGAGTCACAACATATCCCACAAACAAGATCTTAAAAATGCTCTCCTGGATGAGTGGAGCAGGATCAGCCCAGAAACTATCCGGATGCTGGTATCTACCATGAAAAATAGGTTAATGGAAGTTGTTATTTTGGATATGTTTTCAGTTTTTGACTAATTATACCCTTAACCCATTAAAAATGGGTAAAAAGGGTTCATTGGTTTTGTGCAAATATATGTAACAGGCAGAAGGAAGCATCTCCGACCCCATAAAGTATGTATATTCTTGATCAGGATCAACAGCCGAGTCGATATATCCATGTCCGTCTGTCTGTCCGTCCGTCCGTCTGTCCGTCTGTATGAACACGCGGATATCAGAGACTATAAGAGCTAGAGACTTAAAATTTGGAATATTATCGATACATTCCGATTTCCGATAGCAATAAATTCCACAATTTAAGAGGCAGAAGCTTCTAATTAATACATAACATGCATTTACATATTATTGATCAATTGCCAAAATTTCATCAAGATTGGATAAGAAACACTAAAGTCGAAAATGTATTTTCATATTGATCTTCTTTCTGTCAGCAGCCGCATGCATTTTCTATATGCATAAATAGGCGAGCGCATATGTGAGAAAGAGATGGCATGATATTTGTCTCTAGCGTCAATATATTTGTGTGTATTCTGCAGAGCCCCGATAACTACTGTTTCGTGTACGTATGTCTGTATGTATGTATGTATGTATGTATGTATGTATGTATGTATGTATGTATGTATGTATGTATGTATGTATGTATGTATATAAACGTTTGTATAGTTAGTGTAGCCCGCCAGTTCGGGTCAGTTCGGGCTTGTGAGTAAAAATACTCTGTAAGAAATGCACTTGCAGAACTGAACATTTGAGTGCAAATCATCTTAAAGGGACATTTGCCAATAAAAGTAGAATGTATTTAACAACTGGGTTAAGGGTATATCGTATTCGAGCTAACTCGACTACAGCATCTTACTTGTTTTAATTAATTAATTCATATTTTAATAAAAACTAAAGTTTTCTTTTCAAATGTGATATAACATTAAACAAATTCGCACATAAACATTTTGAATATAGGCACACCGGAAAAGGGAATATTGATTGGCAAGTACAGACTTGTATTTATTTGCGACTTAAGCAAAAAGAAAACCACCCACTTATTTTTTTGAAGATGAGTCGAAATTAGCCATTGGTCTGATGGTCAGTGGCGTGATTGGTCAAAAAATAACGCGTTGCTTTCGATAGGGTGCCAACTCCGGCACTCTCTTTTTCTCTCTATCACACTCTCTCTCTGCTTCTCTCTCTTTCTCTCTCTCTCTCTCGCTGAGAAAAAGCTTGCGGGCGCCATTTTAAAAGACGAATGTTATCCCCAAATGAAGGGAAATTATTATAATATATATTTATATACACATGTATATATTTATTATTTATAAATTATTATAATAGAATTTCTTCTTTTACTCATTTTTTCACATTAGAAAAATGTAAAATGGCACATGACTTGATTTAAGTAAATGTAAGTAAATATTTGCACATTTTGCAAGCAGTTCGTTGCAAATGAAAATTAGTGTAGGCAATAAATAAAAAAAAAACACAATAATTAAAAATACTAATGAATATAAATAAACATATAAATAATAAAACGGCTTAATTGGTTTTATTCTGTACTTTTAATTTCGCCCTGTAAATTATACAACTCTTTTTTTGACATTTCTGTAGAAATATTAAAGCTTTAATTTTTATGGATATATAAAAATATATATGCAGAGAATTTCATCATTCCTTTTACACATATAATCGAAGCTATTTGTTCCATACAACTGAAATAAGTAAAGAGGTACTTTACATACTACTATACTTTATATTTTTCACTAATTTAATTATTTAACTTCATTTGTTTTTTTTTAAGCCAAATTAAATATTTCATATTTAGTTTATTTATTTAGACTACACTACATACCACTACTATTTATATCATAAGTAACACAATAGTAACTGTCAAAATACTTTTATTTCTTTTAATAATTGCTTTTTTATATTTTATATGTATTTTGAGTATTTATATTTTGGTTTTTTGAGCAAACTGTTTCAGGTGAACTGCTTAATTTGGACTGCAGTTCGAGTATAGACTACACCTGTACCAGGGTACCGCTGGTCAACCCCTATTCTGATAGAGCTACGAAAAATTGGTCATGTATTTTATTTTATGTGGACGGGCGGTGGTCGATTTGAACAAGTTGCTCCTACCCCGACCGCGATTAAATGGTCAGAGTGTAGTTCAGCGAGGCAGTCAAACATTTTTTTGGAGGGTACTAGTACCCTATAACCCTCTGACGACGACTCTGCTTAGTTGCTAACTAACGAAAGTCCTCGAACCCTTAATATATAAATATATGTGTATATAGTTCGTGACAAAGCCGAGCGCACATCGACCAGCGTCCAGTAAAGCTTAAATCAACCCCTATTTTCTATTTATACTATTATACCAAAAAGGTATAATAGTATTTTGGTTTTGTGCAATGTCCGTCATGCTGTCCGTCCTTCTGTATGAACGCGCGTTCCTCCGACACCCTTAGAGATAGAGACTTGAAACTTGGAACGTATACTGGAAAGTACCCTCAAAAGTTAAAGTGTCTTGGGTTTGGACCTACGTCCACTAGGGAGCTAGAAAATCGATAAATTCGATTTTAGCAAATCGATAAATCCCCATATCTCTTACAATTTAATGAATACAGTCACCAATTTTGGTTGGTAGGTTGTTGGCAAGGTCCTTGAAAGATCGGCATGTTCCACGCCCACCTCCGACGCCCCCATCACCCCCGCCCCTAAAATTTTCAAATGGCTATATCTTCCGCAGTTTTTGAGTAGGGAACTTCAAATTTGGTAGGTATGTTACTGGTAGTTGCCTTTAAGAACCGATAACAAATTTGTGGTGCCACGCCCACACTTGCGCCTATAATCGACAATTCCGATTGTAAATCGATAACTCCGTATATCTCCGAACATTTTAAAGATAGAGTAGCCAAACTTGGAAGGTTATGTGCTGGTAACCTCCTCCAAAGATTGGCATACCAATTTTTGGACCACGAACACATCCGCCGCCCCCAGGAACTTCGTCCCTAGAAATTTGAAATGCGCATATCTGCCGTAATTTGCAAGCTAGGGTCGCAAAATTTTGCAGGTATTTTACTGGTGTACTCCCTCAAAGATCGATAAAAAAATTGGATGGCTACGCACGGTGTAAATCGATAAACCCATATATCTCACGCAATTTGAAAACTTATGTCACCAAATTTTAAAGGTATATTGCTAGTAACAACCTTCATAAATGTGGAAAAAAAATTTTGGACCACGCCCACTCCCGCCCACAAAAAACGATAAATGCCTGTATCTGTATCTTTAAGAGCTACAGTTACCAAACTTAGAAGGTATATTCTTAAGATCGAAATCCAAAATTTTTTTTGGCCACGCCCACTTCCGCCCCTAAAACCGATACACGCCCATATCCCCCGCAATTCAAGTTAGGGTAGGAAGGAAACTACTAGGAAACTTCTCTATAATTTTTTTGGGAAACGCCTACTCCCGCCCCTAAAATCTCGAAAAGAGATTTTCTTAACTGTACACAAATTAAGGTATAATAGTATTTCGCTGTCGGTTACGTCCGACTGCAATGTTCTATCTTGTTTTACTTAGTTTGTGTAGCACTTGTCACGTTGTCTCTGCCACCCCCTTCGCATTTATCATAGGCTTCGCGTAGAGGTAATTGTAAATTTTATTAAGTTATAGTTATAAGTTATTGTTTAGCTAAGATTGGAGTTTATAAGTAGTAAGTTAATTTTATAGAGCGGAAAAGATATTCATTGGTCTATATAGTTTCACAAGTAGGTAGATTTATAGAGTAGAAATACATGATTGGAAGAATGCATTTTAAAGTTGTTTTCAATTTAAAAAATAAAAAGTTTTTTTTTTATTTTATTTATATTTACGACAAATACAAATTGGTATTTATTATTTAATTAACTTGGATTTGGACTTGGACTTACAAACAAAGCGGGTGGCACAAAATTTCATCAAATGAAATTATTATTTAATTAAATAATTATTACGATAAATGCAACGATCTCAATTTGTACACATAAAAAAATAACATTAAATAAACGCAATTTTTACAAAAACTATAAATAAATAAATATGACTATAAAAAAAAATATAAAAATTAATAAACATTGTACGCAAAAGACGCTAAATTCATTTGAAATAAATGCTGAAGATTCAATGTGTCTTTGACAAGAATGAATGAATATAATACACAAGTTAAAATACAGTTGAAAATTTCCATTAAATGGAGTCAAAGCCGGACAGATCACTTTCGAGCTAAAATAAATGAATTAATTTACAGTGATTTAATTTAATAATGACAAAAATAACAAACCTTCTCGGGCTTATATAGATGTGTGTGTGGCAACAAAAATGTCGAACCAAGATCTCGCTCAGTCATCGTATTCGCTTCCTAAATAAAAAATATTTATATATTTCAGCAGATATTTATTACATTTAATTAACCTCATTTGTATTGTTTTGGGTCTGCATGTCAAAGCAGAGTTGCATTGATTTGGTTATCGCCTGCACTGTTGTCTCATCAAACGAGCGTACGTCAGCGGATCTGCATGAAAAGTAAGACGATATTTAAATTCATTACTGACTGTTTGCCTGACTAGCTGGCAACGCTACGTCTTTGAGTTTATAGTCCTGTTCTGAAACTGTTGTAAACAGCGAACAGCTGGCACTGTTAACGATTGTAGCAATACTTACAGTGCAGTAGCAGGAATATTACTCATCCACGAGCCCATGCGATGGATTTCGCTGCAATTGTACATATTTATTTTAAAGCATATACTAAATAAACGGTCATGACAAACTTACTCGCCTGACTGTAGAATGGTTTCCAAATTAGCTCTAGATATTTGCTGATGTTTCTGATAAACGTTCGTTGCTTCCACATCATTCATATTCGCTTTACTCTCTCGATCACTAACAATGGCAGACACTTCAAAGCCGGCAGAGACTAAAGCGCCGCTTGGCGTTGCAAATTCTTTGCACGATGCTTTCGATAGTTTTTGCTTTGTGGTCTTGACAGATTTACTGACATCGCACTTATCTGGCGCCATCTGGTGTTGGTTGAGTTGGCCATGCGGCAAAACTGAAGGGTGATAATATTTGGCGCGCGGTATCATCACTGTGAGCGATCGATCAGATTGGTCAGCGGCAAATACTTCGGCGTTATAGTGGCTATTAGACAGATTCAGTACTTGCTGTCGTTCGTCGTTGCTTTCAGCGAAATCAACATTGTCGTGCTTATTTCTGACTGTCTTTGCCTAAAGAGAATAGTTGTAGAGTTTAAATAGTTGTATTTTATTTGAAATTTTTACCTTGAACGAATATGGCTCCGAGTTGTGACTAGATTCGCTGTTGGTGTCAATTAAAATTGCATGTTTATCCACGCTGCAATCACGAATCAATGATTTGTTGCTGGACGTTGTCAACATGCTCGGGTGATAGTTCGAAGCCGTTATAAAAATAGGACGTGCTGCACAGGAGCCGTTCGCTTTGCGACGCGAATAGATGAGCAGCATACAGAATAGCAGCAAAATGAAAACCGTACCGATTGCAATCAGGCCGATGAGGAGTATTTTTAAATTCAGCTGACAGGTAGCGCCCGCATGCCAACTAAAGCATTCACAAACGGGCGTGCCGTTCACAATGGGTGCCATGCAATTTCCATGATAATTGCACAGTTCACAGCCAACAATTTGATCAGAGCAAACGCGACCTGGATAAATTGGATTATCCGATATATCCACAAAGCCACCGGGACAACTGCAGGTGTAGCTACCAATCAAATTGAAACAGTGTGCGTCAAAGGAGCAATCGTTAAAATTGGTGTTGCCACACTCATCGAAATCTAAATCAAAATAGCGATAATTACAACTTTTACTATTTACGACATATTTCAAGCTCACCTTTAACTGTCAATAAATTAATATCAGATTTAGATATATATAACTCGGTGCCACCAATGCTGTAATTACTTTGGCGCAAATACTTTTTGAACACTGTTTCCAAGCGCTTTTCATCACTGTTCTCCGACAGCTGTAATCGATTTTGAATTTTAACATTAATATTATTATTATAAATATAGTAATAATTGCAAACCTGTAGCAAAAAGTGTCCCATTACGGCGTTATCGCTCCTCGCGTAGAATTCCTTTAATTGTACGCCGTGATAAGCATCCCGGAAATCGGATTGCATAACCATTCTATCGATAGCATCCAGAATAATCGAACTCAAATGTCGATATTGGCTGGATGAGTTATTGATGAGATCAGTGCTGAATTTGAGCTGATAACTTCCCACTCGACTGGTCGGAATGCGTATTTCGTAGGTGTATGTAGCTGAAATGGGGAATTAAATTAAATTGATAATATAATTTATTATTTAAATTTAATATATAAGAATGTTTACAAGATTGCTCTGCGTATTTGTGTTTTTTTTTTTTTTTATTTATTTATATACATAATATAAGCAAAAAAAACTTAAGGTTTGTGGTTTTTGGGGGCGGGAGTGGGCGTGGCCCAAAAAAAATTGTTGTAGTTCGATCTTAGTAATATACCTTCCAAGTTTGGTAACTATTGCTCTTAGCAGGAGATATGGGCACTTATCGGTTTTTGAGGGTGGGTGTGGGGCGTGTTCCAAATTTTTTTCCACTTAATATACAGTGTCTCTCATAGGGTTTTGAACGGTGTCTAGCAAAAAATTTAAAGTGCTATAAAGTTTAAACAAGGAAACAAATTCAAAATGTTCAAATGCCAATTTGTTTAATGTTATATCACATTTAAAAGGGAATTTTAGTTTTTATTAAAATATTAATTAATTACTTAAAATTAGTCATAAACTGAAAACATAACCAAAATTCATGTCTCAAACATTTTGAACAGTCTTAAAAAAGGTTACATATTTGGCGTATAAAAGCTTATATAATATGTTAATACTTAGTATGATATCCTTTAGCTTTAACAACTTCGCTTAACCTATTTTTCATGGTAGATACCAGCATCCGGATAGTTTCTGGGCTGATCCTGCTCCACTCATCCAGGAGAGCATTTTTAAGATCTTGTTTGTGGGATATGTTGTGATTCCGGATGTTATTTTCTAGCAGAGCCCACAAATTTTCAATAACATTTAAATCTGGAGACTGGGCAGGTGGAAGTATCACGTGGGGACAGTTCCAGATAAGCCAGGACTGTACTATTCCGCACTTATGCTTGGGGTCTTTGTCCTGTTAGAACCGGAAAGTACGTGGGATTCCCAGATTCTCGGCACTTTGGAGTAAATTTTCCTTTTGTATAGCAAAGTACACATTCCTGTCCATTGTTGTTTCAATAATCAAAAAATTTCCGCCACCGGCTGCCGAGACTATTGCCTTTATGTGTTTCCGTCCGTCCTGGAAAAAATGTTGAATTTGTACTCATATTTAATTATGACTGTGTTCCAGAACTCCAAATCCTTGCCCAAGTGGATTTTGGCGAACGTCATCCTAGACCTTCGGTTTTTTGCTTATATAAATCGCTCTTTCCATGGTTGCGCAGAACTTTGAGCACAGTTCCCATACTGAACTTTTTCCTTATTTCATCCTGCACCTATTAAGTCAGTTTTTGAGCCGATAGCTTAAGATTTCCCCTTGTTTTCTTGATGATCCTCGGCTCATCCTGGTCGGAGAAAATCGGGTTTGGTGCCATTCCGCCCTTGTCCTCTGCCCGATTTTCGTCGACGAAACTCCAAATGATGCAGAATACATTTGAGTTGTTGAGACTGACCATTTCAGCTATTTTGCGATGTGAATACCCAATTTTGAAGTGTTCCAGGATGAGTTTCCTTTGCTCAATGGTGGTCAGTTGGCCCATGGTCCTTGTTGGCTTGTTGCACCCCAATTGCAGGAAAAAACTAAACTGACTATGGAGGATTAGTCGATTAAAACCGAAAACCTGTTCAAAAAGTTTGAGACCATAAATTGCGGTACTTATTAGTTTATTAGGGTCATATATTCATTTTGGTTGTTAATACATGTACCTGCCATGGGTCTTTGGAATTTTCGAAAAATATTGAATAATGAGTTTATGGCAGGCAATTTAAATTTTTTTAGACACCGTTCAAAACCGGCTGGAAGTCACTGTACATTAAACAAATTTTTTTTCGAAGCCTTGCTCTGAAAAAAAATGAGTCCCAAAAAAATATAACACCAAAATTTGCAGAATTGAATAATAAAATTGAATTTCAGTGTACAATTCAAACTACAAAACAACTAAAACAAAAACAAGTAAGATGCTGTAGTCGAGTTAACTCGACTACGATATACCCTTAACCCAGTTGTTAAATATATTCCAGTTTTCTCGGCAAATTTCCCTTTAAGATGATTTGCATTCAAATGCCCGAATTGAATGGCTACAAACACGTGCATATACATACACGTACAGTTATCGGGGCCCTGCAGAATACACACAATTATATTGACGATAGCATCGATTATCATGCCATCTCTTTCTCACGCATGCGCTCGCCTATTTATATATATAGAAAATGCATGCGGCTGCTGACAGCAAGAAGATCAATATGAGACTATATTTTCGTCTATAACTTTGGTGTTTCTTGTTCGATCTTAATGATCGGCAACTGATCAATAATATGTATATGCATATTATGTATTAACTGGAAGCTTCTGTCTCTTAAATTGTGAAATTTATTGCTATCGGAAATCGAAATGTATCGATAATTCAGAAACTGAGGCAGTTATCGATAAAATAAAGCAAACCTGATCTTGATCTCATAGTCTCCGAGATCCGCGTGTTCATACAGACGGACGGACGGACAGACAGACAGACGGACAGGGCTATATCGACTCGGCTGTTGATCCTGATCAAGAATATATATACATTAAGGGGTCGGAGATGCTTCCTTCTGCCTGTTACATACATTTTCACAAGACCATTATATCCTTGTTACCCATTTTTAATGGGATAAAGGTATAATAACGCCAATGAAGAAAATCCAGCGTTGGAAGGCCTTTCACCGGAAAAAATTGTAATTCAACCAAAAATCAAATTTTTATTACAATTTTGTAAAATGGCAGTGCTAGTTGACGTATATACAAGCCTTGCATTTAAAAAGGTGTAAGCTTTCAATCTATCCTACCGGTGACAACTATTTCTAAGTTAAGTTTTTGTACATCCAGAATAAAATTAAATCAATAAATAAAATAAAAGAATGTAAGTCCAGCACAAGAAAAATCAAACACTGTACTACACATGTAATGTTCCAAAGAAAAAGAACACAAATAAAAATATTAGCAACAATTATTTAATCCATTTACAAAAAGTTAAAGTATTAATGTTAATTTTTTTCCAACCATTTAGTTTTAAATTTATATTCGATTTTAAGCTACCAATGAAGTTACACCTTAAGTATATTAAATAAGAAATTAATTAACGAGGCATACCAAAATGAAAAGCAGAATCAAAGAAAAATAAAATTCAGAATTTATAACGTTTAACAAAACAAAAATTATGGAATAATTGTTGAGAATCTAGGGCCTGCCGAAATGATTTAATGGAATGAAAAATGTATATAACAGAAACTCCCCCCGGTAATAATAATGGCTGTTTTTACTCTTCTTCGTATGTGCCTTTCGCACTTTTTATTTAATTCAAGAGGGACTTTATAATAATTAAACATTATGTAATAGAGTCATAGGACACGGCAACCCCACCCCATTCTCCCGAAAGAGCTAAGGTAGCAAAGGGTCAGACGGACGGACGGCCAGACAGCTTGACAGACATTGCACAAACACAATATACTATACCTAGTATTAAAATTAAACTGTGAATCAATTTCAGCATTTGATAATTTAACAAGAAACTAAATTAGTTAGTTATATATATATATATAGGTAGGTAGGTTATACGGTTGTCGACCGAAGGTTCATATTTGGCCAATTGTGATGCCGTGTGGATAAAGATTCAGGCAGAAAGGTTAATAGAAGAAAGAAAAGGCGGCAGAAGGGACTATTACTGGACTAGACAAACCACAAACAACCATACCTGCAGCGGGATTCGTACCCGCGACTGATTGATGTAAGCGATGTAATGAGCGCTTTAGTACACAGAATGCAAAGACTCTAGGCTTACGACCATCAAGTCAGTTATATATATGAAATGTTTTTATTTTTATTTTTAATTAATATTTATATGTATTTTATTTAAATATAAAATATATATAAGTAAAAAAAACTTACGCTTGCAGGGTCGATCCGGAAACATGCGCGCAAAGCCCAAACGGCATTCACAGTGATTGCCATTTCCATTTCCGTTTTCGGTTTGAGTGGAGCATATTTCATTTTTATTGGCCTTGCAGGCCGGCTGGCAAGTCTCATTGCTGGACTCTTTGGAAAATTTGGATTTGGTATTGGTTTTAGAGGGCGTGGCTATCAAAATACCACCGATGAGAATACTATTCGCGTTGATGGGCGGCACAATTTCCTCATCCCGTGTGGGTATCTCCAGCGCTAAATTCTCCTCGTAGTCCAAGGCCAGCTCTTCTTCTTCGGCCAGGTGAATCGTATTTCGATTATTAGCACCCGTTGCTTTTGTCATCACTACCAAAATATTCGATATATCGCTGTGAATTGGTTCGATTTTCGGGCTCGTTGTTTTTACAGGATTTTCATTCTTTGATTTCATTTGAGTTGTTATCGTTTTGAAAATGGTTTGCTTGGTTATCATATATGTTGGCGTTGGTTTAATAGCTATCAATTTAGTATCGATAATGCGATTTTGAATTATTGGAGTATTACTTTTTTTTAGTACTATTGAATGTGTCTTTTCGTTGAGCGTGGATATCGATATATTGGGTTTAACCGTGTCATCTTCGAGTTTAGTCATTTGCTTATCGATTAACGATACATCAAAGTGGGGAGCATTGATTCTAATGGAGAAGGGTGTTTTTGTCTCTGCCTCCGATGATTCCAGTGAGAGTAAACTACTTTGCTTATTATTCTGAATTATTTGAGTATTTTTCAGAGTTGCTTGTCCATAAATATTTAGTGTATTTGTATTAATCGAATATATTTTCGATGGCACCGATGGCTCCATAATTAAGGTGGTAAATGTGGGACTGAGTGGCAGCTGCGTTATGTGTTCCTTAACGATATTTGTAGGGCTCAGTTTGATGACAGTTGAGTGTCGACTAATGATATTTTTAGGGTTTAGTTTTAGATTAGTTGAGTGTTGTTTAATGTTATTTGTTGGGTTGATTTTCTGCTGCGTTGAGTGTTGGTTAAAAATATTTGTAGGCTGCGTTGTGTGTTGTTTAATTTCATTTAAAGTTGATTTGGTTTTAATTGCTGTCGATTTATGCTGTTTACTGGTACCGTTTATAAACAAGGTTTTCGGTAGGATCTTTGTAAAAGTCGGCGGTATTTTTAACACTTTATCTCTAAAAGAACTCAAAGCAGGCTTAAAAATTGGAGACTCAGTATGGAAACTGTTATTAAGTGGTCGTTGTAAGGTAGATATAATTATGGAGGGTGTTGATGGTAGTGTTGAGGTTTTTATTTTATGTACTACATTCGAAGATCGAAGATTGGGTATATTTTGAATAATTGCTGGTGGTTTCAGACCCACAACATCTTGAAGGAGTGAATTTTTGGGCATTGGTGGCGGCTCCAAAATATTCGTAGGTCTAATCGAGTTCAGCAGTTGAAGGTCCTCTAAATATTGAGTTGTAGCTGTTTCCAATTTAAGACCAGGTCGCAAATTAAAACGTTGACCGGCTGCCACAAAAACCTTCTTTGCTGTATCAATCTTAGACTTTTTTTCTAGGTTTTGATTTGATTTGATGAAGGGTTGCCCCAAGCTGAGGGTCTTATTTGCTGTTTGCTGTGTTATCGATAACCAGGGATTAATCGTTGTTAATTTAGATAGAGGCAAATGTAGATTTTGTATATGCCTATTTAATTTTGAGAGCGATAAATTTCTGCTGGGTAAATTATAATTGATGTCACTGTGGCTGGTATAGTCAGCCTTTTGATCGGGCACCTTATTGCCGGTAGTGCTGGGTTTTACATAGCTTTGCTTGCTGATGAGATTTGTTGCAACTTGAGCTGAATCGCTGGATATGGTAGATATATATTGTTGGTTTGTATTTTTGTTGTTAATAAAAATGGATTTATCGGCTAGTTTTTGATAGGGTGCTGTGCGCAGGGTTGTATTGGCGTAATCGCTGCGCAGATTTTCTGTATTTTTCAAATAATTTTGATTGCGTTGCTTAAATGTGTTCAGATTTGGTTGCTGATTTAGTTGCTCTGGCGGCTCCACAGCAATGTGTGTATTTTGCGGACTCAGCCGTACCTCGACGTTGGCCTTATTATGGGGTATTTTAATTAGGGGCATCGGTGCCGGTGCAATTTGACCACGGACTGCGGTGGCAAGTGGGTAATTATCGCCCTCTCGTTTGAATGTCAAAGGTGGCACATTCATGTTGACATTGTGACTGAGAACAGAGGTTTTCAGATTGATGTGATGAGTAGTGTAAGCCGGGGGAGGTGAAGGAGCAGCACCAGGATCTGGATTATAGTAACTGCTACTGCTACTGCTTATACCTCCAATATTTGAGTAATCTAACAGAGGAGCAGGTAGAGCAGCAGCAGCAGGTATTGGAGTGTAGTTACTGCTACTATCTCCCTTTTCTGTGTAAGGAGCAGGATCTTCTTTATAGTAACTGCTGCCCATATCTGATCCCATATTAGAGTGATGACCTTGTTTATAGTAACTGGTACTCTCACTAACTCCCATATCTGAGTATGCTGACGGTGCAGGCGCAGGTCCTGTGTTATAGTAACTGCTACTACCTCCCATATCTGCAGGAGCAGCAGGGGCAGGACCTTGTTTATAGTAGCTATTGCCATTAACACCCATGTCTGTGTAAGCTGACAGAGCTGTAGCAGGTCCTGTCTTGTAGTTACTGCCACTACCACCATTATCTGAGTAAACCGAAGGATTAACAAGTCTCTGATTATAATAACTACTGCTACTATCAGCGACAACTGCTTGGTACCTTGTCACCGCTGGCAATTTAGTGCTAAATATCTGAGGTATTGCTTTAATTTCCAATATCTCATTATTATTCAGCTCCGCATTCAAATGCATAATCTGCTGTTGCTGTGGTAGTCTGGGTACACTACTGGGTGGTGGTAACATATAGCCAAAGTCTGGCTGGGATTTGGAAGAGCTCTGAGCGGGTGGCAAAAGTATATTATTATAATCGAGTGGTATTAGTCTTGGAGGAGTCAATGAAAGTGATAAAGAAAGTGGTTGAGGAGGTATCCAAGTTTTCTTCTTGAAAGGTGCTACGGGTGCTACCGTTCTCTCACTATAATCTGGCCTTAAGAACTGGGATTGAGGACTGTGTATGCCATTGGGTCTGCCAATGATGACGTCCGCATTCGCGTTAATTATTTCCCCAGGTCTGATGGGTATGCCATTATTAAGCAGGGCACCCGGATAAGTCGGGTAAATTGGGAGGGGTCTCAATATGTGACTTCTATTATTATTGTGCAACAGCCAATTATCATCGTCGTTAAAATCAAATTCCGTTTCCGGTTCCGGTGGATTTATGTGCAAGCTGTGCGCCGTCAAGCGACTTCGATTAATATCGATTTCTGCCTTATTCGCGTGCGATTTGTATGGATTTTGTGCGGCTTTTTGCTGCACGTTGACCTGTAGTGGTATATATACAGGCTTTTCCTCCAAGGGACTTGAAGTCGTAGTTGAAGTTGCAGATAAAGTTGGAGTTTGTCTTAAAATAAAATTTGTAGTCGCTTGTCTGTTGACTATATTTTTTTGTATTAAGTCCGCCATAACATCAAAAACAGGTCGCAATCTTTGTAAATTTAGAGAGCCAATTAGTTGCTCAACACTGGTTAGATTTGGAGTTCCTTCCTTTAAGGGTCTCACATAGACATGCGCATTTTCCGACTCTGAAACACTCAAATCAATTTGCAACTTGTTTTTAGTTTGAGTTTTGCTTTGCTCTATTTTTGGTTTAGCTACTATGGAAGTGGGCTTGATCAAAGTTGAGGAAATTTCATTTGTAGTTGTTTCTTTAACTGCCTTTTTGAAATTTATTGCCGTGACTTGTAGCGTCTGGCCACCCAGTAATGTGGCCACGGTGACCAGCACTTTGCGATCATTTTTACCCTTCTTCTGCATTAATTCCGTGCGAAACATGGAAACCAGCTCGGGTCTGAGCAGAGTACTTGGAACTATATCCGTAATCGTATTCACAATAATCTTTGTCTCAAAATTATTGGGCACTTTCTTCGAAACACCCTGCAAATCCGATGAGGCAGGGTATATACCCGATGTTGTGGCCAAATAAGTGACAGTTGTTAAATAGGTTTTCGTTGCGAAAATATGTACATCCAATTCGTCGCTGCTTGTTGCTTTTATTTTAGGGTTTCCTCGTCCTGGCTTGGATTCCGTGATTACCAGTTGGGTGAGAATATTCTCAGAGTCTGTCACAATTCCATTGGGAACTGTTCTCGTCACTGCCAGGCGACTATAATAGGTATTTGTGTCCAGCACTGGTGTCGCCTCCTCCGATGGCTGCAAATACGATATATAATCCTCGGGTCCAGTTACCGTATTCATCACGGTGTACGTCGAGCTGAGCACGAGTCCATCGTTCCTCACCGTATTATAATAATGATATGTGGTCGGGAAGATGCCCACAACTAGCTCGGGTATCTAAGGGAATATAGTTATGAGAAATTGCTGAACAATTAATTAAATAATAAGAGCTAGTATTAGTTTAAAAATTATTATTATTATTATATTATATATAAATAATTTTTTGATATTAAATTAAATGTTGAATTGATGAATTACACAAGTTATTGAATAAACAATTAATTTAAGAATATTGAGCGGTAATTTATAAAAAAATTAATATTTTTATAATATATAAAATGGTTAAATAAATTATTGAATGGGAAAGTTAAAAAATTATTAAACTATTAATTAATTAAAGAATATCCAGAGTTATTTTAAATAGAATTAAGAAAAGTTACACAAATTAATAAATGATAGAATTAATTGTAGAATATCAAGAGCATGCTTATAAGGAATACGAGGGTGGTTTGATGAGTACCTGACCTACATAAGAAAAACGAAAATTTTTGGAAAAATTATTTTTTATTTTTCAATATAATCCCCTTTCAGCTCTACACATTTATTCCAGCGATGCTCCAACTTTTTTATCCCCTCTAAAAAATATGATTTCTGTAGATCCGCAAAATACGTCTCCGTAGTGGCAATAACCTCCTCGTTCGACCGAAATTTCTGCCCAGCGATTGACTTTTTCAAATTTGGGAACAAGAAAAAGTCGCAAGGGGCCAAATCCGGAGAATAAGGTGGATGGGGCAGCAGTTCGTAGCGTAATTCGACCAATTTGGCCTGGGCGACGCCGGAGGTGTGAGCGGGAGCGTTATCATGGTGGAAGAGCACTTTCTTCTTCACCAAATGGGGCCGTTTCTTCTTCAACTCGGCGTCAAATCTTCCCAATAGTTCGGCATAGTAGAGCCCTGTAATCGTTCTTCCCTTCTCTAGGTAATCTATGAGGATAATACCTTTCGAATCCCAGAAAACCGTGGCCATCACCTTTCCGGCCGATGGAACAGTTTTCGCCTTCTTCGGGGCAGATTCGCCAGGTGAAGTCTCTGGTGTGTACCAGTGAATCCATGTTTCGTCAACAGTCACGAATCGACGCAAAAATTCCTTCGGATTACGCTTTAACAGCGCCAAACCATGCTCCGAAGTGGTCACGCGGTTGCGCTTATTGTCTGGTGTGAGCAAACGCGGCACCCATCGCGCCGATAGCTTTCTCATACCCAATATTTCATGTAGGACATGAAACACTCGTTCTGTTGAGATGCCTACTGTCTCAGCTAACTCGCGCACCTTCAACCGGCGGTCTGACAATACCAGATCATGTATTTTCTTCACTTTATCCTCCGTGGTTGCTGTTTTCGGGCCACCTGGTCGTGGCTCATCAAAAACGGACGTGCGACCACGTTGAAACTCACTAAACCAATTTTTGACGGTGGTCATCGAAGGAGCAGAGTCACCGTACACAGTATCCAAGCGTTCTTTGATTTCACTGCGTGATTTCCCCTCCAAAAAGAAGAATCGAATCACCGACCGATATTGCTCTTTTTCCATTTTTCTAAAATGCGTGGACACGACTGCTTTGACACGTGGTGAAAACAAAACTAAAAGTCCGATTTGACTGAAATTTTCACTGTGGCTGTTTAGGTTTATGTACTATACGATAGTCACGTCATATTGCAATAGTGGCGCCATCTGGCGTCAAGGTCAGGTACTCATCAAACCACCCTCGTAATTATTAAATATTAAATTAAATTAAAATTATATATAATATATTGAACACAAATTATTGAACTGCAAGATTAACTGATGTAGTTTTTAAATTATAGTAAGCATATTTCAATTTTGTTAATCTAATGTTCTTACTTCAATATTATAGTCAACTATTATATTATTAATAAACTAAACATAATCAGTCATGTACATATATATAAATATATGGAATATACTTACATTTGAAAGAGTTACCCCCAAAGGAAGTTGGCTGCTCGCTCTTAGAAAATTTCGCTCTTCCGTTTGTCGATTGGCGACAACCTTTTCTCGGCTCTCAACTGTTAAACTGCCCCTCGTCAGATATGTGGTATGATATGTGTAGGTTGTGAGGCAGGTCTTCGTTATAAACTGATTGTCCTCCAAGGATATGGTAAAGTTCTCCTGATCGAGTAGAAGGGAGACAGAGAGTGTTATAAATGAATTCTCTTTAATATAAATAAATATATGTATTTATTTATTCTATTGTTATTTCTATAAATATATATACAATTTTTTTCTTCTTTCATTATATTATAAAAATAATTTATGATTGGTTTCTAAATGTTGATTTTATTTTCCTCGTTAATTTTCTGCCGTTTACAATTTATAACAATTAAATAAGTTATTCTTTTTTTCTTGCTCACTTTATTTTTAATTAACTTAATTAAGTTTACAAATTTAAAAAAAAAAACAGCCTTAAAAAAATGTCTTAATATATAATCTATTAACATTTGTATTTATTTATATATTTTTTTTATTTATTTTATTTGTTATTTTATTTATTTTATTATTAAATATTTACCTGTTTGTTGCTTGTAGGCAGAGCTAATATCATATGGTTCTTGAGGGTGCTGGGGGCAAGAGTGACTGGCTTCTGTGGCAAGTGAGACTGAGATTGAGTTGCAGCTGAAGCTGAAGCTGCTTGATGCTTCAGTTTATCGCTGGCGATGATTAGTTCGACTCCATTGGACATGACATGGGTGGCCAAGTTGAATCTGGCCTCATCCAAACTCAACTCGGCTAAATTGGAGCTCTCATCTAACAAGCGAATATTCTGAGAGCGATGATTTGTCAATGGATGTGTTGAAGCGCTCTTAGTTTTAAGTGTTCTTGTTGTTTCTGTTGTTGTATAGTGTTTAAGGTGTTTTTTATGGTAGCCTAAATCAATTATAAAAGTGTTTTTATGATAATAAGTTTGTGGCCTTTTTTCCAATTATATAAAAATGAAAGCTGAATATTTACAGATTGATAATCAGTTATATGTATACATCGGTAGCAGCATCATTCTTTTTTATATAGTAAAATAAATTTATATTCACAGCATAGCTAAAAAAAAAATAATAATAATTGAGTTAGCTGTAAATAACCGAACACAACCCATAGGAAAGCCTCGATAAAAATAAAAATAATTAATAGAAAGTTAGATAATTTTCAATCGGGCATAACATCAATTTTATTTTATCTTTAAATAATTTGCTAAAAAATCAATCATATTTTTTCCCAAAAATTGAGTCGCAACAAAAATAGAAAAGTAGAAAAAATACGCAAGTTGTTGACTTTATATATAATTAATTTTTAATTAAACGAAGATATATACATACTAAGATATTAAAAAACCCATTTTATATATGGTACTTAAATTATTTAATTAATGTCAATAGTTATTTTTATTTCTTTTTTTCTTCTTAAATTAAAGACAAATAAAAAATGTCTGAAAATTAAAAATTTTAATTTTAGATTTGCGTCAACAGTTATTAATTACTTATAGTATATGTGTAGAGATATAAAAACAACAATATATAGATATATAGATATACATTTATTTTACAGCAGCAAAGAAAATGTTTTATAATTAAATATGTATGTGTGTGTGTGTAACTGCATTGGTATTTTCATATATTTATATACAACTAAATACGGAAAATCCCCACTTGATTATTAATTGCAGGCTTGAAGGGGAAATATTGAGTATTAAGTACCCAGGGAAGTTGTTTTGCGTGGCCTTAGCTGAAATGTCCCTCAGCATTGTACTTACAACTATTTATGAATATCCCATGTCTCAAATATAAAATACTCATGGGGGATGTTACCCTTTAGCTTAAGTTAAATATATAAAGTAGCCAGGTAATTTTAAGCCAACTTTAACTGTTGAATTTTTACGATTTTTTGTGCGCATAACTGTAAAAAATACACCGCTTGTAAATAAGGGAATTGATTTCCATTAACTTTTTCGGGTCATTTTAGTGGGCAGAACTAAAGTAACTTTTCACACAGGCCTTAAAATAAAATTTAAGGTATTTTTAGCCGTTGGCAATATTAGGGAACTTGGAATTCCTTAAATTCCTTTAAATTTTTTTGTGCATTTGTGTGAGCATAACTGAAAAAATCCATCCCATCAATGCTTGAAGGCTCAAAGAGAATAACTGAAATATAAAGTAACTATATCCTTCTAAGGGCATTTCTGTGGGCATAAGCAAAGTTTACCATTAAGTTCGCTGTCGCTTTTTTAGGGCATTTGTGTGGGCATTATTAAAATATCTCTCCTGGTTGTTGTACGTGTTATGGGCACGGTTCGTGTCTTCACTTTGGTGAATGTAGAAAGGGATTCGATAATTTCATGTTGATCGCTGTGGACACGTTCCACAATTACCGTGTAGGTTTGTGTATACAGTTCAGTGCTGATTGTGCTGGTCACTTGCAGAGTTGCGGAATTCGCAAGAGGTGAATTTGTCGTTTTTAGCACTTTGTTTGTTTGTTTGCGTCTATTTCTGAGTTGTTTTTGCTTGCGTTTTTTTCCAGGACGCGTGGCATTTTTACGCGCGATGGGCAGTGATGAATTCAACTGAAATGTTGTGGCAATTATTGGAATTATTTCCGGTGTTGGTATATTTAAAATTTGTGTTGGTAAGGAAATGGCAGTGTCAAATTTCACTGTTATTTCTGGTGTTGTTAAAGCTGAATTTGTTTTTATTTCGGGTTTTTTTAAAGTTGAAATTGCTTTCGGATTTATTTCCTGTGCTTTTAGCATTGGTAAAATGGACATTTTTGTTATATCCAGTGTTGTTGACGTGGAAATTGCTATAGTCATTGCTGATATATTTGTTGTTGTTGGTTTTAGTGTGGTTAGCAACACTATTGGTGTTGACTGCTTACTTTTTGCTGCTGTTTGGTTTGTTCTATTCGTAAGTCTATGCTTGAAGATGACAACACGTTTGTTCTTTGGCTGTGAAACTGACACGAAATTGTTGTTGTTGTTGTTGGTGCTGGTAGTGTTGTAAGAGTTGCTCGTGATATTGTAAAAGTTGTTATTCGTGGTGACTAGTGGCTTGCGTCGCACAAGCACTTTTTTGCGCAAACGCCGGAGCTGCTGTTGACTTTCCTGAATTTCACGTTTGATTTTTATTGGTCTTTTTTGTGGACATAGTGTTGCAAAATGCTTTTCTTGAGGTTGCTTTGTGACCTGCAACTGTAGTGGGAACAACTCAGCGAGGTCATTTACACTAAAAAATAAATGGAATTCGTTAAGGCCTCCTTCTCAAGTCCGGTAGTGCTGCTGCTGCTGGTAGAGGGTGCTCCCAGCTGGGTAGCCTTGGCCTTGGCATACCACAAGTGAACATCGCCTATGATGCTTTCCAGCGAAGCTGTTTGATCCAAATCGCCTAGGGTATTTTTATTCACCGGTGCTGGAAGGTAGCTCTGCACCTTCTCGCTACCCTCAAATGCATAAAGGTCCGCGTCAAGTGTAATTGTTTGATGGGCATGTCGCTTGTGCAAAGTGGAGGGTGTTAGATGATCGTAACTATTGTAAACAGTGGATAAAATAGTGCTAAATTCACCGGGTCTACGGCCGGATACGTAGAGCGTAACAACACTACTTTCCGTAGGGTGCTCGGAGGGGTCCTCTTCCTTATGGCCATGTTGTCGCTGGCGTTTGTGACTCTTGCCCGGTTTTCGTGACTTTTTGCGACTTTTGCTCGTCGTTTGCTGTTCAACTTTAATGCCATCTATATTGGCTGCATCGTAGGGACTTATTTCATCCAGATCTTGCAGATTATCGTTGAGTAGTATTTGTGGCGAAATAGTGTTGGTAATCGCTGGCTGCTGTGGCTGTTGCTGTTGCTGTTGTTGCAACAGCAATTGCTGCAGTAGCAAACTGTTCACCTGCGCCACCTGCCCAGATTGTTGTTGGAGTTGCTGTTGCTGCAATTGTTGGGTTGGTGTATTTATTATTGTGTCCACACTGTACTCGGTAGCTGTTATCGTTTGCGCTGTGGTATCAAAAACAGTTGTCAATATTTTCTTGCCCTGGAATGTAATGGGCAAAATTGTAGACTTGCCATCATAAATGGTAGTCACATAAGTGGAGGTATGTGTCCGAAATTCCGTAACTGGTACGGCTGCAGGTGTTGCTGCTACTGCGGCATCAAGCGGCAGTGGTAGTGCTGCTTGAGTACCCGCTAGTGCACCCAGCAGCGGATTCGCTGGCAAATTAATATTGCCCAACAGCAACTGGGATAGTAAAATATTTGCTAAAGGCGCATTTGCGGAGATTTGTGGCTGCAGCGTGGACACGATACTCTCCACGCCGTACACCGTAGATGGTAGTACATGCGAAAACGAGGTCTTGCGACCCCTTATTGTTGTCGGGGTAAATGTTACAGTTGTTGTTAGTGTGTTGTGTAGCAAGTAGCGTGTTAATTCCGTAACACCTGCTGCATTTACGCTGGTGTCTTCGCGTGCCAGGTAGAGCGAGGTTTGCCCATTGCTACCCACTTGCTGGGTGTATTGGTGGGGCGCCACTACTTCTAAACTTGTCTTGGCTGTCACAATATTTTTATACTCCGTTAGCTGACCGTTAACAACGGGAACGGTTACTTCAGCGGGCACTAAATGAGTAACTGTTATGGCAACGCTACCCAATTCAGTTGCTGCTATTTCATGGTTGTAATCGTTGCGATTGCGGTTACGGTTTGTGTTGCGATTCCGAGTGGAAGTGCCGGAGCCCACGCCGGTACGGCTACGTGAGTTACTAGCGGTACGACTGTCTACGTTATTATTATTATTGCTGTTGCTAATGTAGCTCTTTAAACGACGAGCATTCGCAGAGTTGGAATTGGAGCTAGAGCCGGAAGCGGTGCCGGAATTCGAGCCGGAACCTGATCCGTTCTGATGACGTCTTACCGCTGACTGTGGACGTCTGAAATTGGACTTTGCAGAGCTGCTAGCTCCTGACTGCCTGCTCTTCCCGAGTGTGTCCTTTTCGCGTAGCGTAAACTGCGCACGAGCCGTAGTGGGTCTGGTAGGGCGAATAGCTCGATGAGTGCCAGAGTTGCTTACGGCAGTTGCAGCCGTAGAGCTAGACTGTTGTTTATAGCGCGAACCAAAGCGCGCATTGAGCTTGCCACGCGTCGTCGTCGTCTCATCAAGTTGCTGCTCCGTTGGCGCCTCCTCGGTCGTTGCGGTTTTGGGGCGACGAAAGCGAAACCGATTGCGACTTAAAGAATCCGCCTGACGTCGCCTACGCGAGAGGGTACCGCTCTTTTTGCTGGAGCGTCGCCGGCGACGATTGGCTTCATTTTGAACGGTTTCCTGTTCCTCCTCATCGCCATCCTCATCCTCATCGTAGTCCGCATCGATATCCTGCTCCTGCGCCTGCTCCTGCTCCTTGCCCTTCTCCCTTTGCTGCTGCTGAAAGAGACCTCGTGGCGGAAAGAGATTGCTTTGTGGCCTGACGCGCGCCTGCAGCGAACTCAAAGTGGGTCGCTGAAAACTGCGCGGTTTTGGCCGTACCGTTGTTGTCGTCGTCGTCGTTGTCGTTGCGGCCTTGGCGCGATTTGCTAGGGGATTTTTGCGAACGGATATATTTGCAGCGCTGGTATTGCTTGTGCGTGTCGCAGGTGTAAAGCCACTGGGTCGATTGAGGGGTCGCCGAAATCGCAGCAGTGGATTTTGATTGCGACGCGAATTTTGCGCCGTTTTCTCTTCATTATCATCGGTAGCAGTCAAAGCTTCCTCCGTGGAGGCATCCTCCTCGCTGGGTTCGTTCACGGCAATTGCAGGCGTTGTTGTCGATACCGATACCGGTAGTGCTTGCCCAAATGCAGCAGTGGGTCTTATGCGCTGGCGGGAATTGAGAAAATTCAAGCTACTGGCAGGTCGATAGCCAGAAGCGGAGGGGGAGCCGGAACTAAGACGCCTTGAGCTGCTGCTAGCTATACCGCTACGCGCGGAACTGGCAAATCTGTTTCTGGAGGGTGCAAAGCCGGTAGTGCTGCCAGAAACCGATGAACTAAACCCCGCAGCAGCAGCCAGTGAGGATTTCAAAGGGCGACCGAAGAGACGACGAGTTGAGGAAGAGGCAGCCCCTTGTGGATTTATGGGTGCATTGGAAATGCTTGCACCTCGTCGGGAAGAGCTGTACCGAGCACCGCCCACAGACTTCAAGGCAGGCGTAGCTGTAATCGTTGGCGTGATATCGGAACGGGTTATTATTGTTGCACTGCTCGCACTCAGCGTTTTTTGCTTGGGCGCAAAAGTGGGTCGATTGCGGGAGGCAAAGGGACGTATAACTGGGGCAAAGGTGCGTTTCTTAGACTGCGAAGCCAAATTGTTATCGCTATCGTTATCGCTATCGTTGTCGTTCTGCTCCTCGCTGTGCATGCTGCCATCCACTGTGGCAGCCTCACTTTGCTGTTGACTACTCAACTGCCTCGTGCTTTCCACAATTAATTCCTCAACTGTTGCGCTTGGCGAAATTGTTACTAAAATTGGTTTTTCAAATAGAAAACTGGAAGTGCTTTCGATAATTTGCGCATAACGACTATCAATAATTGTGCCGATAACTTTAGATTGATAAAGCGTCGTGGTACGATTACCAATGCGAGTGCCCTCAATTAAACGAACGAGGCCCGTTTTATATTGCGACGAGCTGGAAATTGAATTGAGTTCCACTTTCTTGGACTCATCGATGAGCAGACTTGAAGTGCTGCTAGTCAACTCTATGGCGCTGCCCTCACTATCGAGGCTCGACTGTATTTGCGTGGTGAAGTACAAGGTGCTCACACCATCGGCGTCTATGATGTGCTTGTAATCATAGTAAAGCAACTCTAATTTGTTTGGCGCATCGATAACAATCGAGGTGTCTGCGTGCGCTGTATCTGGCACATCACTAGCAATTGCCGTTATTGTTGCCGTCGGTGTTATAACATTCACAACGGTCTCGAACCGTGAATCGGTCACCGTCTTATTTGCCTCATAGGAGGTCGTGTAATAAGTGTAAGTCGTATAGAATGTGGTCAAATCAGTTGCATTTGGGTTAATTAAATTCACCACACTTCCAATCGAAATCGAATTCGCAGTCGAACTCTCAGTTAATGTCAACGTTTCACTCGAATTGTCGGTCCATCTTTTTGTTGGTTCGATAACATTTGATATCGTCTCCTCTCTGCTGATTGTTGTGATTTCACCATCCTTGGCCAGCTTTGTCCAATAGGTGAATGTGGTGAAATATGTGATGGGCAGTGTGGCATCATCATGACTTAGCATTTTTGCCGGTTGCAATGTTTCCGTTGCAATATTTGTCACAGTTTCCAGGCGACTAACAACATTAGTGCTATCCTGCTCATACATAGTTGTATAGAACGTAAATGTTGTGAAACTAGTCTGTAGCAATAGTGTCGCAGAGGGTAGCAGTTCTTCGGTATTGCTCTCGGAACTGACCTGATCATCGGCTATATCATCTCTGATTTTCAAGTGTTGTTCACCATTTGAACTGCTCGATTTTACATCGGTTATTAGTGTAACCAGCTTTGAGTTGGTTGCATTTTCAGCATTGCCAATTGACTCGGTTTCCGTTGGATTTATTATTATTTCCTTGGCCAGTTGCACAACACTGGTCTTTAGCGTGCCCAGTTCTGTTACGTAATTGGTAAAAACCTCCGTCCGCGACATTATTTCTGTTTCACTCTCTGCAAAGATCGTCGTATAATAGGTGTAAGTTGTGTAGAAAGTTTTTGTATATTTTACATCATTTAAATACTCGGTTTTTTGAGTCGATTCTTCGATTAAGTCTTGCTTTAGTTCGTTGTTAAAACTGGCATCTATCAATTCCTTCAATTCATCAGGTATCATATATTTGGTCGCTTGTAAATTTGTCGTTTTTGTGGCAATTATTTCATTATCACCGATCTGCGGCACTATAATGCTCGATTTTAATTCAAGATCCAAGGTAGAACTTATTACATTGGTCACAATTTCAGTATGACTTGAAATTGTTGTGGAATCACCTTGGAAAAAGGTTGTCAAATATGTATATGTTGTGTAGAGAGTTTTATAGATGATATCCAACTCATCGGAAACATTTTCATAATCCTCGTGATCCGATTCAGTAATATAATCCTCATCAGTCTCAGCAATGTCGCTGGTTGTTGTATTTTCCTCAGTTTTTGTTATTATTTCTTTGGGATTCGAATCAATTGTTGCCTCATTTTGTGGCACATGGACTACCTCTGTTGGCTTCTCCAATTGTGGGTATTCCAGCACTTTTGTCGCCTGTATACAATAATATTTGGTTGTCTCTTTGATCTCATAACTGGATAAAATACTTGTCTCAGCTTCGTCATTTAAAATTGTTATCAATTTCGGTAATTGTGTGAGAAATATTTGTGACTTTAGTTCATCGCAATTATCATTATCTTTTGGCGTAGTCTGTGCTATATTTTCTATATCTAAAATCGTTGTATTATCTTCTTCCTCAATGGATTTATTTGTAGTTGTGTTAATTTCTGCTTCATCATCCATAAGTGTTGTATATTTTTCTAAATTTTTATTCGTGGTAATTTCTTCAATTTCTTCAATTTTGGATATTTCTGTATTTTCCTGCATTTCATTTATTTTAGATACATTTTGCTCAATTTGATCTCTTTTTTTTTCTATGTTTTTATTTGTGCTGTCTTCTTCAGTTTGATTTATTATTATTTTAGATTTTCCTATATTTTCCTCTACTCCATTTATTTTAGTTACAATATTTTCCTCTATTTGATTTGTTGATTTTTCCATATTTTTATTCAGATTTTCCTCAATTTTAACATTTATTTCTTTATTTTTTAGCTCAGTTGTGGAAGTTTCAATTACATTCTTTACCACCGCAGTTGGTTCTACAAAATTTGCAAACGGATCATCATCGATAAATATTGTTGTTGCCCCACCATGCACCTCTAACTTTGAGGCTTCAGTTTGTATATTCTTTAAATTAATGTTGTCTTTATTTAGAGCTGTTGGAATAACGGGAATTTCAGCTGGAGTTTCAGATGGACTTTTGGCTTGAATTTGAATTTCTTGAGTTCTTTGAGTTCCTTTAGCTTTAATTCCTTGGGTTCCTTGCATTCCTTGAGATTGATTTCCCTGATTTCCTTGAGGAAAGACTTGAGTCTGCCCTTGATTTTGTGCCCTGGATAACGATGCATATATCTCCAATATTTCCTGATCTGTTGGCAATGAAAACATGGGCTTCGTTAACAAATCCTCCACAACAGCTGAACTTGGAGCCAAATTAGGCGTTGCAATCACAGAAGAACCCAGTTCCAGTTGTGGTTTTATTAAAGTTTCCTCCATATTCTCCACAAAAACAGGTTCCGTTTTAATCTCAAGAACTGCGGATGATTTCTCAATCTGATCCACACTTGAACTAATGGAAAATGACATCTTTTCCTCTTCCAGAATTTGACTTATTGTAGTTGTTGCTGTATCCAATGTATCGAAAATTTCCGCAGCTGTATTTGGAACTGAGTCCAGCTCACTAGCTCTGAGCGTAGCCATGCCTTTGATGGAAGTTATCTGACCCAAATTCAGACTCGCTTTCGCTGTGCTCGGTGAAAAGACTATCAAACTGTCGCCAACCAGTGTTGTAAAGTCCGCAAAGCCGTAGTAGGTAATAGTTGCGAGCACTCGTTTTTTGAGCTGATTTTGATTTTGAATTGCAGTCGAATTTTGGGATTTATTTTTCTGTTTTTGCTGCATTAGCTGCTGATAATAGAGCTTGGCAGAGCGTCCTTCCTCCTCCTCCCCTGCCCCTTTCTCCTCTATTTCGGTTTCTGTTTTTTGTTCCGCCGTATTTTGATAACCACTCGGAGCAAAATTATGTTTAACCGTAAAAGTTGGCAAATCGCCAATTGGCAACACTTTTTGTACGGCCAAAATGCGAGCATTATTTTTATTGGGCGATGCATAAGCGGAGTGGATAGCCGTAGATGGTACGGCGGAGGGGAATACGCCGAGATCCGATGTTGATTTCAGCAATTGACTATTTTGTTGTAGTCTAAAATAATCCGTATTGCCAACGAACTCAACATTCCGCAATTTATCATCGATAGCCCGCCAATCGGCGGCCTCCGCATCCGATAACAAATCATTATGACTCTCCAAATGTGCCGTAAGCGGAGCCGGAGTCTGAGCCGTGGTCGCAGTACTGCCCTCACCCACCCAACTAGTTATTACAGAGGGTTGCAACCCGTTCTCATACAGAACCCTAGACGATTTCTTGAGGTACTGCGCATATTGACGACCATTATTAAGAGTAGTCCCCAAGACTTGTGTCGCATATTCCGTCGTAATGCCCTCTTGGATAAAAGTACGTGCTGTGGATGTTAGCAGTCCCAGCTCCGGACGAACGGACAAGAAACGACCATGTCCCAAATTATCCTGATTGATTAACAAAACTGTTGTTAAATCTAAGCATTTTACAACACACACAGTGAGAGAATTTTAGACGAAAAGTTTTGAAAAAATTAGACACAACAAAAGTATTTACAAATATATATAACAAAAATTAAATAGGGAGAGTTAAAATTAATATATTTATATATATATATATATATATATATATATATATATACATATATATACATATACATAATTATATGTCCAGAATGTACAGCAGAGAGAGAAGTTGTTGGAAATCATTTACATAAAAAGAGATAAACAGAAAGAAAAAAGTAACAAAGAAAAGTAAGTACAAAAAACACTCAAGAAAAAAGGAACAATTAAATTATTTACAATTAAATAGATTTAAAATTATTGTGTTTTAATATATATATATAATATTTAATTAATTTTAATTAGAGTTTATAATTTATTATTATTTTGAATAAGTTTAAAATTATGATACATAAATATATATATATATATATATATATATATATAAAATAACAATATATACAGTGTCTGCCAGCCGATTTGAAGCAGTCTTAAAAAAAGCTAAATATTTGGCGTATAAAAGTTTGAATAAGGATGCTAATACTTAGTATGATATCCTTTAGCCTTAACCCTTATCCCTTAACCTATTATTCATGGAAGATACCAGCTTCCGGGTATTTTCTGGCTGATCTTGCTTCACTCCTCCAGCAGAGCATGCTTGAGATCTTGTTTGAGGGATATGTTGTGATTCCGGAAGTTATTTTCCAGCAGAGCGCACAAATTTTCAATAACATTTAAATCTGGAGACTGGGCAGGTGGAAGTATCACGTGGGGGCAGTTCCAGATAAGCCAGGACTATACTATTCCGCACTTATGCTTGGGGTTGTTGTTCTGGTAGAACCGGAAAGTACGTCGGATTCCTAGTTTCTCGGCACTTTGGAGTAAATTTTCTATTTTCGAAGTACACATACTTGCCCATTGTTGTTTCAATAATCACCGAATATCCGACACCGGCAGCCGAGATAGATGCCCATACCAGGACACTTCCTCCGCAGTGCTTGATTGTTGCCTTTAAGTAATCTGGATTCAGCTCAGTATTGGACTGTCGCCACACATAATTCCATCCCTCCGGCAAAATATTTTGAATGTGTACTCATATTCAAATATGACTGTGTTCCAGAACTCCAAATCCTTGCACAAGTGGATTTTGGCGAACGTCACCCTCGACGCGCTATTTTTTGCTTTCATAAATTGCTTTTTCCGTGGTACTCGGGCCTTCAAATCATAGTTGCGCAAAACCTGGAGTACAGTTTTCGCACTGAACTTTTTGCTTATTTCATCCTGCACAGTTGATCAATGTTAGTCCGTTTTCCCAAAGTCCTTGTTGGCTGGTAGCACCCGAAATTAAGGAAAAAAAACTAAACTGACTACGGACGATTGGGGTATTTATACCAAAAATATTCAACCAGACAAAAAAAATCCGGGTTTTATGGGACCCAGATGTCCATAATGTAACTGTTCCAAAAAAGAGCTGGAAACATAAAATTAGGTACTTTTTTACATAACCCGATCTAGCTGGTTGGGAAAACCCAGTTTATTATTTATTTATTACCTGCCATCGGTCTTTTGAATTTTTGAAAAATATTGAATAATGAGTTTATTGCAGGCAATTAAAATTTTAGCTTGACACTGCTCCAAACTGGCTCGTAGACACTGTATATGTATATATATATATATATATATAAAGTATTATTATATAAAATATTATTAAAATGATTATACATAATATTCTTAATATTATTAAAATGATTATACATAAATATACTTAAATAATTAAGTATATTTATGTATAATCATTTTAAGAATATTTATTTCAATTTTATTTAATGCATTTCAATTCGAAGTGCATTGAAAACTGCATTTTACATATTTTAACAGGAGTGCGAATTTTATTTTTATCTTTAACGATAAATATATGTATGTTTTGATCTATGTATGTAAAATATGGAAGTATAAAGTCCACTTTTACATTAACAACTTATTTAAGTGCTTACCATCTGCGCCTGTTGCCGCATGTAACGCGGGCGTTGGTCTCACGACGTAAGGCTCATCTGTAATTAAATAACGCACGCAGTAACGAAAGCATTAATTGAAAAATATTAAATTTATACCTTGATTACGTAACGTATTGTGTATGCTTAATTTTTATGTTAAATACTTATTTCCTACTATATTATTATTTTTAAATGGAAATTTCATTATTAAATTTTACTTTTCGTTTAAAAAAGCCAACAATAAATAATAAACAAATACGTAACGTTTAATACGTAATTGTCATACGCCATGCAACTCAAAAAGTTTAAGTTTTACAGCATGTTAGCAAACTAATTCCTAATCCGTTTCCAGTTCACTTACAACTACAGTTTGTGTAATTTGTACACGTACATAAATATGTATGAGTCTTTGCATTCTGTGTGCTAAAGCTCATTACATCGCTTATATCAATCAGTCGCGGGTACGAATCCCGCTGCAGGTATGGTTGTTTGTTGTTTGTCTAGTCCAGTAATAGTCCCTTCTGGCTCTTTTTCTTTCTTTTACTAACCTTTCTGCCTAAATATCTATCCACTCGGCATCACAACGGACCAAATATGGCCTATGTGTGTCGACTTCCGGTCTACAACCGTATAACTTACTTACCTACCAAAATATTTATATTTATAAATCATTTAGAGGAAAGCCAAACAAATGTTTTCTGCTATTAACGATTATTGCTAAGAAACAAAAAAAAAAACGAAAAGAGAAGAGAAAAAAAAGCGAAAGCGCCTGTTCACAATGTCAATTGTTCCGCCGAACAAGTTTTTTATTTTTTAGGTGAAATGCCCCTTAAAATTTTTTTTGAACCTTGTTAAATTTCCCCCCAAAACCAACATACGCACAAACTTATTAACATACACACACACAGAGAAAGAGATAATAAATGACCAACAAGTGATGCTGCTGCTGTAGCTACTGCTGCTGATCAAAAAGAAAGTGACCAACCAGCAGCAGTAGGAGACTTTTACAGTTGTAGACTTCTACTACAAGTACAATTACAGATCTTTATTCTTTATTTATATTTATATTTATATTTATATTTATATTTATATTTATATTTATATTTATATTTATATTTATATTTATATTTATATTTATATTTATATTTATATTTATATTTATATTTATATTTATATTTATATTTATATTTATATTTATATTTATATTTATATTTATATTTATATTTATATTTATATTTATATTTATATTTATATTTATATTTATATTTATATTTATATTTATATTTATATTTATATTTATATTTATATTTATATTTATATTTATATTTATATTTATATTTATATTTATATTTATATTTATATTTATATTTATATTTATATTTATATTTATATTTATATTTATATTTATATTTATATTTATATTTATATTTATATTTATATTTATATTTATATTTATATTTATATTTATATTTATATTTATATTTATATTTATATTTATATTTATATTTATATTTATATTTATATTTATATTTATATTTATATTTATATTTATATTTATATTTATATTTATATTTATATTTATATTTATATTTATATTTATATTTATATTTATATTTATATTTATATTTATATTTATATTTATATTTATATTTATATTTATATTTATATTTATATTTATATTTATATTTATATTTATATTTATATTTATATTTATATTTATATTTATATTTATATTTATATTTATATTTATATTTATATTTATATTTATATTTATATTTATATTTATATTTATATTTATATTTATATTTATATTTATATTAATATTTATATTTATATTTATATTTATATTTAATGCGCTTGCTTCTTTCTTGACAAATTACAACTCTGCAATAACATTCTGTTAATCCCGTTAATTGCTGCTAAAATTTACAAAGGTTGCCAAGAGAAGGAATTTTCTGAACTTTTCAAGGGATTTCCATATATTTTACTTACTTTTTTTTACAGGTTCTAATTAAACCCAACTAAAATTAATTAATAAATTCATTATTACAAAATCTGCACATTTCAATACCCCCACATTATCCTTATACATCCTATTAATATTCCCTTTCTTTTAATTCAAATTTTAATTACATATTATTTCTAAGTTAATTTCAGCTATTTCTAAGTTTTTGTATTTTTTGTTGACATTAAATAAATAAAAATACCATTAAGAAGTTTGTTCTTTAAATCAGTTTTCATTACATTTTTAGCGCATTAAAAGAATTTCTCCATGTAAAGTGGCTGCTGTTAAAAAAAGCCTGGTCTGTTCACTTCCTATTAGTGATGCAGCAGCAGTCGCAGAAAAAAAAGAAGGTTCACCGTTGACCTAAATCCACCTGAGGCGGCTGCTGCGCGACTGCTGCTGTAGTTGGTGTTAATGTTGCGCTTCTGCTGCTGTTACTGTTTCTGCTTCTTTTTCTTCTTCAGCTGCTGCTTTGCTTTCAATTTGCTTTTGTGTTTGATTCGCCTTTCTTGAATAATATTGCTGACTCTGACTGCTATTGGCTATTTATGTGAGATTGTAATAATGATGATGATGATTATTAAGTTGATGGAGCTGTTTTTTTATTTTTGCTGCTACGACTTGCTTGCATTGTGAAAGCAGCTTTAGTCGCCGAGTTCAGTTCTTGTTTTGTTTTTGCGTCAATGTTAACCAAAGACAACACATGCACAGCCGTGCGCAAATATGTACATATGTATATATGAGTGTGGGTAACTTGACGTCCGCATCTGCAACTGGCGCAGTCAAGCGGTTTACTTAACAGGCAATCGCCTTAACAGTAAAACGGATGCAAAAGAGGACGTCGAAAGTGTTGTTGTTGTTGCTGGCGGCTGTCCGCTAACAGGTTCAATGACATTACACAGCAAGTGTTAAAAAAAATTCCTTTGATGGCACACAAACTACTACTACTACTACAAGCTAAATTACTTTATTTGGTTACTTATCTTCCTTACACAGCTATGTAAAAACTTAATAAGTCAAAACTTTTTTTGTTATAAAAATTAAGTTTATTTTATTATTATTAAGCTATTGGCATACTTCTCTTTATTTTTTTTACACAGCATGTAAACGTCCTAAATACGGGTTTTTTTTTTTTTGTATTTTTGACAACTATTAATTGGTAATGTTTGAACAATAAAATCAATAAAAGACACACATCTCTCTCTTAATAAAAAAAAAACATGTCAACCAGTTTTAGCTTTCTCTTACCCGTCTTTTGTAAATTGATTGTGATAATATTGGGCAATCCGCATTTACAGCTAAACAGATATAACACACAATATATGTATATATTCATATATATGTTTGCATTAACCCACATAGCAAGCTTGCAAATATGTTTATATGTATGTGTGATTGTGTGAAACTTACCATATGTTTGAGCTTGTACAATAGAGGGCGCTGCTGCCGTTGCTAGAGTGATGACTAAGAGCAACAGGCTCGGTCTGAGTTGCCGCCGACATAACAGCATCGTCGCCGACATTTCGAATCTTGTCAAATGCCCGCCACGTTCACCGACTGCTGCTGTTGCTTCGACTTCTATTGCTATTGTAATTTTATGCTATTGCCTCCTGTTACTCCTGCTTCACCACTTATAACTTTTGCTCTACCTGTTACTCCTGCTGGTGCTGCTCCTGTTGCTGCTGCTGCTCCCTTAAGTTTTGCTGTTTACAAACAGGATGCATTTAACATTTAACACACACCGTACATAACACGAACACATACAGTTACACATGTGCTTTTGTGTCTGTGTGTGTGTGGGCGGTCGTTATGGGTATCCAAGATCTGAATGTGAATATAAATAATTCTTTATTTTGATATACTTTTGGGATTTATGTATTAGTTTTTTTTGGTACTTTTTTGGCTCGTTTCAGCCATGATGATTTAATTCATTGTTGTATTGAATTTTTAATTTTTTCTATAAACTGGATTTTTTACGCTTTTGTGTTGTTTTTTTAACAGGTTTGTGTGTGTGTGTGTGTTGGTAAATGTCTGCATAATTTGCATTACTTGTGGAATTTACACACACAAATATATATATATATATATATATATATATACATATATTTATATATAAATATATATATTTATATATATGCATTTTTGATTGACTTTTTGGCAGTTGTGGTTATAACGAACACGGCGTGGGAAATTGGCACGAGCGAACACACACACACACTCATAATCTGCATATAGACACACACACACATACGTACTTCTTGCAAAACTCCTTCTTTTCCGATGATGCGCACACACGATGCTGCCCAGCAGACAAAAGCCACAAAACTGACTTCGTCTGCGCAAAAGCAACAAGCAAAAGCAAAACGCAACAAGTTTGAAGCTGCTGCTGGCGGCGGCGAAGACGGCTCAAACCCAAAGCCGAAGTCCGGTTCGGCTTTCCTGCTGTTGTTATTGCCTTGCGCACATGCGCAAAAGCTGTTTGGCTGCTTCAGGTGAATTCTGTGTGTGTGTGCAGTCCATTTGCCAACGTTTGCTTTTATTGTGTTTGTGTCAATCTGCAAATGTCAGCATGGAATAACCTTAAACTCACCACGATTTATAATCGGCACCTATTGAAAAAAAAATCGCAAAGGTGTTTTTTTTTTTATATTATCCATGCATTTCCTATGCATGCATTTGTATTTGTGTGTGTCAAAGCTGTTTTTTGTAAATTTACAGGTTTTATAACACACGCACAGTTTTTGTTACATAAATATAAAAATATACTTATGGCAGGCGCGCTAAAAACCAGGTTTCGATGGCTAAAAGTTGGTTTTTACAATAAATATTTAAAGCAATAAAGAATGAAGCTTAGGAGAATAACAAAAAGTAAATAATAAGTTTACAATTATGAAAAATAAATGATAAACAAATAATAAAAAGTAAATATCAAGAAATATTCAAAATTGATTAAATTAAATAAAAATAAATATTAAAATAAAGTTTATTAAATTAAGCAATAAATTTTGAAATAAGTAATCGATAGGTCGATAAGCACATCTATCGACTACTATAACGCAGTTATAACACTAAATTATAATTAAATATAGCAATTAAAATCAAATAACTAAATAATACCAAATATGCAAATTTAATTAAATATTAAGTAATCAATTTTGAAAATGAGTAAATAGTCTAACAGAGGTAATGGGAAAACAAAAATAAATCAACAAGTAGGCAAACCGATAAGCGACTATCGATTGTAGTTCAACAAATGTAAATAAATGAAACTTTTTAACATCTTTATTGAATTCTTTTTCAGCAGCCGATTTGTTTACAAAGTACCGCATTTCATATAAAATCAATTTGTATAATTAATAACAATTTAAAGCGTTGCTAAGTCGAAAAGCTGGAAAATAGTTGCTTCTGGCTGTGTGTGTGTTTGTGTGTAGTAGTAGAGGTAGTATTTTTATATTCTAATAACACACACACAATCCCTATTATATATATTTATTTAATTACATAAATAACTAAGCATATATACCAGTTAAGTACGAAAACACAATAAGTACAATTTTAATGCATTTATACCTAAGTAAATAGTGCATATGTACAATTGTGGTACAAATGTACTCTTTTAATATATAAATATCTACAAGTACCTATTACAATTTGAGTAAATGATACAGGACATGTTTTGGTACACCTTGGTACAAATTTACATTTTCAATTAAGTAAATAGTACAATAATTGTACAAATGTACAATTGCAATTAATTTATAGCCAAATACATATTACTATAAATGGTACATGTTACATATGTACACATGTGAGTGAATACGTTTCTAAGATAACATGTTACATTTTGGTACATTGTACAGCCGTGGTACATAGGTACAATTAATATATAGCTAGGTTCCTACTTCAATCATAATAAATTGTACATTCTGGTACAAATGCGAAGCTTAGTTAATTATACAAAATTCAAATATTAAACCAAAGCTTAAAAATCTAATTAAAAATTAAATTTGATACAAAATGTACACAATATTGGATGTCTATATCTAACATAGATATTTGTGGACTTTCAGCTGGAGAGATGATCAAGACCACGATCAGTAACAGGATGCTCCGGCGATACCTCAAAAAAGCCGGGAAACCCACTAGGCTGAGCATCCAAATTTTGTTCGGCACTTAAATTAATATAAGTTGGCTGCAAATCGGCATTTAAATCGGCAGGATCGTTGGCTATATCGTACACTTGTGTGATGGGTGGCCAGTTATCGAAGGATTTAATATTATACTCTAATCGCATATATTTTCGCTTGGATGATTTGAGCCGCTGTTCGCGTCGCACCTGGTAACGCTTGAAGATCAAAGATTCCACAATGAAACCCTCTAAAAATGCATGGATTAAAAATGCGGCGAAACCATAACCCAACATCATATAGCGAAAATACATATCGGGTGGAACAATCAGTTGAAAGAAGTGCGCTATCCATGGGGAGGGATAAACCACCAAATAGGTTACAATCATTATGTTAAAAATCAGGCATAGGCATAATGGCCAATTCGACCAGATCGGTTTGCGATATGGCGCCCCCTTCGAGAAGACAAAAGCTAGGATTATATACTGGAAACTCGATATGGCAAACATCGTATAGTTCTCAAAGCAACCCAGGTGATCCTCAGACTCATCCGATCCCGGTTTGAAGGGGTCGAACCACGACTGCTGATGCAACTGCAACCAGCCTAGAATAAAGAATAAATCAAAATTATTTAACACAAATATAAAATCAAATAAGTAGTTTTTTTTAAACTAATATATGAATAAATAATTATGTAAAAAATAATATGCATATCAATAATTAAACTTAAACTATAATCTAATAAAATAACATATAATATATATTTGAATATATATTTACATAAGGAAAGTGTATTAAAAATAAACACTTAAAATATTAGTTGTTTTTTTTCCACAAAGAAAATTGCAATTAAAAAACAATACAAAAAAAAAAATAAAATACAGCAATACTGAAAACAACAAAAACTTAGCAAGGACTAAAATTAAACTTGGAAAATTAAAAGAAAATAATTATAAATAAACTATAATTATGTTAAATATATATATACTATATGCTATAAACGCCACTTACCAGCGACTTGGAAGACAGTTGCCACCGCCAAATGAAGGAGGAGCGAGGCCAAAGGCGTCGGAGAGATCAAGGAGCTGAGTGGCACCTGTTTGACCAGCTGTCCATCGAAGGACTCCGTTTTGCCAAAGAAGAAGGCAAATATGGATATCAGCCCCAAATCAATATAAAGATATTGTTTATCCGTCAGATTCGAATCGATGGAATATAGAATCATGACAGATATAAATTGAACCAAAGAATAGGCAGCCATATATTTAAAAATGCCAAACGAGGTGACCAAAGCAGCTCGTCCCTCTTTGATGACGTTCGGCACAGCTGCAATTGTTGGTTTCCTGGAGGTGAATGGAGATGCAATCGATGACTCCGTTTCACTCAGCGAAATGCCCGTGTGGGCAACTTTGAGAGCACCACAATCATTGGCACCATCACCGCACATGGCCACATAATAATCCAGATTTTGTAGCTCCACAACTAGTGACTGTTTCTGTTCCGGCGACATTCTCGCATAAATTGCACCACGTGTTAAAATTATTTCCATTTGTTGGGGAAATAAATCGCGAACAATTTGCCAAGTTTTGCCTTCCATGGCGAATATATAGTGACGCCGCCAGCTGTTATCCTTAAGTGGTGCAGGCGATTTAATCCTATCTGAACAACTCCCGCCCAGCTCTACATCCAAATCCAGTTCCTCCTCCTCGTTATGCGTCCAGGTCTCAATGGTTTTAACACTAGTCAAACTGTTGCTATTTGGTAAGTTTCCATTTACCAATTGATTTGTGGATTTATTTAAATCCAGCTCCAAAGTTAAATCATTTTCAAAATTTCCAATGCCGTTGTTTACATTTTGACTGCCCAATTCCAGTGTGTATTGCAATTCAAAATTAATTCCTCCGTCATCGGGAACGGCATGCACTGTAATCACCGATTGTGTGGTACTGACAATGCCACAATCACGTGCCACACTCATCGCCGTTAATATATTATCACCTGTTATCATTATGGTGCGTATATTTGCAAGATTCAGGGATTTAATAACCTGAGTCGTATCGGGTTTCAAGCGATTTTCGAGCACAACAAATCCAAGAAATTCCAAATTATTTTCAACATCTTCGCGTGATAATCGCTGAATTTTTGTATAATTCAAGCGGAGACTTAAATTTTTATAAGCCAAGGCAATGATGCGAAAACCCTTCTTGGCAAAGCTCGACAATTGTTGGCTATAATCGTTGGGCAGACTTTGTGGAAGGCACAATTGTTGCAACATCTCCGGCGACCCTTTGCAATACACACTAAAGCCGCTAGCGTTAAGGCAGCGAGTTATCACCGACATACGCTGTAAATTTGAGGTAAATGGGAATTCACGCACTATGCCATGATCGTAATTTGTGGCAGTCTTTAGCAGGCCAACATTGGCCAATAAATCGTCTACGGAATTTTGACGTTGCACAGTTTTTTCAGTTTCTTCGGATTCTCCAGTTTCTCCACTTTCCCTTTGATTGGGTTGCCTTAGGATAGTCGGATAAATTAAGCCATATTTCTCATTCTCTGGTATATTATTGGCATCCTCCAGCAGCCAACCTGTCGATTCAAACATTTTTAGGTCCAGCGGATCACCCATTTTGACGCCATTCATGACGGTGATCGAATGACAGGTTACCATGCCAAATAGAAAATGTTCAAACGGCAAACGTTTGACATCCTTGAGTGGTATTTGAAATTGATTCGTTGAGGATTTGGGTACCACACCCCACATATCGAGTCCATCCTCCGTTAAAGTGCCAGTCTATAAATAAATTTACATAATTGTTAACTTTCTTTTACTACATATATATATATATATATATATATAACAAGTGGAACCTTATCGAAGCAACAGCAATCAATGCTGCCTGCCACGTTTATGGAACGCGGCGATATGCAAAATATGTTGCTAGTTTTGAGGCGCTTCTGGGCATAAAAACGTCCTACGGTCATCGCAGCGGGCAAAGCGGGTGGCACAACAATTGTTATTAGATCCAAAGATTCCACGGCTATTTTCACGGCATCCGTGCCACGTAAGATCTGCAAGGAGCAGCGCAGAAGGCAATTTAGAAATACATAGAAAATAAATAAAGTAGGCCAAAATAAAGATATTTGTAAAAGAATTTAGAAAAGTATAAATAATTCCATAAATATAAATTTAAATAAGTACCCAAATAAATACAAATAAACATAAATCTAAACAAAAAAAAATTAATTAAATAAAATAAAGTAGATAGGGATACAGTGTATCTTCATAGAATTTCTAACTGTATAAAATCAATTAATAATCTACTATATTGGTATATCTTTTATACTTAAAAAACGATTATGAGACATACGAACGAAAAATATCAGATACTATAAAAATATAAAATTTCATAAAGATATGAATAGTTTAAATGGGTATCTGGCAGTCGATACTTCTCTCAAATAATGACTACACTTATATAAGAATTAAGAACATAATTTTTACATCTTAATTTCAAATATAAATAATACATAACTACACTTAAATGCAGCTATTAAAACAGGCTAAATGTACATATCAGTTTTTATATAGTTCCTATATACACTATAAACTTTAAATATATATATATATATATATATATATCTTTTATCTATCCAAACTCCTTCCGTCTCACCTTCGTTACGAGTGTGTAGATAAAGCCAACCAATGCAATGAGAGCCAAACATTGTATAAACTTGTACGAATCCTGCTCAAATTTATAATCCACCGGTGGAGGATAAAGAATGGATCGTATTAAGCCCCCTTTCGCCGTAATATTGCCTGTATTGATGACAAAGGCCAGCACCTTCTTGGAGCCAATGTATCTAGTTTGAATGACTTTGGTGCCACAGAAGAGCGTATGCCTTGCATGCTCCTTCTTATCGAAGATCACATCCCTTTTCTGAGGCAGCGCCGTCTTCGTAACTGGAACACTTTCCCCCGTTAACATGGATTCATCCAGGATGCAATTGCCAGAGAGTAGAACAGCATCGCATTGCATAGTGCAGCCACTCGAGGGTATCTCAATAATGTCACCAGGCACCAGGGTTTTAGTCGACAATTCCATGGAGATGCCCTTGGGATTGACGATCCAAGCATTGCCCGTATTGCGAACAGTTTCCTGGAGCACATCTTGATTCTGCAAAGCATAGATATATATTATATATAAATATAAATAACAAAAATAAAAGATGGACATTAAATAATAAAATAATCATACTTTAAAATTCATAAATATATATATTATAAATATTTATATTCATTTTTAATTAATGTGTCGCCTTATCGAGGAAAAAATGCAGCATCTTAGGGACGTATGCCATGAAAACCAATGAATAAGTAGCCCTCAACCCAATAAAGATTCTAGCATTTGTGCGGAAGCTTGGGTTGATGGAGGGGCTTTAAGTCCAGAAGGGGGCACAATAGATCTAATAAGTCGCAGTGCACACACCCCCAACTTATAATAATAATATTAATTATTAATTAAGTATATAATATAATAATATAATACTGCTCTGGAAATTCTTTTCAACGCACATATATATATATATGTATGTATATATATAAATATATATATTTTCATTAAATTTAAATTTGGTAAGTTATTTTACTATAATACCGAAGGTATAATAGTGTATTGGTTATGTGCTATGTCCGTCTGGATGGAAGCAACTTTTTTCGACACTCTTAGAGATATAGACTTGAACATATACTTGAAAGTGCTCCGAATAGCTAAAGTGTTAAGATAGGAGTCCTACATTCGCAAATCGATCAAAAATTGTATGGCTGCAGTCACCAATTTTGGTTGGTAGGTTGTTGGCGATGTCTTTCAGCTCCCAAGCCCTTAAAACATTTAAATGGCTATATCTTCCGCAGTTTTTGAGATGGGAACGTCAATTTTGGTAGGTATATTACTGGTAGTCGCTTCTAAGAACCGATAACAAATTTGTACTGCCACCTTTGCCCATTACCGACAATGCCGATATATCGGTAAGTGTACATCGATAGATCCGTATATCTCCCACAATTTTATAGAGTGACCAAACTTGGAAGGTAACTTGCTGGCAACCTCCTCCAAGGATCGGCATATGATTTTTTGGATCATGCTCAAAATCGCCGCCACCAGGAACTTCGGCCTTCGCAATCTGGATCTAAATGCGCATGAAGATATGAAAATGTGTACACAATTTGTTAGCTAAAGTCACCAAATTTTGAAAGTATGTTACTGGTATCTCCCCTAAGACATCGATAAAAAATTTGGTTTATACACCTGTTGGTGTGAATCGATAATACCATATATCGCACGCAATTTTAAAGCTTAAGTCACGCCCACTCCCGCCCCCAAAACCGATAAATGCCAAAGTTCAGTACAGTTGCCAAACTTCGAAGAAATGTTACTATCTTATATCTACCTCAATCTGAAAGGCAAACTTGGTTAGTATTTCTTTGCTGCACACATCTTATGGTATCATATCATTTCGGTGTCGGTTACGTCCGACTGCAACGTTCTCTCATGTTTTTTCAAAGAGTTTTCCGTCATTTCAAAGTTTATATATATAAAGAAAAACAGTTTTTAAAACATTTCTAATGGGAGTGTTGCTATTAACCGTATACCGTAAACTGTATCAATCATTTTAAAGAACAACTCACCTTTTTGGTTTGTATAATGGACATGGAAATGCCAAAGACGGACATTAGAACAATGACACAAGCATAGTAATAATAATCGTAGGCAAACCAAAGAATGACCGAAAATATTTGGAATACATAGAACGGATTGAGGACCTCCAGAAATAGTAGGGTCTTCACATCTCGTAACGGAACGCTGATCTCATTCTCACCGAAGACAATCCTGCGAGAGAGCTGCTCCTGCAGACTCAATCCTCGCTGCTGATGGTAATAGGAGCAGGGCACATTCACATCGAGGCCATTAATTTTATTGAAGCTGTTGATGCTGCTGTCCCAGGCATAAACCAATTGCTTACAGCGAAATATTCTCAACGAGCGACAGTCTAAGAGTAAGTAGACTTTTATTTAAAATCGTATTTATTTAATTTAGTTACTCACTTTTAAAGAGCGCGGAGGAGAAATGCACAGCCAGTTGGAGTTTGTTGTCATCGAATTCCTCGCCAGGCATTTTGTTTTGCATTAGCTTTCTAAAAAACAGAAAAAAAAATAATTAAGGTGAATTTTAATTTATATTTTTTTAATATTTTAATTGAATGCGGTATTAATATAATGTGTGTATCCACAGAATTAAACTAAAATGTGTATTAATTTATGTATTATTAAAAATATTTAAGTATTTGCATGAATATATGCGATACATATATTATATTATAATGTATTTCGAGAACTGAATTAAATGTTTAATTGATATATTAATTATATGTATTTAAATAAATAAACTTATAATATTCAATTTATTTTTAATCCAAAATTTTAGGCCTAGCTTAGTATTAAATTTACATATTAAGTCGACATTAAAAAATATGTAACAAATAAACAATTAACATAAATGCCCTAGAAATCAATTTTGTAAATATTTCTTATATTTTTAATTGAAGTTCATATATTAAATTAAAATTATATAAATATATAAATAAATAAAAAATATACTCCACATTTCTTGTAAATATATATGCTTTTTTAAATCTATATATTAATAAATAATTAGATAAAAGAATAGGCATACTTACTTAAGCTGCTCCACATTCAGAATACTGACAGGCTTTACGTGATATAGCTTGTGATTGCCCTGATAGTCCTCCTCAATAAGGACGTGCTGGGCCTCGTGCAGCGAGCACGGCTCGCAAGTGGCAAGCAGATACCAGTGGCGCCACCAGTGCAACACAAGTCGTAGCAAGCCACCCGTGAGAATTATGCAAATCCAGCATAAAATCGAACGAAAATGGGACAAACGATAACCGCTGATCTTCATCTGATCCGGTTGACCTTGATTCAAGAGTGCCACGCATGGTTTCGGATCTGAAATTAAAAGAATTAGACATATTGTAATTGAATTACTTATTTGTAGAAAAAGGAAAATGCTGTCATATATATGCATATTCATTATTCAATTTAATAAACTATTTATAGAAATAGAAAAAATGCTAATATCTTTATCTATATTTATCCACAATCACCATTTAGTCTTAGAGTTAGACTTACTTAATTAAATCAAGTACATTCATATTTAAAATGCATACCTTGCAATATATCGCAGTTCATCATCAGCTTTTTTTTTAAACTTATTTGAGGTTATAATTTCTGAAAAATGTGTATTTTAAACTAGCACATTTCACTTTTTATCAATGTCTTTCTTCACTTAATTAATACTTTCTTTTAAAATTATGCACCTGCTGAATGTACGTACAAAATATCCTGTAAATTTGTATACATTTATATCAATTAGAGTTAAGCCGAAGAAATCACGCATATCATAGGTATTCACAATTGCGATATACAAAATAACCAGCTATAAACGTATTTGCGAAAATTAGAATTAACAGTAGTAATTACGATATTTAAAATGACCTGCATTCTTATAAATAATTATTTAAATTTTAATTAAACTGAAAAACGCATAAATACGAAAATCGTAAAAATCGAGACACAAGTGCCGTTGTTACGATATTCAATCCTTTCGTAATAACTTACACCATTTTTACGAAATTCAATGCACCTCATATTCGTAAATCAGAATAACAGCCCAGGTCACGCATTACCGTAATTTTGTATTTAACATAATTTAGTTAGTCAACAACAAACATACATCGTAATTAGGATACACCAATGAGTGAGTTAGCTGCACATCTGTTAAGGTGGAGCCTTCCTGCTACCAGCTGTTAATCAATATGTTATTCGTAGTTCTCCGGTCTTTCTCACACATGCCTGATTTGAATGAGCGACTGTCACACGTCAAACACTTGAGCAAAAGAAGGCGACATGTGAAGTAAAGTCAGCAGCGACGCTTAATCAGCACAAGCAGCATAAATGTTTCCACACACACACACATATGATAGATAAAATGCGATTGATAAGAAGAGACGAAATGAACCGAAGAAAAAACGTGCATTTCTACCAAATTACACATGTAGCTTAGTTGTACATGTACATGTGTTGATTTTTGTTTAATTGTTTCTCGAGTTTATTATTTGTTATACAATTAAAATTTACTACATCTGAGTGACAATAAGTCAATAAAAATGACACATACATATATAAAAATATATTGTATACATGTGTAACAAATGTGCCGTTAACCGTGGTAAACATGTTAAAGTTTTTTTTACATATTAAGAAGAAGCAGAAACACGGCCGAAAATTCAATACATCTGCAGCGTGTACAGTTAATTTATATTTGCACACGCACACAGCAAGCAGCAGGCACTTAAGAATTTTAACGAAGCTGAAACAAGAGCACAAAACGAAGGAGAGAAGAGGCATACCAATTAGTCAACAAGCGTCAATAAATGCGTAAAACAAATTGAAAATAAAGAAACAATAAAAAAAAAGAGATTTAGTTAACATTAAACACTGAATAACAATAACACGTATATTTAATAAAGCCATCTATGTTTTTTAAATTCAATCGACACTGTTTCAATGGCCGACCCTCAATGCTTTGACCTGCCACTAAATAAATATGCATATGCCAACTTAGCAGCGCCACCTGTTGCTCATTGTTTGTTTGGCTGCCCTGATGTGCATGTACATATACACTTTCATATGTACTTACATACACATTTCACTTTTGTTCGATTTCGATTACGAACCCTTTGCCGAACCCCAAAAACAAACCAAAAACCCGAAAAAACCAAAACCGATCAACGTAACAGCCAAGCGTCAACTAAAAGCTCTCAGTGCGAATATGCTGCAGAAAACTGAACTGAACAGCACAGCTGTCCAAGAATAACTGAGCAGCAGAAGCATTGCAGTCAAAAGCGTTAATTAAAAAAAAAACAATATTTACATGTAAACTTGTATTTTAAAGCGTCGCATGCACATACAGTTATAGTCATAGTAATAGTTCAAATTCAGCTTATTAAATTTAATTTCAACTAGTTGCGCTCGTTACTAACTGTATATAGGGCTAAGTAATTATCTTATCTAGTTTATAGACGCCAATTTTTCCAATGATAAAGCACAGATTAGCAGTGTTTGAATAAAATTACACATACAAAAAAACAGTTAAACATTTAACAAAAAAAAAAGTTAATCTGGCAACATTTAAAAAGGAAACACGGCCCGATAAATATCGCCAAATTAATTGTGATCTGCAAACAGCATAATCGATATTACAGCTAGAGCTGATTGAATTATATAAAAAATGTTAATAACTTATGTTATGTTAACGAGCTCTATACACATACCTTTCACTAACAGCTGCGAGTCTTGCAGATCGAAATCCTCGTCAACATCAATGTTAATGTTGTCCGCGTTAAAAGTGGACAGCTGTTGCTGCTGTTTTTGTTGTTGGTTATTTTTATCATTTGTTCTTGAGTGGCGATTATGCGATATATTTGATTTTGACGGCGTGCTTAGGCTGTTATTGTTATCAATTTTCATGGGCATATCGTTTGTGGGCTCCCCGGCAAGAAACGAGGCTTCAATATCGATTGTTGGCTGCGTTGGTGAATGCCACCAATTAAGCTTAATAAGATTATTTTTGGTGGCAATGCGTGAAAATTGCAATAATTCCTCCTGTTCCGCTGCTAGCCGGCTGCCGCCGGTTGCGTCCGCTAGGGGCTGCAACACCATTGCCGGCTGCTCATTCGACCAACAGGTGGCGCTCTCACTCTGCTGGTTTGCTGACATTTTGGAGAAATTTTTTTTTTGTTATTTACAATGGCTGAGGTTTAATATTTATATGTTATATATATAGTTGAGATATGATGATGTTTTGTTAATTGTTTATTGTTCTTAATTTGATATGTCAGCTGCACAGCGGCTGCTTGTGTTGCACGCGGCAAGCGGCAAGCGCTGCAAAATGGCGGCCATTATCAAATGGCAACATCCTTGCTGAGTTCATCGATAACATAACATATATATATATATATGTATGTGGCGTGGTTTTGTAACGCTTACGTTTACGTTTACGTAGGCCGTTAAATACGTAACGCTTGCTGCTGTACTTTAATCATCCAAATTGACCAGCACTAAACAGCTGTTTTTGTTGCTGCTTCTCGTGCTTTGCTGCTCCTCCGCTGCCAACACGCTTTTCGAAATAGAATTGTTTGATGTAGGATTTTTGCAAGAGTGTCAGACCAGTGTTGCCTAACGCATCAATGACGCTGACGTTTCGACGTTTGCGCAATCTACGCTTAAATGGCCCGATTTGCTCCTGCTGCTCGGTGGCACTTTGAACTGAATTCATTACGTTGCAACTACGAAAAAATCACTTGTTTATTTGTTATCGTAAACGATTTCGTAATTAATTGAACTAATTCACAATTTTATCTTTTTGTTAGTGATATTACATGGGTATCGTTATTGGGTATTTTATGTGTACATTTATTTTTATGGTATTCTTGTGTTTATTCGACACTTGGCTGGTATTCGTATACCTTTACAAGCATATTCATTACTTTCATATACCTTTTTATGGTATTCTTGTTATTTGTATTTACTTCTTATGTAGGTATTTGATACTTCCTTTTTTTTAAATTATGTAATTTCCGCGCGTTTTAATTTATTTAATTCTTTCACACACTTGAAAAATATTTATAATTTATTTCATTTGTTAGCGATTCTCCCTTTTTTTGCTTTAATTTAATTATAATGTTTGGCGCGTTGAATTTTTTTAAATTATTTAAATTTGAACTCATTCCTTGACGAGCAACATGCAAAGGCATAATAATCATCGCGGCTATGTCCACAATTTAATTCTGAAATTAATAAATATACATTTCATTAATATGCAATTCATAGTAAACATTACTTTTAATTACTAAGCTGTTAGGGATTATTTTCACAGCGCCGAGAATAATCGATAGCTATGTTGTCGCCACTCACACCACTAAACTTATTAAGTACATATGTATGTATATAAATATATATATATATGTATATATATATATATATATATATATATATATATATATATATATATATATATATATATATATATGTGTGTGTGTGTGTGTACGTATGTATATCTGCTGATAAACACATACATTACAACAACGCTGGCAATTCAGCGAAATGAAAATTACAATATCAATTTTCTCGATTCCTTTTTTCTCTTTCTGCTGTTAAGAATCGTGAATCATGCGATATTTTTTAAGGATGACATAACAAGAAATAACAAAAAGCACTTTTCCTTTGAATAGCTGTAAATATATTTACATACATAATTTAATTGCACATGTGTATTAATTCGATTCTAAATACTTGCACACACATATCTCTGATTAGTTATAATAACTATTGTTTTGCTTTAAATATTTACTTTTCATTGATGATTTATGGCAATTGTGAAATCACATTTAACTTTTACACATCCACACGTTTCTCTCTTTCTGTGTGAGCACAAACTATATTTATATGATAAATATTATATATATGTATTTCGATATATACGTATAGTGTATCGAAATTTACTCGATAAATTGCATGTGATATTGGTTATCGAGCAGCCGGCGATAAATATTATATTTTTTGCACAAGATGATTTTCAGCAACGTGCATAAATTATCGATAAATCAATTAAAAAAAACCACCATGTAGGCAGCCAACTCCTATTTGGCGCTAATAGCTGAAATTTTGAATTTAAATGAAATGCTCATTTTTTAACCTATTTTTGGGGAATTTATAATAAATTTTTAAAATAGTTTTCAATTAAAAAACTGCCATTATAGTTCAACAATTTATTTTTGCAAATACAATATTACGTTTTTCGACTCATTGATAGCGAATTCAAGGAATTCTCACTCAGAGCTTGTTAGTAAATATGTTTTAAATATGCTCGATATATATATATATATATATATATATATATATATTTAAAATATTTGATTTTTACTGGGAGACAAATCTTAGTTAAGCTAGTTGAAAATCAAAATCACTATCAATAAATGATAGCGGAATTTTTCTCTTTTTTTGCTTTTCTTCTGACCGCTTATCACATGGATTAAATGTTGATTTTGATAATATATAAATTGGATACGCGAACGTTTAATACATTTGCAAAGGATTGAAGAGTGCTTTTGAAAATAAAATTTGTAAATACATACAATACACGAGAATAAATATAGGCGATACACACAGCAAACACAAACACACACACACATGCACAATTTTAAAATCTATCGATTGGTCAATCGGTTTCTGTTGTCGGCTCGGACATATTGCATTCGATATCAGTTGGGGGAGAGGGCTTCGTTATGGTTTGGATATGCGATTCTTGAAGTTCACTTTGCAACAAATCATTTGCTGCATTAACGCCAGTCCACTTTGAATTCGGTGGCTCTATTATGGCGCATTTGTCCACCAGGGACTTTAGCAGCATATCTTCGGACGCGGGTAGGGCAGCCTGCACTTCAATTGGTTTAATTGTTGAACTGTCTGTGAAATAAAGAGATGTTATGACATATTAGATTTGTTGGCTATACTAAACTCACGTTAATTTAAGCGCCCTAGTTTTACAATATCTCTCATTATGTTAAGCAACACTTTTAATACACATTTAGTGCCCTCACTTAAATACGATCGCCATATTGTTAATTACTTAAAATGGTAGGTGCATTTATGACCATATATAACTAATTTGTTGAGCGACGCTGTTAAGCAATAATAAAAGCCAGCTAAGCTTAGCTTAAGTTTTTAGCACCATACAGGCGAGTGCCCTTAATCGAATTTCGTGGAATGTATCTATATATAGGCACCAAAATATTAATTACTCGATGTTGTGTGTGAACATAAACAAGCTATGTGCCGTTAATTGTTAATTACTCCAAATGGTCTTTGAATGTGTGACCAAGGATAACAAATTTACCTAAGCAACGCTGTTAATCGCTATTAAAAGCAATTCGGCTAATCGATAACTAATGAAAAACAGCGCTAAATAAAATACAATCTTATTGCAGCTTAAGCTATAGACAATATTTAATGCTTACCAGCGCTTGGCTGCAAATTAATTTGATATTGATAATCCTCCAGCTCAATGGGCGTTGTTGGCGGCGTCGAGCAGAGCACAACTACATTTGAAAAAAAAATTATCAAAATTAAATCAAAATTAACGAATCACTTTTACTAACCATTATTTTGTGCGCTTTCGCAGAGCTGCTCAATATTCAAAGTCTCATTGAGGCCGTCAGTGAAAGTAGGAGTCGAAGCTGGAGGCGTCGATTGCATTCTAACATTAGCCAGACTACGTTCCAATTTATCGGTCACCAGTTCAAGATTATAAATACATTGCTCCACGATATCATCGCGTCCCATTTTGGACAAGGCCTGCGACATGGCATTCCCAGTGGCGCGGTTGCCCTGCTGTTCCAGCCAAAGACGCAGCATGACGAGACTCTGTTGTGCCTGTGGTTGATCGGCATACTCAGCTCTGACCAAATCAATATCGCTGCTGGCAACACCCAGCTCCAGGGCAAGCCTAGGCCAATCTTCAGCCAACAGATTGGATATATCCGAGAGACGTATATCGGCACGTTGTATGGATAACTTATCCTGTTTGCTGGCTTTAATCTCGGCGTTAATTAAATCTTTATAGTCCAGGCCATGACCATTGCTAAGGTTACCATTGAAACGGTGCTCTTGCTCCTCCAACTGATCGAGGCAAAGATTTAGAGCGCAGATCGGTTGTAGCGGAGCTTGACCCGGTTCCACTTTCGGCTGTGCCATGAAAGAGATGCGTGCCTGGGTCTGCTCCGCATCCTTAATATGGACAATGCACGACAAGCGATTCTCGCGAAAAGCTTGAAATTTTATATTCAATTGATCACCGGATTTTAAGACGGGCACCAAGTTCCCAGCAAATTCCAAATAAATTTGCTGATTCTGCAACAGTTCCACATCGCGACTCTTGGCGATCTCCGTGAAGGATGCCTGCTGCTCCAACGTTTTCTCCTCCTTGTCGTCTGTCATACAAAAAATTGACAATTTCGCCTCCGTTAAAGAAATGCGCTTGGCAAAGACGACAAATTTGACGACAAAAGGCACCTGAGCCATGTACGAATAAAGATCGGCAGCCATCCGGCTGGCATCGGCCACATTACGGCAATCCATGAGCCAAAAGCGAGCAGAGACTGTGGTGGTAAAACTGACGCTATCCTTGACAAAGGCTAGGGGCGTGGAACCGGTGACATCCTCCCAAATGGCGCGATTTTGACCACCAGTTATGGAGCAAAGTAACCTTAAAGTGGGCGCATTTCCATTGTACTGAGCATTGACCATGCCCTGATTGCAACTTTTGGGCGCCGGCATGCTCAATGTAATGGCCTTGTGGAATTTACGACGACGCGGCTCCACGGTGACCACAGGCGAGACGGCAACGCCCTGTCCGAGCAGTTTGGAACAACCGATGAGGTCCACGGGCTGCGCCTGGAGGCCGACCCGTATCTTTTTAGTTAGCGCATGGGGCGGAAAGATGGCCTGCACCTGAGGCACAGCACTCGATGCCACAGTGCCCCCATCGGGGCCAATTGCATGCACCTCTTGCCGCACTCGCGAGACAACAGCAAAAAAATGGGGCACATTTTGAGTCACAATGCGTATTATGCGACTGGTGTGCAAATCCTCGAGAGGATTCAGTTCACCATCGATGGTTTCGTTCAGGGTTTCCAGCAGATGCTCCTCGTTCTCGTAGACGCTGTGTTCGCGCCAGCTTTCCCCATTGTCCGAGCGGAGTATGATTATCTCACGCTCGCGTTCGCGTAATGCTCCGAAATGGGGCACCTCCAGCACAATTGGGCTTCAGAACGGATAGAAAGATATATAAATTATTACCATATAAGAAGTGAAAAGTAATTCAATCTTTAATTAATAACAGCTGCTTTATACATATTCTATATACATATATGTGAAATTTACAAGGCATATATACATAAGTATGTGCACTGAAGAAAATCGATTTTAAGTGTTAGACACATTAGAAGATTTATTAAAGATTTGCGTTTTTTATTTTAAATAGCAAACTAAAAACAAGATAGAACGTTGCAGTCGGACGTAACCGACAGCGAAATACTATTATACCTTAATTTGTGTACAGTTAAGAAATACTTGAATTGCGTTTATCGGTTTTGGGGGCGGGAGTGGGCGTGGGCCAAACAATTTTGGAGTTCGACCTTAGTAATATACCTTCTAAGTTTGGCAACTGTAGCTCTTAAATTGCGGGAGATACAGGCATTTATCGTTTTTTGTGGGCGGGAGTGGGCGTGGTCCAAAATTTTTTTTGGGACTCAAGTTTTCAAATTGCGTTAGATGTATGGGTTTATCGATTTACACCAACAGGTGTATCGGTTTAGGTAGGTGGAGTGGGATATATGGGTTTATCGATTTCCACCAACAGGTGTATCGGTTTAGGTAGGTGGAGTGGGCGTGGCCATCAAATTTTTTTATCGATCTTTGGGGGAGTTACCAGTAACATATCTGCCAAATTTTCCGACTCTAGCTTGCAAATTACGGCAGATATGCGCATTTTAAATTTCTAGGGACGAAGTTCCTGGGGGCGGCGGATGTGGGCGTGGTACAAAAATTGGTATGCCAATCTTCGGAGGAGGTTACCAGCAAATTACCTTCCAAGTTTGGTTACTCTTTCTTTAAAATGTTCGGAGATATACGGAGTTATCGATTTACAAACGGAATTGTCGATTATAGGCGCAGGTGTGGGCGTCGCACCACAAATTTGTTATCGGTTCTTAAAGGCGGCAACCAGTAATATACCTACCAAATTTCCCTACTCAAAAACTGCGGAAGATGTAGTCATTTGAAAATTTTAGGGGCGTGGGGTGATGGGGGCGTCGGAGGTGGGCGTGACACATGCCGATCTTTCAAGGACCTCGCCAACAACCTACCAACCAAAATTGGTGACTGTATCCATTATATTGTAAGAGATATGGGGATTAATCGATTTGCTAAAATCGAATTTATCGATTTTCTAGCTCCCTAGTGGACGTAGGTCCAAACCCAAGACACTTTAACTTTTGAGGGTACTTTCCAGTATACGTTCCAAGTGTCAAGTCTCTATCTCTAAGGGTGTCGGAGGAACGCGCGTTCATACGGACGGACAGACAGCATGACGGACATTGCACAAAACCAATATACTATTATACCATTTTGGTGTAATAGTATTACAAGACAGAAATAATAATTTTGAAATCTTCTCGTTGGCTTAATGAACGCAATCTATCGGCATTCTTGTTATTTTGTTCAGTGCTGTTAATCTTGTTTTCTATAACTTCTAATGGGCAACACCGAATTGCTCGCTGCTGAAAAACGTCCATCAACAGCGTTATCGTTCAGCGTTGGTAGACCACTTTGCCTATTATGTTGGTAAATATAAATAGTTTTTGTGCATCAAATTTCAAAAAGAAATAACTAGATAGCAAAATATTGCTTATTTTTTATTAGTACCTGAGGAACTTTCCCTCCACCGGCGACATTTCGAGTATGCGACTGACGAGCGCCTCACCCTCCATCAGCGGCGGTGGATTTGCCACTCTTTGTGGCTTCACGTAGCGACAGGTAATCCTTGTTGGCTCCGCACAAGCCTTTGGCGGCACTATTATCCTTACACCGCTGTGGCGACAGCCACGCATCGAACCACCCCGTGCATCCACCAAAAATGAGACAAGAAATCTGTAAGAACAAACAGTAGTGTATTATTTAAAGTTTCTTTTATAATAATATATATAGAGTGTATGGCAGCTCATTTCGACCAGTGTCTAGCAAAAATTTTAATTGCCTGCCATAAACTCATTATTCATTATTTTCCAAAAATTCCAAAGACCAATGGCAGGTACTTTTATTAACCACCACAATGAATATATGACCCTAATGAACTGTGATTTTCCATCTGCTAGGTAGGGTTATGTAAAAAAGTACCTCTTTTTATGGCAGTAGGTTATTTCGACCAGTTACATTATGAACACCAGGGTGCCACAAAACCCGGATTTTTTACCTATAGTTGAATATTTTATAGACCAATCCTTCGTAGTCAGTTTGGTTATATCCTGCGTCTCGGGTTCAATAAGCCAACAAGGACTAAGGGCAAACGAACTACCATTGATCAACGGAAACTCATCCTGGAACACTTCAAAATTGGATATTCACATCGAAAAAATCAAAACCTGACTCAATAGGTGCAGGATGAAATATGGAATAAGTTCAGTGTGGAAACTGAGCTCCAGGTTTTGCGCAACTACGACTTGAAGGCCCGAGTACCACGGAAAAAGCAATTTATAAAAGCAAAAAATAGAGCGTCGAGGGTGACGTTCGCCAAAATCCACTTGTGCAAGGATTTGGAGTTCTGGAACACAGTCATATTTGAATATGAGTACACATTCAAAATATTTTGCCGGACGGATGGAATTATGTGTGGCGACAGTGCAATAGTGAGCTGAATCCCAAACACTTAAAGGCAACAGTCAAGCACTGCGGAGGAAGTGTCCTGGTATGGGCATCTATCTCGGCAGCCGGTGTCGGAAATTTGGTGTTCATTGAAACAACAATGGACAAGAATGTGTACCTCAAATACTAAAGGAAAATTTAGTTCAAAGTGCCGAGAAACTAGGAATCCGACTTTCCGGTTCTACCAGGACAACGACCCCAAGCATAAGTCCGGAATAGTACAGTCCTGGCTTATCTGGAACTGAAACCACGTGATAATTCCACCGGCCCAGTCTCCAGACTTAAACGTTATTGATAATTTGTGGGCTCTGCTGGACAATAATATCCGGCAAACAAAATCATAAAAATGGTCTGCTGGAGGAGTGGAGCAAGATCAGCCCAGAAACTCCCCGGAAGCTGGTATCTTCCATGAAAAATAGGTTAAGCGAAATTGTTAAGGCTAAAGAATATCATACTAAGTATTGAAATCCTTATTTAAGCTTTTATACGCCAAATATTTAACTTTTTTTAAGACTGGGCGAAATATGCTTTGAAATGTATTTTGGATATGTTTTCAGTTTTTGACTAATTTTAATTAATTAATAAATATTTTAATAAAAACTAAAGTTTCTTTTTCAAATGTGATATAACATTAAACAAATTGGCATTTAAGCATTTTGGATTTGTTTCCTTGTTTAAACTTTATAGCACTTTAAAATTTTTGCTAGACGCTGGGCGAACTGAGCTTTGAGACACTGTATATATTGTTATTTAAGGTCGGTAAAAAATAGGGAATTATAGTTACTTTAAATTTAATAGTTGAGTTCAAATCATGGTTTTCTATATCTAAAAGGTGGGCTTTACAACGTTTTTCAAATGTGCCTCTTTACACTATCGATAACCTTTAATCGATCTGCGCAAACACGACTTTAAGTTAGAATTATAAAAAAATACAGAGCATACCCCAAATGCACAGGAGGTCGCACAATGACAACATTATCCGTTTGTCGTTCCATTGGTGAAGCACTCAAATTCGTCGCTTCCGTTGTGCGAATCATTTCTGCCAGTTAACAAAAAAATAATACACAAATAAATTTGAGTAAAATGACGCAATCATCGTTGGTCGTTTTACCTCTTTCGATAGCATGCTCAATTTGTTCATGTTCGGGATTTGTTGTATCGAAATTTTGATGATCATGTTCATCGTCGTTGGTTGTCTTCAGATCATCCGTTGCCATATATTTATATTGATTGTGATGATCCAATAGATCGTCACCGCCCTCGTCCTCTGAATCCGAAAGTAAAGTTTCATGCATAAATTCGGGTGCAACAACTTTATATTTATCTTCGATAACGCCAGTCGTTGTATTTATAACGGATGTTTGTGTGACGACCTTCAGCGTTTCCACAGCGGTTACGTAGCCCAAGTTATGCGCAATATTCAATGCCGTTTGTCCATTCTAGAAAACGCAAACCAGTAAAAATTAATTAATAATAAATCGAATTTAAATATGTTAAATGCTGACTAGCAATTTTATTTATTTAATTATTTTCATTATTTTGTTTATTTAATTTATTACTATTTTAATTTTCTCTTTCTATTTCTCTTCGTTTTTTTCTTGTCCAGCACTGGAGCGTTCAACCTAATGTTTTATACAAAACTATTTCAAGTCAATTTTTTTCAAATAACGCCCGAATTTTCACAAACAGATCACTACCAACCACCTCCACCAACCATCTACCCAACACCTCATCCATTCCGTTACGGTCTCTGAGAACCCAATCAGCTTCTATGTATGCGTATGTGTTTGTATAAATAAAGAACAACACAAGAGAGCGCTATACTCTGAGAGAGCATAGAGCGCTGGCCAATCGCAGCCAAGGCATTAGATCAATTCTTAGCAGACTCTATTCAATATTTCCTGCTGATGCTATGCATGAGTGTGTATCTGTATGTATACACACTTGTGTGCGTTTAAAAATAGAAAGTACTATCAAATATTGTGTTGCTGTTGCTGCTGTTGTTGTTTACTTGGGCAAAAGCTCGAAATTGTGTTCGTGCCTATTTCAATATACACTTGCCGAAGATATTTTAACTTTTGGTTACATTTGCAACCGCCTTTGGTTTAATTTGGCTTTTAAACTCAAAGATCAATGGGCAAGTGCAAAAACAGAGAGAGCGCCATCTATCGGAAGGCGTGTAATTTTTTTTAGTGCTGTAATCCTTTATTTGTTGGGCGGCCATTTCTGCCTGTGCATATTATATTGTTAAATGCAACAAATTGTGTGAAGTAAATATCAAAAATACAAAATATATAAATTATAAATAAAACAAAATTCAACTTGTACAAATAAATATAAAGCAAAAGCTAAACATAAATAATTAAAAGAATACTCCAATCAATAATAAAAATTTAACAACGTGACATTAATAATAAACAGAATACCTTTAATTTGAATACGTATTTAAACAATACTCAAGGAATATCCTCAATACCAATAAAGTATTTAACAACATTAATGCCCACATTAAACAACTATTGACCAACACCTACGAAAACATTTACAAACAAGATAGAACGTTGCAGTCGGACGTAACCGACAGCGGAATACTATTATACCTTAATTTGTGTACAGTTAAAAAATACTTGAATTGCGGGGGATATGGTTTTGGGGGCGGGAGTGGGCGTGGCCCAAACAATTTTGGAGTTCGATCTTAGTAATATACCTTTTAAGTTTGGTAACTGTAGCTCTTAAATTGCGGGAGATACAGGCATTTATCGTTTTTTGTGGGCGGGAGTGGGCGTGGTCCAAAATTTTTTTTCCACATTTACTGTTACTAGCAATATACCTTTAAATTTTGGTGACTTAAGTTTTCAAATTGCGTGAGATATATGGGGTTATCGATTTACACCAACAGGTGTATCGGTTTAGGTAGGTGGAGTGGGCGTGGCCATCCAATTTTTTTATCGATCGTTGGGGGAGTTACCAGCAACACACCTGCAAAATTTTGCGACCCTAGCTTGCAAATTACGGCAGATATGCGCATTTCAAATTTCTAGGGACAAAGTTCCTGGGGGCGGCGGATGTGGGCGTGGTACAAAAATTGGTATGCCAATCTTCGGAGGAGGTTACCAGCAAATTACTTTCTAAGTTTGGTTACTCTATCTTTATCTTTCGGAGATATACGGAGTTATCGATTTACAATCGGAATTGTCTATTATAGGCGCAGGTGTGGGCGTAGCACCACAAATTTGTTATCGGTTCTTAAAGGCGACTACCGGTATATACCAGTAATAAAAACTGCGGAAGATATAGCCATTTGAAAATTTTAGGGGCGGGGGTGATGGGGGCGTCGGAGGTGGGCGTGGCACATGCCGATCATTCAAGGACCTCTCCAACAACCTACCAAACAAAATTGGTGACTATATTCATTAAATTGTAAGAGATATGGGGACTTATCGATTTGCTAAAATTTCTAGCTCCCTAGTAGACGTAGGTCCAAACCCAAGACACTTTAACTTTTGAGGCTACTTTCCAGCATACGTTCCAAGTTTCAAGTCTCTATCTCTAAGGGTGTCGGAGGAACGCGCGTTCATACAGACGGACAGACGGACGGACAGCAAGACGGACATTGCACAAAACCAATATACTATTATACCTTTTTGGTATAATAGTATAAAAACCTGGCGCGCAAATTCATATAAGGTAAAAAATTTAATAGTTGACTTACATTTGTGACCGCATCTGGATTTGCTTTGTGTCGCAGCAGGAGACTAATGACCATGGTGTGTCCCTGTTGGGCAGCCTGATGCAGAGGTGTGTAGCCCACATTTGTGGTCAACTCAATGTTGGCATCATTCTCCAACAGGAATTTAATTTCATCGATTTGATTGTGGTGCGCTGCAATATGAAGCGGGGAATAACCAGCCTTGGTGCGGTCGGAAATATTGGCGCCATGGTCAAGGAGGAAACGGGAGACCAAAACTCTTCCCTCCTGGGCAGCCAAGTGGAGAGGAGTCAGTCCATTCTTGGCAGCAATATTCGCACTAGCTCCTTGCTCCAGCAACAGTTGAACCATTTCAACATGCCCCTCTTGGGCGGCCAAATGCAGCGGCGCAAAACCCGATTTACTTGTGGCAGCAACATCAGAACCATGTTGCAACAGTTCCTGTGCAATCTCTAGATTATTCTTCTTGGCGGCAATGTGGAGGGAAGTGTGTCCATTGCGTGCCGAAATTTTTGTGGAGGCGCCACGCTCTAGCAGCAATTGTACAACGGGCTGATGATCATAATGCGTTGCCACATGCAACGGGGTCACCTCATTTTTGCCCTGACTATCTATGGTGGCACCTTTTTGGAGCAGCAGATTTGCCACTTTGACCTTGCCATATTTACTGGCGAGGTGCAAGGGGGTAAATCCCTTATTGGTCACTGCATCCAGCTGGGCACCTTGATCGATGAGCTGCTGGCACACTTCCTCCTGGCCCTCCTTGACCGCTATGTGCAATGCTGTATACATATCCTTGGTGGCGGCATCCACTTGTGCCCCATGTTGCAACATCAGCATGATGATATCAATGTTGCCCAGCCGGGCGGCAACATGCAACGGAGTTTGTCCCTCCCGAGCAATGGCATCCACTTGTGCTCCATTCCTAAGGAGAATGCGTATGATATCCGTCTAGGGAGAGATGCGCATTATTAATATATATATATATATATATATTTATATGTATGATAGATGAGTTAGTAATTCTAAACCTGATTGGCGCGCGCTGCCAAGTGAAGTGGCGTCTCGCCACGCACTGTGGGCACATCGGGACTCGCATCGTGCTGCAGCAAATAAATCACTATGTTCATGCAACCTGCAAAAAAAGAGAAACAATGGAATTAGCAAATATAATAAATAAATTAATGCTTGAGCGTAGCGATGGTACGCATTATAAGAAACGAACCGAAGTAAAGACGGAAAAACAGACAAAAAATCAGATATATGGATATAAAATTGGGAACTCACCCATAAAACTGGCGACATGCAGCGGCGTCAGTCCCGATTCCGTAGTGGCGCCAATATTAGCGCCATGTTTCAACAACAATTCAGCGACTTTAATGCGATTCTTTTTGCATGCAATGTGCAACGGAGTAAAACCATTTAAAGCCCTCGAATTCGGATTGGCTCCATAATCGAGAAGCAACTTTGCGACACGCACATGACCACAATGGGCAGCCACATGCAGAGCAGTTAAATAATCCACTGTGACCTCATCCACAGGAGCTTTATGATCAAGTAGCAGACGGGCTGCTTCATCGTGTTCTCCCTGGGCGGACATGTGCAACGCCGAGAGTCCATTCTTGGTCTTGGACAGAATTGGGGCATGTTGCGAAAGCAGCAGCTGTATGACCTCCACATGTCCAGAGCGTGATGCACAATGGAGAGGCGTTAAACCATCCCTCGTGGTGGCATCAATGCGCGCCTTTTGCTCGAGCAGCAACAAACAAACCGCCGCCTTACCCCATTTGCATGCCACATGCAACGGCGTTATATTATGCTTGGCAGTGTAATTAACATCCGCACCGCGGTCCAAGAGTAGTCCGGCTATATCCACATTGCCATAATGGGCAGCAATATGCAGCGGCGTAAAACCAGATTTGGAAACAATGTCAGCATTCTGATCGTGTTGCAACAAAAGCAGAGCTGCATTTACATCATTCTTTTTGGCGGCAATATGGAGAGCAGGCAACCGCACCTTGCCACGAACATCGCTCTCGAGCAATACAGCGACAACTTTATCGTGCCCCTGTTGCATCGCTACAGCTAGCGGCGTAAAACCATCCTCGGTGGCCAGTGAAGGATTTGCTCCTTTTCCTAGTAGCAGACGACAACAAGCATCGTGATTTTCTTGTGCTGCCATATAAAGTGGTGTAAAACCATTCAAGGATTGCACATTTACATTGGCATTGTGTTGTATTAATTGCTTAATCACTTGTTGTTGTCCTGCCAACGATGCAATGTGCAACGCTGTGTTGCCCTTTTTGGTGGCACTGTCTACTTTAATGCCTCGCTTGAGCAGTTCATTGCATATGTCCACAAAACCATCCTTGGCCGCCAAATGTAGCGCATTTAAACCGTTCTAAATGGGAAAAAAAAATAATTTAATTTAAAATAGTAAAACAAAAAACAAATTTAAGCAGCGTTTGTTTATCAAGCACGAGCTATCAGCTGTTGAGCTGCTTAACCACAAAGCGATTAAAGAGAGCAACACATGCTCATGAACCGTTTAAAGAGCAACCGGACTCATCCTGGAACACTTAAAAATCGCCAAATAGCCGAAATGGTCAATCTAAGCAACTCAACTGTGTTCAACATCATTCGGCGCTTCGTCGACGAACATCGGATAGCGGACAAGGGCAGAATGGCACCAAACAAATTTCCACCGAACAGGAAGAGCGGAGGATCATCAGGAAAATAAGAGGAAATCCTAAGCTAGCGGCTACAAACATGTGTAGGATGAAATGGGGAAAAAGTGCAGAGTGGAAACTGTGCTCCAAGTTCTGCCCAACCATGAATTCAATGCCCGAGTACAACAAATTCTACATTTTTGGCTCGCACGGACAGACTGAGCCGAATCCCAAAAACTTAAAGGCAACAGTCAAGCACGGCGGAGGAGGTGTCCTGGTATGGGCATTTATCTCGGCAGCCGGCGTCGGAAATTTGGTGTTTACTGAAACAACAGTGGACAAGCATGTGTACCTCGATATATTAAAGGACACTTTACTCCAAAGTGCCGAGAAGCTAGGAATCCGAAGTACTTTCCGGATCTACCAGGACAACGACCCGAAGCATTAGGCCGGAATAGTACAGTCCCATCTTATCTGGAACTGCCCCCACATCATAATTCCACCGGCCCAGTCTCCAGATTTAAATGTGTTTGAGAAATTGTGGACTCTGCTGGAAAATAACATCTGGATCACAGCATATCCAGCAAACAGGATCTCAAAAATGCACTGCTGAATGAGCGGAGCAAGTTCAGCCCAGAAAGAAAGAAGTTGGTATCTTCCATGAATAATAGGTTAAGCAAAGTTGTTAAGGCAAAAGGAAATCATACTAAGTATTAACATCCTTATTTCCGCTTTTATACGCCAAATATGTTAATTTTTTAAGACTTCCAAATAAGCTGTGACCATAAATTGAGGTACTTTTTTACATTACCCGACCTAACAGGTGGGAAACCCCAGTTTATTTTGATCATATATTCATTTTGGTGGTTAATACAAGTACCTATCATCGGTCTTTGGAATTTTTTAAAAATAATGTATAATTAGTTTAAGGCAGGCAATTAAAATTTTTGCTAGAAACTGCTCCAAATGAGCTGTGATACACTGTATACCAAAATGCATAATTTTCAAATAATTATATATATGTATATATAAATATAAATAAAAATGTATATACAAAAATAAATAAATTTAAATGTATAGTTTTTTTGTTACATATATACTAAGTTACCGCATTGCAAGTATTAATATCCGTTATTAAACCAGCATCTATGAATTCCAGCACTTTACCAAGATCGCCGCTGCGTGCGGCGCGTAGAAAAGATATGGTGGCATCGTTCTAAGCGAAAATAATAAATGAAATGTAAAATGTCGATATATTACACATATTTGAGCTAAATTTGTCAAACACAAATTGGTGATCGATAAGCAAAAAGTGTAAACATAAATTATGTTGCAAAAATACAGAGAATTTGGTAAATTTGAAATGTATATAAATTGTAATCTAAATTATTAAATACCGCAAAAAAAGGATACAAATAATTGATGCGAGTAGTGTACTAATTATTTTGACCACGAGCGTAGACATATTTTTTTTACATGAGAACTAGTCATAATTTGTTTTTTCTTTTTCATTTTTTCCGTGAGTATTGTTTATGTGTGCGCACTTTTTATTCTTTTTTATTGTTGTCTGTGATCAACAATTGCTCGCATAATTTGTGTGTGTATTTGCAGCACGTCAGTCCAAGTGATCTCATCATGAATTTTTTTAACTCTGCTCTAAATTCAATTTAAACCGTAATTTGACGTATGACGTATGTGTTGGAAATATGCGTAAATTGCGTATGTCGTGTAAGTAGTTTGTGTATGTGTGTGTGTAGCTGAAATTGTTTTTACATTTTACCTGTTTTTGGTGCTTGGCACTGTTATTGGCTTTATCAATGTTGCCGTTGTCCATCGAATCGCTATTTGGATTTATTTGTAATTGATTTCGTTTAATAGTCGTCGTCGACGCTTGTAAATCGTTTTGTGGCTCGCCAATTGTCATTTTTCAAGTTGAACTCTACAACACATAAATAAAAACACAAATTCTAATTATTTTTTTCTTTTTTGAGTAGAGCAACACTTGTAATCTATGTACATAAAATTGTAATTGTGTACAGACATATGCGTATATATATATTTCTACGTGTGTCTGTTTACATGCAGAATTTAATTAATATTATAATTGTTGTTTACATATTGGAGAGCTTACAATTTCTTTACTCAACATTTAATTCACACAACAATTGATTAATTATATTTTCACTAATTCACACCGTTCACTGCTTCCCTTTTTCTATACGCCGTATGACGTCATTCCTTCACCTACCTTAATTTTTTGTGCGAACGATTTGCAATAATAAATCCCAAATGTATTCGATCGTTTATATCAGATGAGCTATCGAAATCTGTCGATAATTTAGGGCACACGATAATCCATTCGAAAAACGATAGTTTCCTTGCAAAATTGTTTATATGTTTTATTAATTGTAATATAATTTTTTTTAATACACTGGTGTATATTTTGTTATTTCTAAACCCAGCTGGCAATTGTTAAAAGGCCGAAAGACTGTCGGCTCTGAACCAAAATAGCCATTAATCGGATGTTCAATGAATTCTCGCATGATGTAAGCGCGATATATATTGTGGGAAGATATTTGAGTGAGCAGCGTTGCTTACGCATCGTGTATATATCGCTGCTGCTATGATTTTGCACATCACTAATTGCCGCACGTGTTTATAATCAGTTTTGAAAATTTATAATATAAAAATGTCATTTGGACGCGGTCGTGGAGGTGCTGGCGGCAGAGGTGTGTAAATAAATAAATATATGAAGCGTATAAATTGCAAATGTATATCTATTTAATTAGGTTTTCGTGGCGGCGGCGGAGGTGGCGGAGGCTTCAACAAGTCCGGTGGAGGTGGATTTGGACGAGGAGGCGGCGGTGGCTTTGGACGAGGAGGCGGTGGCTTTGGACGAGGCGGCGGCGGCGGACGTGGTGGCGGTGGTGGGCGTGGCAATTTCGATCAGGGGCCGCCGGATCGTGTTATTCCCTTAGGCAATTTCAGTTACACGTGCCAAAATGATCTCGTCTGCAAGGTGGATATTGAAGATGTGCCCTATTTTAATGCGCCCATCTTCCTGGAGAACAAAGAGCAAATAGGCAAAATCGATGAAATTTTTGGCACTGTACGAGATTACTCAGTGTCGATAAAGTTATCAGAGAATGTATATGCAAACAGTTTTAAGCCACAGCAAAAGTTGTTTATCGATCCTGGAAAATTGCTTCCGATTGGCAGATTTTTGCCAAAGCCACCACAGCCTAAGGGCGCCAAGAAAAAGGGTGGACCGAGTGGAGGAGTGGGCGGTGGACGAGGCGGTGGTCGTGGTGGAGGTTAGTTTGTCTTGCAGTCTTGTCAACTGATTTTTATTATTTGACGTAAATTGTTTGTTTATTTTGCAGGTTTTCGTGGTGGACGCGGAGGCGGTGGTTTTAGAGGTGGTGCGGGCCGTGGTGGAGGTGGATTTAACAGAGGTCGTGGTGGCGGAGGTGGCGGGGGAGGACGCGGCCGTTGGTAATAAAAATTGTAATACAAATAAAATAAAGAAAAATCAATATGGAATAAATATATATATGTATTTAAAACAGCTTTTTGAATCGTGAATGGTGTTTTAATATTTATTTCAAAATACTGATCATGATACATGCAATATTTTACGAATATATATATACATATATATATATATATAATTTTGTATAATTTATGTACATTTTTTGTATATATTTTTTTTGTTGTGCACGCATTATTTGTGCCATTTGTTGCTTATTATTATTCACGTTTTTTTTTTTTAATTATGGAAGATTTATAGGCCCTTATATTTGGTATTATTAGTATGCATATTATCGTTATTTTTTTGGTAATTTATTTGAGTTTTATTATTATTATTATAATTATCTTTGCTGTTTACGCTTTGTGGAGAATATTGCATATTTTTATAAATGCGTTCGCCATAACTGGAACTGGAATTGGAATTGGCATTGGAATTGTAGCTGAATGCACGCGAATAGAGACCCTTTTGCCAGATTTGAACACTTTTTTGCCGCTGCACATCGGGAAAGATGTGCTGTAAGTAGAAGAATCAGCAACGACGGGTTTTTCAAATGTTAACATATGTAAGTATGTACATAACAGAGAGCTAAAACTAACTTGTGTGATCGCTTACAGCTCTCTGTTAACATAACAGCAGTATGGATAATATTATTTTCAATTTAATATTTTCTGTCTGTTGTTAGTGTGTTGTGTATTTAACATACCGCAATCATATTTTCCTCGGTGAAAGCACCGCCACCATTTCGAATAATATCCTCAGAATGATGATGATAATAATATTGTGGCTTTTGGGTTTGCGAATAGCGACGGGTTGTGGTGCTCACCTCACCATTGTGATGGCCAATATTGCTATTTGTTGCACTTGTGTGCAACTTGTTGCCACTACCAAAAACATCATCCACAAAATTAAAAGTGCTAAATTCGCTGGGATAAATGTAAAAGGTGGCAATCAGCGCGGCGCAAACAAACAGATGGAAAACGATACACGTCCAAATTAGGTTGATCTGTAAAAATATCGATCACAAATGTACATGCAATATGCATGAGTTAATATATCGATTGAGAGTGTTGAATTACCGTTTTACCTTTTTTCTGCGTCCGTATTTGGTGAAGGTGGCAAATGGCACCAATGATATTGTGATAAGTGCGCCGCAAGCAACGCCTGCAAGCAGCCCGGCAAAATTTAACTGATATGGCAAAGTGCCAATGCCAAAGAGCACTGTGCACAACAACAGCAGTTTAAAGAGTGCCACATACGGTTTGTGCAAGTGCTTCCAGTGCATCCAAATCAGTAAAGCGACCAGCGAGGAGACAACGCCGCAAAGCGACGCAGATGGGCCAACCTGGAATAGATTAGTGAAATATAATTCCAATTGAAGATGTTGTCAAGCTTAATTAAAATCATAACTATTTTTTTTTTTTTGCAAAATATATAAATAAATTAAATAAATATATACATATATAATATAAATATCCTTCCATACTATATATGTATATAATAATATTATAAATATTACTTGATTTTTATACCCTGAACCCATTAAAAATGGGTAAAAAGGGTATAATGGTTTTGTGCAAATGTATGTAACAGGAAGAAGGAAGCATCTCCGACCCCATAAAGTATATACATATATTCTTGATCAGGATCAACAGCCTAGTCGATATAGCCGTGCCCGTCTGTCTGCCCGTCCGTCCGTCTGTCCGTCTGTATGAACACGCGGATCTCAGAGACTATAAGAGCTAGAGACTTCAAATTTGAAATATAGGTTCTCGTGACTGCACACAAATTATGGTATAATAGTATTTCGCTGTCGGTTACGTCCGACTGCAACGTTCTATCTTGTTTTTTTTATTTTGACATTATTTTACATTAGAGTGTGCGAAACTATTAAAGAGGACATTTGGATATAAACCTATAATGTATTTAAAGCTTTAAATATAAATAAATATAAGCACCCAAAGAAATAATATGTAATTTCAACTATTTTCTATTTTAAGTATTGTTTTTCATATAAATAATATAATAACGAAAGGCATATTGTGCCTATTAGTTTTATTAGTATTATTAATTTTTTATATTTACTTACCTCAGGTCGATGTGGAACGAGCACGGCACTCGTCAGATTTCCAGCCAGGCCGGACATAATGTAGACAACAGCTGTACGCAGCGTTCCAATCAAGCGTTCCAGATCAGCCAGGAATAAGTGCTGGAAAATTAGCGTAATTGCCAAATGGAGAACTCCAGCGTGCATGCAAAGCGAGGTCAGCACTCGATAAATTTGATCGGGTATCTCCACGGAGATGAAGGGAAACATGCCACAAACATTATTTAAGCAGGATATCTAAAAAGTACAAGAGCAGAAGCAGTTATATCAAACGATTGGAACGATTTCAAATGAAATCAAAATGTAAAGCATAACTAAATTAAACAAGATAGAATGTTGCAGTCGGACGTAACCGACAGCGAAATACTATTATACCTTAATTTGTGTACAGTTAAGAAATACTGTCCAAGTTTGCCTTTTTGAATGGGAACGAGACTTTAGGGGCAGGAGTAGGCGTTGCCCAAAAAAATTATACAGAAATTGGTTTTGGGGGCGGGAGTGGAGTTCGATCTTAAGAATATACCTTTTAAGTTTGGTAACTGTAGCTCTTAAATTGCGGGAGATACAGGCATTTATCGTTTTTTCTGGGCGGGAGTGGGCGTGGTCCAACATTTTTTTTCCACATTTATGAAGGTTGTTACTAGCAACATAACTTTAAAATTTGGTGACTTAAGTTTTCAAATTGCGGGAGATATATGGGCTTATCGATTTACACCAACAGGTGTATCGGTTAGGTAGGTGGAGTGGGCGTGGCCATCCAATTTTTGTATCGATCTTTGGGGGAGTTACCAGTAACATACCTGCAACATTTTGGGACTCGTGGTTGCTTGGAGGAGGTTACCAGCAAATTACCTTCCAAATTTGCTAACTCTATCTTTAAAATTTTCGGAGATATACGGAGTTATCGATTTACAATCGGAATTGTCGATTATAGGCGCAAGTGTGGGCGTAGCACCACAAATTAGTTATCGGTTCTTAAGGGCGACAACCAGTAATATACCTACCAAATTTGAGGTTTCCTACTCAAAAACTGCGGAAGATATAGCCATTTGAAAATTTTAGGGGCGTCGATGGGGCGTCGCCGGTGGGCGTGGCACATGCCGATCTTTCAAGGATTTCGCCAACACCCTACTAACCAAAATTGGTGACTGTATCCATTAAATTGTAAGAGATATGTGGATTTATCGATTTGCTAAAAGTTCACACAGACGGACAGACGAACGGACAGCATGACGGACATTGCACAAAACCAATTTACTATTATACCTTTTTGGTATAATAGTATAAAAACAAAATTTCAGTGTAATCAAATAAACAAAAAGGAAAATTTATTAAAAACAAAAAAAGCCTATAATAAATTTGGGGAATATTATAAAAAAAACCTCTTGTTTTTCAGTCATTTTTAGTTTTTCCTTTTGTTTTTTAAATATTAACCTGCGAGCAGAGTGAAGCTTCCTCATGAAAATAACCATTGACGAAATCGCAATATTCCCTGGTGGTAATGCGGCATTCCCCGTAGAGTCCTGTGCAGCAGGGGTGTCCAATTACCTCGCAGACCATGTGTTCCGCAGTGTGATCCTTGTACCGATAGCGTTGCGAAAATGAATTCGTTTTCCTGCAAATTGGCCACTTGGTTATGTCATCTGGCCACTCGTAGGGCACTATCGAGGCGGGTGCATCGCAAAACTTTGGATCCAAACCACAAACAGAGCCCGAGATGCGTCCACCCGGCCCGGATTCACCCGGCGACCATTTCTTCCAAGTCGATATGGATTTCTGGAGTGTAGAGAAAAATAAATGAATATTTTCATATTTTACATTATAAAAAATATTAAATTAAATCTAGTCTTTAATCATAAGCATAGCTTTATTTAATTAATTATTCGATATTATATACAGTGTTAGGCAGCTCATTTCGACCATTGTGAAGCAAACATTTTAATTTAATGTTATATCACATTTGAAAAAGAAACTTTAGTTTTTATTAAAATATTAATTAATTAATTAAAATTGGTCAAAAACTGAAAGCATATAGTTACATATTTGGCGTATAAAAGCTTAAATAATGGATGTTAATACTTAATATGATATCCTTTAGCCTTAACAACTTCCCTTAACTTATTATTCGTGAAAGATACCAGCTTATGAGCTGATCTATCCAATTTTGAAGTGTTCCAGGATGAGTTTCCGTTGATCAATGGTAGTCCATTTGCCCATAGTCCTTATTGCACCCGAGATGCAGGATATAACTAAACTGACTACGAAGGATTGGTCTATTTATACTAAAAATATTCAATTTTAGGTAAAAGAAAATCTGGGTTTTATGGCACCCAGGTGTCCATAATGTCACTGGTCGAAATAACCTGCGGCCATACATAACCCTACCTAGCCACAGTTTATTAGGGTCATATACTCATTGGCCTTTGGAATTTTTGAAAAATAACGAATAATGAGTTTATAGCAGGCAATTAAAATTTTTGCTAGAAACTGGTCGAAATGAGCTGCCACTGTATATTTTAATTAAATTTGATTTAATTTATTTATATATAGGAGTCGTATTGTTAAATTATCAATGTTGTGTGGGAGCATAACAGATGATGTTAATTACTCAAAATGTAATTAGCTCACACATCTGTAACTAATTATGTTAAGCAGCACTTTTATGCGATGTTATGTTATTAAGCAGCGTGCACAGAAGCTCTATTATAACATTCGGCGGCACCCTTGAAAGCGAATCTTAATAATATAATATTTTAGAGCATATTGGAATTTTTTTTATTTTTTATTATAATATAGTCATTATTTACTCCTTGTAGAGCATTTTTATATTATTATTTTAAATATTATGTTGCATATTTAGGATTATTACTTACATATTTATTTACGAAATTTTATATTATTATGTAGCATAAATTGTTCAATTACCGTTGGATATAGACCTCTTATGGAGCAATCTGCCTGTGAGCTCTGCACACAACCCGAATCATCGTTCCTAATGCAACACGCCGTTTCCCTTTCCTGTCTCCTCGTCTTGGTGACCACCTCTATAATCTTCACATCTCTTCGCATGCAAGCCGCAAACTTTGCGCCCATGTGCACCAAATCATTATTCCGTGGACCAATCCAAAGATTACGCTGCTCCACATGCTGCACCGTCTGCAGACTCAAACTGGTGACCAGAACTTGACCCGTTTTCTGTTCCGTACCAAAACCAATTGGTGCAATGCCATAGCAAATTATGGACAAAAACAAGACAACGATTTGGACCGTATTTATCCAGTAAGTGAAAAATGGACGATGATCGTTGCGATCATCGATATCATTAATGTCAAAATATTTAATGCGTTGCATTTGAGGACGTCGCGAATTTTCGAGAACGCCATCCAAAAGTTGGGCAGCAATGCGATTGCCACGATTTGTTGCTGCAGTTGTTGAATTTGAGTTGCGCAACGAGTTTTGATTTTGTCGATTGGCGCCTGAGAGTTGTAAATGATTTGAGGGGTGGGCATGGCTATGCGCGGAGTCGGGCATTAAATGGAGTCCATTTAAAGCCGAAGTGCGCCAGCCATTGTGATGACGCTCAGCGAGATAGACGCCAGCCTCGACACCCAAGGGAGCTGTGGTAGCTGTGCCAGGCTTAAGCCCGGCACGCTCCACATTCTCCTCATTGGCAGAGCCTGTTGCTGTCGTTGTCTCGCTCGGATTATCGAAGAAAACCTCCTCCTCAATGAGCGCCGCCAAAGTCTCCGCCAAATCACCATCCACTCTCTCCACATCCAACTGTTGCTGCTGTTGTTGCTGCATTTGTTGCTGCTCCAAATTATGGACATGGCTGGGCGCAAAGCTTCTCGACCATTGCCGCTGACGTCTTCTCAGTAAATGATGACCCGCATTGGAATTCGACTGATTTGCGTTGGGCTTGTTAAACATGGCAATTAAATAGCCCAAACTTGTCATCAGCATGTGAGCAACAGTTGCTTTGCGCTCCACAAATTCACCGGTATTAAAATCGCTGTTGTAACGACAATTGTTGTCCACATTTGTCGTTGACTCAGTGGGCAATATATCGGGACGATCGGAGGCAAAGTTCTGATTGTTGTTGCCGCTGTTGTTGCTCTCCACGTACAACTCGCGATTGTCCAGTTCGAATTCTGGATTATTATTGAGTGCACCAAAGCAGCGAATTGCCAATCGACGATGCCTGCCGTACCACAGCGCATAGTCGGCGGCTTCAGTGCTCATTTCCACACCGAAAAACCGTGCTATTTCACGTCGCATATAAATTATGATGCGCTTTTTGCACGAGTAACGATGCGTGGGCAGCTGCTGCTGTTGCATCGATTGCTGCTGTAGCTGCAATTGTTGCTGCTGTGGCACAGACTGCAAAGTTTGCTGTTGTTGCTGTTGATATTGCTGCTGTTGCTGTTGCAGCTGTTGTTGTTGCTGTTGCTGCGATTGATGCTGCAGCTGTTGCTGCTGTTGGTATTGCTGTTGTTGTTGTTGGTTTTGTTGCTGCAGCTGTTGCTGCTGTTGGTATTGCTGTTGTTGCTGTGATTGAAGCTGTTGCTGTTGGTATTGCAGATGTTGCTGCTGCTGCTGCTGTTGCTGCAAAGATTGCTGTAAAAAGTGCTTTAGTTGTTGCTACAACTGAAACTGTTGCTGCTGCTGCAAAATTGTAGTAATGATTACAGCAACTGCTGCTGCGGCAAAGATTGCAGCATCTGCAACTATTGCTGCAAAGATTGCTGGAATTATTGCTGCTGCAATGAATGCTATAACTGCAAATGTTGCTGCTGCTAAAACAATAACTGTAATTATTGTTGTTGCAATTGTTGCTGCTGCAACTACAACTATTCCTCACTCACCCCATAAACATGTTGCGAGCTCTGCAAATTGCCATGTCGCTGATAATTGCCAGTGTTGTTAAACGATTCCGTTTGCTGTTTAACCTCAATCGCTGAGATTGCGAGCAACTCTTGCTCCTGTTGCTGCTGCTGCTTCAACTTACCCAAATCGCTGGCCGTTAAACCCGATAGTGGTAAACTCATTGAGACGGGCACTGGGCTAATTGGACCCGTAGTCTGTGTGGTTTGATGTACGCCCGTAGTTCTCCGAGCCGTATTACAATGCAAACAGGTGGCACTCTGCGTGGAATCGTTTAGTGTCATGGGTTGGATAAGAATGATGGGTTCTGGTTCCTCCGATTGCTCCAATCTCTTCCTCGAAGAAGTTGTGGCAACTGCTGCTGCTGTTGTTGTTGCTGTTGTGGGTGAGGGACATGGACAACTGTTGCTGCTGGTGGAGGAGCTGCCTCCGTTTGACGTCTGAGCGCTCTTTGAGTAGCTGAGCGGAGCAGGTAGGGGTCCCTCCCTCTGACCCAGAGCCTCCTCGCCATGTCCACACTTGGACCTGGCATAGCCGCCATAAGGCAAATTGACGTACTGCGTCGACGTTGGCGTCGCTATTGCTGTCGTCGTTGTCGTCGTCATTTCCTCCGCAGCTGGCGGCGGAGTTGGCACATAACGCTTGACCGGCGTATGAAGCGTGGAGCCCAAATAGCCGCCATAAGCATCCGCACACTGCAACACCTTGGCGGGCAGAAAATAACGCGATGAAGCTGTCGCCGGCGAGGACAGACCTATCGCATCCATGCCCAGTTTTAATTTGGGCGATTCACGATAACGTTCTAGTCGATATTTTGTATTCGGCGACATGGCGCGATGCGTGGCGTGCTGGGTGTATTTCTTATCCAACTGCTGCGATTGCCCGGAATTTGTGGTGCACAACGAGGAGGCTGAGTTGGAGGAGGATAGTGGATAAACAGGGGCGTGGCTGTGATTGTGTGTGTGACTGTGATTGTTGTGCTGCTGAAAATGATTGAGGGTCAATTGCTGCATTTGATTATTGGCATTGCTGTTGCTATTTTTGCTTTGATGTTGGCTTTCCGCGTGGCAATCGCTATTTGGAGCTGGCGATGGCGGTGGCAAACAGCCATTGATCAACAGCGCATCATCGTATTTTTCCAGTGGTATGGTCAACTTGCTCGATTGTGCCAGAAATATGTCATTTGGATGGGGACTAAAGCGACCAGCTAGTGATGAGGCTGATGAACCCATTGGAACAACATCCTCTCCGTTGTTTGCTTTCAGCGAGAGTTGTGTTTGATAGTTCACCGATTTCCGGCGATTGCTACAATTATTTGCAGCAGTATTGCATTCATTTGCAGTGCGTCGCTGACTTGACGCAAGCCCAATAGGCAGCTCACTGCTAACGTTATGCATTCTAAGCGACTTCTAACTGATATCTGTAGTAAATATAATATGTATATTGAATCATATTAATAAATATATGCATCAGATAGCCCTTGCTTTTGTAAATCTGTTGAGTTTTGATTAAATGCTCGAAAAGCAAGCAGCTGCTACGATCACAGCTACTGCTAATCGTTCAGTTCTTTTTTGAACCAACTGCGGTTCGTGCGCGGTCTAACAGCTGACGATTGCTGAATTCATTTATTGCTGCCAAGCTTTTTTACAAATAAATTAATAATATTCATAAATAAATAAATTATAGAACTGTTCACAATACGAAACTAAATAAAATTTCCTAACTAACTAAGCTGTTAATTGCGAATAAAAAACAGTTATATCAGATGTATACACACAAACGTTATTACCCGCATGCACGGACACACACACACACACACACACACACACACACATATATATATATATATATATATATATATATATTATATATGCATGTATTTCTACTGCTTTATACACCTAATTGCACAAGCAGAGAAGCTTTTTTTATTTCCCTTCAGCAATTTATTTCTTTGTATACACTCACTACTTTCATTTCTTTATAATTGCATGTCGTATATTAAAAAAATCACTCACTTTGCTCTGTGAAGGAATTTTAGCTTATCGATTTTCCACAATTGGCACAAAAGCAGCATACTTTTTGGCGCAACTTGTAACTAACTTTTGCGCTTTATTTATTGTTTTTTATCACACACACTGCATCGTTTTTTTATTATTTTAATTTTTCATAATATAATTCTGTTGCTGTTTTTGCAAAAATCTTTTCACCTAATTCGAGTGCAGTATTGTTCTAATGTAATTTACGTATATACAAAATACATATACACATTACAGCCATTCACCATTGCCATTCACATACCAACGTATTGCTCATAATGGTCAGCTGCGCATGTGCACATTTGTGACGTCATTTGGATGTTATTTTCTTTTCATTTTGACTGATATAATTTACGTTTAATACTGTGTTTAATATAGTAAATGCTTAAAACTATAATGTACTGTTTTTAAATGTTTGGCCAATTTAGCTTATCGGATGCCAAGCAGACAGTCTTTGCGCCGGTCTTAGCTTATCGACAGTTTGTGTAAAACGCGCCATTTTTGAATTAGACAACTATTAAATCTCAAAATATACATTTTTACTTTTACTTTTACTTTTATTAGTTTATTAGATTAAATTAATTATGATATATAAAATATAATTTTAATTAATTAATTAATATAAGAAATAATTATTCTTAAATAATAGTATAAAAAATATATATATTATAAAGAATATAATTAGTATTTATCATATCCTTTTTATTATTCATTCAGTCAAACTGCGAAATAGCAGCCTGTCTTACATTTATTTCCACATACATATATCAATATACATACAATGTATATATTTTTCTGTTTTATGCGCCTTTATTTAGAGTACTTAACAAACCGCAAAGCAATCACTTTTATTCAGTTGTTTTTCGTGCGTGAGACAGTTTACTTCGCTTTTCAAATCTGCTACTACGATTATATATATACATATGTGTATATATATATGAATGTGTATTTACACAACTACAGCTAACCAGTTTTAGCAGCTGAGCGATGAAGTCGTTTTGTTTTCTCGTAATTAGTTTCTGCTGTTCGTTCGTTGGCCTCCAATACGACAAGCAATCTGTCAATGCTGCAATATTTGACCAATCTTTATCGGGGAGTGGCCGCAAAAATCATGGAAATAAATTTGAAATTGTTAACGAGTGGAAATATTTGGATTTCGAATATCCGACATTTGTCGAAAGGCAATTGGCAATTTTAAATGGGTAAGAAGTGCTTTAAATTTCATTATAATATTAAATGGGTAATAAATGGAAATGAATGCTTTAAATATATTTTATGAATATTAAATGAGTAATAAATACTTTAAATTTTAAAATATTTTATATTTTAGAATAATTAAACGTAATTATAGCAAATATTGTAGAATTAATACATAAATTTATCGATAAGCTATCGAAGTGAATGTAACGTCAATAACGTAATGCAACGTAGTGTTAGCCGTGACGTAACTTTGAATACATTTATTTTTCGTCTGTCGCTTAAGCTTATTTTTTATATAAATTATACAGGCTTAAATGAGTTTTATTTTTAATTAGTTGCTAGTCACAGTTTTCGCTTTAATGGTAGAATTCGAGCACAGCTTAATTCTTCCAGTTTTTTAAGTTGACTTTTTAACTTGTCAGCGGTAGCAGTTATTTAAGGGGACCTTTTGAATTTCAACAAACAAAAATCGAGCACAGCTCTAAGCTTAAAGCTCACAGCATTTTAATCTTTTAGAAATTACTCGCTAGCATTTAAATGGAAATTCTTTTATTTATTTTTGATTATTGGGTTTATTTTATTTTACAGTGAATTTATACCCAAAAATAATTTACCGCTGGGCATCGATGTGCATGGCAATCGAATGTTTATCACAACACCGCGCTGGAAAGACGGAGTACCAGCGAGTCTGGTCACTCTGGAATATCCCTCCAAGGAGATAAGTCCACCGCTGCAGCCGTATCCCAATTGGCAATCACACAGCAGCCCTAGCAATGCCGATTGCAGCAAACTGATATCGGTCTATCGCACCGCAATCGATGTGCACTGCAATCGATTGTGGCTAATAGATTCCGGTATTGTGAATGCAACAATTAAACTAAATCAAATATGCGCGCCGAAAGTTGTTGCCTACGATTTGAAAACGGATGAATTAATTGTGAGTTTTGAATTGCCCGCCTCGCAAATTAAGCAGGATTCGTTGCACTCGAATATTTTTGTGGATGTTAGGAATGGATATTGCGAAGATGCCCACGTTTTAATCACAGATGTTTGGCGATTTGGAATTGTGGTTTATAGTCTGGCCAAGCACAGAAGTTGGCGCATTACCAATTATAATTTCTCACCGAATCCATCGGCAGCTGATTTTAATGTTTATGGCCTGAATTTTCAGTGGTTGGATGGAGTTTTTGGCATGAGTCAAAGAGAGCGACTTTTATATTTTCATCCAATGGCGAGTTTTAAGGTGAGTAATTAACAGATCGGTTAATATAATTAACAGAACACTAGGAATGAGTAACAGAGCACATGTAAATAGAACTAACAACTGAGAGGTGAGTTAATACCAGAGCTAGAAAAACATTCTAGCTGTGTTATTTTAGAATTAAAGTTAAAACAGATCTCTAGTAACTGCAGTTATAACATCTGCAACATAAAATAAACACTGCTAGCATTAGAGAATGTAAATAACAGAACACTATTTGAATTGTGTAATTTGTATTTATTATTTATATCCTTTTTTAATTTCAACTTAAGAAAGTTCACTCACACACACAAAAAATCTTATATCTACCTCAAACTGAAAGGCAAACTTGGATTTATTTCACTATGTCAATAATTAAAATATATATATTATATTTATATATAATAATTAAATTAAGTTAAATTGAAAATAATACATTTTAAATTAAAAATAAGTAATATTTTAAAGACATTATTATTAACATAATAAATAATAACTGAAAACAATATAAAATAGCGCAATATAGCAATCGATATAGCGTAGACTCCATTTATTTATATATTTAACCCATTATTATTATTAATTCTAGGAATTTATGGTGCCCTTTGACACGCTGTTAAATGAATCACTTTGGATCGGCAACAGTAGCGTGGACACCTCAAAATTATTCATTCCAATTGGGGATCGTGGCTTTGAGGGACAATCTTCGACATCGGGTATAGCTCGAAATGGAGTTATGTTCTACACCCAAGTGCACCGCGATAATATCGGCTGTTGGGACACCAGAAAACCCTATAATCGTGCAAATCTCGGCTTGCTTTTGGAACCAGATAATGCATCAATGTTAATACAATTTCCGAATGATTTGAAAGTGGATCAGGAAATTAAACAAAGTGTTTGGGTGATGAGTAATCGATTACCCATTTATTTATATAGCCAGTTAGATTATGGCGATATAAATTTTCGTATTTTGAGAGCCGATGTCGAAGGCATTATCGATAACACTATATGCAATCCAAATTACGAGGCGGCAAATAAACAAAAATCGGCACTGGTTTCCATTGAAGAGGGACAATGTTATTAAAATAATGAACAATAAAATATTAAGCATTAAATAAAATGAATCTTTTGTTATTTTACAAGCCGTTTCAATTTTTCAAGTAGTGCTGCAATAAAAAGCAAAAGAATTGTGGCGCTCAAATTGCTAAAATTATTGGAATTTAACGACCACTTTGGTTCGATTTTATATATTTTTATTTATTAATTAGTTAAAATTACATATTTATTATTAATTGTAGCGCAAATAAACTGTTCATTAGGCTGCACAAAAACTCAAACAATAATTTGCTCTACTACAATTTTATCTGCGCTTAATTCAATGTAGTAGTTCGCCTCCGCCTCCGCCTCCATCACCATCTCTATCTTTATCTTTATCTATATCTATATCTTTATCTTTATCTTTATCTTTATCTTTACACGACAAACAGCAGACATGAGCTATTTATTTTAAAACCACCTGCACGAGAGTCAGTTGAGAAAAGCTGTCTTCCAAACGCGCATCGAATTACAACAACGAGAAAAAAAGGAAATAAGAAAAAAACAAATTTTTTGCTGCTCAGTTTTTAGTCAGTTGATCTGTTTAAGTAGTGCGTGATGCGTGTGAACTACTTGGGAATTATTTGGTTGTTGACTGCGTGTCAAATGCGACAAGTGCTCGCTGAAGGTGAGTCAGCATTACAAGTCTACATTTCCACACATACTTATGTACGTATGTACATATGCATATGCATGCATGCTTGAACAGAAATGCATACAAGCGCACTCACACCCACAAATATACTCATGCAATTGCAGACAGTGTAAAAAGATCGTTGACTTTGAATCATGCAAGCGTTTGTATTTGTGTTTAATTAATTATGTGTGTGTGTTTTGTGTGATTGTGCTTCTTTGCATTTAATAATTTAATTATTAATGGAATTTATTTTAATTGACTTGTTCAAATATATTCGTTTTTATTTTATTAAAGTTGAAAATAAATGTATAAATAATAATTTAGTATTTATTTTATTATTTATGAATTTTAAATAAATGTAGAACTAATAAATCAATTGGGAATTCATTTATTTAACATACTTTTTTATTTAAATTTTAATTAAATGCATAAGTATTAATGTAACATTTATTATATTTTATATTAGTTTAAATTTATTACTTTTTATTTAATTTACGTTTTAAATGAATGCATAAGTAATAATTTAGCATTTATTTCAATTATTTTAAATACAAATGTATCTTTTAATTTTATTTAAGTTAACATATTAAATTAAATAAAAATTAATATTTTTTGAGAAATAAACAAAATTATATTCTAAATTATTATTTTTGCACTATTCATTACTAAGTAATAAATAAAATAGAATTTATTTTATTTGTCAACATATATTATTCTTTCTTTTATTTAAATTTGAATTAAATGCATTAATTAATTATAATTTATTTTACAATGGGCAAAAGTTTAAAGCTCTTGTTATAATAGTTATTTAAAAGTTGTATAATAGTTATATAATAATTGTATAACAGTTGGCTACTCACGGATATCTGCATTTGTGTAAGTAAATGATTCTGCTTATCAGACCAGCGAATGTTTGTCTGTTCTGTCTGATAAGCTGTCAGATTATGCTGTCAGCGCTATGTGAACAGTTGATCTCAACGTTTTATGCAAATATGTACACTTATGTAATTGTACATGCACACATGTACATGTACATGTACATTTGTAAATGTGCACTTGTTGCGTGTGTGTGGGCAAACCATCTCAATGCGGCGACCTTTGCAAAGGCAATTAAAACACACAGATGTGTTTGTTTGTCTCAGCTACGTATAACAGTGGAGCAATGAATATTTACATATATTTTTTGTAGGATTTGAGTAGATTGCGTAAATACTTACTTATATTTGTAGAAGAGCAAAGCATGGTATATATGTATTAAATATAAATATTTATTGCAAATACAAAAAATTAATAGTTACATTAGTATTTATACTATGATACCGAAAGTCTCATATTGGTTTTGTGCAATGTCCGTCATGCTACAACAACTTATAATTAATAATCTATTAGTAATAATAATTATTTTCAATACTAATTAATAATCTATTAGTAATAATAATTTATTCATACACAAAACTAATGAATTATTTATTTATTTATCATTAAATATTAATAATTACATTTATATATTGATCTGTATTAATTATTACAGATTCTAATTTATTCAATATTGTCTTAATCATTACAACTTATTAACTGCTACAAATTGCCATTAATAATAACAATAATTCATTATTCTCTTATATACAGAAACTATTTCCGACTATATAAGAAAATGCTGTCTGAGTGGATTGAGAAATGCTCGAACCACAAATGAGTGCGGAAATATGGAAAACTCAATTGGAAAACAACAGATTCCTCAGGCATGGCTGGGATTGTGTTATTCCACATTTGGCGTTTGCTGTGAGGGTCAATTGAACAGGGAGCACTGTAAACAGGGTCGTCTGGCCGCCTTAAAGGGCACATCCTGTGACAAGGATTCAAATTCCTCCTCCTACACGGATTGTTGTCGCGCCTGTCAGGGTATGAATTTGAATTTTAGTTTTTATTTAATTATAATTAATAATTACATAATTTTAATTTGATAATAATTTATAATTAATATTTATTTATTATAATTAATAGTATTAAATAAAATGCAGATTCGTAATTAATAATTATAATTAGTTAATTATTTTAAATTAATATTTATTCTAAATGTAGTTTGTAATGCACTTTCATAATAATTATTAATTAATAATAAATATAATACTAATTTAATTTAGTAATAATAATAATATAAATATTAATATAATAATAATTAATTTAATTAAATTAATTTAATATTAATAATAAATGTAATAATTATATTAATTGACAGTTGGCATGCAGGTCAAAGTTAGTCATCAAAATTGCCGAGATCCCCTCTTCTCATTTGTATCAAATATAAAATCCTACCGCATCTGTTGCACCGGAAATGATGCTGAGGAGTCTGGTGAAGAATGCGAACGAGGTGAAAACAATCAAATCGTTGTGGAAAAGAAGGTGGAGGCGGACGAGGAGATGCCGAACGAGGGCGACGAGAGCACAGAGAATGCAGATGGAACAATTGTGCTAACAGCTGATGGTAAGTCGCTGTTAGAGAGTTAACAATAAATGTTAATTATAATGTTTACAGATGATATCTGCGAGAAAATGTCGAATTTGTGCGAACATATTTGCGAGAGCACCTTCGATGCCTATAAATGCAGCTGTAATCCCGGCTTTAAATTGGACGATAATAATGTGACCTGTTCCCCGTTAAAAAGTGATATTTGTCCGAGTGGTTTTATTTTAGATTTGAAGAAGGGTCGTTGTGTGGATATCGATGAGTGCATTGAGGAATTGCACGAATGCAAATCAACACAATATTGCCATAATACCCATGGTGGTTATCATTGCCTCAATCTGTCCAAAGATTGCCCTGAGGGGTATCAATACAATAGGAAAACAAATGATTGTGAAGGTCGGTAAAATGTTAAAATTTAAATTCAAATAACAACTTTTGTTATACAGTACATTAGGTTTTTTTCAGAGCCTGAGCCCATGCATCGACGAGTCGAACATTTTGCAGGGGTGCATGTCAAGCAGCGAACGCTGATCATTATTTCACTCGACTTCGTTGCGACAACACCCCGGGTAATTGCAAAAACCATGCACCTTTTCTAGTAGTCCATAATGGGTTATGAATGTGTGCGAAGGTAACAGGTATATTGCTACTGGATCGCGAAGATCCTTGACACCCGAACCCCTGCAAAATTTTCGACACGTCCCTCTGAAAAAAACCTGATGCACTTTTTGTCGATCTGACGCCTGTATGTATTGTCTGCTTAGTGCTTATACTTATATTAACTTGACTTGAGACTTGAAACTTGAAACGTATACTGGAAAGTACCCTCAAAAGTTAAAGTGTTTTGGGTTTGTTCCTACGTCCACTAGGGAGCTAGATAATCGATAAATTCGATTTTAGCAAATCGATAAATCCCCATATCTACAGTTACCAAACTTAGAAGGTACATTACTAAAATCGAACTCCAAAATTGTTTGGGACACGCCAACTCCCGCCCCCAAAACGAATAAACGCCCATATCCACCGCAATTCAAGTTAGGGTAGGAAGATTATTAAGAAACTTCTCTATAATTTTTTTTGGGCAACGCCTACTCCCACCCCTAAAATCTCGAAAAGCCCGTATCTCCGGAATTTAATTCCCGTGTAATTCTGCTCACCGTCTTTAAAAGCCACGCTCACTTATATGCAAATCATATGCATATTTATTAGTAGAGAATTAGCAGAATGTGTTCCCATTAAAAAAGGAAAGCTTGGATAGTATTTCTTGACTGCACATAATTTATGGTAATAGTATTTATATTTATATTCGTTGTCGGTTACGTCCGACTGCAACGTTCTATCTTGTTATACCCTGAACCCATTAAAAATGGGTAAAAAGGGTATAATGGTTTTGTGCAAATGTATGTAACAGGCAGAAGGAAGCATCTCCGACCCCATAAAGTATATATATTCTTGATCAGGATCAACAGCCGAGTCGATATAGCTATGTCCATCCATCCGTCTGTCCGTCCGTCCGTCCGTCCGTCTGTCCGTCCGTCCGTCTGTATGAACACGCGGATCTCAGAGACTATAAGAGCTAGAGACTTCAAATTTGGAATATAAGTTCTCGTGTACCAGGCGCAGATCAAGTTTGCTTTATTTTATCGATAACTGCCTCAGTTTCTGAATTATCGATACATTTCGATTTCCGATAGCAATAAATTCGACAATTTAAGGGGCAGAGTCTTCTAATTTATATATATTAAGATCGGACAAGAAACACGTGCCAGCCAGTTAGGGTCAATTCGGGCTTGTGAATGCGAACATGCGCTGCATTAGTTTTTTCTTACTCTGTCGTCCATGAGCCTCCCATAAGAAAAGAGTGCACATGCAGAAATGAACATTTGGGTGCAAAGCCAAATTTGCCAATAAAACTGGAATATATTTAGCAACTGGGTTAAGGGTATATCGTTTTCGAGTTCACTCTACTACACCATTCTTACTTGATTGTTTTACATTTTCTGCCACTTTCTTATAAATTAATTCTTTAATGTGAGCTTTAATAGATTTTAAATTAGTTATGCGATTTCAAACATTTCTTGTGCATTATTACTTTACCCGCAACTATACAAACTTTTTTATAGAGAACTGTAGTTTAATTTCAAATAACAATTACAGAGATATGTAAGCTGTTACATAAGTTAATTCCGCATGTTAATTGCTGCATTAAGTTACTTTTACATACGCACCGTTAAAAGAAAGCTGCAGGTAAACATATACCAAAACACAAAAATAAGCACAATTATAAAATAATATTTTTAAAGCAAATATAATAAAAAAATAATACTAATATTATTTTTACAGAGAGTTTAATATGTGAAATCGGCTACTATTTCGATGGGAATATTTGCGCCGATATCGATGAATGCACAGCGAATGGCACCAAAAACTCATGCAAAACGGAGGACCGACAGGAGTGCAAAAACACCATAGGCAGTTACTACTGTAGCTGTGTGGCCGGCTACAGTTTGGATGTGACACAAAATAAATGCGTTGGTAAATAAAGTCAATTCCCAAAACGATGCGATACATATTAAATGATAAATGCACCTGAATATATATCAACATATATGTATATAAATATATATATATACCTGTATACCTGTAGATATTAATGAGTGCTCAATTAATAATCACAACTGCCTGCCAACTCAGAGATGTGATAACACCATCGGTTCATACATATGCACGGTACTATATTTTGGATCCCTTATTTACTCTCTCTATATATAAATTAATATTATATATATTTGTATATATCTCCATGATTATCCAATGAATCATTTAAATAGAGATGGACGTCGTGTGGCACGGGGTATACCCTCAATGCCGAGTCGGGCAATTGCGTTGGTAAGTTGACCCATTTATATATACATTAAATATTTAGTTGTGGGAAAAATAATAGCAATCTACGAAGTTTTATTTATTATAATTTTAAATTTCAAAGTTACAGAGAACACTTTAAAAAACAAGTAAGATATACCCTTAACCCAGTAATCAAATATATTCTACTTTTATTGGCAAATTTCCCTTTAAATGCCCTTTGCACTCAAATCCCGGAATTGAATGGCAACAAACACACATACATACAGACATACATACGTACACGAAACAGTAGTTATCGGGGTTCTGCAGAATACACACAAATATATTGACGCTAGTGTCGATTATCATGCCATCTCTTTCTCACATATGCGCTCGCCTATTTATGCATACAGAAAATGCTTGCGGCTGCTGACAGAAAGAAGTTCAATATTATACATTTTTTTTTTGACTATAATTTACCATATAATACTATACTATTATAAACTATATTTATATGCATAGTACGTATAAATTAGAAGGTTCTGCCTCTTAAATTGTGGAATTTATTGCTATCGGAAATCGAAATATATCGATAATTCAAAAACTGAGGCAGTTATCGATCAAATAAAACAAACTTGATCTGCGCCTGGTACACTTATATTCCAAATTCGAAGTCGCTAGATCTTATAGTCTCTGAGACGGACAGACGGACAGGGCTATATCGACTCGGCTGTTGATCCTGATCAAGAATATGTATACTTTATGGGGTCGGAGATGCTTCCTTCTGCCTGTTACATACATTTGCACAAAACCATTATACCCTTTTTACCCATTTTCTATGGGTTAAGGGTATAATAATGAATATTACATTGAGGTTAATATACTAATAAAATAAATATTAAGAGAATAATAATATACAGTGTCTCACACCTTATTTGGAACAGTGTCTAGCAAAAATTTTAAAGTGCTATAAAGTTTAAACAAGGAAAAAAATGCAAAATGTTTAAGTGCCAATTTGTTTAATGTTATATCACATTTTAAAAGGAAACTTTAGTTTTTATGCTAATATTAATTAATTAATTAAAATTAGTCAAAAACTCAAAACATATCAAAAAAACGTGTCACAGCTTATTGGAAACAGTCTTAAGTAAAGTTAAATATTTGGCGTATAAAAGTTTAAAAAAGGATGTTAATACTTAGTATGATATCCTTTAGCCTTAACAACTGCGCTTAACCAATTTTTCATGGAAGATACCAGCTTCCGGGTAGTTCCTGGACTGATCCTGCTCCACTCCTCCAGCAGAGCATTTTGGAGATCCTGTTTGCTGGATATCTTGTGATTCCGGATGTTATTTTCCAGCAGAGCCCACAAATTATCAATAACGTTTAAGTCTGGAGACTGGGCCGGTTGAATTATCATGTGGGGGCAGTTCGATCTAAGCCAGGACTGTACCATTCCGGCCTTATGCTTGGGATCGTTGTCCTGGTAGAACCAGAAAGTACGTCGGATTCCTATCTTACGGGCACTTTGGAGTAAATTTTCCTTTAGAATATCGAGGTACACATTCTTGTCCATTGTTGTTTCAATGAACACCAAATTTCCGACACCGGCTGCCGAGATACATGTCCATACCATGACACTTTCTCCTCCGTGCTGACTGTTGCCCTTAAGTTTTTGGGATTTAGCTCGGTATTGGGTTGTCGCCACACATAATTCCGTCCATCCGAGCCAAAAATGTTGAATATGGACTCATCTGCAAGTATGACCGTGTTCCACAACTCCAAATCCTTGTCCAAGTGGGTTTTGGCGAACATCATCCTTGTCCCTTTATTTTTTGCGCTTATAAAGGGCTTCTTCCGTGGTACTCGGGCATGGAAGTCATGGTTGCGCAGAACCCGACGCACAGTTTCCGCACAGCACTTTTACCCCAGTTCATCCTGCACCTGTTGAGTCAGTTTTGGAGCCGATAACTTAGGATTTTCCCTTATTTTCCTGATGATCCTCCGCTCATCCTGCGCGGTGAAAATCTTGTTTGGTGCCTTTCTGCCCTTGTCCTCTATCCGATTTTCGTCGACGAAGCGCCGAATGATGTTGTTCACTGTTGAGAGGCTTAGATTGCCTATTTCAGCTATTTTGCGAAGTGAATGTCCAATTTTGAAGTGTTCCAGGATGAGTTGCCCATTGTCCTTGTTGGAAGGTTGTAGCCCAAATGCGGGAAAAAACTAAACTGACTTATAAGGTTGGTCTATTTCTACCGAAAATATTCAACTTTAGGTAAAAAATCCGGGTTTTATAGCACCCAGGAGTCCAGAATGTAACTGTTTCAAATAAGCTGGGATCATAAAAATAGGTACTTTCTTACATAACCCGACCTAGCGGGTGGGAAAATCCCAGTTTATTAGGGACATATAGTAATTTTGGTGGTTAATATACATATGTACCTGCCATGGGTCATTGGAATTTTTGAAAAATAATGCATAATGAGTTTATGGCAGGAAATTGAAATTTTTGCTAGACGCTGTTCCAAATAAGGTGTGAGACACTGTATATTCAAAATCAATTTTTGCAAAAGAAACAAGTAAGAAGGCTGTAGTCGAGTGAGCTCGACTACCATATACCCTGAACCAAGCTTTAAATGCATTATAGGTTTATCGTTTTTGGGGGAGTGGGCGTGGCCCGATCTTAGTAATATACCTTCTAAGTTTGGTAACTGTAGCTCTTGAATTGCGGGAGATACAGGCATTTATCGTTTTTTGTGGGCGGGAGTGGGCGTGGCCCAAAATATTTTGGATTTCGATCTTAGTAATATACCTTCTAAGTTTGGTAACTGTAGCTCTTAAATTGCGGGAGATACAGGCATTTATCGTTTTTTGTGGGCGGGAGTGGGCGTGGTCCAAAATTTTTTTTACACATTTATGAAGGGTGTTACTAGCAATATACCTTTAAAATTTGGTGACTTAAGTTTTTAAATTGCGCGAGATATATGGGTTTATCGATTTACACCAACAGGTGTATCGGTTTAGGTAGGTGGAGTGGGCGTGGCCATCCAATTTTTTTATCGATCTTTGGGGGAGTTACCAGTAACATACCTGCAAAATTTTGCGACTCTAGCTTGCAAATTACGGCAGATATGCGCATTTTAAATTTCTTGGGACGAAGTTCCTGGGGGCGGCGGATGTGGGCGTGGTCCAAAAATTGGTATGCCAATCTTTGGAGGAGGTTATCAGCAAATTACCTTTCAAGTTTGGTTACTCTATCTTTAAAATGTTCGGAGATATACGGAGTTATCGATTTAAAATCGGAATTGTCGATTGTAGGCGCAGGTGTGGGCGTGGCACCACAAATTTGTTATCGGTTCTTAAAGGCAACTATCAGTAATATAACTACCAAATTTGACGTTCTCTACTCAAAAACTGCGGAAGATATAGCCATTTGAAAATTTTTGGGTCGGGGGTGATGGGGGCGTCGGAAGTGGGCGTGGCACATGCCGATCTTTCAAGGACCTCGCCAACAACCTACCAACCAAAATTGGTGACTGTATCCATTAAATTGTGAGAGATATCTGCAATTTACTGCTATCGGAAATCTAAATGTATCGATAATTCAGAAACTGAGGCAGTTATCGATAAAATAACGCAAACTTGATCTGGGCCTGGTATACGAGATCTTATATTCCAAATTTGAAGTCTCTAGCTCTTATAGTCTCTGAGATCCGCGCGTTCATACAGACGGACGGACAGACGGACAGACGGACAGACGGACAAGGCTATATCAACTCGGCTGTTGATCCTGATCAAGAATATATATACTTTATGGGGTCGGAGATGCTTCCTTCTGCCTGTTACATACATTTGCACAAAACCATTATACCCTTTTTACCCATTTTTAATGGGTTCAGGGTATAAAAATGGAGTAGTGCTGCTATTATTTTTGCTACAACTGTATATAATTTGTAAATTATTTATTTAATTATTTACTTGCCCTAAATAGATGACGATGAGTGTGCATTAAAAACGCACAATTGTCTGTCGGATTATGAGTGTTTCAATACAAAAGGCTCCTTTCGATGCCATAGAAAAACAACAACAACAACAACCACGCCCAAAACGACAACAACAACAGAAAATTCATCGCATTATATTTACAATCGTTTGGATTACACCCCAAGCTATCAAATGCGACGTCCCTGTTCGACTGGCTTTCAGCGCAATCACCTCGGCGCTTGTGTTGGTAAGTTATTTCTGATTTGTGATTTACTCTTCAACCAATGCAGCCAATTTTTAAGTGAGAGAAGGCGGTGCGTGCGCTGCTCTGATTGGCCGTTGAGTGATCGAGGGCGCAGAGCGCGCTAATTGCTGAGTCAGATTATGTGGCAGGCGTTAATTTTACTACTAATATTTTTAGGGGCAGTAGTTCAGTTGTGAGAGACCGAAAGAATTGTTCATTTTCATTTGTGCGTTAATTTAACGTTCAATTAGCGTTTAGATAAATTTACTTCGGAGTTCTTTTTAATATTTAAAGCAGTAGTTCATTTTATCGTTCAATTAATTAATTAATTTAATATGCATTCATCGTTCATCAATCTAATTTATTTTATTAAAAGTGCACTCACTCACTTGAGTGACTAGTTCCAGCGCACTGATGCTCAAAACTGCAGCGAATCACTAATGTATAGCACTCTATCGTGCTCTCAGCAGCATCTGCACCAACAGCTTTGTGATTTATATACGCCATCTAGCGTTACTTCAGCTCACTAACACATATGCAAGCTCATTTCTCCATACACTTCACTCTAAATCGCTCTAGTATCAGCAACTGTTGAAAATATAGAGAGCCACCTACCGTAACCTTAGCTCAATCACACATTTGCACGCTCATTGCTCATATTTTCTTCACAACAAATACTTCAACATTTATATGTATATATAAACATTTGCAGACATTAATGAATGCAACGAGTTTAAGGCATGCAACAGCAACGAACGTTGCATTAATACAAATGGCTCGTATCGTTGCGAGATTCTGCTGCAATGCCCCGCCGGTCTGAAGTCGACGACCGATGGCACCACTTGCATTGGTGAGTAAAGAAAACACACACAGCATGCATGCTCAATTCAAGCACACTCTCCCACCACCCAGACATTGACGAGTGCGAAACGGGCGATCACAACTGTGGGGACAATCAGTTGTGCCAGAATCGTCATGGTGGCTACATTTGTGCTTGTCCCGCCGGCCATCAGGTGTCGCGTCTGCCCGATGGCACCAACAGTTGTGCCGATATCGATGAGTGTGGCCAGAGTCAGGCGGTGTGTTCATTGAATGCAAATTGCTACAACACAATCGGTTCGTATTATTGTGAATGCAAGACGGGCTTTCAAAAGAAAGCGCATCACGCGCATCAAGCCGACAGTTGGCCCAATCATTCGCAGTGCTTCGATGTCGATGAGTGCCAATCAATACCAGGTTTGTGTCAACAGAAGTGCATTAATTTCTGGGGCGGCTATCGCTGTGCTTGCAATCCCGGCTACGAGCTGAGCGCCGATAATCGCACCTGCAACGATGTCGATGAGTGTGAAATGCACAAGGATTTCGATTACAAATTGTGCATGAGGTAAATATTTGACAGCTTCCAACTATTAACTGTTCAATGTTAATCCTGTTCACTGTTAAATTACAGCTTTTGCATTAACACTGCTGGCTCGTACCAGTGCTCATGTCCACGAGGCTACACTTTGAATGCCGATCAGAAAACCTGTCGTGATATCGATGAATGCGAAGCGAGCAGTCAACATCATGTGTGCACCGGGAGGGTGAGTAATCGCTGTAAGGTATATACAGTGTCTCAAAACTAGTTTGGAGCAGCATACTACTATACTACTACTACAAGTACTATTTTTGCAAGCTTAACTCTTTCTGTTAGCGTTCATGAAGCATCGTTTCTCTTTGATATCGGGTTTCATTGAAATTATTTTTGATTTTTAGCGTTTTACTTTTTCTTTCTTTTTTTATGTGTTTCTTTATTTATTTATGTTGATTCTTATTTATTTTTCAAAGAAAATTAATGCATTTACATTTAATTGAGCTGCAAATACTACTTATTTACATATTTTTAACATAAAAATAAAATATATAATTATTAATTTTAATATATATAATAATTACTAGTTATTTTTCATTATAATCTTTATTAATTTTAAAATTTAAAATGATCGATAAGCGATAACGATATTTTACATTTTCAAGAATGACATTTGCACAAATGTGCGTGGCAGCTACAAATGCACCACCATCAATTGTCTTCATGGCTATATCAACGATCCCGATCAAAAAAAGTAATATATATAATAAATGTATATAATAAATTTATATATTATAATATATCTGTATTTAATTACAGTCGCTGCCGGCAGAAAAGCAACTTTTGCGAGGGCGAAGAGTGTTATACAAAACCCTCGGCATATACTTACAATTTCATTACTTTCGTATCAAAATTAATGATACCACCCGAGGGGCGTACAATTTTTACTCTCCGTGGACCCATTTGGTATGATGATATCGATTTCGATCTAAAAGTAGCTCGAGTTCAAGCGGCAAGCAATGTGGAAAAAGCAACAGAGGCTTACTTTAAGTAAGAATTCAATTTCACTATCGATAAGTCATCAATATTTACCGATAATATCTATATTAATTTTTCAGCACTTTGAAGACGAAAAATCAAGTTGATTTGGTTTTAAAGCGCGCCTTGGAAGGACCACAGGATGTTGAGCTGGAATTGAGCATGACAGTGTTCACAAACGGCATGCCGCGCGGCAAAAGTGTTGCAAAACTCTTTCTCTTTGTCTCCCAATACACATTCTGAAATTATTTACAGTTCTAATATGTAAACAATTTTTAAACATTAATTAAATATTGTACGTTTTTATTTGAAAAGTAATTTATAATTCGGAATTTCACAGCCTTTGTAAAAAAACCTTTACCAACACTGGTTCAAGTGCACAAATTAATGGTAACTAAGAGGACAGATAAGATCGACCAGCTTAAGACCAAAACTAGCCAAAAATTGGAGCGAAATGCGCTGCAAAAATGATTGGGAATACCGCTACCCAATAATTCCGAACAAGTACGTCTTGAGAAATAAACCAAAAATACGGGTATTACGTACTGAATCCCAACGCCAGCATAACTGCCCGTAAACGCAACCAAATTAGACAAATTCTCGGTGAAAAAGGCAACACAAAACGGCGGCAAAATGGCTAAAAACGGCAAGAACAAGCGCACAAAAGAATTGTATGATTCCAAGCGAGACATGTCCAAAAATAAGGTTTGTAAATTATTCTTAAGTGTTATGGCAATCAAAGGATAACTAGTGGACAAGGTAAATACTGGAAAAAGTGATAAAAAGTAATCGATAACAATGAGCAGGCGCGATAACCAGCCATTGTGAACTAACTGATCGGGTAAGAAATTTAAGGTGTACAAATCCTGAACGTGCTCGAAGGCAAAAATGCCTGTTAAGGCCAAGATAATATAAAATGTACAAACGACTATATAATCGATGGATAATATGCTCGATACGGAGGATTTGGAGCGCAACGGGGCCAATAAGCCGGGCAGCGAATGATGGCACATAAAGGAATAAACGCAGGCGCCAAATAATGCAGGAATTGCATATATATTTGCGGCATTTGGATGTCCGCGTTTTCCTTCCGTCGCCAGCATTTTAATTGCTATGCAAATCATCAGTGCAAAGGCTGTAAGATATTAAACAAAATATATAAATAAATATTTATTATTAATATTAATTATTTACTTCATTAAAAACTCACCCAACCAGCGACAAATTGCCGTTAATATTTGCAAATATTTGGTTTTTTGTATGCCACAAAAGACAAGCGGTCCAAAAAACAACGTAAACCCGATTAAAATCAATCTGTAAATCATTTTACGAGATACTGTTGTTGTTTCTGACTGCGGCCAGCAGGCACGATTGTTATTACTCTCAAAATCACCAGGCAAATATATTGGACTCGTCTCCAATGATGAGAAATTTGAGCTATTTTTGTGCTCGTGATCGCTGTAAATAAATAAATATATATGAATATATTACATATATTAGATAAAGTTTACTACTAATTTAAATTATTTACATTTAAATTTGCTTAGTTTTTCCCCACTTTCCAATTTAAACACCGAAAGAAAAACGATAAAATCGATATTCGCAAATCGATAAAGCCACATATCTCCCCAAATTGTATGGCTACAGTCTTTCATTAATATAATTGCACAATTTACCAGATAACATCGCGTAAACTTCTCGTCACTGCAGCCGAATAGATGCTCAAATCGCCATACAAATAGATAATGAAGCACAAATAGAACAAAATCCGTCCGAAATCATTGAAAAACATTGTTGCCATTTCGCCCATTTCAAATTTGTGCGTGAGCTGATAATAATGAAATTCACCACTCTGTTGTATCGTCAATGGCATGGTTTCACAGTCAGTGTTGCCAAACTGTTGCTCGTCGTGCGATTCCGATGAATTCCGCCTGTGTCGCAGCGCTTGCAAATTCTGCCAACTTTTGATGGCATTTGCACAGGCCATCGCCTCAATGACATAAGTCACCGTTATATAGCTAATAACGGCAAGCAGCACTAGCAGCAACAGACTCAGGCACCAACCAGCCTTAGCGAAGGCAGAGGGCAGCGTTAAAGCGCCTGTTCCAACAATCAAATTGAATATGAAAACAAAGCCAACCTGTCGAAGAGCAAACGACACACCTTTATCAACACTGGCAAGCTCAATTAATGTTTTACAAATGTTTGATATTAAATTCGTGTGCACAATTAATTGTTATTGTATTATATATAATTGTATTTAAGTTACACGTTAAATATTTACCAAATTAGAATAGGAACCCGCATTGGTGGACGGAGAAATATTTCTTGCTGCTTGCATATTTACTTCTTTGTTATTATTATGACTAAATGCAGTGTGGCCGTTTGTTGAGAGACCATTAATACCTTAATAAAATGCTGTTAAATATTTAAAAATCTTATAATTGTTTTTAATTTAAATATAATATTAAACTTTGTTTTAAATATTAACTTTATTAATTTAATCTATTTTGTGCTACTTTTATTATTTTTATGTCGAGGGACTTTAGATATCATTAAATAAATATAACAAATATAATAAATAAAAATAACAATTAAAAAATTAACTTTTTAATATATTAAGTTAAAAAGTTAGTAAAACTTTTTTCTCATTTTATAACTTATTTATATATTGATTTAAATTTGTTTTTTTTTTTTAACTTGCACGGTCGAACTAAAAAACCCAGTGCACCTTGTGCCGAGCTCTCTTCCTACCTATTAATAATAAAATGGCCACAAATTTTTTAATTTTCCAGCCGTGTTATGTTAGAAATATAATTAAAACATAAATTAATTAACTATGATTAATCAATATGTGTGTTTTAATATATATATATATTTTAACAATTGGTAAACACCAAGCTTAATCGTTACATTTTTAATACATCCTCTCGCTTGGCACACTTAAAATTAAAAATACATAAATTAGAATTGCCAAACTGAAATGAAATGATTGATTATTGTGATTCCGTCCAATCATTGCTTAAACAGTTATTGCCTAAATCACAATCGTCAACAAATTCCACATGCGTAAATGGAAAATGGCCTTTCCTTCCATTGAGCTCCCCCTCCCACTGCCCATTGATATTCGTTTTGGTCACCTTGATAATATCGCCCACTTCTAGTTTTAATGCAGTCTTGTCGTATGCATTCGGTACACGCGATTGTTTGACACGAGCACGCGCTGGGAGCTTGCGCTGGAAAGGAAGAGAAGTGTTGGTAAATATAAATATAAATTTATATACGAATATAAATATATAGTCACATTATATAGCTTACGCACATTTAAATCGGTCCTTTTCAGGCTGCTAAATTGGCTGGTTGTTGTTACGAAAGCTGGTTCTGCATTGCTGCTACTGGAATTGTTGGAACGTGCAATGCAAGCGCTGATATTTAAACTAGCCGCTGACGTCTGTTCGATGCCTTCTTCATCCAACGAATCATCATACTGCAAAACCAAAACGAAATGAAAAGAGACGACACAAAATCGTCAAACTTGCATGATCAATTGGCTTATGCATCACCCAACTTGCATGGTCAGTTGGTCTGCTCGTTTATCAAACTTGCATGATCAGCTGGCCTGCTCGTTCATTTGCGTTGTTCTTTCATTTGGTTTATTCTCGTTCGATCATTGTTCACAACTACTTACACGCTGCACATACGGCACTGGAATCTGACCAATCAAACCGGTGGAATTGCGTGCTGTCCACCACTGATCCTCATCCTTGCGTATAATGGTTAAAATGTCGCCACGTTGAAAAGGCAAATCATCCTGATCCTAAATAAAAAGACAGCAATTAAAAAATTAACAATTAAATTAAATATTCAACATACGCTGCCCAGAAAATCAAATTTGCCAATGACTTTTTCGACTTTCTTCTGAGCTGGTCGCTTTAATGGCGTCGTATCCAAATAGTGCAGTGTGTAAAATGTTAACAATTTGGGTAAATTCTCAAATGATTGATCTCCGATGCGATAAACAATTTGTTCTTGCTGCTGCACCTTGTTAATAATATAATTGCTCACTTTTGTGTCCTCTCTGGGAATTAAGAATAAATAAATATAAATATTTTTATTTTATTCATTCATTTATTAATTTTGTACCTCACACAGAGCACGTAGTCGCCTTCGATTGAGTTGCTGTCGCGCACTAAAAAAACCCCGCGTTCTCTTTCATTCATTAAGATCTCCGTTGCATCTTGACGGGACATGGAGCCAAAGTACCAACTGTAAATAAAGTACATATACACACATAATATATGCATTTGTATTATGTATTATCAACAAGTCAACTACCTATTTTCGTATGTGTGTGTATTCCAACTGCACTTGAATAATAATCTACATACACACACACAAACACACACACCAGACTTATGCTAAAATATCCATTATTTTTCCTGGTTTTGTTTACCTGCTTCTGTCCGATACATCAAATGTATCCATTTTGATAATAATATGCTTAATTAATTACGTTGTTTGCAAATTTTTGTTGACCAACGCGAGCAAAGAAAACACTTAATTTTTTTTTCTTTGTGTATTCTCTTTTTAGTTCTCTTTATGGATGTGCATTTTGTATCGATGCTTGCCGACTATCGTTATTAAAGGCGATAATTATTTACTCGCTTGCTAGTGGACGAAAAATACATATTTAAATTATAAAAAATAGTCGAATGCAATTCACTTGGTAAAATACATATTTGTAATAAATATATAAATTAAAAAGTAGGAACGTAATAACTTGCATAAGAAAAGCACAAAACAATTTTATTTGTGCAATTTTAATTAATTCATTTGCAATTTAATGCGATAGTATCGCGTAACCTTGCAAATCTATCGCCACAGCGGTAATTAGTTCGTTTACCTATCGATATATTGAACGAACAGCGAGAAAAAAGCAGCAGCCGAAACGAGCAGAAACAAAATCGATACGTAGTTTTGTCGATGTTTTTGTTCATCTCTGATGGCTACGCCATTTTGTGTAAAAGAGAAAAATTTTGAGAAACATAATACAAAAAAGCAAAAACGCGTTTTCTTTGTGCAACTAATGCAATAAAATGTAATATTTGTAAAGTTAAAAAGTGTGTGATTGTGCTTATAAACGTATTTGAAAGGTACGCAAGCAGTTAAATACATATATACATATGTTCATCTAGTGCAAACCAGACCCAAAAAAAAATGCTGCTGCATACATTTGTGTGTGTGTGTGTGTGATATATGTATGTGTAGAAACTTGTTTGATGTAGATATACATGAGTGTGTATATTCAAAAATATATACATATATATGCATCAAACACACGAAAATTTTGTGTATAAAAATATATAAAAATTTATAATTGCATTTGCAAGCAATGCAAGATACATTTAAAGAACATGGATGTGAAATAAATATTAGAAGTGTAGGCGTATATATATTGGTATGTATTTGCGTATATATTATGTGTATATGTGCAATTGTTTATGGAGCTTTCTATATGTACATTTATGTGAGTGTGATTTATACTCAATTTACACATATACATATACATTAATACATTATTATTGGTTATCAAATATCTAATAAATACATAAAGGATTATTTTATAAGTCGCATATTGCGCAACTTTAAGTGCACTTGCCAACGACGAGTCTTCGATATGCGATATCCGACATTCGTTATTGCTTGTCGCAGCAGAGTACAAACAGAAAAATAAGAAGCCGTAAAACAATTGAAAAACTGGCAGCCGCCAATTGATCAAGTGCTGAAAACTGAAATATTATCGATACATTTTGAAATGCTTATAATAATAGTTACACTCATCGCTTGCTTTTATTTATTAAATACTATAAAAAATTACAACGAAAAACCGAAAGATTCAATTTAAAATATAAATTATAAATATATAATAATAATAAAAAAACAAAATTTAAAAGACGACCAATTTATCATAACTAAGTAGTATCAATAAATATTTGTTGTACACATATGCAATAATATTTACACTTATTATAACACTTAATATTTATATATAATTTGGTTTTATTTGTGTGTTTGCATACAATTCTTTAATTTATTAAAAACTCGGGAATAATTAAAACAAAATAAACTTGCAAATAGTAAAAAATAAATAAATAAATCAAATCGAAAACAAAATTAATACCTTATAATACTTAAATTACAAACAATAAAATATTCATTACATTAAAATTCTTTAATTTATTATTTTGTTATTTTATTTGTTTTTGTTAAGTAGATAGGGATTTCATAAAATATGGTAGTGAAATTTAAAGATCACTTTATAAATATTATCTTTTTACCAGGTAATAATAACACCTTTAATGACGCCCACATAATATTGGATTGTTAGCTGTCAGTTTGTCAAAATTAACTAATGCAACAATCGGATTAAAAAAAACACTAATAATAAGTGAACATTATGTCTACAATACATCGCCGCATTAAAGTTAAATTCCGCAATGCTGAACTGAAAATAAAAACTTATAACAAGCAAGGTAAGTAAAAGGTTTTAATAATATAAACAGTTAATATTTGTATAATTATAAGAAACAAAACAAAAGCATAAAAATATGAAAAATTAACAAAACAAATTAAAATATTAAAAATAAACTTAATATAAATAATAAGTAAATATTATACAAAATTGAGAAAATATTTAAAATAGATCAAATAGACAAATAAAATCTACAAAAAATACCGCTGCCGATTTGGACTCCTTAGACAAATGTATAAAATATACATAATAATAAAGTAGAAAGAATAAACAAAATATATAGAGTAAAAAAATTAATATGCCAAATAAATAAAAGGGACAAAATATATAATAAATAAATAATAGACAAAATAGGCAAACAAAATATGTATAATAAATGTATAATATAACAATTAGATCAAATATAATAATATTGTAACTTCCATTTTATTTCTTTTGCAGACAGTATTTTGAAATGTATTCACAGCAGCAGCAATTTCAATACCGATCACGATCTCGACCCGGATCGAGGAGTAAATGCTCTAAAGTCAACAACGACAGTTCAAACAGTATTAAAACGATGTTCTAAATACGTAACCAATCGAGATAAAATGCATTTAGCATACTTCAAAAATTGTCACTACCAAAAGAGAAATCGTACAAATTATAATGTGTTGCTTAGAGTACTTTTCACATTATTTTTGTACCTTAATTGCTCAACTCAAGCGATACTTGTGCAAAATATGGATGGAGTAGGAGTAGGAGGTCCTGATAGTGCCCTAAACAATACGGGATATCGAAATGGAGCAATTATCAAGGCAGTAAATGCGACACAAGGTCTGATGGGCAGCAGCTCCTCATCCTCATCATCTGTGGCAGCTGCGGCTAGCAGCGGTTATCTGGATAAACTGGACAATTTGGAGCGCAGTGTGGCAGCTGTCCTCATCAAGGTTGCCTATGGCACTACTTCAACGACCAAACGGAGCATACCCGATAACAGTTATGTTCTCGGTCTGACTACGGTGGCAACGCCACCCTTAACCACACTCAGGTAAGCAGAAGCGGAGCTTCGGACAGCATCTATTTAAAATGTAGCTAAGATAAGGTATATTATTCGAGTTTTGCGATTATCGATGACAATAAGCGCCAAAGACCTAGATGTATTAATTATCTATAAACTGTAGATATTCCGTCTGTTGTCGACTATCGATATTTATTAATATCAACAAAAGCCACATTTTTGAAGTTAAAGCTTTCCAGTTGATGTATTTAATATCAAGACTTATTATTGACCTGTAATCTGTTACAATTTTCCTAGTTTTGCAATTATCTATACTCATCGACAACACGAAAAACCACAGTTTAACAGATATAGATTTTCAATTGATATATTATCGAGCTGTAAGTTAGATCCTCTCCATTGATATTTAATATATCTTCTCATATTATTTATCTATAAACTGTAAAGATATCCCCCATTTTTCGATTATCGACACTTATCGATAGCACAAATAGCTACAATTTCACAGGTAGAGTCCCAAATTGATCTATCTATATATATATATATATATATAATATATTTAGATACCAATCGGCGCATCAGCCGCAACACAACGCTGGTCGCCATCGCACCTACGAGCTGGACTTGGAGCGAGATCATGCGTTGCCCACCTCAGCGCCCAACGCTGACATACTCAAGAGCAACAATAATCCAACGTATCCGAATCCGAATCGTCATCATAGCAGCAGCAGTCACGAACGCGAACGAGAGCGAGAAAGGGACAGAGAACGACAACGGCACACAATGCTGCAATACAATTCAACGCCAATGCCCTCAAGTAATTATTATCGATGAGAACTAATGTACTTTATAATATTAACCATATATATTTTTGTGTAGTACCAAACTTGTTGAAGAAATCCAACGGACAGCCGACGATACCCATGTATCCTGGTGATATACCCTCCTATTCGCCGCCATCGAGATCTTTTTTTACGCCACCGCTGCCGCCAGAATATCAAAATCCATTCGCGGATAAGCCTACATTGCGTGGCACGAATAATGAGGGTATTATATCGAATACGGCGGCATTTAATAATCGTAGACCCATACCGCCGCCAAGTCTAATGCCCGGGCATGAAAGGATTCCGTTTAGACCGCCGGACTTGGCGGCTTCTATAGGAAATACGGCAGAGGCAGGAACTAATACTAATTCCGGCTTAAATGAGACATATTTCGAGACCAAAAAGCCTGTGGAACGCAAAAAAGCGCTTAATACCCCCTCGCGCAATGAGGCCACCACAATGGAGGCCAGCGAAAGAGATACGAGCAATAATAATAACAATGAGCAAAAGTTGTCCATGGAGACGAGCAACAAGGAGGCAAACAAGCGACAGGAAGTGTTGCCAAATATACGCCGTATTTTGGGGTCGAATGGCAAAAAGGGCGATATACCTGCCGTATTGTTGAGGCAAGTGACTCAAAAGCCCAATAATTATGCACAGGCGCCGGCAGCGCCAATTGTGGCAGTGGCAACACAAGCGAATGACAGTGGCAATAATAATGCAGCTGGCAACAACAACAATAATAATAATAATAATAATAATAATAATAATGCGGAATCCTCCAGTCCAAATATTAATAAGAGCCGGCAACAATTGGAGGCAGCCACAAATAATAATCTGTCCTCCACTACAACAACCACGTCATCATCGTCAACAACAACTCCGGCGGCGGCAGCAGCAGCAATTGGTGAGGCAGCTGCCACAAGTTTCACTTCAAGTGTTAAGCCCAACTTGCCACCAAATGTGGAAAGAACTGGTGGCAACATTTTAAATGTTTCCCATGTCACCTGGACTTGGGCTTGGAATATACACATTTATCTGTCGGTTGTCCTTTTTACCATCCTGGCTGTTTATTCGCTCTACAAATTGGTCACATTCAACAAATTGACGCATCTATTTGCACAGTCCTATTTCGTATATATCCATCTGATTTTGATTGCGATCTGTGTGATGCGAATTATTTATTTGTGTGTCGATGCTTATAATATTCATAGCACATTTCCCATTTTCGCCGGAGAACTTTTACTCAATTTGCCAGCGACTTTGTTGACGGTTGCTTTTGCTGTTTTAATATTATTTTTATTTCTAAAATCGCTCAATCATAAAAATAATCGTTATTCGGCGCTGGTGCGTCCCTTGACGGTTGTGGTTGGCTGTGGCGTCCATTTGGTTTTGTGCATCACGTTGCACTACGTCGAGTCATATACGTTACACAATCATCACATGTACTTTCAGCAGCAGCAGCAACAGCAGTTTCTTCGTCGCCAGCAACAGTTGCAGCTGCAACAACTGCAACAGCAAAATTTTCAACTGCAACAGCAGCAACAGCAACAGTTGCCCGCTGCTAATCCGGCGCCTCCCCCCAGGGTACTCTCCCTCATCTGTCAGATTATCTACATATTTATCTGTCTTAGCCTAGGCCTGCTTTATCTTTATCTTTATCGTATACTCAAGCGCATTCTGAAAAGTAAATCTCAGAATTACATTCATGGTTATCAGAATCTTTCCTACGCCATCCACATAACCATTGCTAGCGCTTTACTTTTTGTGCTGTTGGCAACCCTGCAAATTTTTGGCGCCATTTGCATTTCGACAACGCGTCCTTTGATCCTGAATCAAGCCTCTGATTTGAATTGGCTCCAATGGGGCTATCAATTCTCCTTGCGTCTCATCGAAATTGCCATTATTACGCTAATTTCTTGGGTTACAGGTCTAAAAACGAGCGTTGGCAATAATCAGGGCAATAATCAGGGCGGGGTTGCGTTAAACGGTGATGTGCGTGCTACAAATAATTTGGGTCTGTCCGAACGAGAGAAACACAATCAGCAACAGCATCCATCCCAGCATCCACAACATACACAACATTCTCAACATTCGAATGTGGCCAATTTTTTTCTGCCCTGCACGTCGAGTTCGAGTCAGGAGCAATTTGACACGGATTATCCTGCCGTGTGCAATGCGAACACAAACCTGCACACGTACACAATGCGTACGGGTAAATTGATTTACGATGATAGCTATGCATTGAATTCCCTGACAACAAACGGAGCAACAACAGCCGGAGCAGCTGCAACAAATACCATACCAGCCGGAATCATTACGGATTATCAGCTGCAGCCGGAGCCTATGTATCAGCGGCCCTACGACACGGGCTCCATGAGGAATCAAAGCCACAATCAGGAGTATAACAGCGCACGCTATCATCACCATCATCATCATCAGCTACGGCCAGCGACTACGGCGTATTTGGGCAGTGATTATTTGACGGACGGCACCGTTGATCATTATGAGAATCCCAATTTTGATTTGCGTGCCACAACAACAACAACAACGACGCTACATAAGCTTGCCAGTTCCGGTTCGGCGTCCGCATCGGCTTCCGCGTCAAATTCCGGCTCTGGTTCGGGTTCCGGTTCGAATTCCGGTTCGTCACAGCAACAGATGTTGCTGCTGCAAAGCGATAGTTGCTATTCTGAACCGTTGCACGAACCAAATTCTGGCTATGAATTCAACAATTTCGAACGACCCGTATTTAAAGAGGAAAGAGCAGTAGAAAATGCAGGAGTCGTAGTCGGAACTGTGCACAAGTTGCAAAAGTGCCGCAAACCGGAACTAGAACCGGAACGTCGCAGCTCAAATTCAACGACAAATTCTTGCGGCTCAACGTCTACGGCGGGTTTGCGGTATCCGGGTTATAATTCCTACGAAAGAGGAGGTAATCATTATAATAATAATGGAGTACGGAAAAGTGGCACGTTGAGCAACATAGTCAACGGTTCCACAACAGCTCAGACTACGGCTGCAACTACGGCTCCAACTTCGGCAAATCGAGGACTGCGTTTAAATGGTGCTCAAACTTTGGCGCATGCGGAGAGAACGCATTATTATCAACAAAGGAGACAACAAAATCCGGCAAATTTTGTAAATCGCGCTGATTACGAATTAAACAACACTGATAGAGATCAAACAGTTTTAGTTAACAAACAACAATTACAGCTGCAACAACAACAATACAACAATCAACGCAATTCTGATGCGGAAGATGAAGAGGAGGAGGAGGAAGACGCAGCAGAAGAAGATGGAGAAGCAGAAGATGGAGATGAAGAAGAGGAAGACGACGATTTAATGATTGGCGGCTGCAATGTGGAGTGCACCAATTTAATTAATAGCTCGGAGCATTTTGATAACAATTGTAGTTTAACAAATAATGTTTGTCATATGCAAACTAAGCAGAAATTAGCCAAATTTCAACAGCAATCGGAGGAAACAGCACCAAGCGCCCTCCAGCAGCGAGTAACGGCAACATCGGGTGGAGCTGCAAGCTCGAAAGCAAAAGGAGCAGCAGCGAACGCAAAAGGAGCATCATCCAACAAAAAAGGAGCAGCAAGCTCAAACGCAAAGGCAGCATCGAACGCAAAGGGAGCAATCGCGGCCATTGCTGATATTCACAGTAAGAAACAGCAGCAGCAACCAAATCGCAATGCCTTAACGCAAATTTGCAGCAATAATATTAACGGCATCGATTGCTAAGCCAGCTATAAATATATACATATAAATTATAAATTTGCCGTCGCTTGCTGTTGCCACACACACACAATTTTTTGTAGTTAATTCGCCACTTTCTACTCTCTTCAAACTTGTGATATACATATATATATATATATATATATATATATATATATATATATATATATAAAAATAAAATACATACATTCACACACACACTATGTAAAAAAAAGAAGCAGCAGAAAATTTTAGTATTCAAAACTCGAATAATTATTATTAAAATCATATTTATATATATATATATATATATATATATATACATATGCATATACATATACATATTAATCTATATGTTTTGTATATATTGTAATATGGTTTGCGAAATGGCGCAAATTGAGTACAAACACATGCACACCCACACAAATACATATATTACTGCTTAGTTTAAATTATACAAACACACACACAAGCCGAACTTTAGCTTATAACAGTTTTTGGCAGCTTTCCCTCACACAGTTTAGGAGAGATTAATATTTATATATATCTGTTACTTAACGTGCATCAAATATGTGTAACTGTTAATTGTAGGCAGTAAACACACATTTCATTTTTATATACTTATATTACGTACACATATGCACACGTACAGTAAGTCCAGAAAATGCATTGACTTGGGGGAAAAAATATTTTCTAACGTTTGCAAAAAAAATGTAATTTATTATTGGCTTTTAATTATTTTTCTACTATTAAATGGATTTCTCCAAAATATTTAACAATAAAATTAGCAAGATTTATATATTTAATTAATTGTGTAATTTTAAAAACTAAAATTATCCACTTTTGTGGACTGTCCAGAAAGTGATTTGACAATGGAAATTTATGGGATTTTGTAAATTTAGCCACCAGATTGGGGAAAGGTAATCTAAAAAATCTATTAGAGGATATCTTAAGCAACATAACGCTGTCAATGAGTAACATATAAAGAGCCACCTGCTTAATTGACAAATGGGGTGTCACGGAAAAATCAAATGTTTCAATAATTAGTACTGAAAAGCATGTACCCAAATGCAAATACCTATAATTGGCCGCGTGGCTCATTTAACGTGTCTTCGTTGATACCGTTATGTTCCTATAGCTATCCTCTAATGGATCTGCTCCAAATTTTGGGGATTACCTTCTCGTATCCTTAATAATACCACTTAATATCTGCCTACATTATTCCGAGCACATCCACTTAATGTGTCTGCCCCCAAAGTTTTCAAGTCATTGATGGGAAATGATTCCCTTACAGCTGGGCAAGAAGTACAGACATCAATAAATTCGAAAATCGATCAGTTTCCCAATCTGGGGGCTATAATATACCAACGCGAATTTCAATAGCTTATCTTTTTTTTTTTTTTTAAATCGTTAATTTCTAACGGGATCGGCCGAAAAGGGTATTACAAAATTGTAAACAGCCGTTGTCAAAACAGTCCAAAAAATTGATAATTTTGGTTTTTAAAATTTCATAATTAATTAAATAAATGAATCTTGTTAATTTTAATGTATTAATAATAATAATATTTTAGAGAAATCCATTTAATAGTAGAAAAATAAGAAAATAATTAAAAGTCGATAAAAAAAACATTTTTTTGCAAAAGAAGTTGGAAAATAATTTTTGTTCCTACGTCAAAACATCTGGACTTAATGTAAATATTTATTAAAAACAAATTAGACACAGCAAAGAGAAAATTAATAGTAATAATATACCAGATTTGCAAATGTATTTTTAAATTATTTGAAAAGCTTAAATACTTATTTTGTATCTTATTATTTTTGTACAGTTTTTGTTAATATTTTATTAAATTTGTTCTTTACAATTTCACCTTTAAATCTGTTAAAAATTGAGTTGCCATTTTGCGCCCCACAATTTTTAGAATTATTAACTAAAAATAAAAGACGAAAAAATCGTTAAATGATTAAAATTAAATATTTATGACTTAAACTAAAAAAAAAAACAAGTTGAAACCCGTCTGGCTTCAAAGCGTCCATTTCAACATTAAATTAATAAAAAAAAAAGGAACACATTGCTACAAAAAAATATATAACTGTAAAATAACTCAAATACGAATACACTATATTGTATAGAATTGAAGTATAAAACCATTGCTTTTGAAAAAAATAGTGTATAAAAAAATCACACATAATGTTAAAATTCTTAATGCGTAAATAGTACTGATTAGATAAGGCTTTTTGCATTTTTAATGTAAAATTAAATCGATTATATAAATATATATATTCATAGATTTAACAATTATATAGGGCTTTTAAGGATGATTTAAGTATCCTCGATTTACGAATAAATATTTCTACTAATAAAAAAAATGAAAAAACAAAAGAAAAAAAAATAAAAATCATAAGCAAATTAAATTAAATTATAATATATATATATATATATATATATATATATTGATTTAACTATGCGCACTGCACACATTATATATATATATAATATATATGAACACAATACATTTTTACCATATACGATAATAATAATAATAAAAAGCAAAAAGGAATTCCCCTATCATTATAAAAAAAAACAAAATTAAAGAGAAATATGTAAACATATTAATTGTATAACTGTGCGTGAATATGAAACACAATTACTCTTATAATAAAATAACTAAATTACTAAATTTAAAAAAAAATTAAATACGAAACTTGTTTATTTTATTGATATCTTTGCTAGGAAATGAATCGAACACAAAAATTGGTTTCGAATTAGACAACACTGGAATTCTTAATTGAGACTAGACCACAAATAAACAAGTAAGATGCTGTAGTCGAGTTGGCTCGACTACGATATACCCTTAACCCAGTTGTTAAATATATTTTAGTTTTATTGGCAAATTTCCCTTTAAAATGATTTGCACTCAAATGTTCAGTTCTGCAAGTGCATTTCTTACAGAGTATTTTTGCTCACAAGCATATATGTACATACATACATATAGACATACATACGTACACGAAACAGTACTTATCGGGGTTTTGCAGAATACACACAAATATATTGACGCTAGCGTCGATTATCATGCCATCTCTTTCTCACACATGCGCTCACCTATTTATATGATAATGAGATCAATATGAGAATATATTTTCGACTATAACTGGTGTTTTTTGTCCGATCTTAATGAAATAATATGTATATGTATGTTATGTATAAATTAGAAGCCTCTGCCTCTTAAATTGTGGAATTTATTGCTGTCGGAAATCTTAATGTATCGATAATTCCGAAACTGAGGCAGTTATCGATAAAATAAAGCAAATTTGATTTGCACATGCTAGCTCTTATAGTTTCTGAGATCCGCATGTTCATACAGACGGACGGACAGACAGACAGACGGACAGGGCTATATCGTCTCGGCTGTTGATCCTGATCAAGAATATATATACTTTATGGGGTCGGAGATGCTTTCTTCTGTCTGTTACATACATTTTCACAAAACCATTATACCCTTTTTACTCATTTTTAATGGGTTAAGGGTATACAAATAATGAGAACAAGCTGTCGATATATTCTTGAGATATTTAATATTACAAGTTAAACAATACTGACATTTTTTTTATTGAATTTGATCCACAACCAAAAAACAAAAGAAATAAAACATGCTGCCGATATCATTGATCGATAACTCTTCGCTACCTCAAATTCCCGTTAAGATCCATTAAAGCCGCATGTATTCGAAACAGGCTGTCGATATAATTGATCGATAACTATTCGCTAACCAAAATGCCATTAAGATCCATTAAAGCCGCATGTATTCGAAAATGAAGGCGAGATTCCAAAGCATATTTCGAATACTTTTTTCTAAAAAAGAGAACAAAATAATTGGGATAGATTGATTGTTGGATTGATTGATTGATTGACTTACTTGGTGTCCTGCAGCATGGCTATGGCCAAAGTTGGATTATCGGAGGCTTGGCAAAGGGCAGCTTCCACACAGGCATAGGGTATAATAAACTGATCCTCCACAATGCCCACTTGGGCAATGCACTCACGCAAGTCCCTGAAAAAATTAGTATATTAATTACAGGGTATATTTAGCTGCGGGCAGAATAATAGCAACACTGGCACAAGGCTTCATGAAAAAGGAGGATTCTTTTGTCTTTTGTTTTACGAAAGAATGTCAGTTATTATTTCTAATTTTAATACTAATAATACAACTTTTTGGTACTTAAAATGTAAAAATTAATGTTAGTTTTGTTCTTATTATTAAAATAAATATTAATGCAATAACAATATTAAAAATTAACATTTAAATAATTAGCAAACCTAGGCAAAGTGTGCTATTATTTTTTATATATTTATTATTATTATATATATATGTATATATATATATACTCACTGCAAAGCCAACCCCGATTTGCCCATTTGAACATAGCAGGCTCCACGCAGCAGCAAACATAGAGCGCGATTATCGGCATGGTTGAGATTATTAACTGATTGATGCCGAGTTAAATCGATCAATTCCTTGTCGATAATTTGAAGAATGCCATCGGCCAGCTGATAATCATTGCCGAGGAACTTAAACATATTCCACAAATACATCAGCTCGATGAGGGGCAGGACAAGTCTCTGACCTTGGCTCTGATAGCGCTCGGCTCGCTTCGCCATAAATTTCTCCATCGGCAGCGATTTGCCAGCGATGCGTTGCCGACTCGCAGGCACCTCCAACATCAGTATAGATATACTCCTCAGGTGATCTTCTGTTCTTGGTGAGGACATCAGCTTAATGACTGCCAATTGATAGGCGTAGATGGCCCTTGACCAATTACTCTGCTCAAGTAACTGGGTGGCATAGAATTGAGCATTGTCCCAGTTCTGTTGCATGCAACTCAGCCAGAGCAGCTCCCAGTAGCTCAGGTAATGAAATTGTGGCCACGCATCTTGAGATTTCCACGATCTAATGTACCAAGACTCTGCTGCTCGCAGATTGCCCTTGCACAGCTCAACGCGTCCCTTGAAGAAGAGCATCCAGACACCATTTGGATATTTTGCTATCTGTCCACTCAACATCTCGTCGCATTGCTTGAGATTGGCTGGCGTCTGACGATTGCTGAGCATCGGCACAACCATCAAATGATAACCGAGAAGGGATAATGCGCACAGGATCTGACGTAGACCGTTCTCCTGGTAGCCAGCACGCAAATCATTTAGGCCATCAATCTGAGAAGTTGGAAGAGATTATTTTGGTTAGTATTGCTACTTATTTAACTCTTTTTAATTACTAAGTAATTACAATGTAACTATTCATCCTAATCGATTAATTTCCAATTAATTACTTGGTAATTACCATGTAACTATCAATTTGATTTGAGTATTAATTGCTAATTAATTAATATTTAATTGATATGCAATTGCAAGCCTAATTTGAGCATTAAATACCATTTAAATACTAAATAATTATTCACCCTATTCGAGGAAAATCCAATGAATTGCAGCAGTTTAGTGATCCGTACGGGCAACATGGATATCATCAGGTTAAAAGTACCAATGCCCATGTGGACTCCGCTATTAAAATGGTTCCTCAGCCCGGCGGAGTTCGCCTCCCATTTGCGATGCTTCATTATCTGGGCGCAGAGTCTGTAATTAATGAATGCCTTTCAATGATCAGCTGGACCAACCACAAAGTTCCTAGTCTCGCTACCTGTAACAATTGAAGCATTGTCGCACTTGGAGGCTGCCCCGGATCAGGCCGCTGAGATTCTCGTCCTCGATGAAGGTCAGCAAGGCGCTAAGCAATAGTGCCTCCGCCAAACAGAGTTCCGCATGACATTCCAGATCGGTGAGTAGATTGAAGTTTTTCTGCAAGTATCGATACTTTTATTATTGATATTCTATTATTATTATTTTTATTCATTTTCCATTACAATTTTTTTAAATTAGACTTTACTTATTCTTTATTTATTATTAACTTATTTGTATACTTTTTATACCATTGCATTTGTAAGTTGAATTTAAATTGTATTATTCTTTTCTTTTTATACTTTGATACCGAAGGTATACGGTATATTGAGTTTGTGAAATGTCCGTCATGCTGTCTGTCCGTCTGTATGAATGCGCGTTTATCCGACACCCTTAGAGTTAGAGACTTGAAACTTGAAATATATACTGGAAAGTACCCTCAAAAGTTAAAGTGTCAAGTTTTTAGTCCTACGTCCAGAAAATCGATTTTCGCAAATCGATAAAGACACAAATCTGCCACAATATTATGCATACAGTCCCCAATTTTGTTTGGTAGGTTGTTGGCGATGTCCTTCTTGGCTGCACACAACTTATGGTATCATAGTATTTCGCTGCCAGTTACGTCCGAATGCAACGTTCTCTTTTGTATTTAATTATTTTTATATTTAATTTTGTTATTTACTTTAAATATTATTTAATTTGTAATTTTAATTTTAAATTGTTATATATTATTATTTTTATTAAAACCTGGACCATTTCTAGCAAATATTAAATATAAATGCCTTTTTGAAAGTGCTGCCAATGTATTCCGTTAATGTGCTCTTTTTTCTGAATCGGTGGCAGAGTTCAACGCATTTCTTTAGCTGCGCGGAGGCCTCATCGATGTGTTCGAAGGTGAGAACAGCTTCGAGAAATGCGAAGACAGCGTTGCCCATCGAGTGATAGAGGCTCGAATGGGCAAAGGGTCGCAACAGATTGCGAGCCTCTTCGAACTTGTTGTCAAAGAAATAATTGATGGCAAGTTGCGCCTCCTCCAACGAAGTACTTAAGTCCATTTCCAAAGGACTTGTCTCCAACTGCTCCGAGCAGGCGTCGTAAAACTCATCGGAGGAGTCCGTTTTATCAGAGTCCTCCATGTTGAATGCTAAATAATAAATAAATATAAGTATACGTAGAAGTGTGAGTATAAGTGTATGTGTGAATATGTAGTTATAATCGAACATGTTCGATCAGCCCACTACGTTTGATCACGAATCCGTTGCGAAGGACGCAACAAACATAGCGCCGTCTTTTTTCCACGCCTCCTGCGAGCCGCGCTTAACGGATATTTACGGTTATGCGTTATAAAAATACGTATGTACATATGCATGTATGTGTGTATATCGAATTAATAAATAGCCGGCTTTGCTCGGAAACACTTTGTGCATATATGTATGCATATTTATATTAATTATAAAAATATACCATGTGCAGACATATGAAAATACCGGTTTCTTTTTAAAAAAAATAAATTAAATGAATAAATTTATATTTGTACAGCTGCAGTATCAAAAGCTAACTGAACCTTTGAATCACAAATTTAAGTGGAAAAGCCAGATATAAAATCACACACATCATACACATATAAGTATATACATATACATATACACACTCATGCAAGCTACATGTTGATTTAGTTGAGTTGCTTTGATTCCGGTCCAAGGCTTTATATCTACATATATACATATACATCTATATATTCATTTGCTAAATAAATATATAAATTTAAAAATTTTGTATGTGCTTTTGCTTCTTCTTTATTTTCGTTGCTTATTGGACTTCAATTAAATGTTTCATATCAATACACATACACCTAGTCACATATGATTATTTGTTTGTGTGTATTTTGGTTGTAGCAGCGAGCAAAAAGAAAAGCTGAAAAACTAAGCTCGTGCAAATAGTGCAAATGTATTAGTAGCAGCAGCAGCAGCAGCAGCAGCCGCGGCAGTAGCAGCAGCAGACAAACATTAAGCTTTAAGCTCTCGCGTTGTTCGGTCGTGTTTTTTTATTGCGTTGCCCAGAATATTATTGTAAACTAGTTTTATATTGATTGTTTACTTGTTTTGTTTTTGGTTACTTGTATGTTTATTAATGCTGTATATATTTCGTTAAATCTGCAGTTGTCAATTAAATCGGTTTGGCTTTATCTTTTTATCTACAAACTGCGCGTTGTTATTCGTCAGTAGCTTTTCGTAATAAAGTATTTTGTAATCAAGGGAATACGAAGAAGACGTGTGGAAACAAAGCGCATAACAAACTCCAACACAAGAAAGCACAACACACACAAACGCAAAACGTCACTCACAATACATATGCATGTGCGAAGAACAATCAGCTGTGCGAGCACGACAAAAAGCTGACAGCTGTATGTTGTGCAGCTCACATTAAAAAACAAAACGTGAATATTTTATAATAATAATTATTACAAAAGTCTACAAGTAATAAAAAAAAACATTCTTAATAATTATTTTGAAAGTTAAAAACCTGTTTAGCTCTAATTAATTGCGTACAGAGTACAAAACTGATGTACTTGACCCTTAAACGTCTAAGCAATTTGTGTTTTCTAGTTTCAAAGTTCAATTTTTACTTTAGTTTGACATAAACCCAATTTTAATCGACTTCCGTTGGCTAATCGCTGAAATATGTGCTCTTTGTTCCTAAGCGCCTTTGTTTATTTTCTGTATCGATGGTTTAATTATAATGTGATCACACACACACATACAGGGACAAAATAATAACTCTGCCGCCTATTAAAATATATATGTATATTATCTTCATATTTGTTGTTTCTTAAATTCTTTCGTGCTGTCTTGAGAACGCAACTCTTTTGACACCCTTAGAGATAGAGATTTGAAACTTGGAACATATACTTAAAGAGCTCCGAATAGATAAAGTGTCAAGGTTGGAGTTCTACGTCCACTAGGGAGCTAAAAAGTCGATAAAATCGATTTTCGCAAATCGATAAAGCCACATATCTCCCACAATTTTATGGATACAGTCACCAATTTTGGTTGGTAGGTTCTTAACGATGTTCTTCAAAGATCGGCATATGCCACGCCCACCTCCGAAGCCCCAATCCCCCCTGTCGGTTATTTCGTTAGTTTTATTAAAATGCCTATCAATCAAAGTAAATTTGATAAGCAAATTAATAAATTAAAGCTTAAAAATAAAAAAAAACAATTATAAAATAAATTAAAGTATGATTAAATTGAAGTACAATATATATCATTCTTATATATTTTTTCAATATCAATTATTCTTTTAATTGGAATTACAAATTCTTAAATAAAATAATAAAATAAAGAATAAATAAATAATATAATAAATTCAAAATTCTAATTCTTTTACACATCAATTTATTGTTTTTATACTATTATACCAAAAAGGTATAATAGTATATTGGTTTTGTGCAATGTCCGTCATGCTGTCCGTCCGTATGAACGCGCGTTCCTCCGACACCCTTAGAGATAGAGACTTGAAACTTGGAACATATACTGGAAAGTACTCTCAAAAGTTAAAGTGTCAAGGTTGTAGTCCTACGTCCACTTGGGAGCTAGAAAATCGATAAATTCGATTTTAGCAAATCGATAAATCTCCATATCTCCTACAATTTAAAGGATACAGTCACCAATTTTGGTTGGTAGGTTGTTGGCGAGGTCCTTAAAAGATCGGCCTATGCCACGCCCCCGTCACCCCCGCCCTTAAAATTTTCAAATGGCTATATCTTCCGCAGTTTTTGAGTATGGAACGCAGCTTAGAACCGATAACAAATTTGTGGTGTCACGCCCACACCTGCGCCAATAATCGACAATTCCGATTGTAAATCGATAACTCCGTATATCTCCGAAAATTTTAAAGATAGAGTTACCAAACTTGGAAGGTAATTTGCTGGTAACCTCCTCCAAGGATTGTCATATCAATTTTTGGACCACGCCCACATCCGCCCACATAAAACGATAAATGTCTGTATCTCCCGCAATTTAAGAGTTACAGCTACCAAACTTAGAAGGTATATTACTAAGATCGAACTCCAAAATTTGTTGGTCCACGCCCACTCTCTCCCCCAAAACCGATAAACGCCCATATCCCCCTCAATTCAAGTATTTCTTAACTGTACACAAATTAAGGTATAATAGTATTTCGCTGTTGGTTACGTGCGACTGCAACGTTCTATCTTGTTTAATTTAAATTTGTATCCGAAAATAACCGTAGAATGCTGAAAATATACTTTTTACAGCTATTTTTCTGCGTTTCCTGCAACTAATCTAATCCAAAATAAAAAATATACATTATCAATTGGATTGATTGTGGCAATCTTAGTTTACAAATATGCAGCACTTATCGAAAGTATTGGTAAAAACCCTTAGTTACTACAAAAAAAACTTGATCGTGAAAAATAGCATGTGCTATTTTCAGAAGGGAGAAATATGAGTATTAACTGATTAAAGCTCTTAACCATTATTTAATTTCGAGCAGTGTCGGTAAAGTCGATTAAATGATTAAGCGATTGAACTTTGCTTTACAGCAATTTAGGTGCTCGAAAGTGTTGAGTACGCTTTGATTACATAACAACACTGGTTCTGCTCTGGATCTCTTAAATTTTTACTTGGCCCAGTCAATTGATATTTGTCCGTTCTAGTCGAATGACGACTCTTTTGTTTTAATTCCGTACTTACCGTTTACCAGTATTTTCTATTTGTAATTATATAATAAGATAATCTTGCAATAAATATCAATATACGTTTATTGGATATGATTTCTTAAAATAATAAATAATATATTAATAAAAATAATATTTAACAAATAAAATAAACAATAGTGTTTAATATCAATTAATATTACTAAATAAATTTTAATAATAGCAATAAAAACAAATAATACTCAAAATGGTATTTAATATCAATAATAAACTCAATTTCATGTCTTAAATTGAATAGTTTTCTTTTACTTGCTGAGTGAAGTATTTATTTATTGAGTATCAATAAATAATACAAAAATAATAATAATAATACTATTCAATACTACTTAATAATAAATAATAATATATATCATATATTTGTATTCCATTTCATATATAATAGATTTATTTATTTTCATTTCTTTACTTGCAGTTCAAATTCTGAACTAAAGGATTGTACTTAAATGCACATTTGTTATTAAAATAAAATACACATTAAACACACATACATATATAAATACAAAAGTGAAACTCACCTAAATATGACAGTATTGTCAAAGTATGTGGACCGCATTGCCGAAAAGTATGAACAGTGTGGATTGCCCAAGCAGGCGTTTAGCTATGCGCTGGTGGGAACCGCTCTATTTGCATTAACCGTTAAGGTAACTGTTCCCTACATACGAAATGCAGCACAAAACGGAAAGAACGAAGATGGGAAGAGGAGGAGAGACAATAAAGGAGGCGGGGCCGGGTCACTTACCCCAACCGAAATCGATGAGGATTTAAAATTGGCTGAAGCGGAAAAATTGCTGGTCGAACAGCAAGCGAAAAATAAAAAACTGCTCGAACCCGGTTTGAATCGGGAATTTCTCAAGCAACTTGGCATGCTTGTCCAAATAATGATACCACAAAAGTTTTGCTACGAGACCGGGCTGTTAACCGTGCACACCCTGTGCCTCATTTCGCGCACCTTCCTCAGCATTTATGTGGCGGCGCTAGAGGGCGCTATCGTCAAGTTTATCGTTCGCAAGGATGTTAAGCAATTTGCCCTCGTCCTCCTCAAATGGTTTGGTATCGCCATACCAGCTACCTTTGTTAATTCCATGATTCGTTTCCTGGAGAGCAAGTTGGCGTTGGCATTTCGGTAAGTATGAATTTTATTTAATTTAATTATATAAAATGTTATTTATAGAACTATTCATATTACATATTATTTCTAGAACACGACTGGTGCGTCATTCGTATCGTTTGTATTTCAAAAATCAAAACTACTATCGCGTATCGAATTTAGATGGCAGAATTGAAAACGCTGATCACAGGTGCGTAAATCTATATCTAAATCCATATCTATTTCTATATATATATATACATATATATTTATCTATGTGCTTATATTTTTTAGACTTACCGAGGACATTTCGGTGTTTGCCAGCTCTGTGGCCCATTTGTATAGCAGTTTGACAAAACCCTGTTTCGATCTGATGCTAATTGGCTTGGCTCTGATGCGATCCTCCCAAAGAATGAAGGCCAACGTTTTATTAGGCACTTATTGTTAATGCTCGTCTTATGCTTTTTTTAATAATTGTTTTTCGTTTCTCTCAAAGGACCCGCCCTCTCTGTTAGTGTTATTGCGCTTACGGCACACATCTTACGGATTGTCTCACCCAAATTTGGACAGTTGGTCTCCGAGGAGGCGAATCGGTATGGCTACCTGCGGCACATTCATTCCCGGATCATTACAAATGCCGAGGAAATCGCCTTTTACGGCGGACACAAGGTATATATATATATATATTTAAACCTAAGATAAGATAGATAATACTAAAATAATAGAGTGCAATTGCAGTCCAAACTACATAATTTATTTATATATATATTTATGCATGTAATTGTACATTTATTAATTATTTTTAATTCCATTTTTGACCAGGTTGAGCTGCAGCAGCTGCGCCAGGCCTACAATCGTCTGGTGAACCAAATGAATTCAATATTTAGCCAGAAATTGTGGTTCATAATGCTCGAGCAGTTCTTCATGAAGTACGTGTGGTCTGGCACGGGCATGGTCATGGTATCCCTGCCAATTCTAACAGGTGCAGCTGTAAATAGCAGCAGTAACAATAACAGTAACAGTAACAGTAACAGTAGCAGTAACAGCAACGATTCCAGTGTTAGCGAACGCACTCAATATTTAACAACAGCGCGAAATTTGCTGATTTCAGCAGCAGATGCAATTGAAAGATTGATGTCGTCGTATAAGGAAATTGTTGCGCTCGCAGGATACACATACCGTGTCGCTGGCATGTTGGATGTTCTTGAGGAAACAGCGCAGGGCATTTACAGCAAGGCAACTGTTGTCGAGAATAATGATGAAATGAATGGAATTATTGAGTTTAAAGACGGTAAACCAATTGCCAAAGGTCGCATTATTTACACAGATGATTCGGGGCAATCTTCGCATATGATAAGTTTGCGTGCGGTGCCTGTGGTGACACCCAACTGTGATATTGTTGTGCCAAGCCTGTCCTTAACAATCGAACCAGGCGTTCATCTTCTAATTACGGGTCCCAATGGCTGTGGAAAGTCGAGTTTATTCCGCATTTTGAGCGGCCTGTGGCCGATCTATGCGGGGGAATTGCATATACCACGTCCGATCGAGAATAAGCCGTGCATGTTTTATATACCACAGCGACCCTATATGTCCATCGGTAGTCTCTGTGATCAGATCATATATCCTGATACGCGCGAGGATATGAAACGCAAAAATATAACAGATAACGAACTCATGGCTATCTTGAAAATGGTCTGCTTGGAGCACATTGGTCAGCGGTAAGTAAATTCAAAATTAATCAATTACAATGTTTAATTTAAATTTAACTAAAAAAAAAACTAGTAGAAATATTTTCTAGTTAGCTGGGTGCATAAACCGTTATTAGTTACTTACTTTTCTATATTAAATTATTTTTAATTTTATTTCTAATTATGTATGTATTTAGGTTTTTATTTATTTGTTTATTAGTTTGTTTATTTTATTATACCCTTAGCCCATTAAAAATGGGTAAAAAAGGCTATAATGGTTTTGTGCAAATGTATGTAACAGGCAGAAGGAAGCATCTCCGACCCCATAAAGTATATATATTCTTGATCAGGATCAACAGTCGAGTCGATATAGCCCTGTCCGTCTGTCCGTCCGTCTATCCGTCTGTATGAACAGGCGGATCTCAGAGACTATAAGAGCTAGAGACTTCAAATTTGGAATCGTGTACCAAGCGCAGATCAAGTTTGCTTTATTTGATCGATAGCTGCCTCAGTTTCTGAATTATCGATACATTTTGATTTCCGATAGCAATAAATTTAAGAGGCAGAGGCTTCTAATTTGTACATAATAAACATATACATATTATTGATCAATTGCCGAAATTTCATTAAGATCGGACAAGAAACACCAGAGCTATAGTCGAAAATATATTCTCATATTGATCTCATTTCTATGAGCAGCCGCAAGCATTTTCTGTATACATTAAAATAGGCGAGCGCATGTGTGAGAAAGAGATGACATGATAATCGATGCTAGCGTCAATATATTTGTGTGTATTCTGCAGAGCCCCGATAACTACCATTTCGTGTACGTGTGTATGAGTGTATGCATGTACGTATATGCACGTGTTTGTAGCCATTCAGTTCGGGCATTTGAGTGCAAATCATCTTAAAGGGAAATTTGCCAAGAAAAGTATAATATATATAACAACTGGGTTAAGGGTATATCGTAGTCGAGTTAACTCGACTACAGCATCTTACTTGTTATACTATTATACCAAAAAAGTATAATAGTATATTGGTTTTGTGCAATGTCCGTCATGCTGTCTGTCCGTCTGTATGAACGCTCGTTCCTCCGACACCCTTAGAGATAGAGACTTGAAACTTGGAGCGTATACTGGAAAGTACCCTCAAAAGGTAAAGTGTCTTGGGTTTGGTCCTACGTCCACTAGGGAGCTAGAAAATCAATAAATTCGATTTTAGCAAATCGATAAATCCCCATATCTCTTACAATTTAATGAATACAGTCACCAATTTTGATTGGTAGGTTGTTGGCGAGGTCCTTGAAAGATCGGCATGTGCCACGCCACCATCACCCCCGCCCCTAAAATTTTCAAATGACTATATCTTCCGCAGTTTTTGAGTAGGGAACGTCAATTTTTGTAGGTATATTACTGGTAGTCGCCTTTAAGAACGATAACAAATTTGTGGAGCCACGCCCACACCTGCGCCTATAATCGACAATTCCGATTGTAAATCGATAACTCCGTATAACTCCGAAAATTTTAAAGATAGAGTAACCAAACTTGGAAGGTAATTTTCTGGTAACCTCCTCCAAGGATTGTCATATATATATATAACAATTTTTGGACCATGCCCACATCCGCCGCCCCCAGGAACTTCGTCCCTATTAATTTAAAATGCGCATATCTGCCGTAGTTTGCAAGCTAGAGTCGCAAAATTTTGCAGGTATGTTACTGGTAACTCCCCCAAAGATCGATAAAAAAAATTGGATGGCCACTCCACCTACCTAAACCGATACACCTGTTGGTGTAAATCGATAACCCCATATATCTCACGCAATTTGAAAACTTAAGTCACCAAATTTTAAAGGTATATTGCTAGTAACACCCTTCATATATGTGAAAAAAAATTTTGGATCACGCCCACTCCCGCCCACAAAAAACGATAAATGCCTGTATCTCCCGCAATTTAAGAGCTACAGTTACCAAACTTAGAAGGTATATTACTAAGATCGAACTCCAAAATTTTTTGGGCCACGCCCACTCCCGCCCCCAAAACCGATAATCGCCCATATCCCCCGCAATTCGGGTATTTCTTAACTGTACACAAATTAAGGTATAATAGTATTTCGCTGTCGGTTACGTCCGACTGCAACGTTCTATCTTGTTTTTTATTAAACTTGTTTATGTATTGCTCTTGTACGTCCAATTCTGGAATATTGATCTTGTGTGTGGTCTCCGCAATATTATATTCGCCAAAGTAGATTGGAATCTGTGCAATGAGCTTTCTACTTTTTGCGCTTCTTCGCTTTGACTGGGGTGTACTGCCTCCATACTCAAATAGGCTTCTTCTCATTAACCTTCCTTCCTTAACTAATCGTCGTGCTATGTTAGGAGTTATGTTTGTTGAAAAATTACTTAAAGGCGAAATCGACTCAACTGCTTTGATGAGCCAAATAAATTTTTCTGTACCCTCTAGACAGTCTCTTTATTACCTCTCACTTTCTCTACTACTAACTATTCCTTGCATGAACCGTTTCGAGTACTCTGTAATGATTATAATAAACTATATCATGTAATCAATTTAGAGTCCTCCATTTCTTTAATCAAAAACTCAATTCTAAATATCTTATCCAGAGATTAACTTTTTTGCATGTACATGTGGTGGATCTTAACTAATTCTTACTAATTATTTTCTTCCTAATTATTTTTGGTCTGATTGGGTTTTTCTGGGTTTTCCCCAATTCTTGCAACAAATGTTGGACCATTTTGTTTTCTACCCCCAGAAATCTTAGAAATCTAAAATAAAAAAAAAATAAAATGTATACATTCTTATATATCTTATAAATATTTAATTTAATTTATTTAAAATTTAAAATTTTAATTTTATTTTAAATTTAATTTAATTCCAATTTTTAATTTTTGTATTTTTGGTGTCGACTGACTTTAGTTGACAAATAAATAAATTCAACAAAATTCAATTGCTTTATTTATTTATGTATTAACTTCTTTATTTATTTGTGTATTAATTTGTACATGTATTTATTTGCTTACTTAATTATTTATTTGTTCAAAGTTAACTAAAGTCAGCTAATAAAAGGTCTATTTTTGTAAAGTTATTTTATGTAAATTACAAATTGTAGTAAATAAATTCAATTCAATATTTAAACAATTACAATTTAATATTTAAATTTACTTTAAAAAATATAAGAAATATTTACAAGTTTATTTATTTATCTTACTTATTTTTCTATATAAACTATTTCTAATTCTACTTCCAACTATTTATCTATTTAAGTCATATTTTATTTTTTTTATATATTTTATTTTTATTTATTTTTAGTGATGGTTTCGATGTGGTGCGCGATTGGAAGGACATTCTGTCGGGAGGTGAAAAACAACGCATGGCTGTTGCTCGTCTCTTTTATCACAAGTGAGTGTATTATAAATTACATATATATTTTTATATATTCTTCGACTTATGTTCTTAGACCTCGCTATGCTTTGCTTGACGAGTGTACGAGTGCCGTTTCCATCGATGTGGAGAGCTCCATTTATGAGATTGCCAAGCAAATGGGAATTACGCTGCTGACAATCACACATCGACCCACTCTCTGGTAAGCAGCTGATCTTAAAAATACCTGAATAAAAATATATATTTTATTATTAAATAATTACTTACAACAAAAATCCCTTCTTATACACCCTATAATAAGTTATGAGTTATTCCTCGCTTAGCTCGAATCAAAAATAACAATAGCCTACATTGACTCTTCAAAAATAAATTAAATATAATACTAAATAAACAAATATGTCTGTGGATAAAACAAAAAATGAATAAACGAATTAATGCAATCAAATACATAAATAAATAAATATAGTTGTGGGTAAATTTCAATTTTTGTATTTTTGGTGACGACTGATTTTAGTTGATAATAAATAAATAAATCAATAAATACTTTAATTAATTGAAACTGGATCACTGAATATATATGTATTTGTCTATGTTTTTGTTCTACTTTTAGGAAATTCCACACACATATCCTTGAGTTTGATGGCCAAGGAGGTTGGCGGTTCAGAAAAATGGAGCACAATGAGTTGCAGAAGGAACAGTTCATTCACTAATATCCCCATGTTAAGTATTAAAATAAGCACCAAGTGAAAAGTGAATAAAGACTATACAAATTAATGTGTTGTGGATTTATTTCGAAATTTGAATTTTAGTTGGGTTTTCAAAATCGAATGATGAATTTATGAATTTTAATTTACAATCACAAGGATTAATTCCATCGAATTGCATTCCAGATATATTGGAAACAATTATTGAAATTTTGCTTTTGATAAATATCGATTATAAAAAATATTGTTATAGCTTTTTTTGAAAATAAAAAACAGGGTTTTTTAGTTCATACGACTTTTTTTTATATATATATATATATTTGTTTGTTGACACGTTTACAATATACAATAAGATTCACAATAACCTCTTAAGTTAAATACTTTTAAATATTTGTCATATAATTTTTGTGTTTTTTTTTGTTGCTTTCTTAGCATTTATTTAAAAACATCAACCATGCGTAGACAATTTGACTTTTAGTTCAATAAAATTAATTTGGAACATGTTATTTCTTGTAATCGTACATCGAATATATATAAGTGTAGTTATATATATTTAGATATATAGTATATATTATATACAACATATATGTATACTAAAAATGTTTTATTTATTGTCCGGAACTCACAACTAGAGATTTATTGTCAATTGTTTATAAATATGTATTTGTGGTTGCACTCTTTTTATTTTAGAAAGATTTACTACTAATTTTTTAAAATAATTTTTTTTTTTTTTTTGTGTTTCATTTTGTTTTCTTTACAATGTGGAATACAATAACTAAATAACGTTTAATAAATTCAGGCATACTTGCATAATTGATATTTTTTGTATTTAATACTCAATTCATAAATATTACACAGGGATTTTTAGCAATGTATATGTATATATGCATACACATATATTTATATATATATATATATATATATATATATATATATATATATATATATATATATATATTATATTTATATATATATATATGTATATATATATATATGTCTTTTGTATGTATTATTTATGTATTTATGTAGTTGATTAATACACAATTATTAGTCTCTCATAATATAGGTAGCACAAGTACTTTGGGTAAGTTCGATATGTTAAATTGACATTTATTTCATATATATATATAAATATATATTTTTATATATATCATATATATCCATGTATGTAAATTAGTGGCCATTCCGGAATCCAAAATTTTTGTACAATGCTCAAAGCGAAAAAAAAAATATTTAATGGCATAAATAATAATAATAATAATTAAATTAATATATAATAATTAAACTGATAATAAATTATTAGCCTACAGTTTAATTTAATTATTTTATTTGTATGCAATGAATGAAGAAAAATATATTTTAAAATATATATTAAACATTTAAAAATGAGAAAAGTAAAATACTGGTATCATATATATACACATTAATAGTACATATATAAAATATGTTAAATGAATTGGTTTACACATGTCGTTTTAGCAATTTTTGATCAATTTGATTGTTTTTTTTATAGTTCTTTCAGTTTTTCATGTTTTAAGTTCAGGCACAGCTTAGATTAAAAAAATCTATGTGTTTAGTTAATGACTAGCTAATATGTATTGATCGTTCAGTTTGTTATGCCATATTTAAATTATTCATTCAAGTTGCGTTTTCTTTCTGATGATTGTTTTATTTTGGAAGCATTTGAATATATATATATATGTATATATCGAGACAACGTTAAATACGATTACGAAGATTCATTTAATTATATCTATAAAATATATATATATATATATATATATATATATATATATATATATTATATATACATACAAAATCGAATATCTAATGCCCGATTACCTGCACAGTTTTGTCTGGATATCATTTTTATTTATTTATTTCAGTGAGCACTCAAAAAAAAGTACACAATTTCAATTTAAGTTAACAATTAAATTGTATAGAAATAATAAATTCATTTTCAAGAATAAGCTTAATAATTTACTTATTCACTTTGACTGAAAATAAGTACTTGCAATTTTAGATTAGTAGTTTGTAGTATTTTTTAAGTATAATGAGTGAAATAAACACAAATAAAATGAGCTTAGTTTGATAACTAAATAGAGTTATATATATAATATATTTATAATAATATTTATAAATTAATATTGTATTTACAGACAATTTCACATGATTTTCACAGCAATTAGGAGGTACTCGTGAAGAATTTATTGGGGAAAAAAGCGGAAAGCAAATAAATAACAACGGCCCTGGATATATCTATATAAATATTATCAGAAATAGGAGCTAATTGTTACTCGGCATATATATATATTTGTTATCGATCTAAGCAAAATTAGTGGCGAAATATAAATTGACAGCAGTTGATATTTAGGTAAATATTATATATAATCTAGGTACTCTATACCATTTAATATGTATTTATATATATGTATTTATATATATACATACATATATATATATATAAATATATATATAGGTAACTAATTATTTTCTTTTTTGAATTGACAACCGTTGCTCCTGTTCATTACTTGCTGTATTTACATTTGTTTTGTTTAAAATTAAATTAATTAAAAGTACAAAATAAGAATGTAAAACAAAAAGAAATACAAAAGAAACTTTTCTCATTTCTTAAACAGTTTCAAATTAATATGCAGCATTATCATAGAAATCAAATTCGTATTGATTTGATTTCTGTTCGCGAGCTATATCCTCAGCTTCAGCCAGATCGGCCAGGTCGTTGTTCGCATTAAGTAAGCGGGTCGTAAAAAGACTCAAATAATTCTCGTTTAAATTTGAGCTATTTTTTGTCATTTTATTTGATTCAATTTGATTTTGATCGTATTGCCTATTGGCCAATTTGCGAGTGTTGCGTTGAAAATAATCAATTGGTAAATACTGCAAAAAATAATTAAACATTTAAATACAATCGATGAATATCGATCAATTATAAATTTTGCCTAGATCTTGAAATACATTTTTTTTTTGTTACCTGTTTTAAAAGCGATCGATTTCTTTCCCTAAAATGTGATTGTCGATTCGGATATGTCCTCGTTATGCCGATAACAGACTGATCCCGATCAGATAAATCGCCCAGATTGGTTTCTGTGGCCGGTATTCGAATGCGAGAGGCGACTTTTGATAATTTTCCCTTTCCAGTGCTATATGGAGTTGAACCAATGCGTCGCGTGGATGCACGAAGGCCTCCACTGTGCTGTCTCTGTCCTCCTCCATTATTTCCATTCCCATTTCCATTTCGAATACCATCCAGATTTTGTATATTTGCTATGGAGACACGCTCGTCGTTTACATACTGATTGCCGCCACTATCCGGACTCCGATTCTCATCCATCAGCAGCGAGTCGCCTTCTCGATTGAATGCAACCTTATACGACGATTGAATACTAAAAAGAAATTGGAGAAGATAATTAATTATTGTTAATTACACATTTTATAACTATAAATAAAAATATTTTTAATTACAAACAAATGTTGAAGAGTGTCAATTATGAAAGGAAGCTGCAGAAGTGCACATTAAAAAGGGTGGAATTTATTATAAGGCTTTTAATATTTTGAACTTTTTCTTATTTTCTGTGTACAAATATATCGATTTTTTCCTTAAAGGGCCACAGAAATAAATGTTAATAAAGAAAAAGCTGAAGGAAATTAATTACTTAAGTATAAATTTTATATAATATATATTATATATTATATATTATATATTATATATTATATATTATATATTATATATTATATATTATATATTATATATTATATATTATATATTATATATTATATATTATATATTATATATTATATATTATATATTATATATTATATATTATATATTATATATTATATATTATATATTATATATTATATATTATATATTATATATTATATATTATATATTATATATTATATATTATATATTATATATTATATATTATATATTATATATTATATATTATATATTATATATTATATATTATATATTATATATTATATATTATATATTATATATTATATATTATATATTATATATTATATATTATATATTATATATTATATATTATATATTATATATTATATATTATATATTATATATTATATATTATATATTATATATTATATATTATATATTATATATTATATATTATATATTATATATTATATATTATATATTATATATTATGTATTATATATTATATATTAGTGCAGTAGATAATTAAATGTTTTAATTTCAATATATATATATATATATATATAGATATTTTTTCTATATATATATACATATAGATATTTTTTCTTACTTTTGAGAATTTTCAAATTATAAGTAAATAAATAAATAATTTGTATTTTTACTTTTGCCCATTGGCGATTTCCTTGAGAACCGCTGCACGGGCAGCCAGCTCTTCGGCACGCCGCTGCTGTGTCAGTTCCTTGGCCCGCTCCGTCCAGATAAGCTCCTTGAGCTTTTGAAAACTGCCCTGGACGGCAACGGAATTTGAATTTTGACTGCTGTCCGCATTTGAATTTGCCAGAGGAGAGGAAGGGGCAGACACGGAAGTGGAAGTGGATGAGCTGCTACTGGGCACCACACCCACATATCGATTCTGACTGGGGCGACGTGGTGACGCGGAACCCGTCGTGGTTCCCAAACTGAAGGCACCGTAGAGCCGGGGTGCCTGCCCAGCCGCACTTGGACTGCCATCGATCAGATGACGCTGACGCTGCTCGAAAGCGACACGCTGCGGAATTATTGGCTCCCGGCTGACAACGCGTCCAAAAACGGGGGAACGAGCACGTTCCCGGGCACCCATGCGAATCCTGGCAAGAATTCATTTAATTAAATTACTATATATATATTCATTTTATATATATTTATATTTATTTATTTGTATTAATTAAAATATATATCTACCATCCCATCCGAATCCCAGCAAATATATATTTATTTAATTATATTATTTACAATTTAATTCAGGTCATTATTTTATTATTTATATATCACTACTTACGAGCCGAGCAATCGTGAATTGGAGTAGAGCGGTTCCCACACATTATAAGTGAATGGATCGCGATATGTTGGTATTTCATTTGTGATTTCCGCTGCCCGAGATTGTCGCTTGGAGAATCTGTATTTGTTTATTTATATATTTTATATATATTACTTATTCTATATAAACTCACATCCACATGGCTCGCAATTGCTCACAGGTTGGCTCCTGTGCACTCAGGGGAAATGTTTTGGGCACAAACACTTCGCCCACGTTCACATTTGTTCTGCGGTCCTCGCCTTTGACCAATTTGCCACCCTCCCCATTTCTTTGGACACCATAGTCAACGTGACTGCGTCCATTTAAAAAATTACCATTGCCATGTGTCACATAAACGAAGATCACCAATATGTACAAGTGCGTATATGTGTGCTATGAAAATTCAATTATAATTTATTAATTTAGAAGTTATAGTATTTGAGAAATATAAAATAAAATGTTTAGAAAATTGAATATAAATGTTGGATTTAATTATTTAACTCTTATTTAATTATTAACATTATTTTTTATTAACAATAGTCATTTTCTCAGCATATTCTCCTTTTTCAGCCACATATATTTCTCATAAATATTATAAACATTTTTATACCCTGTACCCATTAAAAATGGGTAAAAAGGGTATAATGATTTTGTGCAAATGTATGTAACAGGCAAAAGGAAGCATCTCCGACCCCATAAAGTATTTATATTCTTGATCAGCATCAATAGCCGAGTCGATATAGCCCTGTCCGTTTGTCTGTCCGTCTGTATGAACACGCGGATCTCAGAGACTGTAAGAGACTTCAAATTTGGAATATAAGATCTCGTATACCAGGCGCAGATCAAGTTTGCGTTATTTTATCGATAACTGCCTCAGTTTATGAATTATCGATACATTTAGATTTCCGATAGCAATAAATTCCACATATCTCTCACAATTTAATGGATACAGTCACCAATTTTGGTTGGTAGGTTGTTGGCGAGGTACTTGAAAGATCGGCATGTGCCACGCCCACCTCCGAAGCGCCCATCACCCCCGCCCCTAAAAATTTCAAATGACTATATCTTCCGCAGTTTTTGAGTAGGGAACGTCAAATGTTGTAGGTATATTACTGGTAGTCGCCTTTAAGAACCGATAAAAAATTTGTGGTGCCACGCCCACACCTGCGCCTATAATCGACAATTCCGATTGTAAATCGATAACTCCGAACATTTTAAAGATTGAGTAACCAAACTTGGAAGGTAATTTACTGATAACCTCCTCCAACTGGAGGATCGATTTGCGAAAATCGATTTTATCGATTTTCTAGCTCCCTAGTGGACGTAGGACTAAAACCTTGACACTTTTGAGGGTACTTTCCAGTATATGTTCCAAGTCCTATCTCTAAGGGTGTCGGAGAAACACGCGTACATACAGACGGACAGACAGCATGACGGACATTGCACAAACTCAATGTACTATATACCTTCGGTATCATAGTATAAAAATACGTCCAGAAATCTTAAAAAATATATTTCTATTCTATTCCATTTAAATATAAATATTCGATTCTTTTTTTTAATTTAATATATTTTAGTTTTTTTTTGTTTTCTGTTAATAGCTGAAGTTAAATAAATTAATAAATAAATGTATACATATATAAATGCATATATATAAAATAAATTATTTAAATTAAAACATTTTTATTTTAATGTACTTACCATACTGTGGTAACAAAGCATCTTTGAAAATTATCTAATGAAAATCTCGAAATGCGTTTATTTCATATAACGACTGTCAATTAAAGTTGTTGAGTTGTCAACAGATATGTTTCTTTAAATATGTTGATTTTGCCTATATAAAAATAAAAAAAAAATCATAATAAATTAGAAATTTATTAAGGCAAATGCTTAGCTTAAATATAAACTACAATGACGTGCAATTATTAGAGGAGCATAAAATTCAACAAATCGAAAGTAATTAAATATTATTTCTATATATTCTTTTTGGTGCTCTTTCAATTTGTAAGTGGTATAATTAAGTTTATTTTTTAAATCGAGAATATCACTTAAACAGAAGAAATTCTCTTTTAACTGTAGCCATTTTCTTTTATTACTATGTATCGAAAAAGTTCATATTTTAATTTGTTGCTTTTTCGGTCGCTTTTATATTTATGTAGTTAATTTTAATAATACAACAAATCAACAAAAATATATATATATAAGAACATATTATTATTATTAATAGTGTTATTATTAATATTATAATTGTGCCTTTGCTTTGTACAATTTGTAATTATTGGTGCATGGTGCTGGACAAACAAATATTGGTGCGCTTATTTCAAAACGTGGATTGAATTGAAATTGAAATTGAGTTTTGGTTTCATTTACTTTTCTGCGGTATTTTGAGTGGCAAATAGCAAGAAGCAGAAGAAGGGAGTCATTCATGAGAGTCGCCACAGTTAGCCTCATTTTACCGTTATTACCGTTACCGTTTGTATCGTACCTGGGTTGCGACGCCATTTTTCAACACTGTTGGGTGGGAACCAATGGAATATGGAACTTTTTTTTATATATGTACGTAAATCTTAAAACTCAAAAAAAAAAATATTTAAAATATAAAATTGAAATAAAAATGTGTTTATTTTTAATTAAATATATTTATATAATTTGTATTTTTAATAGTAAATGCCTTTTTCTTGCATACTTTTTGGCTGCTCTTGCAATTTATGTATACACACACACCCATACATACATATATACTTATATATTTGGGCCATTCAGAAATTATTCATTCAAACTTAACAGCTTGTGTATGTGTACAGCACACACACAAATATACATACATATGTAAAGTTGTCTACGCGCTGTAATGTTAAACTGCACTTACACATACCCACACACACATGCAAAAGAAAAATGAGTGGGGGCAAAAGCTTTGCTTGCCAAGTTCATATTGAATATCAACTCTCATTCACAAAGTTGCGCAAACACACGCACACATATCATGTCTCTATTTTTGAATGTATTTTCGTTATAGGCTTAATCGACCTAAATATACACACACACATCCACCCAAAAAGATTTTGTCTTTTAAAATCCTACTTACATTTTTTACAGCCTATTTTATTACAAGCAATATATATTTTTTGCAACTGATTTAATTTTTTTTTTTTTGTTAATTACACTTTTATATATTATTTTTTATATATTTATTTATTTTTTTTTAATTTTTATAAGCCTATGTGTGATATGAACTTTACAGACGCGCGACGTAAACCGAACTAAATCTTGAAATAGAGCAAAGAGATTTAAAGGCTGCACTTGAAACGGCGACGGCGACAGAACAGCATCCACAGCGCAGACCCTGGCAAGAGTATGCTCAGCTTCAAAGCTCTGCTTTTCTTCAACTTCGGCAACGCGCCTGTTCGGCAAAGCTTTGGCTCAGCATACGTGGGCGTAGCTATATACTGTGCATGTATATGAGTGTGTATATATGTGTGTGTGCTTGTGTTTAAATGTGTATACATACATTTGCGCCATGAATGAAATTTGTTGCCGACTTTTTTTTGCAGCCTAGGCTGGAATTTTTAGCGCTCTCTGTCTCGCTCTCGTTGCTTAGTAATGAAATAAAATACGCTGGGTAAATGCCATAGTTTAATAAGTGGTGTATACTTTGAGTGGGAGTTTATAAATATAGTAAATATATTTCAATTTATATCTCAATTCATAATTTGCTGCTATTTGCATTTTATAAGTCTGCATATATACATGTGGTGTGTATACGCACCTTAACGAAAGGATTTGCTCCTTCGTTAAGTAAAAGCTTTTAGCAAGGAAATAAATAGAAACATACATCTATTAAAAGCTGTTCACCTCTCTGAATATGTTTAAACTTGTTTGTGTGTTTAATTTTCATAGCAACATTTTTATATATTATATCAAACATCTAAATTAAACGCACACAATTTAAAACTTACTTAATTGATTTGGTGTCAATGTAAGGACAACACTAGAAACTAATATCGCAGGTGCGAAGCAATCGATAGAATTCAAGTAATCGATAGTTAGTTGCTTGCTCAGCTTGTTACAACTAAAATACCAAATAATTAATTTTGGATTTTTTAGTGCAAATCGAACATCTGATTCTTTTCTTTTGGGCGAATACATTAAAAAATGTCGGATAAACAGTTAATAAATGTCCAAGCAAAGAGCGCATAAATTGTTACCCAAATTCGTATTAAATGTTGCACTTTGAAAAAAGTTAAAAACGCAAACAGAGCAACCAACCAAAAAAAAAAACACCGAACAACAAAAAAAATTGATGTGGGTAACAAAAATATTGATTTTTGCATCTTCTATCTATTTGTCCTTTTGCGTGTGGGTGAAAAAAATCCAAATGAATTTCTTCCATATTAAGAATGATTGAAATTAAAGTGAAGTTGATGAAAAAAGTGATTTATTTATTTGAATATTTTAATATTTTATCTGTGTATCTAAAAATTTATAAAATTCACGCACACATAGCAAATACATCTGTGTGTGTGTGTGTGTGTGTGTGTGTATCTGGCAAATTGTGTATCTCATGAAATCAAATCCACACAGACACACACACACACCTGCACACTTGCACACATTATGCATGGGCATTTGTGGCTGCATTTAAATAAGCATTGAATTAACGATAGAATCTGTGTTTTAATTTCTGGAAATCTATGCTATAAAAATAAATATTAATTGTGATGTAATATTAAGTGATTTAAAAGAAGATTTAGAATTACAGCAAATAAATGAGGCTTATTTTATAAAACAAAAAAATGTTAAAATTGCAACAAAATATTTAATAAATATTAATTTAAACATTCAAACTAACAATTACTAATAATAATTCAAATAAAGAATTAAAAATGACGGAAAATAAATTATGCTTGTTTGGTAAAAATTAATTAAAACACTGCGCATTTGAATAGTGTTAAGAATAATTGTTAATAATAGCTTCAAAAAATAACTAAAATTAAAGCAAATAAAGTAGGCTTATTTTGTGCATTTTCATAGTGAAAAAATTGCAATTAAAAATAATAAAAAAATAATATAAATAAAAAAAGACCTCAAATAAATTCGGTTTATTAATATTAAAACTAAATATCGCATTTTGTTTAAATAGTTATTAATAAAAATTAAAAAATAATTTAAAATTACAGCAAATAAAGTAGGATAAAATAAAATAAAAAATGAATAATTACAGAAAATAAAGAAAACCAACTTGGGATATCTATTTCTACATCCAGTAATCCCTATCCAGCACCATGATGTCGAATTGTGTCTATTTGGGTCTAATTCTGAGTGTTCTGCTCGGTTTTGCGGCATCCACCGGCGGCAATTCCAATGAAAATGAGGACGAATACTTAACACAACGAGGTGCGTTCAATTAGTTTTGTTTTTAATTTTATACCCTGAACGGTATTTTATTTTACATTATTTACATGACGAGGTGTGTTTTGTATTATGTATTTATTAATATTATGGTGAATACTAATATTTAACAGAGCGAAGTGTGTAACATTAATTTTAATTTACTTAATTAGTATTATAATTATTATTATTGTTTTAGCTTGTATTTTTATTATTAAAATTATTATATTTTATTATTTGTTATGTTTTTTTGATTTAGATTTATTATGTGTTATCTAATTTTTAATCATAAGTCTTATTATACCCTTAACCCATTAAAAATGGGTAAAAAGGGTATAATGGTTTTGTGCAAATGTATGTAACAGGCAGAAGGAAGCATCTCCGACCCCATAAAGTATATATATTCTTGATCAGGATCAACAGCCGAGTCGATATAGCCGTGTCCGTCTGTCCGTCCGTCCGTCCGTCTGTATGAACACGCGGATCTCAGAGACTATAAGAGCTAGAGACTTCAAATTTGGAATGTAAGTTCTAGTGTACCAGGCGCAGATCAAGTTTGCATTATTTTATCGATAACTGCCTCAGTTTCTGAATTATCGATACATTTAGATTTCCGATAGCAATAAATTTCACAATTTAAAAGGCAGAGGCTTCTAATTTATACATAATATGCATATACATATTATTGATCAATTGCCGAAATTTCATTAAGATCGGATAAGAAACAGCAAAGTTATAGTCGAAAATATATTCTCATATTGATCTCATTTCTATCAGCAGCCGCAAGCAATTTCTGTATACATATAAATAGGTGAGCGCATGTGTGAGAAAGAGATGGCATGATAATCGACGCTAGCGTCTGTGTATTCTGCAGAGCCCCGATAACTACTCTTTTGTGTACGTGTGTATGTGTGTATTTATGTACGTATCTGCACGTGTTTGTAGTCATTCAGTTTGGGCATTTGAGTGCAAATCATCTTAAAGGGAAATTTGCCGAGGAAACTAGAATATATTTAATAACTAGGTTAAGGGTATATAGTAGTCGAGTTAACTCGACTACAGCCTCTTACTTGTTTTAAGAATGAATATTAAAATTGGTTAAATTTTCATTTTCATCCATTTTCTTTTTTTTTCATCCATTTTCTTGAATTTCATATAATTATAATAAATAAACTATAAAATAATAAATGAAATATGTTATAAGTAAATGAATAGTAAATATATTAATAATAAAAGAATAAATTCTAAATAAATAAGAAGATATATGTAAATAAAATGCTACTGTTATTTAATGAAAGTGATTTGTAATCGTTTTCACTATATTTTTATAATCTTATAAAACATCTTAAAAAAAATCGCATAATTCCAGAATATATATTAGAAAAGTCGTATCACGGATTAATACGCGAAAATGAGACTCTTGTGGAAATAACGCCACTGATTAAAGTTGACGAGGAGAAAATATGCAATTTTCGCATATTAAAAAAGCCTTATCATGAAATACCATTCCAGGTGAGATCTAGATATATAAATATATATGCATTATTCTGTAGATAATTACCAATCGGTACTTACAGATTGAGCTGGTGAATAATTTGGGCATTTTAAAGGCACGTCGCACTTTGAACTGCGAAAAGCGAAAGAGTTATCATTTCGAAATAGTGGCGATTTATTGCGATGGAACACCCTCAAATCCGGCCAATGTGCACATCACTGTTATCGATATCAATGAGTATGCGCCGACATTTCTGCAGCCCTCGTACGTAACCGAAGTGGACGAAGGGAAACTCTACAATGAGATAATTCGTGTGGAGGCAACGGACAAGGATTGTACACCACTCTTTGGTGATGTGTGCAAATACGACATATTGAATAGCGATGAACCATTTACTATCGATAACGAGGGCTCCATCAAGAATACGGAGCCCTTGTCGCACAAGATCTCCCACAATCACATTCTATCCGTTGTCGCCTTCGATTGTGCGATGAAGGAATCAACGCCCATTATGGTCAGCATCAAGGTGCGACGCGTCTGCGATGCCAAGTTTCTGGGCATACCTGAACGCATCGATTATACGGTGAGTATCGATAGCTAATATATGTTATCGATAGCTGTTTAAATCTGAGTACGACTGGAAAGGTAATCTAGGCTTTTTCCAAACAAAACAATCGTCAATAAAAAGCTTAACGCTTTTTTTCTTTTCTATTGATTCCTCAAACTTTAACCCAGTTGCTATCATTTTTGTTGCGATCGCCCTGTCAAACGTTAACGCTTAGTTGGTACTGCGATCATCGCTTTCAATCGCTCTTTCTAACCGTTAGTCGATTAGCGCACACACATAATAGCTAAGTGTTTTCTTTTTGCATATCAAGCAGCTTATGTCTTATGTCGCCTCTGACAAAGGCTGTCTGTTTTTGTAGTAAAAAATACTATTCGGATATGGGTCTAGATTACGATCTATATATGAGTGTATAATTAAGCACTTCTGTATGTATGTTTCTTATATGCATATATAAGTTTTTCAATCATGTATAATTATCCTTACATTTTTGTGCAGTTTGTTAGCACTTTAAACCTGCTGCTATTGATATGGGACTATCGAAAATGAAAAATCAGAAGCAATGTTGACAGTTCGATAAACAAAAAAAGATAATTAAAAAGAAAAAAAAATATTTTCTTACATGTTCTTTCTTTAATGCATCTACATTTTACTTATAAAGTATGAAAGAAATTAACAATTATCTTTATTTTTGCCGTAGTCTGGCAGCACAGAGAGCCTGCAGCTGTTCCCCAATGCCCGACTGGATCTGTGCAACATTTTATGCAGTCCCGATGAACTCAACATACACGCATCAGTTGCACTCAAGGTGATTTCTATTAAATGACTATAATTATTTATTTAATATTTTATTTTCGATCGCTCTGGCAACACTGAAAGACAAAGCACATATCCTTTGGCTGCGATCGCGATATCAGCAATTGCACAGCGAACACCAAGCTCAAAGATTTATTGCCACGCGGCGCCGATTGGACAAAGGAGCTAAGTTACGATGAGGGCCCGGAGCCCATTTTCCACTTTGATGGTAACGCTGGAGTGGTGTTGCCAGATACTCTGATTGGCCGACACGATTTCTCGCTACACTCGTTTAGCATTGTGAGCATTTTCCGGCACGCCAGTCAAAATCCGCCCCTAAACAAACACGTCAAGGAGCACATCCTTTGCAGCGCCGACGACCACAAAATGAATCGACATCACATGGCGCTATTTGTGCGAAATTGTCGATTAATCTTGCTCTTGCGTAAAAATTATAACGAGGGCGACTTAAATATCTTCAGTCCGGCGGAATGGCGCTGGAAAATAGGACAAGTATGCGATAACGAGTGGCATTATTATGTCATCAACTATGCGGAGGAATCGGGTAAGGTTGAACTCTTTATCGATGGCTTGCGCTTTGAGAGCTCCATCGAAGATCGTCACGCAAATCCGGAAGTTATCGATGATTGGCCATTGCATGCGGCGCACGGCGTAAATACAACGCTCTCCGTCGGCGCCTGTTTTCAGAGTTCCGAAAATCGGCTGAAGCATGGTTTCCTTGGTGATATTTCGGTCGTTAAGGTGGCCGTAAGTAATATACTCTCTCCGTCGGATATTAAATGTGGCACCAGCTGCGCCGAGCACTTGGTGCCCTCCACGCCGGATGAAAATTCCCCGACGGAGCAGGAGCAGGACTTTCAGGTGCAGCTCAATGCTAAAATGAATGAGATTTATATTGATGCGCAGAGCAAGCATAAAATCGAGCAAATTATGCGCAAAATTCAATATATTAATATCAAAAAGTCACCCACAATTGGCCGGAGGAATATCGAAGTGAGAACCACGATGACGTGCAGTAATCAGAGTGCTTTGCGTCTGCCCACAATTGAGACGTACATCATGGTCAACGAACCCATTCAGACAGCGGGCGGCATTCTACCAGAGACGGATGCGGATAGAGGGACGGATACGGATAGGGATCCGGATAGAGACACGGATTCGATTATGGATGGGCAGAGGCGAAAAGTTGCTATGCTTAAGGGACAAATGCAACAGGAGCAGTTTGCGGACAAGATTGCCATATCAGGTAATTATCGAATGCCTTGTTTTGTGATCGATAACAAGTTATCGATAATGAACAACTGCCATAATTCGAACTACAAGTTTAAAGAAAGATGGGCAGAAAATTCCATAATCGTTGCTGTTAACTCACTGTATATATATTTTGAATTTATTTGAATTAGTCGTGAAAGCGCAAATAGTGCAAATAGTTTAAGTGTATTTTGACATGAATTTTAAATTATTTTAAGTGTAGTTTAAAATTATTTGAATCGTAGTCAAAGAAATTATTTAATTAATCAGTTTTTTAACTACAAAATATGTTGCAATATATTGCTCAATAAATTTGATAAAAAATTGTAATAATAATTTTTGCAGGCACTCAAAACAAGCTTGTTTCGTATCAGGAAATCAAATTGGGCGTACATATCTTGGACAGAGTTTACATAGGCATCTCCAACAACGATGCGAATAATAATAATGTAAATAACAATAACAATAATATTAATAATAATAAAATTGATAATAATAATGATAATAAACAAAAGGAGAAACTGGAGAACAGGGAGAAATTGGATGGATGCAGTGTGATTGTTTTTCCATCACTAAATCCCGATCACGAGGAAATTCAAATCGATGGTGATGAATCATTGTCCTCGACAATGGACATAAGGACGAATATCAATAAGGATGGCGTCGAAATGATTGGCACCGATTCGATAAGAAATTATTTGAGTGTTCTGCGCGCACTCGTCTACAGCAACAAGAAGCCAGCCTATTATCTAAATCGGGTCTTCAAATTGTCCTGCTCGCAGTTGAGTTCGCAATTCAAGAGCGTCGAATACACGCTGACTTTGACCGTCCTGCATCCAAAGCAATCTACAAAGACAACCAACGCACCGGGAACACCCCTAACAATTGACGCCGACGCCAATTATCCAGCTTCTGCCGATGCAGCAGCAGCTGCAGCACAAGCATCCCCCTATCACAACGTCGATCAGGGTGTTCAAGGTATATATACCTATATAAATCTATATCTATCTAAAATCAATAACAATATTTGTATATTTATATTTAGTTTAATATTTAAGTCTATATCTATATCTGTCTAAAATCAATAACAACAACTATATAATATTTAATATTTATTTAAATATATTTTTAATTTCATTAAAATTAATGTAATACTTATTTTCATTCATTTTTTAATATATCTATGTTTGTTTATATATTTTTTATTTAAAGCAAAAATGTCAGCAAGCTAATTTATTTATGTTAAATGATTTTTTAAATGCTACTCTTATATTTTCTCGTTTTTATTTTTATATTTAATTAAATTTTTAATAATTGATGGATTTAATTATTTTATTATTTATTATTTCGTATTTATTATCTATTATTTATTACTATTTTGATTATCTAGTTAATCTTTGTAAATTTCAAATTTCGTTGCAGATACAAAACTCTTTTCATATTCACTGCTCCATACCAATGATGTCCAGGAGCCCAAGTCGCATGTGCATGCGATTGTCCACAAAGGTAAGTCAGCATAAGCTATATCTATGTCTATTAACTGATCTTCATCCTGATCTATCATCCCATCTATCTTTCAGCTGAAGCTTCGCATCCCACGATGCTGCTCATTTTGATATGCGTTTTTCTCGTCATTTTGCTCTGCGGCGTTTCAATTGCCCGACTTAAAAATAACCAAAAGTATTCAGATCGTCACCAGCCTTGCCCTAAGGTAATCAAATATATAATATATAATTTAATGACAATTAATATATGTAGCTAAAAATATTGCATAATATTCATATAATATAATAACTCAGAGTTGACATGATTATTGAAATTTTATTTATGTTTATATTTTATACATGTATGTATCTTATTAATATGAATTATATTTTCTTTCGATTCCATTAACAGGCTGCCGACGAAGGCTTAATTTGGGATGATTCCGCTTTGACCATTACCATAAATCCAATGCAAACAGATGCCGCATCAGAAGAAAGCTCCGATTCGGAAAACTCTGATTCCGAAGACGATGAAGGTGAAGTTTATTTATATATATATATATATATATATATACATATATATATATATATAATATATAATAATATTATTATATTTGGTTACAGTTATTAAGGATGGCTTTGCACACATCAGTCAGTTGGAATGGGACAACACCAACATGTTTTCATCCGCGAACTAAGCTGGAGGTTGACGATGAGGGGATATCTTTGTGTGTGCGTCTCGTTTATCAATAAAAGTTAAAATTAATTATATGTAAATGTGCTTTTAATATATACATATATATATCAAGATATATATATATATATAAATACACAATCCACTTATCCTACTAACGTAAACCGCGAATACCCAAAAATAAAAAAAAATGATTGGAAATTCAGCACATGTACGCATCATATATATATATATATATATATATATATATATATATGTATATACTGATACTGCTACGGATCAGGTATATATATATATAGCTTTTTGTTCGAGAAATGTATGTGTGTAAAGCTAACTAAGTAGTGGCAGCAAGTACTTAGCTATCTCTCTCTCTCTTCATATATATATATGCATATATATAGATCACATATATATATATAGATAGAGAAGTTCAACTTGAAGTGTAACTAACATATAGTACAATTATACCCAGAGCCAGAGTAAACGCATATTATATTATAATATATATACTTACCTACACATAAGAGCAAATTAATTTATTGATTTGAAAAATACCCTTGCAAAACCAAAACCAAAAAATCACTACAAAATACATGCTTTCTTTTCTCAGCTACTCGTTATTAAAAGTATATAGAAGGAAGCACTTCCGTCCCCATAATTAATATAAGTCTTAACTTCTATGCAATTATTTAACAAACACACACACATAATTCATAATTCATCCACAAATCAAGCATAAATAGTTTGTATAAAGCAGCAACTTAAACTAATACTAACAACTAAAAAACTAAAAAAAAAACAATTGTTATATCATTAAACACTAATTACTGATTTTTTATTATTACGCTTTTGAAATCGAAAGATTTGTCGTTTTCGGGACAGGCTGCCAGGCAAACGGAAATTGAATTTAAATATAAATTTAAACAGAAATTTATTCGCCTCATTTATCGGTCTTCAAATCTCAGAACCTGCAAGGGTATTTCAAAATTCGGCTTGGCCGAATCGCAGCACGTTTGTTAAGTTGGCAAATGTAGAATTATTGGTTTCGGTGTCAGGGCATCAGCATTACTTCCCTCTCTCCCTCTTACTATATATATATATATATATATATATATATGTATATGTATATTCCTATCGATCAGATCAAATCAAATCAAATTATTTCAAAATCTGTATTTCTATGTTTTATTAATTAAACAATTCATATTTTCGTTCGTTCAACCTAGTCTATAACTTTAAATCTAAACAAAAATCTCTTGATGCAAACATAAGCAAATAAAAATTAAAAAATAAAAAAATCAAATAAAAAACAGTGTTAAGGCCCAAGCAAAAAACCAACCACGAATTCAGCAAAATATAAGTCAAGCTCAGTACATAAAATACTGTTATTATTTTATTTAATGACAAAAAACAACAAAAGAAAACCTGTTTATTATATTTTGGTATGGGTTCTTCATTACAGCGGATCGGATAATAATATATGTACAGTGTCTCTCAACTGGTTTTGAACGGTGTCTAGCAAAAAATTTAAAGTGCTATAAAGTTTAAACAAGGAAACAAATTCAAAATGTTTAAATGCCAATTTGTTTAATGTTATATCACATTTCAAAAAGAAACTTTAGTTCTTATTAAAATATTAATTAATTAATTAAAATTAGTCAAAACTGATAAATAACCAAAATTCATGTCTAATGATTTTTGAACAGTCTTAAAAAAAGTTACATATTTGGCGTATAAGAGCTTAAATAAGGATGTTAATACTTAGTATGATATCCTTTAGCCTTAACAACTTCGCTTAACCTATTTTTCATGGAAGATACCAGCTTCCGGGTAGTTTCTGGGCTGATCTTGCTCCACTCCTCTAGCAGAGCATTTTGGAGATCCTGTTTGCTGGATATGTTGTGCTTCCGGATGTTATTTTCCAGCAGAGCCCACAAATTCTCAATAACATTTAAGTCTGGAGACTGGGCCGGTGGAATCATCACGTGGGGGCAGTTCCAGATAAGCCAGGACTGTACCATTCCCGACTTATGCTTGGGGTCGTTGTCCTGGTAGAACCGGAAAGTACGTCGGATTCCTAGCTTCTCGGCACTTTGGAGTAAATTTTCCCTTACTATATCGAAGTACATATTCCTATCCATTGTTGTTTCAATAATCACAAAATTTCCGCCACCGGCTGCCGAGATACAGGCCCAAACCATGACACTCCTCCGCCATGCTTGACTATTGCCCTTAAGTTTTTGGGACTCAGCTCAGTATTGGAGTGTCGCCACATATAATTCCATCCGACCTGGCAAAAAATGTTGAATTTGTACTCATATGCAAATAGGACTGTGTTCCAGAACTCCAAATCCTTGTCCAAGTGGATTTTGGCGAACGTCATCCTATACCCTGTATTTTTTGCTTATATAAATTGCTCTTTCCGTGGTACTTGGGCCATAAAATCATGGTTGCGCAGAACTTGGAGCACAGTTCCCATACTGAACTTTTTCCTTATTTCATCCTGTACCTATTGAGTCAGTTTTTGAGCCGATAGCTTAAGATTTCCCCTTGAAATCTTGATGATCCTTAGCTCGTCCTGCTCGGTGAAAATCGGGTTTGGTGCAATTCCGCCCTTGTCCTCTGTCCAATTTTCGTCGACGAAACTCCAAATGATGTGGAATACAGTTAAGGTGTTTAGATTTACCGTTTTAGCTATTTGGCAATATGAATATCCGATTTTTAAGTGTTCCAGGATGAGTTTCCTTTGCTCAATGGTAGTCCGCTTGCCCATTGTCCTTGTAGGCTTGTTCCACTCGAGATGCAGAATATAACTAAACTGACTGTGAAGGATTGGTCTATTCTTACCGAAAATATTCAATTTTAGGTAAAAAAAATCCGGGTTTTATGGCACGCAGGTGTCCATAAAGTAACTGTTCAATAAGCCTAAGACCATAAATTGCGGTACTTTTTACATAACCCGACCAAACGGGTGGGAAAATCCCAGTTTTTTAGGGTCATATATGTAGGATATGGTTGTTTATTTCCACGTTTATTATTATAATTAGAGTTTATTAATATTATTATCGGGTCTTACTAAATAGTACATATTCACTTTAACTTTACGATTAGACAATTTTGACGAATTGTTTGCGTGCTTTATGCGCGTGCGTTTCCAACGAGATCTCGGCACCGAATGCTCGCAAACTCACTCGCATTCTCTCTGTGTTCTCTCTCAGTGTCCCGTCTCTCAGTAACGGTGACCACTTCGAGTTCCCTTTTGTTCCGTCTTTTCCCATTCCTACATATATTCATTTTGGTGGTTAATATATCTACCTGCCATGGGTTTTTGGAATTTTTGAAAAATATTGAATAATTAGTTTATGGCAGGCAATTGAAATTTTTTCTAGACACCGTTCAAAACCAGTTGAGAGACAAAATAATGAATTTCGTAATGTTTGAGTAAATTCTGTAGAGGAGGGAAATCACCGGGAGCATGGAGTAGATCGATCGTCCACTCCAATATAAGGGCGATGGGTCTGCAAAATTTCAAATAGGCCCATTGCAGGAAGGGCGGGTACGTCGTGGCCACAGACATCAGGCCTGCCAACTGTTTCTTTTATTTTGTGTGTGCATGTAGGTCGTTATGTAGTGTTGTGAAGGTCGAGTTTTGTTTTTGGAGTCTGTACCGTCTACGGGCAGGGTTGGAGTTAGCCCACCCTGGGAAAACTGAGCTAGCCGAGGTTGCCCACTGGGAAACACTAGACGTGTTACAAGAATGAAAAACAAACTTTAGTTTTTATTAAAATATTAATTAAATAATCAAAATTAGTCAAAAACTGATACATAACCAAAATTCATGTCTAAAACTTTTTGAACAGTTACTTTATGGACACCTGGGTGCCCTAAATCCCGAATTTTTTTTGTCAGATTGAATATTTTTGGTTTTAATAGACTAATCCTCCATAGTCAGTTTAGTTTTTTCCTGCAATTCGGATGCAACAAGCCAACAAGGACCATGGGCAAACTGACTACCATTCAGCAAAGGAAACTCATCCTGGAACACTTAAAAATCGGATATTCATATTGCCAAATAGCTAAAACGGTAAATCTAAACACCTTAACTGTATTCCACATCATTTGGAGTTTCGTCGACGAAAATTGGACAGAGGACAAGGGCGGAATTGCACCAAACCCGATTTTCACCGAGCAGGACAAGCCGAGGATCATCAAGAAAATAAGGGGAAATCTTAAGCTATCGGCTCAAAAACTGACTCATAACTGCAGGATGAAATAAGGAAAAAGTTCAGTATGGGAACTGTGCTCCAAGTTCTGCGCAACCATGATTTTAAGGCCCAAGTACCACGGAAAGAGCAATTTATATAAGCAAAAAATACAGGGTATAGGATGATGTTCGCCAAAATCCACTTGGACAAGGATTTGGAGTTCTGGAACACAGTCATATTTGAATATGTTCCTTTACAAATGTGATATAACATTAAGCAAATTGGCATTTAAACATTTTGAATTTGTTTCCTTGTTTAAACTTTATAGCATTTTAAATTTTTTGCTGGTCGCTGCTTACCGCCCGCTTTGAGCCACTGTATGTAGGAATGGGAATAGAGACAGAGAGACGAGAACAAAAGGAATTTGAAGTGATCACCGTTATTGAGAGACGAGTAGACACTTAGAGAGAGAAGATAAAGATTGTGGGTGAGTTTTGCGAGCATTCGGTGCTGAGATCTCGCTTAAAACACACGCGCATTTTAATCAATTCATCAAAATTGTATAATCGTATAAGTTGAAGTGAAATGAATATGTTATTATTTAAGACCCGATAATAATATTAATAAGCTATTATATTAATCAATGTGGTTCCGGAGTTAATTACTGCTAGTGAAATACCCAACCCGCAGTTTGGTGCCAAACTGGGATTTCGTGTAATACTCCAGTTTTCCACATACATGTACATACAGTGGCTCACATATTGTTTGGCCCAGTGCCTTGCACAAATTTTAAAGTGCTATAAAGTTTGAACAAGGAAACAAATTCAAAATGTTTAAATGCCAATTTGTTTAATGTTATATCACATTTGAAAAACAAACTTTAGTTTTTATTAAAATATTAATTAATTAATTAAAATTAGTCAAAATCTGAAAACATAACCAAAATTCATGTCACAAACATTTGGCCCAGTCTTAAAAAAAGTCAAATATTTGGCGTATAAAAACTTAAATAAGGATGTTAATACTTAGTATGATATCCTTTAGCCTTAACAACTTCGCTTAACTTATTTTTCATGGAAGATACCAGCCTCCGGGTAGTTTCTGGACTGATCCTGCTCCACTCCTCCTGCAGAGCATTTTGGGGATCCTGTTTGCAGGATATGTTGTGTTCCCGGATGTTATTTTCCAATTGAGCTAACAAATTTTCAATAACATTTAAGTCTGGAGACTAGGCCGGTAGAATTATCATGTGGGGGCAGTTCGATCTAAGCCAGGACTGTACTATTCCGGCCTTATGCTTGGGGTCGTTGTCCTGGTAGAACCGGAAAGTACGTGGGATTCCCAGTTTCTCGGCACTTTGAAGTAAATTTTTTTTTAGTATATTGAAGTACACATTCCTGTCCATTGTTGTTTCAATAATCACAAAATTTCCGCCACCGGCTGGCGAGATACAGGGCCAAACCATGACACTTGCTCCGCAGTACTTGACTGTTGCCTTTAAGTTTTTGGGACACAGCTCAGTATTGGAGTGTCGCCACAAATAATTCCGTCCTTCCGGGCAAAAAATGTTGAATTTTACTCATATTCAAATACGACTGTGTTCCGGAACGCCAAATCCTTGCGCAAGTGGATTTTGGCGAACCTAATCCTAGAGCCTCTAGTTTTGGCGCTTGTAAATTGCATTTTCCGTTGTACTCGGGCCTTAAAGTCATGGTTGCGCAGAACTTGGAGCACAGTTCCCATACTGAACTTTTTCCTTATTTCATCCTGCACCTATTGAGTCAGTTTTTGAGCCGATAGCTTAAGATTTCCCCGAGAAATCTTGATGATCCCCGGCACGTCCTGCTCGGTGAAAATCGTGTTTGGTGCAATTCCGCCCTTGTCTACTGTCCGATTTTCGTCGGATTTGGAGTTCTGGAACACAGTCATATTTGAATATGAGTACAAATTCAACATTTTTTGCCAGGTCGGATGGAATTATATGTGGCGACACTCCAATACTGAGCTGAGTCCCAAAAACTTAAGGGCAATAGTCAAGCATGGCGGAGGAAGTGTCATGGTTTGGGCCTGTATCTCGGCAGCCGGTGGCAGAAATTTTTTGATTTTTGGAACAACAATGGACAGGAATGTGTACTTCAATATGCTAAAAGAAAATTTACTCCAAAGTGCCGAGAAACCGGGAATCCCACGTACTTTCCGGTTCTACCAGGATAACGACCCCAAGCATAAGGACGGAATAGTACAGTCCTGGCTTAGATTGAACTGCCCCCACGTGATGATTCCAGCGGCCCTGTCTCCAGATTTGAATGTTATTGAAATTGTGTGGGCTCTGCTGGAAAATAACATCCGGAAACACAACATATCCTGCAAACAGGATCCCCAAAATGCTCTGCAGGAGAAGTGGAGCAGGATCAGTCCAGAAACTACCCGGAAGCTGGTATCTTCTATGAATAATAGGTTAAGGGAAGTTGTTAAGGCTAAAGGATATCATACTAAGTATTAACATCCTTATTCAAACTTTTATACGCCAAATATTAAACTTTTCTTAAGACTGGGCAAAATGTTTGTGACGTAAATTTTGGTTATGTTTTCAGATATTAACTAATTTTAATTAATTAATTAATATTTTAATAAGAACTAAAGTTTGTTTTTCAAATGTGATATAACATTAAACAAATTGGCATTTAAACATTTTGAATTTGTTTCCTTGTTTAAACTTTATAGCACTTTAAATTTTTTGCTAGGCACTGGGCAGAATCCTATGTGAGCCACTGTATATCTGTAATAGAGTAAAGCAGATGTGGATAAGGAACAATGACATTTATATTTGTACATTTTTCTTAGCCTTTTTGTCGGCAAAAATGGTATAATAGTATATTGGTTTTGTTCAATGTCCGTCATGCTGTCCGTCCGTCTGTCCGTCTGTATGAACGCGCGTTTCTCCGACACCCTTAGAGATAGAGACTTGAAACTTGGAACGTATACTGGAAAGTACCCTCAAAAGTTAATGTGTCTTGGGTTTGGTCCTACGTCCACTAGGGAGCTAGAAAACTGCCAAATTCGATTTTAGCAAATCGATAAATCCACATATCTCTTACAATTTAACAAATACAGTCACCAATTTTGGTTGGTAGGCTGTTGGCGAGGCCCTCCGATGCCCACATCACCCCCGCCCCAAAAATTTTCAAATGGCTATATCTTCCGCAGTTTTTGAGTAGGGAACGTCAAATTTGGTAGGTATATTACTTGTAGTCGCCTTTAAGAACCGATAACAAATTTGTGGTGCGACGCCCACACCTGCGCCTATAATCGAAAATTCCGATTGTAAATTGATAACTCCGTATATATCCGAACATTTTAAAGATAGAGTAACCAAATTTGTAAGATAATTTGCTGGTAACCTCCTCCAAGGATTGTCATATCAATTTTTGACCACGCCCACATCCGCCGCCCCCAGGAACTTCGTCCCTAGAAATTTAAAATGCGCATATCTGCCGTAATTTGCAAGCTAGAGTCGCAAAATTTTGCAGGTATGTTACTGGTAACTCGGTCGGCAAAATTTCCTCAACTGAACCCTCCACGAGGGTGCCGACTGGAAATAGCATCTCAGTGGTCTGAACAGACTGATGCTAGCCAAGATCTGCTACCTAAACCTCTGACCTGCTCTTCATATAGGCATGTTATTGGCTAAGGAGTTTATCATGGTTGAGGTAGGGCCGGACTAAGGTGTATGCGACCCGTGCCGAAAGTCAGCCTGGCTGGGGGCCCGAAAAATAGCCCAGTCGCTTACGGAGCATATCGGATACCTGGCGACCTCCGATATTAACTAGCCTTACCTGCACATCGCGGATCTCTGTGCAGGCGGACCTTCCTTTCTCCGCAACTCGTGGGACCAACTATGGAACCAAACAAGAAAAAAAATATCAGAGTCCGGAACTCTCCCAAAACCGGAATGGAGAAATCCAACCAAAGCGGCGGCAGTGGCACCTAAGCCTGGCCAAAGCAATCTTAGACCAGACAAGGCAAACAAGCCGGTCGGTCTTGCCGGAGGGGCAGGAGTGGCGGGTAGTGCGACCAACACGCACAGTTCCAATGAGGTGAGGCACGCCATCAGTGCAGCCAAATCTCAAAGAGGAGCTGGCGTGGAGGAAGAACTACCCTCCACCAGTATTCAGGCCTCAAAAATCTCGTACGTTGAGCGTAAAAAAGCAGCCAACATTTTAAGAAGACAGAGCGCGTATAAGGGCACAACTCCACCACCAGCAGAATGGCTGAACAAGGTGGAGTGGGCAAACAAAATACTACCTGCCTTCGATATAAATATTACGAAACCAGCGCAGAGCCAACCAAAAAGGCAGCGCTCGCAAGAAACACCAGGACCAGTGGCCAAGAGAGCCAGGGTCCAACCAGGACGCTCCTTCGCCGAGATTGCCAAGGAAAGAATCCTCATAGGGATTCTCGACAAAGGCAACCCGGAGGGAAGGATTCCTAGGAATCAATGGGCTGTGGTAGAGGGGGCCTTAATGACCTGCTGCCTAAAGCAAATACGCGATGCCCCAGGACCACCGCCAAACTGCGTAGATGCGGGGTGGTACCAGGGTAACGTCAAAGTTATAGCCTGTCAAAACGAGCACTCCGTTAAATTATATAAGGCGGCAGTAGCAAGCGTTGGAGAGGTGTATGAAGGGGCCAACCTGGTCGCTGTTGACTGGAGCGAGGTCCCGAGTAGACCGAGAGCACGGATCTGGCTACCGGTAAACGCGAAGCCAGAGGATGTGCTCGAGATGTTGCAAATCTGCAACCCATCGCTACCCACCCACGACTGGAGGATAGTAAAGGTAGAGGAAACGCAAGGCCTTAAGAGGCAGGCAGTGATACTCCTAAATAAGGAATCACTAGCGCCAATTGAGGCTGCAAAAGGGCGGCTGAAGCTATCATCATCGATCATTATCAAGGTGTATAAGTCGGATGCAGCTACTGGGGGTGAGTCCACCGACAAACCAGTCGGAAAGGAACCCCCCCTGGTGGTGCCAGAGGTTGACGCTGAATCAACCGGCTACACCTCGGACGACTCTACGCTGACACGAGGCCTCGAGGCACTATGTCGAGAGATCGACCAGGACGAGCTGTCCTTCTCTGAAGAGGATGACTGCGAGAGAACGGTGGTGGAGGTAAATGCTGTAGATGTCTCTAAGACTTCTACAAATCAACCTTCATCACTGTAAAGCAGCATCTGCTGCCCTCACGCTTCGCCTATCAAAAGGCGAAGTCGATGTTGCGTTGGTCCAAGAGCCCTGGATGGTTGGAGATAGGGTTTGCGGACTAAGCAACAGGGATTATAAGCTCATCAGAGCTCAAACCGAAGGTAAAACAAGAACCTGCGTTTTAGCTAAGAAACATCTAAATGTATTTCTGCTCAACAATTTCAGCAACTGCGACAACACGGCAGTAAGCCTGGAGCTATCCACGGCCCCAATAAGGCTACTGTCGTCCTATATGGCTCACGACAGCCCGGACCAGCCTCCCGACGACAAGGTCAAATCCCTTGTCCAAGAGTGTGAGACGAGGAAATAGGCCTGATCTAGGCTGCACAGTGGGGGAGCACGGATATAAACCCAAGGGGTGAGTCACTCTTGTCCTTCATTTTAAGCTCGAACTTAGAGATTAGTAATGTAGGCAATGACCCAACCTTTATTATTAAGAACAGGAAAGAGGTCTTAGACCTCACCTTAGTCTCAAACTTTCTCAGTGACCGGGTGACGGGATGGAGGGTCTCAGAAGACCACTCCTTCTCCGACCATAGGTACATCGAGTTCAGGATGCTTCTCAACTCCTCCAAACCAGTTAACTTCCTCAATAGAAGGAAAACTAACTGGGATAAGTATAATCGCGTACTTAATCGCATTCTGCCCAAAAGTCCGCTGACAGGTCAGAATTCTGTAGACAACCTGTATAAGCTTACAGATACCTTCACCAGGGCATGTGATAAAGCCCTTAGAGTAGCGTGCCCCATTACAAGGCCCACGTCTAGGAAAAAGCCCCCATGGTGGTCATCTCAACTCAGTGTCCTCCGGAAGAGTTGCAGATCCCTTTTCAACGCAGCAAAAGCGCGCAATGAAGACTCACACTGGTCTATCTATAAGTCTAGTCTGGCGGAATATAAAAAAGCCATCAGACAGGCAAAAAGAAGATCGTGGAGAGAATTCTGTACGGAGATAGACTCAACCAGCGAAGCCGCAAGGCTCAGGAAGGTTCTATCCAAAACAAATCCAATCTTGGGTTATCTCAAGAGAGACGACAACTCTTGGTCTGACTCAAGTGAGGACTCCTTAGATATCCTTCTTAGGACCCATTTTCCAGGGTGCTCTAAGCAACCCTTAACCAATGATTGCTCTGGGTCAGGTGCTGTTGTTTCAATGACACCTATCCTCAGCAAAGAAAATATACGATGGGCGATTAATAGCTTCAAACCGCTAAAATCCCCAGGTCCAGATAATATATGCCCGGCCCAACTACAAAAAGCGGGCGATTTAGCCATTAACTGGCTACACACGATCTTTAGTGAAGTTTTCAAGACTGGACAAATTCCTCCTTCTTGGCTTAAATCAAAGATCACCTTCATCCCCAAGGCAGGGAAACCATCCCATACTAATGCGAAGGATTTCAGACCCATCAGTCTAACATCCTTTCTGCTTAAAACTCTGGAAAGGCTTATTAGTCTGTACCTAAACAGTTTTATAGACCCGAACTTAATCTCTGGTTCACAACACGCATACAGGAAGGGTAGATCCACGGATACTGCCCTTCATTCTGTGGTCAAACAAATAGAATCATCTTTATTCTCAAAAGAATTCACCTTAATAGCTTTCCTTGATATCGAAGGTGCTTTTAACAACGTCATCCCAGAGGCGATAACTGAAGCACTGACGGGTCTGGAGGTCGACCCCGGTTTAGTGGGATTGATCAATCAAATGCTTACACGCAGGATTGTGACATCTACACTTGGATCGTCTACCCTTTCCAGATACGTCAGTAGAGGAACGCCCCAAGGGGGAGTCCTATCACCTCTCCTATGGAACCTAACAGTAAATAAACTGCTGCGCGACATGGAGGGGGGTGGCTGTCAGACGGTCGCCTATGCGGATGACGTAGCAGTCATCTTCAGAGGAAAGTACCCTCAAACTTTATGTGACTTGATGACAAGCAAATTAAAGACCTTGTCATCTTGGACAAATAGTTGCGGTTTAAGTGTCAACCCCACGAAAACCGAACTTGTGCTCTTCACAAGGAAATATAAAATTCCTCCCCTTGTCCCTCCAAGACTAAATAATACGGCCCTTTCCTTCAAACCCAGTGCCAAATTTTTAGGTTTGACACTGGACAGGAAATTGGACTGGAATCTAAACACCCACATAAGGGCTCAGAAAGCTACAGTAGCCCTTTTCACCTGTAGGAAATCCATAGGACTCAGATGGGGTATGACCCCTAATATTGTCCGATGGATGTACCTATCAATTATTAGGCCCATTCTTTTATTTGGGGTTATAGTTTGGTGGCCTTGCCTTAAAAAGCAAACCACTATGAATATACTAACTAAGGTTCAGCGGATGGCCGAACTGTGTATCTCGGGAGCGCTTCGCTCCACTCCAAATGAGACACTTGATGCCATCCTAGATATTCAAAGCTTAGAAGTAGAAGGCCTTGAACAGGCAACTCTCACAGCTGTTAGACTTAGGGAATCCACATCGTGGAATAACCAAAACAAAGGCCATGCCTCCATTCTGATTGGGAGACACGACATACCCATCAGAACAGACTACTGCACACCAGTAGTCCAACTCAAGACACCTTTTACTACCCTCCTCCCACAAAGGGAAGAATGGGCACACGGAACCCCTGGTCCTTCAGCGACCGTAGAATTCTATACAGACGGGTCCAAACTCGACAATCAGAGGTAGGCGGGGGCGTCTACTCCTCCCAGCTTACCACTCGGCTATCCTTCAGCCTTCCGGCACACTGCAGTGTGTTCCAAGCTGAAGTTATAGCCATACAAGAGGCACTAAATTGCCTGAAAAGGTCAAAAATAAGCTCCTCGAACGTTAACATCTATGTTGACAGCCAAGCGGCGATCAAATCCCTGGGTGCAATGTCAATGAATTCGACAACAGTAGCATGCTGCCGCAAATCTCTTCAAGAGATGGCAGAGCAGCATGCTATCAGCCTAATATGGGTGCCAGGGCACAGCAACATTGAAGGCAACTGCATAGCTGATGAGCTAGCTAGGAAAGGTACTCTGCTACCCCTCCTCACTGAAAAGGAAGGTGTAAGCATGCCCCTAGCTACCTGCAAGCTCAGGATAAAAGAGTCCACTAGATGCAGATCAAATGATAAATGGCGCAACGCCAACTGCAGTCGTATAGCTCGCCAAACATGGCCAAACTACAACAGCAAGCGCAGTAAAGAACTGTGCCTTCTAAATCGCAGTGATTGTTCGGCCGTGATCCGGGCAATTACAGGTCACTCTGGCTAGCGGGCTCTCATGCCGGCAGGCTCAATATCCCTTTCAATGATTTCTGCAGGAGCTGCAAAGACGAGGAGGAAGTGGAATCTCCGGAACACTTCCTCTGTCTCTGCCCAGCTCTAGCAAAAAGACGGTGCACCTTCTTAGGAAGCCATTTCCTATCCAGCTTAACGCAGCTGGCGCATATCAGACCAACCAAGATCGCAAAATACATAAATGCGACCGGTTGGTTTAACTGATCCAAATTTTTCCCACGGGTTTTTCCCGGAGCAGGACGTAGATCAACGGCATCACCAGGGATCATTAAATTGGTCTATGTGTGCTGACCTTTTCAGGTCGCAGCCGTCTTACCTAACCTAACCTACTGGTAACTCCCCCAAAGATCGATAAAAAAATTGGATGGCTACGCCCTCACCACCTACCTAAACCGATACACCTGTTGGTGTCACGCAATTTGAAAACTTAAGTCACCAAATTTTAAAGGTATTTTGCTAGTAACACCCTTCATAAATGTGGAAAAAAAATTTTGGACCACGCCCACTCCCGCCCACAAAAAACGATGAATGCCTGTATCTCCCGCAATTTAAGAGCTACAGTTACCAAACTTAGAAGGTATATTACTGAGATCGAACTCCTAAATTTTTTTTGGACACGCCCACTCCAGCCCCCTAAACCGATAAACGCCCATATCCCCCGCAATTCAAGTATTTCTTAACTGTACACAAATTAAGGTATAATAGTATTCCGCTGTCGGTTACGTCCGACTGCAACGTTCTATCTTGTTTAATTTGTAGTAAACATAGTCGAATTGGTTAAAAAAAATTAAAGAAGAGAAGACTTTGAATATTTTCGAAAATCTTTATTATATAACCATTTAGTGATACATATCTTTTGTATATATTTTTTATATAAAGTTGTTTTTTGGTTTATTATTTAATCGACATTAGTATTTGCATAGTATTCGTTTAAAATTAATGCCGATTAAAGTATGATTTATGAAATGTATTTTGAAGATATACTTTCTTACGAACACAATGCGGATATTTCACTATTGATAATAATATATATATATATATATATTTTTTATTTTCTGTTTTGTATTATGTTTTGTATTTAGGCCTTATAAGTTTAATAAGAAACATTTATAAAATATTCGTTGTAAATATTTTGACCGCCATCTACAAATACGATGTAAAAGCTTACATACGATGTAAAAAAATATTTTCACGCGGATTTTGGGAATGTGCATTTTAGTACAATTAATCGTAAACACCTCCTTAGTTAATGGTTTTAGTTATGGAAAATAAATATACATAAATTGTTGGTAATAGCAGTTAAAATCAAAACAAATATAAAGAATATAAGGGAATAAATATTTATAATAAAAATGGAGAAGAGCAAATAACTAATTAACATACAATTATAAATAAACATTTAAGAAAAGGGGAAGGGGTGAAAATGCGAATTGAATATAAAGAAAATAAAATAAAATAATTTTAGCTTTATAAATGTTTGAAGAAATATAAAACAACAAAAAAGAGGAAACTGATTTAAAAATGCAATTACTAAAAGGAGTTAGTAAAAGGTAATAAATGAATTATATAAATATTTAAAAGGTTGCGAGCGGAGGGGGGAAATCTAAGAAAATAAACCGCAGCAAATTTAGCTTTTATTTACTATATACTTAGTTTAAAACAAATAAATAAATAAGTTGTACGCTGTAAAAAATAAGAAAGCAAATTTAGCGTTTAAAATAAAAAAAAATAAATATATAAATATATATATATTTATATTTAAATTTACATTTTATTTTAAATAGTCTCCGTAGGAGAAAAATATGTTTGATTTAGTAATCATTGTTTCTTAGCTAAACGTTGGAAAATAAAAGTAGATCCCCCGTTTCCCCAGTTCCCCATTATTTCTCAGCGAACTTAGAACTTAATTTTCAAATGCTTCTTTTCTGCTTTTTTTAGCAGCAGCCGAACACAACATTGTTTTGCATTTTATTTTTAAATTTGTTTAATGGATATTGTAAACTCTGTTTAAACTCTTAAGAACGCACTTTTATCGTTTTTCTGTTTTTTCTAATCTCCATACATTTTTTTTTGGGGCTTGCAGTTTATTTATATATATATATAATATATTTAAAACATAATTGTGTAAATATGTACGTTTTTGGAATCTTTTACATTGTACTAACTTACTGCATGTGATTAAATAAGTTTTTCAATATTTTGCGCATTTTTATTTATTTTATTTTTTTTTTTTTTTTTAGTCTCACTCATATTTTATTTTGTTCTACAATTTATTTTTTATTTTTAACAAAACGAGCAACATAAATATTATGATTAAAAAGAAACATAAATATTACAATAATATAAAGTCTCACATTAATTATTAATAATAATAATAATAAACTTTAGTATTTAGTTTCTGGTTGGACTAGATTTTTGTTGTTGTTCTTTATAAAAAATAAAATGTATAATAATTGTGGATAGTAAAATAATCAGATTTTCAGCGCAAGATATTTTTTTCTCGGTTCTTTCTTTAATCTTGTCAATATTGGATTGGCTATTAATATAAATATATAAGTCTTTTTTATTCACATTAAATATTATGTATTTAAATTTATATATATATATGAATATTTCTATATATGCGTATGTATTTTGCGGTATTGAATAAATAATATAAATTATATATATATATATATATATTTATATTATATATATATATATTATATATATATATATATTATATATATATATATTATATATATATATATATATATATATTTATGATTTACTTAAAATTACTGCCTATTTATCAGTCAACTTAGAATAGAAAATTATATATATATATATATATATATATATATTTATAAGTATTAATATTATATTCTGACACCGAGAGAGAGGAGCGCAGATTTATTTATATATATATATATATATAAGTATATACATATATATATATGTATATACATATATATATATGTATATATATATATATTTGGGTAATGCAATTCTTTTTTTGGTAATCGTATTTGACTAAAATTGTTGATTATAGTAATTAAATGTGATCTAAACACTAAAAATGGATTAAAACACACCGCTTACATAGAATACTATGCCAGTTAAATAAACTAGAAAATATTTCATATATTTGTTTATATTTACATGCTTTGGGTCTGGTTGTCTGTTTGTCTTTATTCGCATGTTTTACTTTTTTGTTATTCCTGATTTAAATGCGTCAATTATTAATATAAATATTGAATACGAAATCGTTTTACAACACTGGGCTGCAAGTGTAGACATCTGCATTTAGCCAATTCACCAACCTGTCGCTGAAATGTTGCACAGAAGTATGGAACACATGTACTTTATGTATGTATGTATGTATGTATGTATTTATGTATGTATGAATGTACAGGTGCGCTCAAAATAATAGTAGCATTTAATAAAATGATGACTTGTTTAAGCAGCGAAAAATTAAATTTGACAAAAGCTAAAAATTTGTTTGGTAATGTTTTAAAATACAAAAATGTTTTTGAAATATTATATTCCAAATACTAAACTTAGTCAAATATAAGCAGACATAATTAATAGTTTTTGAATGATTGTTTAGCTGAGAAAACTTCCTTTACTCTAATAATAATAAATTGAAATAATAATTTTATACAAACAAATAAAAAATAAATATATAGAAATTATTTAAAAACTTTCACTACTCTAATAAAGATAAATTTCAATAATCGAGAGTAAATAGCAAATGAATAAATTTATGGACAATTTAACTGTAAAGGTTTACTTAATTTCAGCATGGTTTTGTTTGTGTTTAAATTTAATATTATAATTTTTTAATTATTTTAAAATTCACACTACCATTTTTTTGACCGCAGCTGTGTGTTTAAGCTAAAATGCGCATGGCGTGATAAACGATCGAATGGCAAATGGGACAAATGGATTCGATTGATACACAAATCTGATTGGCACAATCCATGCAGAACATGTTGTGTCCACAGGGCACCAAAGCAGTTGTCACTTCCCGTTCGTTGCACACAAAACACTCGCGATGCAACTTGTCCGTGCTTGAGCGCGACTGACTATTAACGGTTGGGTTACAGTTGCTGTTGCTATTAAGTTTCAGGCTGTGCTCGGTTAGCAGCGAGTCAGTTGGACTGATCGATGCACTTGGCGAACAATTGGCAGCCGCTGTTACAGTCTGTCTGTCTGTCGTGGGCAGACTCCAAATACTGGGCGAGTCACCAATGCCTTCATCCACATCAATTGAATCGTTTAAATTCTTCCATATGTTTAACAGTTCGGGCGGTGTATTAATGCTGCTATTGGCACTGTTATTGGTGCTCTTTGTAGACGCTGTTGAGGAGGCCGACGAACATGAGCGCGTCAACATGTTCGATGCAACAACAGTGGTTGCTGCAACTGTGGCTGTGGCTGCTGCTGGACAAAATGTTAAACTTTTTGATGTGCGATATTTGGCATGTTGTTGTTGGTGTTGCTGCTGTTGTTGCTGGTTTTGATGCGGTTGTTGTTGCTGCTGCTGTTGTTGTTGATGTTGCTGTTGTTGCTGCTGTTGATCGTTCAACTCTGTGGACAACATTGAGAAATTTGCATCGGCTGCTGTTAGGCCGGTTGCTGTTAAGCCTGCTGCGGCTGCTCCCGTTGCTGTTCCTGGAACTAGTTCCGTAGTGGCAAAACAGCCAACTAAATTATGAACTGGCAAGTTAATGGAATTCTCGCCATAATTGGTTAAATCGCTCTTATAAATCGATGACAATAAATCGGAATTAAGATCATCGTTCAATATTTGACTCAATGTGTTAATCGTATGCAATGTGGCAAATTCCGAAGAATCCAATGATTCACTACCAGCAGCCGAGGCGTTCTCATTCAACTGCCCAGCACTATTGTTGTTGCCGGTGCGCAATGCAATATGTGCCTCGATTTGTTTCCGTGCCGTTTCCACATTTTCCGGCAAGCCGGTGACCTCAAAAATCGGTTCTTTCTCCCGGGAGGGGGTCACAATATACGTTTGCGTCTCCTGCTGAATGTGTTTAATTGTTGCACCCTTTGGACCGACAACGAGACCAACAACTCGATAGGGCACACGCACCTGTATCGTGATCTGACCGGGCAGACACGGCGGACCCGACTGAGCACGCGACACAATGCCAACGGCTAATGTAGATGAGCCACCAACAGCTGTTGTTGCACTATTACTGCTGCTGTTATTGCCGCTGTTGTTGCCGCTGTTATTGCTGCTGCTATTGCTGTTGCTGTTGCTCGCTCCATCAATCGAAGGCTTGCGCGATGCTCGTATCAAACTGAAATGATCGGCTGCCGAGAGTATTTCCCGCTTGGCCTTGTTAACGTCCTCTTTGCGACCGGTAACCACGAAAACAGGCTCTTCTCCACGCACCGGTGTCTTTATGTACGTGTTTGTCTTCGCCCGTAATGCTTTTATCTTGCAACCTAATTAATCAATTAAAAATTATTTAATTTAGTTAGCAATAATTTAATTTAATTTTAATTTTAAGTTAAATAAAAATAATTCAATTTTTCAATCAATAAGTGAATAATTCAATTCAAAGTGCATAATTAACCAATTAATAATAATTCCATTGTAAATAATTAATGACTTTAAAATCAATAGTAACTGAATTTAATAATTAATAAAATAATAATTCAATTTAATAATCCTTAAGTTATTAGTAATTCAATTTAAAATACCTAATACATTTTAATTACTCTAATAATTTTAATTATTCTAATAGGCAATCAATCAATAATGTTATTATTTAATATTTATAAATTAATTATAATTGCTTTTGAAATGATCAAGAAAGTAGTAATAATTGAACTTAAAGTAATTAAGTAATTAGAATGAGTAATATTGTATATAATCAATAAATTAATATAAATTCAATTTAATATTAAGTAAGAACTAAGTTAAAATTAGTTCAATTTTAATTATCAGAGAGTTGCAACGAAAGCTCACAGAACGTTCCAACAAGTTTGTTATCGAACACACACCAAAAATATTAGATTTCTTTCTCTCTCGCTCTGCACAGCTGTAATATATTTTAAAATAATAGCACCACTCTGTAATTTTTTGAATTCTCAGTCAGAAAAACAAAGCAATACTTTTCAATGTTGATTTTAAATATATATTTTTTTTCTAGTGTGAGTGTTGCTATTATTTTACCCTCAACTTTATGCTGCAAAATAAGCTTACCTTGCCTGCCAACGATTTCGGCAACATGTTCGGAACTTGGCACTGGAACACATTCGGTCATATTCTGTGACTTCTTCGATCTATCCTCCAGTCCAACGCTGGGCATCAACAGACCCGAACTGCCGCTCGCCGCCAGCTCTGTTCGTGCAAAAGCAGCAGAGACTACATTTAACGAACCCAAATCGAACTCGTGCTGCTGCTGTTGCTCTTGTTGTTGCTGTTGTTGTTGTGTGCTGTAATTTTGATTGTTTGCCTCGCTTAAGCCGACCATTGTCAGTTCCAAGGCCAGCTGTAAGGTGCGCGGATCATCGGACAATGGTAGGGGCTGCTGATGCTGATGCACTTTATTCACCTGCTCAATCATTTGATGCTGATTTAGTTTGCGCAATGAATCCGCCATATTAACATTAATGTTGATGTTGTTGAGCATTTGCGACATTTTCAAACACTAATAACACTGATTGTTGATTTTTTATATTGTCTTTTGATAGGATGTAACGAAAAATGCCGCCAGACAAATTGACCAATAATTATTACATCAACGCCATTTTCCCTAAATATAAATAATTAAAATTTTAAATATTGTTTTTTTGTATTATTTTCATTTTAAACTCACCATTTGTCGCCCTTGTGCCATTCTCATTTTCATGTATTTTGTTTATTTTCAGCTAATATGCTCTTTATGATATTCCATTCGAAATTGTGATTTCAATTCCAGTGTAAACGTAAATTTGGCATCGCTGTAAGTATAGCGATCTAGACTTTACACCTGACATACACACATACGCTGCTTTGGCATTTGGCTTCGAATTCCTCTTATGCTTCTTTTTTCTGCAGGAGACAAAATACAGAAATGCATTTGGTATACATACACACACACACACACACACACATTGCGTGCAAAAACATGTATAGGCATGCACACACACACAGGCAGACTAAACAATAACATAAAAAAACTGTTCACATTACAAAGCTGCCTGTTTTTCTACAACGTTCAATTTATTTTTGCTTTTATTTGGCATTTTATTTTCTTTTGACGTGCGTAAATTATTTTTGAGCGTTTTTGGCCGTTGCCGTTTTAGCCGCGTTGCTTCCGTATACACATATATAATATATATATCCGCTTTCTCTGCTGCTGCTGCCTCATGTTGAACAACCCCTAACAAGGCTTGTGTCACTCACCCTGCCACTTCTCGTTCTCTCTTTCTCTCACTCTCTTTCTCTATGCTTTTTATATCCCCCCTCTATCAACCAACCTTTCAAGCATCTACTACATATCCTTACTTAAATGTGTATGCACATGTGAGTACGTATGTGTGTGCTTTTACAAAAAAAAATATTCAGAATTGCATGCTTAAGCATTAATGTTAGTTTGCAGCCAAACACAGCCTTACACACAAATACAACTTATACACCGCCATACACACACATACGCTGTGCATATCTACACAGTTGCCTGCGTTAGGATCGCCTGCCACACCTCGTCATTTGTGTGGCATATAGGATATTTACACACACACACAAGTATGTAAAATGCACAAACAATTTGTGCGACACCACACACAACGTTTACGCATTAGATTGCTTACTTGTTCCGTCTTAATATCGTTTTAATTTTTAATAATTTTTGTATATTTTTGCCGGCTGCAGAATTAATTTATTTTTGCCGGCTTCACAAATTAGCATACACATTTAACATGTACCAAATGTTAGTGAAACAGACACACCTAACAGCATGCTGGCAGCGTACAACTTACAGTGAGCTGACAACATATTTAGCAACTGCTGTTGAGTTTATGTTAGGCAAATGGTTAGCCAATTTGAGTAATTGCGTTATCGAATTTGAGTAATTTGCGTTACGTAGCATTCTGTTGCGCGGTACATTGCGCATATCGTTTTTGCCGTTATTTTTTTTTTCCTAAAACTGGTTTTGTTTTATATAATTAAAATGCAATTGATAATTAATTAAATAATGACAAGCAAGTGTAACGCCAAGTATAAATCTGTTGGTCTTACGTAGTCTTTTACTTAAGTAAGTTATCTGTTGACATAAGCTGTTGTGTATTTAACGTAACGTGATTCCCTCTTTATGTTGACTTACGTAGACTGTTATGTGCAAATTTAACGTACTATAACGCAGCGTTAAGTTTAAATCTGTTGGCTTAGCGTAGACCTGTTATTAAATATGTTTAATCCTTTTATAACTCAGAATTTAAATATTCAATTATTAATATTTATTTCAAATACTACTAAAATAAAATAGAGGCACGAACTCAAATGACTGCAACGCTGGCAAAATGTAATATATATTTATTCGAAACTAGATTTACAGACAACACACTTAACATTAGTGATAATCGAGCTATATATGTTAAATGTATGTTATGTGTACGTAATGTTAATGCAAAAGTAGGAGGAAATGTTCGTTATGGTTTGAATTACATAATACTTGCTGAGTTGCCACACTATTTTAAATACTTTTTTAAAGCCAAAGATTCTGCTCAAGAACACTTGCATATTTTCGTTTCCATTCGATAATCTATATTTATATATGTATATACTTTTTTTTTACCATTAATACTTTTGAAACCCGGCTTTTTTTCCATTCATGTCCTATTTGGATACGTATTAATGTTGATATCCATTGCATATATATTAATAACATAAAAGTTAATTCATTCTACAGTGGATTTGGGAGGACTGTAAAGCTAATTACGTAGTAGTTATTGCTGCTGCTGCTGTTGTTGCAGCAGCTGCTGCTGTTGGTGATGACGTCTTTCACGTGCTTTTTCTATGTGTCGCTTACGTTCCTCTTTCGTCCAATAGCGTCCGATCTTCACCTCTGAAATTGTGTCATCCTCTGTTGTGGTCAAATCGCTGTTACGTATACTCTTACGTATGCCTACGCTTACGTTATTGCGCACTGGTCGCTTGACAATATAACGACTGCCATCCGGTCGTCGTTTTACCTTCCATACCATCGGTATTTCTTCGGTGACATTCTCTGCGGTGACTAGAATCGAACTTGGCTTCTGTGGCACTGTAGCAGTTTTATTTGCAACCTTGGCGAATATAAATTAAATAATAAAAAGTAAAATGTATTTTTATCAGTTGTTGTTTTTTTTTTTTTTGCATTTAGCTGTAAAACAAAAATGGTAGTGATGAGCGGGAAGTGCATAGCAGGCTGCCTTGTAAGAGTTAGCTGGGATCGTTTGGCGTTGTCAGAAAGTGCGAACAGTCATTGCTCAGTTGTTACATAAAGTCAATCCAATTGCATGATATGAATTAATAAAAATTAATGAATTAGGGTAGGGTAGGGTGTACGGTTGCCGACCGAAGGACGACACACGTAAGCCATATGCGGCCTGTTGTGATACCGTGTGGATAGATTTAGACACAAAGGTTAAAATAAGAAAGAAAAGGAGGCAGAACGGACTACTACTGGACTAGACAAACAACCATGCCTGCAGCGGGATTCGAACCCGCGAGTGATTGATGTAAACGATGCAAAGACTTACTCAACAAGTGTACAAATGGAAACTCATCTTAATTATTCACTAATAATAACTAACAACTATAGCTTCATAATTAAGATGCGCTTTCATAGTACTCAGTTTATCGGAGTTAGAAGCAAATGATTCGATCAGTTGTCGTTAAGTAGCAAAGAATCGTTAAGAACTGCACAATTTTCGACTTAATGAATAATTACCTCCTGACTGCTTACAAAATGATAGCGACTTAAATTGGGAGCATTAAATTGCGGACATTGAGCCAGTTGATCATCTGTTGCTGCTGTTGCAGTTGTTGTTCCAACTGCAGTTGATGCTCCTGTTGTTATTGGCTTGGCTCGCATTAGTTTTGAGTCCAGTTTGAGCGGAAACGGAAGCGAGTCTTCTCCGCAGACTTTACTCAAAATGGCAACATCTGCAATTGCAAATAAAAATAAGTTGAATAAATTGAAATATATAATATATATTATTTATAATAAGTATACCACTGGGCGTATTTTGTAGTAAGCGAGGCGTTGTTTTGTTGGCAAAAGGTAACATTAAAATGTTGCCAATTGGACTAGTGATGAGATTATTATCAGTAGCAGGCTGTTGTTGGCCTGCAACTATTGAAATTGAATCTAGGTCAATATTATTGGCGCCATTTTGTTGCTGTTGTTGTTGCTGGCGAGGCGAGGCGCTGTTATTGGAACCACCCGTATTATAGGCACTTGATGAATTCTCCAGCTCCTCGTGTTGATGCAACAGTTGATTGTGATGCAACAGCTGATGTTGCTGCAGCTGCTGCTGCTGCTGATGATGATTGCTGATGCTAATTTCCGGTTCGATATTTGTGGCTGCCCCGCTGCTGCTGGAACCACTCGTATTTGTTGTGATTCCGCTGCGCAATGTGTATACACGGCGCGATGAGGAAATGCGATTCTTTGACTGTTTATTATTATTAGTGGAGAAACTCGAACGACTTGCCAAAGTGTGTACGTTGCGTGGCTGTGATTTGATGCCCAGCCATTGTGCCACACGCTGTGTTTGTTGTTGCATCTCCAGAATATCCGTTTCGGCGGAACAGGAGCCCAGGGCCGTCATATAATTGGAACTTTGATATGGTGAACAGTAGAGTGGTTCTGGTTCCGTTTCCGTTTCATCTTCGGGTATCGTTTCGTAAATATGTTCGTTCTCATCGTAATCATATAATTTCGCTTTTGCAACACTTTGCAGCACTGAATTTGTTGGTGGCGTTGGCGGCGGCGGCTGTTGGCTTTTAACCAGCATTGATTGATTTGAATTACGCGCCTTTGTCTTATCGCTAATTGCAACTTTTTTCATCGATATTTCGGAAGTTGCTTTCTTGGGTTCGATCGATTTGATAGACTGGCGTTGTGTTAACAGCACTTTGTCCAATTTATCGACAACATTTGTATAGTCATCGGTAAGGAAACTATTCTCATAATCAAAATTACTATCAATATCTTCTTCTTCATCGTCTTCGTCGTTATCAACGTCAACGTCATCATCGTCCTCATCCTCGTCCACAATATCATCATCATCATCATCATCGTCGTCATCGTCGTCATCGTCATCCTGGAAAATAAATTAATTGCTATATATATAATATATATAATAAATTAAAGAAATTCGAATTGTCCTTTGAATTAGTTCACTTGAGCAGCTCAGTTTACTGCACGAAGGTAAAATTACTGCTCACTTAGCTAAATGAACGTTAAGCTTAATACTCACTTAACACAACCTATAAGTGAGTTTGATCAGCGAACTTGAAAGAACTAAATGAGCGACTCCTTTCATCTGATCCATTTTCGTTAACTCACCGGATATAAAAGTCGGCTGACCAGCAACGTGATTGCCGGATTGTTTTCAGCAATTTGCGTTTCGGCTTGTTTTCGACTTTTCGTATCCATGCCATTGATGCGTAGGATTTGATCGCCACGCCGCAGGCGACCATCTCTTTGCGCAATGCTCTCCGGCTTAATATCACTAATGAACACATCCTCACACAAATCCACATTCGCTTCAGCATCCACTTTCGCAGCGGCATCAGCTGTTCTCTCTTTGCATATCACAGGCTTAATACATTCAACGCTGTCCTTGTTGGCCAAGAATCCATTGTTGCAACAAACACTCAATCCAATTGGATCGGTTGCCGATTCGCTTTTCACCAGCGTCACTTCCTGCAGAAGAAAGTAAGCAAAACTTAGGTGAGAGAGAGCGAGAGACTGAAACTCACCTCAATATCGATTTCCGGCTCCAGGCATTGTTCGAACAGATGATGTTCACGCTCAATTAAATGATCGGCTATCGTTTGAGCTAGTTCATTGTTGTGATCGGAACGCGCGCGATTCTTTTTCAAATCGACAAAATTCTCAATCGTTTGCGTCTCCTTCGTGGCCGACGAAGAAGGCTGAGCATTGAATGAGCGTAGGCTTAAAACGATTTGATTCCGTGCTGCTGCTGCTGGCAGCGATAGTATCGCATTCGTATTGGTGGCCACCTTTGTTGTTAACATTTGCGCATGCTGGTCACCTTTGGCCGCATCGACCTCATCAGCACTGCTCGAATTTCTTTCTTTGTTTTGCTTGCGACATAATTCAACAACTAGATTTTCTTTTGATTGAAGGAACATTTGAACCGCTTCATAATTGGACAATGATGTAATATCGCTACCATTAAGCTGTAATTAATCACAAATAAATAAATAAATAACATTAAACGGGGCGAAAATTGTGTACAAGCATTCACGCATGAACATGCAAACATTCAGATACACCAATACACACACACACGCGTACACAGACACAAAACGAATACTGTTTAAGGAGAGGGTGAAAGGTGACGGGTATTTTAGCCGTCGCTTAACGCACCTTTAGCACAACATAATCCAATTGAACAACGCCAACACAGTTATTCGAGCACATATTGTATAACAAATTACATATTTAGATGGCCCCGTTTTTTAGTTCATTGCTAGAAATTTACACGCACACAACAACAGAAATACAGACATCGCTGAATTCGCCGAGACGATGTGACCAGTGCAGCGTTTCGTATAAAACGGCAACACTAATATTGATTAACAATAAAAATACTGCAAACGTAAATAAACATTTAAATACCTGTTTGTAAGTACAAATATATGGCCACTCCAGAATGTGCTCGCCTAATGCCAATAAAAATACATGGTCACTACAGTGAGAATATATGCTGCTCTTTTACCAGTAAAAATAAAGTCACTCCAGTAATAGTGACAGCTCCTTCTATGCAATTATTATTATTATTTGCCATAAAAAATAAGTAAAAATTTATTGACAAAATAAAAAAATCTGGACACACTTATTAGGTTATTTACACGTTAAGACACTTAAAATTGAACCTTTACGCAGTTATTTACATTTAAATTTTGCTTGCCAAAAAAAGCCAAAAAAAAAACAAAAGCAAATAAAATTTATTAATTAGCGAGAACTATATGCGATGTAAGCAAACAAATTACAGGTACATTTCTATCGTATTTATGTATAAGTATATGTATATGTATATGTGTTTGTATGTATGTACATAACTATTCATATGTATGTATGAATGTACCTAAGTATATATATGTGTGTTTATTTGCATGTGTGTTTGTGAGTGGGTGCTTGGTGTGTGGTAAATGCATAATTTGAAAATGAAGTTTTTAGGAACAGCTGCAACCCTCAACGGACATATTTGGTATAACACTCAACACTAGATTGTGATTATCATCGAAATACAATAAGCTTAAGGAACTCATTTTGGTTGGTGAACAACATGGCGTCGCCGATGTTGTCAGTGCCGTTATGTGCGTGTGCGGATATTGTTCCAAATACCCCACACGACAATCACCGCTGCAAAAATAGGCATCGAATGATGTTGGCGCCACCACAAAATGCCAACCGAAACTGGTGAAATTCACCTTGAGCGGATAACGGCAACAGCGCATGTCGTGGTCACTTTCCGTGCAGTCCATAAAAACGCTGCGTTTCCGTCGGTGCTTCTTCTTCGTGCCGATCTCAATGTGAACTGTCTGTTTGCGAGATAAGAGGAAGAAGCAGATAAAAATGCAGTTGCATACAGAGAGAAGTAAAATTAAGATAAAGTAAAAGAAATAAGAAAGATAAATGAAGAATAAAAAACAGAAAGAAAAAAGATGAAATAAAAAAAGAAGAAAAACCAAAACAAAAATATTAATAGAAAAAATTTAAAAAAAATATACAAAAATTTAGATTAGAGAAATTAAGATTAAAGAAATAAAAGAAAAATGAAAAAGAAAAAACATTATGAATAAAAAAAAGAAGAAAAGGAAGGAAGTTCGTATATTTATTGTTATGTATATTTTTGTATTAAAAAAGAAAAATAAATAAAAGATACAAAGAGGAACAAAAACACAAAGAAAAGTAAATAAAAAAGAAGAGTAGTTTTAATATTTAGCGATTATTAAATAATTGCATTTTTATATTTTACCAATGGATTTTTACTGCTTGCACCACTGTCCATTGTCACAATCAAGGGCCGCATCCAAGGCTCGACGCCTTTGATGAGTATTTCCTGTGTGTGATTTGTGTCCGTCGATTGTTCGGCGGCGCCAAAAAGCGGCTTTAAATCGACATTAACCCATTGTCCTTGACCCGACGGTATTTGGTGACGAAATTCATACATTTTCGCCTTGTGTGTATAATTACTGCTATTCGTGCGACGAATCGGCCGATGTAATGCGATTATAATATCCTGATTCTGCTTGGAATCCGCCAACTCTTCAAGGACTTTGGGTTGCTGGCTTCGAATCCAATCGAAACCACGCAAATATAAATGAAGCGTCACATATGAGATATCCGAGTAGCCTGTATTAAATTTAAAGCGTAGCACATCCGATTTGCGACTATGACGAAGATGTGGCTCCTTGTGTTCTATATACAAATTAATTTTATACAACATAAATAAATCAAATTAATTAGCAGTTAGTTAACATAGCAGTTATATAGCAGTAAGCAAATGACAGCGCTTTATACAAATAATCGATGTTTGCAAGGGTATTTCAAGCTTATTTTTTATGTACATATATGCAAGTGGTATTCAAGAGTTTTATAGCATTTAGCAAATATTAAATTTAATTTAAAGGAGGAAAAAAGGTGCGCTATCAAAGCAAGCAGCCTGCTGTCGGAGGGCTAAAGCTTAAGCCGCTCGTTCTGCAAGGGAGCTGCTTTGCATTAAGCAAATGACACAATTCAATGCACAACGTATCGATATATTTGCGTTATAAAAGCAAGCAGTCTGCATGGGGGTATTCAAGCTTCTTCTATAAAACTATATATTTATAAGTTTACTAACGTTCTGGAAACACATATATGCTGCTGATGTGCGAAAGAATGCTCTCGTGTTCGCCATTGTCCCTATAAGCATCGAAAGCATTCAATGCAAAATCACTGTCGAATTTTCGCTGCTCATCGAAATTAAAATTCTGAATAAAGGGTACATAATCCTTAAAAGCGTTCGTATCGTCAGCCTGCATTTCTGCCGACGAATTTTCAAGCGATGCTGTTGGATTTTCAGTGTTTGATAACGTTTGTTCCAATGACATTTTTTTTGATGTGCTCAAAATAGATGCATTGTAGGTTTTATAGAAATTCTCCAAGATATTTTGTGGTACGGCGATGGGTTTGGTTATGTTCGGAAGACGCTTTAAATTTAAACGCATTAAAATGTGCATTTTGATCGATTCGAGACTGTCCTGCCTTGCCTTCTCACGCAGCTGACGTTGTAGAACACTATCGCCGTTAATTAAACTGTTGCGACTCATGCTAACCGCTGGCAGAGCAGCACTCGCTGCTGGCAGCTCGAGTCCTGCCTTGCTGTTGATGATGCGTCGATTCTGTACTTGTGACTCTCGCGGCTCGGTCGGTTTGTTAATATCTCGCTGCTCGTTCGGCTCGTTAAGTTCACCTTGTTCGCTCTGCACGTTCGTTAGGTTTACATGTTCGTGTGTCACATTATAATTGCTAGCTTCGCTTATTGAAAGCGTGCTAAGAGCATTGCTTGCGCCTCTCTCCCCATCAACCACTTTCGTTGCAGTCGGCGTCGCGGTCGCCGTTGCCGTTTCCTGCTGACTGTTTACATCTTGCGCCATGGCTAACAGCAAAATCATTGTCATTATTATTGTGGTCGCATATCGGGCGACTAAGAGACGCAGTCGCCAGCTACTGTTATGCAGCTGTTGTTGTTGTCGTTGGGAACGTTGGCAGCAGCAGCAGCGCTCGCCATTCGAATTCGATGTCGAAGGCTTAAAAGGATGTGCTATATCTTCTTCCATTTGTATGTATAACTGAGTGACAGATTTGCAGCTTTTCGATGTCGAAAATGGTAGCTTTCTTTGCTCTGCTCTTTTGTTCAACAATTTGGCAGCCATCTTTTTTTAAATTTGTATTGTGTTTGTTGTTGCTGAAATTAATAAGAAATTTAAATTTAAATTTATTAAAAACCAATATGTATATATATTAGTTAAAATTCATTAAAATAATTATATGTAATTAATATATTTAATATTTTTCAATCAGATTTGCAAATGGATCCTCCAAAAGTGTTCGATAAACCCTTGCCAGAAATCGGAATAAGCCAAGTTCAAAACGTATTCCAACGTATTCCAAACGTATTTTTAATGATGTTCTACAGCTAATTAAAATAATAGCAACACTCTACGACAGTTTTCATTATCATTATTATAGGTAATATATGATATAAATATACAAATAATATATAGATAAAATATATATTATTATAATAATATATACATAAATTGAAAAAGTTGAATAAAAGTCGTCTTCCACTTCTAAAATCGTATTTATAAGTTGCCTAAGCCTTTAAAAATAATTCTAATGCGTGTGGTGCTCTTATTATGACCACAACTGTGTTTAGTTGGCGAGTCCATTTTAATAAATTAAAATTTGTGTATTAAGTTAAATAATTAAACAGTAAGTAAATAAATAAAAATTGTTTTGATTATTATTAATAATATTAATTATTAATAATAGTTGTATTTATTAAATTTATGTATAGTATTTTTGTTAACTTATTATGTTTATTATTATTTGTTATCAACATAATACAAAATAAATATTCTATTATGTTTTTAATTATTATGCAATATTTATTATTTAACTAATAAATAAAACCCAATATTTATTTTCATATTTTTATTGTTATACCGTTAATTTATTAAAAATGTGTAAATGTATGTAACAGGCAGAAGGAAGCATCTAACCCCACAAAGTATATATATTCTTGATCAGGATCAACAGCCGAGTCGATATAGCCATGTCCGTCTGTCCGTCCGTCCTTCCGTCCGTCTGTATGAACACGCGGATCTCAGAGACTATTAGAGCTAGAGACTTCAAATTTGGAATATAAGTTCTCGTGTACCAGGCGCAGATCAAATTTGCTTTATTTGATCGATAACTGCCTCAGTTTCTTAATTATCGATACATTTCGATTTTCGATAGCAATAAATTCCACAATTTAAGGGGCAGAGGCTTCTAATTTATACATAAGATGCAAATATGTATTTTATTGATAAATTGCCCAAATTTCATCAAGATAGGCCAGCGCATCTGTGAGAAAGAGATAGCATGATAATCGACGCTGGCTTCGATATATTTGATTGTATTCTGCAGAGCACCGATAACTACTATTTCGAGTACGTATATACGTATATGCACGTGTTTGTAGCCAACCAGTTCGGGCCAATTCTGACTTGTAAGTCAAAACACTCTGTAAGAAATGCACTTGCAGAACTGAACATTTGAGTGCAAATCATCTTAAAGGGAAATTTGCCAATAAAACTAGAATACAACAACTGGGTTAAGGGTATATCGTAGTCGAGCCAACTCGACTACATCATTCTTACTTGTTTTAACTATGATTTAATTAATGAAAACTAATTAATAATTAACAACTAACATTTCACTTGTGTTATTTAACTGTCCTTAGCTCTACATATACATATTACACATTATATATATATACATATATAATGTGTGTGTGTGTGTGTAAGCACTCACCAGAGATTTTCTTATCCAAGTAAGACCAATCAGCAGCCACAATCACTTTAACTGTTTTAATCTCAGCATATTCTGTTATATTTAATGTTATTGTTCACTTTGCATACATATATGTATATATAAATACATACATATATATATAGACTTTATTTCAAGTACAATGCATTTTTTGCTCAAGTTGAAGCCGGCGGACAGCAACGACTTTTTATTTATTTATTTATTTAATGCCGAATTTAATAAATTCTGTGTGATAACAGACATACATACATACATATTTATGTATGTGTGTGTAGATATTCACTCTCACTTTGGGCTCTGTTGTTGTTGCTGTTCTTTCTCTGTTAGCAGCAGCAGCGCAGCAGCAGCGACGTCAGCAGCAGCCGTATTCATTGTTGTAGTTTTTTTTCGCGCTTGTTTATTCTCTGAAATTGCAATGCTTTAATGTACAGACACCACATACATATGAATGAGTGGAATAAAAGAATATGTGCATGCATGTGTGTGTATGCGTTTATACTCAGAAGATAATGTTCATGATGATCACGATGATGATGTTGATCACACTCTATTGTATTCAATTAAATCCATTTATAAACATCATATTCAATTTTTGTGCTCTTGAACTTCAGTTCAGTGCTGGAAAGTGCAGTTATTTCCTTTCACACAAATATACATATGTACATATACATGCCCATTAGCATACATATTGAACAAACAAACATGTTATTAACAGCGCACACACATACACAAACATACATATATTTGCACAAACATTCTTAAATCTGTGCATATACAATTTATTACGTATCGAGATAACAAACATTTTTAAAGACGTGCGAAATATATGTACATACATATATACATATGTATATAATTACATATATATATATATGTATATATACATATATATATGTATATAAATATACATATACATATGTATGTATATGTGTACTTTTTTTTAATTTGTGTACGCAAAATTCTATTTTGAACATTTGGCAACGTGTCTGCGTGTATGTGTGTGTGTATAAATATAAAGTACTAAATATACACATAAACATACACATACACATTCTCTCCTGTTTCTCTAATTCACTTTGTGTGTGTGTAATTCGCACATTTGTCAATTATAAATTTCACTTGTCTTTCGATTTTCGAAAATTGCAACGCGCTTCTTTTGAGCTTTTTTTCGAGGTGGCGAATATCACACAAAACGAAATCGAAAACAGCGCAGCTGGCAGCTGTCAGCAATCGGGATAAGCACAATGGGCAGCGATATACAACGGAGCCTGAGCGTGCCATATAACAACTAACTGACAGATCCGAATCCAACCATCCATACAACCACACACATACATAAGCACGAAGAAGAAGCAGAAGAAGCAGCAGCCTCTGCTGCTCCGCCGTTGAGGATGATGAGTGTGCGCTGCGACGTTCGCTTAGGGCACCAGGTCCCATTTATTTGTTTGTATGTGTGTGTGGGTGGGCGCAAGCATTTTATATCGTTCTACACTCTTCGCTCTTTCAATCACTCGGGCGCTCTCTCCCTCTGCTCTCTTCGCAATTTATTTCATTGTTTGAATCCGTCACCTTTTTTTGTCAACTGCAGCAACGAAAAAATCTCTTATCTGCTGCTAAAATAAACAGCTGCAATTGTCGCTTTTGCTGATTGCCCCCGTGCTACGGACCTGTTTTTTCAATAATATATACCCTGGTTAAAAATTAAAACAGCGTTTAATTTATACTTGTTATTTGCTGATATAGTATATACATATTTATATTTTATATGATTATATTATTAAATACATTTTTCCAAATTAAATTTACCAAAATTTAAGTAAATACATAAATACACATAAATCTCTGTGCAAAGTATTTTCGAATCGTGTATTGTCGACATTTCTTAAGCATTCTTGTTCTGATTGCTGTTTGCTTGACATGAAATAAGTCGGAGGCTTTTTGCATTAAGCGCCGAATTTGAAATACCCTAATAAAATTAAAGAAAGTTTCAAGCTCTTTTAATAAAATGGTGTTTTATATATAATAAATACTAATGTAATAAATAAATTGCCTAACAACATTACGGTAAGTGGTAAAAATAATTAAGTAATTGTGAATAATATATTGTTTATTCTGCAAATAAAATTAACAAATAAATAATCGATTACAGAATTGCCCATAATCGATTAGAAATGCCAAAGTTGATAGACTTTCGTTTAGCGAGTAATTGAACCAGACTTAGTAAACTTAATAGTAAATATGCTCATGCCATTTCTATTAGCAAGTTGTTAAACCATTTGGAATGTGAATATGCTAATCAGCACACCTTTTACTATTATAGATAAGAATTTTCGATTCCCCAACTGCTTTTTTTCCATGATCGGACATTTTTTGTTCATCTACTTTTCATCAATTGTATGTGAATATGCTTATCGAGCACACCTTTTACCATTATCGATAAGTGCATTCTATTATCGCCCAATGCGCGCAATTTAAAAGTGCACACAAGGCAACCGCAAAAAACAGTTGGACTCAAAAGGGAAAGAGTGCAAAAAGTGTTGACAACCAACGAGTCGCGTCCAGTTTTTCTTTGGAGCATTAATTGTCCACTTTTCGATGCCCATTCATCATTTTGTTGCGATTTCCCAACTGGTTTTCAGCGTCACTCAGTGTTTTTGTCCCTTAGGAGTTACTTGATTTGCCACAGCCACAATAATTTACTTCCTTCAAAATAACTTGATTCGAGTTTTTCTTTTCGTGATTGGACATTTTTTGTTCGTTTACTTTTCATCAATTGTAATTAAAATGTGTATTTATTTTGTGCATTCTATACTAAAATTGTTTAGAAAATTGCATTGTAGTTAGCAATCCATCTAAACCTAAAAATCAGCCATATTAATAATGCTGTTTTCTTGTTTGGCAAACCATTTTTTGTACTAATTGATCGGTATTTTTTATACAGTGAGATAAGTGAGAAATTTGTGCGCTGAATGTCGTTCACTTTCGATAAATAAGCAAAATGTACTCACTTAACGAAGTTTAGCAGAGTCAACAACCAAAGCCAACTCTTTTTTTATATTAAATTGGCTTATATCGAAAACAAATTAAACGAGAATTCAAAAGGATCGTGAGAGGGGGACATGGGGTGCTTGGCTGGGATTTACACTGTAATTATTAAAATATGCAAAGCTGGATTTGCTCAATATCATATGCGTAACATAAATCTAAACGCTGCTTAGATTTATATACCCCTTCACTACATGCATATCCATGTGTGCAAACACATGCTTAAGCTTTGCACTTGTATATACATACATATATACATATACTTGAATATGTACATACACACGCAGCTTTGCACTTATATCGATGTGCACTTGCGGCTTACCCGAATCCTGACCGCAGAGTTTGCTTGTGTGTGTGACCCAAATGTTTACATTCTGTGTGCTCTCACTCTCTCGCTCGCTGTGAGCGTTTATGGCTGTGTGAGCGTTTATTTGTGTGCTTGAATTTGCCCTTTTTACTTGCTGCTGCGGCTGTTGTTTTTGTTGTTGTTTTATGCTTGTGGGTGCGATTTTGGTTTTGTGGTTTTGACAATAACCAAAAGCGGAGTCCTATGCAAATTGATGTGCAAATAAATAAATGTAACACATATAACATTTATTTTTATATATGTATATACATATGTATATACATTTATATATTTTTATTTTCATATATACATGTATATAAACGTTATTAGATTATCGATAACAATATCGATACTTATGGGTTTCGTTCGAATAGCGTATGCAGTGCTTTATGTATACGTGTGTGTGTATATGCCAAATTACACAAATTTTCACATTTGTATTGGGCAACTTGCCTTGAGAAAGCGTCGAAATTCGGTTTCTTCTATTTATTGCTATTTATTGTTGTGTGCATTGTTGAAGCATTGTTTTGAGAGCAGATCGAACATTTCTGATCTTGGCTGCTGCTCCTGCTGCTGTTTCTTTCTGTTCTCAGCGTGTGCCCAACAAAAAAACAGCGTGCGCCGCTTGGCAAAGCAGGCGAAAAACTTTTCGTTGAGATCATTTTTTGTGAGCAGCCCTTTTGTGCTAGCAGCCCTCGCTGCATGCTGGATGATAGAGTATATACATATAGGAAAGGTAAGGGTTTGTGGGGGGGAGGGGGGGGAGGGGTAACTGAGATCGGTTCTCGTGTGAAAACATGCAATTATGGTTTTATTTGTGCCGTTTGTTCTTAAGACTCCACGTACGACAATTGATTCCATGTGCCTTTCTTGTTGTATTTGTATGTATGTATGTACATATGAACATACATATATATTTCGAATTGTGAAAGCAAGAAACAAACTATCGACGAGCAGATACTATTAATCAAATAAATTGTTATTTATTTGTTTATATATGCATAAATAAAAGTAAATTAATTGGCATATATTTTATAATAAAAAATATATACATACGTAAATGTAAATTTAAATGTATTTAATAATTAAAACTATTATTAGAAGATATGGATAGTTTAATAATTTGAAATAAGTATATGAAAACAATTACTACATTTGAGACTAACTTTATTCAAAATAAATATTATTTTAATACGATTAAAAGGTTTACATAAAACTGAAATCTAAATTATAACTATAGTTGCAAATTAAAATATATTCCATTTAAAGCAAATACTTAACTTAAAATGTAAAATGATAAATAGTAATTTATAAATACATATACATTAAATAAATAAATAAATAAATAAATTAAATAAATAAGCACCAAATATTTTTAAAGCAATGACTTTTGTATGCTTAATAAATGTTTAATAAATTACATTTAAGTTTTTAATACATTAAGTATACATTTTGTAGTTTTCTATTAAGTTTGTATTCATAATAAACTAATTCGATTGATATTTAATAGCTTATATTTGTTGGACTATTATCTAATTACGAATTTTTTTTTTTTTTTTTTTTTTTTATATAAATCGGTCCAGGCGGACTATTAAATTTTGAAATAAGTTTGCCTCTCAATAAGTGGAGAAAATTTTGATTTTCCATTTGTTCCACTCAGTTGGCTTTTCAAAACCCAACATTTACTGCCCCCCATTTTTCCTCCTCCTCCTCATTTTCCTCTTTCTCATTTTTTTCTACTACTCCTCCATTTAGTTAAATCGTATGCCAGGCAGAAAAGGGAAGACGACTATTTGATGAGTAATGGGAGTAGTGGTACCCCTCGATTGAGGGTTTGTAAGGGAGGGGACGCGGAGGGAAAATCATTTGCCTACCACACAATCATTGGGGAAAATACCCAACGTATGCTCTTCAGATATTTTGTCTTCAAGTCTTTCCATTCGTTTATTTGGGGAATAAAATCTGTTTCTTCTATTTGCTGTACTCAAAAGAAAACATATCCTTGAAAACTAGAAGCGTTTTATAATTTTATAAATTTCCAAGTAAAACTAAAAATTACAAAAATAAATGCCTTAAAATTAGAAAGTCGCTGTTATAGAAATTATTTTTTTATTATTATTATTTTTGTATACAAAAAAAAAAAACAGTTTCTGAAATTTGGAAAGGTATGTTATTTATTTATTTATTTGATTATCTTTCTACTATATGTGTATGTATATCTATTATATTTTGTCTACTGCTCTAGGGTATCAGCTAGTCGTTTCAACTATTTTCTTTTTACTTGTGTTTTTTTTTGATTGTTCCCAAATTTGATTCTAATCCGTTGATAATATTTCTCGACTTTGTCGAATTTTGATATTTCGCTCGGATGCTTTTAATGCTTTCCAGAAACGTATGTGTGTGTGTGTGTGTGTGCGCGCGTGTGTTCCTGTGTGTTTGTCGCAACAACAAAACGAAAAAACAAACAGAAACAAGGGTGCAGAGAAGGCAGAAGAGCAATAATAAGAGTAAGTAGTATGTAATAACAAAAATATTTAGACATGTTAAATGCTGCTCTAAAGATGTGCAGAGGGAGAGATGTGATGACTGTAACTGTAACTGTAACTGTAATGGTGGCTGTTTTTGAATCTGTTGGGTCATAGATGTATCTTTAAACGGTTCGTTGCGCATTTACAATACTCCTACTATTTTATCACTTGTCTGCTGAATTCACCATTTTCAAAATAATTCCAACCTTAAGTCGTTTAAATAGTCTACATAAACATATAAATAAAATTAGAAACACATTTTTTTTTATAATTATAAATGCAATTATATAAATAGTTTAATATATGTATATATAAAAAGTAATTCTAATAATAAGAGTATTTTTTTATATTACACAAAGAAATTGAAAATTAAATTTTTAGAAATTTATTTGCTAATATCAGAATAAAATTGCTAAAAAATATAAAAAATGTAAGAATTTTTGATGTTGTATATATTTGTATGTATAATTTTTTTATTATTTTAGTTGTTTCTTATTTATTAATTGTATTAAATTAAAAAACAATTTACTTATTTAATTAACAATAAATAAAGGTTTATTTAATTTTTGTCTGTGTCTACATTAAATAAATCAAAGAAATAAAAGGGAAAGGGCCAACTTATTATTTTTATTTAGTATTTTTTACTATTTGTAATTTGAATTTAAATTTAAAATATCACTTATAAATTCAGCTATATTATTATATTTATTATGTGCCACTTCTTTTCTTTTTCCATTTAAAAGAAATAAAATCGAAAAGGCCAACTTTGGCTAATAAGGCATATTATTACATATATATACATATATGTATATATATCTACATATATATATATATTTTTTTATAGGTGTCAAACCTGTTTAAAAGATTTTCTGCTTAACTGCTAGCGACAAATTGTTAAAAACTATGAGTGAAAAATCAGCATGGTTTCTTTTAATTACGCATGCATTCTTTGCTGCCACTCAACGGGATGTTGTTGCACGCCCCTTTTACCTCACACCACCCCACCCCACTCGGCACCCCTTCTATGATTAAAAGCAGTCCTGTTGGGGTTGCATGAAATGCAAAATGAATTGGGCTTTTGTTAAGTGATAAGTCCTCATGTCCGTTATACGTATGCCTGTATGCAAGTGTGTGTGGGTGTGGAACGAAACGGAATGCTCATAATAATTGAAGCATATTCACAGAGCTGGGTTGCTGCTGCTGCTGCTGCTGCTGCTGCTGCTGTGAGACTGAGACAGGGCGAGAGTGGGGCCGTCAAATGAAGTTTTGCTTTAGGTGAAACAGCGGCAAGTCTCCCCAAGCCCCCTTTTCACTTTACACGGTTTTGACCATGCCTCTCTATGCCCGCTTGCCCAAGCTGTCTGTCCTCTATGACTGCTTACCCAGCTCTCTTTCCTCAATGCCCTCTCGACAGCTTTGCCCGTTTTGAATCTCTTTCCACTTTTCCCCATTCCCCCATGTTCCTTTGGTGATATGTGTTTTTGGTTGTTTGTATTTGGTTGGCTGGTCAAATGCTTCGCTGGGCAAGCGCTCTCTCTCCCTCTCTCTCTCTCTCTCTCGCTCTCTGTCTGTTGTCGTCTGCCTGCTTGAAGTGCTGACGAGATGTTTTAATTGTTTAATGGCTCGTTAGTCGAATTCCCAGCGGGGGGTGGGGCAACACCAACACCAACAACAACAACAACATAAATGAGGGGCTTACTACAAATTTCAAGTGTGATAATTGTTGTGTTTTATTATGGATTAAGCAAATTTTGTGTAAATTATACCCAGTGTGCTTGCGTGTATGTGCGCTAACAGAGGCTTAACAGCGAAATGGTATAAAGTAAACAAAATGAATAGCATTTGGCAAATAATTTTAATGATAAATGTATCATGAAATTAAAAATCAATGCATATATTTAAGAAATTAATATTATTAATTAAACACCTAACCATTAATAGATAATAGTAAATGTTAATAATTAATAATAAATAGCTCACAGTTAATAATTAATGGTAAATTGCTAATAGTTAATCATTAATGAATTAAGTTAATAATTAATAGTCAATACTTACAGTTAATGTTAAATAATTTATTATTAATTAATATTTAATAGTGAATAGTTAAGTATTAATTTATATGTAATATATCATATTTAATTGTTTCTAGTTAATAATTAATATTTAATACTTAAGAGTTAATATTCATTTTTATTAAAAGTTAATAATTAATATTATTAATTTTATAATTCATTTTACCAGAATTAATTCTATAATCCGTTCTTTTCATATTTAAATAATATTTATATATTTATTTATTGTCATCTGAGGTCAATAAAAAGTAAAAATAGTTTTAATTGAAAAAAAAAATTAATTAAGTCTTATTAAAAGAAAAATAAGAAAAAGTTATGAGATTAATTTTTTTATTAATTATTTAATAAAAATATTTAATACACAAAAACTGAAAATGCTACTTAATCTTCATTCATAGTTTTAAAAATTTGCCCATATTTTTTACCCCCTCTCTCTCTGTGGCTCTCTTACTTTCTCCGTTCTTAACGTTTGGACAAAGTCAACTTTTAACAATTTTTGCCTTGCTTGCGTTTTTTCTTGTCATTTTCGAATCCTTGCACTTAACATGTGTATAAACCCATATTTTGTATTGCCTTTCCTTGCAGTCACAATTTCCCTTTTAATTATTTACTTTTGAATTTTAGTTTGTTTCCTTTATTTGCATATTTGAATTTGGCGCCGTGTGCTGCCTAATATTAATAATAATACAAAATATATTTTCACAAACTTAACTATGCAGCGCTCTCCCCACCTCTACAAAAGGGCGCTCGCTTATTTACCAAAAAATTCATGTGCTTATAGCGTAATGTTAGCTATTAATTACATTTGCGTTAACAGCGCTCTGTCTCTCACACCCTCGCACTCTCTCACAAAGGTCGCTCGCTGGATTTCCAGATGCTTCTGCAGCGCACACATTGATGCGCTGGTTAATATAAATGCATACTATTTAATTGCACTGCGGCTATTAACAGCACTCAGTTCGCTGATCTGCCGACTGCTGCTGCTACTGCTGCAGCCCACACACTTAATCCTCTTACTCTTTCTTACCTTAAGGGATCATGCCCGATGCTCTGTTGTTTTTGTTCTTATGCTTAGCGGTAAAGCTTTAACTGCTACCGGTGAAGCTTTAACTTGAGTGTTTATCCGTTACGCTATGTAGTTGCTGTAGTTGCTGTATATGTGTGTTGTGTCTGTGTGAGTGTGAGTGTGAGTGTCAGTGGGTGTGTGTTGTTATTTTGTATAAAAGCGCCTTGCGTCGTTGTTTCTTATCGCTTACGCGCAAGACTTCACACAGGACGCAACGCGTCCATATCAACACGGTGGCAGTAGCAACGACTCGCACACACACACAAACACACAAACACACAGTGCAACAACAGCAGTTAAATTAATATTTCAGCAAATTTACGATAATCGAATTGTAATCGTAGTCGTTTATCGCCACGCCCACTCAGCCTAATTCTCTTCAGAGTTGCTGTGATTGATTTAAAGCATGTACAATTTTAACTGATATTTATTACGCTTTTTACACTTTTATTTAATCTGCAAATAGCAAAAAAAAAAACATCTGCCCCAAAAACGGTTCCTCCTTACCACATCTTGCATCAGCAGCAGCAGCAGCAGCAGCAGCAGCAGCAGCTTAAACTCAGTCCTTAGTTCTTTCTCATTTTAACAGTGCATGCGCTTAGAGAGAGAAACAAAGTTACACTAACGTTAAAATTGTTATTTTTTATAGAATTATTTTTCATTAATAACAAGTAAATAAATTAATTGAAATGTTCTATTTTCAGAAATGATTTCTGAATGTATAAAAAATGCTCTTCTACTTTTAAGACATTTAAATATAATTTTTTGTATATCTAGAAATGCTTTATTAAAACCAGAAAATAAATATTTTTTTAAAATGCTTGTATACAGTTGTAGACATACGTGAATTTATACATTGTTAACATATATATATATATATATATGTATATCTTTTTAAAATTTTCTAAATTCATCTTTTAGAGAATATATTCTTCTTGTATCAATTTTTAAGATATATATTTTCGCTTATATTTAGAGATATGTTTTAAAAATCAGAAACCATTTACTTGTTTATCTTATGTTTTTCTTTTATTTATATAATCTCTTTTTTTAGAGTGTATTTATATATATATATATATATATATATATATATATTTATCTATCTATGCAGATCTGCAAGTTGATTTGGATTTTTCGCTTATTGCAACTTATTGGTGCGAAACACACACCCAACACACACCAGGCGGCGGATCCGGTCTTGGACTCAGCTCATCTACCCCTTGGTCCTTCGTCTTAGTCCTTGGTCCTTGGTGCTTAGTGCTGAGTAGAAGCGGAAAACTTTTGCAGTAACGCCGCTCGATGCGGCACGTGGCGAAACAAGTCCAGAAAAGGAATGAAGAGGGGGTAGCAGGGGGAGTACATGGGTGTAGAAGTTATTGCGGGAGGGAGGGGTGTTTGGGCAGGAGTACCAAGTGTTGGGTGATGGTTGTGTGCCGCCTGTTCGCCTTCCTGCTGAGAGAGAATTACTTTCATCTGTTTCTTCTTCCATAATAGATAAATACAGAAATACAAAAATACAAAATACTCGTATTGTTATATTTATTTCATCTCTCTTTTAATATTCGAATGAGGGACTGTTCTCTATGGCATGTGATAAGAAGAGCACGCGTTTATATTTGATCTAATCTCTTCAAATTAAAATTCCGAGCTACTCACAAAATAAAAACAAAGAAAAAATATATACAAAAGGGGTGACGTACCAGGATATATATAATTTATTGTATACCCTGCTCTTCTGGGTGCACACACAATAAAGGCCACAATATTTAATTAATAATTCATTTCTAAATCAATCAAAGCTTAAAAACTAAGAAATAAAAAATAAACAAAATAAATAAAAATAATAAAATATAAATTATAATAGAAATAATTACAATACCGATAGTAAAAATAATAATAATAATAATTATTTTAATAAAAATATGAATAATAATAAAAGGTTTGACTATTAACACATATTTCTACTTTTGAGTTCAGATACTAAGACAGAAGTCAATAGCACTCACATTTAATTATCTATTACTACATTTTATTTTTAAATGAATCTATTTTATAGCTCTATAGGTTATTAATAATATGTTCATTAAATATTACGATTTATTTTTTATTGAATTAAACTTGATTTTCTTTTTCTATAACTAACTAAAAAAAAACACTTTATACATTTATCATTTAAGAGTTGATTTATACAATTTTCTTAATTGAAATTTAATTATTTATTTATTGTAAATAATATTTTTTTTTTTTATTTTGGCTCTCATTTTAATAGTTATCTAGCTTGTAATAGTTGCCGTACAATTTTTTAGTGATTATCCTATTATGCGTTGGGGCAACCGCTGGATTAAAATATCAGTTTAAATAAATAATTTACAACATAAAACTGTTTATATTTTTTTTGTTTTATTGTTTTTGCACATGTTTCTATTTACATTTTTTAATTTGTTTTATTTATATATAATTTAAATATAAAATCATTTGAAATTAAAATATTAAATGGTTCAGCTTAAACAAGATATTCGCTTGTCAAAATGATAAGGAAACTTAACTCGAACTATGTTTTAACATATTTTTCTATTATTTTCTGATTTCTAAATATTCCGTTTCCAAATGGGGTAGAGACTAATATTTCCAATACCTCCTTTTCACAGAGACATTAAATTTAAGCTATAAAAAGTAAACTGAAATTTACTCTTATTATTTCTAATCCTGAAAGTTGTATATACATAAATACAATATAAAAGACTTTTACCAAAATCTCTCGTGCAGTCCAAATAAAATATAATATATAATTTTGTATGTACATATATTTTTTAGCTTAGCAATTGTCATTTTATTGGCATATTAAATTTTTCAAAAAAAAAATTTTTGGTGCAGCTTCACCTGCGGCAAAGTGTCAACGCATGCAACATGCCACATGCCGCCCCTCATCACCAACGTTTGCAACAATTTTCACAAGCATTTTGTAAACATTTTGTGTGTGCAAAAAAAAACAAAGAAAAACAAAACGAAGAAGAAGTCGCAGCAGAAATTTGAATAAGTGCGTGGTGCGCTATATAAAGCTATCTCTGTCGAACAGAACGAGTTAAAGAGTGAGCAAGAACGAGACAAACGATAAGCGATGCGTTTCGCTTGTAGTTGTGGGTGTGTCTTGCTGCGTCATTTTGAAAACAAGCGCAAACGCCCATTTAACAGTTACTCGTTACGCGTTACCCGCTACCAACTTCCCGCTAGCCGATAACCGCTTACAGTGTTACAGTGAAACAGGAACAGGAACAACGCCCACAAGCATAAACGTAATTGCATTTGTGTGCGTTTGTTTGTGTCTGTGTGTTTGTCGTAACGGAAGTTGTGTGTGGGTAGTTAACGGAATCGTCTAGCGGCTTTTTTGTGTGTATTGCCATGAAACACAATTCAATTGGGCGAATAGAATTTAACATAGTCGGGGACTGTGGTTCGTTCATTCGGTAACATTTTATTCGAATGAGCGAACTAGAAAAAGCACACACACACACAAATACAGCTTCGGCTAGCAGAGTTTCATATTTTTATATATGTATGTATATTTCTGTATGTGTGTGTTCGTGTTTGTGCTATGCTAAGCAGCATTGTAATCTCAAATATATGCATGCAAATTCTTCTTCTATTTATTGTTATGAACAAATCAATTTAACAAAAAAATATTGGGGGGAAAACTTACAAGCCTTTGCCTGCCTTTGCTGCTCTCTCGCACTAGGCTCACCGCTTACGCTTAGTTTATATTGCCCAAGCTCACACATACACAAATCCACAGCGAGAAAGAGTGAGAGAGCACAAATTATACGTTTGGGTTTTGCCTAAGCTGAGAGAGCGCATGCAGCGTATTTGTGAGCTTAGCTTGTATGGCCCAGGCTCACACACGCAACATACGCAGACAGCGAGAGAGAGTACACAGCGTTCGGGTGAGCTTGGCTTCTGTGACCATGGCTAACACACACAAACGTAGCAGCCAGAGGGAGAGCTCACAGCGTTTGTGTGCGCTACTCAATGCGCGCACACACACCCATGAACAGAGTGCGCTTAGCTCAAATTTGCCCAGCCTGTAGCTCTCTACACTGCACTCTCCCATAGCAACAGCCTAAGCAGCGTGAGCGAGACAACTACTCAAACGAGCTAAGAGCCAATGAGCGTAGACAACAAAGACTACAGTCGCAGTGCTTGTCAAGTGGTTGGCCAGCGACGACCAATCGCAGCGAGGCTGCAAGCAAACGAGGTACAAATATTGGCTCGTTTACGAGCCACATTGAAAATGCGGCATTTGCATTCGCACATTGTGGCAACGCGCACTATAAACTGTAACTGTAACTTTATAACTGTGTGTAAATTATTGCCGACGGTTCAAATAGTAAACAAAATTAAAATATTTACCAAAAAATTATTTGTGCAAAGCGTGAAAATTGAAATAAATAAAAATAAATGGCAAATGTGAAAATGTGATAAGTGTCCTGGAATGGGTTGCATGCCCTTTTTAATTAAAAATCAAACAAGAAAAGAGTGAAAAATGAACAAGTGAACTTGAAACAAAACCCAAAAAATAAAACAAAGCAAAATATAAATATAAATACTTATATATATACTTTATATATATATATATATATATATATATATATATATGGAAATCTGTGGCATCTGTATGAATTCCATTGAGGCTGGTTTTTTGTGATCCTTGCGTTCCTGTGGCGTTAACGCTGCGTGCAGCCAACGCCGCCTGCAGAGAGTCCTGTGAGTCCTGGCATTTATTTGTTTCTCTCTCTAGTCCTTTTCAATTGTCTCAAATTCAAATGGCCTTTGTTTTTGTTCTCGAAAAAAGCTCAAAAAGTGCATAAAAAATATATATATATATATACGCAGTGACTTAAGTGAAATTAAAAGTCTACATATAGTTTATCGGCAATCGATATCGGATACTTTGAATACATATCGCAGGCATTATGTTTACACTTCAACCGACTCCGGCCACAATTGGCAGCGTTCCTTGGTCTGCCGGAGCCCTCATCGAACGATTGCCCACCTTGGATGATATGAACCACAAGGGTAAGTTATCGGCCAGATTATATTATATCTATAAATATTTAAATTAAAAAGAGGATATATTTTTGGAAATAATATAATAAATATTAATTCCGTCTAAATAATGTAGGAAATATTATTTAAAATATACAGCTGCCAATATTCTATAATTACAGAGTAGTCGACAATACTATATATATTTACTATATAGCAGCAACTAGTGCTAAGACAATACATTGAAGAACAACATGCTAAAATCTGATATCAAAGTTTAAAATAAATACCAACTACAAACCAGTATTAAATAATAATACTACAAATATTATAGTAAAAATAAATCTGCCATCAATTGCTAGTATCAAAAAGAATAGGCATCTTCCTAAAAAAAACGGTTAACAAATTAAGCCCAAATAAAGCATTTCTTGGGAATGGTCACAAATACTTGGTTGGTTTTACAAATATTATAACTAACATAGATCTTAACAAAATGGGTTACTAAAGTATGACATTATTTGGCAATGGGATTGATTCCGCTTAAAAATACTTAGATGCTGATTTACCCTAATTATCAAATGAAAGCAAGTCAAATCCAATTATTAGTCCTTATATAAACTGCTACTATTACTGTAAACAAAAATCGATTAGTAATTTAAATAAATAAATTAATATTAAGTAATTAGTTCATTCAAATTTTGACTGAGAATTCAAATTTTAAAAAAATTTTGCAATTTTATATACATTCAGTTAATTCAAATAAATGTACCTTGAATTTTGGAAGGTTGGGTAAATTACTAAACTAAATTACTTCATGTATATACAAAACACAAAAGAATTCATGGTTGTTTAGCTGGCTGCAGTTCAAAAAATATCAAAATAACCTAAATTTTGTTATATAGTTTTAAGTCTTAAAATTTTTCAAACATTTGCTACATTTTTTGTTGTTTAAGCACTTTTGGACAAGAACTTAAAATGCCACCAGCTAAATTATTTAAATTTAAAAACAGATAAAGGTTTATAATACATAGTAGTCCGATGATCAAATTTTAGGCTTTAGAAACAAATGGACATACATTTCTATATGTATATATGCTTGGCTAGCGCTGCTGATCAATATAATCTTTTAATTTACTATTTTCAAACTTCAAAAACACAATTAAAAAAATTATAAATAACCCTAAATATTGTCCTAAACAGTTTGAAATTTGCATTCAATTTACTTAAATTTACTTTTTGGAAACATAGTTTTTTGCCAATCGCGTGTGCATTTCGTCTTCACGAATGTGTATGTATGTTTAATGCAGAGCTTAATTGAAATAATCAAAGTGAGGCACAGTTTTTAATGCCAGTTTCTAAGTCTCTAAGAGACCAACGCTTAAGCGCTCAATTGTTTAAGGAAATATTGTGTATTATTTTAGCCTGCAAGAGAAGCATAAGAATGTCAATCACTTATGTGCTTAATGGCTAAACTGCGTGTAAGTTGCATTTTATTTCGTATTATTTGCGCATTAAGCCCAGCGTCGACTGAAGAACGAGCAACAAAGGCAGAAAGCGTAACGTGAAAGAGAGTGGGAGAGAGCTGGAGAGCAAGCGCCGCTAAAACAGAATTCGTCGGCCGTTAGCGTCGGCAGCTGTCGTTAATAAATCCGTCCGATATAAGAAATATGTAATACATATATGTGTGCACAGCTTTTGACGCTGAAGTTTGTGCTTAACTTAGAAGCTTCAGCATACAGAATCTTGCATGCAAGAGGTAATTAATTATTAAATGCATACAGAATGCACTCGCTAATGATGGAATAATCTACTAGTTTGCTACTGGGTACTTACCAAAGCAAACTTACAACAGCAAAGAGCGCAACAAGCGAGTCAGATCGAGAGAGAGCAGAGCAGGTGCTGATATGCGCTGTGTAGGTTAAGGAGACCACTAGGCCGGCACTTAATTTACGACGCTGGCTTATGCACTAGACAAATAGAAGAGAGCGCATCGAGAGAGAGCGTTGCGAGAGCGAACGCCTAGCACTGATATGCATATTTCCCACGCCTCTGCTCTCCTCTCTTCCAATTCAATTTACGACGCTTGCCTTATGCACTAAATGACAAGTGATCAAAGCTCAAGCAGAGATCTGCGCAAGCTTTCGAAAACAGTTTTTCTACATTTACACACACATACACACAGAATAGAGAATTTATCTAAATATATGTGCACGTGTCTCTTCTTCTGAGTGTTTTCCATGATGTTCATTTTCTCGTTTACTTTGTTCTTTTCTTATAGACAATGTGCTTGCTATGAGAAATTTGCCTTGCTTGAGCGGCATTGGCGGCATTGGAGGCATGGGCGGCATGGGTGGCAAAGCGGCGGCGGCGGCAGCAGCCGTAACAACAGCTGCAATGGATGCCGCCGCGGATGGGACAACAGTGCCGCAGCCACCACACTCGACATCATCGTACTTTACCACAACCTACTACCACCTCACAGATGATGAATGTATGTCGATCTCTCTCTTCTTCTTTCTCTTTTTCTTAACTAGATCCGACTAGTTAATTTTTGGCTAAAAGTAAACACCTAAAAATGCAAAAAAAATAATACCATAATTACAATATCTATATACAAAAGTCGCTACTTTTTGTTTAATATGTGAAATTATATGTAGGTAATATGGTCGCGGACCAAAGGTCGTCACACTTTAACCAATTTTTACCCATTGTGATATGCAATTACATATATAATTAAATAAAAATATTTAACAGGCAGAAGAGAGCATCTCTGATAGCCATATATAAGATAACATAAATCTAAGGTGGTTTACCAGAGCTCCAATAGCAGCGCCAAAAGTTGAAAAAGCTCTTGCGATCTGCGCTGATAAAGTTAGCAGCTGTAGCAAATAACAGATCAATAGCAGATCATTAACAGAGCAATATATTTACTGCTTAAATAATCTATTATTTAAATATAACAATTACAAATACTGCAATTTGATTTATTTGAATATATTTGAATGATAGTATTTTTGAAAGTTGAATGAATATTATTTGTTGCTTAAGCTATTATTCAAACACTTCATGCAGTTTAAATATGAATTTTGGTTTTAAAATACTTCGCGCAATTAGCATAAGCTTTAAGTATACATATTTAAAAATAGTTAAAGCAACGATATATATTTTGGTTTTGGTTGTTAAACATGGTACTACTTTCTAGCATTTGCTTATTTTAAATTTAAATATTTAAATGTTCCAAAACTTAAATTATTTGCCTGCTTAATCAAAAGGTCACAATTTAAACAAATGATGTGTCAAAATAAAGAAAGAGCAATTTGTTTAATTTGCGTAACACACTTCAGACTACTCCATTCAGGTAGTGTAAATGCGAAGAGTACCTTTTGTCGCACCGATCACATCGATTTGAGCTAAATGAATTGAGTTGTTTTTTTATTTGTGATATTTTGGTGTGAAAATTGCAATAAGTTAGTCCCCATTGATGTGTGCACTAATTGTTTGATGGCATTGTTTACTTTGTGTGACTCGCCATATGCCAGATGTTGCCAATTATGGACACCACAATGAACCCAACCAAAGACCAGAGCACGATTCCCAATTCAAACAAAAACCATATCCAAGCTGATCATTTCTAACAATGCCTCGGCTGTTCTCCAAGTCCAACTCCAAGTCCAAGTAAAGATGTTTAGGGTAGCGGGTCGAGGGTAGCGGCAAAGTACACATAGACATTATTACACACAGCTCATTGCTACTGACCGTCCCCGCTTTGACATGCGTCCTACACTTAGAAGAAAACATCATATAAAATTAAAAAGAAATATGTCTAATTTTTAGACTTGTGTTTTCCTTGTGAAAATATTATATAAGCTTCTTTGGTTACTTCTAATATTATTCTTAATAATAGAAAATATTTCGAATAGTTGAAAATTAATATTCTTCTAACTTAAAAAACACCATATTAGAAATGAATTTCTTAATAATAGAAAATATTTCTAATAAATAGATCAATTCTTTTTTTACATTTAAAAATGCTTTTGATAATAGCAAATTTTTTTTCTTTAATTAACAAAATTAACCATATTAGAAACGAATTTCTTTGTGATAAATAATATTTCTCATATTTGAAAAATCTTTATTTCTCTGATATAAAAAATTTACTTGTTAATAGTAGACAATATTTCAAATAAATAGGAAAACAAAAATTAAAAAAAAAACATTAAAAATTATTTTCTAGAAGCAAGAAAAACTTGATAGTGCCTAATACAATACTCTAATCATTTGTTTCTCTGAGTGTAAACGCTACACGGTAAGGTAGTACGGTACTTGTGGTACCCTCCACTTCTCGGTACCCGCTGCGCTGTTAAGTACTCTCAGTTATGTTCGTGGCATTGATTTGCTTTGTGTGCGCGGATCAATACATTCATTTTCCACCTATAATAATGATCTTGAGGAGAGTGAGTGTTCGACAGGCGGACAGGCGGACAGACGGTCAGACAGATGGACAGAGGAGCGTTTCGTGTCATGTCGTTACAAATGGAAACAATTAACGACTGTTGAAAGCCGAAAGTCGAATGAAAACAAACAAAGGCATTCAGAATTTTCTCTTTCTCTCGTGTCCTGCTGGACAGTAACCGAAGCCTGCTACTACCTACCCCCCACCTATACTTATCTCTCTTTCTCTCTCGCCGTATATATATATAACTCTCCCTCTCTCTTTATCACACAATAGAGCCTCTTTAGCGGTAGTTTACTGCTCTCGTCATGCTCTCTTCACGAGCAGGGTTCCAGTCCCCTATTCTTATCCCTGTTCAGGTCCTGTTTGCCAACTGATTTGTGTTGTAATTACATTGTTAATCCCATTGGCAAGATGTTTTTTCTTTCTCTTTTTCTGGCTTTGTCTGGCTTGTTACTTTTGGTAAATCATCGCATAATTCATTTGTGCAATTTACTTACACATTTGTATGTATATATGTAACGAGCAGTTACAGAGCTGTGATGTGGCAGCGATGGTCATAAGTGGAGGATGATCAATATTATCAACTAATATTAAATTAAAATATTAAAACATATTAAATTATTATTAAACTGGACATAGTTACGCATAATAATATTTCTTATTTTAAATTTATTTATAATTTTAATTTTATTTTAAAATTAATTTAATTCAATTTTTTATTTTTGTATTTTTTGTGTTGACTGATTTTAGTTGACAATAAATAAATAAATACTAAATTTATGCCAGGTATCGATTTTAAAAATTTTTTTTTGATAGATATTTCTTTGATAAACGTATAATCTTATTTTTAAATAATTAAAAACCCCTTTTATATATATATAATCTCAATTTAATTAGTTAATCAGCATCTTTAAATGTTATCTTTAAGTTTTTTTTATACCCTGAACCAATAAATTGTCGATAACTGCTTCCGTTTCCCAATTACCGATTTCATTTCAATTTCCGATAGCAATAAACGACACAATTTAAAAGGCAAAGGCTTTAACTTATACATATATTGATCAATAGCCCAAATTTCACCAAGATCGGATAAGTAGCACTCAAACAATGGTCGAAAATATGTTCTCTTATTAATCTGTATACATATATATTTAATTTCTGCGATTCTTTAATTTTTTATATATATAATCTCAATTTTATTTAGATAATCAGACCGTTGACATTTTATATTTAAATCCTTCCGTTGATTTAATTTATAAATAAATAAAATCGATTTTAATTTATTAATAACCCCTATTTTTTTTTAAATTCCATTTCAACATTTTGTCGCATTTTTAATTAATTCATAATACGCTTTTATCTGTAATAAAATCCAATTATTCACTTTTATTCTTTATAATCTCTATTTAAATTTGTTAATTACCCATTTTATTAATTATATTTAACAACCGTTTTAATTTACGATTAATACCCATTTAAATAACATCTTTAATATAATTTTATTATTTCTATTTATGCATTCCTTTTCAAAAAACTTCACTTTTACTTTTAACTTGAATTGCAAATTTAATTTACTTCTTTTCTCTTTATACTATTATGCCAAAAAGGTATTAAAGTATATTGGTTTTGTGCAATGTCCGCGATGCTGTCTGTCCGTCTGTCCGTCCGTCCGTCCGTCCGTCCGTCCGTCCGTCTGTCCGTCTGTTCGTCTGTATGAACGCGCGTTCCTCTGACACCCTTAGAGATAGAGACTTGAAATTTGGAACGTACACTGGAAAGTACCCTCAAAAGTTAAAGTGTCTTGGGTTTGGTCCTACGTCCACTAGGGAGCTAGAAAATCGATAAATTCGATTTTAGCAAATCGATAAATCCCCATATCTCTTAAAATTTTATGAATACAGTCACCAATTTTGTTTGGTAGGTTGTTGGCGAGGTCCTTGAAAGATCGGCATGTGCCACGCCCCCATCACCCCCACCCCTAAAATTTTCAAATGGCTATATCTTCCGCAGTTTTTGAGTAGGGAACTTCAAATTTGGTAGGTATATTACTGGTAGTCGCCTTTAAGAACCGATAACAAATTTTTGTGGTGCCACGCCCACACCTGCGCCTATAATCGACAATTCCGATTGAAAATCGATAACTCCGTCTATCTCCGAAAATTTTAAAGATAGAGTAACCAAATTTGGAAGGTAATTTGCTGGTAACCTCCTCCAAGGATTGTTATATCAATTTTTGACCACGCCCACATCCGCCGCCCCCAGGAACTTCGTCCCTAGAAATTTAAAATGCGCATATCTGCCGTAATTTGCAAGCTAGAGTCGCAAAATTTTGCAGGTGTGTTACTGGTAACTCCCCCAAACATCGATAAAAAAATTGTATGGCCACGCCCACTCCACCTATCTAAACCGATACACCTGTTGGTCTAAATCGATAAGCCCATATATCTCACACAATTTGAAAACTTAAGTCACCAAATCTTAAAGGTGTATTGCTAGTAACACCCTTCATAAATGTGGAGAAAACAATTTTGGACCACATCCACTCCCGCCCACAAAAAACGATGAATGCCTGTATCTACCGCAATTTAAGAGCTACAGTTACCAAACTTAGAAGGTATATTACTAAGATCGAACTCCAAAATTTGTTGGGCCACGCCCACTCCCACTCCCGCCCCCAAATTTGATAAACGCCCATATCCCCGCAATTCAAGTATTTCTTAACTGTACACAAATTAAGGTATAATAGTATTCCGCTGTCGGTTACGTCCGACTGCAACGTTCTATCTTGTTTTTATTTGTAAATGATTTTTTACAAAATGTTAATCAGTCCACATTAAATAGTTATATAGCGATATATTGCGATAGAGTTAATTAATTAAGGCGATAAGAAGATCTGTTAAGTAGACATGCATATAATTTAAAAAAATAAATAAATTTTAAACAATTAAATCAATTGGTATTATAAATGAGGTCTCTTGTTCCCAGATTAGATATGTTAAACTATAATTATGTCAAAGTGCATAAATTAAAATTAAAATTTAAACATAAATAAATAACACATCAAATAATAAGCTTGCCAGCAAGTTAATTTATAAAAATAAATAAAAACAAGCGAGATGAAAAAAATAATGACAAAAAGTCCTAAGAATAAAAGCGGCATTCATTCAGCATTCAATTCAAGGTATTATTGTAATGAGAGTCTATAGATAAAGGTTACATATTTAGATACTTATCAGTGTTATCTGTTATCCAATTGGATGTCACTTTAATATGCTCGACTGCCAGCTCTCAGTTGAGTTGAGTTCAGTTCGGGTCAGTTCATCGCGAGAAAGAGTATTTTTTGTTGGGATTAGCCTCGACCCTTGTCTTGGGCATTGAGATATTGGAGTAATGGGGTAAAGGAAGGTAAGGTAAAGTGGCAGTTGAGTTTGCCGCTTCGCTGGCTATCTGTTGGAATTAAATTGATACGCAGATTTCTAGCTTTTTTCTTCTGTTTTTTGGGGATTTTCTCACAAATCAATACTAAGAAATTTGTCTGAAATCCATGCTCGACTAGACGAGAAGACAACCTTTTTTTTGTGCTCTTTTTTGTCACAGAGCCCTTGACCATTTGATTTGATTTGCTTTGTGTTGTTTAGAGTTCTTCAAATGCCCCGTTTCCCGTTTCCCGTTTATGAGGGGCAGATAGTTGGGTAAAGAAAGATATATTCAGATACGCATTAGTATTGACGTTTTTAGAGCGTGCCAAAATAAATTTTATGCACCATTTGAAACGCAGCAAATTGGCAAATCTAAAGGCGCCCAAAATTGATTTCGATTTGTGTGCAACAATTCTATTTACTACGCGGTGGCAGCAAGTGCCAGGCAAATGTATCAATGGATATATTACTGATATTGCTATGCAGCATTTTTCAGTATTCTGCTCAAGTTTGTAGCAAATAACAAGAGCAGAATGCAAAACTACAAAAGAGCATCGAATTTTTAATTTTTAATTTTTAAATAAACAAAAATGTGAGTTTCATAGCTAGAAAGAAAAAAGAAAATAAAATAAAGTAGACTTCTGTGAACCCGAACCCATTTATAATATGTGAATTTATATAATAAAGGAGTTCAAATATTTAGCAGAGTAAAATGAGTTTTAAAAGCCAAAAATATTGATACTTAATGTGCAATTTCGGTAAATAATATTAATTTGTTTAATTAAAACAATCGGTTGTTTTTTGTGGCATTTTGAGTGCATTATTTTTAGTTATCCGATTTTAGTTTTTTAACTTAAAGCAATGGCATTTATTAATATTCCTTGCAACAGTCTGAATAATCTTTACTAAAACTCATTGATTACTTTTGCTGCAAATAAAAATCTTTTTGAATACCAACAAATCGTTGGACTTTAAGGATATATTCAAATAATTATTGTATATTTAATAAATTAATTGCAGGTCACAGTGGGGTAAACCAATTGGGAGGCGTTTTCGTTGGGGGAAGACCCTTACCGGATTCAACTCGCCAGAAAATTGTTGAGCTGGCTCATTCCGGCGCTCGACCCTGTGATATTTCACGGATTCTTCAAGTTTCCAATGGATGTGTTAGCAAAATTTTAGGCAGGTGAGTAAATAAAGGTTATTTATTTATCATATTTTATTATGTTCTTTCAATTCGTGCCTTACAATCAATTGATGAAAATTAATGTAAATCTTGAAAATAATTGATCATTTTAAGCAGAAATTTCACATAAATATTTCTAATATATGTACAATTTAGAAGCACAATTTTATTAACAATTAGCACAACAATTTTAATTTTAATTTGTGCTTCAAGTTTTGAAAATTTAATGTTAGCATTGAAAATTCAAATTCTAAGTAAATAATTCGAGTATATATACTTATTGTATTGACTATAATATAGATTGGTTATAAAACTAAGTGACATATGTCAGAATATGATTTCGGATTAACTTCTCTCGATTTAAACAATCAAACTTATTTCTTTCTAAACAATATAAAAAGCCATTAAATTAATAAAAAGCTTGCAATTTGCCGCCGCTTTCAACTTTATTATACCCTTAACACATTAGAAATGGGTTAAAAAGGTGTAATGGTTTTGTGCAAATGTCTGTAACAGACATATTCGATAACTGCCTCAGTTTCTCAATTATCGATACATTTAGATCTCCAATAGCAATAAATTCCACAATTTAAGAGGCACAGGCTTCTTATTTATACATAATGTGCATATGCATAATATTGTTCAATTTCATTGAGATTGGAAAAGAATCACTAAAGTTATAGTACATATATATTTTCATATTGATCCAACTGCTGTCAGCAGCTGCAAGCATTTTACTGTATGCATAAATATACGAACGCAAGTGTGAGAAAGAGATGGCATTATAATCAACGCTAGCGTCAATATATTTGTGTGTATTCTGCAGAGCGCCGATAACTACTATTACGTGTACGTATGTATGTATGTATGTATGTAGACAAACAGTTAGAGCTTGTGAGTAAAAATATGAGCTCTCTTAGTTTTTTCTTACTCTGTAGTCCATGAGCTTCCCATGAGAAAAGAGGTCACTTTCAGAACTCAACATTTGAGTGCAAATCATGTTAAAGGGAAATTTGCCAACAAAAACAGAATATATTTAAAAACTTGGTTAAGGTTATATCGTAGTCGATCTCACTCGACTAGAGCATTCTTACTCTTTTGGCGTTAACAAAATGTAATAAAATTTGAACTGTAAGTATTTTAAATTTCCGACATTTTCACATTTTCTTTTATATAGATATTACGAAACGGGAAGCATTCGACCACGTGCGATTGGAGGATCGAAGCCACGAGTGGCGACTGCCGAAGTAGTTAGTAAAATCTCGCAATATAAACGGGAGTGTCCCAGTATATTTGCCTGGGAAATCCGGGATAGATTGTTGCAGGAAAATGTGTGCACAAATGATAACATACCCAGTGTGAGTAAAAACTATTAAATCTATTCGAAATATTTCTGTAGAAAATAGATTTTCAGAAAATAGATTTATAAAATCAATTTTTTATAGCCTTTCAGTAGGTTGATTAATGTTTAAATATAATTGCTACATAAATATAAAGAAAAAAATAAATCAGAATATTTTATAGTTATATAGTTATTTATTTATTAATTTTTTATTATAAACTAGAATCAGTCGTCACCAAAAATACAAAAATACAAATTTACAAATTTTGAATTAATTTTAATTTAAAATAAAATTAAAATTATAAATAAATTAAAAAATAATTAATTATTTATAAGATTTCTGGGTGTAAAATACAAAATGGTCCAACATTCGTTGCATGAATTGGACAAAAAACCCAGAAAACCCTAATCAGACCAAAAATATTTAGAAAGAATTAGTTAAGCCCCTCCACATTACATGCGAAAAAGTAAGTCACTAGATCATTTAGAATTGCATGATATAGTTTGTTATAATCATTACAGAGTACCTGAAACGATTCATACAAGGAACAGTTCAGTTAGTAGTACAACGATTAAGAGAATAACGAGACCGTTGTCCCGGAGAGGGAACACTAAAATGTATTATTGTTAATATAACACGAGGATTGATTAAGGAGGGAAGGTAAATAAGAATCAGCCTATTGGTCTAGGAAGGCTGTTGAAAATTATGCTATTTTACATTCAACGCAATCGTGCATCAATAATCATGTTAAGTCTCTCTTTAATCATGTTAAGTTTCTCTTTACTGTAAAGTTGCAGTCTTGAATAAACGCTGATTGAGCAAGCAACGCTGGTGGGACTCAGCCTTACTTTCTTATGCAGGCATTCCTTGACGCGGGGAACTTCGCTCCAACAAAGGCAGTACACCAATCTAATCCGATCTACTTTAGTGAATATGATATTGTGGAGACCATACACAAGATCCATATTCGATAATTGGATGTAGAAGAGAAGTAAAAAGTGTCTGGGGGTCGTATAAGGGTCATCAAATTCCTTTGACCAACGCCTAATAAAAACCAATAGCTTGAAAAGCTTTGTTGACAGTGAATTTAATGGTTATGTACTCTATATGTTTATGACTATTATTTATTTTATATTTTCAATGGCATTGGAGCATAAGAGAATTAATTTATTTAATTAAATTAAGGTCTGAGAAATTTTCATAAAATATTATTTTCACTTCAAATTATTTTAAACATTTGCTTAGTTGATATTTTGAAGACATAAAACATTTTTGTGTTTTGAAATTAATAAATTATTCCCCAATTGTTATCCTTATTGTTTTTTAATGTAAAAAGCAACAATAATTCATTTTATTTTAATATTTGTATTTTGTTGTGATGTCTGATTAATAATTTTGCGACAACATTGATTTTCAATAACTGTATACTTAATTTCTTATCTAAATTTTATATTACTTTGTTAAATTGTATTTTAATATTTAAAATTTGCGGTGTGTAAGTTGGCACTAAATTAATTAAATAAATAAATAAATAGGATTAATAGCATTATAATAGAAAAGGTTTTTATACATATACAATTTTTTTTTTGTAGTTCAGCTTAAAAACATAAGTTTTACATTTTATCTTATACTTATATTATTATATTATAAATAAATTTGGTAGATAATTAAATTTTATAAATAGATGTTATAATAATAAAGAAGATTTTCAAGTGTTTTGTGATAAGTTTGATTTTCTATAACTATATCTTTTATTTAAAAAAAAAATCCAAATCTAAATATAAATTAAAGACTACTCTTAAAGAGAGTCTCCGGCTATTATTTTGCTACTTTTATCTTTACGGTTTGAGAACGAAAGAGAGAGAGAGAGAGAGAGAGAGAGAGAGACAGAAATAGAGGAGAGAGAAGTGTGAGCGAAATGTGTGCCAAGATTTCGAGTCCCTTTTTAATAATTGAAGCATCATTTTGTGCGCTATTTGAATTTCTTTTGTATATTTTGACGCCATTTTTTGTCCTTCTAGTTAGCATTACCATTTTTTTTATCGTTTATTAAGTATGCCAAAAAAAAAAGAGAGAAGAAGGAAAATGAATTGTGACAACGGCGTTGATACTCATTTTCCACATTTTCCTCATTGACAGTTGTGTGGAAAATGTGCTCATTCAAATGGAAGGGAAAATCTTTTATGCACATTAAACGACAAAAAGGGAAATCACTGCTGCAAAAATGTGTAGGAAAATGTGCGTATATTAAATAAATACAGGACCAGGATCTCTAACTCCTGCTCCTGCTCCTGCTTCTGCTCACCACAAAGCGTTAAGCGTTGAAATTCACGCGCGAGGGGATATCACAAATTTTTTTTTTTGTGTTATTTTCTTTTATGCCTAGGATAAATAAACAGAAATAGCAACGACCGATTGGACAACGACGAGTCCACGAGCGGAGCAGGAGAGGGGTGGGGTGATGGGAAAGGGGAGGGAACGGGAGGTCGACGGGGTGGCAACGAAATCAGTGAGGGATAAAAGCGTTAAAAGCGTTAAAGTTGGTCTGTTTGCCAGTTATGGTTTAGTTGTGTGCCATTCATTTTCCACAAAAAAAAAATAATAATTATTAAAATACTAACTAAAGGACTTAAATAAATAAATACACAGAACAATACAACAAACTATTACCTTTAAGGAAAGAAATACAGAAATAAATTTAAATCATTTTGAGACAGTTTAGGTAGAGTTTGAGAGCTTATTTTGAATGATTTAAGAATTCTTTTATTCTGATTACCTCCTTTTTCAAGTTTAAATTATTTATATATTTTACTTAGACAATTCTCTGAAATTTCAATAATTCTGAGGTAAAACCCTTTCATACACATCGACACATTCTTTTATTTTTGTGCCCATTGATTTAAATATTTTTACTTGAGTAAAGCAATAAGTAATTAAGTATATAGATTACGATTGGTCTTAAAACTGATTTTGCTAAATTAATATATGTATATTTATATTTGCTTATTCTACTAGTTCAAAGAGAGTTCTGCCTAGAATTAAAATAACTTCAACACTATTTCGACAATACTTTATTTTTTTCTTATATATATTTTATACATTTTAATACATTTTAAACATTCACTTTATATGCTTTTTTTTTAATTAAATATTTTTATTTTTATTGATTGCTTTTTCTAAACAACTCTTTCATTTTGTATACTTTTTTATAGTTTGTCAATACCAATTTATTTACTATATAGTTTTATATTTTCTTACTTTACCAGTTGCAAATGGGCTCCTTGGAGTTTATTTGAAATCAAATTCAATCTACTCTGTCTGGATTAGCAGCTAATTCCATTTTAATCATCATAATTATATTTATAATCTATTATTTTACACAGTTTAATTCTTTGGTTTGTTAATAATTATACATCATTATTTATATCTTTAGAATTAACAGCTTCCATATATTTGTTTTTTATATTCTGTGCAGTTCGAAATATTTAATTTATTATTATTAAAACTACTATTTCATATATAATTAAATTTGCAATAAACTGTTTTAAGGTTCCCACCATGAGCAACATTTAAGACTGCTATTTAAAATCTTTCTGGATATATATACATACTATATACGATTATGTATATAAATATGAATTTGCGTAACGCTGTCGGCGATGGCGCTCATTTTGTTTTTAAAAATAAGTTTTTTTTTGCATTTTTTTTGTTGATTCCCTCGAAAGGACATTTCTGCCTAATTTTTCCACTCAACTGCACTTTCCCTGTTGTTCTCAGTCGCTCATTTATATGCCTGCCTGCCTGCCTGCCCGCCTGCCTTCCCCGTTTGTTCTTTATTTCATTCGTTCCTTTTCCCTTTTCTTTATTTCTTTGGTTCGTTCGCTTTTGCTTTTGGCTTTGGCTTTGGTTTTGGCTTTGCTTGTGCCTTTTGAATTCATTTCAAAAGCGCTGTCATGCGCAGGCACTGCCTTAAAATAATAATAGAAATGACAACAAAAAATATCAAAAAACAAAACAAAAAAATAAGGAAAGCAAAACAGTCAGACTGTGCAAGTCGGGAGTGCTCAACTCAACATATACTCTGCATTGAGCCGCGGAGTTAAGCATAATCAAGTTTGAAGTTATTTTATCAGAACACACTAAATTAGGTAAAAAATCAATAAGATTGCATAGAAACTTATTCTTACTGACTGTTCTTGTTTGCTGAAAATTAGCAAAGAATTTATTATTTTTGAGAAATATATTATATGCATACTCGTATGTAATATACACATTAGATAAATAAGTAAATATATTTTTTTTCATTTTAAATAGTTCTTTTTTCAGAAATAACTTCCAAATATATGCAAATATATTTTTTTAGAACGTTGTTTTCTGTTATTACGAAATTAAATGCTTACTTTTAGAAAATATACTTTCAAATAGTAATTAAACTTGCTTTTAAACGAATTAGTAATTAAACTTGCTTAAAAAATATGGTACTACTTAAGAACATATATTTAATTTAGCTATTATTTATATTTTATAGTAATTATTTAGTGTAATTTATATATTTACATTTTTTAAATATTGTATTTTAAGTGAATGTTTCTTTTTAATAACTTCGTATAATTGGGATCATCTGCTCTTGAAGGTATCGTCAATAAATCGGGTGCTGCGCAATTTGGCTGCCCAGAAGGAGCAGCAAGGTAGCGTCGGCTCCGCAAGCAGTTCGAATAACGGAGCAAACTCAAAAGCGACTGGGAGCGGTACGGCAGCCGGTACCGTCACCGGTAGTGCTAATGGGAATAATATTGGGAGCAGCAACGCAACGGTGTCTGGCAACTCTAGCAATGATCTAATACAGACGGCAACGCCGTTGAACTCCTCAGAAAGTGGAGGAGCGAGCAACTCTGGCGAGGGCAGCGAGCAGGAGTCTATCTATGAAAAGTTACGTCTGCTGAACACGCAACATGTTGCCGCATTGGATGTGGCAACTGCTCCGCAAACGATGACGAACAGTCACTTTAGTCCACATACTCTTCACGCCCATTGCCATCATCATCAGCACCAGCAGCAACAACAACAACAGCAGCAGCAGCAACAACAACAACAACAACAGCAGCAACAACAACAACAACAACAGCAACAAAGTTGGCCAACTCGTCATTATTCGACGGGTTCTTGGTATGCAGCACCTTTAAATGGGAGCAGCAATGATATTTCTGCCTCACCTGGAGTTTTATCTGTGGCTGGGTATGGCAACTCTGGCTCTGCTTCGGCTCCGGCGCCAGGACATCCGCTGACGCCGCCATCGGATCTCATCAATATCGGTGGACCGACCGTGAACCTGGGCAACTGTACCATTACACCCGATGATGTGATGCTCAAGAAGGGTAAGTCTTGGAACTAAATAGTAATTAAAATAATACTTAAAGTAATGAGTGGCCAACTAACAGAGAGAAAACGAGATCTGCACTACCAGTCGAGAGGGCCATAACATTTTTGGAGTGCCTAGGAGCACTCTACTTTCAGTCGACAGTGCCCTACAACTATTTAAAATCCTACTCCCAGTAGAGAGTACTCTTCTGAGTAGAGAGTGTGCTCTACTATTATTAGCGATCTGCACTACAATATGAGAGTGCCTTCTATTTTAAGAGTGCTCCTCTGGTAGGCGAGAGCACTTTACTTTTAGTCGAGAGATCTCTTTTAAAAGATATGAGTGCTATACTGATATTAGAGATCTCTATTCGCAATAAACAGTGCTCTATTATTTTTTTTAACTTTATACTGCTCTAATTATATAATATTTCTATATTCAATATTTTATAATAAATAAATAAATATTTAATAATAAAAATAAGATCTTGTTATACAAACGGTACTTTTTGATGGAGTGCATAAATCGATTCATTGCACAATTTAGAAATTTACCAACTTCAAAACAATTATTCCGCAAGTCAGTTTGCGCAAAAATGAAACAGATTATATTTAATATATTAATATATTTACTTGAATATATTTATTTTATTATACTATGATACAGAAGATATAATTGGTTATTTTAAACTGTACAAATTAATAATTTAAACTATACAAATCAATACTGTGTTACTGTTTTTTATAAAAAGCGTAAATATCATATATATAAATATACTAAAATAAATTAAAAGAATAGTTTATATTAGGGCTTCGTTGATTAAAATTAATATTTATGGTTATAACTATTTTAAAGTACATATTTCAATATAAATATTAAATAGTGTGTTTAATTTTGCATTTGTTGCGCTTTTAAAGCGTATATATTTCAAGGGTATCTCTTTATATGTATGACGATGATTTTTTTGCTTAGCCCGGGGGGAGAGTAGAACAGAGACAGCAGAAACAAAAATAGCAATAGATACAGATACAGATACAAATGCTGGAGCAGGGACACTCTCTGGCAAGGACAATCAAGGAGTCCTGGGACGCCTGGTCACGTGCCCAAAATATTTACGCACGCACGGCAAGTTTGTCGTCCTCGACAATTGTCGAGTTAAGTCAAATATACAATCCGCCGAGCTGAGAAAGGTGGTAATCTATATCGAGTACAGTGAATACACCGAGTACAGTGAGTACAGTATGTAAATATATATAGAGTTTTACTTTGAGTCAATCGTGCGTATTGTGGACACAATTGATTCATGACTCAGAGTCTGACTATTTTTTGCCAACCAAAAATATAATAAATGCGGAAGTTAAAGAGAGATAAAGCACACCCACACATACAGTCACACGCACACACACACACACACACCTTTACAAAAACATGCCAGCATAACTTACTTTAAGTATTTAAAAAAATCCTGTCATATTTACTAACTTCAATATTTTTGGATAAATCGGGATTTTTCTTCTCGCTGTCACATACTACAATTAAATACACCCATATTTATATACGGTTTACTTTCTATGTTTCTCTATTTAAATTTTAATTTAATTATTCAATTTGAATTTCATATCATGTAATGTAAAATATTTGTTTATTATTGTGTACGGTTTTTAGTATACATTTAGTTAATAAATTAAAATTATAAATTTCAAAATAAGTGCATCAACTGGGGAGTTTCTTAATATTAATGAAAATAATACAATTTTGATTAATAACAAGTCTAGGTTAATTATATATAAATTAGTATTAATTTATTTGTGTTTGTGCAATGTCCGTCATGCTGTCTGTGCGTCTGTCCGTCTTGATAAACGCATCTTTTTTCAACACCCTTACAGATGAAGATTTGAAACTTGGAACATATACTTGAAAGTGCTTTGAATAGAGAAAGTGCCAAGATTGGAGTCCTACGTCCACTAGGGAGATAGAAATTAGATAAAATCGATATTCGCAAATCGATAAAGCCACATACATATCTCCCAAAATTGTATGGCTACAGTCACCAAACTTGGGAGGCATATTATTTGGATCCCTTTCTTTCATTTTTTTTAACCAAGCCCACTCCCGCCCCATTATTCTCTGAAAACTCATATCTTCCGTAATTTACAGTTATACGATATACGATTCACAGTGAATACTTAAATTAAAACTTAAAATGAAAAATAAAAAAGTAAAGAATATATGTACATGTTTGAATTTAAATTTAAATATAAATACAAATACATACATATGCATATAAATGGATGTAAATATTTCAACATGAATGAAGATATGTAAACGGATATAAATATTTAAATAATAATATAAATAAAAATAAATAAATGGTGCAATATTTAAGGATTTGATAAGCTCAGCAAAAACCCAATCAAAAACTGTTTAACGTTAGAGGACAACAGGGTTATAAAAAGCGAGTGAGAGAGCATGTAAAGTAGAGCTAGGCAAACATCAACAGCACTGATCTAATTAGATTAACCAAAGAGAGCAGGAGTCAGATAAGGAGCGAGCGAGAGAGAACGAACAGATCTAATTAGTTTAGGCAAAGTTTTGAAACAAATAAAACCAGTGCGTGAGAGCGCAAGTAGCAGCAGTAACAGCAGCAAAAAACGAAGAAGGTGAAGTGGCAGCAGCAGCAGCAGCAGTAGTAGTAAATGTAACTGTAGCCCCGTATAATCCCAGGCCTGGGGCAACGGTAAAGGTAACGGTAACGGTAACGGTAAAGGGCAATGCTAGCTACGAGGGGGGAGTGGGGGTTCTGCTTGTCGTAGTTGACAAGCTTACCCTTAACCGAGTAGTTGCTTTTAATGCGATTTGCAGACTCATTTTACAGGCGATGACACTTCATTAAACGCCAAAACCAAGGAGAGTGGGTTTTAGCTGTGGTTAGAGTGGGGTGCTTGTTGCTGATGGGGTGCATAAATATATAGCCAAAAAATACATATTTATAAAATATCCTATCTGGTAAACCTCATGCTACAACAATTTTTCGGTCGCCTTATCTTCGTTTTTGTCTCTCTAATGTATTTAACGGTGTATTGCGTGTCAGTGTGCGTTTATCTATGTGTGTGTGTGTGTGTAAATGTGTCATTCTGCACAACTCCCCACACTCTCTCGCCATCGCCATCTCTCTCCCACTCTCAATCTCCCACACTCTCTTGATGCTCAACTCAACACGAAACGAGCGCTAAGCAGGCCTGGATTCGTGGTGCGTTTGTTGTTTCGCCCCACCTCTATTTTGGCTTTGCTTATGGCTGCTGCTGTTGTTGTTGTTTTTGTTGTTGGCTGTTGCCTGTTGGCTGTCAGCACATTGCAGTTAGCTAGGCAAGTGACGTGTGCTTCGAACTGGACCCGAGTCTGGACCTGCGGCATGTCTCACAGCTATCAGCATCTATTTGCTCTGTCACATTCACTAACATTCACTGCCAGTTACACACACACACACACATATATACAAAAGTGACAAGCTGAGATCCAAAATGTTACGAACTGCGGCGCCTTTGATGTGGGCAGCCTGATGTGGTTTAATGTTGAACGGCTGTTTGATCTGATCTGATTTCCTGCCGATTACGACGCATCAGCAAGAGTAGCAGTCGAGAGTGCTCGACTTCTAGTTTTAAATCAAAATTATTATATGTAAAATTAGATTAAAGATAAGCACTTGAAGCAGTCTCAATTTATAATAAAAAAAAATAACAAAGAAGTAAAACAATATAAAAAAATCATATAAATAAAAGTAATAAAATACAGTAAAACAAGAGAGAATCTCATAACCGATACCTGCGGTATCTAAGTATAAAAATTCAAGTTAATGATAAAACTAATGTTCTTAATCTGTTTAAATCTCCATTTAAAAAGCATAAATAATACATATTATTTATGTTTTCGACAAAGCAAAATACATTATGTAATAAAATGTAATTTAAATTAAAATTTAATAGTTACATTTAAATAATAAATATACAATTTTTAAATTAATAAATTTAAATATTGTATGCGATTTTTCTTGTGTTGACTGATGACAATTTAATAGTTAAATTTAAATTAAAAATATAATACAAAACCAAGATTTAAATTTAATTAATTTGTTTTGGGTATTTTCCTGTGTCGACATTTAATAAATAAATAGTTTCACTAAGGAAACAGTTTCATTATTATTACTTAATTTATAATATATATATATATCAAATTGATAGAGAAATATTTCATATTTCTTTGATTTGTATGTTTTTTATGAACAAAATTATATTGTTGAATTTATAATAATAAAAAAAATATGAAAATTATCTGTCTATCAAAATTATAATTAAATTGAAATTGTATTAATATAATTAAATTATTACAAGAAAGTAATCCAATCTTTGTACTCAACCTTAAACTACATAATTTATGAGCATTTAATTTGTACTTACAGAGTTGGATGGTCATCAATCAGACGAAACTGGTTCTGGTGAGGGTGACAATTCTAATGGAGGCGCCTCCAATATTGGCACAAGCGAAGACGATCAGGCTCGATTAATACTGAAGAGAAAACTGCAGAGGAATCGAACATCATTCACAAATGAACAGATTGACAGTCTAGAAAAAGGTAACTAAGCTGATTGTTTGATAAATCAAACGAATATTTTGACTATTATGCGAACTTGCAGAGAGAATTCTAAATAATAATAATAGGTAGTTAAGTAGGTAGGTTATACACATAGAGATTTTGACAGAAAGGTTAACAGAAGAAAGAAATGGAGGCAGAACGGACTACTTCTGGACTAGATAAATCCCTGTAGCGGGATTCAAGCCCGCGACTGATTGAAGTAAATGATGCAAAGACTCAATGCTTGCGACCATCAATTCTATATTATGTATTCTATATTATGTATTCCTTACTTAACACTTTTGACATTATCATTTACTGGCTGTATTTTTAATTTATTGAATTATTTTTTTATATTTTTTAAATTTTCACCTAGTATATTATATTAATAATAATAATAATAATAAATATACGTATAAATTTACGTATGCCTTACTTATTATCACAATGTATTACAATGTGCTTTGCATATCTTATATTTATTGATATAATACTTACCATATAGTATATATAATATCTATAATCTCTAATCTCTGTACAGAGTTTGAAAGAACCCATTATCCGGATGTGTTCGCACGCGAAAGATTGGCCGGGAAAATAGGATTGCCGGAGGCGAGGATACAAGTCTGGTTTTCCAATCGACGTGCCAAATGGCGACGTGAGGAAAAGTTACGCAATCAGCGGCGAACCCCAAATTCCACGGGCACAAATGGCACCACCTCATCCACCTCGGCCACCACCTCGATGACGGAGAGTTCCAATAGTCTGGGTGGGGGCTGCTCCACGCTCCTGGTCGGCTCAAATGGAAGTAAGTACACTCAAAGAAATAAATAGCAATACAAAATTAATGTCGCGTTAAAAAATAAAGAAGCTCCACCTGAAAATTAAAAAGTTGTATGTATTCTAAATATTAAAAAATATTTCTTAAAACTAGAAAGACATTATTTCTATTTGCTTAGAGAATTTTTATTCTATGATACCGAAGGTATAATAGTATATTGGTTTTGTGCAATGTCCGTCATGCTGTCCGTCCGTCCGTCTGTATGAACGTGCGTTTCTCCGACACTCTTTGAGATAGAGACTTGAAACTTGGAACGTATACTGGAAAGTACCCTCAAAAGTTAAAGTATCAAGGTTTTGGTCCTACGTCTACTAGGGAGCTAGAAAATCGATAAGATCGATTTTCGCAAATCGATGTAGCCACATGCCTCTCACAATTTAATGGATAAAGTCATCAATTTTGCTTGGTGGGTTGTTGACAAGGTCCTTCAAAAATCGGAATGTGCCACGCCCACCTACGACGTTCCCATCCCCCCGCCCAAAAATGGCTATATCGTCCTCAGTTTTTGAGTAGGGAACGTCAAATTTGGTAGGTATATTACTAAAAGTCGCCTTTATGAATATCGATAGCAAATCTGTGTTGCCACGCCCACACACATCGACAATGCCGATATTTCGCAAAGTGTAAATCGATAACTCCGTATATCTCCCACAATTTTACAGATAGAGTAAGCAAACTTGGAAGGTAATTTGCTGGTAACCTTCTCCAAGGATTGGCATATCATTTTTTGGACCACGCTCACAACCGCCGCCTCCATGAACTTCGTCCTTAAAATTTTACAATGCGCATATCTTCCATAATTTGTAAGCTAGAGTCACCAAATTTTGATAGTATGTTACTTGTAACTCGATAAAATGGCCACGTCCACTCCGCCTACCTAAACCGATACACCTGCTGGTGTAAATCGATAACACCGAATATCTCACGCAATTTGAAAGCTTAAGTCACCAAGTTTTAAAGGTATATTGCTAGTAACACCCTTCAAAAATCTGTAAAAAAAATGTTTGGACCACGCCCACTCCCGCCCCCAAAAACCGATAAATGGCCATATCTCCCGCAATTTAAGATCAACAGTTACCAGACTCGAAAGGTATATTACTAAGAGCGAACTCCAAAAATTGTTTGTGCCAGGCCCACTCCCGCCCCCAAAATCTCTATCTTATATCTACCACAATTTGAAACGCCAACTTGTTCAGTATTTCTTGGCTGCACAAAAATTATGGTATCATAGTATTTCGCTGTCGGTTACGTCCGACTGCAACGTTCTTTCTTGTTCAGTTGTAAAGATATAAACTACAAAAAAAAAAAAAATTATCGAAATACACAAAGAGTAAACTAATAAATTAGAAAGGATTCTTTTCTATATTTCCAAACTGTTTTCTATTTATTTACTTTTTCTAAAAGTAACAGTAAAAAAGCGTACTTTAAAAAAAAAGTACTACTTGAAATGAAGAAATCAAAATTAACTTTGTTTTAAGAAACTTTTGATATTGACTTAAGATTTGTTCCCATATAGGTGGTCTGAATGGATTGGCTTCGCCCAATCCTATCGGTCCGGGAAGTGGAGCAAGTGAAGGGAGCGAAGCACAGATACGATCCATTGGCGCCACCCGATTGACTGATGAGGCTGGCAACGCCTGCTCGCCAGGTCTGGGCATAGGTGCGGAGCATCACCAACAGCAGCATCAGCAGCAGCGGCATCCGCATCCGCATCAGGTCCCGCCGCAACATCAGCCGCATGCGCAGCATCCCCAGCATCTCCAGCATCCGCAGCATCAGCATCATCATCACATGGGGCATCATACGCTGGTGCCATCGATTTCACCGCGCCTCAACTTCAACAGTGGCTTCAGCGCCATGTATTCAAATATGCATCACAATGCCATCTCTATTGGTGAGGGTTACGGGTAAGTTTGATTGATTGATTGACTGATTTATATTTCTTTGAATTTCAATTTAAATAAATATCGTCATTAAATAAATAAATAAAATAAATTGATTGATTGATTGATATTCGTATTCAATTTAAATATAAAATTATGTTTTTTGATTTGAATTTAAATTATTAATTGCCACAGTTTGCATTAATGATGATGGATTGATATTATATTTTAAATATTAAATTATATTTTTAATTACTTTAATTTATTTGCTACTTTTTGTGTTTTTCTCTGTGGCTGCAAGTGATATTAATAAATAATAAATATTTTTATTAAATACATAAATAATTAGTTAAGAGTAACTATTGACACTAACTGATTGACTGATTGATTAATGTTAAATATATATATTACATTTTGTTTTTGTTTGTTTTAATTAATAAGTATTCCATATTATTAACAAATATATAGATATATATAATATATATTTATTTATTTAATTATTGTTTGAGTAATGATTGATAATTGATTCTTTCAGCTCCGTTTCAACGATACCCAGCTTCAGTCATGCCACCGTTGGTGGTTCGCCAATTGCGCAACAGCAGCGCGATCTCAGTCCGCCGACAATGTACCCGTGCCACATGCCACCGTTACGCCCTCCGCCCATCATAGCACCTCATCAGCTGGTGGGCGTGGCAAGTGTGGCAGCCGAGAGTGTGGCGAGCAGTAGCAGTCCCAGCCTGGCAACAACAGGCAATGTAACAAGTGGCAACAGCAACAGCAACAGTAACAATAATAGTGTCACAAGTGGCTATGAAGCATTGTCCGCCTATGGCTTGCCACCGCCACCGCCGCTGCCGCAGTCGCAGTCGTCAGCAGCTGCAGCCAATGCAGTCTCATGCCACCAGCACAGTAGCAGCAGCAACACAATGGAGCTGCCACGCCAGTCCAGCTGCAGTCCCAGCCATCATCATCAAATGGGCTTTGGTGGCGAATCCATTGCCACCACAGCAATGCCATCCTATGCTCACATGAGCTATAATTATGCTGCAGCAGCGGCAGCCAGCAGTGTGGCGCCATCTGGCGGTGGCGCCAGTGCTACACACAGCACCGGCAAACAACAATTTTTCGCATCCTGCTTCTACTCGCCGTGGGTGTAAATCGTAAATCGGATGCAAGCGATTCCAGCTGGTTCCATTTTTCATATCGTGGTTTTTAGGACTAACAAGCTGCCCCTCCAAAAAAAAAAAAAATAAAATAAATCGAATTTACATATCTCTTAAAAAATACTTAAAGCTTGAGATCTAGGCACATGGAGAGGTTGTAGTTAAATGCATATTGTATATTTCCGCCCAAGGATTCCATCACTCATTACAACTGAAATTGGTGTGATTAAATAATATAATTTTCGCAAAAAAAAACAAGAAATGAATTTTATTTACAGTGGGTATTCAATTACATTAAAATAAATTAAATTATATAATTTTCACAAGAAAAAATAATTGAATTTACTTTGCAGAGGGTATTCAATAATGTTAAAATAACATAATTTTCACAACAAAAAAACAAAATAACAATAATTAATTTAATTTAAAGAGGACTTAAAATTATTATTAATTATTATTTAATTTGTAGAAGGGTAAATTCTATGGCAAAAAAAAGACAAAACTTATTTAATTTACAAAGCCTTTTAAATTATATTAGATAATATAAATTTAAAAAAAGAAAGATTTTCTATTTACAGGGTATCAAAATATTAAAAGATATTTAAATTGAAAAAATAATATAGTTTTTTAAAAAAAAAGGAAAAGCAGAAATGAATTTGGATTACAGAGGGTTTAAAATTTTCTTTTTTTTTTAATAATATAAGTGAAATATTAGTCTACAAATATTAGTGCCAGAGACAGGTAAGTATTCAAAGATTTTTACTCGGAAAATACTTTTTGCCCTTATTTATTATAAACATGTAATTAATTTATGTATATACATACGTCTTGTTTTAAATTGTAGAGCTCGATATAAGCGCCAACTAAATTTCCAAAAGCCATCTGTCAATTATTAAAATTGCTAGCAGTCAAACAAATATTTGCACAATTTTTTCCGAAAAGAGCCAGGGCAAATCAGGCAGGATTAAGGATTATAAGCTTTCAATGATTGCTCAAAATTTCAATTTACTCACAGCGACAGAAGGGTCCTTGATAAAGTTAAGTTAGGCAAACATTTTAATGAAGTTGCTCAAGGACTATTGTAATAACAATACACGGGGTCCTTAACTCCTCTCCTCGATACCCAATTCGCATATTAAAAATATTGCAAAGTGGTTGGTTGCCAGGCGAGAAGAGAGAGGTGTAAGTGTCCGGTGGGGTGTGGTGGGGGGGGGGGGGGGAAGGCAGGCTTAAATCAGTCGCAAGAATTTGAGCTGCGTACTTGCCTTTATCACCCTTGTGTGTGTGTGTTTGTGTGTGTGTGTGTGTGTGTGTGTGTGTGTGTGTGTGTGGGTGTGTGTTGAAAACACTTGAAAAGTTATAAATAAGTGAATATTTTATATTAGTTCAGCTGCTTTTTCTGCATTTATGAAAGTATTTTTTAAAAATAGACATAAAACATTAACAAAATCTAGGAAAGAGCCTTTTCAATTTTAATAATTTCTTTTTGTAAATTTAGTAAATATTTCAAAAAACCAGAAAATATGTGTGAGTGGCAGAATAGAATTAAATTTAATCCTGCAAATAAAATAAAATTAAATAAAAACAAGAGAGAACGTTGCAGACGGACGTAACCGACACCGAAATACTATGATATTGCATGATGGACATTGCACAAACTCATTAAACTATATATGTACCTTCGGTAATAGTATAATGAACAATTAAATTAAAATTTAAACTAAAGAAAATAAAATAAAAGGCTAAAATAAAACTGCGAGCATTAAATGCATTAAAATAACATGAATAGATGATTTAACAAAAAAAAAAGAATAAATAATACAATTAAAATTTCAACTGAAGAAAGTCAAATAGGTAAATCGGGGTAAGATCAGGGAACGGTCTGAGTTCATTCGCCGTATCTGCCAAAGGCAACAACTTGTTGGCCATGTTTGTGATGATTGCATTAGTCATTAGTCACGTTATGCTCTGTATATGTATATAACAAGTATATTATGTATGTATTTGTATATATGTACATACAAGTTGCTGCTTATAAATAGAACATTTTCTTGCCAAAATGTCATAAATAATGAAAAACAACTATAAATAAACGGCTTTTGTGTTCGAGAAACACTTTCATATTTATAACAAGCATACACACTATGCATATATTTATATATATTTATCAAATATTACAATAATGTTTTATATGACCAATCAGACTTTAGGTGATTTTACTGCATTTACTCAAAAAATAATTTGCAATTCGTAAAATGTGCTTGTTATTTCTTTAAAAAGAAAATCAAAATTAATTAATGAGTATTCTGACAAACAGTTAAACTTTATTTTATTTATTTGTTTGTTTCGTATATTTAATTATTAATTTTATTGTTGAGTTATTTTAGTAAATGTAGAAAATATTTATAAACAATCTTGTATTTATTTGTAGTTAAGCACAGTAAGTAATTATAATTAATAATTAAATATCACTATTTGTTTTTACCCCAGTTTCCAATTGTTTTTCATTATTTTATTTATATCTCTTGCCCTGCTGACAAGCACCCTAATGTAAAATTAAATGAAAATATTTTATAATACTTGGCAAAAATGTGTATAAAAACATAAATGATTAAAATTAAAGTAATACTTTTAAAATAAATTAATTGAAGAAATAAAGCACAAAAACCGGGGAATTTTATTTTATTAAAAATAATCATAATAATAACTTGCCCAAATGCATTTCAAATAGTCTTCATGCATTCCGATTACATTTGTCTATTTCTTGTGTATGTGCTTTAATTTCAATACCTTTAGTTTTCAATACCTTTGTTTATTTTTCAATTTTTTTTTTTTGATTACCGGGCACAATAAATTCCACAAATTAAATGAGAGAGGGAACGAGAGTTTAAATCAGAATCGAGAGAAACAAGTGACGAAAGCGGTAAAAATGCTAATGCCCGATGTTTGAATATCCCAATTGTCCGATTGGCCGATCGTCGGATCGTCGGATGCCCCGATCTCAACGAGATCAGTTCTGAAATAGAAACAGTAATAGATTAACACTCGTGGAGTTCGCTTCGTTTCCACAGAAGGAACATTTTCTTGCTGTGTGCTTTGCAGTGTGTGATCAGTAGTCTAGTTGTACGTACCAACTAAATATATATTATATACATATTATATATAAAGATATACATATATAAATATATATATCAAGATATATAAAATCCGTGTTTATGTAAAGTGAAAGTGCACTTGAAGTGAGCATGTCAATATTGATTATTTATGCATTTAATATCGTTTAAAAATAAACAAAAAATAAAATTAACTAAAAATGAAGAGATAATTAATTAATAAAAAAAAACTGCAGCAAATTCTTTCAAAAATGTGAAATATGCAATTGAACTATACAAGAAAATAAAACAAAAAATCAAATACAAATCTATAAATAAGGACATACTTACATACCGAATGTATGTCTAAATATAAATCCATATATACACAGATCTATATACATATATATATATATATATATATGAATATGTATGTTGCTGCGTCTATTCGTGGAATTGTGTAACTGTTGTCGGGCATAAAAATAGAAATGGCTCATTTCAACTAATATCGCCCCTACCCCTCCCAAAATGAGTGATGCAAAATATATATACATATATATTTGTATAAAATGAAAAATTATGGTCGAAAATCGAAAAGTATTGATTTAATCTACCATTTGTTGCCATTGTGAATGTGGATACTAAAAAAACATATCTATCTGCCCGGATATTTCTTACATTTCTCCACAAACACACACACACACACATGTATATAATATATATATATATATATATATATATATGTATATATATTCCACATTAGAATTGAGAGTGCTCTCCTGAAATATATTTCGTATGAGTAACGTATGCCAGATGTATAGTTGTATATATATACATCAATGAAGTGATTACAAACATATCTATGTTAAGTGTCAAACAAACAAAAACTCTACATACATGCATAGACATATATATATGTATATCTATATATATACCTATCTACATATATATATATATATATATACATACCTCGCATGCATAGTTTTTTCTTTGATATATGTATAAAAAAGAAAAAAACCGTGACTACGAAAAACTAAAAATAAACGATAGCAACACATTTAAAATTTTCGTTTTCGGTTGGGGAATTTTTGGTGTTTCTTTGTTTTTGGGTTTTTTTTGTTTTTGTTGTTTTTTTTTATCCATTAAAAACATTAGAGCAGAGCACGCAGAGCAAAGCGATCAAATTTCCATCTTCCAAAATATCGATGAGTCGTGCGCAATGTCGCTATATCTATAGATATGTTTAAAATATATTTATACATATATATGTAGGCTGTGGCTAGCTACTAGCAGTTGCATATTTAAGTTGAACTACTTATCATACAAATGTGTGATATATATAGATATAACGCGAGTATTCAAAATTAATTTCTGTTAATGCGGCAGATTTTTATGGGCTTAACCCATTGAAAAGGTTTATTAACAGGGTATTTAACAGGCGAAAGCAAGCAGTATGAGAAGCATAACAGCAGTTTAACAGATTGAATAGCAGCAATTGTTCTGCGACTGCTACGGCTGTAAACCTTAACTGAGTATTAGCAGAGCTTACAGTTTTCTGCTATTGGCTCTGTTAAGCTTTGTTTCTTTCCTTTATATCTTTTAAAGGCAATGGTTTCTAATTAAAGTATACTTTACCTTGACCTATTTTCAAGCTATTGCACAAATTGCATCAAGATCGCATACAAATATTTATAAGTCTCATTAAATTTAAAAATTAAAAAGTTTTTTCTTAAATTTATTTATTTTTTATTTTTTTTATTTTTTTTTTTATTATTAAAATATAAATGCTTTAAACTAGAAACGAAGAGAATATGCAAATAAAAAAACACTGGAATATTATATACAGTTTAACAGAATTTTTAAAAACTCAGCACTTGAATGAAATATTCGAAAGATATCTGAATACAAATAAAAAGACTAAGTCTATAGTTAGGGGAGATCTTTTCTAAGTATTCCATTTCCATTTCCGATTTCGATTATTATTTTTTTTTTATGCGTTAGAGCTTAAGAGTCTGAGCCGTTGAAGACGAAAACAGAAAACGAGATCCCTCAGCATGGGGGTGGCTGAAGATTTCGCTCCCAGCTTTGTGAAGAAGCCACAATTGCATCAGGAGGACGATGGCAATCGATTGATATTTGAGTGTCAGCTACTGTCGTCGCCCAAGCCGGATATTGAATGGTTTCGCAGCGATAACAAACTAACAGAGGATGCCCGGACCAAATTCAAAATTCAACCGATCGGTGACAATAAATTTACAGTAGTATTAGAGCTCGACGATGTACTCGAAACTGATGCTGGCCTCTATAAAGTCAAGGCCAAGAATAAATCGGGCGAAGTTTCCGCATCGATTAATTTAAATTTCACTCGTAAGTATAAAACTATAAATATATATATATATATATATATATATAAATAATTAAATATAATTAAAATAAAAGAATTAAAATAGATTGACGATTATTGACAAGATTTTAAGACTTTATTGTACTTATTTATATTTTATTATTTTCTTCATTATAATTTATATTTCTTATTATCTTTTATATTAATAACTTATATATTTAAATATACTCAAGTGATATATAAAATGTATTTTATTATTTTATTTATATTTGTAATTACAATTTATTTTTAAAAATTATAAATGTAAGTAAACTTAACTGATCTCTATATATTTAATATATATATTTTATTTTATATATTTATGCGCTCAGCTGCTGATGAACCCAAAGAAAAGTAAGCTACTTGAATTGAGAATCTGTTTTCACACGCATACTTTAACAAATGGCCTAACTATGACAGCAGCATAGCCATAAGAAACTATTATTATTACTTTTACCACTATTATTATTATTATAATTTTATTAAATATGTAGTGCTTGAATTGCGCATCCCATTTTTATAATCTAAATGCTTTTTCCTAACAAGTGGGAAAGTTTTCACTACTCGACGACTCAAGGTGAGTCGAGCTAAACTCCGCGAGCTCCCCTTAATGTTTGCACTCTTGACTAATTGAGGGTACTACTTACTACTAATATTAAATTATATATGTTTGTGCAAGAAATTTTTATGTTTAATTGTAAATATCCAAAGTTTTTTGTTTGTATTAAATAAATCGCTCTATTATCGATATGTGTTGTATATATATATATATATATATATATATATATGTATGAATATATTATATTCGTTCGACTAATGCCTCTTGAAATATTGTAGACAAATCGACGGTTTCGCGCCGACATTCGCGAAAAAACCTGCTATTCGACAAGAAGAAGATGGAAAGAGGCTTCTTTTTGAGTGCAGGGTTAATGCAGATCCTGTACCAAATATAACATGGTTCCACAATGGCACGCCCGTCCAGGAATCACCCAGACATAAGGTGGGGCACATACTTCTTGTATTATACATACATTATAGAATACTACTCTTGCTATTTGTTATTTAATTAATTTAAAAAAAAAAAATAAAAATATATATATATATATTAAATTTCACCTAAATTACAATTTGTATTTTTGCAGCTTACAATTGATAAGGATGTCCACTCATATTTTGCAACACTGGAAATACAAAATGTCACAGTTGAGGATGCTGGCAAATACAAAGTGAATGCAAAAAACGAACTGGGTGAAAGTAATGCCACGATCAGCCTGAACTTTGACAGTAAGTTCCACTATATATATATATATTATATTCTTAATAATTTATGTATAATTTTAAATTAATTGATTAAACTGCAATATAAAGTAAGATATTTTGGACAGCACAGTTCTCAAGAAAGGAATCCAAACCGAAAAGGGAATTTAACTCGGTTTGATTTCTGTTATGCTATAATTATTAATTGATAATTAATTTAGTTAATTGATTATTTTTACGCATAATGAATAAAGCTTTTTCTCTTCTTTCCACTCAACTTGGATATAAATGTTATTGTTTTAAAAATCATTATTTTTGAAAAGCTACAACTAACGGAAAGTAAACATAAATTTTTATCGTTTAACAAGCATAAATGCATAAATACATACGCATATAAACTCACACATACACACACACACACACAAACACACACATAAGAAATATATACAAAATAATCGATAGGCGAAAGAGGAATGTTTTGTAATAAATTAGAATTAAATCGAATTAAAGCCCTTTTGAAAGTGTACAAAATCATTTTATATTGGAATATACAAATATATATAATGCACGATTACTCGATGTATAATTGATGTATTTGAATTGTAGTATGTGTCAGTTCAACTAATTAATAATAATAATTGTTAAAGGTCAACTATCTAGATATTGATATATCGATAACAGAGAGTTTATTTATCTATATATATGTAATTGTCAATTAAACAAGTTAATACATTTTTCGGATCTAAACTGATAATTTTTAAAATATCGATAACACACAAAGATATGTACAATACAACATTTGTATATATTTTGTGTAATCTAATAATTGTCCAAAAGGTTATCTAATCGATTTACTGATTTAATTTGACTTAATTTGTATTCATATCGATATACGATATGTATGTAAACTCTTTCGCATCACTTTGGATAATCGGTTGTTAAAATTCATAGGCGACGAGGCTCCCGTACCGGAGAGCACGGATGGAATAAAGCCAACATTTACGGAACGACCCGTCATACGGCAAAGTGAGGATGGCGGAAATGTTACATTTGAATGTAGATGCGTTGGAGATCCCACTCCAACGGTTACATGGTACGACATTCAAACAATAAGCGTCTTAAATAACCACCGATAATATCGATTAATCGCCTAAATATTACTTCTCGCAACAACTCCTCTACACACCAAAAAAAGGTCACACGGCGAGAGTGTTTTAAGTGAAGGCAAACGCTATCAAATGTCCCTCACACTGGATCAGAAACTATATCATATGGCCCGTTTAGAGATAAGCAGTGTCGTCTCCACAGATCAGGGCGAGTACAAGGCCATGGCCAAGAATAAACACGGCTCGGGCGTGGCAACGATTAATTTAAATTTCGAAAGCGGCTCAAAAAAGTAAGCCTCTTAACACACACACACACACATACACACACACACATACACACTCACACACATAGAGGTGGGAAAAAAGGACATGAATAAATAAATAATAGATTTAAAAAAAAAGTTATAGATGCATTTTTTAGCGCTGGCACCAGACCCTTATAAAGTGAGAAATAAGAAATACTTCAATTTATTTAACATTAACTAATGAAATTGTATGAAAGGGCAGAAACTTTACGAATCGATGTAATACAAACAAGAGAGAATGTTGTCGGACGTAACCGACAGCGAAATACTCTGATACCATAATTTGTGTGCAGTCAACAAATACTGTCCAGGTTTGCATCTCAGATTGAGGTAGATATAAGATAGTAACCCTTCTTCGAAGTTTTGCTGTAGCTTTCAAATTACTGAACATATGAAATTTTGCAGATTTTGGGGGCGGAAGTCGGCATTGGTAAGGAAAATTAAAGAGAATTTTCCTAATAATCTTCCTTCCAAGTTTGATAACTGTAGCTATTAAATTGCGGGAGATAAGGGCATTTATCGGTTTTTGGGTTTTTTTTTCAGATTTTTGAAGTGTGCTAGCAATATACCCTTAAAATTTGGTGACTTAGGTGAGCGTGGCATATGCCAATCTTTGAAGGACATTGCCAACAACCTACAAACCAAAATTGGTGACTGTATCCATAAAATTGTGAGAATCGAATTTATCGATTTTCTAGCTCCCTAGTGGACGTAGGACAAAACCTTGAGACTTTAAATTTTGAGGGTACTTTCCAGTATTTGTTCCAAGTTTCAAGTCTTTATTCGCGTTTATTCAGACGGACGGACATGGCATAAACTCAAAATACTATATACCTTCGGCATCATAGTATAAAAATGTAGATACAAAAAATAAACATTTAACATTTAAAAAAAAAATAGTGAGAAACCAAGAAAATTAAATAGAATTTGCATTTGCCACTTATTTAAATTAAATTAAAGTAAAAATTAATAAATACAATAACTAAAATATGTATTTCGGAAAAATAATACCAGGAAAAAGGATTAATTATTATACATTTAAATATCAACATAAAAACAAGTAAGAAGGCTGTAGTCGAGTGAGCTCGACTACCATATACCCTGAACCAAGCTTTAAATGCATTATAGGTTTATCGTTTTTGGGGGCTGGAGTGGGCGTGGCCCGATCTTAGTAATATAAGGTATTCTAAGTTTGGTAACTGTAGCTCTTGAATTGCGGGAGATACAGGCATTTATCGTTTTTTGTGGGCGGGAGTGGGCGTGGCCGAAAAAATGTTGGAGTTCGATCTTAGTAATATACCTTAATAGTTTGGTGACTGTAACTCTTAAATTGCGGGAGATACAGGCATTTTTCGTTTTTTGTGGGCGGGAGTGGGCGTGGTCCAAAATTTTTTTTCCACATTTATGAAGGGTGTTACTAGCAATATACCTTTAAAATTTGGTGACTTAAGTTTTCAAATTGCGTGAGATATATGGGTTTATCGATTTACACCAAGAGGTGTATCGATTTAGGTAGGTAGAGTGGGCGTGGCCATCCAATTTTTTTATCGATCTTTGGGGGAGTTACCAGTAACATAGCTGCAACATTTTGCGACTCTAGCTTGCAAATTACGCCAGATATGCTCATTTTAAATTTCTAGGGACGAAGTTCCTGGGGGCGGCGGATGTGGGCGTGGTCCAAAAATTGGTATGCCAATCTTTGGAGGAGGTTACCAGCAAATTACCTTCCAAGTTTGGTTACTCTATCTTTAAAATGTTCGGAGATATACGGAATAATCGATTAATAATCGGAATTGTCGATTATAGGCGCAGGTGTGGGCGTGGCACCACAAATTTGTTATCGGTTCTTAAAGGCGACTACCAGTAATATACCTACCAAATTTGACGTTCCCTACTCAAAAACTGCGGAAGATATAGCCATTTGAAAATTTTAGGGGCGGGGGTGATGGGGGCGTCGGAGGTGGGCGTGGCACATGCCGATCTTTCAAGGACCTCGCCAACAACCTACCAACCAAAATTGGTGACTGTATCCATTAAATTGTGAGAGATATCTGGAATTTACTGCTATCGGAAATCTAAATGTATCGATAATTCAGAAACTGAGGCAGTTATCGATAAAATAACGCAAACTTGATCTGGGCCTGGTATACGAGATCTTATATTCCAAATTTGAAGTCTCTAGCTCTTATAGTCTCTGAGATCCGCGCGTTCATACAGACGGACGGACAGACGGACAGACGGACAGACAGACAGACGGACAGACGGACAGGGCTATATCAACTCGGCTGTTGATCCTGATCAAGAATATATATACTTTATGGGGTCGGAGATGCTTCCTTCTGCCTGTTACATACATTTGCACAAAACCATTATACCCTTTTTACCCATTTTTAATGGGTTCAGGGTATAAAAAACGAATGCCTTGTGTTTCTAAAGCGTAAGACAAAATATCAGTGACACACACACACACATACACACACACAAGAAAGAAATATACATTTTAAAATTTATAAAATTTATGCAGAATACCGGATGGTAAGTCTCCGCGTTTCCCCAAGAAACCGACTATACGTCAGGAGGAGGATATATTGATAATGGAATGTATACTGGAAGCACATCCGGTGCCGGATATAACCTGGTATTGCTCAGATAAGCAAATCGATGATAGCCAACGTACGAAAATGACCCGGAAAGCGATCACAAAAGATAGCTACATTTTAACACTCGAGATACAGAATCCCACAAAGGAAGATGGCGGCAATTATCGCTGCAATGCCATCAATATGTTTGGGGAAAGCAATGCGAATATAGCGCTCAATTTCCAAGGTAGTGGTATTCCCTAATTAAAAAAAAAACATAAACAAAAACTACAACTACAACTAGTAATACCCACAATGTCCCAGCGAATGGAATGTGCCTAACTCTGACTCTGACTCTGACTCTGACTATAATATAATAATAAATATATATATATACACATATACAACAATTATATATGTATAGCTCTAGCATGTAAACTTAATTTTACACTCACGACACTCACGCACACTCACGCACGCATTGAATCACAATAATCACAATAATCGTTTGCACCATTTTTCTAGCTTGCATGTGGAATGTACTTACTTAATTACTTAGTTACTTAATTACTTTGTTCAGGTACCTAATTCTAATAATTCTTACTTAAATAAAAACATAAAACTATATTGGATCTGCACTCGGAAAGAGAATGAAATGCCACCTAAAACTTTCTAGATTTCTGGATTTTATTAATGAAATCAAGATTTTAATTATATATATAAAATATGTATATATAAAATATTATAGTAATAAAAACTTTATAAATTAATTTCCATATAGTCTTATTAATAACATTTTCCTGAATTATTGAAATTATTTCTATTAAATCTAAAAAAAAATCTACAGAAATATGTTCTTTTATTAAGAAATTTATAATTAATATTGGAATTATTATTATTACATGAATTTCTAAAACTAATATGCCTAATAAGTAAAGTAGAATTCGTTAATCAATTAGTTTTGTAAATTTTAAATCAACATATCGTGTAATTAAGAAAAATAACGCTTGTTTTTAGAAATGAAATTCTCTTTTCTCTCAGTGTAGTTGCAATACAATTAATTATACACAGTTTAAATCTCACAAAATTTAGCAGTGTATATATACTTATATGGCAAATTCTCAAAGTCCAATTAGAGCTTGCCTGATTGTAATAAAAATCGATATACATATCGATTATTGATTTGACTATATCTAACGAGAATTGGGTATTTTTAATTGAAAACAGGTGCCAACGATGCAAATGGATTCGCGCCCTCGTTTATCGAGAAGCCGAGAATAATACCCAACGAGACGGGCACTTTGATCACGATGAAGTGCAAGTGCAAGGCGAAGCCGGAACCAACGGTTACCTGGTACCGGGGCCAAGATCTCGTCGAGAAGAGCAAGAAAATCAAGATCAACAGTATTGTTATCGCCGAAGACACCTACGAGCTGACGCTGGAAATTAAGGTATATTTTATATGTAATATATTAATAATAATTAGCAAATAGGGCATCGGCCGACATATATGTTAAATTTGTTAAAATTTATCAAATTACATTAGAAATTAAATTAATATTTAAACAAGATAGAACGTTGCAGTCGGACGCAACCGACAGCGAAATACTATTATACCATTACTTAAATTAATTTAATATTTATAAATATAATATAATAATATATATATATATATATTATAAATATAAAATATATTTAAATAATTATAAATTTATATTTATATTAATCGGACTAAATTCTCGTGTTTCTGTTGTGATGCTACCTTGACTCGTGTAGAGCTGCTGTGAGCATGCGATTAAACTATCGCGTTAAAAAAATATCGCCGTTAGTTTTGAATTTTAACAATCGAACTACTAGAATTAATATTTTATACAAAATTGAGAAAATTTATAAAAAAAGAGGTGGCACAATTTGACGCGTTCGATTAAGAGTGACCAAATTGCAAGATAAGCAGCATTGCGCCAAAATTAACATCATATGTTAAGTATTCTGTTAAGTAAATTGCGGGAGATACAGGCATTTATCGTTTTTTGTGGGCGGGAGTGGGCGTGGTCCAAAATTTTTTTTCAACATTTATGAAGGTTGTTACTAGCAATATACCTTTTAAAATTTGGTGACTTAAGTTTTCAAATTGCGTGAGATATATAGGTTTATCGATTTACACCAACAGGTGTATCGGTTTAGGGAGGTGGAGTGGGCGTGGCCATCCAATTTTTTTATCGATCCTAGGGGGTGTTACCAGTAACATACCTGCAAAATTTTGCGACTCTAGCTTGCAAATTACGCCAGATATGCGCATTTTAAATTTTTAGGGACGAAGTTCCTGGGGGCGGCGGATGTGGGCGTGGTCCAAAAATTGGTATGCCAATCTTTGGAGGAGGTTACCAGCAAATTACCTTCCAAGTTTGGTTACTCTATCTTTAAAATGTTCGGAGATATACGGAATTATCGATTAATAATCGGAATTGTCGATTATAGGCGCAGGTTAGGGCGTGGCACCACAAATTTGTTATCGGTTCTTAAAGGCGACTACCAATAATATACCTACCAAATTTGACGTTCCCTACTCAAAAACTGCGGAAGATATAGCCATTTGAAAATTTTAGGGGCGGGGGTGATGGGGGCGTCGGAGGTGGGCGTGGCATATGCCAATCTTTCAAGGACCTCGCCAACAACCTACCAACCAAAATTGGTGACTGTAGCCTTTAAATTGTAAGAGATATGTGGATTTATCGATTTGATAAAATCGATTATCGCGGTTTTCTAGCTCCCTGGTGGACGTAGGTCCAAACCCAAGACACTTTAACTTTTGAGGGTACTTTCCAATATACGTTCCAAGTTTCAAGTCTCTATCTCTAAGGGTGTCGGAGGAACGCGCGTTCATACAGACGGACAGACGGACAGACAGACAGACGGACAGACAGCATGACGGACATTGCACAAAACCAATATACTATTATACCATTTTGGTATAATAGTATAAAAATAAATTGCAGAATCTACGTTACATTTATTTACTCACACTGTCTGATATATTGATTTATCGGTTAGAACAAAAATTACAAAACTTTGCTACGAATTTAAAAAAGTATTTGAAAAGGAGTTGATTCCCAGATTTAATTTAATTAATTTATTTCATTTACTAATTTATTTATTTTATGTATACTTGTTTTGTTTAATTTTTTTTTATTTATTGTATTTATTTCTCTTATGATTTTAGGATCCCGGAGCAACGGATGGCGGCACCTACAGATGCAATGTGAAAAACGAATACGGCGAATCAAATGCGAATCTCAATTTGAATATCGAGGCGGAACCGGAGCCGGAAGGAGAAGGACCCACATTCATTGAGAAGCCAAGGATTATATCGGAGAACAATGGAAAACTGGTCATCATGGAGTGCAAGGTGAAGGCCGATCCCAAGCCGGATGTGATCTGGTATCGCAATGGGGAAGTGATCAAGGACACTAGCAAACTGAAAATGTCCGTGGAGCAGCGCGGAGATCAATACTATATCAAACTAGAATTGATCGATCCGCAGCTGGAGGACTCTGGTCTCTACAAGTGCAATATAAAGAACACACTGGGAGAACTCAACGCAAATCTCACACTCAACATTGAGAGTAAGTAGAGAATAAACAAACAAATATATTGAGATAGATTTCTTACTAATTATCATATTAAGCAATTACTTACATAAATAATAACTAAATTTAAAAAAAAAACATATATATATAAACACGAGTTTCCCAGAGTTTATATAAGAGTTTTTCTAAGAAAATGTAAGTTTGTTATGGTTTTATTTGCAAATTTCCCTTTGAGATGATTTGCACTCAAATATTGAGTTCTGAAAGTGACCTCTTTTCTCATGGGAAGCTCATGGACTACAGAGTATGAAAAACCTAAGGGAGCGCATATTTTTACTCACAAGCTCGAACTGTCTGGAATTTATGTGGAATTTATTACTATCGGAAATCTAAATGTATCGATAATCGAGAAACTGATGCAGTTATCGATAAAATAAAGCAAACTTGATCTGCGCCTCGTATACGAGAATATATCCAAAATTTGAAGTCTCTAGCTTTCATACAGAAGGACGGACGGACGGACGGACGGACGGACGGACGGACGGACATGGCTATATCGACTCGGTTGTTGATCTTGATCAAGAATATATATACTTTATTTTTAGTGGGTTAAGGGTATAAAAATATAATTTAATGTATCTATTATAAATATTATCAACATTCGGCAGCAAAAGAATAAGACATGTAATTTAATTATTAATTAGAATATTTATAATTATTATATTAATTATTTGTACTTATATTATATATCTTAATTATGTATATTATTATTTATTATTTATTGTGAATTATATAATTGTTCAATTAATATTTTTTTTGATTATATTATATTATGTATTGTACTATTATATATTAATTACACATATTCCCAAATAATATAATACAATATTTTGTTATTTATTGTATAAACATATTAACTAATATTTTTCATTAATTAGTGTCATCCCACAGTAGTGTATTATATAATAATTTAATATTAATTATTATTATTTCTTAATCATTATTAATCAAATTTAATTATTAAGTATTTTATATTTTATACATATTATTAGGTATTTTATATTTTATACATATTTTTAAGTATTTTATAGCTTATACATTTAAATTATATAATATATTTTAATAATTAAACAAGTATTAATTAAATTAATTATATATAATTATTAAAATGTATATTGATTATTAATTACTATCTAATTACTATTAAATTATCCTCCCACAGTTGTGCCCGTGATCAAGGACAAGCCGAAGATCATAAAGATCATCAAGAAACGCACGGTTGTCATCGAGTGCACGGTTGCCTCGAAGTTCGAGCCGAAGTGCACGTGGTACAAGGAGACGAATGTCGTAACGGAGAGCAAACGCCTCGTTTACGTCGTGGAGAAAACAAAGGAAGGCGAGTTCGCCGTCAAGCTGGAGATCAACGAGGTCGAAGACACCGACAAGGGCGCCTACAAGCTGATAGCGAGCAACGAGAAGGGAGAAGCCGTATCGCAAGTGGTCAACTTGGTGGATATACCCGAGGAGGAACGCAAACCCACCAAACCCGAAATAGCTCGCAAATTAATCGATCAGAAAGTAATCGAATCAAAGACGTTCGAGCTGTTAATCAGTTTGAAACAGGCGGATCGCAAATGTAAAATCGAATGGTTCAAAGGTAGCACCGTCATCAAAGAGACCAAAGACGTGACGACAACGTTTGACGGCACCACAGCTCGACTGACATTCAGCAGCGCCAAATCGGAGCATACATCAAACTATAAAGTTATCGTTAGCAACGAGGCAGGCAAAGATGAGTCCACCTGCAAGGTGACCGTGGAGAAGAAGGACAAGAAGAAGGACGAGAGGGAGGAGGAGAAAGAGAAGGAGGAGGCCGAAAAGAAACGCAAGGTAATTGACAAAAAGCAACAAGAGCAAAAACAAATTGTACAACAACAAGATGAAATCGTACCACAAGAAGTCATACAACAAGTCTTACAACAACAAGTTCAAGTCCAGTTCGATAGCCAACAAGTTGTCAGTCAACAGCATCAACAACAAAGGCAGTCAACTTTGTTAGTAACAGCACAAAGTGAGCAGCAGCTGCTACAACAGAAATCAACTCTGTTAGTTACAGCCCAAAGTGAGCTACAACAGCAAACAACCCTTTCAGTAACAGCACAAGCTGAGCAGCAACGAAAGCTGCAGGTCAAACAGCAACAACGTACGCAAAGCCAACAACAGGTGGAGCAAGTCAAAAATGAAACGGTTAGTTATTTTAACAGCAGCAGAAAAAGACCTCCAAATGTTGAGTTAACAGTAAAAAGCAGCAAAAAACTCTGCAATGTTGAGTTAACAGTTGCTAGTAAGAAAGTCCAAAAATGTTAAGCAACATTAAATGTTGAACAACAGTAAATTTTGAATGGTAACAGTTAGCAGGTGTTTTACCTGCAGTTAACAGCAAAAAACACCAGACATTTTAAGAAATTAATAATAAGTTAACAGTTGACTGCATCAAAAACACCTCTCTGAAAATGTTAAGCAACAGAGCTGTGAACTATATTTCCATTGCATGCCTGTTGCGTGAGCAAGCAAATAGCGGATGAACATGTTCCACAGCAGCACACGTTAACACTTAACTTAAAAACAGAGTTAGTTACTTACGTTATGTTACAAGAACCTGTTAACGTGGTACTTACAGCTGTTAACTCCCCTCACAACACGTTATCGATTTCACAGCACACAGCTTTTTGCTATGCAGCTGTAAGCTGAATGAATTTAATTCAAAACAGATTTTCATTTAAGTTTTAGTTCTAATTGAAGCGCATAGATTGAAGATTAAAGATTCTAAATTAAAGTATGTATATCTTATTACTTATGTCCAACATATAGCTAGGAGTATCTCTGTACAAGATTCCCAAACTAAAGACGGCTATGCAAAAACAGAGCGACAATTTTTCACAGTTGAGCAAATCGAAAAATATTTTTGGTGTGCAGTTGACGCCCGTCAAACACGTTCCAACTGATGAGGTTCGCAACGAGTTCGGTTAACCAACACTATTATTTTTTATGGAAATTCACCATTCTCTCTCCCTCTCTCTCTCTCTTTGTGTGTCTCTTTCTCACTTGTATTTATCTATATAAATTCTGCTATTTTATGGTTTATCTATCGGACTTTTTCTTGTTATGGACTATAACTATCTATTCGATATATTTTTATACATACTTTGTTATGTATAAATGAAAAATAAACAATTTTACATGTCTTCATTTGTAGCTAATTTTATTAAAATATTCTTTACAAAAATCCTGTAAATATATATTTAATTATTAATCTCTTTTACATTTTCAAATACTAACTCTTTTTGTGTCAATAACCAATACTGTTTATACAAACACACACAATACTACACAACACTATGAAATGAATATAAAAAGGACGAAGAAGAGGAAGAAGTGCAGAAAGAGGAAGAAAGTCTGAAACAAGAAGAAGAAATGTTGAAGGAAGAGGAAAAGAAAAAGGAAGAAAAGAAATTACATGAAGAAAATAAGAAAAAAGAGGAAAATATACAAGAAGAAAAGAAGAAGGAGGAAGAAAAGAAAAAACAAGATGAAACGAAGAAGATTGAAGAAGAAAAGCTGAAGCAAGAACAAGCCAAGAAGAAGGAAGAAGAAAAGAAAAAAGAAGTAAAGATCAAAGAAGAAAAGAAGAAGGAAGAAGAAAAGCTTAAACAAGCAGAAGAAAAGAAACAAGAAGAAAAGAAAAAGCAAGAAGAAAAGAAAAAGCAAGAAGAAAAGAAAGAAGTAGAGAAAAAGCAAGAAGAAAAGAAGAATGAAGAACAGAAAAAACAAGACGCAGAAAAAAAACAAAAAGAAGAAGATATTAAGAATGAAGAAGCAAAGTCTCTTGCCGACAAAGAAAAGAAAGGAAAGGAAGTGGAAGAAAAGAAACAAAAGCAAGCTGACATGAAAAAGCAAGAAGAAACGAAAAAGAAGGAACTAGAGAAGGAACAAAAAGAAGCGGAAGCAAAGAAGACGCCCAATAAGAAGCAAGAAGAAGAAGCAAAGAAACCAGAAGAAAAGAAACCCAAGGAGAAGAAAGAAATACCGAAATCCAAAGAAGAAACCGAAAAGAAAACAAAACCAGAAGACGAAGATGATAACGAAGAGGTAAGAAATGGAAAAATAGAGAGCTCAATGTGTAAAAGGCTTACTTAGCAATTTATGAGAGACGCACAGAAAATATATCGTTTATCGAAACACCCATCAAAAGAACAAAAAACCAAGCACAAAAACTATAATAATTATTTGTTTATTTACCCATTTGTCAATTGTAAAATCTTCTGATTATTTTTTTTTTAGATTTTCTAATTTTCCTTAAGGCTGTTTGTTGCATGAATTAATAAAAATATGTAAAATGCCAAATCCATTTAATATTAATATGCTTTGATCGTTTGTAGCAAGGAACTGCGGAACAAATTGCCCTCAAAAATATCGAACGTAAAGTAAGTTAATTAAAATAATAATTACAATTAGTTAATATTGAAGATACTTAAAATATTTTCACAAATACACAACACATAACATATTATATAATAATAATAATACAAATATGTATAATATATATTAAATAATATATAATAAACAAAAGAGAACGTTGCAGTCAGACGTGTCCTTTTCTACACATTTTTGTTTAAATGTTTCTCTACTTGTCATTTTTATTACGTTAATATTTTAAGCTCCAATACTAGCTGGTAATTGTATTTACAAAAACATACTAGATATATATTAAGTGTATACACACAACTTTTTTAGTTAAGGTTTCTTTTGAGGAAAACAATTGTTTTTTAATTTCATATACATATTATTTTTTGATTTTTTTTGTTAATTTTTTTTTTAAGAAAAAGCTTTCTGGTATTTATTTAATTGTGATGTCTTTGTATACATGTTTGTCTAAGTGTCCTATTGTTTTTTGTTGTCTCTGTCTAATTAGGCCAGTGTTGTGTCACTCAAAGAGGAATCCGTTTCCGAAGTGCGACGCAAGTCGATAATTAAAACGCAGCAGGAAACAACGGCAGAGGATACAAAAATTGTATCCAGAAAATCATCGCTCGCGGTAAGCAAAAAATCAAACAACAAACGGAATAACACACGAATCACACTCTCTTATCCCATACACCCTGTGTTTGTTTATTCACCACTAACAAAAAATTAGATTGAAGAGTTGGAATCGCGTCGCTCATCGGTGGTGGATAAAACAGCGCTCGAGGTGAGTATCTCAAGTTACGTAAGCGCATTACGTTAGCGTATCATGTATTTTATACGTTTGTTAGAGTTAACAGCTAAGTAACGTATACGTAACGTAATAGTTGAATAGTTTTTGTTTATATATAAAAATAAATTAAAATAAAAATATTCCCAAGCAATTGGAGAGCAAACAAATCGATGCCAACAAAAATCCACAAGCTCTCAAGGAGGAAATACCAAAACTGAAACCGGCCGAGAAACGACGCGTTTCAAAGGTGAGCGATGATAAAAGATGACAACAGATGAGCAGAAAAAAAAAACGGAATAGCTCAGCAAAAGCTTATCTCTTCAATGATGCCAACCAACTAAGCTCAAAGCTTTTACTCTTTTTCGCTCTATTTTCAAACTTTTCACTTTTAATAAGCAGCTGCAAATTGTTTTTGACTAACCAACGAACTTCGAACTTCACTTACAACGCATACAAAGGTGGGCTGGGCGGTTTGGTTAGATTGATCAACCTTCGAAGATCGCAGTTCGAACTTCCGCTTATGCAAGCAAATTTATCTTTAGCCTTTCAGGCTCTTGCGTCCAGGCTCCTGCGTTCTTAGCAAGCACGAAACGCAACGTGATCTGATTGCTGAACGAAGTGAGTCGCTTTTCTATCACTCTTTTCACTCACTGATTTCTGAGCTGCATCCGCTCTTAATATTTCTTTAGCTTTGCACTCGAAGCGACGCTCTCAGCAAGCACGTAACGCAGCTCTAATGCAAGTTTAGAGAGTCGCCCGTTTCACACGCAGAAACGTTCGGTCTTCGCTATTCGCGCTCAACAACGCAACATATGCAACAAAATCTTTTTTTTAGGATTGCGTTTCTCTCACTCTTTCACCCACGCTCTCAGCAAGTACGTAAATAACGTCAACTGCACTTTCTGCGCCAATGAATTTGAAGCAGTACAATCATTTAGTGGTTGCTGGAAGGGATAGGTGCATTAAGCTTCTTCTTCTTCTTTTTTGCTGCACATAAAATTTCTGAATTGGAAAAGTTGGCATGAAGGAATCAGAACTTTTTATGCAATTCTTGCATTGCAAATCTGCTAGAGCTAAAGATTTAGATATATTTTATTTTTAGGGCTTTTAATTTTAATTTTTTAATCTATATCTATCTCTCTATATATCTAACTAATAAACTCTCTCTTGTAATATATTTAACCTATCTATGTAATAAATTTATTTTCATATTTTTATTTGTATCTATTTATAGCCAATGCTTTTATCTATCTATTTATCTAACAAACATAACTATCTAAATATCTATATCTACATCTATCTCTCTATCTATCAAATATATATTTCTATACCTACTTATCTATCTATCTCTGTGTAACAAAAATATGTCTATACAAAATATTTATTGCTTTTAACACAAAAAAATCAATAATTTGTCTTGTTTCAAAAAACAAAAGCTAAAAATAAAACAACATAATTAACTAAACTGCTGTGTATTTTGTACTCGTTACTCGTTTAACGTTTATCGTCACTCGTTACGCCTAACTCGATACTCGGCACACAAACACTCACAGCCAATGGAAGAGGGAAAGCCCGCCGAAGAGTTGCCAAAGCTGCGTAAAACTTCTGTCGCCCAGCCGAAGGAGGAACCCAAAGCCGAAGTTGCCAAGCCGAAGGCGAAGGCCAAACCGAAGCCCAAACCGAAATACGAAGACCTGCCAGAAATACCCGATTACGAGCGACCCGAACTGGAGAAATACGAGAAATCAGATTTTGTGCCGAGTGATTTTGCACGCGATTTGGAAATACCAAATAAAATGGATAAGCCGTTGCTGGAAACGCCCAAAAAGGAAGCGGAAAAAGCGCCACAGAAAAATGGACTTCCAAAGGTAAACTGTTATACACACATAAGTGTTATACATATATGTATGTGTATGTCTGTATTCATCTTCTATGTTGCGTGATTGTGTTTCGTATAAAAGAAATCGGAAATTGTCGAAGAGCCGATGGAGGAGCCGAAAGGTCTCAAGCTGGGCAAAGGAAAACTGCCCGACGACGAAGACACGAGGGATGGTGCAACCCTAAGACCCGTTATTGTCGAACCAGAGGTGAGTTTCCCTACAATTGGGGCAAACATAATAGCAAAACTCTCGTGTATTTATTTATTTAATTAATGTCAAAGTTAACCTAAACAAGAGAGAACGTTGCAGTCAGACGTAACCGACAGCGAAATACTATGATACTATAAGTTGTGTGCAGCCAAGAATTACTGAACAAGTTGGCCTTTTAGATTGAGGAAAATATAAGACAGCAACCATTCTTCCAAGTTTGGCAACTGTAGCTCTTAAATTATTGAAGATATGAGCTTTACGAGATTTGGAAGCGGGAGTGGGCGTAGTTTAACAAAATTATAGAGAAGGTTCCAAATAATCTTTCTTCCAAGTTTGGTAACTATAGCTGTTAAATTGCGGGAGATATGGGCATTTATCGGTTTTTTGAGGAGGAAGTAGGCGTGGCAAAACAAATTATGGAGTTCGGTCTTAGTAATATACCCTCCAAATTTAGTAACTGTAGCTCTTAAATTGCGGGGGTTATGGGCATTTATCGGTTTTTGTGGGCTGGGGTGGGAGTGGTCCAATATTTTTTTTACCTTTCATATTTGGTGACTTAAGCTTTAAAATTGTGTGATATATATGGTCATATCCGTTGCACCAACAGGTGTATCGATTTGGGTAGGCTGAGTGAGTGCGGCCATCCAATTTTTGATCAAGACCTTAGGGAAGTTACCAGTACCAGTACTTTCAAAATTTGGTGATTCTAGCTTACTAATTATGGGAGATATGTGGCTTTATCGATTTGCGTATATCGATTTTGTCGATTTTCTAGCTCCCTAGTAAACGTAGGAATCTAATCTTGACACTTTATCTATTGGGATTGATGATACCTTCGGTATCATAGTACAATAAGCAATAAACATAAAAAAAGAAACCAATTTTTGAAATTCAATTAAAAATTAATATTGAATATTACATTTGAATTAAAAGTAAATAAATAAATAAAATATTTCAAAGATTAACGGATAGAGCAGTGTTATTGACGTTTAATTTAGCTGCACTTGTATAATTTCGTTTTTTTTTTATTTTAATAACAACTTAAAATCGTCGACAAAGATACACCAAAATTTAAAATTGCTTAAATAAAATTTAAAAAAAATGTAATATATAATTTAAATTACAAGAAAAAAAAATCTATAAAGTATAATGTATAAATAGTATTATGATAAATGGACCGAACTGACACGTAATATATAAATAAAATCAATAATTTTATAATTTAAATAATAAAATAAATTAAGCTGTCTTTTTGTTGTAAATATTATTTAACTAAATGCACAGAGTTGCACGTAAAAGTAATAAATAATTATAATTAATAATTAAAGGTGCTATTATTTTTGCCTCTAATATATGTATAATTATGTGTATAATTATGTATATTAATTATGTGTATAACTTAGAGATAAAGTTGATGGCTTAAAGCGTCTCTCAAACATGTTCTTAGCAGCACTCTGTTATATAGCTATGTTAGTTTAACAGTAATACGTATTCCATAAATTCCTTTCGCCATTTGTATTAAACACGTTCACATTTCCTTCCATTTATCGCCCCACCCCCAAAACCAACCAACAACACTCAACTCGAATACAACTCAAACATGCTCGAAATGCAGAAAGATAAGCAAAATGTAGACGCTGATAAGGAGGTAAGTGAAAAAAATATATACTAAAAGAGACTGACAAAAGAGTATTAATTAAGCAACGGTAAATATTAGGGTAGACCCATTTTCTCAACCCAGAAATAAAAAATTTGGCACGAAAAATAAAATTTGATTGAAGAATATATTTAATTGAAATATATATAAATATATAAATAAAATAATTTATTTTGTGTATATATTTAATATATTTATAAAACAAATTATTTTGCAAATTTATATAGACAACCAAAATTTTAAATATATATATAATATTCAAAAAAAAATATTTAGCTTATATATTAAATATTTTTATAAAAACAAATAATATATCTTTCATATATATAAAGAAACATTTTAGTTGGCGAATATATTTAAAATGTATTTAAAAAATATATTTGCCGAACATTTTTAATATATATTTTTAAAAAAATATAAAACAAAATATAAATAAATTTAAGCTAAAGTCCAAGAATTATGAAAAACAAAAGGAAGTTGAATTAAATGAAAAAATAAAATATTAACAAAATTCGATAACAAAGAAAAATCTTCCAATTAAAAAAAAATAAATAAATAAATATCGCAGGGCGATAAGCCATCTCTGATGGATATTATCAGGCAGCGACGTCGGTCCTCTGTTCGCAATCTGATGACCAAGGAACCAATCAGAAACGAGTCCTTCCTTGGCGTCGTCCTCAAGCCTGTCATTAAGGATGCCAAAGAGCAAGCCGAACCCCAACAAGCCAAGCAATTACTTAAGGTAACAAAAAAAAACGGCTTCAGCTCTCTCTTCAATCTCTCTTCACTCTTTTTAAATTCTCTATCTCCCTCTCACTCACTCTTTCTCTGTCTGCTCACTTTGCTACTGTGTTCTCTCTTTTGCCTAGCTTCAAAATTGTTCTCTTTATTTTTACATTTTTGTCTTCTCTTAAGCTTTTCTCTTTTTACCTCTTTCTTTACTACACTACACCACAAAATTGTTGTAAATGTATTGCGTTGATATATTTACATTGAGAACAATTTATAAATATTTTTCTCTTCACATTTCGATTTTTGCTTGATTGTGATATTTTTAGCATTCTTTTCTCTATTTTCTACACTACACTACAAAAATATAAAGATGTTTAAATTAAAAACAAGTGTAAATATATATTGTGGCCTTAATTTTTTTATTTTGTCCTTGCCGTCTTTGCAACACTACTAAAAATTCTGGTTTCGTTTTTAAAATTACTTTCTTTTTAAATATTTCAATAATTGCATTTTGGTTAGTGCTTACAAAAAATAATAAAATTCGAAATTCAATTGCATAAATTGATCGAAATCTACTACATTTTTCTGTAAAGTGTGAACTTAAATTCCAATCTAAAGCAAGCTTTTATTGCACGCTCTCTCTTCAAACAGATTAGCTTAGCGAATCTTTCTCTCTCTTACTCGTGCGCTTTGTGCAGAAGAGACTTACTGTTCTCACGTCTGGCAAGAAAATCCAAAAGACATGAAACTACAGCTGACTGGTCAAACTCTGTTGTGTCCTCGACACGTGAGAACAGACAATTGAAGCGAGTTTAAGTTCGGCTGTTCTCACTCACAGCCAACCAATGACATTGCAGCAAGAGACTTCAGCTGGGAACTAGTTCATTTATTTAATGTGCCATGCCTTTCGCTCTCTTTCTCTCTCTCTCTCTCTCTCTCTCTTTGCCAAACACGTTTTAGACTCTCTATCTCTTTCAAAATTTTCTCGATACATTTTTAAATATATTTTTTTATTCAGTACACTTCTATTCTTCTCTATTCTGAAGTGCTTTTTGTAGTGCATTAAACACTACTTATTTCTCTGCATCTTAATCTCCCTCTCCCTCTCTCTCTCTCTCTCTCTCTCGCTCTTCTTCTTCCTCGCATATCATTTTCCACTTGATTTATTTACGAATATATATTTTACTGGGCTTTGTTAAGGCAAATGCCACGGAGCAATTTAATCCGACGAAGGCGAGCAAAGCGCAAATATCGGATTTGAAAAAACCCGAGGGCCTGGCAACCCTAGTCGATGATTATGAGCGGCCGCAATTAGAGAAATATGAGCGTATCGATATCGAGAAATCGAAACCAGAGAAAACCACACCAATCATTATTCCCCCGGAACCCAAAAAAACCCCGGAACTTAAAATACCCGATGAAAAAGAAAAGGTAAATTTGAAGCAACCATTTTGCTATAAATATTATTATGGTTAATGGACAGAGCTGCCACGCAATGTTAATAAATAAATAAATCAACAATAATAAGATATAATAGGAATTATATATAATATTGAGGTAAATTTAAAGCGAAGTTGCTCACTCTTGTTAGAAATTTTATTATGACAGAGCTGACACATAATGGTAATGAATAAAAATAAATAATCATAAAAATTATAAATTTATAATAAAAATAAATTATAAACATACAAAATATTCTAAAAATTAATTATAAAAACAAAAAGACATCGCCAACAAGCTACCACCAAAATTTTGTGACTGTAACCACAAAGTTGTGGGAGATATGTGTCTTTATCGATTTGCAAATATCGCTTTTATCGATTTCCTAGCTCCCTAGTGGAAGTAGCACTCAATTTTAACACTTTATCTATTCGGAGCACAGACAAGTACGTGTTTCAAATTTCAAGATTCTATCTCTCAGGGTGTCGAAAAAGTTGCGTTCATACAGACGGACAAACGGACAGACTATGATACCTTATCTACGTATACAAATAAATAATAACTATAAATAATATTAAAAATAATAAATTATTAATACAGATAAACAAATATATATAAATACTAAAAAATACTATAAAAATAAATAACTAATGCAAATAATGAACAATTAGAAATAATAATACAACAAATTTAAACACCACAAATCAAAAAATAAAAACAAAATAAATTAATAAGTAATAATAATAAAACAAACAAAGAAATATATAAATAATAAAATATAGAATTTTGACAAAAAAAATCAAAAACAGCTTTTATTATTTCCAGACAGTTATCGATTAGCTGCAAGCAAGCAATTCAATTTCCAGAATAAACACAGAAAGAAGAAGAGTTTTAACCGATCCGTTTGCATTTCTGTTTAGCATTTATTTTAATTATTAGAGTTTTGATGTTGTTAAAAATTCAATATCTTTAGTCTTGCATAAATTTATCCAAAATAAATATATATATATATAATATATACATCTGTTGTTCAAAATATATGCCGTGTGCACACCTATTATTAATATTCATATTTATATATACATTATTATGTATTATGAGCTGCACAACAGAAATAAATGCGAGCAAACAAACAAACTATATATATATATACAAATATATATATTATTTGTATAGTTTTTAGCAGAATTGGAGACTGATTTCTCATTTTTCTCAATACTATATATATATATATTTATTTATATATAATTCAGCTGCGTCTGCATATAGCATATAGATAACATTTATATTTTTATTTTTTTAATGTGTTGAAAATCTTTTGTCAAAAATATATAGAAATACATAATTATATATATATATAGAGCACACCTAAGAAATATCTAACCAACAAATATGTTTGATGTCTGTCGCCGCCTGTCGCTCATGACAAACGGTTCGAAAATTGTTCTGAAAAATTTGCCTATCGAAAACGAGAAAAATAAGTAAATGTATTCAGAAATAACTTCATAATGTAAATGTGTTAACAAAAAATAAACAAAAAATTGGTCAAACAAAACGACAAAAGTAATTAACACATTAATCGATAAGCGTTAATCGATAGCAATGGCGAGCAGAACCAGCATTAAGGTGACCGTAGCAACGGTTCGTAATACGGAAAATTTTTTTATACTCAGTGAGGCAAATCAATTGTAAAACATACACACGGCAACAAATTATACATTTCTATTCATTTATATATATATATATATTTATAAATATTAATTGCTTAGGATGACAAGCCGAAGGTGCCCAAAATGCAGCCACCGGCGCCGGGTGAACCGCCCAAAATCGAGGTCATCCGCGAGAAGCGTCCATCCCTGGCACCAGAAGTTCCCAGTCGTCGTGGTTCATTGGTTCCGCCCGCCGACACCGGTCGCCGTCCTTCGTTGATCATCAATGACGAGGTAATTTCTTTGTCTCTCTTTCTCTCTTTTACTCATTGCCATTTTATTACCTCTTTACCCACCAAAGTGTAGATCTCGCTTTTACTTACTTTGCATTGATTTTTTTTTATATATATTTCATTTACATATCTTTGTATTGCAACAAGAAATGGTAACTGTATGATTGCAAATTCAAATTTGCGCGGCTTATTCTCAATTAGATTTAAGCGCGTGTCTACTGGAATGAAGTCGCACATGTTCGCTTTAGGAACTTATTGAACTTTTCAAGTTAAAACTTGCGCAGCTTTAATTAGATATCATTCGCAATTTTAATTGAGCTCGCGCTATTGTGAATAATGCCAGAGCGGCTTATTCCCCATTATATTCGCTCAGAGAACTTAAAGATAAATGCGCAATTGGCAGGACATAAATTTGTTCAAACAGCATTGTAATCTACACATAATTATTTATACATGAACATATATATATATACATATATATAAATACAAGTATTAATGTAATTATGCTAGATACACATATTGACGTATTGCTTATCGTAATTATAGCAAATTTAATGTGAACAATTTTATTTAAATAAATTGATTTTTTTACTTTGCTTAAGTAGCACTAGATCTAGTTATAGTTCTAGTTACATAAAATGTATAGATCAGTATATAGTAGTATATAGTTATCTATTTTAAAATAGCAATGAGACCATGAAAAATATTTCAAATTTGGGATAATTGATAGCTAGCTGTTGTTGCCTGTATGTAAATCTGAGTAATTGTTTTTTTAATTGTGTAGCATTCATTTAGTACTATTATGTTGAGTAGCTAGAGATTGTACCTCACATTGTATTTTGTACCTAATCACTTACATGTCTACATCAATATATATCTTCCTGTTCCCTTCTATGTACCTACCATGTATGAACTAAAAAAAAAAAACAATCGAATCGAACACCAACACTGTTAAATAACAACACACACCTACACCTGTCTGTGTCAACTCAACTCCAACTCAACTCAATCGAACTCCAACTCAATTCAACGCAAAATGATCGAACTGCCACCAAAAACAACACCCCCTTACCAACAACCAACGACCAACCGCAACCACTTGGCATATTTACACGCACACACTTACAAACACCCAAACACACTTATACACATACACCTGCACGCACGCACACTCGCACACACACATATATATGTATATATGTATGTATGTATGAGCACAGAAGAAACTCCGCCCAGGCGAAGTGATGGATACAAGGGTAAGAATTATTATAATTACAACAAAAAAAAAGCTTAAATATGGATTATATAGGTATACAAATATATAATATGTCTTTAAGTTATGTAATTGGATAGCCATTTATCTATTAATATTACACACACAGCACATACAAACAAACAACTGCAATTTTAGCCTTAGCTCTCTCTTGTTATCTCTCTCATTTCTGCTTCTTCTCCTGTGCATATGAAAGTTGTATACATCCATATGAAAGAGAGCTTAGCCTTCAGTTTGTTTACACACATGGAAGGGGAGAGAGCGAAAGTTATAAATAGAAGCTCGCCATAAAAACGCATACACGCACACACATACATATTTATTTAAATGTGCATAGTTGATTATGTATTTACTTATATATGTATGTGTGTAATTATGTATTTGTTTTTTTTTTTTTAATTTGCCCTTCAAATTCATATTCCTCAAAGAGCTGCACAATTTATGCCAAGCAGTTTTTAAAATTAAAAAATATACATATATATGTATGCATCTGTGTATGCATGTGATTTAGGCTGTTACCCAAGAAAACCGCAATAGATTAATACACTCATAGCTATATGCATGTGTGTATTTATATTTACCTCAGCCCTTTAGATAGAAATAAACGGCTGCAATAAAAATACACACACACACTTCCATGCACACATATTTAAAATTTACATAATTTCGTTTAATTGGGCTCAAGTTTAATAATTGCGTTTGCTGAATTGCATTTTTGCAATTCAGTTGTTCGTCGTCGCGTTTAAAGAAGACAGCAATAATAATAATAAAAGATCATAAATAAAGGATTAAGTGGACCCTTGCGATATGTAGCAAGGAGTAAGCACTAAAAAAGTACTCGTTACTCGATCCTCGCTACCAGCAGGTAAGCAAGGTTTACTCGCAGCCTTGCAATAATTTTCGATTACGCGACGTGTAGTAAGAAGTAAACAATAACAGTAACCGTTACTTGATAGTGATCGACGCACTCAGTGGCAATATTTACTTTAAGCACGTTATTAGTGATGGGTGCGAGTTAATTATAGAAATTTACCACACACACCAACACATGCACATTGCAAACACAATAAATTAGTTATTAAATATCCCAATTTATCTCACCAATCGATCGCACTACAAAAAAAAAAAAAAAAATTAAGTGAACACAAATTTTTAATTGTATAATATTAAATAAACGCATATTACAGTTGTTGAGGCCAGGCGAGGTTGGTGAAGGACAGGTGAGAGTTAGCTGTGCTTCTTCTTCTATTCTTCTATTTCACAAATACCCAGTAGAAATTTTGGTCGCATTTTCATCACACACACACACACACATACACACACACACACACATAAGCAGCATTTTACACTCATTCCCTGCATACAACTTACGAGCTCCAATTAGTAGTAGAATAATAATAATAAATAAAATAATAATTTTGGTATAATACTAACAAAAATTTAGAACAAAAGTAGTGCCAAAAGAAATCACACACACATACTCATGCATACAGCCATTCCATTTTGTAGTTAACAGCCTATCGATTAGCGATACTCGATATCATTCGAATTTATCGGTATAAAAGTAGCCCAAAAATAATAAAAGCTGAGGCTGCCGTTTTTATGTTTATTCTGGTTACTAATCTGTGTATGAAAATCAAAAGTCGATAAATTCTAATCGATTATTTGCCTGCAACTATAAATTAATAACGACTGCATCAAAAAGTGAAACAAAAAATAAAACAGAGCACATTTAAATTCGAATATAAAATATCAAAGAAACAGATATCGATATATTTGATTTGATGTAGATAAATTTGTATTTAAACTAAGGGAATTATCGAGAAATTATCTAGAATATGCTAAAGAAAAATAATTTAATTATTAGTAATAGAAAGAAGAAGAAACTTGATAGAAATTATTATTTATAGAGATGGGTTATTTCTTTCAAATGTAACTAATCGACATTCGATTACCATTCACTCTAAAATGCATGAATCAATGAATGAATGAATACATTTCGAGAATAAATATATATTTACATATACACTTCTCTATTTTCTTGGATCGTGGATCGTGTAGCAAAAACAACAGCGACCTGGCGAAATGGGGGATACGAAACAGGTCTTAAATTGTTGATCGATTAACGATCACATTCATAATTATATACTCTATGTTATCGACTTGAACACTGATTGAATATATTTTTCGACTTGTTATCGCTTGCTTACATTCCTGTTGGTCACTGATATTATCTATATATCTATCTCTCTCTCTCAATATAAATATATACATTAAGATGTATATAACATTTCAATATTCATATTTTGTAAATATAATATACAATATTCCTATATATATATATACTATCTATATATATAAATATAGCTTTGGTTTAAAAATATAACTATTTTAATTGTGATTGATCCAACAAATTTGATAGATTTAAATATTTATGTAAATAATTCTCTTTGGTTACTTTTTTTTTTTTGTATGTAAATATAAAGGGGTATATTAAGAATATTCCCACACTGTTGCTATTTATAGTCGTCGGTATAATAAAAATATATATTTTGTATACATCTTAAGTTACATTTGGTAGTTAACTTTTGGCCATATACAATTAACAAAAATATAAAAAACAAATACTTATAATATTAGTTACATTTTGCAACCCATTACAGCGTCAAGTATTTATTAGTTACCAAATATATCATGTTTTCGTAGTTGTTGATTGTTCAGTTTTTTATTATTTTCTTTTTTTTTCTCAGTAGTTGGCATTTATTTGAAACCTTTACCCGTTTTTTACTGTTTTTTTTGTTGTTGTATATAATCCGTATTTTAATCAGATTTCAATCGAATTTTTATATATGTATTTTAAAAAGCATACATAATTTTTGTTAGCTAATTTCAAATATCTGTTTTGTCTGTCTTTGTGTGTGTTTATTGTGTGTGTGTGTGTGTGTATGTATAAATGTATTATATAACTAAAGCGGAGACGTCCCTCGATCGACGTGCGCAGACCGAGCGTTCAAGATTTGGAGGATCTGATCAATAAGCCATCGACGCCATTGAGAGATATCGGCGATGGTTGCCCCCCAACAATTATCGATGTGCAGGAATCTTATTCGGCGGTCGAAGGTATGTTTCAAATACTTGTATTGTAGTTATATGTAATGTATTCTGCCAATGTATGTATATGTGAATTACACAGCTGGAGTTCAATATTTCCAATTACACAAGTCACAGTTAAATACTTCAAATTATACAGTCACAGTTACATATATTTAAATATATCAAATTATACAGTTACAGAAATAGTTACTTATACACTATATAATATACTAACTGCTAACTGCTGTCCTACACTCTTGTACATTTCCCCAGTAAAAGTCAAAAAACGACACAATTACTCACTTACAGTTACACACTTAATTATACTAAGTCCACGTTACTAAACCCCATTTATAAATTTACAGTCTATATACTCTATATATAGACACAGTCACAGTTATTTAGTCACAGTCACTGTCACTATATGCTCTATACACAATTTATACAGTTATTCACTCCTCAATCAAGTAGTTATTCAGTCATTTTACACAGCACTACTTAGCACATTTTCCCAGTCACAGTCACAGTGGGAATAGTGACACTTACTCTATATACATATACATATATATATATAACCTCGATACATAATTGTAACAGTGACTAAACGAAACCAAATCCCGTATGCGTATTTTTTGTACCCGTTCCATTTTCTGTGTAGACTCGACTGCCTACCTTACGGTCGGGGTCGAGGGCTGTCCGGCGCCGACATTCAAGTTCTACAAAGGCGTTAGCGAGATCCTCGAGGGCGGTCGCTACAAGTTCCTGACGGATGGACAGACGAACACGATCACGTTGTGCATGAGAAAGTGCAAGCCGAACGATGAGAGCAAATACAAGATTGTCGTGTCGAATATACACGGCGAAGATTCGGCCGAGATGCAATTATATGTATCTGATTCGAGTGGCATGGATTTCCGTGCGATGCTCAAGAAACGTCGTTATCAAAAATGGGACAAAGATGAGCAGGACCCCAATTGGGGTGATCTCAAAGAAACTGAAAAACCATTGCCGGCTTTAAAGAAAGTCGAAAGGGTAAGAAAACTCACAAGAAAAGCTGGTAAAAATTATGCTGCTAAAAATCAGCTAAAAATTAATAAAACGCAGCTTAAACTGAAACTGAAGCCGAAGCAGTTTTAATAATTCGCGCTTGCCTTTGCCCAAAGTTCACATTTGCCTTAAGTACACACTTAATTAATTAATTACTTGCCCAGTTCCGGTCAGGTGTCAAACCGGTTCACAGGAACCACTAAACATCATTAAGGAATTAATCATCACACCATCCGAAGTTATTCAAGTAATTGAAAAAAAAAGAGTTATTATTCATTCGAAAGTCGCTTTTTAAGAGCATTTTATATGTATGTACGTGTTGACAACTAAATGTATTAATTTCTGTGTATTCCCAATAACAAAAAGAAAAACAACAAAAAGAAAACAATTCGAACAGTCAGACAACGATGTACGAATATACAATAAAACAAGTGATTTTTATTAAAAATCAAAGCAATTACACAACAGGCAACAGGGTTTTCATTAATTAGTTTATTTAATTATATTCATATTCATTTATTTATTTATGTGTATATTTATTTATTTTTTATTTTATTTATTTATTTATTAGTATTTATTAATTTTATTAATATTTATTTATATATTTATTTCTTTATCAATGTATCCTTCGGTTGTTGAAAACCAAAATTCTAATCATCATTTCAAGACAGAAGACAGACTTATTTCACGATGTCAGCAATAAAATATGATTTACAGTCTACTTTGGACAGGGGAAAAGTTGTTAAAAGTATTTCCAAATATTATATCTTTTGAGTGTGTTTTCAAGCATCTTACTCGTACATATCAATCGCTCAATCAAGATGATTATATTATTATCTCAAATACATCGGTTTTATTTTAACTCGCAAAAAATGATTGAAAATAATTCTAATTGGTTAGTTAAGTTACAACAGAAATGTTGACTTGTGTTTCCTTTCCAACTATTTAGCTTGCACATCACTCAGTCAATCAATATGATTATTTTATAATCTGAAAAGTACATAGATTTTAATTGAATCAATCAAGATGAATGTTTTATAATGAGAATAGTCAAACGATTTATATTGAAAAGTTATTCCAATTCCAAATATTTTAGTCGCACATCAATCGCTCAATCAAGATGATTTTTTTTATATATGTATATATGTGTATAATGCAATACAGGCCCCAGCATCACGTAGACCATCCCTAGCCGAGCTGATCCCCGATTGGCCGACGTTGCATCCGTTTCGCCGTGAGGAGGTGCGCTCTATTTATTCCGAGATATATATCAAAAATCGAAAATATATATAAAAAGAAAAAAAGATAAAAAAGAAAACTAAGATAACTAAGACCTATACATATTTTTGTCTGGTTGTGCAGCCGCTTTTTGTCTTTTTTAAATAGGTTTCATTTAACTGATAATAAGAGTACAGCAGATGGCGATCGGTTCAGTTTTTCAATTTTCCAGTTAACTCTGATAATGGAATATATTTTCTTATTCTTGACTATCCGCGTATTCTTTGCATTTGTATTTGCATTTTGTTTTTATTCCTATTTGGCACACGTACACACATACATATTGCTATACAAATATAGAGAAAATCTAAATAATTTTTTTTTACGCCCATTGATTTTTTTTTTTTTTTACATTCATGTGTTCTTTTTGATCAGTTTGCTATCGGTTATCGGAATATATAATATATATATTAGAATACGATGTACGATATTCGATATACAAAGAAAATGAATCACATGGTTCCATTATGATGCAATTTGGTGTTTTAACAGTTATAAATAGGCAGATCGTAATTTTTTGAACGATTAATTAAATCATTTAACTGTTAACCACTAAAAAAAAAATAGCAGTCCATTTTGGGTACGTCCAAAATGGAACTGCTAATTAAAATTGCTCCAATTTGTCGATATAAAGTGTTCACTTGCAATATACTTTCCATTTATTTATTCATTTCTTAAAATAAGAAGAATTTAGAATTTAAAATTAAAAACTAAAATTGCAAATTAAATAATAAAAAACTAAAAGACACAAGAGCTAAAAAAAATACATAGTTAAGTTAAGTTGTTTTATTAAAATGAAAGTTATAAATTAAAAACATAAATTATAAGGTGGTTTTAAATATTAAAATACAAATTAAATTAAATAAAATGAAAGCTACAAATTGAATAATATAAAATAAAAAGCTAATAGCAGTTTCAAAATTTAAAAGACTTTAAAAAATTAAAGAAAACATTTAATTTAATCAAAATTAAAGTTACAAATCAAATTATAATAAATTAAAGGTGACTCGAACTAAAAAATTGGTTTACAACAAAAAAGTCTTATTAAAATTAAAGCTGCACATTAATGATATCGAACAGTCCTTTTAAAATGGTTTTACAAATTACAAAAATAATTGCTTAATTGAAATGAAATGATACTAAAAGTAAATAAATATATGTTTGTGGCACGATATATCGACAGTTTTGAAATTATATAGAGATATATATGTAGGTAAACAGGTACTTGCTACACTAAAAATGCAAACATCTAATATCAAGCGAAATATTGTTTTTTGGATATTTTATTTCATTTTGCTAATTATATATATATATATATATATATATAATTATATTAAATGTATATATATATAGTGTAATTATATTAGATGTAATCATAAGTCAGTACCTTTTATTACCTACTGTAATAATGAAAAGCACACAATTGGGACAATTGATAACGATTGATTGTATCGATAACTGTGCTAGATATTATTAACTTTTGAGATTTTAATGCTAAATAATTGTATATCGATTTTTTATTGTCGTTTTGATGTCTTTACCCATTTTTGACAACGAAAAAAAAATACAAATCAAATAACAACGTCGATAATAATCGATAACTACGTCAACGCAGAAGGTAGAATCATTCCTTAGTCCACTGATCGATCAGTTCGCTAAAGAGGGCAAGGATAAGAAGGTTGTATTTGAGGCGAGATTCAGCAAACCGAATTGCAAACCCAAATGGCTATTCCGCAAGGATGTAAGTATTACGCCAAATAAATCCCAATAAAATGGATATGTTTTGGAGCTTTATTTATCAGCTAAATACTGTTGCGGTCAAAATAACAGCACTTAATAAAAATATATAATCGATATCTTTTTTGAAAATCTTCAAATATCTTCAAAAAATGTATTAAAATATAATTATTTTCCAAAAATTATCTAGTTTTTAGAAATATACATATATATATTGAGAAAACTTCACTTTTATTCCATTACTATTATAATGATTATTTTCAATAATAAATATAAAAATACTCTATTTAAGAACTTTACTTATTTGTTAGTTAATAAATATGTTTAAACAAATTTTTCAACAATATTTGAGGTATTATTAGTTATTTTGACAGCAGCTGTATAGCTGTACAGTTATTAACATTACAATATACTAAATAATATATCTCCTAATAGGAAGTTTTCACAGGCAGCAAATTCAAGTTCAAGCAGGAAAATGACACATATCAATTGATTATCACCGGACCCAAAGTCGATGATACGGGCAAGTATACAATTGAAATCGGTGGCGTCTCCAGCACTGCATTCCTCAACGTCGAGGAGGCAGATCCTTCGTATACCTTTACCAAACCACTTAAGAAGAAGTTGGAAGGATTCACGAGGCATGAGACGACTTTGGAGTGTTCTGTTAGCAGCAGCATGGCTAACGTGCATTGGTTCAAGGAGAATACGAAAATTGAATCAGATGATCCTCGCTTCTTGATCTCTAAGGATATCAATGGTAATCTCAAGCTGATTATCAAGGAGTCCGTGCTAGAGGATTCTGGCCAATATAGATGTCAATTGGACAAGCAGCCGGACAAGACGGAATGTGCCCTGAAAATTATCGAATATCCGTATAAATTTGTTAAGGTTTTGAAATCGCAGCAGTGCATCGAGAAGGATACGATTACTTTGGCCTGTGAGCTGGATGATGCCCAGGGCGATGTGCAGTGGTTCCGCAACGATGAGGAAATCAAACCCGACAAACGCATGCAGGTCATCAAGGATGGCCGCAAACGCAAGCTGGTCATCAAGGACTGCAAGGTTACCGATGCAGGACAATTCAAGTGCACGACGAATGCCGATAAAACAGATGCCGAAATCATCATCAATTGTAAGTACACCTTTTCATAATTCATAAAATATATAAATAAAAATATATATATGTGAGTAAACATATTTATAAAAAATACATAAAATTATAACAATTAAGAATGTTATAGCCGACTGAACTCGACTACCATATACCGTGAACCCAGTTTGCTTAAGCTTTCAGCTTTTTAATAGCTTTATTTGCCAATAATTACCCAAAGTTTTTTTACTACGTTATGACTTTATTCAAATGTATATTGAGGCTAGAAGTCAAAGCTTAGCCTTTTCTTCACAACAATTGTTGTTATGAAGGTTTGAAATCAATTCTTACAACGACAGTCGCCAAAGATTGATGCGCGAAATAAAGATTTTAAGCCAATTTCTAACATTTTGTTAAGTGTAGTTTGAGCGGATCAGCGAGCGACTTTTATCAAGAGAGCGAGCGATGCTCAATTAGAGCGCTGTACAATAACAGCGCTGTTAATGCCGGCTGCTGCACCTCAAACTGCACTTAACATATGTGGATATGTAAAATATACTATTTATGTTAAGTCACGCAGGGTTCCAAATTCAAGTATGTAAACGATTCATTATCACTCAATCTTCTTTGCTGCTGCTGCCAACACAGTTGTTAAATATAGTTTTATTGGAAGTTGAGCCGGTCTTCAAGTGCTTTCTTTTCTTACGACAGGCCTTGGTAATACAGAGTAAAAAATTGAGAAAGTACATGTTTTTATTCACAATCCCGAACTGACCCGATCTTTTTGGCTACAAACATATGCACATATATACATATATTCACAGATATATATACATACACGCAATCACTGCTAGCCGGGCTCTGCAGATTATACATTATCATGCTATCTCTTTTTATATTTATGCATACAGAAAATGCAAGGTTGCCTTTTTTTCGACTATAATTTGAGTCCGATAATTAATAATAATTTTAGCCGATCTTGAATTTTTGGCAGTTGCTCGAAAATTATTAAATTACAAAATTCTGACTTTAAATTTGTGGTATTTATTTAGAAAGAAACAAAGCAAACCATATCTGTTCCGGGTATACGAGAATCTATACTCTAAATTTGAATTCTCTAGCTCTTTATATTGCTTATATGAATAATTATTTATGTAAATATGTTTGTTAAACGTATGCGTGGTCCGAAAAATTATATGCCGATGCTTGGAGGAGGTGTCCAGCCAATTATCATTCAAGTTTGGTCAGTCTATCTTTAAAATTGAGATAAACGGATATGTCGATCTTTGAAGGACATATTAAAAAACCTACCAACCAAAATTGGTGACTGTATCCATAAAATTGAGAGAGATATGTGGCTTTATCGATTTGCAAATATCGATTTGATTCATTTACTAGCTCCCTAGTGGACGCAGGACTCCAATCTAGACCTATTCAAGTTTTTATCTCTATGGGGGTCGAAATAAGTTGCATCCATCCAAAAGAAAAGATGGACAAACGAACAGAGAGCATCACGGATATTGCACAAACGCATATACTATTATACCGTCGGTTTCATAGTGTAAAAAGATAATAAGTAAATAACAAAGAATATAAAGAAAATTGATCATCAGCAAAAAGACATATGTAAAATGAAAAAAATTATAAATAAATATGTATTTATATGTCTATATAAATAAATATATAATAAATAATACAATAAATAAAGCTAGAAAAAAAATACAAATAAAATTATAAATAAAATGTATCTGGAGATTTATACTTTTTCTGAAAATAATAAGTAAAGTAATATTTTTGCATAAATACGTTTTTGCTCGATCTGGATCCAGATCTAAAATATTTTCTGCTTATAATAATTTTAAGAATGTATAGCTTTAAATGCATAAATTAAAAGTAAAATATGCATATAAGATATAAACTGTAAGATCGCGTTTTGGTAATAGATAAAAATATAAAATTTATAAAATCTTACGAACAAAAAAATATATACACCGATACACGTTTTGGTGTTAATTAACATGGGACAATTAAAAAAAGAATTACCTTAAAAAAATATAATATATATATATTAACTGTTATTTGAAATCATATTCCATTCAAGATCAAAATCGCTTTAATAAGAAGCTCAAGGACACGGATGCCGTGGAGCGTGAGAAACTCGTGTTCGACGTGGAGCTGCAGGATCAAACAGCGCCCTGCGACTGGAAATTCAATGGGGAACCCATTGTGCCAAACGAGCGCATAGAAATTAAGAATTTAGGCGGTGGCAAACATCAGTTGGTATTTAACAATTTGGAATTAACGGATGTGGGTGAAATTACATGTGAATCGGGTCAGCTGAGCTCGAGTTGTAAGTTATCGGTGCGCAAGGGCGAAAGCAGACCAAATATCGATTGTCCCGATGACTTTGCTGGGCCGATAAGTGCTCCAGTTATCGTCGAGGTACCTTACAAAGGTAAGCAAATACTACAAAATAACAAGAAGTATTTAAAATGTGAATAAAATTTCAAATTTTACAATTTTAATATTAAACATTTAAGTTAGCGGCACCAAACAATCGCCCGTTGAAGCCAAATTAATCAAGGATGGCAAACCGTTGCCCGTCAAGGATGTTGAGGTGGCCGTCACCGATGATAAGGTCACGTTCAAGATTAAAAAACCATCACGTGATTTATCGGGACCCTATCAAATAAAGATATCGAATGCACAAGGTGAGGATACTAAGGATGTGAATATAATATGCCAGGATGCGCCAACGCCACCACAAGACGTCGATGTGACGGACATTTATCAAACATCCTGTGTGGTGAAGTTTAAGAAACCGGAAGACGATGGCGGCACGCCGATAACCAAATATGTTATCGAACGGCAAGATTTGAGCAAGAAACAGGGCTGGGAACCTGTCGCTGAGGTTCTGCCGACGGAGCCATGCCTCAAGAAAATTGAAGACTTGGTGCCAAAGAAGCAGTACAGATTCCGTATACGTGCTGTTAATAAGATCGGTCCCTCAGATCCGGCCACATTCAAGAGCTCGATACTCGCCAAAGATCCCTGGGACGAACCGGGCAAACCCAAAGCAGTTGATTTAACCGATTGGGACAAGGATCATGCGGACTTGAAATGGGAGGCACCCGATAGCGATGGCGGTGATCCTATTACAGCTTATATTGTGGAATATAAAGAGAAATTCTCAAACGATTGGGTTGCGGGCAAAGAGGTGCCCGGAGATGCCCGGGTCGCCACGGTGGATGGGCTGAAGGAGGGACAACAGTACGAATTCCGAGTCCGTGCTGTTAATCGAGCTGGGCCCGGTGAACCGAGTGACAAGACCAAGGCCATCATTGCCAAATGCCGTTTCGTCAAGCCATTCCTCGTCGGAGATGGTCTCAAGAATATCACAGTTAAAAAGGGTCAAACTGTTCGCTATGATATTAAATACGATGGTGAACCGGAACCGGCAGCGAGCTGGTTCAAATCGAATGAACCACTTAAATTTGATAATCAACGCATTTGCTTGGAGCAACTCGAGCGCAACTCAGCAATGACTATAAAGAAAGCCATTCGCAAAGATACGGGAAAATATAAACTGGTATTGAGCAACACTTCCGGCACCATTGAATCGGAGGGCCAGGTCATCGTCCTGGATCGTCCTTTGGCGCCTGGCGGTCCGTTCGAGCCGGACGAGGTGCGCGCCAATCACATCAAGATGAAGTGGAAACGCCCCGCCGACGATGGTGGCTGCGAGATAACGGGCTATGCCCTGGAGCGCATGGACGAGGAGACGGGTCGTTGGATACCCGCCGGGGAAGTGGGTCCCGATGCCACCTCCTTCGATTTCAAGGGTCTGACGCCGAACAAAAAGTACAAGTTCCGTGTCAAGGCCATCAACAAGGAGGGTGAATCGGAGCCACTGGAAACAACGGATGCGATTGAGGCCAAGAATCCCTATGATCCACCAAGTCCGCCCAGTCAACCAGTCATCGATGACTATGATAATAAGAGTGTCCTTCTTAAGTGGAAGCGACCTCCTTCGGATGGTGGTCGTCCGATTACCCATTATGTGGTCGAGGTCAAGGATAAATTCTCCCCCACGTGGAGTGAGGTGGCCAAAACGGAGGATCCCGCACCGGAGTGTAAGGTTGAGGGTCTCAAGGAGAAAATGGTTTATCAGTTCCGTGTGCGTGCCGTGAATAAAGCGGGTACCTCGGAACCCTCACAGCCCACCGATAATCATCTGTGCAAGCACAAGAATCGTAAGTTCTATATAGATATATATATATATATATATATATATATATATATCTTTTTTTAAGCCAAGTGCACGCATTTTTTAATATTTATTCTTTATGGAAGAACCTTTTTTTTTTTAGTAACCTGTACCCATTAGAATAGTGTGATAATTGCATATATATTTTTACGATAAGCCGTGTCTGAAAACCTGTTCATTTATTTTTATTTTTAACTTATTTTTTACCTTAAGTTTAGTGTTTTATTTTGATTGAAGTGTCCGTTCAGCCAGCATTATTTTATTTATTTAATTCATATATTTAAACAATTTCATTTATTCTGTGTACTGTATTTATTATTTCGTTTAATTAATCAAATATAATTTAATTTAATTTATTTTATTTCATTTATATTATTTCATTCACTTATTCGATTTATTTTAAATATTTTATTTAATATATGTAAATAATTTCATTTATTCTATTATTATTTTATTTAATTTTATTTATTTTATTGCATTTATTTTGTTTAATTCATTTATTTTAAATTTTCTTTAATTTCCCTAGTTTTATGAATTTTATTTATTTAAATTTCTCCTATGAATTCTATATGGGATAAAAAGACTAAAATTCAAACTTTTTCCTTGTATTATTTAAATTATTTCTGTAAAATCTATAAATTTTTGCTTCGCGCTTTTGGGTACAGGGTATTTCGCAATCGAACACTCTCGATTGAAGCTTTGGCCTTGGCTTAACATATTTTCAATGCTTTTGTAGTATACAATAATTTCTTTCAGTACAAACTCTTTCAGTTTTTAATATCATTAAAAATATAATAATAACAAATTAAATATATGCCTCATGTAAAATTATTGTAAGTTCCCTCATCTAATTGTAGATACCTCAACTAAATTACAATAACAATTACAGTTTAAACAATGAAATAATTCAAAAGATAAATAGCAAAAAAATATATTTAAATAAATAATCAAATAAATAGTAATAATATCATAAAAAAATAATAAAAAAATAAATAAACAATAAGCTACTACATACTATTTTTAACCAAAGGCTACCTTAGTCATGCACATAGATTTTCTTGTAGCAGTGCATTTAAAACAACTAACACTGAGACTTAATTTAAGTCATAAAATACTCCATTTTAGAGCAACACATCGCAGCAACTTGAATTTCATCGCTTTGCAAATGCTTACGCGAAATTACAAATTTCTTCATTTGGACTGACGCAAATTCTTGTACCCCAACTGTATATATATATATGTATAGTAAAGCCACAGATTGATCGATCGACATTCAAGCGGGTGACGATCAAAAGTGGTCGCACCCACAAGTGGTCCGTGGATGTTACGGGTGAACCTGTACCGGAATTGCACTGGAGCTGGCGCGATGATATACCATTAAACACTGGAGATAGGATCAGTATCGAGAATATTGATTATCATACCGATTTTGTAATAACAAATCTGAAGCGTAAGGATAGTGGTTTTTATACCCTGAAGGCGGAGAATCGCAACGGTGTCGACCGCGAGACCGTTGAGCTGGTAGTGCTGGGCAAACCTAGTTCGCCGAAGGGTCCTCTCGCTGTCAGCGATGTGACCGCAACGAGTTGCAAGCTGCAGTGGAAGAAACCTGAGGATGATGGCGGTGTGCCCATCAAGGAATACGTTGTCGAGAAAATGGACACCGCCACAGGTAAATGGGTGCGAGTGGGTCGCTCGCCGGGCGAGAAGGAACCGCCCAGTTTCGATGTGACCGGCTTGAATCCTGGCTCGGAGTACATGTTCCGTGTCTCTGCTGTGAATGAGGAAGGTGAATCGGAACCGTTGACAACGTTGGTGGGCATTGTGGCCAAGGATCCATTTGATGAGCCCAATAAACCGGGTACACCCGAAGTTACGGATTATGATAATCAGAGTGTCAGCTTGAAGTGGACTGCTCCCAATAATGATGGTGGTGCTCCCATTCAGAAATACATAATCGAGAAAAAGGACAAGAACAAGCCGGAGTGGGAGAAGGCTCTCGAGATACCAGGTGACCAGCTGGAGGCAACTGTGGCCGGTCTGCAGGAGTATGGAGAATACCAGTTCCGTGTGATTGCCATTAACAAAGCGGGTCCATCGCCTCCATCCGACGCAAGTGTTCCTCAGATTGTCAAATACAAGAAGTGTAAGTATTTTTATATATTAAAGATCGTTATGAATGAAAGATATAAAACTATAATATAATAATAATTATAATAATAATTAGAAAGCTCAGCTATTAAAAACGAATAACCTTTTAATATGATTTATTCCATTATATTTTATTTTTATTATTTAATTTTATTTTTATTATGATTTTATTCTATTCTATTAATTAATAACTAATTAGCTAGATAAAAGATAAATTCTACTTACTTGCACAGAAATATCCAGATAGAATTCTGAAGTATCTTCGTTCATTTATGAGTACCCAAATAAAAACTAATTAAATAGAATTCTTATCTTTCGCAAATATCATAAATTAAAATAAAGCTGCTTGCTTTTTAATCATATTAAATATATATGTAGTATATACATTATTAATACATGTATATATAATATATACCCAATTAATAATAAATAAATTTCTTATCTTTCTTTCGCTAATTCTCCACATTCTTTCGCTTTCTCCTTCACTCTTCCTCTTTTCCCCATGTACAGTGAAGCCTCGCATTGACAGAACGAACCTGAAACCACTGCTAATACGCGCCGGCAAACCCATAAAATACGATGTGAACGTACGAGGCGAGCCCGTGCCGACGATTGTCTGGTATCAGAACGACAAGGAACTCAAGCCAGAGGAGTTGCCGAGCAACATTGAAATCCAAAATATACCCCATAATACAAAGATAGCGATTATCGATGCTGTGCGCAAACATACGGGCACCTATAAAATCCGAGCCGTAAACGAGCACGGTGAGGATGAGGCGACCGTTGAGGTCAATGTGCTGGGACCACCCGGTAAACCGAAGGGTCCTCTGACCGTCAAGGATATTACGAAGGATGGCTGCAAATTGAAGTGGCAAAAGCCGGAAGATGATGGTGGTAAACCGATAACCAGCTATCAGGTGGAGAAATTCGATAAGAAACAGGGTCGTTGGGTGCCTGTCGGTCGTACCTCGGGCAATGATACCGAACTTGATGTCAAGGGCCTACAGGAGGGCCATGAGTATCAGTTTCGGGTCAGGGCCATTAATGAGGAGGGCGAATCCGAACCCCTGGAGACCGATGGCAGCATTGTGGCGAAAAATCCGTATGATGCTGCCACCAAGCCAGGCACACCCAAAATTGATGATTATAATGAGCATATGGTTAAATTGAAATGGGAACCGCCAAAAGATGATGGCGGTGCACCGATTATAGGATATGTAATCGAAAAGAAGGATAAATTCTCACCCATATGGGATGAAGTGCTCACCACAAATGTAAGTATGCAAGTTGAAGGGGTTTTAGGAGAGGATCAAAGCAATAAATATTTTATATAGTATATATTTTTAGTAGTTGAAGTAATTAAATAATCAATCAATAAAATATTAAAATGATATAATACAATATTTATTATATTTTAAGTAGCACCATTAGTAACAACATTTAAAAAATTAAATAACTTAAATACTGATTTAACTTATTTAGTATGAATTAAAAAAATAAAATAATAATTTAAATAAATAAATTATTATTTAAATAAATAAATAATAATTTAATATTTAGTAACTAGTAATTTTAATAATTAAATAGCAAATTACAAAATAATTTAATTAATTAAATAAAATATAATTCAATATATATACATTACTTAGAGCCCTACACCCGAGGCAACTGTCGATGGCCTTACCGAGGGCAATGTGTATCAGTTCCGTGTACGCGCCCTCAACAAGGCCGGACCTAGTGAACCAAGTGACGCAACCGAACCGCACTTGGCCAAGCCGAGAAATCGTAAGAATTAATTAAACAATTTCTTTTACAGCTGCTATGAAAATGAATGGCCAATTTATTAATATTTGCTAATTTTATTCCTTTATTTAACTATTATTATTTTGGTATGTATACGCAAAAATTGCTTGATTTTATGTTGAGCCAAAGCTTATTATTATATTCATTATGTTTATTTTATTTATATATTATTATGATTCATTATATAATATTATTATTTGTATATTAATATAATGAAATCTGTACATTGCTATAGTCAAACCAAGCATAAATCGCGAGAAAATGAAACCGATCAAGGTGCGTGCGGGTCAAACTGTTAAATTCGATGTGGATGTCAAGGGTGAACCAGCACCAACTTTGACCTGGTACTTCAAGGAGAAGGACCTCACGCCCAGTGGACAAGTTCGTCTGGACAATGAGGATTACAATACAAAGTTGACACTGTTGGATACAGCTCGAAAAGATAGTGGCATCTACAAACTGAAAGCGGAAAACATTAATGGTATCGATGAGGCCGAAGTGGAAGTGATTATCCTGGATAAACCTGGAAAGCCGGAGGGTCCTTTAGAAGTCTCCGATATACACAAGACCGGCTGCAAATTGCAGTGGAAGAAACCAAAGGATGATGGGGGTGTTCCTATTACGGGTTATGCTATTGAGAAAATGGATACGGCTACGGGTAAATGGGTGCCAGCTGGCACCGTTGATCCCGCCAAGACAGAGCTCGAAGTGAAGGGTCTCGATCCCAATCATCGCTATCAGTTCCGTGTGAAGGCCATCAACGAGGAAGGTGAATCGGAACCACTCGAGACCGAGTCAGCTATCACTGCCAAGAATCCATTTGATGCCTCGGCACCGCCTGGTCTGCCTGAGATTGAGGATTGGGATGAGCATCATGTGAAATTGAAATGGGAACCACCCATTCGAGATGGTGGCTCTCCCATTACCAACTATATTATTGAGGTAATGGACAAGGATTCCGGTGAGTTCGTCAAGGCCGCCGAAACGGAGGGACCCATCTGCAAGGGTGTCGTCAAGAAACTGGAGGAGGGCCAACAGTACAAATTTCGTGTGCGGGCGGTAAACAAAGCGGGTCCCTCGGAACCATCCGAGCAGACCAATTGGCATACGGCTAAACCTCGTTTCCGTAAGTGTTGACGAGATCTTGGACCTTAGACTGAATTCCCTCTTTTTCTTTTCTATGAGATGATATTTTTTTTATATTTTTATACTATGATACCGAAGGTATAATAATAATAATAATATTGGTTTTGGGCAATGTCAGTCAAGCGGTCTGTCTGTCTGTCCGTCCGGGTGCTAGAAAATCGGTAAAATCGATATTCGCAAATCGATAAAGCGAAATATCTCCCACAATTCTATAGCTATAGTCATCAATTTTGGCTGGTACGTTGTTGGCGATGTCCCCAGTTTCTATATTTTCCGCAGTTTTTGAATTGGTAACGTCAAATTTGGTAGGTATATTACTGGTAATCGCCTTTAAGAACTGATAACAAATTTGTGTTGCCACGCCGATAAAAAACCAAACTTCGAAGAAGTGTTACTATCCTATTTCGACCTCAATCTGAAAGGTAAGCTTGGACAGTATTTCTTGGCTGCACACAACTTATGGTAGCATAGTATTTCGCTGTCGGTTACATCCGACTGCAACGTTCTCTCTTGTTTTATCTGATCTGAACTGATCTCTGTCTATTTTAATCTGATCTGATCTCTCTCTCTCTCTCTGTCTCTGATCTGATGTGACTCTCGCTAACCGGATCTTATGTCTCTCAGAACTGATCTTTCTTTGTGCAGATCCGTCTTTCTCTTTCTCCGATCTGATCTTTCTTTTCTAATCGGATCTCTCTGAGCTGATCTCCCTCCATCTGATTTGATTTCTCTCACTTTCTCGCTCTCTCCCTCTCTCTCTCTCTAAGATTATCTCTATTTCTGATCTGATCTTATCTCTTTTTCTGTATTTATCTGATCCCTCTGAATTTATCTCTCTTTAATCTGAACTCTCCCTCCCTAATCCCGCTCTCACTCTCTTCCACAGTTAAGCCCCATATTGATCGGACCAACCTGAAACCCGTCATAGTCAAGGCCGGCCTTTCCATCAGTCTGGACATCAATGTGAAGGGTGAACCTGCACCAAAGATTGAGTGGACCTTCAATGGTTTGCCCGTCGTGAGTGATGAGGAGGGTATTAAGATCGATAGCGTCGATTACAATACCAAATTCTTTGTGATGCGTGCCAAACGTCCACAAAGTGGTAAATACACTATCAAAGCCAGCAATGAGGTGGGTGAAGATGTGGCCGAATTGGAGGTCTCTGTGTTGGGTAAGCCCGGCAAGCCGAAGGGTCCACTGCAAGTGAATGACATCACCAAGCACAGCTGTAAGCTGAAGTGGGAGAAACCGGAGGATGATGGCGGTGCACCCATCGATTACTATGAGATCGAGAAACTTGATCCACATACGGGTCAATGGTTACCGTGCGGTAAGAGTTCCGAACCGGAGGCCAAGGTCATTGGACTGCACGAGGGCAAACCGTACAAGTTCCGCGTGCGCGCCGTTAACAAGGAGGGCGAATCGGAACCGCTCGAAACAGAGAAACCCATCATTGCCAAGAATCCGTTCGATGAGCCGGACAAACCCGGTCGTCCCGAACCAACCAATTGGGATAAGGATTTCGTCGATCTGGCTTGGGATCCGCCCAAAAACGATGGTGGTGCTCCCATACAAAAATACATCATTCAAATGCGCGACAAGTCGGGCAGGGGTTGGGTTGATGCCGCCACGGTGCCGGGTGATAAGACTAAAGGTACTGTGACTGGCGTGGAAGAGGGACATGAATACGAATTCCGTATTGTGGCCGTAAACAAGGCCGGTCCCAGTGAACCCAGCGATGTGTCCAAGTCTGTGGTGGCCAAGCCGCGTTTCCTGGCGCCACACATCGATCGCAAGAATCTGCAGAAAAAGATAATGCGCAGCGGTCAAATGCTGCACATGGATGCGACAGTAAAAGCTGAGCCGCCGGCAAAGATAATGTGGACCTACAACGGAGCCGAGATCAAATCCGGTGAACACATAAAAATCGAGAATGAGGAATATAAAACGACATTTATAATGCCGAAAGTGAAGCGTGCAGACAAGGGCACATATATTGTTACGGCTAAGAACGATTCTGGCGTAGATATCGTTGAGGTAGAGCTGGAGGTGCTCTGCAAGCCCAGCAAGCCGAAGGGTCCGCTGGCAGTCAGCGATGTGAAAGCGGAGAGTGTGCATCTGAAATGGGATAAGCCCGACGATGATGGCGGTGAACCCATCGAACATTATGTTGTCGAGCGCATGGATACGGAGACGGGTCGTTGGGTACCCGTGTTAACCACGAAAACGCCGGAAGCCGATGTTACGGGCCTGACCGAGGGCAAGGAATATCTATTCCGCGTAAAGGCCGTTAATAGCGAAGGTGAATCCGAACCACTCGTAACGGACATACCTGTTACGGCTAAGAATCCGTACGATGCAGCGGATACGCCCGGAAAACCTCAGATTACGGATTGGTCTGCGCATCATGCGGATCTCAAGTGGCGTGCACCAGAAGATGATGGTGGTGCGCCGATCACTGGGTATGTAGTTGAGAAGAAGGACAACAATACAGGCAAATGGCAAAAGGTGCTCGAGACAAATACGCCGGATTGCAAGGCACGGGTCAACGATCTAATCGAGGGCACTAAATACCAGTTCCGCGTCAAGGCCGTAAATAAAGCTGGACAAAGTAAGCCATCCGAGGCATCCGATCAAATGACGGCCAAGGATCGGTTTGCACCACCGAAAATCGATAGAACAAATATTAAAGATATTACAGTTAAGGCCGGACAACATATACGCTATGATATCAAGGTATCCGGTGAACCACCAGCGACAAAGACCTGGTTCCACAACAAGGCACGCATTAGCGAAGATGATTTCAACATCGACATGGAACCCTATCGCACCAAATTAGCCGTACCCTTCGCCAAGCGAATGCATACCGGAAAATATACAATTAAGGCGGAAAATGACTCCGGACACGATGAGGCCTCCTTTGAGGTAACAGTGCTCGATAAACCCGCACCACCAGAGGGTCCATTGCGGGTCACCGATGTCCACAAGGAGGGCTGCAAGCTGAAGTGGAATCCACCGTTGGATGATGGTGGTTTGCCCATCGAGCATTATGTGGTGGAGAAAATGGATGTGGAATCGGGTCGTTGGTTGCCTTCTGGTCGCTTTAAAGAACCCTTTGCTGAGCTGAACAATCTCGAACCGGGTCACGAGTACAAGTTCCGTGTGCTGGCCGTAAATACGGAGGGTGAATCGGAACCACTAGTTGGCGAACAATCGATTGTGGCCAAGAATCCGTTCGATGAGCCGGGCAAACCTGGCATCCCCGAGCCCGTCGATTGGGACAAGGATCGTGTCGACTTGGTTTGGCGACCACCGCACAACGATGGCGGTTCTCCGATTACGGCGTATGTAGTGGAGAAACGTGAAAAGGGCACCGACAAGTGGATTAAGGGCGCGGAGATCTCAGCACCCACTTTGGGTGAGGAGTGCAAGGCGACCGTGCCCAACCTGGATGAGAACTGCGAGTACGAGTTCCGTGTGAAGGCGATCAATGCTGCCGGACCCGGTGAACCCTCCGACGCCAGCAAATCTGTCATCACCAAGCCCAGAAAACGTAAGTTGAATAAACGTTTGCAAAATTTGAGTTTTTTCTATTTATTTATTTACTCATTTATTCATTTAATATCTTATTTTGATTTGTAATTTTTGTAGTGTTATTTAATTTAGACTAAATCTTTTCTTCTTTATTTCCAATTCATAAATATTTCCTTTCTTATTTTTTCAAAACTAAATTTAATTTTTCATTTAATAGACTTAATTTTTAAACTTCTTGCCGTTTTCTGCGCCGACTTATATCAGATGCTATTAAAAAAAATACAAAAAATATCTATATATTTATATTTGTTTAATTCAAATTTTTAATTTAATTTTATTTGTAATGCAATATAATACATAATATTTTGTATTATAAATATTTCCTTTTATTTTATTTGTAATTTAACGTTCAATATTAAATTTGATTTCAATTGAATTTAATTTACTTTATTACATAAAAAATAACAACACTTAAAAAAATAAAACATTATAAATAAAATAAAAAATAACTACGCATAAATAACAAAATGAATAAATTAAATAAATAAATAATCAAATTTCTATATATCTATCGAATATTTTAAGCTGTTTTCCCCAAGATCGATGCTATAATGTCAAGGGCTATAAATATTTCTTATTCAATTTCAATTAAAATATTAAGTTTGAATTTAATTTAAATTAACTTATTTGTTGAGTAATTTAACAAGTTAATATATAAATATATACATTTAAATAACAAATTAATAATAAATAAATAAAATAAGTAAATATCTACATCTTGATCCAATATAAAAATAGTCGCACCAAAGATCGACCGTAAGAATATACGCACCTATAATGTTAAGGCTGGCGAGCCGATATTCCTCGATATTAATGTGAGCGGTGAGCCCGCTCCGGAAATTAGCTGGACCCAAAATGGCAAATCCGTATATCCCACATCGGGCAGTCGAATCGAGAATGTGCCGTACAACACCAAATATATTAACAATAATCCGGAACGCAAGGATACGGGTCTCTACAAGATTGTGGCACACAATCTCTACGGCCAGGATCAAGTCGAATTCCAAATTAATATAATTAGTAAGTGATTAACAATTTTTAATATTAAATAATATATAATAATCAATTTTAATAACAAATTTACAGCCAAGCCTGGCAAACCAGAGGGTCCCTTGGAGGTGTCCGATGTGCACAAGGATGGCTGTAAATTGAAATGGAAAAAGCCCAAGGATGATGGCGGCGAGCCTATCGATAGCTATTTGGTCGAGAAATTCGATCCGGACACGGGCATTTGGTTACCCGTGGGCAAAAGTGATGTACCCGAAATGAATGTGGATGGCTTAATACCAGGTCACGAGTACAAATTCCGTGTCAAGGCCGTGAACAAGGAAGGTGAATCCGAGCCGCTGGAAACACTGGGCTCCATTATAGCCAAGGATCCATTTAGTAAGTAGAGAAAATAATTGAATTAAAATAAAATAGAGTAATTGTTATTGTTATTATTATTTTTATTTTTATTTTTATTTTTAGCTGCACCCTCGAAGCCTGGCGCACCTGAACCCACCGATTGGACGGCCAACAAAGTGGAACTGGCCTGGCCGGAGCCCGCCTCGGATGGTGGTTCACCCATCACTGGTTACATTATCGAGATCAAGGACAAATACAGTCCACTATGGGAGAAAGCACTCGAAACGGATACACCAAGTCCGTTGGCCACCGTAAATGGACTGATCGAGGGTAATGAATATCAGTTCAGGGTGATTGCCTTGAACAAGGGTGGACAGTCGGAACCTTCGGAGGCCAGCAAGACGTTCATAGCCAAGCCTCGCTATTTGGCGCCCAAAATCGATCGTCGCAATTTGCGGGATGTGACAATTTCGGCGGGAACGGCACTCAAATTGGATGCCGTAATTACGGGAGAACCTGCACCGAAAGTGGACTGGAAATTCTCCAACTATCCGTTGCAAACGGGCAAGAATGCAACGATAGAAACACCCGATTATTATACGAAGCTAGTGATACGTCCAACACAGCGTGGCGATTCAGGCGAATATTTAGTTACGGCTGTAAATAGTTCCGGCAAAGATAGCGTGCTGATCAATGTGAATATAACGGATAAGCCAACGCCACCGAATGGTCCACTGCAGATCGCAGATGTGCACAAGGAAGGCTGTCACCTGAAGTGGAAGCGACCCACGGATGATGGTGGCACACCCATTGAATACTTCCAGATCGATAAACTCGACCCGGAGACGGGTTGTTGGCTGCCCTGCGCACGTTCGACGGAACCACAAGCTGATGTTACGGGCTTAACGCCAGGAAATGAATACAAATTCCGAGTCTCCGCCGTAAATGCGGAGGGTGAATCTGCTCCACTCATCGGTGAGGAATCGATTATAGCCAAGAATCCGTTCGATGAGCCCGGTAAGCCGGAGAATCTACGGCCAACCAATTGGGATAAGGATCACATCGATTTGGCGTGGACACCACCACTAAACGATGGTGGTTCACCCATCACCGGTTATCTGGTGGAGAAGAAAGATAAGTACGGGCATTGGGAGAAGGCGCTGGAAGTGCCCGCTGATCAATGCAAGGCAACCGTGCCGGACTTAACAGAGGGTCAGGCGTACGAGTTCCGTGTTAGTGCCATCAATGCAGCCGGTCCGGGTGAGCCCTCCGATGCGACGGCGCCAATTGTGGCCAAGGCGAGGAACAAGCCACCCGTCATCGACCGCTCCAATTTGATAGAAGTGCGCATCAAGGCAGGACAGGGATTCAGCTTCGATTGCAAGGTGTCTGGCGAACCGGCGCCCAAAACAAAATGGCTGCTCAAGAAAAAGGAACTGTACACAAAGGATAACATTAAGGTCAACCACGTGGACTACAATACCAAGCTGAAGGTAACCAATGCAACCCGATCCGATTCGGGTCTGTATACGGTGCACGCCGAGAATGCCAACGGGGAGGATAGTGCGGATGTTAAGGTTACGGTTATCGATAAGCCCTCGCCGCCAAATGGTCCACTCAAAGTGGAGGATGTTCATGCGGAGGGTTGCACTCTGAAGTGGAGTCCACCCGATGATGATGGTGGTCAGCCCATTGACAGTTATGTTGTAGAGAAACTGGACGAGGTTTCGGGTCGTTGGGTGCCCGCCGGCGAGACCGATGGACCCACAACCAATCTGCAAGTGAAAGGTCTCACTCCGGGTCACAAATACAAATTCCGTGTGCGCGCCAAGAATCGTCAGGGCTTATCTGATCCACTTACAACACCACATGCCACCGAAGCCAAGAATCCCTACGATGAGCCCAGCAAACCGGGCACACCTGCAATCAAAGATTTCGACAAGGATTTCGTCGATCTGGAATGGACAAAACCGGAGAGCGATGGTGGGTCTCCCATAAGTGGTTACATCATCGAGAAACGGGATAAGTACGCGCCGGATTGGGAAAAGTGCGCCGAGATTGAGGGGGATGTGACCGGTGGACACGTGCCCGACTTAATTGAGGGCGTTAAATACGAGTTCCGTGTACGGGCGGTAAATAAAGCGGGTCCTGGCGTACCCAGTGACCCAACGGAGCCCCATGTGGCTAGACCCAAAAACCTGGCGCCCAAAATAGATAGAAATTTCATGTTGGACATCAAAATACGGGCAGGAAATGTTTTTGAATTTGATGTGCCCGTTACGGGTGAACCGATACCCAGCAAGGAATGGACGCATGAGGACAACATGGTCATCAACACGGATCGGGTGAAGATCAGCAACAACGATGAACGCACCAAGCTGCGCATACTCGATGCCAAGCGAGCGGATACGGGTCTATATACACTAGTAGCTCGTAATGTAAATGGCGTCGACAGGCATACGGTTAAGGTGACCGTGTTGGATGTGCCCACTCCGCCGGAGGCACCGCTACGCGGTGAGGATATAACCAAGAACTCGTTGACGCTTCGCTGGCGACCACCACGCGACGATGGTGGCTCCGAGATTACCCATTATGTGGTGGAGAAAATGGACAATGAGGCGATGCGTTGGGTGCCCGTCGGGGAGTCGGTTGGCTGTGAAATCCGTGCGGACAACCTTATCGAGAATCATGACTACAACTTTAGAGTGCGTGCGGTGAATAAACAGGGTCAATCGCAACCACTGACCACAAGTCAGGCCATCACTGCCAAAGATCCCTATGCGCGTCCGGATAAGCCAGGTCAGCCGCAGGCTGTCGATTGGGGCAAGGACTTTGTGGATCTGGAGTGGGCTGCGCCCAAAAGAGATGGTGGTGCACCCATCACTGGTTACATTATCGAGAAACGCCCCAAATTTGGACAGTGGGAGAGAGCTACAACTATTCCCGGGGAGGAGCGCAAGGCGCACATACCAGATCTGACCGATGGCGGGGAGTACGAGTTCCGTGTGATAGCCGTGAACAAGGCAGGTCAATCGGATCCCTCGGATCCCTCGGCCACAGTCATCTGCAAGCCCCGCTTCCTGGCGCCCCACTTTGACAAATCCCTGCTCAACGATATCACGGTTCACGCCGGCAAGCGACTGGGTTGGACTCTGCCCATCGAAGCCTCGCCGCGTCCCAGCATCAAGTGGCTGTACAATGGCCAGGAGTTGCCCCTTGCGGAGCAGACGCGCATCCAATCGAATCTTTTCCAGAATGAGCTCAGCTTTGAGATACCCTCGGCGCTACGCAGCGATGAGGGTCGCTACACGCTGATCCTAAAGAACGAACACGGCTCCTTTGATGCCTCCGCACATGCCACTGTTTTGGATCGTCCGTCGGTGCCCAAGGGTCCGTTGGATATTAGCAAGATATCCAGAGATGGCTGCCACTTGGCTTGGCATGTGCCAGAGGATGATGGAGGCTCTCCAATCCTACACTACATCATCGAGAAAATGGATTTGTCACGCGGCACATGGTCGGATGCTGGCATGAGCACACACCCGGTGCATGATGTGACCAGGCTGGTGCATCGCAAGGAGTACCTGTTCCGTGTTAAGGCAGTGAATGCCATTGGGGAATCGGAACCACTCGAGGCCGCCAAGAGCATCGTGGCCAAGAACGAGTTTGATGAACCCGATGCGCCCGGCAAACCAAATATAACCGACTGGGATCGCGACCACGTCGATCTGCAGTGGGCGGCACCCAAGTCGGATGGAGGAGCACCACTCACTGAGTATATCATCCAGAAGAAGGAGAAGGGCAGTCCCTATTGGGTTAATGTGGTCCATGCTCCGCCCAATAAGACCACAGCAACAGTACCGGATCTCGTTGAGGGTCAGGAATATGAGTTCCGTATTATTGCTGTAAATCAGGCGGGTCAATCGGAGCCGTCCGAACCCTCTGACATGATAATGGCCAAGCCACGTTACCTGGCGCCCAAGATAATCACACCCCTCCACGAGGTGCGCATTAAGGCGGGCCTAATCTTCCACATCGATATTGATTTCATTGGCGAACCAGCGCCGGAAGCCATCTGGACACATAAGAGCAATCCATTGACCTCCAATGAGCGCTCCACCATCACCACAATTGGCCATCATACGGTGGTGCACACCGTCAATTGCCAGCGTGGCGATTCGGGAACTTATCATCTACTTTTGCGCAACGATTCCGGCATTGATGAGGGCAGCTTTGAGCTGATCGTGTTGGATCGTCCTGGTGCGCCGGAGGGTCCTTTGGAGTATGAGGAAATTACGGCCAACTCGGTAACAGTTTCGTGGAAACCACCCAAGGATAACGGTGGTTCCGAAATCTCCGCGTACGTCATCGAAAAACGCGATTTGACGCACGGGGGGGGTTGGGTGCCGGCCGTAAATTATGTGAATGCCAAGTATAATCATGCGGTAGTACCGCGTCTGCTAGAGGGTACTAAATACGAGTTCCGTGTGATGGCTGAGAATCTGCAGGGTCGCTCGGATCCACTAACTTCCGAGCAGCCCGTTGTGGCCAAGAATCAGTATACGGTGCCGGGCGCACCCGGTAAGCCGGAGTTATCCGATAGCGACAAGGATCACATTACGATCAAGTGGAAGCAACCGATTAGCAATGGTGGCTCTCCCATACTCGGTTACGATATTGAGCGCAGGGATGTGAATACGGGTCGTTGGCTTAAGCTGAACGGTGAACCAGTGCCCACAACAGAATACCGCGATGATCGTGTCACGCCAAATCATCAGTACGAGTATCGCGTCTCAGCCGTAAATGCGGCGGGCAACAGCAAACCCTCCGAACCATCCACAATACTCAGCGCTCGCCCCATGCGCGAAAAACCCAAGCTGCACTTGGATGCCCTACTGGGCAGAAGGATTAAGGTGCGAGCCGGAGAACCAGTTAATGTCAATATACCCATATCGGGTGCACCAACGCCGACCGTTGAATGGAAACGTGGAGAACTCAAATTGCCGGAGTCGAAAAAGATCTCCTACGACACGAATTCAGAGCGTACAATATTCCGTATTGATGACTCAACAAGACAAGATTCCGGCATTTACAAGGTGACTGCTAGTAATGAATTTGGCAAAGACTCCGCGGACATTGAGATTATAGTGGTGGATAAGCCCACGCCGCCAGAGGGTCCTTTGACGTACACGGAAACCGCACCCGATCACATCTCGCTGCAGTGGTTACCACCCAAAGACGATGGCGGCAGCGAAATTACGGGTTATATTATCGAATTTAGTGAATTCGGTGTGGATGATTGGAAACCCGTGCCCGGCTATTGTCCGAAAACTAATTATACGGTTAAGGGTCTAACGGAGGGCAAGAAATATGTGTTCCGCGTGCGGGCGGAGAATATTTACGGCGTATCTGAGCCACTCGAGGGCAAGCCTGTCATCGCTAAATCACCCTTTGATCCACCAGGTGCGCCCAGTCAACCCCAGGTCGTCGCGTATACACCCAACTCAGCCTCTCTCGAGTGGCATCCGCCGGATTATTGCGGCGGCAAACCCATCTCTGGCTATATTGTGGAGCGACGTGAACGCGGTGGCGAATGGATCAAGTGCAATAATTACCCAACACCAAATACGAGTTATACAGTGCCCGATCTGCGAGAGGGTGCTCGTTATGAGTTCCGGGTAATTGCCGTGAATGAAGCGGGTCCGGGCAGTCCCTCAAAGCCATCGGAGCCGATGACAGCCGAGCTGCAACGCTACCGACCCGATGCACCGGAGCCACCCAAGCCAGATCGCATCACCAAGGATAGCGTCACACTCTCGTGGAGACCTCCGCGCAACGATGGCAAATCCAAGATCAAGGGTTACCATCTAGAGATGCGCGCCAAGAACTCCAAGGATTGGCAACCCGTCAACGAGCTACCCATCAACGGTACCGTTTTCACAGTGCCCAATCTGAAAGAGGGGGAGGAGTACTCATTCCGCATTATAGCGGAGAACGATGTGGGTCGCTCCGATCCATCTAAGCCATCGCCACCGATTCGGATTGAGGAGCAGCCGAATAAGCCCTGCATGGATCTGGGAGGTGTTCGGGACATTGTGTGCCGCGCCGGCGACGATTTCAGCATACATGTGCCCTATGTTGCCTTCCCTAAGCCTTCGGCCTTTTGGTACTCCAATGATCGTGTCTTGGATGATCTGGATCCACGTATGCATCAGCATTTGATGGACGAAGCTGCCTCATTCGTTGTGAAGAACTCCAAGCGCACCGATTCCGGTCAATATAGATTGCAGCTCAAGAATCCGCATGGCTTTGATACGGCTACCATAAATGTTAAGGTCCTGGATCGACCGGGTCCGCCCACAAATCTGCGTGCCGACGAATTCGCCGGCGACTCGTTAACTCTTTACTGGAATCCTCCACGCGACGATGGCGGTTCACCCGTACAAAATTACATAGTGGAGAAGAAGGAAGCGAGATCCTCGACTTGGAGCAAGGTCAGCAGCTATTGCACGGTGCCTTTTGTGAGAGTTCGAAATCTGACCATTGGCAAGGAATACGATTTCCGTGTGATTGCTGAGAATAAATACGGACAATCGGAGCCGGCGGAGACAAGTGAACCGATCCGTGCCCGCCATCCCTTCGATGTGCCCAATGCACCGGGCATCCCGAGAGGCATCGATTCCACTGAGGATAGCATTACTATAGCCTGGACCAAGCCCAAACACGATGGCGGCTCGCCGATTACGGGCTATGTCATCGAGAAGCGACTGCTCAGCGAGGACAAGTGGACAAAGGCCGTGCATGCTCTCTGTCCGGATCTCAGCTGCAAAATACCCAGTCTTATCGAGAATGCCGAGTATGAGTTCCGTGTGGCAGCTGTGAATGCAGCGGGTCAGTCTCCATTTAGTGCCTCCAGTGATTTAATCCCCTGCCGGCGTCCGCCGCATGCGCCCAAGATTACTTCGGATTTATCTATACGAGACATGGTGGTGATTGCTGGCGAGGAATTCCACATAACAGTGCCTTATCAGGCCAATCCCAGACCTACACCAAATTGGAATATCAATGGAGTCGATATCAATCCAGATGAACGGATACGTTTTGAGACGGATGATTATAGTTCCGTATATCACAACAAATGCGCCAAACGCACGGAGACCGGCTCCTATACGATTACCTTGACGAATGCGAAGGGTTCGGATACGGCGTCGTGCCACGTGACCGTTGTGGACAGACCAAGTCCGCCCCAGGGACCCCTCAATGCCTACGACATTACGCCGGACACATGCACGTTGGCGTGGAAAACGCCACTCGATGATGGCGGATCCCCGATTACCAATTATGTTGTGGAAAAACTCGACACCAGTGGCACATGGGTTAAGGTCAGCAGCTTTGTGCGGAATACCCATTATGATATGATGGGTCTGGAACCCAATCACAAATATCATTTCCGTATACGTGCGGAGAATCAATACGGCTTATCTGATCCCCTCGAAATGCCGGAGCCCATTACGGCCAAGCATCAATTTACGGTGCCCGATGAGCCGGGCCAGCCCAAGGTCATCGATTGGGATTCGGGTAATGTGACCCTGATCTGGACACGACCCGTTAACGATGGCGGTTCCCGCATCCAGGGCTATCAAATAGAATACCGGGATGTGGTCAACGATTCAGCTTGGAATACTTACGAGTATCTCATTAAGGACACCAAATATCAGCTATATAATCTGACCAATGGCAGTGAGTATGAGTTCCGGATTAAGGCTAAAAATGCCGCCGGATTTAGTAAGCCGTCGCCGCCCTCGTTAAGATTCAAGCTAAAGGGTAAATTCAACGTACCCTCCCCGCCGGGCACACCCCAGGTCACCAAAGTGGGCAAGAACTACGTCGATCTGAAATGGGAGAAACCCACCAGTGATGGCGGTTCTCGCATTACTGGTTATATTATTGAGAGACGTGACATTGGCGGTGCAGTGTGGGTCAAGTGCAATGATTATAATGTCCTCGATACGGAATTTACCGTGATTAATCTCATCGAGATGGGTGACTATGAATTCCGTATATTTGCGGTAAATGCCGCTGGACGCTCCGAGCCGAGTCTCTGCACCATGCCCATTAAGGTGTGCGAAGTGCTGGGTGGTGTGAAACCGGAATGGATTAGCAGGCTCCAAGATCGTGTAGCGCCCTGTGGCAAGGATTATACGCTGCAGTGTTCTGCATCCGGTAAACCAAGTCCCTCCGCCCGTTGGCTCAAAAATGGCAAAGAGATTCAGATGCCAGCCGGTGGCCGATTCACGTGCGATAGTCGTGAGGGCGTGTTCCGGCTACACATCACTAACGTGCAGTCCGGCGATGATGGCGATTATACGTGTGAAGCCATCAATTCGCTCGGATTTGTACACACATCCGGTTATTTAAAGATCGGTGCACCGCCCATCATCAATCGCTGTCCGAGCGAACTCTATTTGCCGGAGGGCGACAATACCAAGATTAAAGTCTACTATTCCGGTGATCAGCCGCTCTCCGTGCGCATCACCCGTAACAATGAGCTCGTCTCCGATGCGGCAAATGAGTCGCATTTGAAGTATACGGTTTTCGATGATTATGTTGCTATCTTTATCAGGGATATTGTGAAAACGGATGCGGGCAATTATCACGTGGAGCTGAGCAATGAATCCGGCTCAGCTACGGCTCCGATTGATGTGCGAATTACAGGTCTGCCCTCGGCGCCAGTGGGTCCCATGGGCGTCTCCCATATCAATAAACATTCTTGTACCTTAACCTGGCGTCCACCCAACTACGATGGCGGCCTGAGAATCTCGCATTATGTTGTAGAGCGCAAGGATATATCATCACCACACTGGATAACCGTATCCAGCACCTGCAAGGATACTAATTTCAATGTGCAAGGCCTAATTGAAAATCAGGAATACATATTCCGTGTGATGGCCGTGAACGAGAATGGCATGGGTCCGGCATTGGAGGGTCTGAATCCGATACGTGCCAAGGCGCCCATTGATCCCCCCTCGCCGCCAGGCATACCACAAATCACAGAAATCGGCGGAGACTTTGCTCATCTGGAGTGGGCCAAGCCCGAATCGGATGGTGGTGCCCATGTACAGGGCTATTGGGTCGACAAACGTGAGGTGGGCAGCGATACGTGGCAGAGAATCAATAATATTATCCAAGCAACCAATCAAATCAATTGTCCCAATCTTATCGAGGGTAGGCAATATGAATTCCGGGTGTTTGCTCAAAATATAGCAGGACTCTCGAAGGAATCCTCCGCCTCGCAAGCTGTTAAGATCATCGATCCCAAGGCGGCAACGCCACCACAAATAGTGAAGCCCCTGCGCGATGAGAACTGCATACAGAATCACAATGCACAGTTTACGTGCACAATTACGGGCGTACCCCGACCCGTAATCAGCTGGTACAAGGGTGCTCGTGAAATATCGAATGGGGCCCGCTATCACATCTACTCCGAGGGCGATAATCATTTCCTGCACATAAACGATGTGTTTGGCGAGGATGCCGATGAATATGTTTGCCGTGCCGTAAACAAAGCCGGCGCAAAATCGAGCCGCGCTGCTCTCGCTATAATGACCGCTCCGAAATTGAATGTGCCGCCTCGTTTCCGGGATACGGCGTACTTTGATAAGGGCGAGAATGTGATTGTTAAGATACCGTTTACCGGTTTCCCCAAGCCACGCATCCATTGGGTGCGCGAGGGCGAAAATATCGAGTCCGGCGGACATTATAACGTGGAGGTGAAGGAAAGACACGCAGTGCTCACCATCCGTGATGGTTCACGCCTCGATTCCGGGCCATATCGCATTACGGCTGAGAATGAACTGGGCTCCGATACGGCTATAATTCAAGTGCAGATCAGTGATCGACCCGATCCGCCGCGATTCCCACTGATTGAGAGCATCGGCACCGATTCGCTCTCGCTGAGCTGGAAGGCGCCCATCTGGGATGGTGGTAGCGATATTACCAATTACCTCGTCGAGCGCCGAGAACATCCCCTATCCTCGTGGATACGTGTTGGAAACACACGTTTCACCTCAATGGCTGTCAGCGGTTTGAAACCGGGCAAGGAATACGATTTCCGCATATTTGCGGATAATGTTTACGGTCGTTCCGATTCCTCCGAGATTAGCACACTGATCAAAACCAAGGAATCGATTAAGAAAAAACCCACCGAACGCAAATGGGAGCTGGATGAGAATGGCAAACGTATCAGGGGCAAGGCTGATGGACCCATCAAGGATTATGATTCTTATGTCTTTGATATCTATTCGAAATTCGTGCCGCAACCCGTCGAGATATCGCAACAGAGCGTCTACGATAGATACGATATACTTGAGGAAATTGGCACCGGCGCTTTTGGGGTTGTTCATCGTTGTCGCGAACGCAGCACGGGAAATACATTTGCTGCCAAATTTATACCCGTTTCGCATGCGGTTGAGAAAGATCTGATCCGGCGGGAAATCGATATCATGAATCAGTTGCATCACCAGAAACTAATCAATCTGCACGACGCCTTCGAGGACGACGATGAAATGGTCCTCATTCTCGAATTGTAAGTACTGAAAACTGAAAAACTTTGCTTCCGATTTCCGTTTCAATTCCAAAAAAAAAAATACCCTTCAAAATACCAGGTATACCTGGTATTCCTCTCACCCTACTCGTACTTGGTATTCACTCGAAATGTTCATGGAAATCAGATTTATTCAATTTATTCTCAAACTTTTCTACAAAATTCAGTATTAAGTAAAATTAGCAGGTCATAATTAAAGTAAAGTAAATATATATCGAGTATTCTTACAAGCATATTTACGATATTCGGTATTTCCTGCAATTGGGATTAGATAATGACAAAACACAACTTTATATCGTTGTATAGTAGTATTAGTATACAAAAAGTAGTATAAATTTATCGATAAGGGTTTAGGCATACTTCCATATTCGGTATTCAGTATTCACTGAAATAAGGATTAAACAATGACAAAAAGTAGCAGGGTCAGGTTTCTCACAAAAAATAATTTTACGATATTCGATATACACTGGTAATAGACTGGATCAGATAATGACAAAATGCAAAACGCAAAATAGAAAGAGCTGTATTAGTATAAAAGTAATATAGAAGTTCCTCTAGACGTTCCAATATTTTTCCAAACTTATTTACAATATTTGGTATTCGATATTTAGTGGATCTGAAAAGATATTGATAAAAGTTAGTGATTTACACATTCTATAAAAATGCTAGTAAATTTGTCGATATGTTAACAATCTTATTTACGATTTTCAACATTCACTATAATTAATTAGATATTAAAAATTACTATGGTTCGCAATAAATAATTGCATTCTTAGTATAAACGTAGTATAAAACAAGAAAGAACGTTGCAGTCGGACGTAACCGACAGCGAAATACTATTATACCTTAATTTGTGTACAGTTAAGAAATACTTGAATTGCGGGGGATATGGGCGTTTATCGGTTTTAAAGGCGGGAGTGGACGTGGCCCAAAAAAATTTTGAAGTTCGATCTTAGTAATATACCTTCTAAGTTTGGTAACTGTATCTCTTAAATTGCGGGAGGTACAGGCATTTATCGTTTTTTGTGGGCGGGAGTGGGCGTGGTCCAAATTTTTTTTTCCCACATTTATGAAGGTTGTTACCAGCAATATACCTTTAAAATTTGGTGACTTAAGTTTTCAAAGTGCGTGAGATATATGGGTTTATCGACTTACACCAACAGGTGTATCGGTTTAGATAGGTGGAGTGGGCGTGGCCATCCAATTTTTTTATCGATCTTTGGGGGAGTTACCAGTAACATACCTGCAAGATTTTGCGACTCTTGCTTGCAAATTACGGCAGATATGCGCATTTTAAATTTCTAGCGACGAAGTTTCTGGGGGCGGCGGATGTGGGCGTGGTCCAAAAATTGGTATGCCAATCTTTGGAGGAGGTTACCAGCAAATTACCTTCCAAGTTTGGTTACTCTATCTTTAAAATGTTCGGAGATATACGGAGCTATCGATTTACAATCGGAATTGTCGATTATAGGCGCAGGTGTGGGCGTTGCACCACAAATTTGTTATCGGCTCTTAAAGGCGACTACCAGTAATATACCTACTAAATTTGACATTCCCTACTCAAAAACTGCGAAAGATATAGACATTTGAAAATTTTAGGGGCGGGGGTGTTGGGGGCATCGGAGGTGGGCGTGGCACATGCCAATCTTTCAAGGACCTCGCCAACAACCTACCAACCAAAATTGGTGACTGTATTCATTAAATTATAAGAGATTTGGGGATTTATCGATTTTCTAAAATCTAATTTATCGATTTTCTAGCTCCCTAGTGGACGTACGTCCAAACCCAAGACACTTTAACTTTTGAGGGTACTTTCCAGTATATGTTCCAAGTTTCAAGTCTCTATCTCTAAGGGTGTCGGAGGAACGCGCGTTCATACAGACGGACAGACGGACAGACAGCATGACGGACATTGCACAAAACCAATATACTGTTATACCTTTTTGGTATAATAGTATAAAAACTGTAAGGATTTATACATGTAAATTAAGGTACCAATTTCTATTGCGACTTTATATTTATATTTATATTCCGGTAAATATATCAGTAGTTTTGCTAAATAATTACCGGTATTCAACGTAATGGAATTATTCTGTTCTGTTTTTATTTATTTGTCCTCTCTTCCCGCAGCTTGTCCGGTGGCGAACTGTTTGAGCGTATTACGGCCGAGGGTTATGTGATGACCGAGGCGGAAGTTATTAACTATATGCGACAGATCTGTGAGGGAATACGCCATATGCACGAGAAGAATATCATCCACTTGGACATCAAGCCGGAGAATATCATGTGCCAGACACGATCGAGTACAAATGTCAAACTGATCGATTTTGGCCTCGCCACTCGTTTGGATCCCAATGAGGTCGTCAAAATAACTACGGGTACGGCTGAATTTGCTGCACCGGAAATTGTGAATCGGGAACCAGTCGGATTCTACACGGATATGTGGGCAACGGGTGTTCTCGCCTATGTCTTGTAAGTATTTTCAAAATTCAATTGAAATTAATCCGTTTTTGAGCAGGTTTTTTTGAGAAGAGTTTTTAAAATCGATAAATACGAAACATATTTTATATAATTTGTTTCCAATACAACTTTTAATAATGATGTTGTTTTTTTTTATTTAATTTGATTTATATTTATTTATTGTCAACTGAAATCAGTCAACACAAAAAATACAATAATACAAAATAAAATTAAAATTATAAATAAATTTAAAATAAGGAATTGGGGAATACCCAGAAAAAATCCAACACAACCAAAAATAAATAATTTGTTCCTTTTTGTTTTATAATTTTTTTTAGATTGAGTGGACTATCGCCATTTGCTGGGGATAGTGATGTGCAGACCCTGAAGAACGTGAAGGCCTGTGACTGGGAATTTGATGTAGATGCCTTTAGGCATATATCTGAGGAGGGCAAGGACTTTATACGCAAACTGCTCCTTGCCAATAAGGAGAAACGAATGACGGCACACGAGTGCCTGTTACATCCGTGGCTGACTGGAGATCATAGCGATTTGACACAGAAAATTGCACGTGATCGTTATTTGGCATATCGCGAAAAATTGCGTAAGAAATACGCGGATTTCGAGAAATATTTACTGCCCATTGGAAGACTCTCGGAATATTCTGCGCTGCGTAAGCTGTTGATGGAGAAATACAAGATACACGATGCGGTCTTTGATCGAAGGCAGGCAGCTCCACGATTTGTTATACGACCTTCTTCCCAGTTCTGTTACGAGGGTCAAAGTGTGAAGTTCTATTGCCGTTGCATAGCAATTGCAACGCCAACTTTGACCTGGTCGCACAACAATATCGAGTTGAGACAGAGTGTCAAGTTTATGAAACGATATGCCGGAGATGATTATTATTTCATTATAAATCGCGTGAAAATGGATGATCGCGGCGAGTATATAATCAGGGCTGAGAATCATTATGGTTCCCGGGAGGAGGTCGTTTTCCTCAATGTGCATCCGTTGCCCAAGGAACAGCCGAGATATCGGACCGAATCGACACCGGTGCGTCGAAGGGAACCATTGCCCTACACCTTCTGGCAGGAGGAGTCGGAATCGGCGCCCAGCTTTACATTCCTATTGCGTCCACGTGTCATGCAAGCCCGCGATACCTGCAAACTCCTCTGCTGCCTCAGCGGAAAGCCCGTGCCGAGTGTGAAGTGGTTCAAGGATGGTCGGGAACTCAGCAAATATGAGTATGCGATGACCCATTCGGATGGTGTTGTCACCATGGAGATAATCGATTGCAAGCCATCCGATTCGGGCAAATATACCTGCAAGGCCACAAATTGTCACGGAACCGATGAGACCGAGTGTGTCGTCATCGTCGAAGGTAATCTTTAAATATAGAATATTAATTACATATATATGTACATTTGGAACTATCCCTTATGAAGAGACTACTAAATAAACCATAGGCACTTAAATATATGTTAAACTAAACTATTTATACACATTAAAATATTCCGCAGTATTATGCAAATATTTTTGAGCTGTCTGTTTTCTGCATAGACAATTAAATATATATAAATAATATACATATATGTATATAGATATTTGGAGCTATCCATTACACCTTATGAATGTAAAAAATATTTTATATATATAGTAGTCTCATATATAAAATATTTTATACATAAATATATATATACATATAAATATATATATATATATATATATATATATAAATATAATTTGTTTAAAATAAACAATTTTTAAAAACAAATATATTTTATTAATTATTTGTTATTTATTTTTTATCTATTAAACATAAGCGAAAGAAGAAAAAAAACAATATTAACTTATATATATTTAGTATTATTATTAATTTTATTCCTTATTTGTGTATGTTATTAAGAAACCATTATAATTACCGGAAACTAACTAAAGCTCATTGTGGTCCGATAATAATGGAATATTCATTATTTATTTACCTATTACAAATATCTTGCAACAAATAAACTATATATTACGCCTTATGATTGAGATGATGATGGTAGATAGAAAATATATTTAAAAACTAATATATAGATATTCATATTTCTATATATATTTAAAAAAAAAAATATTATCGTTTCTTACAATATTTTTTATATTGACATTTTTGAAATATATGTTTTTTTGCGAATATGACTGCTCAGATATTATTTTAGTCGGCCAAACTCGACTTGATTCCTTATGTTAATGGTTCGTTGTTAAAATCAGCAACCGGGCAATTATAAAACCACAGAATTTATCTAGAATTCATCGAGCAATAATTAACAAAAATTCTTAAATATTTATCCTGACTATCTGTCTCAACTATTGCTAACTTTCTTCAGGTGAATGGGTAACGCCTGAGCAGGCAGAACTAGCACACAATTTCCTTTACTCAGGAGGTAATTCACAATTATCGAATTTAAAACTATCGTTACTCTTGTTTACTTCTCTCTTCTAAGCATGCAAATATCCTCTATGATTAAGTTATGAATGATAATTTAGGGCAGATGCACTTGTTTTTTAAATAAATAATTAATATTTAAAAAAACCCCCTAAATCATATAGTGACTAATTTAAGTATCTGCCAAAATCAACAGACAATTCAGTACATATAAAAAGAGTACGATATGATCTGTTTTAAAGCTTGATTACCCAGTTTTATTGAATCCCTTATTTTATCTTTTTTCCAAATTTTAATTTAATTCAAAATTGAATTTTTGTTTTTTTTATTTAATTTAAAACATTTTTATCTTTAGATAAATAAATTAAACCTATTCCAAGCTACTCTGCATTTAAGTATTACAGTTCGTCCCACTTATCCCACCTATTATTAATAAATTATTAATAAAGTTGTTTTTATTTCCTTGGGAGACCATTTAAAAAATCTAACTTCAACAAAATAAAACCGACGAAGCAAGCCCAGCTAACAAAGATATTTTATAACACCTTATTGTTGACTATAATAAAAAAAAAAATAAATAATAATAAATAATATAAAATAATTGTTTAATATATGTAAATTTAAAATGAAAACCAGTTATTTAGCATGTACAAGTATTGAAACTATAATTGTGTATTTTGTAAATTTAAATATTCATATATATGTCGATATATATTTATGTATCTCTACTACTCCCGATAACAGATCGCAAATATATTGAGCAGCCCATTAAGCCAGCTCCACCTCCAATAATAACCACAAGACAGTTCACATCGTCCAGCCAATCGCAGCAGACGTCAAACACCAGGACAACAGCGGATGGCAGGGTAAGCGCTTAATCGACGATACATCGATCACAGTTCGATGACAGTTACTAATATCGGGCATGCGTTTTGCAGACTACCAGCACCAACATAAGCAGCACAAGTTCCTCAACGACACAGAATAGCATTTCAGGCAAGAAGAAATATGCGGCCAGTTCCTCCTCGCTGCAGACGCCTGGCAGTCCAACACGATCTCGTAGTGCCACCAAAGAGCTAATACGTATGCTTATTAAATATATACTATACTATATACATTTTCTATATTTTTTGGTGTTCGTTTACAGTTCCACCCGATGATTCCTTAATGTGCAAGCCGGAATTCACGAAGCAGCTGCACGATCTTACAATTCGCGATGGCGAACAACTGATTTTGACATGTCACGTTAAGGGTGATCCCGAGCCGCAAATCACCTGGTCCAAGAATGGCAAATCCATTTCCTCATCGGAGATTATGGATTTGAAATATAAGAATGGCATCGCGACTCTCACAATTCATGAAGTTTTTCCGGAAGACGAAGGCGTTTTCACCTGCACAGCGACCAATTCAATTAGCGCAGTGGAAACTAAATGCAAGCTGAGCGTTAAACGTAAGTGAAAACCAGACACCACCAGGCATATCGATTTGTAATTATCGGTTTGCCGCCACCTCATGTCAGCATCGAGTACAAAGCAAGTCAGATAAAGCTTAGCGTATCGTTTTGAAATATGTAGATTTATATTATACAGATACAACATACACAATTCAAATTTGTATTTTCTTCATTTATTTCCTAGCTTTGGATAAACAGTCGAGCAAGCGTCAAGCCACCGGCAACGATCAGCCACCCAAAATTGTAAGTCACTTGGAGTCGAGATTTGTGAAAGATGGCGATGCAGTCACACTGGCTTGTCGCATTATCGGCGCCAAAAAGTTCGATGTTGTCTGGCTGCACAACAACAAAGAAATCAAGCCCAGCAAGGACTTCCAGTACACGAACGAAGCGAACATTTATCGCCTGCAAATCGCCGAAATATTCCCAGAAGATGGCGGCACCTACACCTGTGAAGCATTCAACGATGCCGGTGAATCGTTTAGCACGTGCACAATAAATGTGACAGTGCCTGGCGATGAACCCAAACAGCCGTCATTTGTTAAATTCCCCATTTCCGTTTCCGTTCCCGCTGGTGAGAATGCGATATTTGAATGTGAACTGGATGGGGAGTTGCTCACTTTGGCATGGCTTAAGGATGGCAAACCAATCGATGAATCACGCAATCGTTACTCATTCACCAAGGATGGTAATCGTTACACGTTTGCCATCACTAAATGCGCCCTGGACGATGTCGGCCAATATCAGGCAAAGGCCGTCGCCAAAAAGGGTGAAAGCCTTTGTGCGTTCTCCGTGAATGTGATCAGCGCTGAAGCCTAATTAAAAACAACTATCACCAACTTGACTTAACATTTTTGGCATATACAATTTTTTATGTGTAATTAGACTGCTCATACAAACACAAGCGCGCACACACACGTGTGTACATGTGTGTGTGTCTCATTTTATAAGTATTTCATTCTACGCACAGCTGACAAACACGCATCGCATAAGAGAAAATGCGAGAGGGAGACGATTAGCGGTACTCTTATGTTTGTATGTGTAAATTAAATACCTATTTGTACTTTAGAGTTAAACGAAATAATATTGCCAACACAACAAACAAAATACTACACATAAGCGACATGTACAATTTTTAATATTTATTTTGTTTTAATTTTTCCAATTTGTTAACGCTTTTATGTATTACAACATTCTTTAAATACGACGATAAACTCACACACAACGATATACACCGAAGACGCTAACCAAACCGAAAACACGAACCACTTTTGTGACTTGCGCTGGCATCCTCAACTACAAACAACATCAAAACACCAATCGAAAGTCAGAAAAGAAGGCTCGTTTTTCGTTTGTTTTCTGCCGTAAAATGTTTTTTTTTTTTGTGGCACCTTAGCGGTTATTGACCCAAAAAATACATGACATTTAAACTATATACATTTAATAACGAAATTCAATAAATTAATTACGAAATGCAATCAAACAAACGTGTTAGCTTTTATTATTTCAGCAGCGCACTCTATTTACACGACAGTTGCGAACCATCGAAGCGCTGACTAAATTACTCAATTTGGCGACCGGCAGACCGACCAAGTTATTCAATTTGGCACAGGGTTGCCGTCAGCTGATTTCTTTCGCTCCCTCAGCTGTCTTCAGTTTGCTGGCGGCTCTCTCTAATGTGGGTGGGTAGTAAGAAGTTTTGTATTTGTTAAGTAAAATAAAAAAGTTTAAAAAAATATATATGTCGACGTATGACTAAATTTATTTACATTCCATGTACATTTCAGTTTTATTACATTTAAACAAAACCTATAATATATATAAAATATATAAAGATAAAGATGCGAGAAATGATCAACGATATAGAAACTAAAAAAAATATACATATACACTCTGTTGCATAATTGTTTTTACATGGGGAAAAATTCATATTTTCTAAGTTCTTTTGCAAAAATATGCATTTCACAATTATTTTAATGAATGAATTTTGTTATTTTTTATGTTAAATTATTTAAAGAAATCCATTAAGTTTAAGTAGAAAAATAAGAAAGCAATTAAAAGTCATTAATGAAATACCTTTTTTGCAAAATTAGTTAGAAAACAATTTTCCCCCACTCTTTCTAAACAACTGTACATACACAGTGATTAAATGTTTATTTGGAGCAGTGTCAAGCGAACATAAATTGCCTAATTATACATTATTTTTCAAAAATTCCAAAAACCGATGACAGGTACATGTATTAACCACCAAAATGAATATATGACACTAATAAACTGAGGTTTTCCCACCTGCTAAGTCGGGTTATGTAAAAAAGTACCTCGATTTATGGTCGAGGCTTATTTGGAACAGTTACATTATGAACACCTGGGTGCAATAAAACCCGGATTTTTGCGTCAGGTTGAAAATTTTCGGTTTTAATAGACTATTCCTCCGTAGTCAGTTTAATTATATGCTGCATCTCGGGTGCTATCAGCCAACACGGACTACCATTGAGCAACGGAAAATCATCCTGGAACACTTCAAAATTGGATATTCACGTCGCCAAATAGCTGAACTGGTCAACCTGAGCAACTCAACTGTGTACACAATCATTCGAAGTTTCGTCGACTAAAATCCGATGGAGGGCAAGGGCGGAATGGCACCAAACAAGATATTCACCGAATAGGACGAGCGGAGGAGTCGTCCTGGTATGGGTATCTCAGCAGCCGGCGTCGGAAATTTGGTGATTATTGAAGCAACAATGGACAAGAATGTGTGTGACAAGAATACTAAACGAAAAATTACTCAAAAGTGCCTAGAGGCTAGGAATCCGACGTACTTTTCGGATCTACCAGGACTACGACCCCAAGCATAAGTCCGGAATAGTATAGTCATTGCGTATCAGAACTGCCCCACATGATAATTCCGCCGGCCTAGTCTCCAGATTTAAATGTTACTGAAAATTTGTGAGCTCTGCTGGAAAATAACATCCGGAATCAAAGCATATCCAGCAACAGGATCTCAAAAATGCTCTGGGGGATGAGTGGAGCAAGATCAGCCCAGAAACTACCCGGAAACTGGTATCTTCCATGAAAAATAGGTTAAGCGAAGTTGTTAAGGCTAAAGGATATCATACTAAGTATTAACATCCAACTTTTAACCTTTTATACGCCAAATATGTTTTTTTTTTTAAGACTGTTCCAATTAATCATTGACATGTATTTTGGATATGTTTTCAGTTTTTGGCTAATTTTAATTCATTAATTAATATTTTAATAATAACTAAAGTTTCTTTTTCAAATTTGATATAACATTAAACAAATTTGCATTTTAACATTTTAAATTTGTTTGCTTGTTTAAACTTTATATCACTTCAAAATTTTTGCTCGACACTGCTCCAAATAAATATTGAGTCATTGTATTTAATTAATTTCGTTCACTTAAATGAATGCCAAAAAACTTTTAGCTAATCGAAACGAAAAAAACAAAAAAAAATTAAACAAACTTAATTGAATATCAGAAAGAAAGAAAAAATTAAAAAGAGAAGCTTTAAAGAGTGACTCGCACTGGAACAAAAATTTATTCCAGGACATTGGAAGGGTGAACATAATTGAATTACAATTCCTCTAGACTTCCACTGCTGTTGCTGCTTCTGCTTCTTCTAATTCTTCGTCCTCTTATTCTTGATTAATTTTAATTCCTATCACAAACAGCAGCAAAAATATTCATGTGTATGCATGTTCATTCAAGCACAACGTATGGCAATACAATTAACGGTTCATCATTATACGATTGCAGCTGCAGCACCTGATGCCATTCTTTAAACTGCTGCTGCTGCTGCTGCAGTCTCTTTTTATCTGCTTCCAGTAGCTCTGCTTCTTCTCTCTCTTCTTCGACGTTGACGTCGAGCAGTACTGTACGCATGCCTGTTATATTTTCCAGTTCAGGCTCCAGCCGTCGTTCGCAGCTCACTTCCAACATGTTTGACGTCGTCGTCGTCGTCGTCGCTAACGTTGTTTGTTGAATGACGGCACATTTGCTGGGACTCAAATTATTATTATGCTCAGCACATGTTTGATTGCTTCTCTGTTCTTGTTGTTGTGTTTGTTTTGCGTAAATAGCATTAAACGTGGGCAACATGTTGTCTATGCGCAATTCAGCAAGCGTCGTTGCGTAGTTGCTTACGTCATTAGCTGCACTGACTTCTGCTGCTGCTCCGCCTTCGCTAGCTGCTTTCACTTCAGCTGTTGCCCTGCTTTCATGTGCTGCTGCCGCCTGCGCTTCCGCTTCGCGTTCGTCTTCACCTCCGACTGCTGCTTCCGCTTCCGCTTCGTCTTCATCTTCGGCTTCGTCTACTGCTTCATCTTCGGTTTCGTCGTCTGCCTCTTCTTCCTCATCCTGCTCAACATTTAAGCTCAGTTGCTCATCGTTCCCATCATCAGTGTGTTTGTTGGTTGCAATGCGCACACTTTGGTCAGTCTCATACTTTAATTTATAATTATGTGCAGCAGTTTCTTCCAGATCTGTGTCCGTTTCCGTTTCAAATTCGCTGTTATCATCGCCGCTGCTGCTGCTGCTGTAATTCAAAATGCGCTCTTTTTGTCCGGCAGCATTTTCGAATTTTAGCTCATTGGTGAAAAACAATTTGCGATGCAATTGTTTCAAACTATTATTATTATTATTATTGTTATTGTTATTATTGAATAGATGTTTTAGTGTTATGTCTACGATGGGCGGACGGCGATAACGATGACGATGATGACGGCGACGATAACGGTAACAGCGCTCAACATTGTGCAAACAGCTGGGCGACATTAACGTCATCGCTGTTTGTTGCTGTTCCGTCGTTTGCTGCTGCTCTTTTTGCACTCCATCGCTGGTATTGTTATCGTTTTGAGTTTTAATAGCAGTCATCACAATATTGGGCGATACATTTGTTGATATCGAGTTGACGGGCGAGTTAATTTTACTCGGCGTCTTTTTAATAGTTAAAACCAAATGATTGTTGCCATTATTGCCACCACGGCGAATAATTGCATATTCATTGTCGTTGCTAGCGATATTGTTATCGTATTCGTGCTCCAGGACGACTACATCCTCGTCTAGTGTTGTCGAAAGACTGCGCAACGAGGCGTGTTCATCGTCGTCATCATCCTCATCGCTAGCAGCAGCTAGCAGCATTCTTTGATAATCATCGCTTAGCTCGCTTCGTGTTTCGTGTTCTTCTTCCGGCTGCTGTTGCTCATTTTGGTACTCATACTGTTTCTGTTCACTCTGCTGCACATTTTGGTCGTGCACCTCCAGCTCCTCACTGCTGTTGTTGCCGCTGCTGCTGCTGTTATTGCTTATGTGCGGCAATTGTCCGTTAATAGCAATTCTAATTCGTTTGATGCGCGGCTGTTCATTTATCAATAACTGCTGCTGTTGTTGCTCATTTCTGTTCGCTTTTCGTCGCTTCTTGCGATTGCGTTCGATAAAATATCGTTCTGTCGCTTGTTCACTTGTACGCCGATTTCTCGGCTTTGCATTGATAGAATTTTGCGTTTGCTGTAAACTAGAATTGCTGCAATCGGTGTTGCTGCTGCTGTTGCAGCGACTACTTGTTCGATTTGTTATCGATAATTCATCGGGTACATAGCTGAGCTTTGAATCTGCTTCCTGTGCCAGTTTTAGCAAATTATAACCAATTGAGGCATCCACTTGATCATCGTTAACATTGTTATCGTTCGCATTATCGATGTGCACACGCAATGGACTTGGACTGCTCTTAATTTGTCGCATACTTGTTTTCCGTTTCAATGCCCTTTCGTTCCGTTCCCTCGCCGCGCGTCGTCGACACGTTGGCAAACATTTGGCGACCCCCAAGAATGTTGGCAAATAATTCTTTAATTTTTTTCCATCCCTCTTAACATTCACATTCCGTTTGAATTTCAATTCACTCAAATCTTTGCGTATCAGTTCGTAGGTGAGTGAACCGTATTTCGGAACCACATCGGAACCATCTGTAACTGAATAAGTTTGATTGTTGATGCTGCTGTTCCAATTCCCATCGTTCCCAGTGTTGTTCCAATTGCCATTGATGTTGGGCACATAGTAATTGTGCAAGGCATTTATGTGAAAGCTGGTCACTTTGTTTGTTTGTATATCGAAACGCTGACGGGCCAAACAATCGGGGTCTTCGTGAACGGTGTATATTGATAGAGGAACTAATTCCGTTTGATTATTATCACCAGTTGGATCTAGCTCCGTTTGAGAATCGATAACAGCATGGAAATTATTTACTTCATTTTCGGCATTAGTTGTTGTCGATTTCAATTCATTTGGTTCAATTGCATTGAGCGCATTCCTATCGGGCATCGTTTGCATTATCGATTGCATTGGATCATCATCGTCATCGAAATCCAAATCGAATATAGATTTTATTGGTTTACTGGGCGCAATCGAAATGGGCGTTATCGTTGTTATCATCGACTCATCAGCATCAGCTGCTGTTAATTTCTTTTGCTGACTATCGATATTTCGATTAATCGATTCATTTTGATGTTGCTTTCTTTCTCGCTGATCCTCAACAGACTCGGAGTTTAGTTCATTATTATTATTGTTGTTGCTATTTTCATCGTTAGTTGGGTTTAACTTGGGGGCATCCTCGAGAATTATGCACGTGCAGGGTACAATTTGTGATCGATATAAACGCTCTGTCTCGCTCACGCTCAATGGTGCATTTAGGCTACGCATCAATTGCATTAACTGTTTGCTCACATCACTATAATTACCCCCTGCAGAGTGGTTCAAGCTCATCCGGGTCAAAGGTGAACGGGTCGTCGTCTCTACATCATCATCATATTCAGTATTCATCAGTCTAGCTGTCGCCGATATCGTTTGCTGCGAATTGTTGCTATTGCTATCGTCCAAAGAATGCCTCCGAGAAGGTTCCGCCGATGTTATCGTCTCACTATCCGTATGAACTGAGGCTGTAAAAATAATGAAATATATATCAGTTGAAAATTTTGTTTATTTATTTTAAAGGTAATTAAATCCGGCTTGAGGGTCGTAAGCGTTGAGTCTTTGCATTCTGTGTGCTAAAGCTCATTATATCGCTGAATCCCGCTGAAGGCATTGTTGTTTGTTGTTTGTCTAGTCCAGTAATAATCCGTTATGCCTCCTTTTTCTTTCTTCTATTAACCTTTCTATCTAAATCTCTATCCACACGGCATCACAAAAATGCCAAATATAGTCTATGTGTGTCGACCTTCGGTACCTACCTAAAGTCAATTGAGGGCAAATAATATTTTCTAAATTCTCGGTATTTAGGGACTACATAGAGACTCTTCTGACATTTTTTTTAAGACACATTCCAGATTTTTTGTATGTATATATATCCCATACACTTTCCGTAATCTGTTTCCGTAATTTTGTAGAACTTACCTTCAAGTGTCGTTAAAAACTTATCGTTGCCCGTTTGCGAAGCATTCGTCGAAAAGGCCTCCAAAGTGTGGGGCGAATGCAGCGACGTCTCTAAAAAGCCAAAAACCAATATTAATAAATATAATATTTAAAAAATATACATATATATATACATATATGAACCCACCTGAACAGGAAGAAGTTGGTCTCGCATCGCGATTGCTCAATTTGCTGGCAGCAGATGAAACTGAGCCAGAAGCAGGCAAAGCAGAATCACCTCGATAAGAAATACTCAACTTGCGACTTTGAATATCGTTGAAGAGTTCCTTAGTGGTTTTCACCTTTTTCACGCCAGAGTTGAAAAAGATTTGCTGTGACAAACTGGAGGATTCCTTGGCAATGAGGGAATCCACGCCTTTTGAGCCCTTTTTGCGACCACGCTTTTTAGGAACTTGAGAGAGAATATTCTCGCTGCGTTGGTAATCTTGAGGCTTGCTTACAGCTGTCATTTGTTTATTGCTACTCTCATCGTGGCTGATGGTAATAGATTGCTCCTCGAAGGGGGAAAGACGACTCACAGAGTTACTAGAATCATTGTGGAGCATATAATCCTCGTAGAGTTGCTGTTGTTGCTCCGGCTCCTGTTTTTTTTGTCCATTTACGCTTAACGGCGGCGGATTACTATTGTCCTCGAATTGGGTTAGCGACTTAAATCGACCGGCAAATGTTAAATCCCCTGCATTGGAACGATAACGATTATTATTCAGCGTATTATCGCCCGATAATATAGAGCTCATCGAACTATTTGATAATGATAAGATTTCTATATAGAAAATGAGAAAGGAGAGATAAATATATTAAAATATTATATATTAAAATATTATATATTAAAATATTATATATAAATATATTTTCTAAATTAAAAAGAAATAAATTTAATAATTTACTTAAACTTTTAGGAATTAAATGGATATATTTATTACAGAATTATATTTATGATTTCTACATATAAATTTAAAAATGTTTAGTTATTTATAATAAATATAAATATATTTAATATTTCTAACTATTACTCGAAACTCGGTGATCTAAATATATATATATAATATATTTATTATTTTTAAGCATATTTAAATATATTTATCATTTATTTTATAAATTTCTAATAAAAATATATGGGAAATAAAAAAAATAAATATAAAATACATAATTTTTTTTATTTTCTTACCCGAATCCATGGGATATATTTTTCTGCCCAGCTGCTGTGGTTGTTGTTGTTGTGGCAAATTGTAGCGATTTATAGCTCTCGGCATTTGTAGTGGCAAATCCTCCTTGAGATTGGTTATTAAAGTTGTTGATGTTGTTGTTGCTAATTTTTCGCGCTCCTTGCGCGATTTTTTATCCTTCTTCAACTTTTTGGGCCTGGGATAGATGGCGGGAAATGCTTGTTGTTGTTGTTGCTGTTGTGATGATGCAGATGCAGACGAGGATCTATTTGTAATCGATTGAATGCGTGCCTCATTCTCATTCTCATCAGAATCGGACACAATATTGATAACAATCGGTGGCTCATTTGATTTGTCGATATCAGATTTCAGCTTGAACGAGGAGAAATCTACGCTGTTATCGATATGATTTAGGGAGAAATTTGAGGGCTCGGGCATAAAGGATGACGAAGAAGTTGAGGCAGAGGCTGATGGTTGTGCGTTTAGCATGTTGTCTGGGATAATGATCGATTCATTTATCGGCTTGTTAATCGTTGATGTTGTTGTTGTTGTAATCGCTGGTTGTGAATCGCTCGACGTTTGATTAATTCCCACCATTTCACGCCATTTCTTAAGCAGGGATTTCGCACGGCGTGCCAATTGGTCATTTTTGGTGCGACGACGCAATTGGTTAATATATTTGGCTAATCGGGTGGCCTCCAATTGCTCCTTCGTGATCGTTGTGCCCTCCAGTGTACAAATAACAGCGAGTACCGCCTCCATATTAATGACCTGTAAATGTTAATTAACATTTGTCTTAACAGTGACTCCACAAAAAGAGTGAACTAGTTTAGTGTGAACTTACATCATAGTTTGGATCGAGTGCCTGCGATAGGTGTGAGGTCAATTGCTGGATTTGGTTTTGGTTCATTTATATAAAACAAAAAAAAACCCCCCCAAGGCTGATTTTTGTTTAATCTTTATTTGCCTTAGCCGTTTTACTCAATTGTTGTTGCTGTCGCTTTGCATGGAGCTACAAAATACAAAAAAGACTTTGTTCACAGAAACACATATGCACATATATATACAGAGCAGCTTTTGCTTGCGTCCTTTGCGTAAATGTTCAACACTAGAAATTTACATGCTGACCGTTTACACACATATATATGTATATATAAATACATGTATATTATTTAAGCACCTTGAGTGGCCTTTTTTTATTACACTCGATTTTGAATATTTAACTAAATGTGTATTTGCGTTTTTTAAATGAAATTTACAACAGTTTACTCAACACACACATTTTTTTAACTGCTGCTGCTGGCTGCATTTACACGCGTTCACACACACAATTCTCGTCCCGTTTTTGATTACCTTTATTGTAATTATTTTCTTTCAATTATAACATTAAAGTGCTTCTGCTGTTGGCAAACGCACTTGTTGCGTTTTACATGTATTTGCAAAGGCCGTGTCGTTTAAGCTACTCCTTTTTTTTAATAATTTTCAACACAATTCGCCATTTTCTGATATGGAGATGAGCAAATGCATATCGACTCATCGGGCTACACTAAAAGAGCGAATGTGTAATCGATAACAGCAGCAACGCATGGCAACCCATTTCACTACATCGACTGTAATTTCAATTTTAACAAGAAAGAGAGATTAATTTGATTCATTTCGTAATTATCTGTATTTAATTTCGAAAAATGTATTTATTTTAGAGATATTATTTTGTTTATTTCGATAGGTATATAATCAATTAATAATAATGTATGTATTTCAGAACTATTTTTATTATTTATTAATATGATTTACATATTTATAATTATTAATTTATGTTTAACTATTTACTTTCTTATCATATTTTATTGTTTTGCACTCATCGATAATTGTAATTATAAATAATATTAATAATTCTTGCAAGTGGCAACTCCTTTTTACAGAATACTATCGCAAGCGTGCTTATATCGATACCGTCTTAGGTTAGCTGTGCAATGCGATACTCATGACAAGTAAGTATTACACGAGTAATGTACACCTCTAACTGTTAGTGTGTGTTACACTACTACTTGCATACGTACACTATATGTGAGTGCCAACACTACGAATAGTCTTACAAAAAAAAGAAAAAGAATTGCGAAAAACTACCACCAATCGAACACCAATTTTGAGCTTTTTCCACATACATTTGAGCTTGGCAAGTAAATTAAAATTATTTACGAGAAAAAGATTGAAACTTCAGCACATTTATAAGGCTAAGTGCAATTTTTTTGATTTTTTTTTTTAGAACTGGGTGTGTGTTTATGGTTGTGTGTGTGTAGCGGTGTCGTAGCGGAATGAGTGCTGCCAACTTCACGCAAACTAACTAAAATGCACTAAAAAACGTCACAAAAACGTGCAATAAAACACTAAACACACAAACGTAAAAACTGCAGCAGCAACAGCAGTCCATTTTTTTTAATAATATAAATATATATTTTATTTAAGTATATTTTTGTTGGTAAATTTAAAATCAATTAAACATTCTTTTGCATGTGTGTTTATGTGTTGGTGTGTATGCAATTTGTATGCAGCATTGCATTTGGATTTGTTTTTGAGGTTATGTGTGCTATGCTGCTGCTTTGCTATTTTTGCTGTTTTATTTTTTGTTAAAAATTTTTTTTTCTTGCTATATATATATAAAATTATCTATTAGTTTGTTGTTTATATATATATATATATGTATATTTTTTATATATATATTTAAGTAGGTTTTTTTAAACACAAAATTGTATATATTATTTTACAGACAAAGAAACTTAAGCAAAAGAAAAACAGCAAATAAAAATGACAGATTCTATGAAATTTGGACCAGAATGGTTGCGCAATATGTCCGCCGAGCCCGCCAATAATTTGGCCAACAGCTCTGCCACAAATCCCCCACTACATAGCAATAGCAGCGGGGGTGGAAATGGAGGAGGGGGCGGGGGAGTTGGGGGCATTGTTGCCGCCAGTTGCCGTAATATGTTTCCGGAATATCGGTACGGACGGGAGGAGATGTTGTCGCTGTTCGATCGAAATTGTTTGTTGCCACAATTATTACCATCGTTTACAAAATTATTTGTGGAAAAGGTGCAATTTCCATTGGCACTGACGCCCAGCACCGAGGATGATCTAAATAATAGCCAAAGTCAGCTTGGCAGCAGCGTAAGTTCAAGCTAAAAAAAAGATTGGGTAACTTCTCATCTCTCAATTATTTTTCCTCTATTTTTTTTAGTCTCGTCCCGCTTGGCTGCAGCGTTCGCCGGGAGCCTTTGGCTTGTCCGCACGTGGTTCTTCCGTCGGACGAGGTGGTGGTGGGGGGGGCGGTGGCAATGTGGAACGTGGTCGCATGCGTGGCAAGTCCATTTACCATCCAATCTATCAGCGAGCGAGCAATATATACGACGATAGTCTGTCCAGCATTGCGCTGAAGGTGAGTGAGGCAAATTTAGTGTTGATCGATGGATGATTGTTGGTTGATTGTTAAAGGAATTTAAATACCCCTTCCTTAAGATCTGTCTTTGTTATTGTTGTTTGATTGAAGCATTTATAATTCAATGTGACTGAAGAGTGATTAATGATTGATGGTTGAATTTAATCCCCTTTTCGTGAGGTATTTCTTTATGATGATTGCGCTGGAATTAATGATTGATTTCTGAGTGATTGATGCTGGAAATTAAATTTCCATTCCTTTAGCTATCTTGATTTTTTGATTGATTGATGCTTGAAAATAATAAAATTATTGATTGATACTTGATGGTTCCTTGATTGATTCCTGAATTTAATTCACCTCGCTCGAACTCTATTTGTTACTGATTGATGATTTAATCAAGCCCCCTCTCTTGATTGATTGATGCTGAAATGCAGTTTCTCTTTGTTGATTGACGTTCTAGTTTAAGATCTTAAGATCTCTTTATTGAATAATGCTTGGATTTGATCTCATTCTTCATCTCGATTAATTGATGCTCAATTGACTAATTTTTATATAATTTTTCCTGCAGCCCGATCGCAATTGGAGTGAGCGCAATGGTTCGGCTGAGCCGACCGCTGTAAATGTTATTGCTGCTGGCGTCGATTGGAATGGTGGCACGCCCAGCTCCAGTCCCCGGAAAGATTTCTCCAGTCACAATCGCAATCTGGAGAATTGGCGACGAAACCGACACGAAGATGGCGCTGGCGATGGAACGGGAGGTGGAGCTGGGGGAGGAGGAGCTGGTGGAGGAGGAGCAGGAGTTGGAGGAGGAGCTGGAGGTGGAATTGTTGGCCCCGAAGTAGCAGGTTGGCGTAGTGGCGGCAATCAACGTTGGGGTAAACCAAGCAGATTATAATAGTTAACCTCTCCAGAGGAGTTTTAAACCTTTCAATCTCTGATCGACATACCATTTTTCAGGTCGTTCTACCAGCTGGCGAGATGACGAACAACTACAAACTGTGGGCAACTTGGATGCAACAGCAACTGTTGGTGGCATGCAACGTTCCATTTCAGTGATTGGTACTGTGAACACGGAGCGGGAACGCAACAATTCCAAATCGAGTGGCGGACGTTCCAAATGGCCAGGAATGGATGCTGCTGTCGAGGAACATTTGCCCGAATGGGCAATGGAGAATCCCTCGGAAATGGGCGGCACTTTTGATGCTAGTGGCGCTTTTCATGGCGAGACTTTGGAGGCAGCCGAGCAGCTGAAGAAGGAGCAATTGAAGAGGGAAAGGGAAAGAGAACAAGTAGAGATTGCCACAAAGAAGGATGATGTTAAAAGCAACGAGTTGGAGCAGTCAAAAACAGTAGCCAAGTCATCGTCTAATAATAATAATAATAGTAATGGTAATAATAATAATACGTCGGAGTCATCAAAGGCACCGGAAACAGCTACGGACAAGCTGACAGCACTTGGCGGCGATATATCGGACCGCTTTGAGGAGGTTGCCAATGAGGTGGAGAAATTAATTATGGATGATGAAACGGAGCAGCAGCAAATGGGAGCTTCAAGTGGAGCCGGAATTGGAGGAGGAGGAATAGGAATTGGAGCTGTAGTTAAGGGAAGTGTTGGAGCTGGAGTTAAGGGAGGAATTGGAGCTGGAGGCGGAGTTGAAGTTGAGGCCACAATTAGAAGATATGGTTTGGGCTGTTTAACAACACTGGAGGAATTAAATATGAGACATCAACAGCAGCAAACATTACCGCAACAACAGCAGCAACAATTAAGCCAACAGCAACAATTGACTCAACAGCAACAACAATTAAGCCAACAGCAACAGCAACAATTGACCCAACAGACGCAGCAACAATTGCCACAACAACAGCAATTGTCTCAGCAGCAGTTGCCTCAACAATTACCCCAACAGCAGCAGCAATTAACACAGCAGCAACAGCAACAATTGCCTCAACAACAGCAGCAAATGTCACAGCAACAATTACCCCAACAACAGCTGCATTTGCAACAGTTGCCACATCAGCAACAGTTACCGCCAACCCATCTATCTGTCTTGGCACCTCCGCCACACGTGCTCTCAGCCAAATTAAATGATTTGTGGTTTTATCGGGATCCACAGTCGAATGTGCAGGGGCCGTTTAGTGCGCTGGAGATGACAGAATGGTATCGCGCTGGCTATTTTAATGAAGCCCTCTTCGTGCGGCGCATCTCTGACAGCTGTTTCCGACCGCTGGGCGAATTGATTAAATTGTGCCACGGCAATATGCCATTTACACACAGCCATCTGCTGCCTACGCCCAGCGAACTGGACACGTTGCAACAACTAAAGTTGCCACAGCAACAGTTGCCACAACAGCAACAGTTGCTGCAACAGCAGCAACAGCTTAAAGCAAATGTGACAGCAGCAGCGGATTCTTTGAGTGCCGCTATAAAAAATCATTTGGGGCATAACACACCACGCTTGGGCACCTCGCACATGTTGACGATGCGCTTTCAAATGTTGCAAGATCAGTACATGCAACATCAGGAATATCAAATACTCGCCGAGCTATCAAAAAACGAATGCTTTCAACGCATGGATGTAGCACAAAGAGAAGCCTACGTTCGGAGCAAGGTGCAACTGCTGGTGCTACCCGAATATCTGAGCAGTTTTAGTGGACTGAGCAACACTTTGGCTGCTGTGAATCCTATTGCGGGGAATCAGTTAAATAGCGCCATTGCACAGCAAGCCAAAAAAGAACAACAGCAGCAGTTGCCACAGCAACAACAGCAGCAGCAATTTGATCAGCGTTTGGCTGCTCAATTTTTGGATGCTAATGATTTTATATTAAATGCACAACTATTGCAGCAACAACAGCAACAGTTGCCTCCACAGCAATCAGAACAGCAACAATCAGAGCCAGAAACAGATTTGAACACAGCCAGCGAGCTGGATTTATTAAGTGAATACAATTTGCGCATGATGCTGCGGGGCGCGAGCAGCACACAGCAGCAATTGCCACAACACCAACAGCGTCAGACCACAGCAACAGTTGCTGCTGGTTTGGTTAAACCCAATTCAGTTGTTGATTTTATGACTGAAATGCTGCCCATGTGGCAGCAGCAACAACAACAACAGCAACAGTTGCCACAGCAGCAACAACAATTACCACTGCAGCAGCAGCAACAGTTGCCCGCAAGCTGGCCTGGCTTGCCCAATACTAAAGTTACTTTATGGGATGTGGCAACGCTAGAAGAAGAACAAAGTCAACAATTGTTACTGCAACAACAGCAGCAACTTGATTTTGTGGACAAGCCAGCAACAATTGTTGCTGACAACAACAAGCAACAACAACAACAGCATTCGCAACCAGCAGCAGTTGCTAAGGCAAACAGCAAACAGCAACAATTGCTCAAAGCAGCTGGAAAATTGCAGGCAGAGCTGAAGATCAGCGAGGAGGAGCGTCGACGTGACCTGGCCGAGGAGAAGCGTCGCCTTAAAGAGGAACGCAAGCGTCAACAGCAGGAGGAGGAGAAACGAAGGGCAATCCTCGCAGAGGAGGAACGTCAGCTGCAGCAGCAGGAGGAGAAGGAGAGACAACAACAAATACAAGCACAGAGACGCAAGGCACTCCTCGGTGGGGGAGGAGGAAGTGGAGTTGGACCCGCAGCAGCAACGACAGCAGGTGAGTAAAGAAATGAATAATTGACTAATTGATTGAGCAGAACAGTTACGAATATAACAGAAGAGATATAATTCATTATAAGATATTTGTTTGATTGATTGAACAACACAGATTAAAGCCAAAAAACATATCGTGGATGATTAATCGAGTACACCAAATTGATTGATTGATTGATTCATTGAGTGGAACATAAAAAAAAGCAGTACCCAGCTTAAGGCCAAAAAACACTCATATGGTAGATTGATTCATTTAGCCAAACAGGAACAGTATCCAGCTTAAAGCAAAAATGATTGATTGATTGACGGAGCCAGCTTAAAGCCAGAAGGCACAAAGCTTACCATAATCAAGATTATTAATAATTAGAAGTGAGCAAAATCTACGGCATTTGTAAAGGTGTACTTTATTTATAATTTATTATGATTATAAGCTGTAGAATATTCTTTTATTGATTAATTTATGGAAATAAGAAATACATTAAATTCAATTAAAAATACAATTGAATATGAACTTAAAATTAAAAATAAGAACAAAAGTTGAACATTTTTATAATATTAAGCTATTATATATATATTGTTTATTTAAATCAACATTTGTATAATTTAAAAAAAAAAAACAAATATATTAATGAAAGGATGAAACTCAATTAGAAACAAAAAATTAAATACTTTAATTTAAATTAACACAAGAAATGTTTAAGATTACTAATTATTCATTCAATCATTTATAATATTAACGGTACGGTAATTAATTACTATTAACAGCTGTATAATTTTATGCTCAACAGGCGCAGCAACTGCAACTGGAAGTGGAAGTGTGGCTAGTGGAGGGGCAGGCTCTAAGCAACCTGCACCTCCCTCGAACAGTGGTGCCACAAAGAGTGATCCGCAATTGTTGCAAGGTGGCAATCAGCGCTCCTCGTCGTCATCGATAGCGCCTTGGTCGTTGCAGACACCCAACGTGGGCAACATTGCCCCCGGCCTGGCGGAGATACAGAAGGCCGAGCGACGCGAACGCCGTGCCGATCAACAGCGTCAGCAGGAGCAGCTCGACAAGCAGATGCGTGCAACAGCCGCAGCGGCAGCAGAGGCAAGCGATGCATTGCTCAAGTGGCAAGCAACACCAGGTCCAACTTTAGTGATGAGTCTCGCTGACATTCAAGCGGAGGAAGCCAAGCGACTGGCAAATGAACTGCTCGAACAGCAACAGTTGCAGCAGCAGCAGCAACAGTTGCAGCAACAGCAACACTTACAACAAGCAACACTTGCTGCCAGTTTGAGTGTGGCCAGCAACAATATTTGGGGAAACAGCAGCAACAAGGCTGCCTGGAGCTCTGCTGCAGCAGCAGCCTGCCTTTGGGATGAACCAGCAACAACTATTGCAGCAACTCCAGCAGCAACTGTTAAACCAGCAACAACAGCTGCTGCTGTTTTAGCTGCTGGTTTGCCCAGCAGCAACAAGCTGCAAGCTGTTACTGTTAGCAAATCGGTGTTGCCCTCGCCACGCAATCTACGCAAAAGTCAAACGTTGCCAGCAATGCAAAGTTTAACAGCTGCATCTGTTGCTGCTGCAGCTGCAACTGTTGCTAAGAGTTCCACTTCGAAGCAGCAACTTAAAATAACCACAACTAAAACAGCTGTCAAGCTTGCCACAACTACTGGTGAGGAGAAAGCAGGAAAACTGAGTGGCAAACAGCAACAACAGCAGCAACAAACTGGTAACAACAGCGACGCTGCTGCTGCCTCATCAAGCAGCAAGGTCAGCGAATATGAAAATGAATTTACCACTTGGTGCATGAAGAGCTTGGACAACATGGCTGCCAAGGTGGATGGTGAGTTTAACTGCACAAACATAATACAATTTAAAGTTATTCAAGTCTATATATTATTCAATTATTTATTATATTTATTTAATAATAATATAAATACTTGAAATATGTATAAGCTGCTTCTTTTTTTTTTGTTTTTTTGCCAGTTTAAACTGGAGACAGCTAATTAAATATTTAAATTTTACAAAATAATAATATTAGGTAGGTATGTTATACGATTGTCGTACTAGGCAAACAACAAATTTGTTATCGGTTCTTAAAGGCGACTACCAGTAATAACCTACCAAATTTGACGTTCCCTACTGCGGAAGATATAGCCATTTAAAAATTGTAGGGTCGGGAGGGATGGGGCGTCGGAGGTGGGCATGGCACATGCCTATCTTTAAAAGACCTCGCCAACAACCTACCAACTAAAATTTGTGACTGTATCCATTAAATTGTAAGAGATATGTGTATTTATCGATTTGATAAAATCGAATCTAGCAGTTTTCTAGCTCCCTAGCGGACGTAGGACCAAACCCAAAACACTTAAACTTTTGAGGTACTTTCCAGTATATGTTCCAAGTTTCAGGTATCTATCTCTAAGGGTGTCGAAGAAACGCGCGTTCATACAGACGGACATTGCACAAAACCAATATACTATTATACCACCACAATGCACAATGTACCTTATAAAGATAATAACCCATAAATATTCATTATGTCGTATTGTACTTTTTCACGCCCTTTATTTTTACAATTTATTATAGTATTTATGTATGCAGTATTTATTTTCGTAAAAAAAAACCCATATTAATATTAACTTAATCTGTATATCTGTAACAATAATAAGAATAACTCATTTATATTTCTGTATAAATATTATTAATAATAATAATACCCCATATACTTATATACCACATCGTAATTTTATTAGTTATGTATTTTATATTATTTAAATATAATATATTTAATAATATATAATATAGCAAATATATTTTGTAAATTTGCGAGACTCAAGAATAACAACCACAAAGAGAATAAAAATAATAAACCACAAATATTTATGTTGCATATTACCTATGTATCTTGCAGTCCCTGTATTATTATTTATATATAGTTTTTCAATTTTGTAATAGCAATATATATTTAAGAGGTATATTATTATATTGTTTTTTTTTATATAAATAATTATTCTGCGAAATTTCTCATACTAATAATACACTATAAATATAATTTATTATTATTGTTCATTGTTAATTATTGCAGTTCCAACATTTGTGGCCTTCTTGCAAGACCTAGAAGCACCATACGAAGTGAAGGATTACGTGCGCATCTACCTGGGTATGTAAAATCACAAATATATATGTTTCTATAACTTTTGGTTAATTATCACTCTTGCAGGGGAGGGCAAAGAGTCGACAGACTTTGCCAAGCAATTCTTGGAGCGGCGCAGCAAATACAAAAGTTTGCAACGCGCTCAAAATGCACACAATGACGATATGTGCAAACCGGCACCGGCCATAACACCCTCCAGCAATGACAATGCCGAAAATAAGGTAAATTCGACTCGTATTCCGCTTAACATTTACTATCTTAATGAAATGTCACATTTCTTTCCCCACATTTCAGAACAAACAAAAGAAAATCAAGAAAAACAAGATGACCAAAATGGATGCGCGTATTTTGGGTTTCTCGGTGACTGCTGCCGAGGGTCGCATTAATGTTGGTGGTCGCGATTATGTCGATGGACCGTAACCACACCTCCCATACGGACCATTTCTCCGGTGGAAAGTTGCTAGTTATAGTTTTGAAATTAAATTTGAATTTGATTTGATTTGATTTGAAAGAGACACAGAAAGGTCACAATTAGATGTGCTTCAAAATCTGTTATAATAAAAACACAATGCATATATACACCTATTTATCACGTCTAATTTCGATTTTCTCTAATCGACATCTGGGAGAGGGAGGAGAGGGCAGCGCATACATCGTTTGTCGTTTTCAAACACATTGAGAGATTTTGCATTTGCATCGTAGATAAATGTTACAATAAATTACATTAAAAAAAATACTAATTAAAATAAAATTGTAATATGAATATAATAAATAAATATAATAATCAATTATAATCACGAATAAATACGAAAAAATAAAGTTAAAGTATTTAATAAACATACATACATAATAATAAATTATAAATTAAAATTGAAAAACAGCATTTAATTAATAATGAATGTGATAACAATTAACTAGAAATAGTTTAAAATTAAAAAAGAAAATAACATTTGAATTACAAGCGAATAAAATGAAAATGAAATGAACGCATCAAATAAGCTTTCATATGCTTTAATACATTTTTAACAAAAAAAGTGCAAAAAATTTAAATGAAAATAATAAAAACATATACAGTGGCTACAAGCCAATTAGAAGCAGCGTCAAGCAAAAATTTCAATTGCCTGTCATGAACTCATTATTAATTATTTTTCAAAAATTCCAAAGACCCATGGCAGGTACATGTATTGACCACCGAAATGAATATATGACCCTAATAAACGGGAATTTCCAGACCCGTTAGGTCGGGTTATGCAAAAAAAAACTACCTACTTTATGGTGCAGGCGTATTTGAAGCAGTTACATTATGTACAGTTAGGTTGCAAAAACCTGGGTTTTCCGCCTAAAGTTGAATATTTTCGGTAAGAATAGACCAATACTTCATAGTCAGTTTAGTTATTTTCTGCATCTCGAGTGATAAAAAGCTACAAGGACAATGGGCAAACGGACTACCATTGAGCAAAGGAAACTCATCCTGGAACACTTAAAAATTGGATATTCATATCGCCAAATAGCTAAAATGGTCAATCTAAACACCTCAACTGTATTCTACATCATTTGGAGTTTCGTGGACGAAAATTGGACAGAGGACTAGGGCGGAATGGCACCAAACCCGATTTTCACCGAGCAGGACGAGCCGAGGATCATCAAGATTTCAATGGGAAATCTAAAGCTATCGGCTCAAAAACTGACTCAATAGGTGCAGGATGAAATAAGGAAAAAGTTCAGTATGGAAACTGTGCTCCAAGTTCTGCGCAACCATGACTTTAAGGCCCGAGTACCACAGAAAATGAAATTTGTAAAAGCAAAAAATAGATGGTCTAGGATGACGTTCGCCAAAATCCACTTGGGCAAGGATTTTGTGTTCTGGAACACAATCATATTTGAATATGAGTACAAATTCAATATTTTTTGCCAGGACGGATGGAATTAAGTGTGGCGATACTCCAATACTGAGCTAAATCCCAAAAACATAAAGGCAATAGTCAAGCACGGCGGAAGAAATGTTTTGGTATGGGCATCTATCTCGGCAGCCGGGGTCGGAATTTTTGTGATAATTGAAACAACAATGGATAAATATGTGTACTTTGATATACTAAAAGAAAATGTACTCCTAAGTGCCGAGAAGCTAGGAATCCGACGTACTTTCCGGATCTACCTGGACACAGACACCAAGCATAATTGCGGAATAGTACAGTCCTGCCTTAGATCGAACTGCCCCCACATGATAATTCCACCGGCCCAGTCTCCAGATTTAAATGTTCTTGAAAATTTGTGGGTTCTGCTGGAAAATAAAATCCGGAATCACAAGATATCCAGCAAACAAGATCTCAAAAAGGCTCTGCTGGAGGAGTGGAGCAAGATCAGCCTAGAAACTACCCGGAAGCTGGTATCTTCCATGAATAATAGGTTAAGCGAAGTTGTTAAGGCTAAAGGATATCATACTAAATATTAACATCCTTATTTAAGCTTTTATACGCCAAATATTTAACTTTTTTTAAGACGGCGAAATATGCTTTGACATGTATTTTGGATATGTTTTCAGTTTTTGACTAATTTTAATCATTTAATTAATATTTAAATAAAAACTAAAGCTTATTTTTCAAATGTGATATAACATTAAACTAATGGGCATTTAAACATTTTGAATTTGTTTCCTTGTTTAAACTTTATAGTACTTTAAATTTTTTGCTTGACGCTGCTTCTAATTAGCTTGTAATCACTGTAATAATTTTAATTTCAATTGAAAATGAATAATTAAATTAAAATAATTAAGCATATAATACAAAAATATTACGTCATTTAATTTGTAGCTGTAATTTTAATATGTATACTTTTTATACTATTATACCAAAAAGGTATAATAGTATATTGGTTTTGTGCAATGTCCGTCATGCTGTCTGTCCGTCTGTCCGTCTGCATGAACGCGCGTTCCTCCGACACCCTTAGAGCTAGCGACTTGAAACTTGGAACGTATACTGGAAAGTACCCTGAAAAGTTAAAGTGTCTTGGGTTTGGACGGTCACTAGGGAGCTAGAAAATCGATAAATTAGATTTTAGCAACTCTATAAATCCCCATATCTCTTACAATTTAATGAATACAGTCACCGATTTTGGTTGGTAAGTTGTTGGCGAGGTCCTTGAAAGATCGTCATTTGCCACGCCCACCTCCAACGCCCCTAAAATTTTCAAATGGCTATATCTTCCGCAGTTTTTGAGTAGGGAACGTCAAATTTGGTAGGTATATTACTGGTAGTCGCCTTTAAGAACCGATAACAAATTTGTGGTGCCACACCCACACCAGCGCCTATAATCGACAATTCCGATTGTAAATCGATAACTCCGTATATCTCCGAACATTTTAAAGATAGAGTAACCAAACTTGGAAGGTAATTTGCTGGTAACCTCCCCCAAAGATTGGCATACCAATTTTTGGACCACATCCGCCGCCCCCAGGAACTTCGTCCCTAGAAATTTAAAATGCGCATATCTGCCGTAATTTGCAAGCTAGAGTCGCAAAATTTTGCAGGTATGTTACTGGTAACTCCCCCAAAGATCGATAAAAAAAATTGGATGGCCACCCCACCTACCTAAACCGATACACCTGTTGGTGTAAATCGATAAATCCATATATCTCACGCACTTTGAAAACTTAAGTCACCAAATTTAAATTTAAATTTAAACAACCTTCATAAATGTGGAAAAAAAAATTTGGATCACGCCCACTCCCGCCCACAAAAAATGATAAATGCCTGTATCTGCCGCAATTTATATTTATATTATATTAATATTCTTAAAATAATAATAATAATAATAAAAACCGATAAACGCCCATATCCCCCGCAATTCAAGTTAGGGTAGGAAGATTACTAGGAATCTTCTCTATAATTTTTGGGCAACGCCTACTCCCGCCCCTAAAATCTCGAAAAGCCCGTATCTCCGGAATGTAATTCTGCTCACCGTCTTTAAAAGCCACGCTCACTTATATGCAAATTATATACAGTGGCTCACAAAATGGTTGGACCAGTGCCTAGCAAAAAATTTAAAGTGCTATAAAGTTTAAACAAGGAAACAAATTCAAAATGTTTAAATGCCAATTTGCTTAATGTTATATCACATTTGAAAAACAAACTTTAGTTTTTATTAAAATATTAATTAATTAATTAAAATTAGTCAAAATCTGAAAACATAACCAAAATTCATGTCACAAAAATCTGGACCAGTCTTAAAAAAAAGTTACATATTTGGCGTATAAAAGCTTAAATAAGGATGTTAATACTTAGTATGATATCCTTTAGCCTTAACAACTTCGCTTAACCTATTTTTCATGGAAGATACCAGCTTCCGGGTAGTTTCTGGACTGATCCTGCTCCACTCCTCCAGCAGAGCATTTTGGAGATCCTGTTTGCTGGATATGTTGTGGTTCCGGATATTATTTTCCAGCAGAGCCCACAAATTTTCAATAACATTTAAGTCTAGAGACTGGGCCAGTGGAATCATCACGCGGGGGCAGTTCAATCTAAGCCAGGACTGTACTATTCCGGCCTTAGGCCTGGGGTCGTTGTCCTGGTAGATCCGGAAAGTACGTGGGATTCCAGCTTCTCGGCACTTTCGAGTAAATTTTCCTTTAGTATATCAAAGTACATATTCTTGTCCATTGTTGTTTCAAAAATCACAAAATTTCCGACACCAGCTGCCGAGATAGATGCCCATACCAGGACACTTCCTCCGCAGTGCTTGACTGTTGCCTTCAATTGTTTGGGGTCCACCTCAGTATTGGGTTGTCGCCACATATAATTCCATCCGTCCTGGCAAAAAATGTTGAATTTGGACTCATATTCAAATATGACTGTGTTCCAGAACTCCAGATCCTTGCCCAAGTGGATTTTGGCGAACGTCATCCTATACCCTGTATTTTTTGCTTTTATAAATTGCTCTTTCCGTGGTACTTGGGCCTTAAAGTCATGGTTGCGCAGAACTTGGAGCACAGTTCCCATACTAAACTTTTTCCTTATTTCATCCTGCACCTATTGAGTCAGTTTTTGAGCCGATAGCTTAAGATTTCCCCTTGAAATCTTGATGATCCTTGGCTCGTCCTGCTCGGTGAAAATCGGGTTTGGTGCAATTCCCAATTTTTTAGGGTCATATATTAATTTTTGTGGTTAATATATGTACCTGCCATGGGTCTTTGGAATTTTTGAAAAATATTACATAATTACTTTATGGCAGGCAATTAAAATTGGTGCTAGGCACTGGTCCAACCATTTTGTGAGCAACTGTACATATTTATAAGTAGAGAATTAACAGAATGTGTTCCGATTCAAAAAGGCAACTTGGACAGTATTTCTTAACTGTACACAAATTAAGGTATAATAGTATTTCGCTGTCGGTTACGTCCAACTGCAACGTTCTATCTTTTTTAATATTAGTTTCTTCGCTAAATGCAAAGGTTAAGGAAAGATAAATGAACGATGGTAAAAGTAGTGCAAGAGTTGCACAAACACGAACAAATAACAGTTAAACTTACACACATATTCCATATTCGAGTTAGCTGTTAATTTAGCTTAGCTTCTGCCGTCGGCGACTTGGCTAACGGCACATTTGTTGCGTCGGTAGTTGTGAGCTGTGTTGAGCAAGCAAACTTCGTCTGTATTTTGCAGCCACACCCCGAAGTGAAGGCGGCTATTCCCTCACCCCTCTGCTCATTCCATTCTTCACATTCGCGCTTGCGCTGTACACACATACATGCAGTGAAGAGTGAACCGCATGGCGCTGTGTGTGCGAAAGTGATGGCGGATGCAAGCAGCCCAGTTGGAAATGTGCTGTGAACATTTTAGAGTTCTATTGCAAATCACTTGTTGTTTATATGTATATAAAAGCATAAGCAGACATACATGTGTGTATATACATATATACACATATACATACATATGTATATACATTTCACTGTGCAAACACAATTGCGTATTGAAAAACGAGTTGAAAATTTTCGGCTCAATGATTTCGTCAACTTTACATTGGGCATTGGCCTGCGGCTGTTACGAAAAGCTGCTGGAGTAAGAGTAAATTGAGGTGTTGGGGTGTGGGATAATATGCACAATGGTTCGTGTTGCTTTTGTGTTGGTGATGGTGACACGTTCGCGCCTTTTGTTGTGTTACTGTTACTGTTATTATTATTTGGTCGTTTTCGAGTGCATTTGCGAACTGTATACATTGCGCAATCCAATAAACAAATTAACGACTTTTGTCCTTTTCCACTCAACTGTCAAATCATACAACAAATACAACATACCCAGCAGCAGCAGAATTCAGTTTAAGAAGGAGAGTAGAAAAATAAGAGAGAGAGAGAGATAGAGAGAAAATCTGTATACGTGCATATGCAATGTATGCGTGTGCGAGCGTAGTTTCATAGCTCTATTTATGCACACACGCACTTACATAAGTGTGTATGTTTGTGTGATTCAAGCGTAGATTCTTACTTTAAATACATGTACATACAGTGTCTTCCAACCTATTTTGAACGGTGCCCAGAAAAAATTTCAATTGCCTGCCATAAACTCATTATTGAATATTTTCCAAAAATGCCAAAGACCCATGGCAGGTACATTTATTAACCACCGAAATGAATATATGACCCTAATAAACTAAATTGAGCAGGTGTTTAATTATATGTGATTTCATTGACACTGTTATGTTCCTTAAGCTATCCTCTAATGGATCTGATCCAAATTTGTTAGATTTCCTTTCACTATGCTTAATAATATGCAATTTTCCCCAATCTGGTGGCAAAAATGTACAAAATCCCATACAAAATCTCCATTGTCAAAACAATTCAGCGCCAATAAGTAAAATGGATTATTTTTGTATATTAAATTTCACAAGTAGATAAATAAATAAATCTTGTTAATTTTAAAGTTAAGTAGTTTAGAAATATCCATTTAATAGTAGCAAAATAAGAAAATATTCAAAAGTCAATAATTACATATGTACATACATATTTTTGCAAAAGAACTTAGAAAATATGAATTTTTCCCCATGTAAAAACAAATATGCGTCAGAGTGTATGTATATTCTTATTCGATATAGCCTTGTCCGTCTGTCCGTCAGTCTGTCCGTCTGTATGAACACGCGGATCTCAGAGCTATAAGAGCTAGCGACTTCAAATTTGGAATATAAGTTCTCGTATACCGGGCGCAGATCAAGTTTGCTTTATTTTATCGATAACTGCCTCAGTTTCTCAATTACATTTCGATTTTCGATATCAATAAATTCCAAAATTTAAGTGGCAGATGCTTCTAATTTATACATACTATGCATATACATACATACATATTATTGATCAATTGTCGAAGTTTCATTAAGATCGGATAAGAAACACCAAAGTTATAGTCGAAAATATATTTTCATATTGATCTTGCTGTCAGCAGCATATAAATAGGCGAGCGCATCTGTGAGAAAGAGATGGCACGCATTCTGCAGAGCCCCGATAACTAGTGCTTCGTGTACGTATGTATGCCTGTATGTATGGACAATGTATGTACATATATGCACGTACATGTAGCCAGCCAGTTCGGGCTTGTGAGTAAAAATGCTCTGTAAGAAATGCACTTGCAGAACTGAACATTTGAGTGCAAATCATCTTAAAGGAAAATTGGCCAATAAAACTAGAATATATTTAATAACTGGGTTAAGGGTATATCGTAGTCGAGCCAACTCGACTACAGCATCTTACTTGTTAATGTTTGTTTAATGATTTCTTGGTGGACTTGTTTTATTTCCTGCTTTATTTCAATATTTAATTTGAATTTAATTTCTTATCACGATTTTTCAATATTTATTTTAGCCCTGATTTTAATTTGAATGTTTTTGTCCATTTTAATTATGCACTTTTAAAACTAATTTCAAAATATATTTTATTTTTAGTATTATTTTTTCATTATAATTTAATATTAGGGAATTATATTAATTATTTAAATGTTTTTATTTAATTTATATGTGTATTTATTATTTAATTTTCTTTAATTTTGATTACTATTTATTTGATTAGTAATTTTTAACTGATATACAATTAATGTTTTTAATGCAATAATCAGTTTTTAAGTGTATATCTATATATAGTTGCTTTTACTTTAATTTTACATACTTTATTTTTTAAAGTAATTTAATATGTCTAATATTAAAGAATTATATTCTTTTTTTTTCATTTAAACTGTAGCTTAGTTAAGCATTTTAAATAGTTGATGTATCATTTAAATTTAAATTTTATTTTGAAAACATTGATCTTATGTTATGAATATTGTGGGTTTTAAAATTACAATTGATACATTTTTATTATTTCTTAATTTAATTTAATTTAATTTAATATTTTATTTTTTTATTTAATTTAATGTACTTCAACTTTTGCACATGTTTTTTGTGTCGCCTTAGTTTACATTAAACAAATGCATTTTTTCTGACTGTATAACGCATTAGAGATATTTAGCCCAACCTTATTTGTTATTGGGCATTGCATCAATATGTGGGATTTTCTTGGGCCCGGGTAATGAATCATATCATTGACACTCTCAAAACGTTTTTATTGTGTTGACAAATTGAGTTCCATAATTGAGTTATGCGCACTTCAAATCGACAGATGTTGTATGGGCCGTATAAGCAGAAGTTGTAACCAGATACCTGCGAATTATCTGATTGAGCTGGTTATTCCCCCAGAAACAGGGGTAGTTCTCAGTAAGAGGCAGACAGATACAGAGATATAGAGAGAGAGAGCAAGAGAGAGAGAGTGAGGATGAAGAGATAAACTCCTCCAATTTGTCGCTATAATTTTATCACACTCTAAAATAAACTCAACACTTGTTGTTTGATCAAAGATGGAATATTCAATTAATTACAGAAGTTTTTTATATTTGCATGGGGTGGCAACCACCAAAGTCACAAAATATTGCCTTTACTCTATTGCTGTCTATAAATATGTATACATATGTATATATGTACATATGTATGTACATATATACATATAAATATAATGCGTGCAAATTGTTTGAAAATCACCTATCCCCAAGGAATTGATTTTCATAACGAGCTTAAGTTTTGCCTTTGTGTGTGAGTGTGTGTTTGTGTGTGTGTGTGGGCTCATAAGGGTAGCTTAGCTAGAGTAGCTTTCTTTCTTTCATTCTTGCTTGCTCATTTGCTTTGACCGAACAACGGGACAAAAAAAACAGCAAAGAAAACAAATAAGAATGCTTCAGTCGAAAAAGTTTTGGAATAGAAGATACCCTAAGATAATAATTATATCAATATTTAAAATGCTTTGCTATTTTTAAGGCTTGCATTTGCTATCGTATTGCCCGTGGCTGTAAAATAAACATTTATTTTAAAATTAAAAGTACATAATAAATTCAGTTCAATTCAATTCAATTTAAAAATAAATGAAATGTCTAAGCGTTTTCAATTAAGCTAAAAAATGAAATATTTCCTCTTTGCTATAGCTATTGCAATCCCTATAAAAATTAAAAAGAATAACTAATAATGAACTGGGATGGAATAATAAGGAAACTAAAGTTAGTTCAAGTTAGAAAAGATGAAAATAAGATTTTTTAAAAAAATGTTTAATACAAACTAGCCATAATAAAAACCAATCTTTCTTGAATTAAAATGTTTAACAAAAAAATTGCATTAATACCACTAATGTTTGTGGAACTAAATAAAATGCAAATTTATTTACATAAGAAAACTAAAATTCGTTCAAGTGACTAACATTTGATTAATTTAAAATAAAATATGCATACAAAACTAACGTTTTTGGAAGTAAACAGATAAAAATAAATTGGCACAAGTAAAAAAACACCACACTCTTTCAGACAGTTACATACTTGAGCCTAAATAAAATCTACCCCTTTTTATTAATTTTCCAATGGTATAAAAGAAAACGAATACAAAACTCGCCGACGGGAAATTGCTAAACGGTATTTAAACATAACAAGCACGAGAGGATTGGGACTGGCAACTACGACAAGGGAACGGGGAACTGGTAACTGGGGCTTGGACTGCAACTGGCTAATCCCAGGACGCACGCACACAACAGGAAGCAACCACAAAATTTGTTATTTCAAGAGCAACCAGCAACAGCAGCAAAGGGACGTAAGACTCTAATGAAATAAATGTAGAGGCCGAGGTAAGCTCGGGGAGAACAGTACACAAAAATACACTCAGAAAAAAAAAATGAGAATTTAGAAAATCGTAGCTGAGCTTTTCAATATACAAGCATATCTCTAAAAGTTTTGACGAAATATCTGTCTACTTTCTAAGGTAACTATATTATGATACCAAAGGTATAATAGTGTCTGTCTGTTAGTCTGTCCATCTGTGTGGACGCAACTTTTTTGCACACCCTTAGAGATAGAGACTTGAAATTTGTAACATACACTTGAAAGTGTTCCCAAGATTGGAGTCCCACGTCGTCCTGCAAAGATCGGCATATTATTTTTTAGACCAAGCCCACATCCGCCGCCGCCAGGAACTTCGGCCTAGAAATCTGAAATGCGTATATCTTCCATAATTGGTAAGCTAGAGCCACTAAATGTTGAATGTATGTTACAGGTAACTCCCCTGAGATCTATTAAAAATTGGGTGGCCACGCCCACTCCGCCTACCTAAACCGATAAGCCTGTTGGTGTAAAACGATATTGCTAGTAACACCGTTCCAAAATTTTGGAGAAAAAAATGGTTGACAACGCCCACTCCCTCAAAAACCGATAAATGTCCATATACCCCGCAATTTAAAAGCTACAGTTACCAAATTTGGAAGAACGATTATTAAGAACCTTCTCCAACATTTTTTTCAATCACGTCTCCTCCTGCCCCCCAACTCTCGAAAAGCTGATATCTTCCGTAGTTTAAGAGCTACAGTTGCCAAATTTCGAAAAGGGCCTACTATCTTATATCTATCTGAAAGGCAACTTGGACTGTATTTCTTGGCTTACTTATGGTATAATAGTATTTCGCTGTCGGTTACGTCCGACTGCAACCTTCTCTCTTGTTATACACTGAACCCATTAAAAATGGGTAAAAAGGGTATAATGGTTTTGTGCAAATGTATGTAACAGGCAGAAGGAAGCATCTCCGACCCCATAAAGTATATATATTCTTGATCAGGATCAACAGCCGAGTTGATATAGCCCTGTCCGTCTGTCCGTCCGTCTGTATGAACGCGCGGATCTCAGAGACTATAAGAGCTAGAGACTTCAAATTTGGAATATAAGATCTCGTATACCAGGCCCAGATCAAGTTTGCGTTATTTTATCGATAACTGCCTCAGTTTCTGAATTATCGATACATTTAGATTTCCGATAGCAGTAAATTCCTGATATCTCTCACAATTTAATGGATACAGTCACCAATTTTGGTTGGTAGGTTGTTGGCGAGGTCCTTGAAAGATCGGCATGTGCCACGCCCACCTCCGACGCCCCCATCACCCCCGCCCCTAAAATTTTCAAATGGCTATATCTTCCGCAGTTTTTGAGTAGGGAACGTCAAATTTGGTAGGTATATTACTGGTAGTCGCCTTTAAGAACCGATAACAAATTTGTGGTGCCACGCCCACACCTGCGCCTATAATCGACAATTCCGATTGTAAATCGATAACTCCGTATATCTCCGAATATTTTAAAGATAGAGTAACCAAACTTATAAGGTAATTTGCTGGTAACCTCCTCCAAAGATTGGCATACCAATTTTTTTACCACGCCCACATCCGCCGCCCCCAGGAACTTCGTCCCTAGAAATTTAAAATGCGCATATCTGCCGTAATTTGCAAGCTAGAGTCGCAAAATTTTGCAGGTATGTTACTGGTAACTCCCCCAAAGATCAATAAAAAAATTGGATGGCCACGCCCACTCTACCTACCTAAATCGATACACCTCTTGGTGTAAATCGATAAACCCATATATCTCACGCAATTTGAAAACTTAAGTCACCAAATTTTAAAGGTATATTGCTAGTAACACCCTTCATAAATGTGGAAAAAAAATTTTGGACCACGCCCACTCCCGCCCACAAAAAACGAAAAATGCCTGTATCTCCCGCAATTTAAGAGTTACAGTCACCAAACTTTGAAGGTATATTACTAAGATCGAACTCCAAAATTGTTTCGGCCACGCCCACTCCATCCCCCAAAACCGATAAACATCCATATCCCACGCAAGTTAATTAATGTATTAAAGCTTGGCTCAGGGTATATGGTAGTCGAGCTCACTCGACTACAGCCTTCTTACTTGTTTTTTTTTTATGGATTTGTTAGATTCAATTTTATTATTATTTAAGTATTTTAGAAAGCTTTTATTTAATTTGCAGTTTTAAAAAATAATGGAGAAAACGAAAAGTAATACATTAATTAAATTAAATTAAATTAAATGAAGTAAAATAGTTAATAATAATTTTGTATTTATAATTTAATATCGTCTAAAATTTAATTTCATTATTTTTTGTTAAAATATTCTTTGCATTTCTGCTGTTAAGAAATGTATTTATTTGTTTATTTTATATTTATTTAGAGTTATAACATTTAATATCGCTGATGTTTTGAATTAAACAAAAATAGCTTTATTATTGTTTATTTATATAATAATTATATATAAAATATATTATATATATATATTATATATTATTTATGTAAAAATAAAACCGTTTTTCTAAAGCTTTCTAAATTTAAATAAATATAAATGCTTTTTGAATCTTTCTTTAATATTAGAATTGTTTTCTTAAGTGTATATTATATAGATAGTTGAAAGCTTAGTTGCGTTTTCTGTTTAGTTCAATTGAAAGGAGTGAAAACAGCCAGTTTCCATATTAATACAACAATACAACACAATGAAATAATCCGTTTATTCAGATAGATAATAAAAATAATAACAATAATGGAGACCGTGGGGAATTAGAGAAGCCGCAGGAAAACCCGCTAAGCTGCGACATTAATGAAGTTGCTCTCAGCTTTAAAGCCAATTCGGTTGTCAACATGCCTCCACCACCCCTCCCCACTCCCACCCCCTCACAGTTCACCCTCATTTGCAGTTCATGCGAATAATGATTTCTTATTGCCTTTATATGCGTTGTTGAGTGCGCTTCTAATCCCCGTTTCCACACACACAAACACACACAAACACACACAAACACACACAAAAACACACACACACATACACATAAATATACACTCGTATATCCAATCAAAAGTGAAGTTTTTAGTTGTAGCTGTAGTTGTTTAGTGCACCAGCAGCTGTTGCTGTTGTTGTTGTTGTCAGTTGCTGTTGATGTTCTCTCTGTTGCTCTCTTCAGTTCGCTCGCCCTGTTAAGCTGGCATATGTTATATACACTATGTTAACAAAGTATTTTGAAACTGAAAGTTTATAAATATTAATAAATATTAAGTTTTAAAATTTTTATATAATTATGCTGATGTGATATTTACTGTAGTTGTTAAAACAAAGATTTAAATAAATTACAATCAAAATTGAATAGTTAGTTAATAGCATAAAATGTATCTTTTTATTTGTAATTTTTCTTTCATTTCTTATATTTTATTATTCATTTTTTATAACAAACACTTTCAAACACTTTCTTCACAAACTGTATACATATAAAAATTAATATTATTATGATATACACCCAACCCTCGCTATGCGGCCACTCTTTATACGGCATTTTGCTATAACGGCTCTATTCAATTAAGGCACGTTTTAAATGTACGGCCTAAAATGTTCCGCTATAACGCAAAAAAATAATAATTTCTCGATCTACTTTCATATGAGGAAATCATTTAGTTGCAAGCAGAACCGGCATATGATGAAAAGACAAGGCCTGTTGTATCCAAACAGCTAACATCAAAAAATTTGTCGGAAGCTTTTTCCCATTTCGACCAAGGAATATACATCTTCCTCGAAATCGATCCTAACATCAAACGTAGCGCTAAAGTTTCTCGAGGAATTGTCTCAGCCATTCTCATTAGCTGTTATAATTCACTAAAAAGCGAAATAGACAAGAAGACAAGACAAACAGTTTTCCAGTTTTTCAGCCAGGCCCATCCTTACCACTGAAAAATGATGACGACAGTGATCTGCAGGACACCATTTCTTCATCGTCTTCACATTAAAGACTTTTAAAAAAATTTATTTATGTATACACATATTGGTTTTTTTTTTATAGATTGTACTTGTTATGTATGTATTTTTGATTTAAATTAAATAAAAAACAATATAGAACGTTGCAGTCGGACGTAACCGACAGCGAAATACTATTATACCTTTATTTGTGTACAGTTAAGAAATACTTGAATTCCGGGGGATATGGGCGTTTATCGGTTTTGGGGGCGGGAGTGGGCGTGGCCAAAATTTTTTTTACACATTTATGAAGTGTTACTAGCAATATACCTTTAAAATTTGGTGACTTAAGCTTTCAAATTGCGTGAGATATATGGGGTTATCGATTTAAACCAACATGTGTATCGGCTTAGGTAGGTGGAGTGGGCGTGGCCATCCAATTTTTTTATCGATCGTTGGGGGAGTTACCTGCATCATACTTGCAAAATTTTGCGACTCTAGCTTGCAAATTACGTCAGATATGCGCATTTTAAATTTCTAGGGACGAAGTTCCTGGGGGCGGCGGATGTGGGCGTGGTCCAAAAATTGGTATACCAATCTTCGGAGGAGGTTACCAGCAAATTACCTTCCAAGTTTGGTTACTCTATCTTTAAAATTTTCGGAGATATGCGGAGTTATCGATTTACAATCGGAATTGTCGATTATAGGCGCAGGTGTGGGAGTGGCACCACAAATTTGTTATCGGTTATTAAAGGCGACTACCGGTAATATACCTACCAAATGTGACGTTCCCTACTCAAAAACTGCGGAAGATATAGCCATTTTTAGGGGCAGGGGTGATGGGGGCGTCGGAGGTGGGCGTGGCACATTCCGATCTTTCAAAGACCTCGCCAACAACCTACCAACCAAAATTGGTGACTGTATCCATTAAATTGTAAGATATATGGGGATTTATCGTTTTGCTAAAATCGATTTTCGCGGTTTTCTAGCTCCCTAGTGGACGTAGGACCAAACCCAAGACACTTTAACTTTTGAGGGTACTTTCCAATATACGTTCCAAGTTTCAAGTCTCTATCTCTAAGGGTGTCGGAGGAAGGGGCGTTCATACAGACGGACAGACGGACAGACAGCATGACGGACATTGCACAAAACCAATATACTATTATACCATTTTGGTATAATAGTATAATAAAATGCATTTTGAATGATAAACATGTTACACATTTAACATATTTGGAACAGAACTCATTGAATTTTTATAAATTTATATTAGAATAATTGATTCCACATACGGCATTTCGCATCGAGGCATCGGTGTTAGCACATATGTATGTATATTAAATATCATGTTAGTTAACAGCAACTGCTACTGATTTAAGCAGTGGGTAGACAGATCTCGCTCGCTGCTTTGCTTATGCTCTGTTAGCTGGCCAATGTATTAATATTAAAACCGCAATAAATATAAATAGCGAAAGGAAAAGGCTGCGTTGAGAGAGGGGGAGAGAACGAGTGTGAATAAGGATCAGCAGCTTATTGTTGTTGCAAAATTGTCATTCTTCTTTCGCTCTCTCGCTCATGCTTTGTGCGATGGAGAGGGACGTTTGGAGGGGATAAGGATCAGTGTATTGTGTTGTTATTGATTGTGTGCTGTGCTTAGTCGTCTCTCATTCGTTTCCTCTTACACACGCCCCTGGAATGACTTCTTAAATTTGAGCGCCTTATCGAGGCACTTTGATCTACTTTGGTTCATTAATTTGACTCATCGACCACAATTGAACGAAATGTGTGAAAAGTAGAGAACGGTATTCGATTGAAATCTTCGAGAAATCGAGCCCGGGTTGCTTTGGGGTGCAGGTGTGCGGCATTTGGTTGCAATATGAAAAAAATATATAAGCACTAAAAAAAAAATGTTCAAAAAGGAATCATATAAAATCTCTGAGTTCACCTTTGCATAAGTTTTGAATCAAGCGGTGTATACAAAAAATACAAAAGTTGCCATGATTGTATACTTAATTAAATTATAAAACGTTTTAGATATTTATATAGTTATTTATTTAATGCCGATTAAATTAATTTGTATATATCTTTCATAAAATATATTAAAACATTAAATTAAGTTAAACGTATAGTGAAATTCCCATTTTCTGCACATATAAATAATAAAATCAAAATAAGAATTGATATTCGCTTTAAAAAACACTTGCATAGGACGTGGACGATGTGTGCCTTTTAGGCTCAAAAATAAATATACTTATAAATATACAAATTTACATATACATATATATATGTATATATGAGTGGCTCCTATTCACACCGAATGCATAATCATCTAAGCCCGCTAAATATTTTTGAAAAAGGAAGAAAAATAAACACTTTGGGTAAGTGACGAAAACAAATAATAATAACAATGATATTTATCTTGGTTTTCTCAAAAATTTGCCTTAATGCTAAAATATACTATTCTCTCACTCTGGTAAAGGTATAGAAAACAATAGGGTCCAAAGCCAAATGGATCAATTCCGAAACCGCATTGTTAATCGCATTCGTCGAGTTGTATTTGCTAATCCCGTTTCGCCTTTGTCCTGCTTCAGAAGTGCTTCCTGTACGCACTTGAAATCGACAACTGGAACTGGAGAATTTCAATGTTTTCTTATAAGTCGCCACGGAATTTTCCAGATAATGCATTTATATCTTATCATCTTTGTCCTTTGAGATTTTAAATACATACTTGATTATTTGAATTTGTCTAAATAAATGTTTGAACACTTACAATTTTAATGTTCTCAGATTTATTATATTATATATATATATATATATATATTATCCATATCAAAATTGTATTTAATTTTTTTTTTGGTTTGTTTCATCTCATATTATTTTATTAAATTTAATTTAAAACTTGTACTGATTTAAAGCCTTTAGAATTATTTGTGGACTATTTTAAGTGTACATTAAAAACAAAATATATAATACAAAATATCATTCTTCTATATTTCATTATATGTCAATTATATTAAATTCATTGAATAAAATTAATGCTTGTGCTCTTAATGTTAATTTCTATAACTATTTTAAGTATATTATTATTGGATTATTAAAAATCACTACGAGTTAATTGAGTTAAGGAAAATTTAAATAAAATTTAATATTAATGCATTTTAAATTTGAATTAAACACATAAATTGATGGCGATATGATTTGTTGCTGTATTTAATTCATTAAATATAAATAAATTATATTCAAAAGAAAATCTAATAGCTTTAAAATTTAAAAAAACATACAAAATTGCTCATAAAATTATGATTTTGTACTGTAGCTGCTTACATTTAATTACTGAAAATGCTAAAAACTCTCGAAGATTGTTTCGTTTCTTTTAAACCTGTTCTTTAATTTAAAATGTGTGTGTGTGGAGAGTATTGTTTAAGTGGAAGCAAGATAGCTGTCAAGAGCGACGACAAGGGTGCTCAAAACAATATTGATGCGTTTCTATGCAGGCTGCTCGCAGTTGATTGGGTAACTCACACACTTAACGAGCAGCCCTAGCGACGCGCGCACCAATCAGAGGCGAGTATTGTCAAACGCAGTCATAAGCAGAGGCGGAGCGAAGCGTTTACAGCTGTTGCAGCCGTAACAGTTAACCCTGACACAAGCAGGCAGCCAGCCCAGCTAGCCTTCCATTCTGCGCAAGCAGCACAGCAACACTGAGCAGCAGTCGAGAAGAGGAGCACAGCAATTTTTCGCTTACTCACCCAGACCCAGTTGAAACTCAGTGACGACCACACGCACGATTTGAGCGCTCAACAATTTTTAAAGTTAAAATCGATCGATTAATATATATATTTATTTATATATATAAATAACTAATAAATAATTCGCGTTCCGGCTTAAATATAAAACAAAATCAGTGGAAGCTGCTGGCATGAAATAAATAGCAATGCTGTAGTGTTGTAACATGTTGTAAAATTTAAACAACAACCAAAAGAAAAAAGTTTGCAACTTTTTTAATTGTGTATTTACTGCTATAAATACCGCTATAAATTGTATAATGAATAGTTGTGCAATTTGTTTGATTTTTATTTCATTTTTAGTTAATTGAAAGAACATTACAACGAAAAAGAAAATAAAAAATTAAATAGATGTGTCAAGCCTAAACTAAACTTCCAATTATTCAAATTTTGACGTATAAGTGCTGAAAAAAGGAGTTTTGTGACCACCATATATTTATAATATAAACACAAAAAGAAAAGAAACAAAAAAGGCATTTAAGCCTGTAGTCAAATTGCCATTATTTAAATTTTACTGTAAACTAAAAAAAACCGATTGTTCCTATGGTATTCAATAAAGTAAGCCGATGTTGATAAAACATTAGTAGCTTAATAACACGCAAAACTGGTGAGTTTAATGAGGGTTATAATCTTGATCTATAATTCATGGAGTTGAATAATAAAAAATAATACAAATAAAAATACTTATGATATTAAAGAATTTATTGGCGAAATGCTCTTATAAAGAACTTGCGACATTGTTGAAATTTTAATCAATATTTCCTGCTTTGTTTCTTTAAGATTTAAATTTTATTTTTAGTTTATTTTAATTATTAATTAATTAATAATTAATTTTAGTGGCGGGAGTAGGCGTTGCCAAAAAATTATAGAGAAGTTTCCTAGTAATCTTCCTACCTTCTAAGTTTGGTAACTGTAGCTCTTAAATTGCGGCAGATACAGGCATTTATCGTTTTTTGTGGGCGGGAGTGGGCGTGATCCAAATTTTTTTTTCCACATTTATGAAGGTTGTTTAAATTTAAATTTAAATTTGGTGACTTAAGTTTTCAAAGTGCGTGAGATATATGGATTTATCGATTTACACCAACAGGTGTATCGGTTTAGGTAGGTGGAGTGGGCGTGGCCATCCAATTTTCTTATCGATCTTTGGGGGAGTTACCAGTAACATACCTGCAAGATTTTGCGACTCTTGCTTGCAAATTACGGCAGATATGCGCATTTTAAATTTCTAGGGACGAAGTTCCTGGGGGCGGCGGATGTGGGCGTGGTCCAAAAATTGGAATGCCAATCTTTGGAGGAGGTTACCAGCAAATTACCTTCCAAGTTTTGTTACAAACCAGGTGTGGGTGTGGCACCAGAAATTTGTTATCGGTTCTTAAAGGCGACTATCAGTAATATACCTACCAAATTTGACGTTCCCTACTCAAAAACTGCGGAAGATATAGCCATTTGAAAATTTTAGGGGTGTCGGAGGTGGGCGTGGCACATGCCGATCTTTCAAGGACCTCGCCAACAACTTACCAACCAAAATTGGTGACTGTATTCATTAAATTGTAAAAGATATGGGGATTTATCGATTTGCTAAAATCGAATTTATCGATTTTCTAGCTCCCTAGTGGACGTAGGTCCAAACCCAAGACACTTTAACTTTTGAGGGTACTTTCCAGTATACGTTCCAAGTTTCGCTATCTCTAAGGGCGTCAGAGGAACGCGCGTTCATACAGACGGACAGACGGACGGACGGACGGACGGACAGACGGACAAACGGACGGACAGCATGACGGACATTGCACAAAACCAATATACTATTTTACCTTTTTTGTATAATAGTATAAAAAGACATTTTTGATTTTGTTTTTATAGATTATATTACGTATATCTATGCACAGGAAAGGGAATCCATTATTATTATTATTCTTCCACTGTGTGCATTGATCATAAGGGTATAAAGATTAGCATAAAAAGAAATGAAAAGAAGGGGAGGAATCTATAACCGCACCTCAGTCGTCGATTTATTTTCGAGTTGTATCTAGATACACATATTTTTGTATTTGTGATGTACGCTTGAAGAACTACACTCAAAAGCGAGGCAACGTCGTCGTGATTGTGTGCGGGAGGGTATGGGGGCAGGTGGGATGGGGGGTGATCACTTGAGATGTGAAGAGTGTTTTTATTATATCAAGCGTGAAAACGGAGAAACACGGCCAGCACTTGGGAAGTGACATCGAGTGCAGCTCTCATTAACATAAATACCAAAGATCAATATACACCAATGATCACTGTGCTCTCTGTCTGCCTCGTTGTCTATCTGTCTGTCCGTCTCTCTGTCTAACAGACAGACCCCACAGCAAGTTGAGCTTATGGCTGAGAGCTGAGGCTCATTTTCATCCAGGAATAAACAAATGAGAATTGCGAAACTTAACGGAAACAAAAAGTATTCGATTAAAATAAATAAACAGGTCTTTTATGTGTGGGTAGTTGTAGTTAGGGGCTATCAAATAGGGTTTATTTAGCAATTAGCCAGGTAACAGTTATTTAACTGTTATATATATAGTATCTGCTCATAGGTACGATAGTTGTAGTCGTACGGTTCTTTTTACATATAGAGAATCACTTAAAGTTTGCCTCAACTATGTATTACTGTTCGACCATCAAGCCTTCACACCTTCAGATATTATCCACCAATCTAAAAGTACTTCGCGTAAGACCTAATACCCTATTCAAGCCAATATAGTTTCATATAGTTTCTGAATATATATAAATAAATTAAGCGTAGACTCTAATCAATAGTGTTCGGAGATACCTTTGCTTAACCTAGAACACAAAGTTTAGATCGGTAGTGTCTTCCAAAACCTAGCTAGTTTATAGATAATGTAAGGTTTAGGTTCTAATTATTCTAATTACTATCTCTATTCGCTAGTGCCCACCCATATATTAAATAAAATAAATTATAGACTATGCCTGATTGGGTTCTAGTTTCTATATATAATAAAGTTTAGATTCTAATTATTTATATGTATATCTAGAAGGGCTACTAAATCTTAGCTTTAAAATTCCCTTACATGACGAAGCTAGTCCATAGATATATATACATATATATATATATATATTTAAATATAAATACAATTCGATAAAATACAAATATATAGATGCTCTAATTAATGCCATTTAATAATTGAACTCTTTATTTTGTTCTATTTAATTTCCAGCTAATTTGACAGACAGATTTGGGAATGGCTCTATTACCAAACTCCAACAAACCGATCTGTGGAATGCTGGCTATTTAGAGAGGTAGCAGGCATTAGACAGCAGCCAGATAGTCAAGCAGTGCCCGCTACTTGATGATGATGGCCAACACTGCAAACTTGTCCCCAACGCGACCCTCCACACCCTCAACGTCAGCCTCAATCTCAGGCACAGGCACAGGCACAGCTGGTCAACAGCAGGAGCACCTCAAGCCGCTCTTCGCAAGCGAGCACTACCCAACCGGAGGCAGCGGCAGCAGCAGCAGCAGCAGCAATACAAGCAATAGTCCGGTAGTGCCACGTCAGAATCATCCACAAGCGACATCCACACACATGGCCCTCGAGCAGTACCGCCTGCAACTCTACAATTATGCGCTCAATATCGAAAGACTTCGATGTCCGCAATACGGAGCCACAGCCGTGACGGGTAGCTCACTGCTGCCGAGCTGGTTGCAGCCGTCAGCAACCTATGGAGCCGTACACTCTGGCGGCAATCGTTTGGCCACCCTTTCAACGATCTCCTTATTTCCGCAAACACAGCGCATCTTCCAGCCGGAGGAGCCGAAGCCACAGCACAGTTATATTGGACTAATTGCGATGGCGATTTTGAGTTCGAGTGAATTGAAACTGGTGTTGTCGGATATATATCAGTACATACTCGATAACTATCCGTATTTTCGTAGTCGCGGCCCGGGCTGGCGTAATTCTATACGTCACAATCTATCGCTAAACGACTGTTTCATCAAATCGGGTCGCAGTGCGAATGGCAAGGGACATTATTGGGCTATTCACCCGGCGAATATGGATGACTTTCGCAAGGGGGACTTTCGGCGCAGGAAAGCACAGCGCAAGGTGCGTAAACATATGGGATTATCGGTGGATGATGCCAGCACAGATTCGCCGAGTCCACCGCCCCTGGATTTGACCACCCCGCCGCCGATAGTGCCACAGGCTCAACTGCAGGCGGCTCTAAATTATCCCTATCATCAGCAGCAACAGCAGCATTATATAGGGCAGTTCTTTGGCAGGGGCATCGTTGGAGCACAGCCCCGAATGGATTATCAGCAGGCACAACAACAGCATCAGCAGCAGCAGCAGCAGTTGCAGCAGCACCAACTACATACACAGCATCCACATCAACATCCACATCATCCACTAGCCCATCCACTGCCCCATCAGCATATTTCTTACATCAATTCGACGACGACGACGACAATTGCGAATCTTTATTCGCAGACACGCAAAAGGCAATTCGATGTTGCCTCGCTGCTGGCGCCCGATGTGCAGATCGTGGACATTGTGGCAGATGATGGAGAGGTTGCCACACAGACACAGCACACGCTCATCACCAAGGTGCAGGTGAAGAAGCAACAAATGATGGTACTGGAACAGCACCCAACGAGCAATAATAGTAATAATAATAATAACAATAATTCCGCTCTCGATGTGGATGCCGAGGCGGAAATTGATGTGGAGGATTGCGAGGAGGAGCGAATTGCACCCGGTACGGCCCCTGGAACACCCAATACGCCCGGTACTGCACCGGGTACAGCTGTGCCCGCTTACCTCAGCGATGTAGAACTGGAGGAGCGTGATCCACATAATTACTCTCCAGTGTTGGGCAGCTCAAATGATTCCAATTCGCTGGAAGAGTGTCCGCTAAACACAGCCGGCACAGCTGACACCCTATTGACACCCTCTTCCGTACACCCCTTACCCATTTCGTATGTGGAACTCAATGGTGTCGATCCACAGATACTCAGTCGCTATTATGGCAGCTATATGGCGGCGGCAGCAAGGAGAGCCAGCCTAGAGGTAGCTGCGAGAGCCCAATCGAAGGCGACGATGATGGTTGCCACTCCCCCGCCGGCTATTTCAAACGAACTGTTACCTAATAAATCGTAAAATCAGATATTAGCTATCGATGTATATGTAAACATTAGTATATGTATATATTTATGTGTGTATATAAATATGTACAGTTATAACGTACAATTATAACGGTAGCGCTACTTTTTACAACACTTCATTAAATATGATTGTTAAAGAAAAGATATGTCAATCATTTTTATTTGATCACTAGACGTTTCATCCGGAATTTGTTGGCTGTTTTCAAAAACAATAATAATAATAGTAATATTAAAAATAGTGCTCATTATAAGATTACTTTATTTTATTACTAAATATATTTGTTAAAAAAAAAAACCAGAAATATCTCATAAATTTTTATTTATTTGTTGCGCGTTTGTGTTATTTTAAATTATAGAATGGCCCCTCATGTGGAATTTTATTTAATTAACATATATTAGTTTTCGTAGACAAATGTTCGAAACAATTTTACAGCGTGTCTTGTATTATTTTTTTTAATTTTGCAACACCTTATTTATTGAAACCTTAATGCACATTCCTTTTTCTGAGTCTAAACTCAATGGAAAAAATGCGAGAAAGAATCATTTTTTGACTAGTTTGAAGGGCGCTACTATTATTTTGAGCACAACTGTTATATATATATGTATATATATGAATGTGCTTATGAGTCATATATATACATTTATATATTTTATATGTACATATATTATATACATATATATAGAGATTAGACACTGCGCCCACCCTGTAAACCAAATATAGATATAAATAAAGTCCAGTAAAATTGAGTAAATATAATAAATAAGTGTGTATAAATAAAATAATATGTATAAAAATTAAGTTTTTAATTATTGTTATGATGGTATTAGTAATACACACACATATAAACACACACATACATAACTCAACTGGAAAATTTAAATGATAAGAGTAAATAGTTAATAATAGCTAATTGCTATATATATATATATATATATATACATATATATATGTATGCATATATATATATTATATGAGTATCTTTAAATAAAACCCTATATTATATATATATATAGGAATTTTAATTAGCTTTATTCTTTTCTACTTCGCCTCTTTCGCTTTTCATTAAAACATTTGCAGAAAGGGTTTTGAGCTTCGGCTTGAATTCAATTATGGCATTATTTAAGACAGTGCTAAAGAACGAGACAGTGAGACATTGGAGAAAGTAAGAGAGAACTTTACTCGAATCAACGTCATCAGCTTTCGCTCATGCTATCTCTCTCTTTCCCTCGCGCACGCGAATCGTCAAGCGCAATATGTAAGCAAATAAAATATGAGCTTTGGTGCTCAGTTACGGAGGAGCAGGATTTTATTTGCAAAAGGTGTTCAACTTTGCTAGCTTGCCCAGCGAGCTTTTCGAAATAAGAACTTGTGCTTTTAGCGGTTCAAGTTGTACACTTGCGTCCCCAATTCGAGTTTTTCACTTTACCAAAGATCCACACCGAAATGCGTGCAATAAAATATTAAATTCGTTGCAGTTTATCTATACCAAACAAAAAGTTGTTAGGCTTATGTCTTCAAATGGTTTGTTTCCTATTGCTTGCAATATTTTCGATATCATTTAATATATAAAAGCCGGCTTGATGGTCGTAAGCGTTGAGTCTTTGCATCCGCTTACTTTCATCAGTCGCGGGTTCGAATCCCGCTGGACGCATGGTTGTTTGTTGTTTGTCTAGCCCAGTAATAGTCCGTTGTGCCTCCTTTTCATTCTTCTACTAACCTTTCTGTCTAAATCTCTATCCACACGGGCCAAATATAGCATATATATTTATTTATTTAATTTTTGTAACCAACCACTAAACTTAAAATCTAATTGTAAATCTTTGAAAACGTAGGGTTTGTGTATAGGATAAGCAGATAATAGTTGCCCAGCGTTGCCGATAGGTAGCGTTATTGATTTAGAAATTAAACTGAGTTTTCAACTTTGTTTGACTTTTCTAATATTCGGTGTATTTTTTATATTTTAGCTTCTTGAACAATTCACTTTAAGAAACATTTTAGTTAAAAAGCAAACAAGAGCAACACATATATTATATCTGCTGAATTATAAAAAGTAGTTATCTTATATAATATAGTAATCTAAAAATAACGATTTTAAATTCTGGTTTTAACGAGAATAATATAAATTTAAAATATATATTTAAAATAGAATATAAAAAACCAAAATTAACTCTTTTTCAATTTAAATACTGCTTTTTATAGACATTTCTATTTAGAAATAAAATTTAAAAAAAAAAAAAAACAGAAAATTATTTAAAGTTTTCAATGCAATTTTCTAAATTACAAGGGTTTTTTACGAGTGTAGCTAGGATCAGCAAAAGCTTTTGCTATAAGTGGAAGAAATTAAATATGATTGTCTGCTGTTGAGTATTTGCTAGTCGATGCATATAGCCAAGTTACAAACCAACAACAACGACAAGAATACGTCATAGAATTGAGTGTACGATTTGCAAAACGTGTGATGAAATATTTACACAAGATGTTGTTGTTTTTGAGAGAGTGGCTCAAGTGCACACATAATTCCCGGATAAATATTGAGAAGGGTGAGCAGCAGCAAAGAATGCTTGTAATATATACAAAAGCATACAGAGAGAGAGAGAGTGAGAGAGAGAGGGACAAGCAATGGGCGTTGCCTATGTGCTTTCGATAAACCAACGATTGGTCGTGAATGGTCAGTGCGCAGCTTTCATTGGCTGCTCAACTATTTCATACAATTAGAATATACACGCTCTCTCTCTGCCTTTCTCTGCTGCTGCTGCTCTCTTTAGCAAAGCAAAGAGTTGTGCTTGCACATGAATGTGAGTGTGTTTATGAGTGGTTGCTGCTGCTGCTGACGCTTAAGCGAGCCGAAGGTACACGAGCAAAAGCCGACAACTTGAAGTAACTCTTAAATACGAAGAGCAGCAGTGGCAGCATCCCTCTTACAGGCAGCGAATGCAAGGCATCGAGCACAGCAGAAGCAGCAGCACCGAGCAGCGCAGAGCTAAAGGTGGAAGTGGAATCCAATTGAAATCAGTGACAATTGAACATTGCCACGCTGTGGTGGTGGTGTTTGGTGGTGGTGGATACTTATTTGCTTGTCGCGCGTCGCTGCTACAGTTACAGTTATAGTTGTCGCTGCCTGTCGTTTATTGTCGTGCTTTTGTCTTTGTCGTGCTTTTTTCGTCTTTGTCGTATTTTTTTCGTTTGTCGTTCTGGTTACCGTTGCAGTTGTCGGTGGACCGTTTTTACCGCTTGACGCGTGTGAGCTTTTTTAACCGTTAGCAGCCACAACAAAAGGATCCCAGTCAGCAAGTGTAAAAGAAGAGAGAGAGCGCGAGAGCGAGAATATGTTTGCTACTCTCGTTCAAATTTTTGTTGCTTGACACAAAACTAAATTTGAACTTTTAATGAAAAAGGTCAGACACTTATCACAAACTGTAAAATGTATTTCGGGCAGCCGCCGACTATCGTCGGTAAATCGACAGCATTATTTCAATGTTGTCAAATCGGCTGCTTTGGCTGCTGCTGATCATCATCATTATGTTAATAATGATAATGATGTCAAAATGTGGCAGCGACAACACCAACAACAACAACAAGCTCAATCAAAGTGAGCTCAGCCCACCAAAAATGCATCCAAAACAAAGAACTTCTCTAAAAAGAAACAAGTGAAATGTGACCCATTAAAGTGGGCAAAAAACAACAAAAATTTCAACAGTGCCATATATACAAATTTAGAAAATTTATATAACAAAATGAAATCACAAAAATAATAGAAAGCGGCGCTAGTCAAAGCAACAACAAATCAAACAATTTATATATATACACATATATATGGAATAACAATTCAAGCAGAACGCGCAAAAGCAAAGGTAAGATTCTTGTATAGTCGAACAACTTCCAATTTCTTCCATTTGATGCACTTTGATCTTCTTGGCTTTATGCAACTCTCTCGAAAAAACCATTTGGGAATGCGAAAGTGCACAAGTGGCAAAATTAATTGAAATAAAGATTGGAATTATACTTACATAACCTTTTACGTGTTTGCTACACTTTAATTTTTATTTTACTTATTAAGTTCGAAAAAATGACTTGTGATCGCCTACTAGCTGCGATTAAATCTGTTGGGAATTCTAAGTTGCAAAATTAAACAAATTAGTGTTATACCAAAATAAATGCTCTTGTCTATATGTGTGTGTATGTACATGATTGACATGATTTAAAATAAAGCCTACCTATTAAGCATTTGTTAAACTTGTCTTTTGCACTATGCTTTACTTATGTAGTAGCTGTTCGACAGAACCTGTTGGGAATTGTAGTGCAAAGTCAAGCTGAGAAGGATTAGAGCCATTGTTGATAGTTGATAGTTTAAGAATATAAAATAGAAAAGCTAAAACCAAACTGAAATGTGATTAGAGAAGAGAAACAGTGTTATACAAGTACATATGATACTAGTTGTCTAAATGTTTATATAGTATATAAATATGTATAGTATAGTATAGTACATAAATATATATATTGTTTAATTATTACTGTCTTTCACTAACTGCTCGATAGAAGTTGTTGGGAATTCTAAGTTGCAATAATGCAATATCAAATTGATTACTTTCGCAGTGAGGGATTAGTGTTATTGAATTAAAGATTACCTATTATACATTTGGCACGCCTGCTTGATTTCACTCATATTCTTTAGCTGCTCGATAGAAGCTGCGTGAATTTTAAAATTCGATCTAAGTAAGGACTAATCCTAAGACTAGTTATTATATCTTAATACATACAGTCGATTGTGTATACATACACATAGTATACGCAATTTCAATCATCATAGATCTTCTGTGATCATTAGCTTTATCTCGATAGAACCTGTTGCGAATACTAAAATGCAAACATGCAAAACGAAAATAAAAATTAGAGTTAATCAAATACACATGTAAAATGTTTGTGTGTGTGTGTGTGTGTGTAACTTGTATTAAAGTTTTTGCTATTATGTAGAAATCTATGAAAATTAAAGCCCCGGGACCTGTTCCCTATTAACAACTTGCAACTGGCAACTTGCAACTTTGCAACTAGCCACTGGCTGCTGCGCACAAGCATTGAGTACGACAGGTGCATTTGCCACGCAGACAGCTCTTTGCAAGGCAAAGACGAAGAAGAAGAAGAAGATGAAGAAGAAGAAGCAGAGCTTGGCTTCCAGTCGGATGGGAAAACTGTGACTGGTTTTCTGTAATTGTAAATGCGAACGAACGAACGAGACTGGATGAGACGAGGCGAGACGCAGCGAAACGAGACGAGAGACACTCGACGCGTAACTTACTTGCAAGCACACGCAAACACACATGTATGCATATATATATACGTATGTATGTTGTATGTGCATAACTGTAACCATGCGCTCAGCTTGGTTTGTTTTTTGTATGTGGCTCGTGTTCGTGTTTTGACTCGTTGTTGTTGTAGCTGTTGTTGTTGTCTGCTTTTTGAACGTCCGTTTTTCGAGTTGTCTCCTTTTTTTATTTTTGTTGATTACGCACACATTTCACATTTCACATTTGCCATTTCCCATTTCCCATTTCTCATTTCCTAATTTCGATCTTGCTGTTCAAAAATAATGATCCCGTTCAAGTTACATACACACACATAATTAAATACTCATGGACATTAAAATAGATATGATCATTTTTTTTCTTCTGCCTTTTATGCTGCTTTGTTTTAATATAAAATAAATCATCAAAATATAAAATAAATAAAACAATATATTCTGGTTCCAGTCAAAAACTTATATTTATTATAAATAAATAATTAATTGATAAAAAAGCAAATAGGTAAATAAAATATTTTTTATTTATTTATTTTAATTATTAAAATATTATTATTATAATTATATTATTATTATTATTATTATCATTGTTATTATTATTATTATTATTATTATTATCATTGTTATTATTATTATTATTATTATTATTATTATCATTGTTATTATTATTATTATTTAATTTTTGAAAATCATATTTAAATTATTAAATGAGCAAATAAAAAACAATAAGAGTAATATTATATTATTATTATAATTTTTTCCTTTTCTAATATATGTATATTTAAAATATTAATTGCTTGTTTTGCCATGATTATTTTAATTTCCGCCCAAAAGTAGCTCTTCTCTGCACATTCTCAGAGATCATCTGTCAAAGTTGCTTTCATTTGTTGTTCCTATTGTTGTTTTCCGATTGTTCGCTGTTTGTTGTTGAAAAGTGTCATCTAAGAACACCATAAATTGCACCGCAACCAACATCTGTTTGTACATACATACATATTACATTTGCACAATTGTTGTTCCATGATTCCATGCTAAAATTGCTTACACGGGAAACTTCAAAGAGACAATCAATGCGAAAAAACAATGAGGCAAATTCTGACCAAGATGCTTAAAGCGGCAGCTTCTAACTACTATACTGAGAAAAACACGGGAGTACTGAAATTTAGAAATTTTCTAAGAATAGATCAGAGTGGATTTTCTAAATTTGCATGCAAAAAATATTACTTATTAGCAATTATATTCTTAATCTTAGAAAATATTTTAAAAATATAAAAAAGAAGCATTATAATTTATAATTCTTAATTTCTGTTTTCTGTCATCTTTTTGTTTATTAATAGAAAACATTTCTATGATGTAAAAAATAACATTTTCCTTTGGGTATTGTAAATTAATTAATTTTGCAACTTTTTATTAATTTTTTTTTTTTACTTATTATTAATTATTCTGCTAAGTGTACTTGCGTAGCTTCAGACATGCATATGCATTCGTGCATGTTTCTGTGTATTGCAAGCTTTACTCCTTCCTCTTCAGATATTCTTCCAGTTTCAATATTCCAGTCAATGGCGGCAAAAAGCCAAAGACGCGTCCACAACTAAAACAATGACAGACAGCGACAAGGAACAAAATGCAAATAGATGTGTACATTATGTATTTACCCTTATGCATACATATACAAATAAACATTTGTATGTATGTACATACATGTACATGTTAGTGCGACTTGTTGCCAACCATGAGAATAGTAAGCTTGTCAACAATGTTGACAATAGCAGTACGTACTGTTGTCAACAGTGTTTCCAAGCAATTGACAGTCCTGACGTGGTGACGTTACACACTGATTATCCATAATTAGGCAACTAATGCATTATAATTCGCATAGCACCATTATGATGCTATGGCACTATTTTTGCCGAGCCTTCGAGTGAACTTCGATCTCCCCCTCCTCATATACATATGTACATACATACATATATGTAAGTGTAACAGCGAGTACTTTTTTGTTTACAGTTGTTCGTTGTCTCCCACAGCTCGTGAGCGATAAAAAGAGATGGAGATTTTTGTTTTTGTTTTTGGGTTTTCATTAATAATTATTATTAGCGGATTTTGTTGTACTGTTAATGTTAATTTCAGTTTTTAAGCTGAGAAAAGTATTATCATAGTAAACGCATTGGAAAGCACCTGGAAGCGGGCAGCATTCATGGATATTATATATTTTTTCAATGTGCACTCACACACATCGAAATATACGCAGTCACTCACATATATACACACACACGCACACAGTCACACCTTGGCGCACGCATGCTCATTAAGCTAAACAGAACTGCTTCGGCCATTAAGAGGAAGCGATGGGGAAGGGGGTGTAGAGGAGGAGTGGAAGGGGCTCGGGGGAGAAGGGGTGATACAACGACAGGTTTTTATCCAGTTCTGAGGAGCTGGTAAAACTGGACAACTGCCAGCGGAAAGCAAATAAAACAACATATAAAAGAATAATATCGTTTCTTTGCATACACACACACACCAACACACACATTTATATATGGATTTATAAGTACACATTAATACACACATATATATATATATATGTATGTGTGTATGTCGAATTGGAGACATTTTTGAATCCATTCAAAATATGTTTTACTAAAAACCGTCAAGCTAAAATTAAATTTAAATTTAAAATGAAAACTAAAACTAAAAATTAAAATATAATAAGTAAAAGACAATTTAAAATTTATTCAATTTACTATGCTTTAATTTTTATATGTGCATTGAAAACAATCGCAATTTGAATTAAAATTAAATTATAAATTTAAGTTTCAAATTATAATTAAAATTAATTTTGAAATTTTTTTAATTTTTTCTGATTTATTTTTTATGTGCGATAAAAGAAAAACTTTTGATAGCATTTTTGATTAATTTCTATTCGTTAAAACCGATGCAAAATTATCATTTCATATATACCCATTTGAAGTGGGTATCAATTTTAATGAACTCTACAGGGGGTATACAAATTTTAAATTTACACTAATTATAAACTAACAATTGTATTGCATTAAAGGTGAATTACATAATAATAATAAATAAATGGAGATTGCTGCTGTAATATTTATTTATTTATATTTATTTATTTTATATATTTATTTTATATATTTATTTTATATATTTATTTTATATATTTATTTTATATATTTAATATTTATCGAAGTCCTAGCACCCTAGTGGTCGTAACACTCAAATTTCATACTATTTCTGACGCGTGTATATGTTCCAAGTTTCAAGGCTCTATATCTATATCTATGCTATAATTAATACCTTCTGTTCAAATCTGAAGGCAAGCTTAAAAAATACAAATTTAATAAAGTTTAATAACAAATTAAATGGTATCATATTAGAAGCTAATAGTATAATAAGAATTTAAATTTAAAATGGGAAAATTAATAAGTGGATATGCCTCGCATTAATATATACGAATGAATTAAGAATAAAACATTTTAAATATATGAAAATTTAATTTAAAATAATTTATAATAATAATAATTTAATTTTAATTATAAAATAAATTTAAAAAAAAAATGAAGCACAAAATAAATTTATTTTATTTTACATACAGTGGCGTCAAGCTTATTTCAGATGGTGTCTAGCAAAAATTTTTATTGCCTGCCATAAAATAATTATACATTATTTTTCAAAAATTCCAAAGATCCATGGCAGGTACATGTATTGACCACCGAAATGAATATATGACCCTAATAAACTGGGATTTCCCCACCCGTTAGGTCGGGTTATGTAAAAAAGTACCGCTATTTAAGATGAAAGGTTATTTCGGATGGTTACATTATGGACACCTGGGTGCCATAAAACCCGGATTTTTCTACCTAAAGTTGAATTTTTTCGGTATAAATAGACCAATCCTTCGTAGTCAAATTAGTTATATCCTGCACCTCGGGTGCAACAAGCCAACAAGGACTATGGGCAAACGGACTACCATTGAGCAACGGGAACTCGTCCTGGAACACTTAAAAATCGGATATTCATGTCGCCAAATAGCTAAAATGGTCAATCCAAACTCCTCAACTGTATTCTGCATCATTTGGAGTTTCGTCGACGAAAATCGGACAGAGGACAAGGGCGGAATGGCACCAAACCCGATTTTCACCAAGCAGGACGAGCCGGGGATCATCAAGATTTCAAGGGGAAATCTTAAGCTATCGGCTCAAAAAATTACTCAATAGGTGCAGGATGAAATAAGGAAAAAGTTCAGTGTGGGAACTGTGCTCCAGGTTCTGCGCAACCATGACTTTAAGGCCCGAGTACCACGGAAAGAGCAATTTATATAAGCAAAAAATACAGGGTATAGAATGACGATCGCCAAAATCCACTTGGGCAAGGATTTGGAGTTCTGGAACACAGTCATATTTGAATATGAGTACAAATTCAACATTTTTTGCCAGAACGGATGGAATTATATGTGGCGACAGTTCAATACTGAGGTGAAGCCCAAACACTTAAAGGCAACAGTCAAGCACGGCGGAAGAAATGTTTTGGTATGGGCATGTATCTCGGCAGCAGGTGGCTGAAATTTTGTGATTATTGAAACAACAATGGACAAGTATGTGTACTTTGATATACTAAAGAAAAATTTACTCCAAAGTGCCGAGAAGCTGGAATCCGACTTACTTTCTGGATCTACCAGGACAACGACCCCAAGCATAAGCCCGGAATAGTACAGTCCTGGCTTATCTGGAACCGCCCCCATGTGATAATTCCACCGGCCCAGTCTCCAGACTTAAATGTTATTTAAAATTTGTGGGCTCTGCTGGAAAATAAAATCCGGAAACACAAGATATCCAGCAAACAAGATCTCAAAAATGTTCTGCTGGAGGAGTGGAGCAAGATCAGCCCAGAAACTACCCGAAAGCTGGTATCTTCCATGAAAAATAGGTTAAGCGAAGTTGTTAAGGCTAAAGGATATCATACTAAGTATTAACATCCTTATTTAAGTTTTTATACCCCAAATATGTAACTTTTTTTATGACCATCCGAATTAAGCTTTCATATGTATTTTGGATATGTTTTCAATTTTTGACTAATTTTAGTTAATTAATTAATGTTTTAATAAAAACTAAAGTTCCTTTTTCAAATGTGATATAACATTAAACAAATTGGCATTTAAACATTTTGCGTTTTTTTCCTTGTTTAAACTTTATAGTACTTTAAAATTTTTGCTAGGCATCATCTGAAATAAGCTTGTCATCACTGTATGTATGTGTGTATTTAAAATTTTTTATAGTCTTGGGTATCACCCAGTCGCGCTTCCGTTCCCGCTCCCTCTGGCTCTCTTCCACTTTTTGCAAACAGCATTTGTTACGCATTATGCATAAAAGTCAAATGTGTCTGTGTGTGTGTGTTTCTGTTTATTTGGGCTCTAAAAAAATGTTGCGTGCAAAGCGTGTCTCGTCGTCTATTGAGAAAATGCTGCGAAAACGTGTTTTTTGTTTTGCTTTTGTTGTTTTGTTGTTTTTGTTGTTGTTTTTTTTGCCATAAGATAGATAAAGCCGAATCTGAAACGCGGCGCCGATTCCAACGTCGACTGAGATCGAAAAGCTTTGGAATGCGAATGTGCGCAAGATGCGAAAACATGGAAAACTAGTTGTTGTTGTTGTCCGTTTGCCTGTCGCAAAAATAAACACACTCGAAAAAAAAATAACAACAGGTGAATGCGAATGCGAAATGCGAATTGCAAACGCAAGAGCGAAATACAGAAATCAAATTTCTCGTACAACATTGTTGTTTCCTGTTTCTGGGATGGCTACAGGTGCTGCAGTTGTTGGTTGAGGGAGGCGGTGGGGGGACTGTGTAAGGGGAAGCTTTAGGTGCCTGCGTTGTCTGTTTATCATTTGCGCTAACTCGATCTGCCGCTGCCGCTTCTTCTTCTCCTTCATCTTCTCTTTCGTCTTCTTTCTTCTTTTTTCGATCTAAGCATCTACGTTGTCAGCAAGCTCTCTCTCCTGCGCTCGCGCTCTTTTGCGCTCGCTCTCTTCTGCGCTCGCTCTCTTGTGTGACCTCTCCCCATCTTCCTTTCTCTGTCTGTGCTGTGCTGAGCACGCGCTTCTTTCCCATCTCGATCATTGACCACCGTCCACCTTCCATTGGCACCATCCCCCGAACCCCAACCCCTTCCCTTCCCCATCGCTCAGGCTGTTCGCTTCTCTTCGTTTCCTCTCCTCTTCCGTTTTGTTATCAGAGCATTGTAGATTAGTTAAGAGCGACTTGGAACATTGAGCCCTGGAAAGAGTCTAGGACAACGACCGTACACACACATACACTTACTCACACTAGAACACACAGAAACACACACACATTAGCTGGCCAATAAGAGCAAAGCTCATTGTTTATGTTATTTGGATTGTTGCGAACATTCTTAATGGTCTGAAGTTTAGCATTCATAGGTTTTTTGAACGTTACCAATTTTATTTTATTTAATTTATTTATTATAATATAATTAATATATATAAATATAAATTGTTGACCTTTAATCATCACAAACGAAAAAATACTATAAATAATAATAAAAAATACAAACTATGTCACGTTTAGGCAATTTCATATTTCTACGTGAAAAATAATAGCAAACGACTACACTTTTGAATAATTTTTAAATTTAATTTTATTTTTTTGGTGAACTCTTTTAACAAACAAGCTGAATAAGAAAGTATAACGAACAAAAAATATATATTAACACAAAAATTAACTGAAAACAGAATAAATATATTTTAATTTGGCTTCTATTATTCATTTATATTAAATATTAAAAGGGCATGTTAAAAATTCTTATCTTTATCCTTCTCCTCTGTCTTGTCTTTCTGCCTTCTCTTTTATTCTCTATCTCTTTCAATGCATTTGCGCTTGCGAATCAATTGTTGTTTTCTTTTTTTTTTCTTTCTTTAATTTCATTTATTTTAATACAATATTTTTTTTTCTTATTAGCATAGAAAAAGCTGTTTAATTTTAACAGCTGTTGTTTTTGTTATTTAACTGTAGCCTTGTTAAAAAAAAAAAACCCTGTCTGTTATCGATAACCGATTTTGTATTTGTCGCTTGCTCTACTTGTTTTCATTCACGTTGAAGAAGAAGAAAAAGATGATGAAGAAGAAGAGGAAGCCACTGAAGAACAAAAGCATCATTGTTTAATTTAAATAACACCAAGAATTGACCGATTGCCGTCGCTTTAACAGACAAACTGTTTGTTGCCAAAGCAGACAGAGAGAGAGAGAGAGATAGAAAGAGTTAAAGCTAGAGAGAGAGAGAGAGAGAGAGAGAGAGAGAGATGAAGAGAGTTGCCAGCATACAAATTCAGCTTGTGTCAATTGTCAATTTGATAAGCGTCAATAGAATTCGCCCTTTTTTTCGCTGAACTCCGGGAATTGGTTTCGCTTGCATTCTCCTTAAAATGCGTATAAAGGGGTGTCTTGCTTTCTGCTCAAGTAAGCGACAGGCAGCTGACATCCATAATTATATTCTTCTATCTTTCTAATATATTTTTCAGTTCGATTTGTAATGAATATGATTATTAGTAGCCCTGAAAACTAGAACATTTTATTAGTTTTCTCTCTTCGTTATACCCACTTGCGCATCGGCAAAGAGTGCAGGGTATAATATATATATATATATATCTGTATAGAGAGAAAGAGAAACAAACATTACATTGACATAGCAGCGAACAACAAGAACAACAGGAGTCGCAAATAAAACAAACGAAATAAGTGTAAGTCAACGACTTGGATTCAGACTCGAACTCAGACTCGGACTCGGACTCAGCTCAGCTCAGCTCAGTTTCAGTTGCATCTGCTGCAAAGGCAAGCCTGCCACACAGGCAACATGATGCATTGCCATTGCCATTGCCCCAACACGAGGCCAGCAAAACCACTTTGCGCAGCATGCCCCATGCCCAGTTCTCAGTTCCCATTCCCAGTTCCCAGTTCCCAGTTCCCCGTCCTTGTTTCAATCTAGTTGTGATCGTTATAAGATGCTTTGGAGCTTGTTGTGTCTTCAATACAGCGCCAAAGATGCGTACACTCAGAGAAAAAAGCGGCCTACATTTTAGAAACCACCCTGAAATAATTTCCAAACATCAGCAAACATTTTTCTAATATCTAAATATATGTAAACACTTGCTTGCCATAAATGCTGAATTTTATAAAAATAATAATGTAATAAACGTATTTAATTTGATTACATTAAATATATATTTTATTTGAATTCTGGAAAAATCCAACCTGAAATTAAGAATCGAAATCTCAGATTTTATGAAAGCCGCAAACATAAATTTTATGTATTTTATTTCTATAAATTGTAATTTTCTGAATTGAGAATTGGGCGTTTTTTTTAAGAGTGTATGTACGCCCCTGTGATGCATGCAACCAGGCAACCCATCCACCTACCTAATGTACCTGTCTGCAACTGCAACATAACAGAAGAACTGAGACAGAGATAGAGATAGATACGTAGACAGATACAGAGACGGAGACGGAGACGGAGACAGAGACAAAGATACATAATCCTGATCAACATCCCAGTCAGGCTCAACGTTTCCTTGCCCCATCTACTCTTTTTGTGGCATATCTGTTTTTGCTATCTGCCGAAGGAGGCTAGGGTGTGTGTGTGTGTGTAAATGTTACACACATAGTGTGTGAAAACAAAAAACAATGTTATAAAATGAATTTTGGTTCGAGCAATTTAATTTTTTTTAACTTTATTATTATTATTAGGAATCTTTTCGGGATTTCTCAAATCCATCTTCTAAGTTACACTTAAAAAAAAAACATATTTATATTTTACGTTTTGTTTGTTTATTTATTTTTCAATAAGTTATCTAAATTTGTTAGAATTGTTTTCTTAGATTCATATTTTTTATGTATTAAATTTATTTAATTAATGTCAACTAATATCAGTCGACACAGAAATATACAAAATGTAGAAAATTAATTCAATTAAATTACAAATAAAATGTAATGATGTATACACACACACATATATATATATATATATGTATATAATTAAATATAAAAAGTAATTTATATATTTATATGAATAAATATATTTTTAATCGCTTACTCGACTAATTTATTATTGTTAATATTATTATTATTTGATATATTACTTATGGTTGTTATTTTATTAATTTATATTTATTTGTTTAGTTTTTATATTTGGTATCTTATAGCTACTTTATAGTAGGTGTATATTTATAATCTAATGTCGCAATCAAATGAGGAGTACAGAATAGGGAATAGGGAATAGTGACAGGAACTTGGTCTGGGCCACCACCAACGGTTGTTGCAACGCTTGTTGCAACGCTTGTTGCTACTGCTGCTGCTGCTGCCTGGCTGCATGTGGTGACCAGATGTGGTTCAGATGTGTTGTGTCATTATCTCATTGTCAAAGATGTTTTGTCGGTTTTTTTGTCTTTGGCCTTCCTTTGCCTCTGCCACTGCCACTTCCTCCTTAAAGAGTTTATTTTCGAACACAATGCAGACAGACAATACGCGGCAACAACTCAGTTGCAACTTGCCTCAGCTCAAAAGCATAATCATGATGCAAATATAACATAGGCATAATTGTGTTGCCTCAAATGGAGGCAACTAAAACAACTGAGTCAACTTCTTAACAATCAACTACACTCACCATATCTCAACTCAAGAGAAAAGTAAAGTAAGAGCATTATCGAATAGCACACTGAGAGAAAAAACCGATCTCATATATATTTATTTATTTAACTGTGGAGAGAGCATATTGTATTTTATTTATTTAATACAGACACAGCCAAAAATTACAAATTTTTTTAAATAATTTATTTAATGTCGACTTATTTTATGTATTTTAATATTGTTATTTCTGAAGTTTAGAAAGTATGTTTTTTTTAAATATGACATTTTATATCTAGTAAAAACATTATTAAAAAAAGAATACAAATGTTTGAAAATGTTTTTCGAGTTGAATCCAAATGAATAATTGTTGGGGATGTTTAGGGATGTGGAATGTGGCATTTGGAGTGTGTCAACTGCATAAGACTGGGGTTCGTTACTGAACTTGTCTGGTGCTGCGGCAAGTGGCACAGCTGGACAATCAAGGGCAGTGTATTTATTCATGGTCATCTACTCAGATAATGGGTGTTTGGAGCACCTAAAACCTAACACGACTCAAATGCCCTGAGTGCCCAGCTCAAATCACTTATGCAGAAGAGGAAGAGGACGAGGACGAGAAAAGTGATACGACGCAGTGGGAACATAATTTTAAGATTGGTGTTTGTGGTTGGGGATGGTTTTTTTGGGTCTGATTTAGTTGTTGTGGTGTGGGGGGGGGGGGCATTGAACATATTTGTCGAATTCGAGACCCATCTAATATTCATTGACTGGTCGGTCGGTCGGTCAAGTGGTCACATTTCAAGTAATTCAAGACCCATAAAAGGAGAAGAAGGGGCAGACAACTCTGATGCCTCTGCTGAGCAAATGTGGTCAATTTGAATGCCCTCTTCGAGACAGAGTCCCTCAACTTATTGTAGCCAAACAACATCAAATATATAAATAAAAATAAAAATTAAGGAAAAAGAAACCACAAAAAAAAACCTTTGTGCATCGAATTTTATCTGCTTGATAAATAAATAAGATAGTCGGGCATAACCGACTGCGAAATACTATTATACCATTAGTTGTGTGTAGAAAATAATATCAAAATAATGTCCATTAAATTGCGCTAAATATGATATAGTAAGCCTTCTTCGGAGTTTAGCAATTGTAGCTCTTAAGTTACGGAAGATATGAGCTTTTCGAGATTTAGGGGGTTGGAGTGATTGAAAAACAGGATTATTGAGAATATTCCTGCATAATCTTCCTTCCAAGTTTGGTAACTATAGCTATTAAAATGCGGGAGATATGGGCGTGATTCTTGAAAGCGGGAGTGGGAGTTGTACAACACTTTTTTTCCACATATTTCAGGGGTGTTACTAGCAATATACCTTTAAAATTTGCTGACTTAAGCTTCAAAATTGCGCGAGATATTTGGTCTTATCGATTTACACCAATAGGTGTATCGGTTTAGGTAGGCGGAGTGGGCGTCCAATTTTGTATCAATCTCTAAGGACAGTTACTAGTAACATACTTTCAAAATTTGGTGACTCTAGCTTACAAATTATGGAAGATATGCGCTTTTCAGATTTTTAGGGTCGAAGCCCCCGAGGGAGCAGCGGTTGTGGGCGTGGTCCAAAAAATGATATGCCAATCCTTGGAGGAGGTTAGCAACAAGTTAGTTAAAATTGTGGAAGATATACGGACTTATCGACTTACACTTTCTGAAATATCCAAATTGTCGATTATGGGCGTAGGTGTGGGCGTGGCAACACATATTCGCCGATCAACCAAAATTGGTGACTGTATCCATTAAATTGTGCGAGCTATGTGACTTTATCGATTTGCGAATATCGATTTTATTGATTTTATAGCTCCTTAGTGGACGTAGACTCCAACCTTATCACTTTATCTATTGGGAGCACTTTCAAGTTTATATGTTCCAAGTTTCTAGTCTCTTTTTGCCGAGTGTGAATACAATGAATAAAATAACTAACATTTAAAATAAATTAATGAAATACAAGCTAATTAGACTTTGGGGAATAATCTATCTCTCTATCTATCTATCTAAGTAGATAAATAAGTATCAATCTGTATATCTATTCTATCTATCTACCCATCCACCTCAAACATACTCATGCACTCAATCTATCTATCTTTATCGATCTATCTACATTAGCTATCTGTTTATTTGTGAATCTGCCTATTCATCTTCTTACTTATCTACATCATCATTTATGAATAGTTCTCTCTCCATATCTGTTTAAATAACTCTCTATCTATCTGTCGATATATCGATCTCTTAATCTATCTATCTGTCTATATATCGTATCTATGCATTTACCTATCTATTTATCTGTCTTCATTTATTATTATTATTATGCATCTATTCTTCTTTATCTATGTACATATATCCCTCTGTACTACCCACAAATACACATTCTCAAATCGCTGGAATCAAGAGCAAGGCAATATCTACCTGTCCCATATGCCTGCCCCAGCCACCTGCCCCATTCCTCCATTCCAGAGAGAGGAAAACACATTTGCTGGTGTGATTATTACACTTGTCGCGCCCCATTGTGTCCATTGTTGATATCCTTGGGGCAAATGGGCATTTTTATGATGTCGACTTATTGTTAAACGAAAGCTGCTTTTTGCGCATTGTCATCTCTCAGTCATCTTAGTCATCTCAGTGCTTGTTCCTGTTCCTGTTACTGTTCGTTTTCCTGTCACATCTTGAGGTGGATATTGATTTTTGTTTTAGTCAGCGAGCGATGAAGAAAAGTCTTTTTGTTAAGCCTAATCCGCTTAAGGGAACACCACGTGACCAAGTTTCTCTCCTGCGAGCCTGTCTGTCTGAAGCCCCAACCCGAACCCGAACCCGAAACTGAACACTACTCTCGGCTCGGTTTGGCTTAACCATTTCAGAGGCAGGTTAGGAAACTTAGGCATATTTTTGTTACAAATTTTAGAAAAATTTCATTTGAACCATTTATACCAGAATGGTATAATAGTATATTGGTTTTGTGCAATGTCCGTCATGCTGTCTGTCCGTCTGTCCGTCCGTATGAACGCGCGTTCCTCCGACACCCTTAGAGATAGAGACTTGAAAGTTGGAACGTATACTGGAAAGTACCCTCAAAAGTTAAAGTGTCTTGGGTTTGGACCTACGTCCACTAGGGAGCTAGAAAATTGATAAATTCGATTTTAGCAAATCGATAAATCCCTATATCTCTTACAATTTAATGAATATCGTCACAAATTTTGGTTGGTAGGTTGTTGGCGAGGTCCTTGAAAGATTGGCATGTGCCACGCCCACCTCCGACGCCCCCATCACCCCCGCCCCTAAAATTTTCAAATGGCTATATCTTCCGCAGTTTTTGAGTAGGGAACGTCAAATTTGGTAGGTATATTACTGGTAGTCGCCTTTAAGAACCGATAACAAATTTGTGGTGCCACGCCCACACCTGCGCCTATAATCGAAAATTTCGATTGTAAATCGATAACCCCGTATATCTCCGAACATTTTAAAGATAGAGTAACCAAACTTGGAAGGTAATTTGCTGGTAACCTCCTCCAAAGATTGGCATACGAATTTTTGGACCACACCCACATCCGCCGCCCCCAGGAACTTCGTCCCTAGAAATTTAAAATGCGCATATCTGCCGTAATTTGCAAGCTAGAGTCGCAAAATTTTGCAGGTATGTTACTGGTAACTCCCCCAAAAGATCGATAAAAAAATTGGATGGCCACGCCCACTCCACCTACCTGAACCGATACACCTGTTGGTGTAAATCGATAAATCCATATATCTCACGTAATTTGAAAACTTAAGTCACCAAATTTTAAAGGTATATTGCTAGTAACACCCTTCATAAATGTGGAAAAAAAATTTTGGACCACGCCCACTCCCGCCCACAAAAAACGATAAGTGCCTTAGAAGGTATATTACTAAGATCGAACTCCAACATTTTTTGGGCCACGCCCACTCCCGCCCCCAAAACCGATAAACGCCCATATCCCCCGGAATTCAAGTATTTCTTAACTGTACACAAATAAAGGTATAATAGTATTTCGCTGTCGGTTACGTTCGACTGCAACGTTCTATCTTGTTCTATATTTATATTTTCATTGAATTGCATTCTTATTCTTTTTACGACTTCATTAATTTGCATCTGTATATATATGTATATTTATATATATACATATATATTGAAAGGAATGATCTCCCACTCTTAGCATTATATTATTGTGGGTATATATATGTATGTATATACAACTTATTTTCTGGTACTTGCAAATCGCAGTTCAAAGGAGCCTTTTGTTGTGTTGTGGCCTGTTGTTTGTTGCTGTTGTTGGTGTGCTTTGTCTCTTTGTTGGCCGTTGCACTTGTTTGGTCAAAAGGGCGCTAACAAAAGGTCGACTCAGCCACGCTCCAATGACATCGGCCAGCTAGGGGTCACTTCATCTGTTCCTGGGTCCATTTGTCCGCACTTGTCCATTATTTATGCCTGTTGATGTTTGTTCATTTTTGCATTACACTTTGCCACACACACAACCACACACACACACACACACAGACACACACACACAGAGAACATAGCATTCTAATGGGTTGCAATGCAACTCAATGAAAGATGCCCAGCTTTTAAGTGACTTTAAGCCAGAGCTTAACCGATTTGGAGAGAGAGCGAAAGAGAGGGAGAGAGAGAGAAAAAGAGAGAGATATAAAGGATAACTTATGCATATATAGATATTCTCCTTGGAGTTTGCCAGACTGTAGAGGAATTCCATTTCAACTATTTAGAAATTTTTTTCTTAAGAATAGTAAACAATCAGGAAATAGGAAAAAGACTTTCTCTGTATTTGTTTAATTCAAGTCTTAACAATAGAAAACATTAATAACTAGTAAGAAGGCTGTATTCGAGAGAGCTCGACTACCATATACCCTAAACCAAGCTTTAAATACATTATAGGTTTATATCCAAATGTCCTCTTTAATAGTTTCGCACACTCAAATGTAAAATAATGTAAAAATAATAAAAACAAAATAGAACGTTGCAGTCGGACGTTACCGACAGCGAAATACTATTATACCATAATTTGTGTGCAGTCAAGAAATACTGTCCAAGTTTGCCTTTTTGAATCGGAACACATGATGTTAATTCTCTACTAATAAATATGTATATGATTTGCATATAAGTGAGCGTGGCATTTAAAGACGGTGAGCAGAATACACGGGGAGAGCGGACACAAAAAATTCTATAAGCTACTTTCACTCTTAAATTCCAGAGATATGGGCTTTTCGAGACTTTAGGTGCGGGAGTAGGCGTTGCCCAAAAAAATTATAGAGAAGTTTCATTATAATCTTCCTACCCAGTTTGGTAACTAACTAACTAACTTGCGGGGGATATGGACGTTTATCGGTTTTTGGGGGCTGGAGTGGGCGTGGCCCAACAAATTTTTGAGTTCGATCTTAGTAATATACCTTCTAAGTTTGGTAACTGTAGCTCCTAAATTGCGGCAGATACAGGCATTTATCGCGTTTTGTGGGCGGGAGTGGGCGTGGTCCAAATTTTTTTTCCACCAATAGGTGTATCGGTTTATGTAGTTGGAGTGGGCGTGGCCATCCAATTTTTTTATCGATCTTTGCAGGAGTTACCAGTAACACACCTTTTTTTGCGACTGTAGCTTGCAAATTTCGGCAGATATGCTCACTTTAAATTTATAGGGACGAAGTTCCTGGGGCGGCGGTTGCGGGCGTGGTCCAAAAATTGATATGACAAGCAAATTACCTTCCAAGTTTGGTTACTCTATCTTTCAAATTTTCGGAGATATACTGAGTTATCGTTTTACAATCGGAATTGTCGATTATAGGCGCAGGTGTGGGCGTGGCACCACCAATTTGTTATCGGTTCTTAAAGGCGACTACCAGTAGTATACCTACCAAATATGACTCAAAAACTGCGGAAGATATAGCCATTTGAAATTGATTTTAGGGGCGAGGGTGATGGGGGCGTCGGAGGTGGGCGTGGCACATACCGATCTTTCAAGGACCTCGCCAACAACCTACCAACCAAAATTGGTGACTGTATCCATTAAATTGTGAGAGATATGGGGAATTTATTGCTATCGGAAATCGAAATGTATCGATAATTCCGAAACTGAGGCAGTTATCGATAAAATAAAACAAACTTGATCTGCGCCTGGTACACAAGAACCTATATTTCAAATTTGAAGTCTCTAGCTTTTATAGTCTCTGAGATACTATTTAAATTTGTGAACTGATTTGAGTTGAGATTAAATAAACAAATCAAGATTCCAAAATCAAATTTAGCAAGCGACCAACTAATTATAATGCTGTTCTTGTATATATATATATATGTATATATATATATATATATATTTACATATATATTTATATATATATATGTATGTATGTAGCAGGCATTCCTAGATGATACTTGAAACACGCCGTTGCTCTTGGGCCATTTATCATTATCAGATGTCGAAGAAGTCGAAGTGACTGCAATTTGTCCGTAATAGTCCTAAAAGGCAGAGGGTTTTTCCTCTCAAAAAAAGGCACGTGCTGGGGTTCGGGGGGGTGTGTGTTGTGTAACCACATAAAAAATCAAGAATGGAGTGCTTGAAGGGAGTGAGTTAAAAAGTTAACTCCCCCTTCGAATACAAAATACAAAATAAAGTAAGTAAGAAACACAAATAAATAAGTAGCAAATACACGTTGTAAGTCGTTGAGTAAACACAAATGGAAGATTAGATGGCCAAGGTAAATAAAATAAATATTATTCTACGCAAAACAACATTGGCAAACAAACAGGATGAACACACACACAAAACACAAACAACACATAAAAAATAAACATATACACAAAAATAAAGAATGCTCGGCGCAATAATGAATTTTCAATTGAAATCCTCGCTCGCTCGTCACGTCGTCGCTCGTCGTAGGACAAAGGTCCTGGCTGAGGTCCTGCAGTTGATCCTGGACCCAATTCCAATTCCATCGAAGAGTTGCTTTGTTTACGAGATGCCGCCGGCAACAGCCTTCATGTCTTTGCGCACGTGTTGCCATTAAAAATGAATTTGGTTAGCCAAAGCCAAAGCCAAAGGAACGCCGCCGCCGGCAATGGAAATGATTCCAATCCTGCCGAGGGGCAGTGGTGGGAGTGGGAGTGGGAGGGTTTGTGGGTAATCTACTCTATTTGTGAAGAGCAGCCCCCCAGCTTACCACTTTGCAAATTACCAAGTCAAGAAACCATGATGACGGACGGACGGAGCCAAGACATATTCTTTGTTATTGTTGCAAGTTGCATTTGATAAAAATGTGAAATTTAACTCAATATTAGTTTATTTAATAAACAAATTATTTTGTTTTTTTTAACAAGTTGAAGCTGGCTTAAATGGTAAACATATACATATGTAATACTTTTTAAAAACCAATAATAATAATGGAATACCAGCATATTTCAAGCTGAAGTGTGTGCGATAGGAAGGTGTGCGGACATTAACCTGGTGCGCAACTATCGGAATACGGATATATCCATCCTTTCCGACAGCCAAGCAGCGATAAACGCTATTAGTGGGATGAAAATCACTTCCAAAGTGGTCCTAGAAGCACGATCCAGACTTGACCGTCTCGGGGCAACCAATAGGCTCACCCTAAGATGGGTCCCGGGCCACACGGACATAGTAGGGAACGAACTGGCCGACAGGCAAGCAAGATTGGGGGCGGAAACACCCCTAGTAGGACCTGAACCGTATTGTGGCATTGGAAGGCGCACAATACGGCAGGAACTTAGAAACGAAGAAAGACAGTGGAGACAGCGGAGCCGGGCAGAGACTCCGACAAGCCAGATGTCTTTTGGGTGGCTATAATCAGAAGCGATTTAAGCAGCAAATAATTATGAGTAAAAATAATCTTAGAATACTCACCGGTCTACTGACGGGACACTAGTCACCTAGCCAAGCTAGGTATAATTAGTAGCGGACTCGGCAGGGTCCGTGAAGGTGATGAGGAATCCTCAATGCACATCCTAGCAGTGTGTCGCCTTAGCGAGGAAAGATGTAACATCCTAGGGATGCATGTCATGATAAACAATGACATAGTAGCCCTTACCCCAATAAAGATTCCAGCATTTGGGAAGTAGATTGGGTTGAACGAGGAGCTTTAAGCCCAGAAGGGGGCACAATAGATCTATCAGGTCGCAGTGCACACACCCCCAACCTACTAATAATAATAATATTAGAAAGGGTCTCTTCTTTTTCTTCTAACATACAAATAATATAGTAATCAAATTTACTCAGAGAAAACTATAAAATTGTGCTTGTTTTTGTTAATAATTTCTAAATACACGAAAAATAAAATTATTAAAATTAAAAATGTGTCTTGACTATTTGCTTGGAAATGTTATCTTCCTAATTTTTTTGAAAAAATCAATTTTGATTTAAGAAAAGAAACGAATATTATTTAGATTTAAAGAGATAAAGAATTATTTTTAAGCAGTGAATGCATCTTCACTTGATGACAATCAATTCTTATTATTCTTATTCTGAAGGGTTCATAGGTGCTATATGTGATATATATGATATATGTAATATATATGTGCTGACACTTTCCGCTGCTTATTTCCTGAAAACTTGCAAATGTATTCATGCATTCGTATTCATGCATTCGTATTCGGATTCGTATTCATGTAAAAACCAAACCAAGAATCCATTGAAGTAAACTTTGCGGAAGCTATTTGTAAATGTACAAGTCAATATTTGAATTGATGAGTGTGTGTGTGTGTGTGTGTGGATGTGTGTATGTGCTCTGCTGGTGTTGTGTGTGTAGTCGCCAGAGCGAGTAACGGAAGTCATCATTATAAATAAAATGCTCAGTTCAAAGCAAATCGGAAAAACAATCATTTGTTGTTTTTGCAGCGTAAATTGTCGCTGGCAACTAACAAAATGCGGCACAAAAAGGGGCTCTGTTTCGCTGACGCATCCTGCCACACACAACACAGACAACAACGCCCTCCCACTGCCCTCCCCATCTGCCACACACCCCCCAGAGATAGATGGAAAGCTCTTTCAGGCGATCATATTTGGTATTTGACAATGATTCTGACTCAAGCAGCCACTTCCCATATATGTATTGATATATATATATCTTTAGGATGACTATATTTTATAGCCTTATTTTTCAATTGAAAAAATTTACAAAATTAAATACAATATTTACGAGTTTTAAATTTATTTTTAAAATGACAAAAGAAACCTTGATTTCTGTTTATTTAATTGCCTAAATTAAATTGAATATAATATTTAATGATTTTACGGTTTACAGTTAAAACTCAAATCCAGTATACATTCAAGTGTTTTTGTATTATGTTTGGAATAGTCACATTCCGTGGCATTATATCTATATGTAGATAATTCCCAAGATACCAACTTAGAATTGGTAACTTAAAGTCAAAATTGTAAAAGTAAAAGTAAATTATAAATATAATTCAAAAAGAATGTTTTTATTGCCATCCATAATTGATACACATAAATCGGATTTTTGCGATAGACAGATATTATTATCGATAAAATAAAATAATAATAATAATGAAATAAAAATTAACTGCGGATTCTGATCAAGAATATATATAATATTGATATGCTTTCTTCTCTCTCTTTTGAAAAGCATTCAGATGCAGTTTTAGACATTTTTAATAATATTTGATTTTATTTTAATGACAATGTAGAGATTATTTTCATTTCAATTTTCAATGCATATATTTATATTCCAATATTTATGTAGTAATTGCAATTTGAATCTATTATAAATAAATTCATTGACTAATGTGCCACAAATTGTTGAATCAAAAAAAAAGCAATTTATTGTGCAACAAATTTGCGGTATTTTGGCATTTAATATAGCTTATATATTTATAAAAACAATCGCTTGATTTGTAAAATTTAATTATTAAATAAAATTAATAATAATAATAATATTATTATTATTATTATATAGTCGCTCTTTTTTGAAGTGCAACACTTGCCACACATCGTGTAAATGGCTTAGGAAACTGAAAAATAAATCGTTTTTTCCTCTTTATTTTAAGGGAGTGTGGTGTGCTCAAGTGTGTGTGTGTGTGTGGTGTGTGTGTGGTGTGTGTGTGGTGTGTGTGTGGTGTGTGTGTAGTGTGTGTGTGGTGTGTGTGTGGAGTGTGTGCGAAAATGCGAGGGCTCATGATGCGTGCAGTTTCCCTGTTAATAATTTGTCATTTTATTTAATAGGAAAAAAATTATACAAACTAAAAGTATGCTTCGTGCCTCGAAATCGAAGTGGAAGTGGAAGTCAGCCAAAATAGGCTAGAAAAAAAGAGTTTTTGCAAAGGAGAGTGGAGAGTGCAACCCCCAACGGGAACAGAACGGAAGTTGATCCAGAAGATTCTGCTAAAAATAAGAATTGTGCTGGCATCATTATTATTATTATTATTATTGCGATTATGCATTCAGCAGAATCTACTTTTGCTGGAAGAATCAACTTGGTGTTTATACTATGATTCCGAAGGTATAATAGTATATTGGGTTTGTGCAATGTTCGTCATGCTCTCTGTCCGTCTGTCCGTGTGTTCGTCCGGCACCCTTCAAGACAGAGACTTGAAGCTTGGAACATATAAACTTGAAAGTGCTTTCAATAGATAAAGTGATAAGATTTGAGTCCTACGTCCACTAGGAAGCTAGGGAGAAAATCGATAAAAATCGATAAAGCCACATATCTCCCACAATTTGATGTCTACAATCAGCAATTTTAGTTGGTATGTTGTTGGCGATGTCCTTTAAAGATCAGCATGGTGGCCATGCCCACCAAAACAACAACAACAACACGATTATGGGCGCAGGTGTGGGCGTAACTATAAAAATGTATTATCGGTTCTTAAAGGCTAAAGCGATAATTTAGAATAAATATATATTATTCGCAACAAATGTTGTTTATTTCTGTGTCAACAACAAACACACACTAAAATTAATTTGTTACATTTTTTTTGGTTTTTTTTTTCAGCATGTCGGCAAAACGAAAATCGCCGCCAAACAAATTTGATGGCGACTCGAACAGCTCGGAAGGATTAGACGTTGCCACGTCGGGACGACAATTCCAATTCAATCTCAATGAAATCTCCGCTGCCAAAGTGCAGCAACAGCTTATCACCAACAACAACAACAACAATAATTATAATAATAATGATAGCGATGTTGTGAGAAATAGCAACGATTGCGATTTTAATTGTAATTCAACAGAAGTCACAGCAGTTGACAGCGAGGGTGAGGCAGAGGCAGAGGCAGAGGCAGAAGGGGAGGGAGAGGGAGAGGAGAGTTTCATGCGAATGGATCTGGGCCTGGGCCTGGGCCTGGGACTGGGCCTGGGACTGGGAGTGGCTTCGGCCAGCGATGGAGAACACACCGATGTGGATATTGACACGAGGAGCATTAGTCCCAAATTAGACAGTTCCAATGAATCGGATGTCGATAATGCTGTAAGTACATATATATATACACATATATATATATATATACTAATTTATTGTATTTATTTATTTTTTATTTATTTATTTATTTAAAAATAAGTTTAAAATTAAATTTGAATAAGAAATTTAACAAAAATTATAAGAATTGAATATTGTGATTTTTGGAGGTGGTAGTGGGCGTGGCTAAAAAATGTTTATCGGTTCTTAAAGGCAGCTAACCGTAATATATGTAGCCAGTTCCAAATGTTATGGCCCAGAGGACCTGAGATCAGTGGAAGGTGGCGTGCCATATGTTGATCATTGAAGGGTATCATCAAAAATCTACTAACCAAATTTGAAGAGTGTGGCTTTAAAATGTTGGGAGATATGTGGCCCTATCGATTTGCGTTTATCGGTTACTGGTTTACCGGTTTCCCATCCTCCTAGTGGACTTCAATTTTAACACAGATCAGATCAATGTTTCCAGTTTCAAGTCGCCATCTCTAAGGGTGTCGAAACTGTCACTCAAGTTACAATCTTAGTCACTTCAGGATTAAATAGTGATTTCGGTTTTATCGATTAAATATCGATATTTAAAAAATATATATTTAAGTTCTTACATACATTTCTAAACTTGGTTTGTTTGTATTGTGTTTTGCAGTCGGCCCGTCAGCTTAGCAGCTTAGCAATGAAAACAAAGCGTATTAAAAAGTCGTCCAAGACTCGACTGGTGAATGGCAGCTCGAAAATGACGACACGTGGTCAAAACTCAGTGGATGCTTTGTATCCCATGATGAACTCAGAGGTGGACGAGGTCGAGGTAGAGGTCTCGCTTCACTCACTCAATAGCCAATACAGCAACACATTAATAAAGGAGGAACAGATTGAAGGCCCAGAAACTCAATCCACAAGGCTGAGCACTGATGTCGCAGGGGATCAGCAGATGGAACCAGATGTTATCGCCATGAAGCACTGCACAGTTTTCCAGCAGCTACCTTGTCCAGATTCCGTTGTCAATAAGAATTTGCCGGACGGAGAACAGTTTTTACTCAGTCGCACTGAGTTGCCAACTTTAATTGCGCCCGAAAGCGAAATAAGGTGAGAAACTTACTAACAACCCAATCCCTGAAGATGACCCATCTGGTGGTACGGTAGTGCCAAAGGTTGTTATTTTATTTTGATTCCACGAGAAGAACTCACACCTTTCCTCTGGTAGTTGCAACAGAAACGAATTTAGATTAGATGCCTTTCATTTTCATTTATCCAACTAGTTCCTAATTTGTACAAAGCGATAAAAACAGGCGACAGGTGGAAATATGCACAAGGACTTGTTAGTTATTCGCAGGCTCCTCTCGGAACAAAATCCTTGGCAAATTGAACATGACCAGTTCAGGAGAAGGTCGGATTGAGTTCTGCCAATTTTCGAAGTTATGAGGGAGTGGGAGTGGGTGTGGGTGTGCTGGGGGCGTGGTTGACGCCTCCAATCAGATTGGGTTCGTGCTGGAGTTTTGTGGTCGTAATTTGTTGCTCTCAAACTATAGTCGTAATTTCCGTTTGTAGCATTGAATTATTCAGCAACAGTCTAAAAGCATAAGCTGAAATTAGAGCAGTCCGTCCGACTGAGGGACGTACAGACAGACGGACGGACAGACGGATAGAGGGGCGAAGTGTCTGGCAGGCGGACGTGCCAATAGCGCACAGTGGTTCAGACCCATTTATTTATTTACTGTCAACAAACGAAATAGTGCAAGTAAATAAAAAATTAAATAAAATAAAATGATTAATCAAATGCAACATTTTTAATTTACAAAATAACAAGAAATACTTATGAGATTTATGAAAAAAAATAAAGTTCAAACAAATCGAATGAAAGAATAATGTTTATATATAAGCTTGTGCATTTTCTAATTATTATTTAGTAAAATATTAAATTGACATCATTGTGAAACTGTTGACTGTCAAAAACAAAAAAAATGCAAAAGAATGCAGCTAAGATTAAATTAAACTAAATTCATAAAAATGTAATAAATAAAATTAAATTAAAAAAGATAAATAAAATTTGTTTATGAAATAAGGCAAAAGCTAAAAAGCGTTTGCAAACCAAGTAAGAACAATTATCTTTAAACTTGGTTGAGAATTTTCCCTTACTATTATTTAGTTTTAAATTTATATTTTTTGCTGAACTACGAATTAATTAAAAAAAAATATAAATGTTGCTAACCAGTGTGCAACGAACGAAGTTTCGCCACAAAATTATTTGGTAGTTTTAGGTCGATGTTCATTTTTAATGAAATTAGATTCTGCGATTTTCAAACAGGAAGCCAAGTGTAATCCGCCGTAATCGCCGTAATCGCCAAAGCTTTGATACACCTATTTACAAAAACATAGAAAAAGAAGAAGGCTCTGGTTAATCAGAGTGCTTAACTAGCACAAGTATCATGGACTTGGATATGATTAAACAGAGACTGATTAGGTGGAGACTGATTAATTAGAGACTCCCTAACTTTATTAATAATTGGCGTCATCGATAGACAAGTAAATATTTGGGAAACCACCGAAATATTGATCGATATATATTTATTAATCTTTAATTTATTAATTAACAATATGTATTTTTTGGGGTAATTATTATATCGATGATTAATAATAATAAATAATAGAAGACAATGATAAAGATATTGACATTTATAGCCAGTAACTGTCGCTATTTTTAGATAGTTTCACAAAATGTATTTATTTATGAATAAACTCAACAGCAAAAATAATATTTATTTTAATATAATTTAAAAATAATTCGGTTTAATACTTCTCTAACAGCTTTAATACTTAAAGCATAAATTAAATTCATTATTATTATTTATTAATGTGATTTGAAATAAATGGTTCTTATCATAAATATTTGTACATCATGATTTTTTTTTTTTTATACTATTATACCAGAATGGTAATAATAGTATATTGGTTTTGTGCAATGTCCGTCATGCTGTCTTTCCGTCTGTCCGTCTGTCTGTCTGTCCGTCTGTCCGTCTGTCCGTCTGTATGAACGCGCGTTCCTCCGACACCCTTAGAGATAGAGACTTGAAACTTGGAACGTATATTGGAAAGTACCCTCAAAAGTTAAAGTGTCTTGGGTTTGGACCTACGTCCACCAGGGAGCTAGAAAACCGCGATAATCGATTTTATCAAATCGATAAATCCACATATCTCTTACAATTTAATGGCTACAGTCACCAATTTTGGTTGGTAGGTTGTTGGCGAGGTCCTTGAAAGATTGGCATGTGCCACGCCCACCTCCGACGCCCCCATCACCCCCGCCCCTAAAATTTTCAAATGGCTATATCTTCCGCAGTTTTTGAGTAGGGAACGTCAAATTTGGTAGGTACATTACTGGTAGTCGCCTTTAAGAACCGATAACAAATTTGTGGTGCCACACCCACACCAGCGCCTATAATCGACAATTCCGATTGTAAATCGATAACTCCGTATATCTCCGAACATTTTAAAGATAGAGTAACCAAACTTGGAAGGTAATTTGCTGGTAACCTCCCCCAAAGATTGGCATACCAATTTTTGGACCACATCCGCCGCCCCCAGGAACTTCGTCCCTAAAAATTTAAAATGCGCATATCTGCCGTAATTTGCAAGCTAGAGTCGCAAAATTTTGCAGGTATGTTACTGGTAACACCCCCTAGGATCGATAAAAAAATTGGATGGCCACGCCCACTCCACCTCCCTAAACCGATACACCTGTTGGTGCAAATCGATAAACCTATATATCTCACGCAATTTGAAAACTTAAGTCACCAAATTTTTGGACCACGCCCACTCCCGCCCACAAAAAACGATAAATGCCTGTATCTCCCGCAATTTACTTAACAGAATACTTAACATATGCTATTAATTTTGGCGCAATGCTGCTTATCTTGCAATTTGGTCACTCTTAATCGAGCGCGTCAAATTGTGCCACCTCTTTTTTTATAAAATTTCTCAATTTTGTATAAATTATTAATTCTAGTTTCTAGTAGTTCGATTGTTAAAATTCAAAACTAACGGCGATATTTTTTTAACGCGATAGTTTAATCGCATGCTCACAACAGCTCTACACGAGTCAAGTTAGCATCACAATAGAAACACGAGAATTTAGTCCGATTAATATAAATATAAATTTATAATTATTTAAATATATTTTATATTTCTAATATATATATATATATATATATTAATATATTATATTTATAAATATTAAATTAATTTATGTAATGGTATAATAGTATTTCGCTGTCGGTTGCGTCCGACTGCAACGTTCTATCTTGTTTTTTTTTAATTGATTGATTTCGATTTAATTGATTGATTTTGATTTAATTGATTTAACGATTGATTTTATCTTGATTACAGAGAGAACCCAACCGGGGCAACCGAGGGAGCAGTTGTGCAATCCCAGCGAGCTTTCGAAAAGGATCGAACCGTCTCCGAAATGATTCGACATCTGCAACTAATTCGAAGTCGACTGATAAGTCAGGTAAATAAGTATGTCTTAATTGAATGCTGGAAGTGAAATAATGATAATAATATTCAATTTAATCATTCAACATATTGATTACATTTAAACAGTGGCATTCAAATCAACATCTTGTAAAGCGACCCTCAACAAATTTGAATACCTCGGAGACGAGGGCTAAAAAGGGCCACTTGCCTCATTTATTATTTATGCCTTGAGACTGACAATTGTCAGCGTCTTTTATTCATTCTAATATGTAAATTAAATTGAGATCTGCTTATATATTTAGCTTTATGTGCCAGACAATGTCCTCAGTTTTGAGTGCTCCTTATTTACAGACCCGAATCGAATCGAATCGCATCGAGTCACGCATCAGTTTTCAATGCCAAAAGGACAAATGAATATATTTTTTCTTCTAAGAACTCACGTAAACAATGACAATATTTTGTGGCTAATACAAATTGTTATCACACGTTACCCCAATTTCATCACGTACCTTTTTGTTGTCATCTGTCAAATACCCAAACGAAAAATGGGAAAGCATTTCCCATAAATCCAAAAGCCCTTTCTAATATTATTATTTTTTTTTCCATCTTCACTTTTATTATTAGAAATATTTATTTCGATAATAGATATTTTAAGAATTTGTTTACTTAATTTAAATGGGCAACTGGGAGTATTACACGAAATCCCGGTTAGGCCCCAAACTGTGGGTTGTGTATTGTGTATTGTGTAATGTGTATTTCACAAGCAAGCAGTAATTATCTCCGGAACCACATTTATTATTATAATAGTTTACTAATATTACTATCGGGTCTTAAATAATAACATAATCATTTCACTTCAACCTAAGCGATTATACAATATTGATGAATTGATTGCGTAATTAAAATACGCTCTTGTTTCAAGCGAGTTCTCGGCAACGACTGCTCGAAGAACTCCCCAACATTCTCTCTCTTCTCTCTCTCTCAGTGTCTACTCGTCTCTCAATAACGGTGACCACTTCGAGTTCCATTTTGTTCTCGTCTCTCTGTCTCTATTCCCATTCCTACATTTATTGAGGGCTTAAGTGTCCATTAGTTCATTAATTAAACTCTTATAATGCTGATTAGCTCTGATTAATCTACCATATATTTTCTGCTATCTAATTTCATCGATTGCAGTCTCCAAATATATCGAAGTGTTATCGATTTGAGGTCGAATTTAAATTAGATGGTGCAAAATTCGTGTATTTCCTTTTAGAGTCACAGAAAAATCAAAGTTTTACAAGAGAAATGCAAATGTGAATGCAAAAATAAAAACGTTAACAAAGCAGCTTTATTTAAGCCATGTTCCCTATTGGACAAACAGGAATATGGCTGAGTCCTTTGAGTAAATGATGTATGTGTGTGTGTTTGTGTGTGTGTGTGTGTGTGTACTTATGAATGCCTTTTCTTCTGTTCTTTTTATTACATATTTTATTTTGCTGTTTTCTATTCATTACATTCATTTTGCATTTGCCTGGCTTTGTGCCAGCCACACAAAGTTCTATTATTTCTGCTTTTTTGTGTGTGTGTTTTGTGTGTGTTGTGTGTGTGTGTGTGTGTTGTGTGTGTGTTGTGTGTGTATGTATGGCCTCTATGTGCATTCTATTCCATTCTGCTGCTCAGAATTCTCTTTCAGCTTTTTGTTTTTTTTTTCCATGCTTAAATTTTCTTTTGAAACGCTTTTGTGCTACGCTTGGCATTCAAGCTCCGAACAATGAGCTTTTCTTTCCATTTTCACGTTTTCCGTATTTTTCTTTTCTATTTTCTGCTTTTCTTCTTTTCTTCTTTTTCGGCTCTGACCGTCGCCGTCGAATCGAGCTTCTCTCTTGTTTCTCTATATTTTCTCTTTTTTGCTCCAACTTGCACTTGGAATCCTGCCTAAGATAAGGATTTGAATTTTTTCAGATGCAGTATAGATGCAGTATCCACAAATGTTATATTCTTCAAGAGTTGGTCAGTCTTGTAAAATAATTAAACATTTCGTCTTCATTGCAAAAATCGCTCTAGCTTAAATAGATTAATCACCATCCATCATCTAGATACTTTTTAAACTTTGAAAATATATTTTGAAAAATGTATCTATATATATATAAATGAGCAATTTGTGCTACCCTTTTTTGCGTACTCGGCAATAATGTCGAAAACCGGTTTAATATGCTTACTTTCATAAAAAAAGAAAGTAATCATTCTTCAGTCACAAAATAAATTGTATTCCTTACCGAGTTATGCAACTCCTAACTGAGAACTGAGAAGTGAGAACTGTTAACTGAGAATGGGACTGAGAATGAGGTAGCACATTTAAGGACGTTGCTTGATGAGTGGGCAACTTATGGCGTATACCCCTCCGGGCTAATCGGCTTGAAATCACGCTAATGTGATGCTTATCTGTCCGATACGCTGAGCACAGAGACAGATGGAAGGACGACAGACAGACAGATAGACTGATGGGTCAAATTTTAGCTCGAGCAAAATCTGCATTTACTTCAGGGGCTCAGGGGTTGTTCTTTCCCTTTCCCTTTCCCCGTGATTTAAAAAAAGACAGCCGCAATTGATAGCATGCGTGTCAAAGAGATACAAATCGGCATTCAAAGTAGTTCAAAGGTTCTCATTAAAAACACATTAACACACATGCATATATGTATATATGTATATATATATATATATGTATATATAGATGTATATGTTTATGTATATACGCCAAACAGGTTGTCATATGCTTATTATAACAATTATACAATTTCCCCAACATTTTCTGCATTTGAAAGCGATTATAAAACAAGGCAAGAGGGCCCAAATACATTCAAAAGCATATAGATGCAATTCCCAACTGACAATCAAAATAACCCTTCCAATATCCCCTTGGCAGATATAAAGAATTGTGGTTTTTTTTATGGGTGCGAGGGGTGGTTAATCTTTTGAGCATTTGATCGGTTGTCAAACGATGCAAGATAAACAAGAAAAAGTGTAGCTTAAATCAAACATAATATTTAAAAAATGTGTGACAATATAAGTATATATTGAATAAAACAATAAAAAAAATAGTTACTCAAATAATTATATATTTATTTTTAAAATGGTTAATTGTGCTAAAACAAAAACATTTCGATTTGGAGACACTAGCTATATTTGTCTTTGGGCAACTAAAAGGAAAGAAAAGATATTAAGTAAAATATAACATTTATATTTATAAAGTTGTTGTTTTTTGTGCTCTGATTTGTATACTATTATACCAAAATGGTAAAATAGTATATTGGTTTTGTGCAATGTCCGTCATGCTGTCCGTCTGTATGTCTCAAAAGTTAAAGTGTCTTGGGTTTGGACCTAAGTCCACTAGGGAGCTAGAAAATCGATAAATTAGATTTTAGCAAATCGATAAATCCCCATATCTCTTATCTGCCGTAATTTGCAAGCAAGAGTCGCAAAATTTTGCAGGTATGTTACTGGTAACTCCCCCAAAGGTCGATAAAAAAAATTGGATGGCCACGCCCACTCCACCTACCTAAACCGATACACATGTTGGTGTAAATCGATAAACCCATATATTTCACGGAATTTGAAAACTTAAGTCACCAAATTTTAAAGGTATATTGCTAGTAAAAACCTTCATAAATGTGGAAAAAAAAATTTGGACCACGCCCACTCCCATCCACAAAAAACGATAAATGCCTGTATCTGCCGCAATTTAGGAGCTACAGTTACCAAGCTTAGAAGGTATATTCTTAAGATCGAATTCCAACATTTTTTTGGGCCACGCCCACTCCCGCCCCCAAAACCGATAAATGCCCATATCCCCCGCAATTCATGTATTTCTTAACTGTACACAAATTAAGGTATAATAGTATTTCGCTGTAGGTTTCGTCCGACTGCAACGTTCTATCTTGTTTTAATATAAATTTCTTTCTTTTATTTTTATTTATTTAATGTGAGTCCACAGCAATTAAATTACAGAACTATTAATTAGTTACCAATAGATACAATATATCAAAGTCGAGCATCGATTCCTCTTCTTCTTCATCAGGCATCACTGCCGTAAAGAGTGTCAACTGTACTCGTCTGTCTCTCACTCAATAGTCAATAGTCCGCTTTGTTGTACTCCACCTCAAGCGGAATTGAGCTGGTACATATGTACCTATATACATATGTACCAATCTAAGTACATATCTACATGTATGTACCTATGCATAAGTGCATTGAAAATAAAATGTTTATGTGTGTGTGTGTGCGTTTACTTAGCCACCTACTCTGCTATTAGCTAACAGTTGTACATGAGCATGTGCATGTGCCTGTGCCTGTGTGTGTGCTTGTGTTTGGTTGTGTGTGTATCGGAAAGCATTCTCATAGGTCTGCCAATAGAAAACAAATACATTTTGCCGTCTCACTCAAATGTGACTTTTGTTTTTTGCACTTGCACGAGTATATATTGTGCTTGTGTGGGAAATACTTACACATAAAGCAAATACACGAAAGATGACTATGATACCGAAGGTATATTGGGTTTGTGCAATGTCCGTCATGCTGTCTGTCCGTCTGTATGAATGCGCGTTTCTCCGACACCCTTCGAGGTAGAGGCTTGAAACTTGGAACATATACTGGAAAGTACCCTCAAAAGTTAAAGTGTCAATGTTTTGGTCCTACGTCCACTAGGGAGCTAGAAAATCGATAAATTCGATTTTCGCAAATCGATTAAGCTCTCACAATTTTATGGATAGTCACCAATTTTGGTAGGTAGGTTGTCGATGTCCTTCAAAGATCGGCATGTGCCACCTTCGACGCTCCCAGTACTCCCGCTACTAAAATTTTTAAATGGCTATATCCTCCGCCAATATTTCGGAAAGTGTAAATCGATAACTCCGTATATCTCCGAAAATTTTAAAGATAGAGTATCCAAGCTTTGAAGGTAATTTACTGGTAACCTCCTCCAAAGATTGTCATATCAATTTTTGGACCACGCCCACAACCGCCGCCCACAGAAACTTAATCCCTATAAATTTAAAATCCGCATGTCTGCCGTAATTTGCAAGCTAGAGTCGCAAAATTTTGAAGCCAAAACCGATAAATGCCCTTATCCCCAGCAAATTTAAGAGCTATAATTACCAAACTGGGTTGGAATATTATTAGAAAACTTCTCTATAATTTTTTTGGGCAACGCCTACTCCCTAAAATCTCGAAAAGCCCGTATCTTCGGAATTTAATTCCCGTGTAAATCTGCTCACCGTCTTTAAAGGCCAAGATCACTTATATGCAAATCATATACATATTTAGCAGTAGAGAATTAACAGAATGTGTTCCAATTGAAAAATGAATATATATATATCAATATCGGGCAAAAAAAAAAATTTAATTAATATAAATGGAATAAATAGTAAAACGTTATTATCTTCAAAATGTGATTGTTACACATATACATTATATTATTGTAATGAGCTTCTACATTAGTTTACAGAACCTTCGAGTCGACTAGAAATGGCTTAAATAGAGTCATTTCCTTCTCCCCCAAGTAAAGTACCTTAATTTTTGCGTAAAAAAGAAATTAAATCTATGTAATATGTACATTTAAAGTTTTAAATAAATTTTAAAAATTTAAAATCAAAAATATTCAAAATAAATAAATTGGTTAATAATATATTTTTTTTTTTTAAATTCAATAATTAAATTAACAAATTATATAAATAAATAAAATATCACTCACAATGACCGAAGAATATTAGCAAAGAAAATGTACCCTACAATTAGTTCACTGTCAAGACTTATAGAGATCCCGCTATGGTGGCTATATACAGTTTGCTAACTTGCATTAGTTACATTCGAAAATGCCCAGTCAATATGAGTACTTGATTTAGTGGTTGATGTATTCAAATCGATAAGGGTATAATAATTTGCGAAGTTAAAAATTTTTACTACAAGAAGCAGGCATAAGTTAAAATCCCATAAAATGACGGAATGGGTATTTAGAAAGGAAAATTGGGTAACTCTGTTTCAAATTTGCGCAAAGGATAAGATAGACTTTTATATACTACTAAAGCCCCGAAGGACCTGCATTTAAACACAGCATACTCAGATACAAAGACTTTCATTAGGATATAGTTAATTTTTAATGAAAATAAAAAAATATAAGAATGTTAATACTTAGTGTGATATCTTTTAGTATTAACAACTTCACCTAATCTGTATTATTCAAGGGTAGCTTCAGGGTATACCAGCTTCCGGGTATTTTCTGGGCTGATCTTGCTCCACTCATCCAGCAGATCATTTTTGAGATCCTGTTTGCTGTTGTGTTTCCGGATTTTCCGGCTGTTGAGATATATGTCCATACCAGTACACTTCATCAGCCGTGCAGACAACAGTCAACTTATGCCTTTAAGTTTTTGGTGTACTATCGCCACATATAATTCCGTTCGTCCGAGCCAAATATGTATGACTGTGTTCAAGAAATCCAAATCCTTGTCCAAGTGGATTTTTACATAAACCGACATAGCAGGTGGGGGGAAGTCCCAGTTTCCTAATGAAACAAATAAATAAATGAATAGGTAGGTAGGTTATACGGTTGTCGAAGTTATACCGAAGGTCGACACACATAGGCCCGTATTTGGCCCGTTGTGGTGCCGTGGGGATAGAGGATTAGACAGAGGGGTTAATAGAGGAAAGAAGAGGAGGCAGAACGACCTATTACTGATCTGGCAAGAACAACAAACGACTTTGCCTCCAGCTGGATTCGAGGCCGCGACTCCTAAATTATGTTAAACTATCTGTAAATCTGCTTATTTATTAATTATTTGTAACAATAATAATAATAATAAAGTCATTATCACAATGCTTGAGAACTGTACATCTCTTCTCGATAAGTGTTATCTTTCGCTAAGTTATCACCGTAGAATTAAACATTCCAAGCCCTGTGGGAGCCCTTTAAGGGACAGTTTGATATGTTTTTTGATTCAATATATGTTTTTTTTAAGTTTTAGTTTTTACAGGTAATACATGTATATATATATTGTATTAAAGTATTTTTATTTATTTATTTACATCGTTTTTTTTTTATTGTATTAATTTTTGTTAGTATTATTATTAATTATTATTATTATTAGCTAGTATTAATTAGAAAAAGGTTTTTATTATGATGTATCATTGTTATTTATTTATAATAATTTTTATTTTTATATTTGTATTATAATTTATTCTTATTATAGGTATTAATTATTGTTATTATTATAATTATTGATATTATATTATTATTTATTTGTATTGGTAACATTCCATTCAACATTGAAAATGCGTACATAAATCCCTCTATAAACACATAACACACATACACAGAAAAACGCACAACATACAAAATTTGTGAACGGTTGTCGACCCTGCGGCCCCAAAGTGCCCACTTACTCCATATCTAACCAACTCTGCAGATACACACACATATATATATATATATATATATATATATATATATGTATATATATGTATATATAGTACACACACAGCACACACACACACACACTACGAATCCAAGTCGTTGTACATATGCAAAAGCAGAAGCACACCGGAAATGCATTAAAAAATTTGCTTGCAAATATTCTAATATTAATCAAATTGTGCTAACCTTGCCTTGGTTTGCCTTTGCTGCTGCTGCTGCTGCTGCCTAGAAATGACAACTACACTACTTACATACATGCATATAGATGTGCATGTATGTGTGTATATGTATGCATAATGCATGTACTTACATTCGGTTATAAGAATTCTATTTTTGTGCACGAAATTTATGAATGAAACCAGAAATTGAAACGAAACGAAAACGGATGACGTTGCTGCTGGCGGCGCTGCTGTTGCTGGTGTTGGGGGATGACGCTGGCGACGGTGATGTGACAAAAAAGGAAGACCGAAGGCGAAGAGCGAAGAGCGAAGAACGAAGGCAGAAGTAGCAGAACGAAAAGAGCGACGCGAAGATGAAGAGAAAGAGTAAGGCAAAGGCATTGTTGTTGCAGTTGTCGTTGCTGAGAGGTGTATTCAGAGTTGCAGTTAGAGTAACAGTTACGGATAGAATAACAGTTATAGTTACAATTACAATAATAATAATACAATAGGTTGGCTTGGAAATCTTAATCGATATCAGTGAGAAGGCGTTGATTTTGCCAATGGTGAGAAGGCAGTTACAATTACAATCAGAGTCTTCCAAATCGAAATGCATAACGAAGTTGGGAATGGAAAAGAACAATTAAATTATTTCAATACTTATAACGGTCTTAGAGTTAAGAAATATAATTGAAGAATTTTTGTTTCGCTCAGCAGAACTTATTTTGTGAACTTATTGTGAGATAGCAAGTCTGTTACTTACGAGTGCTGTTGCTGGTTTCAATATTGAGAGTAGAGTCACAGTTACAATTACAATTGCACAGTCACAGCAACAGTCACAGTCACAGTCACAGTCACAATAGAAACGAACACACGCTAATTTTGTTCAAGTCCTGTTTCAGATCGACAAAAAAAATGTTGCTCAAGAAATTGCCTATTGCAAATTTCCGTGTGTGGAAAAAAACATGGTTTTCTGAGAGCTATAAAATGTATATAATTAAGATATATGTATATCTCGCAAATGAAACATTTTTGAGTAGTCAATATATACATTTCTTTTTTCTTGCACAACTTATTTTACACTTTATAAATGAATATTTTCTCCTTTGACAACTCACTTTATGCATATCGATAAATTTTCTCTGCTTCTGATATCGTAAGCTGGCTATCGATTAATCGAATAAATGCGAATTGCTTAACAAGTTTTGTTTTCCTGTAATTCACACAAATACCTAATGGTTGTAATGCTGGAGTTGGAGTTGGAGTTGATCTCTTCTAAACATATATCATGCTCAAAATTGCATAATAAATATAAGCGGACAATGTAGTGTGTATATTTTATATACACAGATACAACAGATACATATACATATGTATACACACAGTTATAAAGTCAACATATTTTGTGTATATAGAGATCTATATGTGCAGGGAAAATTTATGATCCGTCCGAATGTGATGCTTTGCGATCTTCTGGATGGATGTGGGCGATTCATAGTTTCTGGATGTGAATGTGTGAATGTAAGTGTGAGTGTGAGTGTGAGTGTGAGTGTGGGCGGTGACTCCGTGAAAGTACTAACGTTAAACATCTTTCATCTAAATTGACCAACTGGTTCATATTTTATAGGGAAAATGTTCAGCACATCCATAAATGTCATAAAATTCATAAATTCTTCTTTAAAATGTTCATTGTTTCTATTTCGGTTTGTTGTTTTTTGTTGTGAGGGGGAAATGAAATGCGCCGATTTCCCGGGGTAATAAAACATAGACATCGACGACCATCGTGGGTTGTGTTTTTTATCGTGAAATATTTCACCGAGTCAAATAATGCTAATCGTGCTTATCACTCACAAAAATATATATATATATATACATATGTATTACGAAAAGTGTGAGTTATGCGATTATATATGTATACATGTATAGAACAGTATATTATAAAATTAGAAACTGTCAGATATATTTTTTAAATTTTTATAAAGAGCTCAGTAAAATATTTATAAAGCAGCAGCTGAATCGGAGAAACAAAAACTAAAGCAAAGATAACCTCTGTAAGCCTAAATAACTTAAACAAATTGTAATTGAAACGAGACAGAGGGAGAAAGGGAGTGGGTGGTTGTGTGTGTGTGTGTGTGTGTGTGTGTGAAAGAGAACAAATTTCATCAGCTTTTTACTTTCCATGTATTTTAATTTTTAATTACGTAATTCAAAATTAATATGGTTCTCAGCTATTTTATTAATTTGTTTTTATATTACTTTAATTAATTAATATTAATACACTTATAATTTCATATAATTCATAAGCTTAGAATTATACATATTATTAATAAGTAATTTTACAAAGTATTCTAATATAATACTATCAATTTGTTATCAGTTTCATTTGAATTAGATTGTTGTATATTAATAAATGGAATTAGCTCTAGGTATTTAAAAATTAAGCAGAAATGCATAAATGATTAATAAAGGTTAACAAAAAAAGAATAAGTAAATAAATAAATATTTAGATATATATTGTTGAATTGCATTTTGTTTGTCAAATTAACCAATATGTTCTGACGGATTATACGTATATCATAATCATAATGGATTGACTTAAAGATATACATACATTTGTATGTTTGTGCCTATTGATGAACAAGTTAAGCTTATGTCACACATCTGTCTGCAACCGAACTCTACTGACTGCTGATCATACTTTATCGATACTTTACTGACTCGATAACTCGATAACAAGTTTGCCAGATAGCTGTGTGACCGCTTCTTGTTTGCTTTCACTCCTATAGTGAAAGATCCATCCAATGAACTAAATCTACGGCTCTTCCTGGCTGCGTTGGCACACTAATATTGACCTGTCGCACTGCATCATGATCAGCATCAAGATCAGCATCAAGATCAGCATCATTATCAGCTCCAGGATAGGACAGAAAGTAATCCATTCATAGAATGGGGTGCAACGAGACAGGCCACTTTTATACTTCTCCACTTTCCAAAATTCCAAATCTGAAAAGCCATAAACAACAATGGCATTGTAGTGCACAGAGCCATTTGATATTTATAAGGCTACTTAATGAGGTGAGAAATGTTGTTGTGCATAGATATATAGATATATACATATATATATACATATCCATTCAACCCGTTCGTCGCATTCGTCGCCTTTCTGTCAATGCAAAAGGGGCCGGGTTCGGGTTCGGGTCGGATCAGAGGAGAACTCAGAGCAACTATTCTTAGAAACAGACCGAAACGAAACGAAATAAAACAAAACAACTTCAAAATCAAAGTGAACTGCAGAACCGGAGAACCGGAAAACCGGAGAACTGAGCACCAAGCGATGATAAAGTGTGTCCATGCCCCAAGTGGCACATTATTCATGAGTGCAACGACGCCGACGTCTGTCTGTCCCACAACTAATAGAATCAATTTTGATTGTGATTCTGATTGCAGTCAAAAAAGTAAATAAATAAAAATAAAAGAAGAAGACATCATTATTGTTCCAAAATGTTAGAAATAATACTTTGTAAACTTTAGAAAGCAATAATAATAACAACAATAGAAAACGATCTTTTGTCGTAGTTAGAAATAAAAAATAATAATATTAATAAATAATGAAACATCTTTAAAATACAGAAATAATTAATTAAATGAGCTCATGAAAAGTAGAAAAAAGTTTCTGTCTTTGGAAATAATTTGTAAATATACGAAAAAAATGTATTAAATAAACTAAAGGAATTTTTTTAATTTTGGTAATAGTTTCTAAAATGTAGCAAGCAATCTATGATATTATCTTTTTTTTTAGAAAGAGATAGTTGGCTTTATAGCTGATACCTAATTCCATGTATCGGCCTTGCAGCATGCAGCGTGCAGCATGCAACGCGCCTGTTGATGCCACCAATACACGCATTCTCAACCCCTGATTTCTACCCTATCGAGAGGGGGTGATTTGTAACTACTTTTATTCGTGTTAGTAGTACTGTAACTGTAATCCTCCCTAAGTACGAAGTACCGACACACGTTCCTTGCGAACGACCTACTTGCATTCATTACATGCTTACTTCATTACCTTACATCCACTGTGATGTACATACATACATACATACATACATACATAATAGCAATTATGAGCGAATGGTTTTCAAAGCCCTGGATAATAACTAGATTGCCACAAAACTTTTAAAACATTTATGTACACTCAGCGAAATGATTAGCAATTAGATTGGAATTGGAATGTATTTTTTCTAATTAATCAACTTAACAAAAATGTATTTCTTATTAATGGTGAAAAACTAATAAAGCGTTGCTAAACAATTGTTTTTTCGTATACAGTGTTCTAGTGCCCAGTGCAATTTTATATATTTAACATTTATATATATTTTATTATTTATTTATATTTATTCGTACCTTACATTAAATTATTTATATTTATTATTACATTTTATTATTTACTCTAATAGTAATATTTCATTCATTGCTGCTTCTTAGAAAATTAATTATTTTTTTTGAATGCAACATTTTAATACAAAATAGAAAAGAAACATTTCTAATTGAATGCAATTTTTTTGAGTGTATATATATTGACGTGTGTGTTTTTATAAGTATCGCCCCGCAGAATAATGCGACGCATGCACAAAGTTTTGATGACTGAGCGCCAGCGCCGCAAGGATTAAGGCTCTGATGTTTCGGATGCCGCAAGTGGCAAGTGGCAAGTGGCAAGTAGCAAGTATCAAGTGGCCAGTGTCAGTGTGGCAATAGCAATAGCCGGTTAATTGCCATCCACCAACCCAACCCAACCCAACCCAACCCAATCCATCCCATGGCAAAAGCCACTTCCGGCAGGCAACAGGCCGAAAGGGAAACTCATCTCCAGCCTCAGGCATTGCCTTAATTGCTCGTAATTTTCAAACGGCAATGTCAAAATTTGCATTAGTAGTTAAGGGATGGGAGGGGTATAGGAGCGGGTAGAGGGGGTAGTCGATTGCGAGTGCGTAGTTAATGACTCCTAAAATGGTAAATAAATCTGTGGCAAGTCGAGTAACTCGCCTGCACTTATCTATGTACATACGTACAACATTGTAACATAGCCAGCATGCCACGGCATGTGGCACTTGCAACCGCAAATGGGCAACACACTTTGCCACATTCAAACATCCCAACAATCCACCTGTGTCTCAAATCCCCATCAATTACTAGAAGTAGTGTTAATCTAACAATTGACTGACTGTCAACTGTCTATAAATAATATACAAATATAAATAATCATAAGAATTAACTAAGGCGTGAGAAAGTTGCTACTGCAGCACGCATTCTGGCATACACGTTGAAATTTACCACCCCTGAATGCAAGTCTTGGCCTTGCTTTGCTAGAATTTTATTCTTCACAAAAACCGATAAGCATTTTTTTATATAGAAAACAAATAATATGAAAATATAAAAAAATATAATAAATTAATTTGACTCGTTCTGGAACCATCCACTGAACAATAAATTTAGTTAAAATTTAAAAAAACTAATAAATACAGATGATAAAGATCCAGAACACATTCAAGAAAACAAGTCCTGGCTTTGATGACATTTTGAAGGTTTTTTACTCTGCCAACTATAAATATATAATAATATAAATTATATAAAAATTACTATTATTAAATAAAATTGATTCACTCTTCAATTTTAAATATCTAAAATTTGAATTACAAATCTTATTTTATAAATCTGAAATTTGAAAAGTTCGTGGTTCCTTTCAGTAGACATTAAACATATAAAATAAATAGCATCAGTTTCGACTGCGATTTCGAAATATTCAAATAAAAGTAAGCTTAAAGCTTAAAATATTAATGATAAATCTCCTGCTATAGTCACCACCCTTTTTTTTTCAGTGCACACATGTCATTATATAATTTGTGATGTGTGTTTTCCTGTGTATCTGAAAGATCAGATGGCGAAGCTTTTATTGTTGTCAATGGTGTCTGTCGAGGTGTCTGTCGAGGTGTCTGTCGAGGTGTCTGTCGCGGTGCCTGTGAGGTGAGGAGAAGCAGGGGATCGTTTATTTTTGCTAGGGCCTTTGTTTGAGCATATTTTTGGGCGGTATTTTGTCAAAAATCTGTGAGTTTTTATAAATTATTTCTTTTGGTGAAATCATAAACGTTATATTTAGACATGAACAATATTTATAGTGACATTATTCTGACAGACTCGCGCATGGAAATCAAATGCCCAAATCGAAGGGTAGTCGGGGGAGGGGTGGGGTTGAGGCTGGATGGAAAAATCAAGAAAATGGAACTTTAGTTTCCAGTCGTGTGCCGCAGCTGACAGATTACAATTTAAACACATAGCTTACATTTGGGGCCAAATTGTGGATTTACTGTAAAAACAACAACAACAACAACAACAAAAAACAAAAAACAGAACAAAAACCAAAAAAAAAAAATACAACAATTCTCAGGCAATTAATTTTGACATGGAGGCTGGGAAGTTGCCAGTTGTGGCACCTGTTCAACCATATTCCAAAGAGGGGAGATTTCTGTCCCGGGTTGGGGTTCCCATTTCCCAATTTTCCGCCTCACGTTTTGTGGCAAAATTTTCGCTTTAGCGGCAAAAGTAAAAGTAACAATTGAAACCCAAACACACCCAACCACAATCCAGCAATCCAGCAATCCAGCAATCCTGCAATCCAAGCCCAACCACCGCTGTCCCATTTAAAAATGATTAGACATTTATTGTTGTGCCAGGGTTATGGATGAAGATTGATGATGTCTATTGATGATCGTTATTATCCATATCATTGCCAGAGCAGAAGAGAACCGAGCTGAACAATCACACGTGCTTCAAACAGGACACTCCAGGACACTATTTATTTATTTAAAAATAAATTCAATTAAATCAACATTTTGGTTTTAATTTATTTATTTAATGTGCTTGAATTTATACGAATTTCAAATTAAAGATACGAATTAAATTATATAAAATCAATCGAGAAATTAAATTAAAAATTTCCATTCGAAATTTGATAAACACTTTTTGTATTTTTAGGCAATCTCATGTTTTTAGTAATTTTCTAAACACTTTTGAATCTCTCCTTATTTCGAAGTTTTTCTAAACACTTTTGAATATTTTTGCTTCTCTGTTTTTATTGAAAATCGGTCCTTTTATGAAAGTTTATAGTTTTACTTTTTCCTCAACATTTTTGAATGTTTGTTTTGTTTTGATAATTAAATGACATATTTTAAAGTTTATCTTTGAGCCCTCTTAGCTCTATATATATATATAGACATATACTCTATATTTTTATACTATTATACCAAAATGGTATAAAAATAAAATAATAATAAATTAAGGCAAAAAATGAGGGGTATAAATAATAGAAAGAATATATTTATCTGTCCACAAGTGTATGAGCATATGTGTAAGAAAGAAGGACCGAGAGAGAGGGAGAGAGTGCAAGAGGGAGTAAGATAGATTGGCAAGGATAAGTGGAAACAAGTGCAAGTCTATCCTCAGATATATATTTTTTTAGGGGAGAGTTGGGGATTGTTGCCATAATTTGTGTGTCCATTGTTTGATGTGGCACAAAGCTGCTGCTGCTGCATAGAATTGACATTGGGCGCTACTTGGCAACAACAGAATAGAACATAATACAAAACACAAGCGACAATGAACTTCTAATTTGAATGCTATTTTATGCTTTGTTGTGCCCAGATTTAATCATCTCCTTCCAGAAACGACTGGGCTCGTTTCCCATCATTAGAGTTGCCATTGTTTTCGCATATGAATGGGGGGGACAGGCTCGAGTTCGCTTCTCTTTCTTCTCGCTCCCGAGGGGGTGGACAAATTTACTGAACGAGAAATGGATGTGCCACTAGAATTGGCAACACAATTTTGGGCATTCTTCTATGCTAGCTTTGCTTCATGGCTTGGGCTTTTGTCTTTTTTGTCGCAAAAACCATCATCATAATTTGTACAAATCATGTTTTCAATTCAAATTTCAATTTCCCCAATTTGTGCGCGAATTTCCTAACCGGGAATAAAACTCTCTCCCCCCTTCCGTAATCTCCCAACTGACGATATGTGGCTGCCTCGTGCGTGTCCCGTCAATGTCAGCGTGAGACATGAAATAACTTGTAATTGAATTGACGCCAGGACATACGCAGGACGCAGGACACAGGACACAGTACACAGGATGCACAATGCAACAGCAAATTCCAATTGAAGTCGTAGTCGTAGTCAGAGTCGGAGTTGGGAGTCCAGAAATTTCATGTAAGGAAAGAAAAACAATTACCTTGAACACACTGGGCGGTCCGGAACCGTAACAGTACCTGTAGCGGTAGCGGTACGTAAGGAAGGCCCTCCACAAACACTCTCATGTACAGCACAGAAAATCCTACAGTAAAAAAAAAAAAAAAAATAAAAATATTTGTATAATTTGTATATTTATTTATTTACTCTATATTTATTATTTTTATATTTTCTAATTCCAAAACACAAGTTTTTATCCTCCCCAGTCAGTCAGTGTTTTTATGAGCCTTTCGGTATTATATCATTCAGTATGAAAGAACAGTGAATTTATAATCTATAACAGAAACATAGAAATGGTTTTAACTGATAATACATGACATTGAATATAGCATTAGAAGCACACTCATTTAACGGCCAACAGTCCAGAGGTCGCTGGTGTGGAGGCGATTCAACCTCCTGCGGGTAGTGTTAGTCCCAAGTGTGCAAGCCAATGAGTTGACATGGTTATGCAACCGGTCATTATATCGACTCGTATGTCGGTTATGTTACTGTTACTCACGTATAGTGGAGCACCAGAGATGTCTCTGAGCACCTTGTTCTGCAAGAATTGAATCGAATCCCATATGTCCATGTGGGCACGATGATGCTCCTGTACACCAGCAGCTTATTGCTCAAGCTGAGTTTGCTAGATGGCTTCAGCAACTAGTTGAGTTTTGCTCTTTTGGATCTACACACTGCTGCCGTAGACTTGACGTGTGGAACATATACTGGAAAGCACCCCCAAAAGTTAAAGTGTCAAGGTTTTAGTCCTGCGACCACTAGGGAGCTAGAAAATCGATAAATTCGATTTTCGAGAAACGATAAAGCCACATATCTCTCACAATTTAATGGTTGGTAGGTTGTTGGCGATAACCTTCAAAGTTCGGCATATGCCACGCCCACCTCCGAAACCCCCAGTTCCCACTACCACCCCCGCCTCCAAAACCGAGAAATGACAACATCTCCCTCAATTTCAGAGCTATAGCTACCAAACTGGGTAGGAAGCTTATTAGAAACCTTCTCAATAATTTTTTTCAGCCCAACAGGTCAACTCTAACAACAGATTTGAATACTTCTTACTGAATTTCAGACATTATTTCTTCTAAGAAAACGACATTCATTCGAGCTCTTAAGAAGGTTATTAAAAAACCCCTTTTCTAATATTAAACTTTTTTATTTTTTCTTGTTTCTTTATAATTTGAGATATGGCTAAAGAAAAAAAAATCGCGAAATCAGTTTCTAACAATATTATTAATATTAGTTGTTAAAAGGTAATTTTATTTATTACTTTTGGCAGTTTTTTTTTTTAAATCGTTTTTTTCATATTTTTATTTTATTATTATACCCTTAACCCATTGAAAATGGGTAAAAAGGGTATAATGGTTTTGTGCAAATGTATGTAACAGGCAGAAGCAAGTATCTCCGACCCTATAAAGTATATAAATTCTTGATCAGGATCAGTCGATATAGCCCTGTCCGTCCGTCTGTATGAAAACGCGGATCTCAGAGACTATAAGAGCTAGAGACTTCAAATTTGGAATATAAGCTCTCGTGTACCAGGCGTAGATCAAGTTTGCTTTATTTTATCGATAACTGTCTCAGTTTATGTAATATCGATTTCCGATAGCAATAAATTCCACCATTTAAAAGGCTGTTAACTCGACTACAGCATCTTACTTGTTTTTGAAATGTATTTCTTAATCATAAACGAGAATTCTAAAAAATTAAATTAAATTCCTTCGTGTTTAAATACATTCAATAAGTACATATCGAAGTTATCAAAATGTTTTCCAGTTATCAGTGGGATTTTCTAAATTTTAGCTCAGTGTATTACAGATATATATAGCATATATATATAGCACACAGCACAGCTCAAATATCGCGACTTTTGTTGTAGACCTTTGCACTTGACATTGGCCGCCCGGCGGGTGGGCTCCGGCTCCGTCTACGACTACGACTACGACTACGACTACGGTTACGGGTCCGGTTTGGAGTGGGTATCATAATTAGAATAAAGCCGATGTCGAGTGGAACAATGGTGTTGCTTCATCGATGTCGACATTCTTGCTGCTTGCTGCTTGCCGAGCCACCCCCTTTTGTAAGGAAAGCCTTTTCGCTTTTTCTCGCAACGTGCGCCACGACCCGCGGCACGTGCTGCAAGTATGTCGGCCACTCAATTACACACTTGCAGCTCTCAATAGGTGCAACATAAATATACATAGCAAAAAACAAAAAACAAAACACATTTTAAAATTGATACGCGTATCACATTCGAATACATTTTGTATTCAAGTCCTATAAAAATGAATATGTTATATGAATTGCATTTATATTATAGCAACATAATGTAATAACGTAATTAATACAAGTCGAATATTAACTGTTTACATTTACTTCATTTTATTTACATAACAGTATTCAATATTGGACTATTTTATAATTAATTTCGCCCTTAGTTTGTTCATTGGAATCATTATTTTATTCTAATTTCATATTATTAGACTTGTTGACTTTATTCGAATTTGGTAAAACTGTCTTTAAACAAAATATATAAATAAAATAATTAACAGAAATCCAAACACTATTTCTTTAACATCTTCACATTAGTCTCAGAACAGATACTTGTTAATTTTTTAAAAAATAATTAAACTTTTCCGCCTCGAATGTTTTAATCTATGCATTATTTATTTAACACTGAGACTCTCTCTCTCTCTCTCTCTCTCTCAATGTAATTATGCTGCTTTTACAATTAGAACTTTCAGTCGTGAAACCAGCACTCAAATCTCAAAAAAAATACAAAATCAGAATTGCACAAGTGCTGTGCACACACACACACACACACACACACACGTAAGCACACACACACACACAATGGCACTCGCGATAAACAATGCGTTTATGCGTACTTTCAAATGAAAGAATAACGGAATAAAGCACAAACAACAAAAAATAAGTCTTTGTGCACGGCAAGGTGTGACTCAGGGTTACTCTGTATTTTTATTGTATTATATGTTTTTTGTTATTAATCAATTTAAAATATATTTATTTATAAATATATAAATGTTCATATCTATCTTTATGAATGCTCCTCCTGACTGCCTGAGCTCATAATACCCGTTTCCCGTGCTCAACTCGTGAAGGGTACTAAAAAAGCACAACAACAACAACGAACGAAAACTGAAAAGGCTAAAGCAAATTAAAAAAATTCATGTGAAAAAAAGTGAAAAAAAAAACATGAACAGCAGCAGTTTATTATTATAATTGAGTTGGACTCATTTGAATTTTCCGCCACTTTGAGTCTCAATGGAAATGCGAAATCTGAATAATCAGTTTTACATTACATTTTATTATATTTCATTTGTATTAAATATTTGATTTTCTTTGCTCGAGCTCGACTCAGCTGCAGGGGTGGAATTTTCATTATTTTTCTCTGTTTTCTCTTTTCTCTATTTTTTTTTTTGCCTGTATTATGTATGGAAATCTTTTCAATTGATCCTTTATAATATAATCATAAACATATGATGGGGATTACATCTATTTACAGTGTATCTATAGTGTGAGAATGCCTTATTGAATTGATTCAAACAGGGCATGTTATAGAGCTATGCAAAATGTAAATATAAATAGTTAAAGTAAAGTTTAATTAAAAGCTATAAAATTATTGTACAAAATTTAATTCTCACGGTAAACTAAACTTAAATTAATTGCCAACTAATATTTTTAGAAGTTTTCTCAGCTTTGCCTGGCTGTCATATAATATGAAAAAAAATATAAAAAATAAAGATAGGAAATATAAAAACCATAAATGGTATGTGTATTTAAATACATCTAGCAAGTTTGACATTATTATTATTTGGTAGTGTGGGGTAGGTGGAGGGGGGGGGGGGGGGGAATTGTTTTGCCCCACTCAAACAGTCAACTTGTGGCATGAAAGAAAATGAGACTGCCAATGAATGATGATGAACTTGGGTAGCAACAAAGGCAAACTCATTAAAATTGAAAAGGAAACACACCCCTGTGAAGCTACCACTGATGTTGAGGCAAGAAGCAAGTAGCAAGTAGCAAGGTGAGGTAAGGAGGGTTGGCGAGGAAGCACTTTGTATTTTGCTTTAGGGATTAATCACATTATCTGCCTAAGCGATCTACGATATATTCTGTATTTTTTTTAATATATTTTTGAATAAAATAATAAGTGGCACAAAGCGGGCCGACGTGGCAACGTTTTGTGGCAAAAGCTAAAGGCTACGAGGGGTCACAATTAAATAATAACAATAATAATAACAGTAGGTTAACTAAATATCATTTAGAATAATTAAGAATGCTGTAGTCGAGAGAGCGCGGGCTAAATATAAAATAAAATTAAATTAAGATATCAAATGAAAAAATATATTTACAAAAAAATTTAAAATGTTATATATATATTTATATATATTATAGTCCGTAAGATTCGCTTGTGGACAGACGAACAAATTGCAAATGATTCCCTCTTCTGAATACTTGATACTATATTTTACCTATTTTACATTTTTGATAGTCACAGTCACAGTCACCGTGACAGCCACCGTGACTGCGGTACAGTCAACGTAATAACAAATAACAAACAACAAAGTAACAATGCCACAATTATTTCACAAAAATATTGATGATGTTTTTTTTTTGTGTAGCGGCAAAAGAAAACTTTTGACAGCTCAGCAACCACCCCGCTGGCACCCACAACCCACAACTCATAACCCACAACCCCCTGGCACCCCCTCAATGGGTGGTGTTGCTACAAGTAAGTCAATGAAGCGATGACACAGCGTGTCATCGGTGTAATTTGCAGCCTTGTGGCAGCCACAAGCCACACACAGTGCTACCTTTCAACGGATTTGTGCCACATCCTTGGGGATTGTTTTTGGATTGTCGAATTGTTGGATTCCTGTTGGTTTTTGTGGGCAATGGTTGTTGGCATTCTTTGCCGCTTTGGGCGACAGACGCGTGACAGTGACATTAGACATTAGACATTAGAATTAGACATTGGAAGCGGCCAATTGGGAATCCTAAACAACAACAACAGCAACAACAACTAAAGTCGCTGGCCTCTCCTTAAGCCATCGATGCGGTATCGCTAGCGAAGACGGTTGCGGTAGTGTTGCCTAGGGCGTAGCCAGATTTGACTGTTGTATTACACTGAAAAAAAAAACAATCGTAAATTGTCAAGAAAAATTTTACACATCATTTCTAAATATACGTATATCAATTTATTTCGATTAAGAAGTTCCCTTTCCGATTTTATTTTATATATTATTTACTTGTACTTAAAAAAAAAAATACAATACAAAATATGAATTTTTATACTCAAAAGTATTTTTATACTCAGAAAATTGATTTAAATTATTATTTCGACTTTTAGAAATGTTTTCTATTATTAAGAAATAACCCCTTATATAAAACAAAAGAGCTCCCTCAAATGCAGCAAGAAATAATAATTTATAAATTATTACGAAATAGGTTTCTAAAAAGTGGCAATAAAAATAATAAGATTTTAAAAGAATAAACACTATCTAAAATGTTGACACGCTAAAAACGCTCTGGTTTTTACTACAATAAAAAATGTATAAATTGAATGAAAATATGTTTTTGAAATAAACGCTTATTTAAGGAATGAAACCCTATTTTTGAGAATGAAAACTATGCAGAGAGTTACTCAAAACTGTTCATTCAAGCTTTACAAATGTTCTGGTTTTAACAAATAATTTGTAAATATTCGTAATTAAATTTAATTAAATGATAATATAAAAACAGAAAATTCATGATTTACGGGAAGAGACAAACTTCAGTTTTTAAAATATGCGTTCTGTAAAATAAAGTGAGAAGCTCTTGACAATTTTCTAAAATGAAGGGTGTCTTTTTTTCGAGTGTCGAGTGTCGAATGTAGCCCCCACTTTGAGTGAGTGCGTGTCTCTCGGCTTATCTACTTATCTCCAGTAATATCCATATGAATGGATGTTTTGCTAGCCAAAAAAAAATATGCGGAGTGCCAATGAATTTTAATAGCATTCGGAGCCAAATTTTCGGCGGCTGCCAATTTGACGATGCTGACAACTTGATAACGATCCGTCTTCGTCTCCCTCTCCCTCTTCCTCTTCCTCTCCCCTTATTTTTAATGGCCGCACCCTGTTCAAAAAACAAAATAAGTTATGGGATTATAATAGGTAATAACACAAAAATCAGTCATCTTTTAGAACCAATATTTTAAAAGCGTACAACTTACAAGGTACTTACCAGGTACTGTCATCTTTTAGGAATGGAATTCTTTATGAGCGGTATTTGCTCTCTCTCTCTCTCTTCTCTCTCTCTCTATCTCTCTTACCAAATTAAAGCTTGTTGATGCAACAAATGGCTGCAGTTTTTTATACAGACACGTATTTATTAATTTAACATTTTAATTCAGATTAATGTATCATAAACATTTCATAGATTAAGTAATGTTTCCAATAAATATTGTATTGCATTTACATATATTAAATACCCAATTTGAATAAACTCATTCAATAACAAGAGCGAATAGTTAAATACCATAAGTTGTTTGTAGCCAAGAAATACTGTGTGTAGCTCTTAACTTACGGAAGATATGAACTTTTTGATGTTTTGGGGAAGGAGTGGGCGTGGCTGATAAAAATTATGGATCTATTTATCTGTTAACCTATTAATATTCCTTTCAAGTTAGGTAACTGTTCAATTGGTGATTTTGTGCAAATTTATGCAACAGGCAGAAGAAAGCCAATTATGCATTTTATTGATTAATTGCCAAAATTTTATCAAATTCGGAAAAGAATCACCCAAGTTATGGTCGAAAATATATTCTCATATTAATCTCATTTCCAATTAGCGAGCGCATGTGTGAGAAAGAGATGGCATGATAATCGACGCTAGCGTCAATACATTTGTGTATTCTGCAGATAACTACTACACGTGTACTTATGTATGTATGTATGTATGTATGTATGAATGTATGTATGTATGAACTGAACATTTGGGTGCAAATCATCTTAATAGGAAATTTGCCAACAAACTAGAATATATTTAACAACTGGGCTAAGGGTATATCGTAGTCGAGCTCACTTGACTACAGCATTCTTACTTGTTTGGCTTTTGAAGCGTGTTACTAGCAATATATGACGGACATTGCACTAAACCAATATACTATGATACCTTCGATATGAAAGTATAAAAGTGAATTTGTAGATTCGGTAAAAGTAATTATTTATTTAGTTATTTAAATTTTTCACTTTTAATTTGAAATCATTCTGTGACAGGCGATTTAAAGTTTTTTTTTATATTTAAGTTAATTTGTTATATCCAATTTATAATATTAAAATTGTATATTTAAAAATTTCTGACTGTTTTTATAGTGTTTTAAGAAACTATCTTTAGAGCAGGCTAGAGCTGTCACTGGTGCAGGGTTGCCGCAGTGCTGCAGAGTCATCCCCGGGCTTGCTGACCTTACTTAAGGGCGAACCCAAATACATTTGTATAAATAAATAATACGCTTCAGTTTCTCGATTATTTATTTATGGGCGCGACGCTCCCCGAAAGCGCATCAATAAACATAAAACAAAATAAAAATAACAAGGATAATAATAATAAAAATAAAAAAACAAACGAAACGAAACAGCCCGACACTTAGGTCCTAAAAAAAGAACAGAAGCAGGACCAGGACCAGGACCAACTCTTTGGCAATTTTGCAACCCCCGGCAAAAACATGAGCCGTGTATGATTCATGACTTGAGGTCGTCAAAAGGACACGAATATGTTTTTCTAAAGGACTTGGATGCTGGGGCAGATGGGAGCGGAGGTGTATGGAGAGATGGGAGGGAAGCTGCATTTAGTAGCAAGGTGTGTATGTGTATGGTTGTGTGTGTATACACTCTGAAAAGAAATCGAACTGTTTTAATATTATATAAATTATATAATATTAAAAAAGCCTTTCTAATATTGAAATTGTTTTCTCTTTAATTTTCCCTCTTTCTTTATGATATTATACATTTTTTTTTCAAATTAGAAAAGGAACCTTTTCAATATTATTAAATTTAGAAATGATTTATTAAAACCTTGTCACTCTTTTTTATTTATTTCTCTGTGCTAGTGGACCAATTTAGTGATTGCATTCTTTCCGGACATGTACACATTTATTATATATATATTATATATTTATCATATTAAATTTGTAAATTCATTATTTGAAATTTGAGTAAGAAAATATTATAATATAATAAAACATTAATAATTCAATAAGAACTAGTCAAATGAAGATAATGATGCTAAATAATAGTATAATATAATTAAATAACAAAATAATAATATAATCAAATTTTTAAATGAATAAAATTCAAGTAAAGTCAGTAAGTTCATTAAATGATAATGAATATTATAAAATAAATGCAAATCGGTCAGTCTTAAATAAAAATGGATGCAGGGTGTTTATTAGTCATGCAAACTCAACTCTAGAGCACTCTACTGTGTGTGTGTGTGTGTGTGAGTGTGTGTGTGAGTGTATGCATAACAGCAATTTTACTTGTTTATCTAGATGTGGTGCACACGTAAATATGCGGAGCAGGTTCATCTTGCAGCTTGCAGCTTTCAGCTTTCATTGTGCGAACAAAATTGGTGAGCAATTTGCGCCTCGTCTCCCTTACGCCCACACCCCCTCACTCAGTTGTCAATGAATATGAAATGAGTGTGTCTTCAGCATCAACATCAACATCAACATCAGCATCAACATCAGCATCTGCGCTTCTCTATAATTTCAACTCGACTCGACTTGACTCAATTTCTGTGGCAACAACAAACAAAGCAACGCCACAACAAAGGCGTTGAATGTTTCTGCCACATACACACACACACACATATATATATATATATATATATATACATATATATATACATATATATACTGCAGTGCTGTGTTTGAATGTCCACTTCAAATCTGGTTATTGTGTTGCATTTCGTTGCGTTAATGAGGTGCTTGCTGCTTTTTACTTTTTGCTTGGCTTGTGATATTTCTTTGCGTATACCCTGTAATTTATTAAATGCAAGGCGTATGCTCAGTTTTGTGGCTAAACAGGTGGCACACACTCCTTTATTATAATTTGTAATTATTTCTTTAATTTATTTGATTTTTTATATAACATAATACCATTTTTATTTTATTAGTTAAAATTTAAATTAAATTCATTTGTGCAATTGGATTGGTTTTGTGCAATATGCAAATCATATACATATTTAACAGTAGAGAATTAACAGAATGTCTTCCCATTCAAAAAGGCAAACTGGGACAGTTTTTCTTAATTAATTTTGTAGATTTGTTTCTGATTTATTTGGTTACTTTAGATATTTTAGTTAATTGTTTTCTTATTCCATACACCAAGATTTATAAAAATATGTCAATCAGCTGTTTGAATTAAATAAGGCCCTTTTTTAGTTTTTTAATTGAGTGGCAAAATGTCGTGAATGAGAATGTGAATGTGGCATAGTGGAAACTGGTTATTAAACATATTATTGTGCAGGTCTATCAAATGCTGACTTATATATGACTATTATATAACATTTAAAAAAGCTTTTAAGTATCCGAATAGAAATTTCTTAATGAAAAAAATGTCTAATACGAAACAACGAAAATGTTTAAAAAGTATGTAGAAGTAAGAATAACAAACCCTTATACATATATATTCTGAATTTTGACAAACTTAAATGTGGCTTTAAGAAAAGAAAACCACTGTTTTTTATTTATTTATTTATTTGATGTCAGCATTAATTAAATTAAGAATACAAATTTAATTATGAATAATAAGAAATATTAATAAGATTTAGAAGGACAAACCTAATTTCAAAAAAATATATTTGCTGCATTAATTGTCTATTAAAATATGAGATACATTTCAGTGCGAAGAATTTAATGAAGAGTGTGAAAGAAGTTACTAAAATCTGTAAGAAACAAGTAAGATGCTGTAGTCGAGTTAACTCGACTACGATATACCCTTAACCCAGTTTGCTAAATATATTCTAGTTTTTATGGCAAATTTCCCTTTAAAATGATTTGCACTCAAATGTTCAGTTCTGCAAGAACATTTCTTACAGAGTGTTTTTGCTCACAAGCAGAACATACATAAATACACACATACATACGTATATAAGTTCACAAAACAGTACTTATCGGGGCTCTGCAGAATACACACAAATATATATATACGTCGATTATCATGCCATCTCTTTCTCACACATGCGCTCGCCTATTTATAGGTATATACAGAAAATGATTGCGGCTGCTGATAGAAATGAGATCAATATGAGAATATATTTTCGGCTATAACTTTGGTGTTTCTTGTCCGATCTTAATGAAATTTCGGCTCTTGATCAATAATATGTATATTCATATTATGTGTAAATTAGAAGTCTCTGCCTTTTAAATTGTGGAATTTATTGCTATCGGAAATCTAAATGTATCGATAATTCAGAAACTGAGGCAGTTATCGATAAAATAAAGCAAACTTGATCTGCGCCTGGTACACGAGAACTTATATTCCAAATTTGAAGTCTCTAGCTCTTATAGTCTCTGAGATCCGCATGTTCATACAGACGGACGGACAGACAGACAGACGGACAGGGCTATATCGACTCGGCTGTTGATCCTGATCAAGAATATATATACTTTATGGGGTCGGAGATGCTTCCTTCTGCCTGTTACATACATTTGCACAAAACCATTATACCCTTTTTACCCATTTTCAATGGGTTAAGGGTATAAAAACTTCGGCACTAATGAGCACTAAATGAGCATGTTGATTAACATGATATTGATTAAGATGATAAGAACGCTCTCGCCGGAATTGCACATAATTGCTATTAAACTAGCCCCACCAACGCGGCCAAATGCAAAAACGAACTGAGATGGGAAAGAGGGAGAGCGCGATCTTTGTCATTGTTGGGAGAGCGAGATAGAGAGAGGTAGTGGAAGAGAGATAGCAAAGTTAATCAATTAAATAAGCTTTGATGTTTCCTGGCAATGCTAACGGGATCTCTCTCTCGTTCTTACACCCTCTCTCGCTCTAACTCGTTAGTTGGCATAAGCAAATGAAGTACGATTTAATAATGAAAACAAACAAGCAAAATGCGTGCATGTGTGTATGTGTGCCTGTGTGTGATCGACTGGCGCCCGGCTAAGCAAACGAAATAGAAGCAAATAAGCAAAGACAGCAACAAACAGTCAAAAAAACAACAACATCAGCAGCCGGCGACGAACGTAAGGCAAACACACAAAATGAAAATAACGGAATAAAACAATCAGCAAATTGTCCTTTGATCTTTTTCGCCCTCTCTCGCTCTCTTCGACTGGAACTCCAACGTGTTGTTTTTACTTTTGCTTTTGATGCCATAACCGAAATTAACAAGTTAAACAAATAAAACGAATTCAAATCACATCTATTTAATTTGCTACGGGTGCCCCCAAAATAAACACGCCTTTAATCAATACACTAAACAAAAGTCGGACACAAAAAATGTCCCACCCTTTAATTTCCACGGGCGGGTGTGGGTCTTAGGTTGGATGCTGTGCTGTGTTGTGTTGATGGGGGGGGATGTGGTTTGTCGCTTGTTTTTACAAATAAATGAGCACAGTTTTTATAACAGTTTTGCTTGTTTTGTTTGATGCTCATTAAATTTATGCGTGTATGTGCCAATGTGTGTGCCTAAAGCTCTAAGCAGTTGAGCTTTGTGTCATTTAAATGTTGCGCTAGAGCGGGATGACAGGATGACATAAGCCTAAGGTATTTACGATAGGGAACCTAGCGAGAGTTTTGAATCGAATAAGCGCTAAATTTTACATTTTAGATATACAAAAATTCAGATTACATTTTATTCGCATAAATTCGCGCTGGAAAACAGCAATTGCTGGCTTAAGAAAAGACACACTCCAAAACACAGTTAGAGAGATAACCCAGGGGTATTAAAATCGCGAAAGAAAGCGTTAAATTTTCCTGAAATATTATCTCAATAAGCTTCAATTGTTGTTTATATATAATAATTTCATTTAAATTAAAAAGAAAATTTAATTTAAAATTTAAATTTAATAATTTACTTTAAAGATATTAGATATAATTATAAGAATTATAATTTTTCTTGCGGTATTTAAATGCAAGCTTATTCGCAACATTTTTGGTGCTTAATTATTTGTAGATTTGAGAAACATGTATTAAATAAAATTAATACAATTAAAATTTATTTATTTATTATCACCCACATCTCAAACGCCAGATACTGAAAAACTCACTTATTATCTCTGACTCAGTTTTTGCTTCTGACTCTGGCCTGTAATTAAATCTGCTCAGCCGTCAGGAAAATGAGGAAAATCAAGGCGAGATGCAGGCCAAGATGAGAGACTCTCTTTTTCCCCTTTTAACTCTTTCCCTTTTTGCCAACTGTCTGTCGATGGTTTGTGTGGGTTAAGTCATAATTGCTTACAATGCTTTTCAAACATTCCAATCAGCATAGATATAAATCTGGATATAATTCCAATGATTTCCAATTATTCCAAATAATAATTTGTCATTTCATTTTTGTTTAGTTTTAATTTTTCTGAAATCATTTAAAATTTTAATTTTCTAATGTAAGTTTAAGTGTATATCATTTAACTTGCGAGTTTAATTTTTATTAGACTGTTTATTATATATTTCTTGACATTATATAAATGTTTTTTATTTTTTCATTTATATATTTTTAAATTCTTTCGGAAACAAATTTGTCTTGTTTATCATTTAATGAATGACTATAATTTATTATCATATTCTTATTTAATATTTTTAATTTTTTTTTTAATTTATTGTTTATATTTTGAATAAAGTGCATTATCAATTTACAATTTTATATACATTAAAAAATGAATAAAAATAAAATGTCAAATTATTCATTCCAATAAATCAAAATAATAATTTCTCATTAAATTTTTATTTAATTTAATAATGCATTTTTAATTGTGTATCATTAAATTTGTTGGTTTAAATGTTATTTTATTTATTAATTAATTTATACTTATTTCTTTATATATTTTTTGCAACAATTTTTCCTATTTTTATTTTATTGATTTTCTAATTGCTTCCAATAACCCAATTCATTTCCCGCTTTAAAGTGTTATAAGTGTGTATATGTATGTGTTTGTAGCTAACTGCATTAAAATGCACACACACACGCTCATATTTATATATGTATATATATATGTATACATATATAATTTGTTAAATTGCGACGGCACTGCCATCAACTAAAACTGTCATACACACATATGAACACACACACGTACAGATGTACCAATGTACCTCTTTTATTATTAAATAAATACACAGTTGGTATATGTATCGTGTTTGTGTGTGTGTTTGTGACTAAATGTGTGTGTGTGTTTGCGCGTTAAGCGTCAGCCAACCGAAACGCACAATGGCAAAAATAATTGACGAGACAATTGGCTGGAGACAAGCCAGCGACGTCGACGCTGACGTCGCCGCTCGCTGCTTGACAGGGTAGCCAGCTGTATATATACAAAGAAAAAAGTAGGAGGAGCCTGCAGCGCTGCTTTGGCTTGCTGCGTATTGTATTACACAATAAGCTTTGTGTGCGACGCTGACGCCGACGTTTCTATTGATTTTTGAAACAACAGCGAAGCTTTTGTTTTTTTTTTCAGGCCAGCGCTAGCCAACCACAAAAGAGAGACTACGAGCGAGACAGAGCTCTAGGTTGCAACAATGTGTGCGCAATGTGAACAATTGGAAAAAAGAAAAAAATAAGAAAAATTGAAGAACGCCCCTTGACGTGTCCCATTGTGTGCGCGAGCGAGAGAACTGCAAACGCCTTTTCTTTGCAGCTCCCTCGCTCTCACTCTCTCTGCAACCCTTACAGTCTCCCTCTCTCTCTCTCTCTCTCTGCGCACACATATTATTTACATATGTTTTTTCTTACATTTAAATTTTACATGCTCTGTTAAATAACATTGGATAGTGGATTAAATGCAGCTCGCATGTGCTGACGTCACAACGATTATTGCTTACGCTCTTTTAATTCGCTCGCCTTCGCTCTCTTTGCTTCTGCCCCCTTCACATTCATATAATCATGGGCGCCTTCGCTCTCTTTGCTTCTCCCTCCACCCTTTAAACACCTTCGCACTCTAGCTTGCCTCGCTCTCCTTACCTACCTTCTCCCTTATCCATACATCTTCTCCCACGCACACCATTAACTCACACACATACTCAATCACTCACTCGCTCTCTCTCTCGTTTTCTCTAACGTTTCTGACTTGCGCAGTTTGTGTAAAAAAAAAACAATAGCTGTATTATTTCCAACAGCAGCAGCCAGATTTTCACATGGCCAACCTCGTCGTCGGCATCAGTTCGTTGCGATGTGTCGCTGCTAACGGTAAAAACGAGCACGAACACGAATGCGAGTGTGAGGCAAAGGCAAGGTAACAAATAACGAACATCAACAACGTAACGTCAACGTAAAACGTTGCAGTAGCGCTGCTTCTGCTGCGTCTTCTTCTTAGCTAGCTTTTGTGTCGTGTGCGGAAAACAAAAGCAGCGTCAGCACTAACGTAGAAACGTAACGCAGCGATACGTAACGTAACTGAACTGTTTTCAGCCAATCAGGCGAAGTCGTCCGTAAGTCGTGCAGACAATTAACGACTGTTTCAAACACACGCATACACACAAGTACATATGTGTGTATGTTTTTTTGTCTCAGTCATTGCAGTTGTCTGCCAGAACGGAGTACGAACAGCGCATCGTTTACGTGACGTATGCGCTTAACCGTTATTCAGACTAATATGCAAATGCAAAGGGAAAAGTGACTCAAAAAAAGGAAAGAAAATAATAATTAAAATTGTTTGTGCAACAAGTATATATATATATGTATTTCCATAAATACATATATATTTAAGAAGACTTCTTAAAACAAATCAAAAAACCTAAAACAGACAGCAAAATTAAATTAAAATTCGAAATCAAAATTTATTTCATATTTAAGATGTGTATGTGTAAAATAAACACATTTTTTTTGGTATTCAAAATCTGCAGAACTTGTAAAGAGGTTTTTTATATGATATCAATTTAAAAGTGCATAAATAAAATTGTAATTTGAAATGAAAAAAAGAGTATAAAAATATATGTTTGATTTACTAAATGTGCACTTAAAAAGTAAATAATTATTCAAACGTTTTTCTTAAAAATAAAAAAATTATAGAATTAAATTACAATTTAAAATTAAAAACTTAATTATAAAACAAAATTAGCTTATAAAAAAATTGTGTGTATTCGAATGTAAAATGTTGCAACATTTATTGCAAGGATTGGGGATTTAATTAATAATGAAATAATAGTGATACAAATGCGTGGAATATTTAATAAATATTAGAATAATGATTAGTGAAATGTTATAACCAAATACAAATTAAATGAACAGCAAAAATTGGTGCTATTAATTTTCTTATCACTCTTTTATTTGTTCATCCCTTACCAAAATAAAAAGGTTTGATATAAATTGTACTAACAAATTTTTAAATACGTTCAATAAAGTTGAGCAAAAGTCTGAGTACAAAAGGAAGCAATTTCCGAGCATAGACTTCTCTCTTGGAAAACGGGTGCTTTGTAATGCATACAATTGAGTTTACCGTCTAATCAAATCAGAATACTCTATTTCTATAAATAAGAACCAAATATTGTTTGTGTGTGACGGAGACAGCCTGATAAATCAATGCATAGCAGACAATGCATTTATTGTATGGCGTCTTTCGATCGCTTTGATTATGATATGCAATCTATATTCTCGAAACTAGGCTCGATTGCACACACGAACCGACCAGTTAATACAGACGACGTTGTCCAATATCGTCTGTCTTATGTGTTGCCGTTGCCTAGGCTGCAATCGAACTTGTTTGACGCTCACCCGCTCTTTCTTTCTGCTAAGAACATTCTAGCAAAGGTTATATTCAATTTTATTACAATTATTTATGTATTTCAATTATTTATTTAGATAAAAAGAAATACAGAAAGTACAAATAGATTAAATTAAATTAAAGACGATATGTAATATTCAATTGTGTTATTATTATTTTATTTTAAGCATTTATTTGTTTATTATTATGCAAATTAATTTATTTGTTTTAAAAATAAATAACAAGAGTATAAAATAAATTAAAAAATTCAAAAGAAAAATAATATTCAACTAAAATAAAAATAAAAAAATAAATACTTATAAGATTTCTGAATACAATACAATTTAAATATTGTATTGTCTGCTTAGTGATATTATTCAGCAGCGATCGAACTTCGTTGCAAAATGTGTGATTCGTCATTTATTTATTTACATGTAATGTAAATGTAATTTAATTAAAAATAAAATGAATTATTAAATGAAAATTAAATAAATAAGACATATTTATAAGTAGTAAGGAATATTTAATGCGAATATAAAATATATTTTTATACTATTATACCAAAAAGGTATAATAGTATATTGGTTTTGTGCAATGTCCGTCCGTCTGTCCGTTCGTCCGTCTGTCCGTCCGTCCGTCCGTCTGTCCGTCTGTATGAACGCGCGTTTCTCCGACACCCTTAGAGATAGAGACTTGAAACTTTGAACGTATACTGGAAAGTACCCTCAAAAGTTAGTGTCTTGGGTTTGGTCCTACGTCCACTAGGGAGCTAGAAAACCGCGAAAATCGATTTTAGCAAATCGATAAATCCACATATCTCTTACAATTTAATGGATACAGTCACCAATTTTGGTTTTTGGGTTGTTGGCGAGGTCCTTGAAAGATCGGCATGTGCCACGCCCACCTCTGACGCCCCCATCACCCCCGCCCCTAAAATTTTCAAATGGCTATATCTTCCGCAGTTTTTGAGTAGGGAACGTCAAATTTGGTATGTATATTACTGGTAGTCGCCTTTAAGAACCGAACATTTTTGGTGCCACGCCCACACCTGCGCCTATAATCGACAATTCCGATGGTAAATCGATAACTCCGTATATCTCCGAAAATTTGAAAGATAGAGTAACCAAACTTGGAAGGTAATTTACTGGTAACCTCCTCCAAGGATTGTCTTATCAATTTTTGAACCACGCCCACTCCCGCCCACAAAAAACGATAATACCTGTATCTCCCGTAATTTTAGAGCTACAGTTACCAAACTTAGAGAGTATATTATTAAGATCGAACTCCAAAATTTGTTGGCCACGCCCACTCCCGCCCCCAAAACCGATAAACGCCCATATCCCTCGCAATTCAAGTTCGTTAGTTACCAAACTGGGTAGGAAGATTATTAGAAAACTTCTCTATAATTTTTTTGGACAACGCCTACTCCCGCCCCTTAAGTCTCGAAAAGCCCATATCTCCGGAATTTAAGAGTGAAAGTAGCTTATACCATTTTTTGTGTCTGGTCTCCCCGTGTTATTCTGCTCACCGTCTTTAAAAGCCACGTTACTTATATGCAAATCATATACATATTTATTAGTAGAGAATTAACAGAATGTGTTCCCATTCAAAAAGACAATCTTGGACAGTATTTCTTAATTGTACACAAATTAAGTTATAATAGTATTTCGTTGTCGGTTACGTCCGACTGCAACGTTCTATCTTGTTTTTACTGACGTCGTGTTTCCTTCTTTCAGGCGCAGTTCGAAAGCATGACCGATATCAAGACGAACCTACAACACCAGCAACAGCAGCAAGAACAGCAGCAACAACAGCAGCAACAACAACAACAACTGCAAACTGTACAACGAATGCATCAAGAGAGCTGTTTACAGGAGCTGCACCAGCAGCTGACTGCACAATTTAACAGCAGTCAGCGCTATGCAACGCAACATCATCTACAACAACAGCAGCATGTCCAACAACCACATCATCCACAACAGCATCCACATACGCTGGCTGGTTTGCCCAGCAATTTGGTACCGTTCTTACCATTCCTGCGTCCGCCTTTGCCGCCAGCGCATCACATTTTGGGCAGCGGCAGCCAATCGCATTATGGCCACGGCCACACCCATGGGCACGCCCACAAGTTGGCGCAGCAGCTGCAACCGATGTGGCCAACAACGGCATATATACAAGCAGCACTTGCCGCAGCTGCGGTGGCAGCCACAAATAATAATAACAATAGCAGTATAAATAACAATAATAACAATATCATAAATAATAACAACAATAATAATAGCATTAATAATAACAATAATAATAATAATAATAATAATACTGAGAATAATAATATTAATATTAATTACGGCACAAAATTTGGCGACGATGTGGTGCCATCTGGCGGCGCTAACTGTTCCCCCTCGAATTCACCACACACGCACACACACACATACAGCCACAATACGCCGCCCGATTCACCACAGCCGAGTCAGCGCTCTTCGCCAAGCGCACTCAAATCTAGCGAAGACACAAACCCAACGCGGAATCAGAGTCGCTGCCAGAGTCGCAATCGAAATCGCAGCCGAAGTCGCAGCAACAGCATCGATGAAATGGTTTTCGATGCACCGTTGAATCTTTCTAAACCACGCGCTTCGCCTGATTCATCGCCCAGGGATCAGAGGGGAGAGCAATTGACTCCCCTGGCGCCAGGTTCACCTCTGAATTGGAATCAGCAAATCGCTGGCAATGCTAACGCCAATGCTAACGTATCTGCCCCTGCTCCACCCCCGCCTCCACCTGCTGTTGTCATCGCCGGCAGCATTCAGCATCAACATCAACATCATCATCAACATCAGCATCAACATCAGCATCAGCATCAGCATCAGCATCAAGCGTCGCCCCTGTTTGCAGATGTGGAAGCGACTTATTTGCAGTCGAGGGTAAGCTAAAGCTTCGCATATTAATATAATAAATAATAAATTAACTAATGAGGTGTCTGATATGCGTTTTTCAGCGTTAACGTGTGAGTGGCAAAATGGGCTTTAGAGTTAAATATTAAAAGCTAATTGGCTTACATAATATGATACCTATGGTATATTAGTAAAATGGTTTTCTATAATGTCCGTAATGCGGTCTACCCCTCTGTCCGTCTGGATGAACACAACATTTTTTGACACCCTAAGAGATAGAGACTTGAAACTTGAAACATATACTTGAAAATGATCTTAATAAATAAAGTTTTAAGATTGGAATCCTAAGTGCACTAGGTAGCGGGATTCGATGCAAAGACTCAACGCTTACGACTATCAAGCCTGTTGTTAGGCACTTTGAATTTAATTTTATTATTTATTTTTATAAATAATAAGAGCAACTTCAGCTCACTCAAATATTAATAATAATGACTAATATTGGATACAAATTTAAAGATATATTTATATACAGTGGCATGCAGTCGAACCGCCCAGTATCTAGCAACAAATTTAAAGTGCTATAAAGTTTAAACAAGGAAACAAATTCAAAATGTTTAAATGCCAATTAGTTTAATGTTATATCACATTTGAAAAATAAACTTTAAAGTATTAATTAATTAATTAAAATTAGTCAAAATCTGAAAACATAACCAAAATTCATGTCACAAACATTTGGCCCAGTCTTAAAAAAAGTTAAATATTTGGCGTATAAAAGCTTAAATAAGGATATTAATACTTAGTATGATATCCTTTAGCCTTAACAACTTCGCTTAACTTATTTTTCATGGAAGATACCAGCCTCTGGGTAGTTTCTTGACTGATCCTGCTCCACTCCTCCTGGAGAGCATTTTGGGGATCCTGTTTGCAGGATATGTTGTGTTCCCGGATGTTATTTTCCAGCAGAGCCCACAAATTTTCAATAACATTTAAATCTGGAGACTGGGCCGCTGGAATCATCACGTGGGGGCAGTTCAATCTAAGCCAGGACTGTACTATTCCGGCCTTATGCTTGGGGTCGTTATCCTGGTAGAACCGGAAAGTACGTGGGATTCCCGGTTTCTCGGCACTTTGGAGAAAATTTTCTTTTAGCATATTGAAGTACACATTCCTGTCCATTGTTGTTCCAAAAATCACAAAATTTCCGCCACCGGCTGCCGAGATACAGGCCCAAACCATGACACTTCCTCCGCCATGCTTGACTATTGCCTTTTTATGTTTGGGATTCAGCTCAGTATTAGAGTGTCGCCACACATAATTCCGTCCTTCCGGCAAAAAATGTTGAATTTGTACTCATATTCAAATAGGACTGTGTTCCAGAACGTCAAATCCTTGCCCAAGTGGATTTGGACGAACCTAATCCTAGAGCCTCTAGTTTTTCCGCTTGTAAATTACATTTTCCGTTGTACTCGGGCCTTAAAGTCATGGTTGCGCAGAACTTGGAGCACAGTTCCCATATTGAACTTTTTCCTTTTTCATCCTGCACCTATTGAGTCAGTTTTTGAGCCGATAGCTTAAGATTTCCCCGAGAAATCTTGATGATCCTCGGCTCGTCCAGCTCGGTGAAAATCGTGTTTGGTGCAATTCCGCCCTTGTCTTCTGTCCGATTTTCGTCGACGAAACTCCAAATGATGCAGAATACTGTTGAGGGGTTTAGATTGACCATTTTGGCTATTTGGCGATATGAATATCCGATTTTTAAGTGTTCCAGGATGAGTTTCCTTTGCTCAATGGTAGTCCGTTTGCCCATTGTCCTTGTAGGCTTGTTCCACTCGAGATGCAGAATATAACTAAACTGACTATGAAGGATTGGTCTATTTATACCGAAAAAAATCAACTTTAGGTCAAAAAATCCGGGTTTTATGGCACCCAGGTGTCCATAAAGTACCTGGGCAGAAAGTTTGTGACCTATAATTTAGGTACTTTTTTACATAACCCGACCTAGTGGATGGGGAAATCCCAATTTTTTAGGGTCATATATTAATTGTTGTGGTTAATATATGTACCTGCCATGGGTCTTTGGAATTTTTGAAAAATATTACATAATTACTTTATGGCAGGCAATTAAAATTGGTGCTAGGCACTGGGCAGAATCCTATGTGAGCCACTGTATATAATTTTTTTTTTTTTAAGGATAATATTTAGATTTGAATATTATGTTTCTATTATCTTCTTTTATATTATCTTATGTGTGGTAAAGCTATCGTAGCATGCAGAAATTGGGCAGGTAGCTGACAGACTCGTTTGAACAAAATGAAGACAACCGCAGCGATTCCAAAGAGTAGTAATCCGGTCGTCATGTTGATGCCGTAGTGAGCTACGTTATGCAGGTCCAGGTCGGCAGGGAAGCCTAAGATGTGAGTTTGTCGTGGAATATCAGGTATATTAAAGGATTTCAGTTCGCTTCTACCTTAATATGATTAACCGCAGGCAATTGGATTGATAAGTTGACTTGAGGTACCCAAAACTTTACCTCAGTTGTCTCGTCATCATATGCCCACAGATTGGCTTCCTCGGAGTGTAAGTAGCATTCAGGGTCAAGCTGAAGAATACCTTGTCCCTAAATTTTATAGTGTTTAGATTGCTCTTGCAAAAAACATCTGCAGCAATTTCCGACGGTATTGAATAGAGCCATGAGCTTGACTTGATGAGTTGAGCCCAGAAGTTTTGCGGTTGCCTGATGTCGATAAAACATGTTGTTGGTAATGTTGCCTTTTCAAGTAGCAAGAATACCTCACTGCTGGTTGAGGCTCTAACGTTGTATAGCGGATGGTGTTGCGGGCAGAGAATTACGTTTTCCATCTTGTTGCACTGATCCTATTTTTCGTCAGTTATTCCGTAGTATACTGTGCGTTCGTCGTCCATTAGAATATGCTTACATTCCGACTTAATGCTCACAAAACGATTGGTGTGCATTATCGGAAGTGGGTAGATTTTATAAGCTCTTTGTTTTTTGTTATTTATCAATGGAATTTTGATATTAAACAAAATTGCGGAGCTCATTGTTCGAGACATTATTGTCGCAATTTTCTGAATTTCAATTGGGTCCATGCTTGGTAGTTGGACTCCTTCCGGCATATATAGAGCAATTTGCTGAATCTTCTGCTGGAACTCGGCGATCGGCATCGGAGTTTCCAAAAAATTACCGTTCGTGTTTAAGATAACGGAGATGATATCATGCTGAAGATGCTCAAAGGCGTCCATCGCCATGGATAGTGCTTCGATGGCGGCGAGAAACCCATCAAAACTTATTTGTTTGTCTAAACTATCAGCCATTGTTTGGTTGATGGTTTGAAAATTCTTCCAGATGACGTCATTCTGCTTTTTCATCATGTTGGCTGTGGCATCTTAGATTGAAGATTGATTTCGTACCAGATCGAGTAAATAATCTTCGTTGCTCCTGCTTTGCTTAACCTTTCTTAGTAGGCTATCGGCTTGTTCTTCGTCCATTAACCCAAATACTGAATTATACACACTACCCATAAAGGCCAATGGAGCTCTTGGCTTGCGTAGTTTCTTTCTTATCTGGTTTTGGAAGCCCAATAGTCATCCAGATCCACGTGAACAATTATATTAAATGCTGATCTCGTCAGTCCTACAATGCCTTCGTTTTCGAAGAATATTCCTGCGTTATTGTTGATATGCTCTACTTTTTGAGACATTACATTATTAACAAGTAAGAACGCCGTAGTCGAGTGAGCTCGACTACCATATACCCTGAACCAAGCTTTAAATGCATTATAGGTTTATCGTTTTTGGGGGCCGGAGTGGGCGTGGCCCGATCTTAGTAATATACCTTCTAAGTTTGGTAACTGTAGCTCCCAAATTGCGGCAGAAACAGGCATTTATCGTTTTTTGTGGGCGGGAGTGGGCGTGGTCCAAATTTTTTTTTCCACATTTATGAAGGTTGTTACTAGCAATATACCTTTAAAATTTGCTGACTTAAGTTTTCAAATTGCGTGAAATATATGGGGTTATCGATTTACACCAACAGGTGTATCGGTTTAGATAGGTGGAGTGGGCGTGGCCATCCAATTTTTTTTATCGATCTTTGGAGGAGTTACCAGTAACATACCTGCGACTCTAGCTTGCAAATTACGGCAGATATGCGCATTTTAAATTTCTAGAGACGAAGTTCCTGGGGGCGGCGGATGTGGTCGTGATCCAAAAATTGGTATGCCAATCTTTGGAGGAGGTTACCAGCAAATTACCTTCCAAGTTTGGTTACTCTATCTTTCGTTCGGAGATATACGGAGTTATCGATTTACAATCGGAATTGTCGATTATAGGCGCAGGGGTGGGCGTGGCACCACAAATTTGTTATCGGTTCTTAAAGGCGACTACCAGTAATATACCTACCAAATTTGACGTTCCCTACTCAAAAACTGCCGAAGATATAGCCATTTGAAAATTTTAGGGGCGGGGGTGATGGGGGCGTCGTTGGTGGGCGTGGCATATGCCGATCTTTCAAGGACCTCGCCAACAACCTACCAACCAAAATTGGTGACTGTATCCATTAAATTGTGAGAGATATGTGGAATTTACTGCTATCGGAAATCTAAATATATATCGATAATTCAGAAACTGAGGCAGTTATCGATAAAATAAAGCAAACTTGATCTGCGCCTGGTACACGAGAACTTATATTCTAAATTTGAAGTCGCTAGCTCTTATAGTCTCTGAGATCCACGCGTTCATACAGACAGACAGACGGACAGGGTTATATCGACTCGGCTATTGATCCTGATCAAGAATGTATATACTTTATGGGGTCGGAGATGCTTCCTTCTGCCTGTTACATACATTTGCACAAAACCATTATACTCTTTTTACCCATTTTTAATGGGTTCAGGGTATAAAAATACTTAGATAAGTTAACTTATATATGAACATATTTTTGTTCTTAACATTTTTTCTTGTTTGTATTATATATGTATGTATTGTAGTGCTTTTGTGTAGTACTGCGTATACATTTTTCATTTTTATTTTGAACTTGCGCTGCATTGGCGCAAACACTATTTGTTAGTTGAATTTCCTCCTCGATGGGAAAAGGACAAACATTGTGTGTCGATCTTAGCGACACTCCATTGCTGCAAAGCCCATCTTTTCCTATAATAGGCTTTGTCACCCTGCCCCTTTTTCACGTGGCTTGGGCAAGATTTTCTTCTTTTATTAATACCAGGCTTTAGGTTTTCTTTTATATTAACATTTCCAAAATTCCTCACTATTGGACTATACCGCTTTCTAATGATCACGCAGTCCCTTGTAAGATCTATTATTTTTCGAATCAAAAAGCGTCGTCCAAGCTTCTCCGAGTAGAAAATGTGCTGGAGTAAGTACTTGAAACTCGTTCGGATTTTCGGACAATGGAGTTAATGGTCTTGAGTTTAAAATTGCTTCTATTTGTGTCATCAGTGTAGCTAATTCTTCATAAGTCATTATTCCTTCCGTTACTCTATCAAAATGCTTTTTCACCGATTTGACGCAGGCTTCCCAAAGAACTCCAATGTGAGGTGCCCTTGCAGGAATATTTACCCACTCAATCTGCTGTTCTGCACAGAATTCATTAATTTTCGCTTGGTATTCTTTCGTTTGGAATAGTTCATAAACTTCCTTTAAGGCATTGGCTGCGCCAATGAAATTTGTGCCATAATGAAGCGTTTTAATGCCCGTATAAATGCAGCCGACGTCATATCGGATACCACCTCTAAGTGAGCTGCCTTCGTAGCAAAGCAAACGAATACGCAAACATATGATTTGTCTATTCTCTTGCCCCTAATCTTAGGGTGGATCATTATAGGCCCCAAGAAATCTACATCTATGTTCAAGAAAGGTCTAGTACGTATAACCCGATCTTTTGGTAAATTTACCATTAGTTGATGAATCGGTCTGGGTCGTGCCCTAAAGCATCTGTAACACTGTTTTACTACCTGAGACGTTAATTGTTTCCCTCTTACTGGCCAAAATTGTTGTCGCGTTATAGCTAACAATCCTTGAGGGCCTACGTGCAAATGTTTTTTGTGCAGGTACTCCGTTAAAAGATTTACCCATTTAACTGCATATGAAAAGTGATTTTATAGTCGATTTTCCTGGCAAGTCTATTCCCTTTTTTAGGAATTTATATTCGTCACTAAAATTACCTTTTTGGATAATGCTCACAATGAGTTGCAGAGCGCTTTTTCTATTTTCAATAATATTTTTATTGTATTCTTTTCTTCACTTGGCAATGAAAAGAAGAACATTAGCTATTACATTCTGCAAAAATTTAAAATTGTTTTTTTGTATTAATGTTTCTTAACATTGACTCGCTTTTAACTATTAATAACTGCACACTATTTTTTACCTCTGGGATCTCGTCTACTTGAATTTCTTGATCAGTAGGCGTATAGGTAACATTTTTCAAAAATGTAGGTCCTTCAAAAAACATATTATTTCCTACTAGATCTTCATGATATACTCCTCTAGATATTATGTCTGCAGGATTTTCGTTTGACTCTACGTACTTCCAATTTAACGCATTTGGGTTAATTTGAATCGCATTAACTCTGTGCGAATCTAAGGTTTTGAGGGTTTAAGCCAACAAAGTACAATTTTAGAATCCGAATGTAAATAAATTTCATCAATTTTAGTCTTCATACTATCTATAACTTTGTGTGTTAATTCATCCAGTAATATTGCGGCGCATAGTTCTAATCTTAGGAGAGATACAATTTTTGTGAAAGCTACTCTTGATTTTGATGCTGCAATATTTATGAAGATTTCTCCATTAATGCTAATGGTCTTAATGTAAACCACTGCCCCATAAGCTTTAATCGATGCATCACTGAACGCATGGAGCTCTATTTTGCTTGCATCATTGCCTATCAACCTTCTTGGTATCTTAATTTTGTTTAGTAGTGGTAATTCATGTTTTATTCTATTCCATTTTTGTACCAAAGCTCCAACTACTTCCTCATTCCAATCAATTTTTGATTTCCAAAGTTCCTGCATAATTACTTTTGTAGTGACTGTTACTGGTTCGACCAGACCTAAAGCTTCGAATAGCTTGGATATGTCTGATAAAATATTTTTTATTTTGTAGCACTATGTTTGCATTCCCAATTACATTTAATTGAAAATTTCTGGCACCCAGGATACCCCTAATGCTTTAATTGTGTCTGCTTGATTTCTTTCAAATTCTAAGCACATGTCTCTATCGGCTTCGGGAATAGATTTGAGGATTTGTGAAGCATTTGAACACCATTTTCTTAAATTAAACCCTCGTTCTTTTAAGGCTTTGGATAGGTGGAGAGTTTTAAATCGAGTCTGCGCCTGTCATCAGATCATCCATATAGAAGTCATTTTTTATTACTTCTGCTACTGTTGGCCATTTTTCTTTTATTTCTTCAGCTGCGACTTGAAGGCACTTAACTGCTAAATATGGAGCAGGAGCAGTGCCGTATGTCACTGTCTTAAGTGCATAAGTTTTTAACTCCCCCTGAGGATCCAATCGCCATAAAATCAATTGATAATTTTGATGCTCTTTATTTGCCCAAATTTGCCTGTACATCTTTTCAATATCCGCTGAAATGGCATATCTATGCTTTCGGAATCTAAGTAGAATATTGAAAAGATCCTCTTGTAACCTTGGCCCAGGACTTCTTGAGCTTTGTTTTTAATTAGACGGACTTCGGATAAGGGCTCATTACCTGTTCTAAATCTATTTAAAACCCCTTCATACCCGCTTAATATAAAGCGAAATTTTCGGCTAGCCGAAAGTCCTATTTTCCCATTGCTACTTTCTGTTTTGCTATGGGAGTGGTCTGGCACTGGAGGTGCTATCCTTTTGATAGCCCCCTGAGGATTATTTCCTGCATCTATAAGGCTAAGCAGTGTGACGGTTTTCTTAACCTTATCTCCGTATTGAGTTTTAAAATACGAGCTATTTTCCATGCTAAGTAAATGAGCTTTCAATATTTTTTCATTGTCTTCAAATACCTCAGCGATGTCTTCAGCTGTCTTCCTCCATTCCAGAATGTCCTCGTGACTGGTCGTTGATGCCTTTGCCGTCTGATTTTTATAAAGATTTACCAGGGATTCTCCCTAAAGCTCCTGTGATTTTACCAGCTCCTGTGCCATGATATAATTAATATTTTTTTGTTTATTACACAATTTTTATTATTATCACTTCGCGAACTGTACTTTTATTTATTAATTAACAATTTTTTGTTATATTTATTAATTAATCTAGGGGTCATCAATATTTAATTCGGTGATAGCTAAATATATATAAATGGCAAGCGGTGTATCCCAAGAGCAAAATTATAACACACGACGACGTTGTTAAAGGTTCGAAAATAGACTGCTGCCGAATTGCTTCGGCAGGTTTGTTGAAAACTTCTAAATTATCTTACAGCTAGGTACAATTATTCTTATCCTACTTAGGAAATTATCTAGTTACATATTTACTGCTGCAAGTGCGTCTAGACTCATTATCCTATCGGTTCGGACGGTTTTATTACGGTCACTATGGGTGCCGAGTACGTGTCTTTTCACGTCTTTTCATATCTTCGCGATAAGAATCCTCCTTAGTTATCTTAACATTGTAAGATTGAACAACTAATGTCGAATATTAAATATAATTTTAAATCATAATATGTTCCTCTAATTGCAGAGCCGTTTGTGGAATCCGACCAGCTGCAACAGCGCACCTGGCAGCGTTGCCAGTGTTGCCACCGACACCACTGCCACACTCTCTGCTCGAGGGGGAGGGACAGGTGTGGGAGTTGTGGGGGGTGTCAGTGTTGCTCGCGCCGGACGCACGAGTCGCGATTCGATAAATAGTTGTGGCAACAGCTCTGAGAGATCCGCGGTGCTCGATGCCGACAGTTGCCATGTGCACAATCAGTTGAGTTGTACCCTGCCCTCTGGCTCCGCCCAGCCTCAACGGCACAGTCACGGTCACGGTCACAGTCATAGTCACGTTCACAGCAAGCCCCACATCAAGCGACCGATGAACGCTTTTATGGTATGGGCCAAGGACGAAAGGAGAAAGATATTGAAGGCATGCCCCGATATGCACAACTCGAATATATCGAAGATATTGGGTGCACGCTGGAAAGCGATGTCCAACGCCGATAAGCAGCCCTATTACGAGGAACAATCGCGTCTATCGAAACTGCACATGGAACAGCATCCCGACTATCGATATCGACCACGCCCCAAACGCACCTGCATCGTTGATGGCAAAAAGATGCGCATTTCCGAATATAAAGTTTTAATGCGAAATCGTCGTGCGGAAATGCGACAACTCTGGTGTCGAGGAGGGGGTGGAGGGGGGGCCTCAACGGGCCCAACACCCGCCGAATGCTCAACCGATCCTGGACAGGTGGCTGCCGTTGCCGCCGCTGCCGCAGCTGCCTATCATCTCCAGGAGCTCAGCCAGGCTCAAGCGGCCGGGGCGGGGGTGGATTGTGAGTCACCTCCGCCGCCATCTTTAATTGTTAATGGTCCCGGCGGGGGCAGTGGCGGCTACTATTATCCGCCGGAGAGTCTGTCGCCGTCGGGCTTCTCCGAGGAGGACATGGAAATGGCAGCTTTGAGGGATGTTGACGATTAAAGCTGTTCCCAGTTCCTTTAGCAAAGGAAGCTAGGGAAGGAAGTGCAACTTTGGGATTTAATGCAGGGTGTCAACAGGCAACCCTACCGTACCCATAAATCGCGTAAATTGGCGCCCTTAATTTCCCCTTCCATTGTAATCTGATTATAGCCATTTCGGTAACAGTTTTAATTCAGAATTTGAAGCGGTTAGGCTGTGGTACCTCAGTTTACAGTTTCGATTTTATTCAATATTAATTTCCGTTATGTTTTAATAAAAAAGTAACAGTTAAAAGTTTAATATTAAAAGTTCCGTTATCGGTTCTCAATTCGATAAAGCGAAAAGTTGCCGTTCAAGTTGAACTTAAAGTTAAAGTTATGGAAACGGTTTTATTTAGTTCGTTTAGTATCAGACTAATAAAAACCTTTTCTCTAACTGCTTATTTAAAAAGACAAAAGAATCGCATTTTCTGTATCAGTTTCCAATTCGATTTCCGTTTCCGGTTATAGGAGCGTTATAGTTATGGAAAGGGTTTTAGTTGGTTCATTTAATAGCAGTCTAATAATTATAATTAGTTCATTTGGGACCATAATAATACCCGTTGTTGTAGCTGGTTTCCGGTTCCGGTACCGGTTCTCAATTTCAAGCTGTAAAATAGCCGTTCCCATTTTAGTTTCGGTTTTTTTCGTTATTCTTCTCCGTTATACGAATGTTGTAGTTATAGAAGCGGTTATTATTAGTGTAATTTATATATTGTAATTATATAATTGGTTCTTCAAAAAAATTAATGAAATTCCAATATCGGTTCTTAATCCAATTTAATTAATTTCTAAGCTCTATAAAGGTTGCGTTATCGCTTACGGTTTCAGGGTTGACACCCCTATTTAAATACAACTAAAAAAGAAAGAAAGAGCAAATTGTGCCGAAATTTCAACAAACCAGAAATTTCAATTAAGAGGCTCCCTCAAAAGTTGCTAGGAAAAAAGGTAAAGATAATAAACAAATTAAGCTAAAAAGAGAAGCAGGCAAAGAAGAAAATAAAAAACAAAGAAAGAAAATAAAGAAAGAAAGAAAGCAAGAAAGCTTGACCCTCTGAAGCCCATGGATTTATGGATTTTCAATATTTCGATAGTTCGATTTTTGTGAATAAACAAGAGATAAACATTAAGATAAGCATAGTAAATAGAAATATAAAGTAGGCTAAAAACTCTGTGTGCATAGTTCATAAGTTTCAGTTCAAGTGCCATTATACAAACACCCAAACACACTGACACAAACACACACTCACACACACACACTCACACAATATATACTCGATAAATATAGATATAGATATCTAGATACATATTTAATTTGATAGAGTGTTTCGTAGTCGTCGAGAATTAATCGCTGCAATTTTTGTGCCATTCACGCACCAATGCCATATAGCAAAATATTCATTTAAATCGTAGTTAGCTAGTAACTTGGATTATATATATATATATATATATATATATATATATATAAATAATCATATATATCTATATATAGATTTATAGCTATAGTAGTCCGTCTCCGTAAACGTACATATTTATATTCTTATATAAATGTGTGAGCGCAATTCGATAAGGATAAAAATAGCATATCGATTATATTAATTTAAAGATAAATACTTATGCAAAAATATCGATGATATATATATTATATAAAATATATATATATAAATATATATATATATATATATTTATTCACATACAAAATGTGCTTACCCAAAATAAATACATAAATCAAATAAGTCGATAAATAAATCGGTACGTTGTCTCGCTCACACTTTAAAGAAGGGTTTGAAGAGAGAGCTATAAGAGGGAGAAGACAGCAGTACTTAAACTCAGCAGTACAAAAATCACATTTTGTCCTTGTTCACGCAACAAAACTGGACACTTAACAGTTGAGTAGCCTTCAAGTGCCAGCTGCGTTCGCTTTGAGTTGGAGACGAGCTTTCACCGTTGAGTGAACGGATCGTTCGAACAATGATTGAGCTGTCTTCCAGGGCCAGCTCAACATGTTGTTTGCTGTATGATAAGCTCAAATAAGTTGCGCGTTGCGAGCTGCTTGCTTTCAAACGGCATTTTACTGGAGAGCTTCAGCTTGAGGGCACCATCTAGCTGCGGCTGTTGTTCATCATACTCAAGCGATCGCTTTAAGTTCGAGGTAGCTCAGGTAGCTTTCAACTGCGTCGACTCATGCAAGTTTAGCTGCTGCGACTGTTGTTCGATCTAACTGCATACATATGTAAATTTTTATAATTATAGGTTAACATCACATTTCATGTGTGTATGTATGTGAGACACTGTAGCTGTATTGTTTACAAATTGCATAGAAATTGTACTTTTGACTTTGATTTAATTACAAAAACAAGAACAAAATTCAAAGAAAATATAAATAAAATAATTGTGCTAATAAATATACATATTAAATATTGCATGTAAATAAATAAATACATACGTGTGCGTAAATGTGTGTGTGCTATATTCATTATTCACTAAAATTTATACTACTTCAATGACTAAGCATAAATAGAAAAAGTATAGAAAAAAATACGAAATCAGGTTGTGATTAATTAATTGATTCTTTTGGCGCCCCTTATCGGACAATTTAAACGAACAGCGCAGTGTCACACAAACAAACACGCAGACACCCGCTCACACCTGTTTGATGCAGCTGATACTTGTTTGATGGAGTTTGTATGAACTAGTTCAGTTGGAGAGGCTCCAAGTGCCAATTTGTACACTTCAAAAAATATATAATATTAAAATACATACATCTAATAATACAATCAACTCTACAAATTTTCGGTGTATTGCAGTTTCTCAATTTCCAATTTCCTATTTTTAATTTAAAAAGGTATGTGTATAGTGTGTCTGTAAAATCTGGCAAAGACATTCATCGTTTTAGAATTGTTTAATTAAATAATTATTGGTTATAAGCAACGATTAGACAAGAAATAAAGCAAATAAACAAAAAAAAACACAAATATTTATATACGTATACAATTTAATGTGCATAGAATTAGAGTTCCACATAAAGTGCAATAAATTTTTAAAAATCTGTAATGTAAATATGCGTAACTATTTATTTGAATGTAAGTTTTTTGCACATTTCTAAACTTTTAGCTATGATATTTAATGGAGATTTTTTTCCGTTTAAAATAATTGAATTTCTACCCACCTGCGCTAACAGAAGCTGTTTACTACATCAGCATTACAAACATACAGTACACATACAATCAGACAAATGTGTTACAAGAAGCTGATTGCTACAGCAGACGAGCACGCGTGGCTACGCTGTAGCGACCGCTAGATGGCGCCTGTCTTACACGCCTTAACGCCGAAGCCTAAGATTTCAATGCAGAGCTTTCATTCTCCACTTTTCGGGAATAGACTCCAAAACAAACTCGACCTACACAACACTACATAAAGACCAGATATGAGGACCAGATGAAAAAGTGGGCACCTCAGGTGTTTATGGCCACGAATTACAATAATTTAAATTCAAATATTTAAATAATAAATAATAAGTTATGAGATGAAATAATGCACAAATGAATATAACGTAACATTTAAATAATTCCTTGAAGGAAATGTTTTGACAATTCGCGGTTAAATTAATTTAAGTTCAATTAAATTTGAATGCTAATCGAACTATGTGATTCGGCTGATGACTTCAATTGGGGAGTGCGCGCAATGACGGCTCCAAAATGTTCTGTGCTGGTTGCATGGGCACTTCCAAAAAATCGCTGGTGGATTCACGCGCCGTTGCAACAAAAAAAAACTGTTTGCATCCAATTGAATTAGCCACCGTAGTTGTGTTGATTGAAGGCAAAATTCGAAGCAGATTACAACAAATTTTTGGGGCGTGACCTTCTGATGGCCACTTGAACACATAATACAAAATGAGCACAAAACTATGCCCTGTGGCATATGTTCGCTTGTGCTGCATTCTGCATGTTAATTGTAATTTTTTGGTGCAGAAATGCAATAATTTCCCAACGAAATATACCCAAATGCAGCAGATTTCGCTGCAAAGCTTTTCATTTTTATTAAAACGAAAACCAGCGCATGAAGTCGAGGGCCACATCTGTCACTTCATTTAGGATTGGCTGTTATTGACGGCCAAGGATATAAATGAGGAATCTTCTCATTACCTGTATTCAACCACGCCCACCCGACCGCAAAATCTCGGAAAGTTCATATCTTCCGTAATTTAATAGCTACAGCTACCAAACTTGAAAGGTATATCACTAAGAGCGAACTCCAAAAATTTGTTGTGCCACGCCCACTCCCGCCCCCAAAACCGATAAATGGCCATATCTCCCGCAATTTAATAGCTACAGTTACCCAACTTGGAAGTCAGATTATTAGGAACATTCTCCTTAATTTTTTTTTAACCACGCCCTCTTCCGCCCCCAAAATCTCGAAAATTTCATATCTTCCGTAATTTAAGAGCTACAGCCAAACTTCGAAGAAGGGTTACTATCTTATATCTAGCTCAATCTGAAAGGTAAACTTGCAGTAATTCTTGGCTGCACGCAAATTATGGTATCAAAGTATTTCGATGTCGGTTGCGTGCGACTGACACGTTCTACCTTGTTATACCCTTAACCCATTAAAAATGGGTAAAAAGGGTATAATGGTTTTGTGGAAATGTATGTAACAGGCAGAAGGAAGTATCTCCGACCCTATAAAGTATATAAATTCTTGATCAGGATCAGTCGATATAGCACTGTTCGTCCGTCTGTATAAACACGCAGATCTCAGAGACTATAAGAGCTAGAGACTTCAAATTTGGAATATAAGTTCTCGTGTACCAGGCGCATATCAAGTTTGCATTATTTTAAGGTTAACTGCCTCAGCTTCTGAATTATCGACACATTTCGATTTCCGATAGCAATAAATTCAACATTTCCATTCCACATTCCATTTAGGAGGCAATTTATAAATAATATGCTTATACATATAATTTATACATAATATGCTTATACATATTATTGATCAATTGCCGAAATTTCATTAAGATCGGACAAGAAACACCAAAGTTATAGTCGAAAATATATATTGATATTGATCTTCTTGCTGTCAGCAGCCGCAAGCATTTTCTGTATGCATAAATAGGCGAGCGCATGTGTGAGAAAGAGGTGGCATGATAACCGTCGCTAGCGTCAATATATTTGTGTGTACTCTGCAGAGCCCCGATAAGTACATAAGTTTCGTGTACGTATGTATGTCTGTATGTATGTATAGCTTGTGAGTAAACATATTCTCTAAAAGAAATGCACTTGCACAACTGAACATTTGAGTGCAAATCATTTTAAAGGGAAATTTGTCAATAAAACAAGAATATATTTAACAACTGGGTTAAGGGTATATCGTAGTCGAGCCAACTCGACTACAGCATCTTACTTGTTTCTTTTTGCTGCTATAAACAAAAATTATTGGTGATCAATTGAAAATTGAAATAAATTATCACCCTTGTGCTCCACAGCAAGAAGACCAGCAAACAGCAGTCCCATCAGTTCAGAAGCAAGAATGGCCCAAAAATACAATTTTATGCGCTCCAAGCAAGTGTTAATGCTATTTATATCTTAGAATCTAAATTATTAATTCAGGATATATCTCAAGTAAATAATCCTATTACAAATTCAAGAGGAGCAATTATTATTATTGTTGTTTAGTTTATGTTTTGTGGATTAACCTCTTGTTTTATTGTTGTTTATTGTAACGGCTCCTGTTTTTAAGGGAGTGGATTATACATGTGTGTTTATGTATGTGTGGGTGTGTGTAACGTTTCCAAATCTAATCATCGAAACTGGATGCAAGCAAGAAATTTGCAGCCAATTCCTCATCTTTTTCGCAGGCAAAATAAGCCTGAAGAACGAGCGCCTCTGGAAATCCAAGTGCCTTCAACTGTAAATAGATTTATAAATAAAACAAATAATTAGTTATCGATTGGTAAGTTATGTAGAACCATGACTTATTATATAGCAATATAGTAATTTAGATCTAAAAGGTACAACCAGTGATAGTTATCGGAACAGTTATCGAAAATAAAATGTAGTAAATTTAATACTTCTAAAGAGCGTAGACGCGTTTATATTAATGGCTGTTTTCAACAACCACAAATGAAATATAATATAAAATATGTTTAATTTAATAATACATTTATATAATTTAAATATATTAATAATAATATAAAAAAAATATATATTGCATTAATTAATTTTTTTTATTCGAACTGAAAACTGGACTAAATACTTATATAAATTAATTAAAACCAGATTTTAATAAAATTTCTATTACCCGCTCAATGGCGTCCTGATCCTGTGGTGTCAGCCGTATGGTTGCCAGTTGGCTCTCCTGCTGCAGACTCCGCTCCTGGCTCAAGCCACCAACATCCTCAGCAGCAACTGCTATTGGCAGAGTTTCGGCACCGGCTGCTGAACGTTGAACCTCAGCTGAGCTCTCAGTTTGCCTGCTTGGATTAGTTACTGTTGTTATTGTTGCTGCTGTTGTTGCTGCTGTGGTTGTTGTTGTGGACGAGGAAGATGAGGCAGTGCGCCCGCCCAGTCGTTGAGAGTTATCACCGCCCACTTCCCCCTCCAACGGCTGATTCAGCATATTAAGAAACGCATCCTGATTATCAGAAATCAACTGCAGCAAAGCCGGATTCGTTTGGCCAATCTACAAATGGCAATTGATTATTATATTTTTATAGAATATATACTATATATATATAGACATTTATAATTCGATATACCTGTTGCAGCACAGCGTGTAAGAGGTGCGGATTTTGGTAGATTAGCGAGCGCATCTGTAGGAATTGTGGCTGACTGCGCAAGAACTCAAAAGGGTCTGAAATAAAGATAATATAGATAATAATATAAAATGTATTAAATTTTAAATACAAATGTTAAAAAATATAAATATAATAAAATATAAATATATATATTTATATATAATAAAATATAATACAAATGCATACAATTAGAATATATAAATATACATACATTCCTATATGTAAATAAAATTAAATATATATGTATACTTCGGGTGCAACTAGCCAACAAGGACCATGGGCAAACGGACTACCATTGATCAACGGAAAATCATCCTGGAACACTTAAAAATCGGATATTCATATCGCCAAACAGCTAAAATGGTCTATCTAAACACCTCAACTGTATTTTACATCATTTGCAGTTTCGTCGACGAAAATTGAATGGAGGGAGAGGGGGGAATGGCACCAAACAAAATTTCAGCTAGGAGGGAGAGCCGAGGATCATCAAGAAAATAAGGGTAAATCTTAAGCTATCGGCTCAAAAACTGACTCATAGCTGCAGTATGAAATAGGGAAAAAGTTCAGTGTGGAAACTGTGCTCCAAGTTCTGCCCAACCATGACTTTAAGGCCCTAGTACCACGAAAAACGCAATTTATAAAAGCAAAAAATTGACGATCTAGGATGACGTTCGCCAAAATCCACTTGGGCAAGGATTTGAAGTTCTGGAACACAGTCATGTTTGAATATGAGTACAAATTCAGCATTTTTGACCCGGACGGACGGAATTGTGTGTGGCGACAGTCCAATACTGAACTGAATCCCAAACACTTAAAGGCAACAGTCAAGCACGGCGGAATAAGTGTTGTGGTATTATTGAAACAACAATGGACAAGTATGTGTACTTTGATATATTAAAGAAAAATTTACTTATTGAAAATTTACAAAGTGCCGAGAAGTTAGAATTCGACGATCCACCAGGACAAAGAACACAAGCATAAGTCCGGAATAGTCCCGGCCCAGTCTCCCGATTTAAATGTTCTTGAAAATTTGTGGGCTCTGCTGGAAAATAACATCCGTAATCACAACATAACCAGCAAACAAGATCTCAAAAATGCTCTGTTGGAGGAGTGGAGCAGGATCAGCCCAGAAACTACCCGGAAGCTGGTGTCTTCCATGAAAAATAGGTTAAGCGAAGTTGTTAAGGCTCAAAGATATCATACTAAGTATTAACATCCTTATTTAAGCTTTTATACGCCTAATATTTAACTTTTTTTAAGACGGCGAAATATGCTTTGACATGTATTTTGGATATGTTTTCAGTTTTTGACTAATTTTAATCAATTAATTAATATTTAAATAAAAAAAAAAGTTTATTTTTTAAATGTGATATAACATTAAACAAAATTGCATTTAAGCATTTTGAATTTGTTTCCTTGTTTAAACTTTAGTGCACTTTAAATTTTTTGCTAGACGCTGGGCGAAATAAGCTTTGTGTCACTTTACATTATTAAAGATATATATCTTAAATCGTATAAAGATATATATTTCTAATTTAAACTAAACTATTTTCAGTATTTTCACTTGACAAATAAATATATGGAATATTTACCCGCTGCTGAATCCGTTGGCAAATCGCTGGCCGATCCTCCCTCTCCTCCACCGCCGACCTGCTGCTGCAGGAGATTTCCTGCCCTTGAGACGTCCTCATCATCAGGGCCGGCATTGAATATGCTCTCCTCCTGGGGAATACCCGTGATAAGATATTCGACAGCCCGCTCGGGATTGTTGAAGCTGGCTGCCATGGCGCGTTCGACTTGGTCGCGGGCATAGCCCATTTCGATCATTGAGGCCACTGTGCGATTGTACTCTTCGCCCATCAGCAGATTCGATTCTGCTCGCGTCTGCAGCGACGCGTTCGCCAATTCCCCAACCAAATCAATGCTCGAATAATCCGAGACAGCGACGTCGACTTCAGCTGCACGTGCAGCTCCAGCACCAGCAGCAGTGCTCGCTGGTTCCACAATCGGTACATTTGTCGCTTTATTAGTCTTTGTTGATCCCTCTGCCTCCTCATTCGATTTTGACGTTGGCTTCCCTTCCACCTTACTTTCAGCGGCTGCTGCTACGGCTGTTGCTTTCGGATGCGCTGTTGTCTCCTGTTGCGTTTTGCGCTGCGTCGCTGCGGCTGCTGCATCTGTTACATTTGTAATGCTGATGTTGACGCCGCTACTGGCGCTGATGCCGGCGCTGCTGCCGGCGCCGCTGCCAGTTCCGCTTATGTCGCGAGTCAGCATCACAACAATGAACTTTTTCTCGTCCACTTTGTATGAACTAATGGTTCGCTCATCGTTTAAAATGACGCCTTAAAAGAAAAAAACCAAAATTAATTCAAAAATAGAATTTAATAAATTTATTAACTTACCAGCGTAAATTAATTTTTGTTTTTCCACCAAATATTCCGCACCGCGTTCATTGAAAATAGTTTTTTTCAGTTCCAAAACCTGCGAAATGAGTTATTAATACTCACACAACATACACATATATTTACTTATATACTACACACACACTTATACATATATATATATATATATACCGTTTTCTCCGCATCAAAGTCAATTGAAAATGTTTGCTGCTGTAGATTCTTTACGGTGATAATCATTTTTTAAACTATTATTTCTTCTCTTCTTTTTTGTGTTATTTTATATATTTATATTAATGTTCCGCTTTGCTCGACTTTTGTCTTCTATTATTCCTTCTTACAAAAATGTTTGTCATCGACTATAGGGATGGCCAAGAAATAAAAAATTTGCTCATCGATAGTTAAATGTTCCGATAAATAGAACGAAGCGGCAGCGTTGGCAAAATTTTGAATTCAGCTCCCGGAAGCGTGCATTGTAATCGATACCGCAGAAAACATCGCTACTACCCTTATATTGCGATAGTCGTCAGAAGAAATAATTATTTATTAACAAATTGAATATTAGAAATGTTAGTAATAATAGTTAGCAATCATATGAAGGTAAAATTTGTAAATATTATTTTCTCAATAAAAATTTGTATACTCCAAGAAATTCTAAATAAAAATTCGAATCTATGATTTTTATTTACTATTTATTTTTAAATAATTTAAACAAATGATACCATAAACTATTTATTTTTTATTTTTCTCACTAATATGTTTGTAATCAAATCCAGGGATAGCCCAGAAAATGTTTAAATATATGTTAGAACATTCACGCAAGCGTATATTGTAATCGATATGGGAAAAACATCATGCCAAGGCAGGTATGGTGTTTTCTGTTGCGATAGTTGTGCTTTGAAATAACTTAACATATTAACAAGTTTAATTTTATATATATTTAAATTATACTATTTAATTATGTATCATATTTAGGTGAAATTAAAAAAACAAAATTTAATGTTAAATGTGAATTACAATAACGAATATCGCATATCACTTACAACAAATCTGGCAACTCTAAAAAGTAACTGACTTGCAATTGTAACTCTCGAAATGTGTTTTTTACTGCGCATGTTTCTTCTTTCCCACTCACACACATTACAAATTATACAATACAAAATATTTTTTTTCCAATCGTTCCGCAGTGTTGAAATCTCAAAAATCTTGCAAAATGTATAAAAAATGAGTCGAATTACAAAGCGGAACAAGCGAAAATTCAATGAAATTAAACAAAACGTGACATTTTAAATGATTTTGTGCACGAAACGGTAACGGGCAATGCGTAACGGTTAACGCTCAACTGCTACAATCGCCAATTTCTTAACACAGAGCAGTAAGTTCGACAAAAAAATATAAAAATGTGTGTCAAAGTGTAAAATAAAACAAATCTGTTAAAGTGAAAAAAACATGCATAAGATATAACCGTTTAAATGTGCAAATGTGTATATAGCAGATACATATGTATATATATACATATTTTTTTTATGTGCGTATATATTAATAAATTTAGCTGGATCTTTCTTGCTGATATTTTTTTATCGATAAATAAAACATGCTAGCCAAATTAAGTACACAAATATTGGGCCAAGGCTCTTCGTATTTTTTTTGTGTCTCTTTTTTAACCAATCAAACACACACACACATGCAAACATAGGCGACTGCGTTTGCTTATGTGTGTGTGTGTTTGTAAGGGAAATTAAATAAGTTGTTTTGTTTGTGTACGTGTCTGTGTGTGTGTGTGAGCAAAAATCGTCATTGTTTTTTGAAGAATAAGGAGATTCACAGTTGCTGTCCGCTGATCGAACATGCAGAATGTTAAACTAGTTTTACAGAGAAAGAGAGAGAAAACTGTCGATCAGTTGTGCTACTGCGCACAGTGGGCTGTGCTAAGGTAATCACAATACGAATAGTTCAAAATGAAATTTGAGCAAGAGTTTCCAATTTAATAAATTATTATTTTTAATAAAATTAAAAGGTAAAGAAATCAAATTAATTGTAACATATAAGCGTTTAAATTAAAATTAAAAAATAATGTTTACGGTTTATTAAAAAGTAAAAACACTTGTGCGACTGTTTTTCATTTTTCTTTTTAGTGATATTTATGATCGATGCAGAATTAAAAATAAAATTCAAGATATAAAACTTACAATAAAATTTAAAAAATACTATAGAAGAATGTTAGAAATGTTGATCAGACTCAGGTCACTAAATATATGAATATTTCTAAATTAAAATCAAAGTGAATGTTCATGAATTCTAAATTAAAATTGAAGTATTAAAACATACTACAGACATTGGGAATGTTGGAAATGTTGATTAGTGGAAATATACCGATTTTTTTTTTAAAAACATTGTGCTACATATATTTTACAGTTAAAAATGTAAAATATTTATGGTTTTCAAAAAAAATAATAAATTATAATATTTATGCATTGTAAATTAAAATTTAAATATCAAGAATGTTAGCAATGTTGATCCTGGTTTCATATTTCTAAATAAAGGAAAACGTGTATTCAAAATACAAAATAAAATCTATTTTATATAATATTTAAGTATTATTTAATTCGCAGAAAGTCTTCTGATGTCGATCAGGTGATAAGATGCCATCAACTCTCCCCGATTTCAGTGCGCAACATTGTCTGAAAGCCAAATCGAGAAAATTGCATAATTTCAATGCACGAAACGCCTCGCCGACAAAAGCAAGAACAACAACAGCAAATAACTGGCCTTCAATCCGAGTGCAAGGAGTAATTACTAAAACATGACGGTAAATTTGAGATAAAAAATATACAAATTATCTATAACTAATTAATAATTATAATAAATATTAATTACAGCACTATGCAACAGACAAGTGCGTTCAGAACAATCGTAACGATGCCTTAACCACGGACAGTCGACCCTTATCGCCGTATACGGCGAATACGGATGCGGATACGGATGCGAGAAACTACGATGATGATTATGAGTTGTGCGGCGAGGAGTGGAGCCAGGGTGATGGGGAAGGTAATCCAACATTTAGTACGGCCTACGATTACGGCACAGATGAGCAGCACTATTGGCCCGAGACTACGGACTACGACTCCTATACGGCTGGTTATACGGCGAAAATGTTGCCACCCGTACCCGGTATGCCAAATGGCTGTGGCTCCCATAATACGGAAAGTACAGAAAATTCATACATTCGTCGTGGCAGTCGTTTTGGTTGCCGTTTGCCCGCCGCACCCATGGATAATACGGCGTATCGTATGCTGCCACAAAATGGTGCAAGTGCAACTGATGAAAGAATTGGCAGCTTTATCAGTTTGCCGGCATCAACGCGTATATTGCCGGAGCCACAGCTGAGAACACGTTCCTCAATACAAACGCAGCAACCGGAACTGGAGCCGGAAATTTATCGGCCGTATACATCAATGTTGCCTTTAGATTACAGCATTGATTACGGCGGCGATTACGGCTTAAATAATGCTGATAATTTATCGGCCTACAGCGATACGCCGCCAATGAGCAATGCACAGCACAAGTTGCAACAGCAGCGTAAAATATCGTTAATGATGGCCATGACTACGGCGTCGGTAATAGCATCCGGCGAGACAAGAATACCCGTACAAGTAACCGAAAATGCAGGCGGTCAGCAGCAGTCGACAAATTGGAGCTCAACTTCTAATACTTATCGTTATACAAATATTAATTATTGCAACTCCGGCTCAAACTACGGCTACAATTACGTCTCAAACTCTGGCTTAAATTCCGGGCCCGTTTCCGCCTCCGTCACGCCCTCCACTTTAGCTTTTAGCTGGTGCAAATCAGAGGCCAGCTCAGCTAGAAAATTGCCAAAACTTTTGCCATCACCGCCCGCATACAGCAAAGTCAGCCTTCATCAATCAATGCCAAGCGCAGCTGAAATATCTACAAATTCCTCAACCTCAATCGCTCATCAATCAAGCAATCAACAGCAGCAGCAACAACAACAACCACGCAGCCACAAACAGTTGCCAAAGTTACCCATATCCAAAGTGAAAACCGCTGCATTCCATACGCAATTAGTTCCTAGTCAATCAATCAATCAATCATCGGCGTTTGATGACACTTTGCTGACGGATGCCACAACTCTGGCAACTGTTGAGCAAGAGTCAAATAAATTGGACTATAGCAATTTCGAAATGCCATCAATCAATCATCAATCAAATGCACATCAATCTGTTCAAGCGTCAACTGAGCCAAATAGAATCAAGAAATTTGAAACATCCGAGAAAATAATGGCAGAAATTTCTCAAATTACTGATTTCGCCACCACTTCAATCATATCAAGCGCTCATCAATCAATCAATCCAACAACAACAACTGTAACAACAACTACATCTTCTTCCCCATTCGATATTTCCGAGTATTTGAAATCCTATAAATACGATGAACTCAAATTTAACATTGAAAAAGAAACAAAAGAAAAAAACAGTGTTGATAAATTTGGTAAATTGGATAAATTTCAATTACTAGAAATGGAAATGCCGAATTCCATAACAAGTTGGAGCCATGAAAAAACAACGACACCAATGTCGTCTAGTGTTGATAATGCACGTTGCGCAACAAGCACATTTGAATATTTAACAACACTGGAGCGCGAAAGTATTACTCACGACGCAATCACAACACTAGGCCAATTAAACAACAACGTGTTCACAACAACAACTGCAACTACAGCAACTGCAACAGCAACTACTTCCACAACGTTATACAACACTACACCAAACGTTAGCGCTATCAACACTGATGTAATTAGTTCACAAACACTGTCCTATGTCGACTACATGAAACAATTTCAATTGCCCGATTTGCCGCCTATTCTTGATATTTGCAGCAATGTTGATGGCGATGTTAATCGATTAACTGCAGCAGCGATTAACGATAACGTTAACGATAACAATATACCAACTGGTGAATTGGAGCGCAAAGTGGAATTTAAACTGGATAGTTATAGGCCTAAAGAATTTAATGCATGGAATTTCGATTTGACCAAGGAAAATTCAGAGTTGCAACCTTATGATCGAAAGGAGTTGTCACCTTATGATCGAAAAGTGTTGACAGCTAACTTGTGTAAAAAAATAGAGTTGCCAGCTGGTGACTATAAACAAACTGAGCTGTCACCCAACGGCTACGACCGACCAGAGTTGCTACAAAGCGGATATAATCAGGCAGAGTTGTCAGCTAGTAACTATGAACCCACAGAGTTGCCACCTTATAATGAGCCGGAGCTGTCAGCTGAGCTATATAAACAAACAGCGGTACTACCTGTCCCTTATGATCACAAAAAAGAGTTGACAGCCGACCTTTATAAGCAAACTGAGTTCCCTGCTGGCATATATAAACAGCCAGAGTTGCGACCTGTCGCTCATGATCAACCAGAGTTACCACTTACCTCTTATGATCAAAAAACAGAGATGCCTCTTGACCTCTTTAAACAAAAAGAGTTTCCACCTATCATATATAATCAGTTGGAGTTGTCAGCTGACAACTATAAGCAAACAGAATTGCCACCTATCTCTTATAACCAAGCAGAGTTGTCAACTTATGCTCTTGATCATTCAGAGTTGCCAGCCTTAACAACTGCAGCCTCAACGAGTTTAACAACAAAATCAACGGCTGCTTTCGACGATAGTTTCTACGATAGTTTCAATGTAGATTTATCGGCACTAACAGCAACAATCGCACATATCGAAAGTGAGACGAATTTAACGACAGCCACAAAGCCAGCGAATAATGTGCTACCGATAGATAACAATCAAGTGATTGAGTTATCGGGTGGTTATTACAAGCCACCCAATAAAGCAGAGTCACAGTTACCGTTACAATCACAGTCACAGTTGCAGTCACCGTTACAATCCCAGTCACAGGCACCGAAAGCAAAGGTAGTTGCTAGCAGTGTGCTTGGCGGGCTCTCCAAAGGTCTCAAAGGTGGCTTGGATGGTGTTTTGAGTGGCGTTAGTTCCACAATGGATGCGGGTAAAAATCACAGCTCGACGAGCAACAATAGTAATAAAAAAGGTTTCGGTTTTGTTTTGGCATCAAAATTGGTGCCAAATGTGGGCGGATTGCTGTCTGGTGCTAGCAACAAGGAGGTGCAGCCCGTACACTCGGTACAACAACCGGTACAGTCAGTTCAGGAATCGGTGCAGTCGGTACAGCAGTCGGTATCCACAACATACGCTTACGATGATTATGGCTATAACTACGAATCAAATGCACCGGTTGCTGCTGACTACTTAGTCAGTACATCTGCCTTACAAACGAATGACTACCTCGATAGCCTCGATGAGGACCTGATGAGCGCAGATAATTCGCACATGGAACTGCTAAACTTAGACGATGAGTATGGCTATAGTGAGTACCCGCAAAGCTATCCAAATGAGGCCTACAGCTACACAGAGCCCTACAAGGTAACGACGTGCCAGCAGAGCGAACCTATTGAGACAATGGCACCCTCTTTTTATGTCTCAAAGACTGAGACAGAGACGAAAACGCAACCTTTAATTGCGAAGCTGAGCACAAAGGGTAGCGGTGGTAGTGGCATGTTGGGGTCGATATTTGGGAAGGCCGCTGCAGCGGTACAGTCAGCAACGCAGAGTGCCTCATCGGTGGCATCAGCGGTAGTACAAAAAACGGTGCCCGCAACAAGCAGTCAGAGCAAGGTTAAAGAGGTACCGATGGGAGAAGTATTGATGACAACAGCCCCTCTAACCCAAGCAGCTATGGGCATGCCGATAACAACCGTACCGATAACAGTAGTACCTTTAACAACTGGCTACCCTCTGCTGATGGACAATGATTATAACGAACTAATAACGACGACGTTGACGACGATGACGACAACAACTGGCGCTGATTACGCTAATAGCAATACACATATGCCACACAATTACAATGAGTTATCGAATATCGATAACACGGCATATACGTCCTACTATTCGGGGGCTAATCAAGGCCAGCAACTGCCCACGGTGCCGTTAACAACATCCGGCGGCAAAAAACTGCCCACCATAAATGGTAAATCGGGTCTGCTCATTAAACAACAGCCCACAGAGATATACGAAGATTATGAAGACGTATCCGATTTGGAACTAGATGAGGACGATGATATCATTAGAGATGATGAGGACGAGCTGGAGCTGGAGGAGGATGACCTTGTGGAGGCAGATCCGATTTATGGCATGAATAGTGAGCAGCATGATTACTATATGGATCAGCACAGGCAAACGACACCGTCGAGCAGTCGTCTAACAAACGATTATTATGAACACAGTGTTGTTAATGACGGTAGTGCTGCTGGTGGTAGTGTTGCTGCGGCAGCCGCGGGTCCTGTTTATGATTATCGTGAGGATTACTTTAACGAGGAGGATGAATACAAATATCTTGAGCAACAGCAGCAGAATCAACAACATAAAGATCATCATCAAGAGCACCCTCAACATTCTCAACATTCGCAACATTATCAATTGGTAGCCGGTCAAAAGCAAAGTTCGCTCGATTATCACGGTGATTATCTGGATGAGACGTATAACAGTGATGATGACTGTGGCAATTATCTAGATGAAAGCTCGAGTGGGAGTGTTGGACTCGGTATTGCCAAGACCCATAAAAGACAGGAGGGTATCAATCAAGGCGAACAAATTACACATTCTATTGGCGTACATCATCCGATACAGAAACAGGATAGCATTATTATCGAAGAGGCGGAGGCAGCCCTAAACGAAGCAGCGATCTCAAAAGAACATCCCCAGGATGAAGATGAGGAGGAGCATGATGTGGATGCCGATGATGAGGATCAGTTGGCGGACTTATTGCCCATTCGCAGCAAGTCGCAGAAGGCGAAAAAGGTCCTTATGCGTGGGGAGACGGAGGAGGTTGTCAGTGGTCACATGCAAATTATGCGGAAGACGGAGATTACGGCCAAGCAACGCTGGCATTGGGCCTACAACAAAATTATCATGCAACTTAATGTAAGTACATTTATCATGCTAACATTTAACTCCAAATGAAAACAAGATAGAACGTTGCAGTCGGACGTAACCGACAGCGAAATACTATTATACCTTAATTTGTGTACAGTTAAGAAATACTTGAATTGCGGGGGATATGGGCGTTTATCGGTTTTGGGGGCGGGAGTGGGCGTGGCCCAAACAATTTTTGGAGTTCGATCTTAGTAATATACCTTCTAAGTTTGGTAACTGTAGCTCTTAAATTGCGAGAGATACAGGCATTTATCGTTTTATGTGGGCGGGAGTGGGCGTGGTCCAAAAATTTTTTCCCACATTTATGAAGGTTGTTATTAGCAATATACCTTTAAAATTTGGTGAATTAAGTTTTCAAATTGCGTGAGATATATGGGTTTATCGATTTACACCAACAGGTGTATTGGTTTAGGTAGGTGGAGTGGGCGTGGCCATCCAATTTTTTTTATCGATCTTTGGGGGAGTTACCGCGACTTGCAACTCTAGCTTGCAAATTACGGCAGATATGCGCATTTTAAATTTCTAGGGACGAAGTTCCTGGGGCGGCGGATATGGGCGTGGTCCGAAAATTGGTATGCCAATCTTTGGAGGAGGTTACCAGCAAATTACCTTCCAAGTTTGGTTACTCTATCTTTAAAATGTTCGGAGATATACGGAGTTATCGATTTACAATCGGAATTGTCGATTATAGGCGCAGGTGTGGGCGTGGCACCACAAATTTGTTATCGGTTCTTAAAGGCGACTACCATTAATGTACCTACCAAATTTGACAATTAAATTGAAAGAGATATGGGGATTTATCGATTTTCTAGCTCCCTAGTGGACGTAGGTCCAAACCCAAGACACTTTAACTTTTGAGGGTACTTTCCAGTTTACATTCCAAGTTTCAAGTCTCTATCTCTAAGGGTGTCGGAGGAACGCGCGTTCATACGGACGGACAGACAGCATGACGGACATTGCACAAAACCAATATACTATTATTCCTTTTTGGTATAATAGTATAAAAATTAAGAATAAGATTAATTAGAATAAGAGAAATTATCTCTATGACACACCTACCAATAATCATATAATAATTAATAACATAATATAAATATTAATTTAAAATTAAAAAAAAACACTCTTAAATCAATAACTAAATTTTTTTTGCAATTTATATCGACAAAGAAAAAGTACGATTATTATCGAATTTTTTTTTAACTATGCAGATTAATTGTAAATTCTTTCGATATGAATATCGATTGCTTGATTGAAATATTCAATATTTCAATTTATTACTAATAATCTCGAAAATTGCAGCAAAATCGCATTAAATAGATCATATTATTTTGTAAGGGTAATTTGGGTAATAAAAGTAGAAAAGGGTATTTTTTGGTAGAGTTCACTCGACTAGAACATTACTTACCTAATATAGAGATAATAGTTGTAGTCATCGCATTTGCGAGAGCGAATAATGCGATTATTTTATTGGCTTTGGGGTTGGTTGGAGTGCGGTTGATAAGCAAACCAATTTACATAGTCGTTAATTATGTGTATGTGGAGTGTGGTGTATAGTACTTATGTATCTATGTCAAATTATACATACACTCAGCAAAAAGAATACACATTTTCTAGGCTTGGAAATAGTTTCTTTTTTCTATTTTCTTTGAATAGCACCTATTGAAGGTTTCAGAAAAAATCCTTTAATGAATAAAAAGAATTCTCAAAAACATAAGCTACAAATTAAAAATACTTTCTAAAGTTCAAAAAGCAGTAAACAATTTCTAATTTTTACAAATATATTATAGACTAATTAAAAGGTTTGTGTGAAAACTTTGTTTAGCAACAAAATTAAAAATAATAATTATAATTAAAAGAAGAAAAATAATACTAATAATAATAAATCTTATAATACTAATAATAATTAAATATCAATGATAATAATAATAATAATAGCGGTAACAAATTTAATAATTTTAATAAAAATACTAATGATAAAAATAACAATAATAATACTAATTACAATAATAACCAAAGCTGCTAAAAAAGCTAATGTAATTCTCTAGAAATTATAAATGCATTGGATAAGTCTTGGTTTTTAAGAGTAAATGCTTCCCAACTTATAAGAGCTAAGCCCATCTGAGTATGCCAATTTATTCCTCGAGTGTATGCTGATAATATGCTGATTATACGAATGCAAATTCTCACAATAAGTGTGAAATTAGCAGTTGAATAAGTTGTTTGTTGATTGTTTATTGGCTGATTGCATACAAAATTGTTACTCGAGTTGCGCGGATCGTGAAATACAATCGAAAGATGAATTTAATATTGGGTTTGTTCGGTGATCGCAGCTGGCCGAGTTTAATTCCGCTAAATGGCAATTGTGAAACAATAGTAACAATTTCCAAGCAGAATACTACAACAACAACTGTCGCTGAAAGAACTCGCAAATTTAGCTGCCTTTTGAAGCATCAGCGCGAAAGTGTCGTCTCCTGCGTAAGTCTGCAAAGAAAAATTTTTGTTTCCAGATTTTTGAAGGGTGTTACTAGCAATATACCTTTAAAATTTAGTGACTTAAGCTTTCAAATTGCGTGAGATATACGTTGTTATCGATTTTCACCAACAGGTGTATCGGTTTAGGTAAGCGGAGTGGGCGTGGCCATCTATTTCTTATGGATCTCGTGGGGGAGTTACCAGTAACATACTTTCAAAATTTGGTGACTCTAGCTTACAAATTATGGAAGATATGCGCATTGTAAATTTCTAGAGACGAAGTTACTGGGGCGGCGGTTGTGGGCGTGGTCCAAAATATGATATGCCAATTCTTTGTTATCGGTCTTTAAAGGCGACTACCAGTAATATACCTACCAAATTTGACGTTCCCTTCTCAAAAACTGCGGAAGATATTGTCATTTAAAAATTTTAGGGGCGGGGGGATGGGACGTCGGAGGTGGGCGTGGCACATGCCGATCTTTGAACGTAGGACTTTAACTTTTGAGGGTACATTCCAGTATATGTTTCAAGTTTCATGTGTCTATCTCTAGGAGTGTCGGTCATAGTATAATAAGAAAGTGCAGAATTAAATAATTAATAAGCCAATTTTTAAATTTTTAAATATAAACAAATTAGTTAAATGAAATACTTAATAAATAAATAATTTTATAATAGAAAAATTAAAAAAAAAATAAATAAACAAGAGTAAATTAAACAGCTTCCCAACTGGGACATCCTGTATTTGAGCAGAAGGAGTCGGCATTTATAATGCATGTGTGTGTGTGTGTATTTATGTGAAGTAGCTCTCCTGTTCTCTCCCGCTTATACGCACCTATTATGCACGTATGCGTGTATGTGTGCTCGCATATTTATATTAAGTGGCTCCCTCTCTTCCTTGTAAGGCTTGCACAGCTTTTAACGCTCGCAACTCCCGCGCAACAATTGCAAGCTTTTGCTGTGCTCAGCTGTGCGAGACATGCGCAATGGTCATTGCTTTCTATAATTTTTAATGCGCTCTCTCGATGCGCTACCCAGCAGCAAAAAGATATCATTACAAACTCGATTCGCAAAGTATACTTTGTTGGTGGTGTAGCTTTGATTTCATATGTAGTATATGTTTGCGAAGCTTAAAACGAACATATGTAAAAAATAATATTTAATAAGACATTGAATGTGCATAATTGATAATTAAAATTTTAAATAATAAAATTAAATTTAAATAAGATAAGATATAAGATAAATTAAAATAATTAAATACAACCCTGCAGACAGGCGTTTACCCCTGGGTAGTTCGCTGCTGGGTCTCTCAATTTACTGCGTTCTCTCACTCTTTTTCGCTCTCTTACGCTAACTGCTGATGCTGCCGTAACTCTCTAAGCTTTTGCGTTAAGCTTGAGTCCTACACAGCCGCTGTCGACGTTGCCGTTGCCGTCGGTGTCGGCGTCGTCGTCGCCGTCGTCGTCGCTTTGCAAGTGTGTGCTACTTTAATAAAAGTTCTGAAGGAACCGCACCAACACACAGAGAGTGAGAGTGCGCAACAGAGAAAAAGAGAGAGAGAGAGAGAATGCGTGTGAATTCGCCTCGACAAGCAGCAAAGTTTACCAAATTGTAGTATACTTTTCAGCGTTTTTCAATTCACACCAAAAATTTCCTCCGCGGCTGCAACAAACTATAATACAATTAAAAAAGTGTCCCCATAAAAAATTCCAAAACTAACTGCATATATTGCTAAATATATTTACATAGTTCAAGTAAAATGAATAAATAGAGTACATGTAAAATAACATAAGAAATATATATTTACAGAACTAGAGTCAAAAACTAAAAACCGAAAACCGAATATGTATACACAATTTTATAGCTGCATGCCTCTGTCTCTTTGTGTGTGTGTGTGTGTATTATATGTAGAATTGTGTCACATGGTGGACTCCGTCAACAGACGAAGGGCTAAAGTTAATACACACACACACACACACATATATATATATATATATATATATATATATATATATATACATACACACACACATATATATATATATATTTTATTTTCCCCATATAAAATCATGTCTGGGACCAGGTTAAATGTTTTAGCCCAATTTCTCTAAGCAGAAAAATCCGATCCGATAAAATATGTACATAAATATATATTTATGTATATAAAATAAGAAAATAAAAAATGTATTAACAGCGGTATTCAAAAAATGCAACAAAACTAGAGTTATTCTTTTAACATTATGCACAACTTTTTTTTTATATTTGGCGAAATCTTGTCTTATTTACATCCTTTTTTTAGTGCTTAATCTATGTGTACTTATTTTAATTTTGTAATAAACACTAGAATTTTCAGATTTTCATATTCAAAGAGTTTATACATAATATGTATTCATATATTTTATAATTTTCTAAAAAAAAATGTAAAAGAAAAGTGACTAATTTAAAAAATTCTTCTTCATGTACTTATAAATAGCTTTAATTTTTTTTGTAATTTATTATTTTTTTCTTAACCAGAGCCACTTAAAAATATTTTTAATATTAAATTTATTTTTATATAAAATTTAACATTAAGGTTTATTTTAATTTAATTAAATTAATTTCTTACTCCATGTATTTTGTTGTGTTGACTGACTTAAGTGCAAATTAAATAAATAAATAGGTTGAGTCATTAAAAGGGGGGTGAGTTTGTCACTATTTCAACTGGACATCGAAATGCAGTGATACTTATGTATCTATCTGTCTGTCACCTAGATAACAACTTGATAATTCCTTCAATATTAATTGCATAAGTTAGATATATCCGTTAATTATTAGTAAATTAGGCTGATACTAGTTATGGCTAGGTACCAATTATGAATGGTTGTCAGCCTAACAGGGTGCAACAAGTTGAAATTTTTGATCAGGGGTGTAAAAAAATCCTCATTGTGTTTTTCCAGTCGTTACAATATATTCGAATTTTTCTGTTATTTGTTTTTACATATATGTTATAAATTTTACGATATATGTTATAAATTGTATATATATTTGCTTACAGCATATTATATATATATATTACCGTAATGGCTCCTTTCCTTTATGATTTTATGTTTGTTTACATTACATTACATTACACAAATTCGGTTAACGGTTCTGTAAATGTATATACGTGTGTCGTGTGTCGATTACACCCAAAAACAACAACAAATAAAATTTTTAAAAATTTAAAATTAAAAAGGTAAAATGTCACTGAGTGAAATGTCCTCTATGAAAGCAAAAACAAGTGAAACAAGCAGCTACAAGCAACCAATGTTTGCTGCCACCGCAGATAACGAGGCAAACAACGAAATGTTGCACGAATATGTGGCAGCCGCAAAGCAACAAAAAACGGCATCAACCGAGGCCAAAATGGAGTTGCAACAACAGTTGCAAGAACAACAATCCTACATTGTTGCCGCAAATGCGGCGTTACACAGTCAATTTAAAATCAAACAACAACTGAAACAGCAACAACACTTGCAACAGCAACACTTACAGCAGCAACACTTGCAACAAGAGCAACAACAAACGATAAATTTGCCACAGGATTTTGGCAAACATATCAATCAAAATAAATCTCAGCTCAGTTTAGCCAGCGATAACTTATCGTTATCGATGTCGATGAACAATGGCAGCCTGGCATCGATACGCAGCGAACAGCAACTATGTCAGCTATATAATGCCCAGCAGCACTCCGATTACATTATCTCCGATTATATGGATAAGATCGCAACCAGAATCAGTTTACTCGAAACAGAGCTGAAATTTGCGTGGCGTGCTTTGGATTTGTTATCGACGGAGTACGGCAAGATTTGGACAAGACTGGAGAAGCTAGAGAATATATCGGTGGAACAGCAATCGGTGGTTGGCAATCTGATGGGGCTAATAGCGGTGGCCAAGGAGGAGGATGAGGAACAGGAGCGGGAGTTGGGACTGGGGAGGGAGCTGGAGCGCGAGTTGGGGTTGGGGTTGGAGCGAGAGCAGCTGGAGCTGGAGCTGAAGAGGAGGGAGGAACTGGAGCTGGGGCTGGGGCTGGAGCGGAAGAAGGAGCTGGAGCGATTGCTGGGGCGGGAGCAATTGGAGCGCGAGCTGGGCTTGGAAAGGATGCAGGAGCGGGAGCTGCAGCTGGAGCGGCAGTTGGAGCGTGAGCGAATACAGGAGAGCTTTGAGCAGGGAGAGCAGCAGCAATTGGAGCTGCCCTTTGGTCTGGAGCAGCTCGAATCCAAGCCAGATTTTCAACATGTGCTGCTGGAACTGAAACGTTGCCAGCGAACCGAGCAGGATTTGCAGGGCGAACTTTTTCTCAGCGAGGATGATCTGGAGGAAACACAACTAAATCTAGCCCAATTGGATGGCAAATGGTTGCTGAATCCTTGTCCTCGTCAAGGCAAACTCTACTCGGATGCGGAGCTTCTGATGTACGAACAACAACAGCTGATGGCAAATAATGCCAGGGCGGAGCTAATCCAGGAGTTCCTTAATGGACAGCGAGTGCTGGAGGAAGTGGCAGCGGGAGGTGGAGTTGGAGGTGGACCTGGAGGAGGAGCAACTGGAGCAGGAGTGGGTGTAGGAGGAGGAAGAGGAGGAGGAACTGCAGGAGCAGGAGGAGGAGTAGGAGCAGAATCATTTAGAGGAGGAGTCGCTGGAGCTGGTGGACTTGGAGGAACAGGAGAAGGAGTAGTTGCAGAAGGGCGAGGAATAGGAGGAGTAATTGCCTCAACTGTGGCGAGTTCCTCCATAGAAAGTACGACCTGCAATCAATCAATGGATAAACTCGTAAATCAAGTGCAGTTTTTTCGCTTAGCCGCCCTTAAAGCCGGCCAAGGAGGCAACCAAGTGGTGCCGATCCAAGACACGGGTGGCACGGAGATCAATGAGAACTTCTACAGGCATTTAAATGAAGCGTACCGCGAACAGGAACTAAGCATAGAGATTAACAGCGTGGAGCAATTGTTGCAGGAATCAAGCTCCAAGTTGCCGCAAATTAAGGAAGAGGAGAGGAATAAAGAGGGTGCCCTGAGGGGTGAGCAGGGATCCCTGACGAGGGAGGAGGGATCAATGACAGGGGGGGGAACCCTACGCTTAAAAGACGCCCGCAAACATCGCAAAAAAAAGCACCACAAAAATGAAATGGATATGATAAACAATCTAAAAAGTCTGCTGGCGCAAGCAGATAAAGATAAAGATAAAGCTAAAGATAAAGGCATAGATAAAGATAGAGACAGACATAAAGTTATAGCTGCAGATACAAATTGCAATAGTTTAAATACAAAACAGAAATTCAAAGCGGACAATCAATCAATTCTACTCGCGCAGGATAATCATTACCAACAGCAAGTGATTATTCTCGATGCGATGACGGATTTAATTACCCGTGAAATAAATAAAATAACCGATTTACAATCGTTAAACCCGCATCAAATCCAAAAACTACGTCAAACAATACGCGAAGAGCAAAGTTTTTTCGAAAAACTAAATCAGGTGGATGAAAATTTGACACTTTTATTATTAAATCCCGTAACAATGGGGGAGGAACTGCGTCGTCTTGGCGTCCAGGATGCTCAGTCGAAATTCGAACTGGTTATGCGTAAATTTGAGAAAAATATTGATACACTGAAAAAATTGGTGGGCAACTCTTTCGAGGAGTATAAATTAAAAAACGAAAAAAAGAAAGCAACTAACGAAAAAGAATGGGAAAAGGAAAAGGAACGAGAGAATGACAGAGAAAAAGAAAGGGAAAAGGAAATAGAAAGTAGAAAAGATAAAGAAATTCTAAAAGTTACCCAAATTGATTACAGTGCACATCTGTTGCGCAACAACTCGGATCTCGACGAACAACTCAAATTATTGGAAACCCAAGAAATCGAAATCAATCGCAAAAAAAATATAGAAAAAACCACAAACAGACTCGGTTTGAAGACGGATCAGTTTTTGGAGCAGGCGACGCCCACTCCAAATGAGACTGCCTCCCTAAATATATACAATGAAGATGCGTACATCAGATCCTTAAAGAAAAGCCTGGAACGACATAATAGCATGTTATTTTTATTGCATCTGCAGAATCCGGAAAAACATAAAATCTCAATGGATGTGGATAATATTTTGCTGGGCACAAATGGAACGAGTCCACCACCTCCAGCGCCCAACGACAGTCTTTATGATGAACTGAATCCGTTTCAGGTGAAGTCGGATTCGGGGCTGAGTTCGATGAGTGGCTGGTCACCAAATTCGCCGCTGCCGCCAGGAGAGGATTATAATAATTATAAAGACATGATAGAGTTGATGTTGCAGTTGAGAGGAGCAGGAGGAGCAGAAGGAGTAAGAGGAGGAACAGCTGGAGGGGCAGGGGCAGGGTTAGCTGAAGGAGGATCTTTCCTAAATCTACCACCAGAAATCGACCACCTCCCAAATCTCTACCAGCAACCGATAAACTCCACGCCCTACATTTTATCCGAGGAGAATCTCAACTATATACACGAATTATCCAAAAATATGCCTATTTGTTCGGCCTATGAAAATAAATCGATATTTAAAGCGTCGTCGAATGAGAATATTTGTACAATAGATGAAATGTTGGCCTGGGATCATCACCAACAATATAAAAAAACCGAGTTGAGAAAAATTCCGGATTTATTAAAAAAGAGTCCCACAAAACATTCGCATCTAAAGACAGCCATAAAACCGAGTTCAACGTATCAGTTAAGCGATAATGATCAGTTAAACGATAACGGTAATTTATCGGGACGCAAACCGCATTTGACAGATCGCTTGGTTTATTATCCCAGCTCGAATAGCATTGTCGATTATAATAGCAGCAATAATCTCGATTATGTGGGCTATAAAAGTGAACAAATGGAGCAGCCAACGCTATTAAAAACACAACCGATAACACAACCGATAACAGAAACGATAACAAGTGCCGCTATTGCACACAAAACCCCCAAAGTGTGGAATAAATTGAGCAATTTATTGCCCGATAATCTAAAAGTAAAGCGTTCCATGCGCTACCAACGCTCCCAATCTTTACCAGGTCATGATGCGGCAGCGAATGTGGATGCAAATGTGGATACAAATGTCGATGCGAATGTGGTGCGACCAATAGGCAAACAGCTGCAAATTCGTGGCCAGGCCAATTCTTATCCGTTGGTAGCCAGCAAAACAATATCAACAAAAACAACAATGATAACAACAGCGACAACAACATCGATATCTCAACAACCTGCTCGTCACTTGGAGTTGTCGAAACGTATACAGAAATTACCCCAGCGTCTCATGCAACGTGCTGCATCAGAACGTTCCGTTGAACCAGTTGCGAGTCGCAAGAAACGTTCATTTTCGCACAAAATGAACAGTTTGATGCAAAAGGCAAAAACTTATCGACGGCACAGTTTTGGTTTGCGTCACGAATCGAGCAGCTCGGAGCCCGATAACGATAACGATAATGAGCTGGAGCTTGAGCAGGAGCAGGAGGAAGAACAAGAACAACATGATATGCGTAGATGCGATAATGATGGGGATTATGTGGATAATTATATATTAAATACAATTGAGGATTATGTGGATAAGCAGAGTAATCGGGGCGATAATCGTGACAGTTATCGGAGCAATAATCAGGAGAATGATACGAATTTATTTGCTGTCGTTGGCGATTTGAGGCGAACACAAAATGGCGGCGTAGTGCAACAATTTGAGAACTTTGAGAAACTTGAGAACTTTGAGGACCTTCAGCAATTCGAGGTCCTTTATAAATTTGAGAAAGTGCCTCAAATATTTGTAGGGGAAAATGAAATTGCTGAATCATCATCATTGAGAACAGCTGAGAATGATGTGCATGATGGAATTTTAACAAGCTCTGCCTCAGCACTGGGAGCAGTCGGTGCAGCAACCTCTGCAAGCTCAGGACTACCAGACCTATCTGATCTACCCTCTTGCTCTGCCTCAGCCTTATCCGATTTATCTACTCTACCAGCCCAAGCAACCCCAGCAAAATTATCAACTCTGTGCTCCCTATCAGCCGTACCCTCTTGTTCTGCTTCTACCCTAGCAAACCAAGCTTCTTCTCCTTTAACTTTACCCCATTTATCTAAAGTAGCCTCTTCTAATCCTCTACCAATCCAAGAAATCCAATCAGTTCTATTCCCCCTATCAACTCCACCCTCTGCAGTACCCTGCGGCGCAGCTACCCTATCAACTTTACCCTCTTTGTCTGCCTCTGCTCTGCCCACCCTCATGACGCAACCCTCTCCAGCAGCCTCAACCCTACCAGCCACCCTATCGGCGCTATCCCCTTTCGAAACCAGCACGCACTCGCATTTAAATGGTTTATCGCAAAACCGTGCTGGTATTTGGGCCAACCAACAACAACAACAATCCTTGGACATACCAGGAGCTCTTTTTAGTCGCGAGGACGACGACAATCGCAGTCAGCATTCGGCGAGGACCTTCTCCTCATCGCGTCGTCAAAGCACCGAGGATAGCATCGATACAGATGATGAATATTTTTGCTATGAGCTGAGACAACTAGAGGAACTGGAGCAGCAAAGCAGAGAGCAACGGGAGCAAAACGAAGTGCAATTGGAGCAGGACCAGGAGCAAAATGAGGTGCTTTTCTCCCAAATAGATAGACTCAATTCCTGGCCCAGCTCCGATTATTTGCCCGATGAGGGTGCCAAGCTGAGAATGTCGCAGGTGCTAAAGGAATTGCTGCATTGTGTGGTCAAAGTGGAAGCGGAAACGGGTGATTGCTACTCATCCGGCTCCGCCAGCTCCAAGCCTAATCCAATCCTTGAGCACGGATTAAATACGCCAAGCAGGCAGCAAAAATCACAGAAATTGCTGAAAGTCGCCGATATGCACAGCGCTTGGCAGGATGTCAACAATGAATATCAACTGGCGAGCAGCGAAAATGAGTATTCACTGGAGGAGGGGCAGAAGCAGGAGCCGGAGCGGGAGCGAGAGCAAAGGATTAGCAGAAAGAAAAAGCGGGTGCGAAGCAGCAGAAGTTATCAGAATAAAAATGAACTAAACAAAGATTTGCCAATGTGTTCATCCAGCTCAGCGTACACCTCTGAAGAAGAGCACGAGGGGCAGGAATATAATAAAAAGAAAGAGCAAAAATTTGATAATGTTTCCATGGAATCAGGTAATGAGCAGAAATCGTCATCAAGTGGAGCTACTTCGGGTCCAGATACGCCAGCAGCGCTTAGCGATGAGCTAGAATTAGATGAGGAGCAGCTGGAGGAGAAAGAGACGGAAGAGAACCGGGAGCAAGAACTAAAGGAACAGGAACAATCGTCTCAAATACCCAAAATACAACCATGCACTCAAAATGTAACCCTTCCCCAAGCAGTGTTGCCAACTCAAGCAACGACAGCACTGCCAATTGGGGAAGAGGAATCAATGGCGCCAAATTCAAATGCGAATCGACCATTTAAATTAATTAGTCAAGATTCAAGTGTGGATGTTTCCCAATCGGGGGGAGTTGGGGCAGCGGGTGTAAATGGGGGCGTGCCAGGCAATTTGGGCAGCAGCAAGTGGAAATTGTTGAAAACACTTAAAGAGCGGAAAATTGAGGAGAAAAACAATCTGGATAAAATGAAGGAAGAGGAATTGGCCAAAGACAAGGAAAAGGTAAACATTTTGCACTTGGAAATGAGTAACGAGTAAAAAATTGAGAAATGAATTAGAGTTAAGATACGAGCACCGTATTTACAAATACAAATGCAAATACAAATATGCAAATAAAAAATTATATAAATATATTTAGTTATAATGATTTTGATTAAATTTGTATTATTATATATTTAAAATTCAACTCCATTAGCATTTAAATTGTAAATTCAATTCAATAAGCTATATTATATATCTCTTATGATGAATAATAATATTTAAATTTGGTTTTTGCAGAATGGTACCTCAACTGGCGACGTGGGTCTGCGCTCGAACGGGCATCCGGGCGATAATCCCTTCTATAGCAACATTGACAGCATGCCCGACATTCGTCCCCGGCGTAAATCCATTCCCCTTGTCTCCGAGCTGGTAAGTTTGACGCTGTATTTAAGCTTCGAGTGCTCGAGATCGACTTCAGACGAGCTGACTTTATTTTTGCTAAAAAAGAACTGTCCATTTTCAGAAATTTCTATTTCAAGTTAGAAAAAAATATTTTAATCGCTACCAGTTGGATATAAATATACAAAAAAATACGAAAAGTTGGCAATAAAAAAACTTAAATGGAAAATGTTATAGTTAACTTTACATTAAATAACAGGAATAATATTAATTATTTCTTTATTTTAAAATCGACCTTTAAGACCTACTCTACAAATTTATTTAATTTCAAATTCAAAATAGAATTTCGTTTGTCATACTAAATAAGCAATTACGCGAGTAACTAAATTAAAATTACGTAAGTTAAATTATATTAAAATTTAATTAAAAATAAAAATAAAATAAACATTAAATTTAAACTGAGTTTATAAATAACCGAATAAAAATGAGTCATAAAATTGAATACAGTTAAATTTAAAAAGTTTCAATTAAAAACATTTTTGTCGGTAACGAAAAAGAAGCAAGTAGGCGCAAAAATAAACTTAGGTTAGACGCTTTGACGGTCTCGTGCACTAACGGTATGGTGAATACGCTTTAAACTTAATTCCCCACCCCAAACACGAGCACATCCATACATGCAAACACATGCATATGTAACCAATCAGAGACGAGCAAAAAAGTGCGCATTGGCATTGGTGAGCGAGATCAGTTTGCTCTCTCAGCTGCTCTCTGATTGCATTTGTGTGTGTATAAGCAATACACAATACAATATTGAATACAACTTATTTGTGCGTGTGTTTTTTTCGTGTTTTTTCTTTTGTACAACGAAAAATGATTTAAATGTGGACGACAGGTGCTCAAGGTATTATCGAACGCTTATCGATTTCTCAATTTAAATTTCGATTATTTCAATTTCACTTTAGTCTCACAAATATATGTAAAATGTGTAACTAATTTATATATGCATAATAATACCTTTAATTAGTACTTTGTAATGTGCAATATTTCTTTTATTTTTTACTGGGGACTTTGCGGTATGCACAGCACACCAAAATAATTTGTACTTTTAGCAAAACCAAAGATGTTTTTTTTTTTAAATTCGTAATTTTTTTAAACATTAGCAGGAAATTAATAATAGCGTTTATATATATTGTGTCATTTGAGGATTGCTATGACAATAATGTTAATTCATATTCACTTTCTAATTGTTTTGAGAATTTATATTTTAATTGGGACAAAGCATTTGAATCAATAATTGTATTTTGTTTTTTAATTGTATGTTAATGAGGGCAAATAAAATAAATTAATTGTATTTTTTTTAGTTGATTTATTTAGCATTTAATGATCAGATGATAACGATCAGAATTTAATTGTAAATGTAATCAGGTCCATTAAGAGTCCATTTAAAGATTTTCCAACTCTTGCCTTTATTTTGAATTTAACTGCTAGCATTGTTAAATACCATGTATAGGTGTTAATTACAATTTGTGTTTGCTTTAAATACATACATATGTTGCCTTGATAGTTATTTTCTCTCTCTTTTAATTATGGCAATTTGTTACTTCGTCGCTTTTACATACTGTTTAAATTATTATTGCTTTCTTTTTTGTAATTTCGCTTTATTTTGCTTATACTTTAATAGTTTAAGGCTTTAGATAGGTTCTCGGTAACAATAAAAGCTATTCTAAAATATTTGCAACAGATAAAAGCTAAATTGTGTTTCTAAAATACAAAACACGTTTTTTTTCATATAACAGCAGTCGCTGACTGACAAAAGCTTAAAGATTTAATAAATAAAAACCAGAGATCGTTGCAGTCGGGCGTTACCAGCTCCGAAATACTTAGATACCATAAGTTGCGTGTAGCCAAGAAAAAATTTACAAGTTAGTCTTTCAAATTGCGGTAGATATTTGTTTGGCAACTGTAGCTATTAAATTGCGAAAGATATAGGTTTCTGGAAATTTTGGAGGCGGGAGTGGGCGTGGCCAGAATATTTTTTGCCGTTCGATCTAAGTAGTATACCTTCCAATTTTGCAACTATAGCTATTAAATTGCGCAAGATATGGACTTTTATGGGTTTTGGGGGCCGGAGTGGGTGTGAACAAAATTTGTACGTATTTATCGATTTACACTTTTCGAAATATTGGCATCGGCGATTATAGGTGGGTATGGGTATACAATTGATTATATATTTTTTGGCGGCTACCAGTAAAATACTTACCAAATTTGACGTATCCAATGCAAAAACTGTAGAAGATATAGGAAGGTATATAGATAAAAGTTTTTGGGGCCTTGACGATCTTTAAATGACATCTTCAACAAATTTTCGGAGATATGTGGCTTTATTAATTGCAAATATCGATTTTATCGATATCCAACTTACACTTTGGCGCAGGCACAGACCAGTATATGTTTCAAGTTTCAAGTCTCTATTTCTAAGGGTTTCGAAAAAAGTTGCGCTCGTACAGAAAGATTGCACACATATCTTCGGTATAAAAGGATACAAATATAAATGTAAAATATATAAATAATAAAAGCAGAATTCCTAAATAAATGAAAATATATATTTATGTATATATTAACTTTTATATAAAAATCTTCACTTGTCTTTTGCATATATTTTTTCTGATTTTGTTGGGCACACGTCTATCGAAAATTGTGACCGTATTTCGATTAATCGATTAATAGTAATTGCATACAATTATAAATTTTTATTAATACAAGTAGTTTAATATTTGCACACATTGCTTCCATTTGATTGGTTAGATTTCTAACACATAGTAAATTTTGATTGCATATCTCCAATTAAATATTAATATTTTGCTTGCATTTCGCATTAATGACGTAATTAAATGCAAGCTCAATTTACGTTTGGAGTTTACGTTTGACTTGCTACGTTATTTACGCGTGCAGCGTGGTTTGCTACATATGCGTTTTACAATTGCTCTTTGTTTGTTAATCTTTGCTTTGTGCTTTTTATAGACAATGGCAGCGACAAAGCGCAACGCCGGATTGACGTCAGCAGTTCCGCGAGCGACGCTCAACGACGAAGAATTGGTGAGCAGATGAGAAAAAGAAAAAAAAAGCTTGCAATGACTAAAGACTTTTCTATGTGTGTGTGTGTGTGTGTGCTTGTGTAGAAAATGCATGTGTACAAGAAAGCGCTGCAGGCGCTGATATATCCAATATCTTCAACGACGCCACACAATTTTGTGCTTTGGACGGCGACGTCTCCAACCTATTGCTACGAATGCGAAGGGCTTTTGTGGGGCATTGCACGGCAGGGGGTGCGCTGCACCGAGTGTGGCGTCAAATGTCACGAGAAGTGCAAAGATCTGCTAAACGCCGACTGCCTGCAACGTAAGTGCAATAACGTAACGTAAGTCAGATATGTACCCTGTCAAGCATGTTCGTTTATTCGCAGGCGCTGCGGAGAAGAGTTCGAAACATGGCGCTGAGGACAAAGCGAATTCGATAATCACAGCGATGAAGGAGCGCATGAAGCAGCGCGAGCGCGATAAACCCGAAATTTTCGAATTGATCAGGTAATGAGTGAGTGTGAGTTCGAAACGAACATGAGTGCAACTGGCTGGTGCGAAGAGAGTGTGGTTTGTGTGTGTGTGTGTGTGTGTGAGCTTTGCCTTTAACTTTGTATATCGTATCGTAGAGCCGTATTCAGCATTGAGGAGAAAAGCCATACAGGCCACATGAAGGCCGTCAAGCAAAGCGTTCTGGACGGCACCAGTAAATGGTCGGCGAAAATTGCGATAACAGGTTTGCAACTGCATACGCTATACGATATATGTGCACATACGATATACGATATGTGTGTGATTTATATTTAAACTAATCAACATTTAACATGTATGTATTATTATTATAATTATTTTTATTATTATGAATGTAATTTCGATTTTCAATGTTTTCATCCAATCAATGTCTAATTATATATATATATATAAATATATATATATTTATACGCATATATATATATTGTTTTTGTGTGTGTGTGTGAATGGTTTGTATGTGTGCATGTGTGAATGCTTGTCTCTCAACTCTTATATATATATATATATATGTATGTATGTATGTACACACACACACACACACACATATACAGAAGACAACTTACCAATGCATAGACACACTTAACGGTCAGTTTACAGTTACAAAATGCAAGCTTGACATTAACATTATCATAATTTGTTAAGTTACAAATCTATCTATGTCGGTACAAATCTATCAATATTTTGTGCTTATGAATAGTCAGTAAACAATCCGCATCACTTGAATAGGGCAAGCCTTTTAAATCTGTCCCCAAAACAGTCCTCAGACAGCGTTTAAGTTGATTTTACTAATTCATACTTTAAAAAAATTAAAATTCTTACTTAAATAAACTTAACTTAAATTTGAACTGAATCAATTATTAAATATTAAAAAAAAAAAAATAGTAATTAACCAGTACCCAAAATGATGAGATTTTTAGATTTTTATAGGAAAGAAAAAATGCTTTTTAATTAAACAGAATTTTTGTAAAATCAATAATTATTTCAACGGAATATAATATTTTATTATAATAATACATATATTCTTATAGCTATTTTAGATATTTTTGTATTGTTTAATCAGGATTAAAGCAGTACACAGTTATTTAAAAAGGTTTTAAAAAATTAAAATCAAAAATTACAATACGCAGACATTGCATAAAACATTTGAAACAAAAGGCAAAAACTAAATAACCTAAAAGATGTAACAAAGCGGGAAATCTTCAAGTAAGTAAATAAATAAAATGAAAAGGCATTAATACAAAAGAATACATAGTCTTGACAAAAACAAACTCTAAAAGCTAAACTCTTGCCAATACAATGGTCATATTTAGATAGATAGTATTATTTCTAGTGTAAGTGAAATGAGCAGTTATGTAGAACTGAGAGAGAAATTCCAATCGATATTTACAGATTAATAATGATGAAAATAAAAATAAACAATAGTTTTAGAACAACTGCTCTCCATTCTACTAATAAATACAAAGAGAGAGAGATAGAAAGTCGAATCGATATTAATCGATAGACGATGGATGATTGTCAGCGCACCAGCCCCAAAAGAATATACAACTTTAGTTTTAAGTTATGGAATCTGTTGCAGTATTTTCAAAAACAACACAAATCGAATACAAAAACAATACACGTAATACGTATTTAGCTGCTATATATCATATATATACATATATATATATACCCATATATCTGCAAATATCTGCAATTCAATTCAAGGATGACATTCGGTGTGGATCCAGATACACACATAGATTCATTAGAGCAGGCTGAGCACGCAACTGTTGAGGGAACATCTAAATGGTCATGCAAACTAACAATTACAGGTACACGGGCCAAAGCCATCTCTTTTTTGTGCTTACAACTACTATTGCTATTATTATTATTTTGATAGACACTTGTATACCCTGTACCTTCAGACTGGTGGTCAGAAAAGGTCCCTCAAATATGTCCGAGCTCGAGTTTGTCCGTCTCAAATTAGCAATATAATTATTCCCCGATATCTTGTAAATATTTATTATTTTTTAATTTAATTATTATATTTTATTTTTAATGTAACTTATTCTCAGCCGGCTTGATGGCCGTAAGCGTTGAGTCATTGCATTCTGTGTGTTAAAGCTCATTCATCGCTTACATCAGTCAGTCGCGGGTTCGAATCCCGCTGGGGTCATGGTTTTTTGTTGTTTGTCTAGTCCAGTAACAGTCCGTCCTGCATCCTCTTCTTTCTTCTATTAATCTTTCTGTCTAAATCTCTATACACACGGCACCACAATGGGCCAAATATGGCCTATGTGATTATGACAGTATACCCTACCTACCTAATTTATTCCCTCCTTTCTGTTTTTTTCGTTAAAAAAATAAATTGCAGTACTAACTATAAATTTAAATAAATTAATTCAAAATAAAACTACTATCTTTAAATTTAACTGTATATTTTAATTAAAGTTTCATTATACTATTATACCTTCGGTAATGGTTTTGTGCAATGTCCGTCATGCTGTGGGTCCGTCTGTCCGTCTGTATAAACGCAACTTTTTCGTCACCCTTAGAGATAAAGACTTGAAACTTGGAACACATACTTCAAAGTGCTCCGAATAGACCGCTCTAAGTCCACAAGGGAGGTAGAAAATCGCAAAAAATCGATTTTCGCAAATCGAAAACCCCACATATCTCCCACAACTTTAGGGCTACAGTCACCAGTTCTGGATGGTAGGTTGTTGGCGGTGTCCTTTAAAAATCGGCATATGCCACGCCCACATCCGACGACCCCATCCCCCGCCGTTAAAACTTTTAAATGCCTATATCTTCCGCAGTTTTTGAGTTGGGAACGTCAAATTTGGTAGGTACAGTGGCTCACATAGGATTCTGCCCAGTGCCTAGCAAAAAATTTAAAGTGGTATAAAGTTTAAACAAGGAAACAAATTCAAAATGTTTAAATGCCAATTTGTTTAATGCTATATCACATTTGAAAAACAAACTTTAGTTTTTATTAAAATATTATTTAATTAATTAAAATTAGTCAAAATCTGAAAACATAACCAAAATTCATGTCACAAACATTATGCCCAGTCTAAAAAAAAAGTCGAATATTTGGCGTATAAAAACTTAAATAAGGATGTTAATACTTAGTATGATATCCTTTAGCCTTAACAACTTCGCTTAACCTATTTTTCATGGAAGACACCAGCTTCCGGGTAGTTTCTGTACAGATCTTGCTCCACTCCTCCAGCAGAGCATTTTGAGATCCTGTTTGCAGGATATGTTGTGTTTCCGGATGTTATTGTCCAGCAGATCCCACAAATTTTCAATAACATTTAAATCTGGAGACTGGGCCGGTGGAATTATCACGTGGGGGCAGTTCGATCTAAGCCAGGACTGTACTATTCCGGCCTTATGCTTGGGGTCGTTGTCATGGTAGAACCGGAAAGTACGTGGGATTCCCGGTTTCTCGGAACTTTAGAGTAAATTTTTTTTTAGTATATTGAAGTATACATTCCTGTCCATTGTTGTTTCAATAATCACATAATTTCCGCCACCGGCTGCCGAGATACAGGCCCAAACCGTGACACTTCCTCCGCCGTGCTTGACTGTTGCCTTCAATTGTTTGGGGTCCACCTCAGTATTGGGTTGTCGCCACATATAATTCCAAAAAAAATGTTGAATTTGGACTCATATTCAAATATCACTGTGTTCCAGAACTCCAAATCCTTGCCCAAGTGGATTTTGGCGAACGTCATCCTATACGCTGTATTTTTTGCTTATATAAATTGCTCTTTCCGTGGTACTTGGGCCTTAAAGTCATGGTTGCGCAGAACTTGGAGCACAGTTCCCATACTGAACTTTTTGCTTATTTCATCCTGCACCTATTGAGTCAGTTTTTGAGCCGATAGCTTAAGATTTCCCCTTGTTTTCCTGATGATCCTCGTCTCGTCCTGCTCGGTGAAAATCGGGTTTGGTGCAATTCCGCCCTTGTCCTCTGTCCAATTTTCGTCGACGAAACTCCAAATGATGTGGAATACAGTTGAGGTGTTTAGATTGACCATTTCAGCTATTTGGCGATGTGAATATCCATTTTTGAAGTGTTCCAGGATGAGTTTCCGTTGCTCAATGGTAGTCCGTTTGCCCATAGTCCTTGTTGGCAGGTTGCACTCGAGGTGCAGGATATAACTAAACTGACTATGAAGGATTGGTCTTTTTATCCGGGTTTTATGGCACCCAGGTGTCCATAAAGTACCTGGGCAGAAAGTTTGTGACCTATAATTTAGGTACTTTTTTACATAACCCGACCTAGTGGGTGGGGAAATCCCAATTTTTTAGGGTCATATATTAATTTTTGTGGTTAATATATGTACCTGCCATGGGTCTTTGGAATTTTCGAAAAATATTACATAATTACTTTATGGCAGGCAATTAAAATTGGTGCTAGGCACTGGGCAGAATCCTATGTGAGCCACTGTATATTACTGGTAGTCGCCTTTAAGAACCGATAACAAATTTGTGTTGCCACGCCCACCTGCGCCCATAATCGACAATGCCGATATTTCGGAAAGTGTAAATCGATAAATCCGTATATCTCCCAAAATTTTAAAGATAGAGTGACCAAACTTGGAAGTAACTTGCTGGTAACCTCCTCCAAGGATCGGCATATAATGTTGGACCACGCCCACAACCGCCGCCCACAGAACTTTGACCCTAGAAATCTAAAATTCATACCTTCCATAATTTGTAAGCTACAGTCACCAAATTTTGAAAGTATGTCGCTGGTAACTACCCTAAGAAATCGATCAAAATTGGATGGCCCCGCCCAATACGTCTACCTAAACACCTGTTGGTGTAAATCGATAAGACCATATAACTCACGCAATTTGAAAGCTAGTCATCAAATTCAAATCTGGATAAAAATGTTGGACAACTCCAACTCCCGCCCACTAAAACCGATAAATGCCCATCCCCCGGAATTTAAGAGCTATAGTTATCAAACTTGAAAGGTATATTACTAAGATCGAACTCCACAAACTCCCACTTCCGCCCCCAATTCCGTAATTTAAGAGCTAAAGTTGCTAAACTTCGAGCAAGGGTTACTTTATTTTATTTATAGCGCAAAAGGCAAACTTTGACAGTATTTCTTGGCTGTATGCAACTAATGGTATCAGAGTATTTCGCTGTCGGTTACATCCGACTGCAACGTTCTCTCTTGTTTTTAATTGAATTTAATTTATTTGCTACTTTTTGTTGTCAAGATTTAATACATAAATAGGTAGTTAACATTACCAAACTATACTTTAAAAATCTCCTAAGCCCCTTGTATTTAATTTAAATATATACTTTGATTTATAATTTTTTTTTAATTTAAGTACAGAAATCGTAATGTTTTTTTTTTTATTTAAGTTTAAATATTACATTTTATTTTGAAATAAATTTAATATATGTTCTACTTTTTGTAGACGACATAAAATAAATAAATGGATTATAACTATCTATTGATGATAATAGATAAATAAACTCATAATTCTTATTCTTATTATTTTGTATTAAATATTAAATCTAATCAGTTTTTTCATTTTTGTCTATTTTGTACATAACAATAAATAAACAAATAAGTGTTCGACTTTTTCACTAACTAGCAACTAGAATTCTTTTTTTTACCTGAGTACAGGGTATCTGCTAGTCGATCGTCTTCGACTATAAAATTGCTAACTGTATATGTATTTTCTAAATTTTTCATTTTAATTTTTAGTTTTAATAGTTTAGTTTTCTTTTTTCTTTGTGTTTTTTAACTACACGATTAGTAGTGTATATTCACATAAATTCCGAACCGATTGCCCCAAAGCATGAGTTCTAAATATGCATTTATCGATATATATCGATGAGCATACAACAAATACCGATTAATATTTCTGTTTTGAACCAATCCAGTTAAAAAGCAAGCACAATTCAAATTAAACCTGAATCTGAATAATCTAAGCATGTCAACTTTTTTGCCAACGTACCCCCTGGATAATATTTCCCTGCTCAAAACAAAATCTATCTATTCATCCAGAGTGTAGAATTTACCACATAAGACCCCCACTTGAGTGTGGGCTCTGTCTAGTTTTTCGATTAACTTCGCTATTGTAAATATTTCAATACACAAATACACCACCAAATAATAAACAAATAATAATTTATGTGGATAATACAAACTTGATTTCCTTTCTCAATAATTTCAATTTCGCAATAAAAAAAACAATACACACATGTACACACACATGCGCACATTTCGACAACAATAAACAAGCCAACGCAATTCTCTGTAGTAGACTAAAATATTTAAATAACAAAACACTCATAATCATTATTGACATAAAAAATGGTTTAAATGCCTCCCTTTCAGATGTTTCTTACATAGTTACGCATAGAAAATCTTATCTTTAGATCGATAACAAGTGAGATCGCCCCGACAAACAAATCTACCGATATGTGTCTGTATCTGAAAAAAAAATATATTTGAATAATTGTTTATAAAAGTAAACAAGAAAAAGAATAACGTCAGTCAAAATAAATAAAATAAATAAAATAAAATAAATAAATTAAAATAATGTCGGCAATAGTCGTACAGATTATGGCGACTATAGCGTTCCTACTTGTTAAATCTAAAAAATACAACTACTTGATAACAGTTTGTATATACTATGAGTAAATTTTAAAACTTTACTATCCATACACTGAGAGAAAATGGAGAGTTCGCCTAATTACTTAAGTATATGCATGATGCCAGTCGGTCGAAATATAACTTATGTGTGTCGCTCTGTGGATCGTATATAAAATAACATACTCCAGTATAACATTAGACCACATGTCCATAAATCCATAAACTATAAATATTTCATTAAAAATTCTATTCTTTTTCGGCTCACTAAATTAAATATTATAATTATAATTGTAAACCTGCAACTAAAATTTAAATTTGTATTTATACTTATACTCATGAACTAATTTTATACTTGTATTTATGACTAAACTTATACTGTTATACTCATACTGTTGCTCTTCTTTGCTTCGCAATTCTTCTGCTTCTGTCTTCACTAAATGTTGTATATTTTCTCTTTCTCTGGTTCCACATTAGTTTTAGGATTTTTGATAGGTTTCTTTCTTCTTCTATTTTGCCTTTGGGCTCTTCTGAAATTCTCTCCAATCGTTTATTGGAGATGTGTTTCTTTGCATTTTTATTATCGGAGAATTCAGCTCTTATGTTAAATTTAGGGCTTTAACCTTTGGATTATTTTAAAAATTTATATATATAAAATTAAATACATATGCGTGTTCAATGTTTTAAAAATTCAGCAAAAGCGCTATGATCTACATTCTATGTATATATATATTTAGATACATATATATAAATTTAAATTTTGTAATCGATTAATTCATTGTCCGATCGTTTTTGTAATTGAAATGAGAATTAAATAAAAAACGAGTTTCACTTTATTTATTTCTTAAAGTGTAATTTGAGCTGAGAATTTGTAAAAAAAAAACGTTTTTCACTTTATATATATATATTTATTTATTTATTTTTTTTTTTTGTAGGATTGAAGAATTACATAAAAATTATATTTATTTGAAACTTAATTATAAATGGGAATTAAACAGAATAACAAGAGTAAATTGTAGCTAAATTTCATCTGCAATTTACTATTGAAACAGGTTATTATTTAATTAAAATTAAATTAAAAAAACCTATTTCTATTTCTAGATTTATTTTTTCTTTTTTTTTAAATACTCTTCCGTTTTCAACAAAACTGAACAACTAATAAAAAGTTATTAATTGTATAAATATATTAATGTGCATAAATAGTTTTGAGACAAATATATAAAATATACATATATATATTAGGGTCACATAATAAATTAAAATTTTTAATAATATATTTATATTGTGGTAAAATAATTCTGCTCATGGTCAAATCAGTTTTTAAAAATATCCCAAAAATTGCAAGAGCTGTCGTCTTTCTAAAATTGATATGTTTGTGTAGTAGTCAGCTTATGGTGAAGCCAACACAAACAGTCTCAACTAAGCTTCCCATAGCCTTTTATTCACACTACTCTTTACTTACTCTACTTGCTTACTCTGTATTAAAAAATGTATATATCATAAACAAAATAGCCCCCTGTGAAACCAAAACTGTTAGTGTGCTGCAAGCTTCAAACACAACCTTGAAACGCGCACAGCAGAGAGCTGCAGCAATCGAAAATGTTGTTGTTGGCTGTTGAACAGAGCTAGCATGGACACGTATAGCATAGAGCTTTTTGTTACGCGACGAACGCTCGCTGCGCTCACCAAGCAAATCACTGTGTTCGTTTCGAATCTTTCAGCTTTTCTGTTGCAGCTCGATGTTATGCCCACCTAACAAATACAACAACATCCAACGTTGACTTGCACGTTTCGAATTCGAAATTCGAGAAAACTTTTGTTTGGTTTTTAAACTGGACTTATGATTATTAATATTATTATTTAGTTTTAATATGCGTGTTTTGTGTGTGTGTGTGTGTGGTAAAAAATGCTATTTAATTTGTTAATTGTCCACTTTTTGTACTGTGAATGCATAAATGTGTTTTTCCTGTATATATAAATATATATATATATAATTAATTAATTAATTAACCAACTAATTTTCACACGATATTTGTGCCGTTGCAACTTAAATTTAGCTTGCACACCACGTAGTAAATGTGTCAATCAGTCAATCAATCAATCTGACTGATCTGAACTGATTCCCAACTTTTATTGCGAGCCGAGTTTCTTTAATTAAAAACCAAAAAACTTCCGTTTTTTCTCTTCTTCTTTCTCCCTTGATAAACAAAACTGAACAACAACAAAACGAAAAATATCGATTAAAAAACTCAATTGGAATTTTATAACAATAAAAAAAAATCGCTCATAACATTTATGTTCGTTTCAAACCTCAACGTAAAAACCCACAAACAAAAAATACGCACAACCAAAAAAATATTCTACACCCCAACAAAAACAAACTACACACACAAAAAAAAAATACACATACACACCAAAAATAACAATGTGCACATACAAAAATTAAACGTCACAAAAATAATTAACATACATAAAAAAAAAAAATGCACAAAAAATTCAATTACACCCAAACGAAAAAAAATCGCACACCCACTAAATATTCTACACACAAAACAACGAAAAAATGCAAATACACCCACAAAAAATTAACTGCACAAATTGCATATATACCAAAACCATAAACTGCAAACAACACACCCAAATCAAAAAATAATACCAACTACAAACATGACACACACTTTCTCTTTGGTGGTTCTGGTATTGAAACGAATAAAAAAACGAAAATCGAAAAAATCGCAAAAAAAACCCAAAACACAAACAATTCGAATTCGAAATTCGATGTGTGCAGTGATTTGTGCTCAAGGCCTGATAGCGAAGGATAAAAGCGGTACGAGTGATCCATATGTGACGGTGCAGGTTAGCAAGGTGAAAAAGAGAACGCGCACAATGCCCCAGGAGCTAAACCCTGTGTGGAACGAGAAGTTTCACTTGTGAGTATTTTCCCCACTACTTATTGTATTACTACTACTACCACTACCAACCAACACTACTACAACTACTACTACTCCCATTTTCCTTACAACTCTTCTACTATTTCAACTACAACTTCTTTCTCGTTGTGTTTGTGTTTGTGTTGTGTTGTGTTGCGCCCTCCACCAACCAACCAACCAACCAACCAATCACAGATTGTCGAACTGTATTTCATACACACCTAATGCTCTACTACTTTTTACACGCACTTTCTCTACTACTAAAACTTCTACTACTTTTGTCTATTTGTACATAATTAGCCTCATTTATTTATCTATCAATTTCTGTTGATGGTTGCTTGGTTTTGTGTGAGAGCCAACAACTTGTTTTGTTTTCTTGTTGTCTTGTTGTCGCCTTTGTTGTTATTCGCGCTCTATCTCGCTCTCTGCTTTGTATGCTGCGCACAACACTGCACAAAACCTTCTTAGAACGCATCGTTCCGTTTGATTGCACAAAGCAGCGAGAGAGCTTAAAGGCGAGCGGAGCTCCCAGCTGCAAAAGCTTAATGCTTAATGTGAAGCTCCTTCGTTCATTGCTCACTGTTCGAAAACCTCAATTTGAAGCTGCTTGATTTGATTACTTTGAACATTGAAAATTGCTGTTTCTGCCTCAGCGTTCAGTTCGGCTGTAACAGCTGCTTTGCTTTTTGCCAATGTCCTGAAGACAAGATTCATTTTCGGGACTTTCGAAATAATTTTTAAATATATACAAAATTCCTAAACAATATTAATAATAATAATAATTTTTAAAAATATGCCCTAAAAGTTAACAAAATTGCTTTTCTATTTTATGATTATTTATTATTGAGAAAAACGCAGAAATACGAATTCTTAAGTAAGAAAGCCATTTCTAAAATAAGAAATTCATCAACTTAGTTGCTAAGTACGCAAAGCTAGAAAGAATTCTTTGCTATTTTAAAGAATTAATATTTTCTAAAATGTAGAAATGATAAATAAAAGTTCTTATTTGATGAAAATTCTCTTAAATTACAAAAATAAACCATACAGATTACTCTCTCAACTACGCTGCTTTGCTAGAGTTTACAACGTTCCATTTTCAGGAAATTAAGAAAACAAAACCTAAGCCAAATATCATCAAATTAAAGTACCCGTTTTTAATGTAGAACAGCACCAGAACTACGAGAACTAAGAGTATGTTTGTTTTATTATTGATATGGGAAGAATTAATTTGTATTTTTATTCTTATGTGTGAAACAAATTTTATAACTAGCGAGGGAACTTAAAGCTTAATATGTATATATATGTATTATGATTATAATTATTATTGGGGAAACTTAGTTAGATTTATTGACTGGGGCATCCTTCTGAGCCACCAGCCCAATTCTTGAATGAAACCTTAGTTGAGTTTTGAGAAATAATTCTCTTGGATTCCACACAACGTCTACTGGCCAAGTAAATATTGCGAGGTACTTTTAAATATATATTTATTTGTATTCTTTTCAAATATATACATATATACCAAAAATGCACACAACTGTTAAATAATTAATTCTCAAGCCTAATTTAATGACTAATATCCATGCATGTCAAACCTACCATCACACAATATATATGTAAAAGGTATTCTAGTGAAAATACCACAAAATTGAATAATAAATTTCTTTATATATGTATATATGTACATATATATAACCAAAAAAATCATAGTGAGTGCCACAATTCTTCGGATCGCATCAAAGTTCGTGTTTGGGATGAGGATAATGATTTAAAATCGAAATTGCGCCAGAAATTGACACGCGAATCGGATGACTTTTTGGGTCAGACAATTATTGAAGTCCGTACGCTATCCGGTGAGATGGATGTGTGGTATAATCTGGAGAAACGTACGGATAAATCGGCCGTATCCGGCGCAATCCGTTTACACATCTCCGTAGAGATCAAGGGCGAGGAAAAGGTGGCACCCTATCACGTGCAGTACACCTGCCTTCACGAAAACCTCTTTCACTACCTCTGCGAAGAGAACTGCGGCATGGTAAGACTGCCCCTACAGTTGCGGTTAAAATTATAGCCACACTCTGCGACATTATTTACATTATTTATTTGAATATCGAAAACAGAGCATTTGGTTTGCATTTTTTAAAATCTTAATTTCTGATATCTATTGTTTATATTTGGCATAATTATAATTACTATTTATTATGATTATTATTATTTGTTATAGTTTAATTTAATTAAATTTTAATACGTTGAGAAGGCGCATAAAATAATATTTTTATCACTTGTTATATATGTATATATTTTACATATATATATTTAAAACAAATTAAATTATTAAGTGCATATTTATTATTATTATTTTTTATTATTTTTAGTTCATTTTTTAATTTTATTGAAATTTAAATAAGTTCAAATCATAATTTCGTTTGTTTCCTACATAAAACTTATTTATAAATTGCAAATTGCTTAAAATACAGCTGTGAAAAAACACCTATTGTGAATGGGTGTTGCTATTATTTTTGCCTCAAGTGTAGTCTGAATTAACTCTTTAATTATTTCACAGGTCAAGCTGCCCACGCAAAAAGGTGACGATGCTTGGAAGTTGTACTTTGACGAGATTCCCGAGGAGATTGTCGATGAGTTCTCCATGCGATATGGCATTGAGAATATATATCAGGCCATGACCCATTTCCATTGTCTGTCAGCGAAATATCTCTGTCCCGGCGTACCGGCTGTGATGAGCACCCTGCTGGCCAACATAAATGCCTATTATGCCCATACAACTGCCTCCTCGGCTGTATCGGCCAGCGATCGATTTGCGGCCAGCAATTTTGGAGTACGTATTACCCATGCCCCATCTACCTATCTAGTATTTTTCTCTTTTGATCTTCGCAATCTCTTTGAAAAGGTCTTCGCTGGCTATTTGTTTCGTTTGCTTAAATATATATGACCTATCGATAAAAACCAGTATGTTATGCCATAACCTAAAATCACTGATCACATATTACCTATAATTTATAGTTTCCCATAAGGTGAAAAAATAAAAATATTAGATTTTATATATTAACGCCCACCGATAATAATCTCTAGGCTATTAAATCAATAGCAGATTAATGTCAATATATTTAAAAACAGTGTTCGCTTTTTCACTTTCCTGATTTGGTTTTTATTGCCTTCGGTTTTTTTTTTGTAACTTTTGCAGAAAGAAAAGTTTGTCAAGTTGCTGGATCAGTTGCATAATTCACTGCGAATCGATCTATCGATGTATCGAAATAATTTTCCCGCATCTAGCCAAGAGAAACTGATGGATCTCAAGTCAACTGTTGACCTATTGACCTCCATAACATTCTTCCGCATGAAGGTGAGTAATGGCATGGATAGAAACAACAACGATAACAAGTCAATTAATCGATTTAACGAATAGGTTCAAGAGCTATCGAGTCCACCGAGAGCGAGTACGGTTGTCAAGGATTGCGTCAAAGCTTGTCTTAGATCAACTTATCAATTCCTATTCGAAAACTGCTACGAACTTTACAACAGGGAGTTTCAGGTACGTAATTACTTACAATTACTTCGAATTACTTGCAATTACTTTGCAGGTGGATCCAAACGAGGCGAAGCGTGATACGGATGACCATGGACCAAAGCTGGACAGCGTCGACTTCTGGCACAAGCTAATTGCTCTGATTGTATCTGTGATTGATGAGGACAAGAACAGTTATGGCACCGTCCTCAATCAATTCCCACAAGAACTGAATATCGGGCAGGTAAGAATACAAATGTTATGTTATTATATATTTTGAAAAATTTAATGATTTTTATTTTAATTATTAATTTTTATTTATTTGAATATTTTAATTTAAAAACAAATAAGAAGTATTCACAAGTTGCTTAGATTTTAATTTTTGCTACGTCCACTAGAAGTATATTGATGGATTAAAGGTCGCAAGCGTTGAGTCTTTGCATTCTAGGTGCTAAACTCAGTAATATCGCTTACATATAAAAAATCAATTGTAGGTTGTTTGGCGATGTCCTTAAAAATCTTAAAAATTGTAAATCATCCGCAGTTTTTGAGTTAGAGCCGTAGGTATATCGATAAAAGCGTATATCTCCCACAATTTTAAAGATTGAGTCTCCGAATGTGGAATTAGTATACTTACCAAATTTTCGATCCCAACTCAAAAACTGCGGAAGATATAGCCACTTAAAAGTTTTAGAGGCGGGGGGGGCTGGGGGCGTCGGACGTGGGCGTGCCGACCAAAACTGGTGACTGTAGCCATAAAATTGTGGGAGATATATGGGTTTATCGATTTGCGAATATCGATTTTATCGCTTTTCTAGCTCCCTAGTGGACGTAGGACTCCAATCTTGATACTTTATCTATTCCAAGTACTTTCAAGTATATGTTGTAAGTTTCAAGTCTCTATCTCTAAGGGTGTTGAAAAAAGTTGCGTTCATCGAGACGGACAGACGGACAGACAGCTTGACGAACGTTACACAAACCCAATATACCTTCAGTATCATAGTATAAAAAACAAAAATTAACATTTTAAGTCCATATTTGACACACGAACCCGCAATCGAACTCGAACTCGAACCCGATTTCAATATACTAGCGAATTTGCTGCCGATCGCTTTAGCTAATTCCTAAGCCATGCTCAATGCGCTGCTGCATAGATCCGCACATACATGTATATACATATTTGCATTGCGTGCATGCCTGCTGCTGCTGCTGCTGTTTGCTCTAAGCGAACTTTTGCATTTGTTCGATTCGATTGTCTGCTTCTGCTCCTACAAACAGGATGTAGATAATGGCGCTCAACTTGCTTCGAACTTCGTATTAGGGGCAAGCGAACAACAAAGACGAGCTCGAACACGAAGCCGATGCCAAAAGCTTTTTTATAACAATTCGGCAAGCAATAACTAACAATTTTCGTTTTCAGTTATCGGCTGCGACGATGTGGGGCCTGTTCGCCGTGGACATGAAGTACGCACTCGAGGAGCACGAGCAGCATCGTTTGTGCAAGTCATCGGCTTACATGAATCTGCACTTTCGCGTCAAATGGCTGTACAGTAACTACGTGAAAGAGGTGCCGCCTTACAAAGGGGCGGTACCGGAATATCCCGCCTGGTTCGAACCCTTCGTCATGCAATGGCTCAATGAGAACGACGATGTGTCCCTCGAATATCTGCACGGTGCCTTCAATCGTGACAAAAAGGATGGGGTAAGCTGAAAATAAATTGCAGATATATATATATATATATATATATATATATATATATATATATATATATATATAGTGTGTGTGTGTGTGTGTGTGTGTATTTAATTATGGTAATCCAATTTAATATATTTATGTATTTACATTTAGGTTTTTATGTATTTACCTATTTAAATATTTATTTATTACATATTTATATATATAAATATTTACAAATATTTATATATATAAATATTTATTCAAAACAAATCTATATATTTATCTATGTATATGTATTTATCTTTAAAATTCTCGGACTGTGCAAATGCTCTCCCTCTCTCTGTCTCTGTCTCTCTATATATATATCTGTCTCTCTCTCTCAAACTCTGATGACTATTGCCATTTTCATTATATATTTGTATATTCGATCCAATTAGTTCCAAAAGAGCAGTGAACATGCTTTGTTCTCCAATTCGGTTGTCGATGTTTTCACACAATTGACGCAGTGCTTCGATGTTGTTAGCAAGCTCGAGTGTCCAGATCCAGAAATTTGGAAACGTTACATGAGGCGTTTTGCTAAGACTATCGTAAAAGTACTCATTGCCTATGCTGATATTGTGAAAATGGAGTTCCCAGAGCATATGAGGGACGAACGAATTGTAAGTACAACCCCGCAAAATTCACTTCCAGGCGATTCTACAAAAAAAAAAAATAATAATAATCTATAAATGTAAAATATAATAATTTAAATGAAAAAATTACATACATATTTAGATATCTAATCTATTGTATTAATAAACAAGAGAAAACCTTGCAGTCGGAGGTAACCGACTGCGAAATACTCTGATACCATTAGTTGCATGCAGCCAAGAAATACTGTCCAAGTTTGCCTTTCAGATTGCGGTAGCTATAAGATAAGTTTGGCAACTTTAGCTCTTAAATTTCGGATGATATGAGCTTTTCGTGAATTTGGGGGCGGGAGTGGCCGGTGCTGAAAAAAATTATAGAGAAGATCCCTAAATAAATTTATTTCCATATTTTTTAATGGTGCTAATAGCATTACTCATTCCAAATTTGGTGACTTAAGCTTTAAAGTTGCGTGAGATATATGGTCTTATCGATTTACACCAACAGGTGTATTGGTTTAGATAGGCGGAGGCCACCCAATTTGCATCTCTCTTAGGGGAGTTATCAGTAACATACTTTAAAAATTTTGTGACTCTAGCTTACAAATTATGGAATATATGCGCATTACAGGGCCGGCAGTTGTGGGCGTGGTTCAAAAAATGATATGCCGTGTAGGACAACGCCAACAACCTACCAACCAAAATTGGTGTCTGTAGCCATAAAATTGTGGGAGATATGTGGGTTTATCGATTTGCGAATATCGATTTTCTAGCTCTCTAGTGGACGTAGGGCTCCAATCTTGACACTTTATCTATTCGGATCACTTTCAAGTATATATTTAAAGTTTAAAGTCTTTATCTCTAAGGGTGTTGGACAGACCGCATGACGGACATTGCACAAAACCAATATACTATACTACAATATACCGAAGGTATAACGGTATCAGAGTATAAAAATTACAATTAGAAAGGATAAAGAAATGCCTGACTCATTTTCGTATATATAGAAAAATTACATGAAAACAATAAAATTAAAAAGGAAACGCAAAAATAAAAAATAAAATATATTTTTATTGAAAATATTGTGCTCAATTACAATTATATATATTTCATCAATAATAATCATGAATAATGAATGCCAACTATGAGTTCTTACAAATCTTAAAAACTAAAAAATAATTAGAAATAAATTAATTAATTCTTATTGTGCCAGGCTTGCATTCTGATGAACAACATACAGCAGTTGAGGGTCCAATTGGAAAAGATGTTCGAGTCGATGGGTGGCGATAAGCTGGAGGAGGATGCTGCCAACATTCTAAAGGAGCTGCAGCAGAACCTCAACTCAGCCCTGGATGATCTGGCCACGCAGTTTGCTATAAGGCAAGACCGATTTCTTTAAAATCGAACTATTTACAAATATATATTTACTTTTAAACTATGAATTATTTATTGTTTAATTATTGACTTTTTCTTATTCTTGTTTTTGCAACTTATACAAACAAATAACAAGATAGAACGTTGCAGTCGGACGTAACCGACAGCGAAACACTATTATACCTTAATTTGTGTACAGTTAAGAAATACTTGAATTGCGGGGGATATTGGCGTTTATCGATTTTGGGGGCGGGAGTGGGCGTGACCCAAAAAATTTTGGAGTTCGATCTTAATAATATACCTTCTAAGTTTGGTAACTGTAGCTCTAAAATTGCGGCAGGTACAGGCATTTTTCGTTTTTTGTGGGCGGGAGTGGGCGTGGTCCAAAATTTGTTTTCCACATTTATGAAGGGTGTTACTAACAATATACCTTTAAAATTTGGTGACTTAAGTTTTCAAATTGCGTGAGATATATGGGGTTATCGATTTACACCAACAGGTGTATCGGTTTAGGTAGGTGGAATGGGCGTGGCCATCCAATTTTTTAACGATCATTTGGAGAGTTACCAGTAAAATACCTGCAAAATTTTGCGACTCTAGCTTGCCAATTACGTCAGATATGCGCATTTTAAATTTCTAGGGACGAAGTTCCTGGGGGCGGCAGATGTGGGCGTGGTCCAAAAATTTGTATGCCAATCTTTGAAGGAAGTTACCAGCAAATTACCTTCCAAGTTTGGTTACTCTATCTTTAAAGAGTTTGGAGATATACGGAGTTATCGATTTACAATCGGAATTGTCGATTATAGGCGCAGGTGTGGACGCGGCACCACAAATTTGTTATCGGTTCTTAAAGGCAACTACCAGTAATATTCCTACCAAATTTGACGTTCTCTACTCAAAAACTGCGGAAGATATAGCCATTTAAAAATTTTAGGGGCGGGGGTGATGGAGGCGTCGGAGGTAGGCGTGGCATATGCCGATCTTTCAAGGACCTCGCCAACCACCTACCAACCAAAATTGGTGACTGTATCCATTAAATTGTAAGAGATATGGGGATTTATCGTTTTGCCAAAATCGAATTTATCGATTTTCGAGCTCCCTAGTGGACGTAGGACCAAACCCAAGACACTTTAACTTTTGAGGGTACTTTCCAGTATACGTTCCAAGTTTCAAGTATCTATCTCTAAGGGTGTCGGAGGAACACGCGTTCATACAGACGGACAGACGGACAGACAGCATGACGGACATTGCACAAAACCAATATACTATTATACCTTTTTGGTATAATAGTATAATAACATGATTTTAAGTTAATTAACTGTTTTGAAATCTTAAATACGAAAATTGTGAATTCTTTATAAGAAAATGGGGCATACCTGCTTACATTTAGGTGTGCAATAGGTTTTTATATTTTTAATTCCTTCTTTTTTTGCTAGCTTGGAACCACGCATTACTCAATCGGTGCGGGAATTGGGCGACATGCTGCTCTCCATCAAGGGCGGAAGTGGACCTTTGACAGCCGGAAATCAGGCTGTGCAACGGAATGCGGTTGCCGTTGAGGCAGATGATGTGCTGAGGCCTCTGATGGATCTGCTCGACGGGTCCTTGACCCTCTATGCCCAGTCCTGTGAGAAGACGGTGCTGAAGCGACTGCTCAAGGAGCTGTGGAAGATTGTTATGCGAATTCTGGAGAAGACCATAGTGCTACCCCCAATGACTGACAAGACGGTAAATTCAAAAATAATTACATAATAATAAATAATTAGGTAGGGTGTACTGTAGGGTGTAGACCTTCGGTCGACACACATAGGCCATATTTGGCCCATATTTGGCCCGACATAACCAAAGATACTATTATACCTTGGGTATCATAGCATAATGAATAAATATTAATCTTTTGAAATATAAATATTAGTTAAATAATAATTTGATTAAATTATCAATATATTAAAATAACGAAAAAACGATTGTTGGCGTCAGCACGAAATTAGTTAATCGTTAATTTGATGAACGTTTGTAGAGTATATAGTATATAGTTGCATTTACAGCGATCTCCTCTATTTCGCAGCGCTCTCTTGTGCAGCGCTCTCTCTCTCTCTCTCTCTCTGTATTAGTAGTTGCATTTACACATGCAAATTATGTTAAGTGCAGTTCGAACTGCAGCAGCCAGCGTTATTAGCGCTCTTCTTTATTTCGCAGCGCTCTCTCTCTCTCTCTCTCTCTGTACAAAGGGCGCTCGCTGATCCGCCGGCTGCCGCAGCTAGTGAGTTGACACTCTACAATTGATAGTTGATAGTTAAAGTTGGTTCGCATAACTCGAGCGTGCCAATTAAAGATTGTGTCATTGTTAAGAAGACTGAGCATTGGGCTTCTAGTCTTAATAAACTTGATAGTGGACAATTGATAGTTAACGCATTAAGCATAAGATCGCTAACAGATCGATCGGTGTAATTAGTAATTTTCGATGTTGATAAGATTTAGCAATTGGCTTCAAATCTTCATTACGCGCATCGATCGTTAGTTACTATTGTTGTTGAAAGACTAAGCAGTGGCTTACCGTCTTAGCTACATAAATCTATTGTTGTTAATAAACTTTATAACGTTGTGAAAATAAGTAAGTCTATTTAGTTAGAACTAAAGCTATCAAAAAGCTGATAGCGCAAACAACGATATTAATTACTATAATTAAAATTGTATGTTTAGATGATGTTCAAGCACCTAACTGATAATGCAAAGAATTTGGCATCGAATGCAAAAATCGAAGATATGGGCCGTTTGTTCAAATCGCATATGGCTGGCAAGCAGGATGTGAAAAGTGCCCTTAGCGGTGTTATGGACATATCAAAGGAGGTGGAAAAGAATCTATCTCCCAAACAATGTGCCGTACTCGATGTTGCCTTAGATACAATCAAACAATACTTTCATGCCGGCGGCAATGGACTGAAGAAGACCTTCCTCGAGAAATCATCGGAGCTGCAAAGCCTACGCTATGCACTCAGTTTATACACCCAAATGACAGACACACTCATCAAGACATTCATCTCAAGCCAAGTGCACGAAGGTCAGTAATCCCAAGTACCCAATCAGCATCAATAAATCTACCTACAACCTCTGTTCTCTAGTTGATCCTGAGAATGCCGAGGAAAGTGTCGGCGAGATTTCAGTGCAAATCGATCTATTCTCGCATCCTGGCACCGGAGAGCACAAAGTTAATGTTAAAGGTAAGAACTGGTTTGAACTGGTCTAACTTGAAGGTCATCTATTCCATCGTACCACTCCTCATGTTGTTAGTTAGTTGTAGCTCGATGGGATGCCGCTTGACAGACTGATTGAAGTAAACGATTTAGGTTTACTTCTTGATCTCAAGTTAAAATTCGATTCGATTCATGTCCAATTCACTGTCAACAAAGCTTTTCAAGTTATTTGTTCTCTTAAGCGTTGCTTAAAGAAATACGACAATTCTGGAATATACTGTTCGTCTCATATATGTTTTTACATTGGGAAAAAATCATATTTTCTAAATTCTTTTGCAAAAATATGTATGTAATTATTGACTTTTGAACATTTTCTTATTTTTCTACTATTAAATGGATAATTTTAAACTACTTAACATTAAAATTAACAAGATTTATTTATTTATCTACTTGGCTCATTTAATGTGATTTTATTGATAGCGTTATGTTCCTTAAGCAATTCTTTAATGGATCGGACCAACATTTTTTAGATTTCTTTTCACTATACTTAATAATATGCAATTTTCCCCAATCTGGTGGCAAAAATGTACAAAATCCCTTACAAAATCTCCATAGTCAAAAGACTTCAGAGCCAATAAGAGAAATGGATTATTTTTGTATATTCAATTTCACAAGTAGATAAATAAATAAATCTTGTTAATTTTAATGTTAAGTAGCTTAAAAATATCCATTTCATAGTAGAAAAATAAGAAAATATTCAAAAGTCAATAAATACATGCATATTTTTGCAATAAAATTTAGAAAATATGAATTTTTCCCAATGTAAAAACATATATGAGCCAAACTGTAGGTCTTGTGTGTGGTCTCCACAATATCATATTCACCAGAGTAGATTGGAATCTGCGCAGAAGAGCTTATTGCTCTTATTGCTCTTCGTCGCTCTGACTTGTACTGGATGTACTGCCTTCATACACCAATAGGCTGATTATTGTTAACCTTCCCTCCTTAACCAATCGACGTGTTATGTTAATAATAATAAATTTTTCTGTTCCCTGTCCGAGACCGTTTCCTTGCTCCTTCCCACTTTCTCTTAATCGTTGTACTACTAACTGTTCCTTGCATGAACCGTTTCGAGTACTCTGTAATGATTATAATAAACTGTATCATGTAATCAATTCAGAGTCCTCCATTTCTATAATTAAAAACTCAATTCTAAATGGCCTATGTCGTGATTAATTTTTTCGCAGGCTTAACTAATTCTAACTAATTATTTGTTGTTTATTTATAATTTTTAAATTTATTTAGAATTTTAATTTTATTTTAAATTAAATTTAATTAAATTTCTTAGAATATTAAAGCTAATAATAATAACAACACCTGTGCCAGTTAAAAATGGCCAAAAGGCTCAAATCTCAGAGAGAAGAGATGTTGCAATAAATCAGTTACCATAAATAAGTTACAATAAATAAGTTACAATAAATCAGTTACAATAAATCAGTTACAATAAATCAGTTACAATAAATCTGTTACAATAAATCAGCCTAATCAGCAAGTATATTTTTGAAACAACAGAGAACGTTGCAGTCGGGTGTAACCGAAAAAAAATGATGGAAGAGTTTCCTAATAACCTTCTTTGCTGGAGATGTAGGCTTTCATCGGTTCGGGGAGGCGATGTGCATGACCATCCAATTTTAGGGGGAGTTACCAGTACCTGTTACTTCTGTTAATTTGGAGGACCGAAGGGAGTGGGCGTAGTCTGAAAATGGATTCTAAAGCTTTTCATATACCTTATGCAAATCGTTTATTTATATATTTGTCGAATTACCCAGTATAAGGCAAATGTTTAAGCTATAAGCTAACTTTTTAAATACCCCCGAGTTATATTATTAACTGTTGGAAATAACTGTATTTGCCCATATACACCGCACCTTGTCTGGCTTTATCCCGTTTCTAGGCTTGATCTGTTGTTGCCTGCGAGCAACGGTAATTGCAATTAAGATCAGGACCTGCTTCGATGGTCTGCCTCAATTACTTGTGTAGCAGGTAGTTCGCATTGTCGCAAGTCGTTTTTAATATATCAAATATAAACTTTCATTAAGACATGATATACCCTAATCATAATCTACTCTTGATCTCAACTCGATTTAACTGTTTTTTGTGTTTTGCATCAATTTCAGTTGTGGCTGCCAACGATCTGAAGTGGCAAATACCTTCGGGTATGTTTAGGCCATTTGTGGAGATAAATCTGATTGGACCGCATCTGCAGGACAAAAAGCGCAAATATGCAACAAAATCAAAGTCAAACAACTGGTCGCCAAAATACAATGAATCCTTCAGCTTGTGAGTACTTTTAAATCTATTTATCTATACCTAGTTTTATTTTATATATATTTTATTTAAAGATTATTTTTTAAATTAAATTATATTTAATTGTTTCATCGTTTTGTTAATTTTTGTATAGACTGATATAAAAATATAATTGAATTTTAGTTATTTATTTGTTAGCCAGAAATAATAATAGATTGTATATTTTTATTTTATTATAATTTCAATTTAAAAAGTATGAATATAATATAATATTAATGAATATAATTGAAATATTCATAATGCATTAAGTAACTATTAATTTTTATATGTTTATATATTTATTTTTTATAGTGCCATTGGCAATGAGGAGCAATTGGATTTCTTCGAGCTGCATATTTGCGTCAAGGACTATTGCTTCGCCCGTGACGATCGACTCGTTGGCGTGGCAGTGATACCCCTCAAGGATATATCCGAAAAGGTATACATATATATATATATTATTTTTTTAATTGTAATTTCATTATAATTTTTATTTTTAATTTAATTGCACAAATATTTGGACTATAAATAAATATATAAATATAATAATATTACTCTATATTGACTAGGGATCGGTGGCATGTTGGCTGCCCCTGCAGCGCCGTATCGAAATGGATGAGACGGGCTGGACCATTTTAAGGATATTATCGCAAAGGAATAACGATGAGGTTGCCAAGGAATTTGTTAAGCTTAAATCGGAGATACGTCAGGAACCGACCATGGGCACTTAACTCTCTCTCACACACTCACTCACCCACTCACACACACACGTCCACACACACATACACAACATGTGCTCAATCTTAACACGGACCATGCTTACTCATAGGAGAATTTATACATTAAAGTAGCATTATGAAACAACTAGCCCCAACAAATACATATTTAACAAGAAAACATATACACTCAAATAAAAAAATTAAACACAAAAAAAATTGATTACTCTAAGCTATTTGATATTATTTTGTCGCCATAAACTTACATCATGTATATCACTATATAAACACAATCTGAACAGATGTACAAAAAAAAACCAAAAGAAGATACACAAAAATTTGCTTCCCCAAAATAACCAAAGGATTACATTCCACAGTCACCTATATACACACATATACATATATACATATATACACATATATATACCTAACATATATGAACATTCATAAATACGTCGTGAATGTAAGATTGTCATTAAGCGCACATTCCTAGATTTTTTGTAAATATTAAGTACCTGTGTATAAATTTCATTATTTTTGTTTCCGTTCACTTTATTATAAATTTGTTAAATATGATTTTTGTGCATAAAATACAGAATAATTATTACTAATAATAATTTTCTATTGTAACAATAGAATTAGCCTATTATCGAATAATTGTCAAAAAAAAAATATATACATATATTATACATAAATAAATATGAAGGAAAAACAACTGTTTGCAATTATTTTTATCGAAAGTTCGAAGCAGCATCGCATTTCCGGTCCGGGCAGAGGTTAAGAATTGGATGTTTGGTTTGTTGGGATAAGAATTTATCGCTTAGAATTAGAATTTATGGCTTCCGATAAATTTTGCACACAGATAAAATATAATATTTATGCGTTTTCTATTTTTTCATTTATTTAATATCGACCGCATATGTTTCATTTCAAATTAAAATTAAGAAACTTATAATGCGAGAAAAGTATTTTATGTTAAATTTTAAATTGTAAATAATTCTCAACAAGATGTTGAATCGTTTTAGTTTGTAATGGTCGGTAGATATATCGATAGGTTTTGTATTATCGATTGTTATATGGAATGAGGGAAGAAAAAGAACTGATACAAATCAGGAGAGAGACAAATCCAGGGAGCATTGAGACGACTCGGATCATCCCAACATCCCACTGAGTTCATTCCTGCCTGATTAATGACGGCGAAGTGGCACAAAGGCACAGCTGATCGTCCCTAACCCACAAGGCAGCAGTGATGAGCAAAGGCTGCGACAGTGATGCTCATTTGGCGCATCAGTGATGCTCATTTAGCGCACCAGTGATGCACACTTTAGCAGCCAATAAATCAAAAGAAAATACGAATGTTTGTAAACTTTAATCTAAATAAATAATTACATAAATAGAGAATTAGTGTTGGCCAACATATTTGGAATTCGCAATATACAATTATTAACTAAGGATATTGTGGATAAAGACAAACATGATTTGTGAGTTAAATAGTCTAGTATGAATCGAATTAAGATGAAGGGTTAAATAACGTGATCGGGCGAGGTGAGGTTATAACAAACGATCGAAAATGGAATTATAGTATAAGGGAATTTCTTCGGTGAACTTTGAGGTGGAATCATTACACTCTGGCTGTACGACATATACACACACACACATATATATATATATATATATATATATATATATATATCGTGAAATGCAAAACATAAAAAATATTACGTATTAGAATTTAGTTGGAAATGTATACCAAATATTACGTATTACGTATACCCAAAGAGAGCCGTACAAAAATAGTATATTCAAAAGTGCTACACATATATTATCTATAAATGTATATATATATATATTTATATATATATATATATATATATATATCGCGGCCGAACCGCAACTGAACCGTTAGCTAGCCGGCTGAGCTTCCAATAGGAGAGGCATAATAGTTGCCGATCTGAGCTGATTATACATATAGCTAATAATCTGCCAACATTCAGTGAATATCACGTATTAAATTTTAAATAATATATTTATGTTTATTTAATTGACAGCCTTTCAGCCAACAAGCAGCTGCTTATACATATATTTATTTAATACATTTATATATATTAATATTTAGATATAGATATAGATATAAATACATGTATAAAGTAGTTCAATTTTATACACGTATAAAATAATAATAATATAATATTGTATTGTATTGTATTGTATTTAATGCATGTACCCATCTATGCCTAGCCGCTCATCCCATTCGATTGTTTAATTTCAATTGCAATTTATCGCTTGTCGACTTATCGATAGACGATTTAACCCCATTTTTGAAAGAGTCCCATGCGCTGGCATCGACAATTGCTGCCCCACAAATTGCAGCGACAGGAACTGCTGTAGCAACAATCGCCTGGCCGATTGTCACAGGCCCCATTGCGACGAATGCAACCCTTCCGATAGGCATGAACCCGGGAGGAGGAGCGACGTCTGTGGAGTAACAATTTAAGACAGGATTATGGATCAGATTCGATATCTATTATTATTAGCTGAATGTCGAATGAACGAAAATCAGGCGACACAGTAAATAGCAATAAAGTGAATAGATATAATTTATTTGTATACTTATTTAATTTATTTCACTTGAAATTAAAAAGATGTAATTTATTAAATTTATATATACTTACTTATAAATGCTCGAAACTGGAAATGGGCTGGGATCATCAAATTTATTTGCAGAATAATTGTTGCGGCTCAAGGTGCCTAGAAAAACAATTGCAATTTATGTTTAATTAAGATTAATTGATTAATTAATTATTTTTATAATTTAAATATATTTTTTGCAAGTCAAGTGTTTTTTTAATTGATTTATTTTTATATACTCCAATGAAAGTTAACTTAGAACAGACCATGTGAACAATGTGAGAGTAAAGTGACGAATTAAATTAAATGGAAGAAATTGAATTAAAAATGAAAGAAAGCAAATTAATAAAATTGAACATATAATAAATAAATTTGGGGGTGTTCAAATATAAAATGTTGCAATATTTGTTGCTTAAGGATTGCGAAATCCAGGAAAAAAACAAGATAGAACGTTGCAGTCGGACGTAACCGACAGCGAAATACTATAACTTAATTTGTGAAATACTGTCCAAGTTTGCCTTTTTGAATGGGAACGAGACTTTAGGGGCGGGAGTAGGCGTTGCCCAAAAAAAATTATAAACCCAGCTTGGTAACTAACTAACTTGAATTGCGGGGGATATTGGCGTTTATCGGTTTTGGGGGCGGGAGTGGGCGTGACCCAAAAAAATTTTGGAGTACGATCTTAATAATATACCTTCTAAGTTTGGTAACTGTAGCTCTTAAATTGCGGTAGATACAGGCATTTTTCGTTTTTTTGTGGGCTGGAGTGGGCGTGGTCCAAAATTTTTTTTCCACATTTATGAAGGGTGTTACTAACAATATACCTTTAAAATTTGGTGACTTAAGTTTTCAAATTGCGTGAGATATATGGGTTTAGCGATTTACACCAACAGGTGTATCGGTTTAGGTAGGTGGAGTGGGCGTGGCCATCCAATTTTCTTATCGATCTTTGGGGGAGTTACCAGTAACATACCTGCAAAATTTTGCGACTCTAGCTTGCAAATTACGTCAAATATGCGCCCAATTTTAGGTGCGGGGGTGATGGGGGCGTCGCAGGTGAGCGTGGCACATACCGATCTTTCAACGACCTCGCCAACAACCTACCAACCAAAATTGGTGACTGTATCCATTAAATTGTAAGAGATATGTGGATTTATCGGTTTGCTAAAATCGATTTTCGCGGTTTTCTAGCTCCCTAGTAGACGTAGGACCAAAACCTTGATACTTTAACTTTTGAGGGTACTTTCCAGTATATCCAAGTTTCAAGTATCTATCTCTAAGGGTGTCGGAGGAACGCGCGTTCATACAGACGGACGGACAGCATGACGGACATTGCTCAAAACCAATATACTATTATACCTTTTTGGTATAATAGTATAATAATATAAATACAATTTCTGTGGTTATTTAACAATTCAATTTTATTGAAGATATATGAAAAAATTGATTTAATTAAACAGAATTAAAACAAAATTTAATTGTTAAAAAATAAATTAAATAAAGTGGGACACTTTTAATGTTAGTAAATGATTATACATTTATATAAGCGAGATGATTTCAGAAGCAGAAAAAAAATAATAATCCGAAACGGCGAGTCCTCGCAGTACGGATGGCTACTCTGTGTGCCGTATGAAACCGCGGCTTATAATTGAGATTGTCTTTATATTGTAATTGCGCGGTGGAGACGACACTAAGAGTACCCTGAAGTATTTTGTTTTGTAGCGTAGGAATAAAGAAAAAAATTCTAGGGCTGTGGTGGCTTGTCCGTTCCACAATGAGCAGGACAATTGCACCAGGCATCGGGTGAGGGAGCAGCGTCCATGTCGGTATGTCACTCACGCTTTCAGCAAGGCAGTGAAGTTTGCGACCGGACATGAGGCGGTGCTAAAGTTTTGGTATTGAGAATAGGATGCGCGCATAGTTTAAAGTTTTGTTAGTATTTTCGTTAAGTGTGTTTCCACTCATTTGCGTGTCGACAGCGAAGTTCTGTTCGGACAGGGTGACCCATGGTACGACAATTACGTAGCCATGCGCTGCATCCTGCCAATGGATCTCGAGTCGACAGGCAAATTAGACCGGAAACGTACCAGGCCAGAATGATACAACTGGGGACCGTCAGCAAAGCTGACGATCGAACCAGTTAACATCATTCAATGAGTTCTGTAAAATTTGTTGTGTAGTTTAAAAGTGAACAGTTTGGTAAACGACGTAGGTTGGATTGGCGATTGATTCCGGCCATAGGTGATTTTCCCCTACAAGTTAAGTTTGATTGCGTAAAGTATTTGTATTTGTGATATTGTGTTTTGTGTTATTTTGGTATTTATTATAATCGTAGTTTTGTATATTATTTGTGTATTTTGTAATATTGAAAAGTAGACATGACCGGAAGGGAAAGGACCGAGGCGGACGCGAGTCATTCGTATCAGTTGCGGTCAGGAGGGGATAGGGTTGCGCAGGACGAATCTTGGGCAAGTGAAGGGGCAGGAGCGATGAGGGGAATAGGCTTGGCAAGATCTCCAGTAAGGCCAGTAGCTCCAGCCACAAACTTTAACCTGCCACGAGAGGATAGAGACGTGGTCGAACAGCCTCGGGTAGGGGTCGATACGGAAGATAGTCTCCGCGATCAACGTGGCTGATTCTACAGGCTCAAGAGACCTATAGGCAGTCCATGGATTCGGGAATAACCCAAGTTTTTCGGGAGGAACTCCGACTCGGATTCCTAGAAATGATGAAGGCTATTAACGATCTCGTTCGACCAGTGCCACCTCCCGCTGTGCAAAGCCAGGCACCAACGGATAACGGTAGTCTGGAGTCCGACCAGCGGCCAAAGTCAGATAGAGGAGCCGTCCCTAAACAACGCTCGAGCGTCAAACCAGCTCCTAGGCCACCACCGAAGCCTGAGAGGTCAAACACCTCAAGTGGACCGAGTGGCGGTCGAGCGTGGGAGTGGCGAAACCCACGTCCGGATGGAGGCAGGCGAGAACAGGCGACGGCGACGTCAGGCAGGCATTGAGAACCGATGGAAGCCGGCGAAATGAGAACCGTCGTCGTTCGAATTTCGAGACTCATCAGGGTCGACCATTTGCTAGAATGGATAAGTGGGAAGTATCATTTGACGGCTCCAACGACAGAGGATCCGTGGAAGATTTTGTGTTTAAGGTGGAATACCTGAAAACGCAATTTCAGTGTCCGTGGGACGAAGTCCTCAGGAACTTCCACGTGCTGATGACTGGGCGAGCCCGAGAGTGGTACTGGCTCCACGTTAGGCAGCGACCGATCCACTCGTGGGAGGAACTTCGCAAGGCTCTCCTTACAAGGTTTCGGGGCAGTTGGGATGACGTAGATCGCTTGCAGGAACTAAGGCAGCGCCAACAACTCTCTGGGGAGTCAGTCAACGACTTCATCCAGTCGATGATGAGTATGGCATCGCGCTTAGAAACACCGCTTCCAGAGCCGAGGCTGATTAAGTTGATCAAAAAGGGCCTGAGAGAGTCGATCGGACGATACATCTATGCCATGGATGTATACTCTGTCGATCACCTCCGGGAGGAGTGCAACGAGATCGAGTCGAGCTTGGGACAGCGTGGTTCTCGTGCGCAATATGGGATGCAAGCGAAATATTCGGGTCCCAATAAGAATGTTAGTGCCATGTGCGACGATCCCGGAGATAGAGTCGAGGTCGAGCCGGAGGTCGAGGAGATACGCGTAAGATCGGCAAATTCGAGACCGGGGTGCTGGAACTGTAGCCAGCAAGGGCATGACTGGAGGGACTGCCTAAATGAGCAACGAAGGGTTTTCTGTTACCGCTGTGGCAGGCCTGATACTTTTGCTCCTAAGTGCCCTGAATGTGTGGGAAACGGCAGAGTGGGCGTGACCAAACCGGGGGAGGTACGCTCACGAGCAGTCCCCATATAATAGTCAAAAACAATCCATCGGATAGTAATATTAGGGTAAGTGGCCGACAAAATAGAAATATAAGACACCTGCCTTATGAAGAAAGGATACGGGCATACCTCTTAGCTAGAAATAAGATTTTTGAACAACGGATGCTGGAAGGCATGCGCCTAGTGACTCGTAGAGTGAAGAAGGCACGCGAACGATTCTCGAAGCGGCGCTTGGTTAGGAAACAAGTAGCGGAGTCGGTCAAGAGAGGCGAGTGCCGGGATTCTAGAGTGTTTGCCGAAGTCAGCATTGAAGGGAAAAAAATTGCTGGACTTTTGGACACCGGTGCTTCCGTTAGCATTTTAGGTCGTGGCTCTCGAGAGTTCTTGGCTGGGATCAAGGTTCCAGTAGAACGTTATGTGTCTAGTGTGAGGACAGCTTCTGGTGAAGATCGATCCATCATTGGCCGAGTACGCACTACAGTCACATACGGGGACAAGGAGGGAAATATGACCTTCTACATCTGTCCATACCTTGAGCAGCAGGCATATTTTGGCATCGATTTCTGGCGAGCTTTTGGATTAGCTCCTGAGGTATTAGGATCAGGAGAAGCACACGCCTCAGTGAAATCGATGAGTAGAGAGCCGGAACTGGTTGGGGAAATCGAGCATTATGTAGAAGAGAGAGCCCAAGAATTGGAGGTAGATGCCTGGAAGTTGAACGCGGAACAGGAAAGACAATTAGAAACGGTAAAAGCTGAGTTTTTGGCTTTTGAAAAGGTCGGGTTGGGAATGACGTCAGTGCTGACCCACAAAATAGAACTGGTCGAAGGCGCTAGTCCGGTAAAAGACCGACATTATCCGTTGTCTCCGGCGATGGAGGAAGTAGTTTGGAGCGAGGTGGATAAGATGTTGGCCTTGGGAGTTATCGAAGAAAGCGATAGTCCGTGGAGCAACCGCACGACAATTGTGCGAAGGCCGGACAAAAACCGTTTTTGCTTGGATGCTCGCAAGCTTAACACTGTCACCGTCAAGGACGCTTATCCACTTCCATCCATCGAGGGGATTCTTTCGCGTATCGACCAGACCTATTATATTTCCAGCGTAGATCTGAAATTCGCGTTCTGGCAGATAGGGTTAGACGAAGGTAGCAAGGCATACACGGCGTTTACTGTACCTGGTCGCCCGCTCTACCAGTTCGTAGTAATGCCGTTTGGACTGTGCAATGCCGCTCAAAGACTTTGCCGTCTCATGGACAAAGTTATACCGTCGCAGCTCAGGTCCAATGTATTCGTGTACTTGGATGATCTTTTGATTATAGCTCCGGACTTTGAGACGCATATAAAGTATTTGAAAATCGTGGCACAGAAACTAAAGGAAGCCAATTTAACGATCGGCTTAAAAAAATCCAAGTTCTGCTTTAAAAGCCTTAAATATCTCGGATTTATCGTAGGGGAAGGCACTTTGCGAACCGATCCAGACCGCGTTTCCGCTATCCAGAGGATTCCAAATCCCAGATCCGCGAAGGAAGTACGCAGTTTTCTAGGGACAGCGGGGTGGTATCGCCGATTTATACAAAACTTTGCAGAAATGGCGACACCACTGACCGATGCATTGAAGGGCGATAAAAAAGGGAAGTTTAAGCTGAGTGACGAGGCTGCGGAAGCGGTGCGAAGACTGAAAGAAGCGCTCACATCTGCTCCCGTACTAGTGCATGCGGACTTTTCGCGTAGGTTCTACGTCCAGTGCGACGCATCAGATTATGGTGTTGGGGCTGTACTGTTCCAAGTTGATTCCGAAGGCAATGAGAGACCGATAGCGTTCTTTTCCGCCAAGATGGATAAGCACCAAAAAAATTATTCGGTAACGGAGAAGGAATGCCTTGCCGCGGTTTTAGCTGTCGAACGGTTCAGACCGTACATCGAGATGATGCCCTTCACCGTGATAACAGACCACGCAAGTCTCAAATGGCTTATGTCCTTGCGGGACTTGAATGGACGTTTAGCGAGGTGGTCACTGCGTCTACAGCACTTTGACTTCCAAATTGAGCATCGGAAAGGGCAAGACAATGTTGTCGCTGACACGTTATCGCGAAGCGTAGCTGAGCTTTCGCTAGACCTGAGCCAATGGTTAGGTATAGAGACAGTGGCATTCGAATCTGCAGAATACAAAGAGCTGTTAGCAGAAGTGAGAAGAAATGAAGACCTATTAGCAGATTTACGAGTTGAGGACGGGCTGTTGTTCAAACGTACCGGGTTTGAAAGAGTGGAAGACGAAGTCGAAGGCACTTTATGGAAGTTGTGGGTGCCGGAATCTTTGTCGTCCACTCTCATAGAACAGGCTCACGTGGACGCGAAGACTTCTCACGGAGGCGTAGCGAAAACGCTGCACTTGTTGCGGAGGCAGTTCTACTGGCCCAACATGGCGGTGCAAGTGAGAGAGTACGTGAGGGGGTGCGTGGTATGCAAGGAAACGAAGGCCTCGAACCACAGGATGCAAGTGTCCATAGGACAGGAGGTGAAGACGGCAAGACCTTTTCAAAAGCTTTATATTGACTTTTTGGGAAAGTACCCGCGGTCAAAGAGAGGTCATGCGTGGATCTTCGTAGTCGTCGATCACTTCTCGAAATTTACCTTTCTGAAGGCCATGAAAGACGCTACGGCAGACAACGTCATCGAATTCCTGGTTCACGAAGTTTTCTTTAAGTTCGGCGTTCCCGAAACCATCCATTCGGATAATGGTCGACAATTCGTGTCCAAAAAGTTTGAAAATATGATCGAAGCTTTCGGAATCACCCATATGAAAACGGCCATATATTCCCCGCAAAGCAATGCTGCCGAACGGGTGAATCGAACCGTGCTTGCAGCCATCCGCGCGTATTTAGAGGGCGATCATAGGGAATGGGATCTCTTTTTGCCGGAAATTGAGGTTGCGATACGCAATGCTGTCCATTCGGCAACCGGGGTGACACCATTTTTTGCGGTCTTTGGACAGCAAATGTACTTGAATGGGGCCTGTTACAAACTCGCACGGAAGCTACGATCGATGGGTGAGCACTCAATCTCAGATTTAGGTACGCAGGACAAGATTCGAGTCGTTCAAGAACAGGTACGGCTGCATCTGCACAAAGCGTTTGAACGCAGTCAACAGCAGTACGACAAGCGGGCGAGGAAGTTTCACGCTGTACCAGGCCAAGAGGTGTACAAACGCAATTTCGTGCTTAGTGACTTCAGCAAAGCCTTCAACGCGAAATTCGCGAGAAAGTTTCGAAAATGCCGAATCGTCAGAGCCGTGGGGAATAATGCGTACGAAGTGGAGGACAAAGACGGAAGGTCTCTAGGAGTCGTTCATGCTAAAGATCTCCGGTTCTAGGCAGAGTGTAGCGTGGGTGTGGCCTACGTTGGGCGAGGGTTACAGTGGGCAACCATCAGACCCGCGAGAAGAATGCGACGACAATTTTTATCGTTCAGGCGGGCGCCTAACTCCAAATTCTCGTGTGTTGTTGCATTTTTGGGTCACTATCGATAGTGGCCTATCGCATACCACCACATTTTTGCGGCGACAAGGTTGCATTTTTGGGGGTTAGAGCGAATTTGCCATGTGACAAGAGAAAAAAAGACAATTAAGTGCGCAGGTCAAGATTATTGGCGGGCTGCATTCGTTTTGTCGATCAAGCGAAGGAATAGCGAAGCACTCAAGAGTGCGAACCCTCTGTGGAATTTAAGTGTCTGTGAAAAAGAATCTGGCGTAAGTGTGCTTAGAAAATTGTAATGTATTTATGTATTAATTATATGTTGTGTCTGTAGGTGGCCGACGGCAGGTCACGCCGGCAAATTCTGGCGAATTTATTCGAAATTATTCGAAAATTTATTGATCTTTGGCGGCTCAATATTTTGTTGGCGTAGGATACGTGAGACCTTGCCAGGAATAACGGCAACGGCGTCGATTGGATCCCAACTCAGTGAGGCACCCGGATTGTTACGCCGGTGGGCACACACATCAAAGCCACGGCACGTCGCCCATCTCGACGAAATAAATTTACGCCGGTGAGTGCGTTCCTTAGAGGAACCCATAATGCCCAGAGAAAATTCCAATAAAGCCACAAAGTCCAACCAACCTAAAAGATTGGACTTAACCAAAAAGTATTAAGACGCATGAGCCAAGTTTTGTTTGTTCTGCTCCAAAAAATGCGCTAAATGTGTGGAGTTGCGAACTGCCAAAAAAATTGTTCGTCAATATAAAATAATATTAGCAGTCGCACACACACACACACTAAATACCTTTTGTACATATTGAGGATGCCCTCGAAAGCCAGAAACCAAATTTTGTAAAAAAAGCCCGAATTCAGCGCCCAAGGCGCAGTGCTCCTGCACAGCCATTATATATATATATATCCCGCCATTAGTATTTAAGTACATGTTGTATATGTCGTATATGTATAATTTGATAGTAATTTAAGCTGTATATTTGCATATATATATATAGTTGTATGTATCGCTAGGATTAAGTACACTATTGAATATTGTAAAAAAATTTAAAGTCCGGCATCCGGATTTTTGCCAAATTGACAACTCCCCTTCGAACACACCCCCCCCGCACCGAATACTCATATTAGAGCTCTAGTAGGGTAGGATAGGGATTGAGGGACGTCCACGGAATAACCCACCGTGTGGATTAAATTGTCTTGTTTAATTTTTTTTATTTGGCAAAATTCTGAATTCAAATTTAAATTTGAATTGCCAGTAACAGAAAATCGATAACGCCACCTGTTGGCTAATAGCTATATATATAAAATATTAGTAAGTAGTCCCAATGTTTGTCAATAAATAATAATGAAGTTCATAATGTGTGAGTAAAATTCTGTAGAGGGGGGAAATCACCGGGAGCATGGAGTAGATCAATCGTCCACTCCAATATAAGGGCGATGGGTCTGCAAAAATTTAAATAGGCCCATTGCAGGAAGGGCGGGTACGTCGTGGCCATAGACACCAGGCCTGCCAACTGTTTCTTTTATTTTGTGTGTGCATGTAGGTCGTTATGTAGTGTTGTGAAGGTCGAGTTTTGTTTTTGGAGTCTGTACCGTCTACGGGCAGGGTTGGAGTTACCCCACCCTGGGAAAACTGAGCTAGCCGAGGTTGCCCACTGAGAAACACTAGACGTGTTAGATAATATATGTGTAGCACTTTTGAATATACTATTTTTGTACGGCTCTCTTTAGGTATACGTAATACGTAATACGTAATATTTGGTATACATTTCCAACTAAATTCGAATACGTAATATTTTTTATGTTTTGCATTTGACGAACCAAAAAAGACGTCCAACGCATTCTCCATATTCATGTCCTGCATATTCTGCACAGCCGACATATGTTTACGATCCGGGAGTTTACTGTGCCCCCGAATGCCAACCACTTGTTGCAATAAAACAACAAAAAACATTGTTAAAACAGCAGTTTTGAGTTTAAATGTGAAGCGCTTTCGAGGCGGAATTAAATACATATTGTGAATAGGCAAATTAAAATTTTAAAACTATTGGAAATTTGTTTCAAATCGCGAATTGCGTGTTCAAATATAACGAAAGCGAATTTGTGGCTGCACAGCTCAATACTCACTCAATACTGCGGCACGGACCGACCAATTTTCTTTTTCTATTCTTTTCTTTTCTTTTCTTTCCATTCAACTCGTTTTCACAAATACGCGTGCGCCGCTAAAAAAAAAAATACCACATCCCCTTTGGGTGGATGGATTGGTGACTGACTGGGTGAATATCCCCTAAATATTGGTATATATTAAATGGGTATATGAATTCACAGCTAATTTATAAGTAATAAGGAAACATCTCCAAAAATGTACAAAAATAAATTCAATGTTTTAGACCCAAACAGATAATTTCGCAATTAAATAATTAAACTTAAGTTTAAGTTTATTTAACTTATCGATATATATTGATGTATCAATTTAATTTGTATAACATCAAGATCGCATGCCAAATACTCAACTAAAGATCGAAAAACTATTTAAATATTATTTACACTAATATTTAATATGTAATAAACATATAGTATCTCATAGTCGATCAGATCACACGTAGTTGCATTTTCTTTAACATTGTTTTTCTTCCTTCACATTTGAAGTCATCGCACGTCTCACAACATTTAATGTAAGCAAATAGAAAAGAGGGTAAAAACACTTTATCTTCGTCTACAATTACATACATATATAGATATATATATATACATATGTACTACTGGTGCTATTATTTATTACTCGTTACTTTTTGGCACTTTTCCCTTCACTTCAAAATATATATAACTATATTTTAAAAATAATTTCAGTAGCAATACTAACTTTAATTTATACATATAAATATATATTCAAAAACTTGAAACAATTGCAAAACTAATGGTTTTTATTAAAAGAGTTTCATTAAAACCGTTAGTCGCCATATTTGGCCCGTTGTGGTGCCCTGTGGATAAATATTTACACAGATATGTTAATAGAATGAAAGAAAAGGAGGCAGAACGGACTACTACTGGACTAGACAAACAACAAACAACAAACAACCATCCCTCTAGCAAGATTCGACGAACCCGCGACTGGTTGTGTAAGCGATGCAAAGAGTCGACGCTTCCGACCAACAAACCGGCTTGAGACAAGTTGTTAAACAAATTAAAAATATATATTCATAAAGATTAATTGCCATTCGCATTTAGCCCGAACCATTTACCCTACTTTTAATATTTATTTGTCCACTTTTTAGTAAATTTAACGACACTAATAAAGGCAATTTGCACCGATTTAAGCTAGAGTAAAAAAATAATTAATTACCAAGTATAAAGGCTGCATTTGTTATTTTAATGTTTAACAATACTAAACTATGGGTAAATAATTAGTTGTATATTTTAGGATTACGCTTTAAATAACGTTTTACAGATATTTAAATGTATTATATGTACACCGATCGAATTATTATTTTTGATTGATACATCATTTCATTACATGTACATATTTTATTTTGATTAGTCAATGGAAAAATTCAATTGAACAACTAAAAACCAACAAATAAAAATTACTACGTAATGTTTTTTACACTGTTTACAACAATGTTAAATGTTAAATAGTAAATATATATAAATATATATATATATATATATGCATGTGTGTGTGTGTTATGTGTATAATAAACCCCCCAAAAAAATGTCCTGATCTCAGCTGAATTGCTTTGTTTATATTTTGTTTTCCTTTTCGTTAGCTTTCTGAATTACGAGTTTCGTGATCCTTTTTTGTTTCCCTTTATTTTTCGTTTCCTTTCTGAGTACTTTGCTCATGCGTTGGCTTGCGAGCGAGCGAGTCACAATTGCTTCTGCTCCCTCGCTGCTAACACGAATCACTCTGCTCAATCGCTGTTCATACGTTCGCCGCACTCGCTCTCTCTCTCTCTCTCTCTCTCATCTGCTCGTGTTGTGACGTATTTAAAACTGACGGTCGCCAATTGTTTTTGAATATTCATAATAATAAAAACTCACGCGCGCAAACGCAATTAAAATCATATTTTATATACGCTATGTAGTCTCATAGCTAGTGAGTAGAGCCGCATCCACTGGTTCCAAGCAACTGGGGCAGGTTAAACTGCGCATTAGCCAATCGTCGATGCAGTTCACATGATAAATGTGCATGCAGGGCAAATAGCGAACGGCTTCCTCGTGGCAAAATTCCACCATGCAAATGACGCATTCGCGTGCCGCTTTCTTCGAGCTGCTGTCATACGTGCCAATCGGTAAATGTTGAACCAATCCAATGCGCTTTGCTATTTTTATTTGATCCTCTTCGGACATGTGAGTGCCAGTGGATGCAGCGTTGCCAGATGTATTGGCACTGACCGTTGGATAGAACAGCTGTGGAAGCGGCTCCTGCTGCAAAATACACATTTATAACTTGAAAAATACCCAAGCTGGTAACCAGGTAGTGTTTACCTGATAAATTGGCAATGGTCCGTTGTCCTGTGTGCTAATGATGCTATCGCTACCGCGCAACAGTGAAATGTCATCTGGACTGTTCATTTTCAAACAATTACCCATTTTACATGCGTTGACTGCAGGCAAAGATAATACAATTTTAATATTTAATGTCAATTTAAATATACTTATCAAATATTCATGTCTAGCAGCAAATTATCGCGGTAACGAATTCAGTAACAAATGTCAAGTACTCGATTAGTACTTGTAGTAATTACACATACACGCTGCATATGTGTATAAATTTGCTCTCCACTATTTATTTATACATATATTTATTCACACACACATATGCAAAAGCAGCCAACTTCAACTGCCTAAATGTAACTTCCTTTGTTTAGTAGCTACAACACAAACAACTCAAAACGTAAATAACATATATGTATATATTAATACACATATATGTATAGTTTGTATGTACATAGAATAAGATTAAAAGTTGTTGATTAGTTGCATTATGTTTTAATTAGCACATAAACATTGTATTTATTAACATACCAGTTGGCTTTTGTGGTTGTAATTAACAATTATCCTCTTTGCTGATTTTTTTTTGTTAATTCCAATAAAGATTGTAAAACATCGATAGAAACAGCGATACAAACTGTGCATATTTCTTGCGCTGATAACTATCGTTGCTCAACGATAGTTTGGTAATTGGCTTGTTCAATGGAGATGACACTTTGTGAGTTGGCGAAGAGACGGCGAATTGCTTTCATTATAAATTATATTTTATATAAATATATTGTTTTTAATATATAAATAAATAAATAAAAATGATTGACCGATTCGTGCACACACTAACAAAACCAGTGTGCATGGCAAAGAAAGAGTGACTATTTGCTGTACGCATTAAAATACCAAACGCTAAAAATACCAAATTAACACAAAACTAAACGAAAACAAATAGTTGAGTTGGCAAACAAAAACTAATAAGAAATAGGAGGGACAAACATGGCAGAGGAGACTATAATACTAATATTGCTCGTAATTGTAATGCTGGTTGGCTCCTATTTAGCAGGCAGCATACCGCTGGTCATGAAACTGAGCGAGGTATACGCACATATAAAATACATGTACATTTATTACTAAAATCTATTTTCACAGGAGAAACTAAAATGTGTGACCGTATTGGGTGCAGGTCTGCTGGTTGGTACAGCGCTAACTGTAATAATACCCGAGGGCATAAGATCCCTGTATATGGATAGCAGGCGACAGCAGTCGCCACAAGCAGCGGATGCAAGCACGACGGGCATTTTGGTGGCACCAGCTCAACTGGATTATTCGCGTACAATTGGCTTGTCGCTTGTATTGGGCTTTGTTTTCATGATGCTTGTCGATCAGGTGTCGCAGCGCCAGACGACGGGCAGCGAAAACGATAAAAATATTACGGCCACACTTGGTCTGGTTGTGCACGCGGCAGGTGTGTACACTGAATTATTTCTTATCGCTTTTCTGCTTTGATTTTGAGTTTCTTTGTTGCAATTTCAGCCGATGGAGTCGCTTTGGGCGCTGCTGCCACCACCAGTCACCAGGATGTGGAAATTATTGTTTTCCTTGCCATCATGTTGCACAAGGCGCCGGCTGCATTTGGTTTGGTCAGTTTTCTGCTGCACGAGAAAGTGGAGAGACAACAGATACGCCGACATCTGGGTATATTTTCGCTATCGGCGCCGCTACTGACGCTGCTCACGTATTTTGGCATTGGGCAGGAGCAGAAGGAAACGTTGAATTCAGTGAATGCCACTGGGATTGCCATGCTATTTTCGGCGGGCACTTTTTTATATGTGGCAACGGTGCATGTGTTGCCAGAGTTGACGCAGGCCCATCAACACAGTGGAACGCATCGCAAGAGTGGCAGTGGTTCTGGTTCCAGTTCGTATGAGTATCATGCGCTGGAGGAATCACGCAGCGAAGTGGGCATTGACTCTGCTGGGATTGTTCAGGTTCACAGCAGCAGCAAGCCAGGGCTGCACTATGGTGAACTCATCATTATGATCTGTGGCGCCTTGATGCCCCTGGTCATCACCTTTGGGCATCAGCATTAAGCATATGAAACCTCAGAAAAACTTGATACATTCATAAGTAGCATTTAATTCGTAAATTTGTAATTTTAATATATTTTTTAAGTTATAATATAGGGCTTACGCGCAATATACACTTGTTAGTTATTTAATTGAATAATTAATGCAAGCAGTTCTTAACTTTGATAAATGATATCGATTAGCCGCAATAAATCGATTTGTACGAAGCAATCAGAACTTAAAATACATGTTGGCGAACGGCTGCTTTCGCTGATATTTGAATCGGTTAGTAAAATATTTAAAAGCAGTTTAAACTTTTGCCTTACGATCGTATATTTATTCTTAAAGAATTACCTTAGTGTTTATATGTTCAAGCTTGGTGCTCATACTTGTGGAATTATACACATTTTAACGTGTATAATTTTTGCAGACTTAAAACCGTTATATATTTTTGTTTGCTTTTTCCCACTTTCAATTGCGCATATAATATCAATAATAATAAAACAGTGAGTCAAAATTCATTTTAGATCTTTTATTTTTGTTATTATGTATTATGTATGTAATAATAATATTAATGACTTGAGTATAGGCGACTTGGCTATAACGCAGTTGATTTTCGTTTTGCTCTTGTTTTTCATTCTCGTCTGTGTGTGTGTGTGTGGTTGTGTGTATGTATTTGTATGACTTTCAATTTGCAGTATTTTTTAGGCCACTCGAATGAAGTTTTCTCCTTTAACACATGTGTGTGTGTGTGTTTGTAGTATCTTAATATCATTAACTAAAGTTCTTGCGGCAGGTTTGAAGCGTTCTAAACAAACAGCCACACACGTACCTAAGCACACATACACACGCATACAAATGCAAGAGTATGTATGTAATTTGCAAATGTGCGAACACTAACAGCACAGCATCTTCAACATCATCAACTGAAAGAGCTGCTTTAAGAGAGAGCGAGATAGCATGCCTAACCCAATTTAAGCTACGCTTTCTTGCCGCCTTATGAGGACATGTGTGTGTATGTGCGCTTAAGTTCACAGTAGATGTATGCGTGAGTGAAGATGAGTGCGAGGGTTTTTTGAATGGTTTGTTTAATTTGGTTTTTCGTTTTGGTTTGGTTGGCTTTGTTTTTAAACGGCCGTTTCGGTGTGACTGTGTGATGAGAGACGCTCAACATCGATTTCGGGTATGTGCAGCTCATCGGGAATATTATCGGCATAATCGATCGATGACGTCTCCGATAAACGTTTGCTCAGCGATGTCTGCTTGCGCAGCACCTCCGCCAGCGATGTGTTGGTGTGCTCACCGTAACGGGCATCGAGGCCTTGCCGAAACGCATTCACCACTCGTATCTATTACGTCAAACGTTACGTTACGTTACGCGTTTGTAGTAGAGAAATGAAAAAAAAGAAAAGAGCAACACCGAAAACAGTGACAAGATAAAGACAGAGACAACAATATATATGTATATATGGTGGTACAGTTATTTATTCTTAATAGACAGCGAGAGAGTCAGAGACAGAGATAGAGAGAGATGCAGTCAGAGAGTTACAACTGAAAAAATGCAAGATGCACACATACACTTAAAAACATACACAAAATGGAAATCATAATCAAACAGAAAAATAGCCATAATGAGTGCAATGTGTATGCGAGTGTGTGTGTGTGTTGAAAACTTGCGAAAAATAGCGCACGGAAAAGGGGAGAATTGTCAGAAAATTGGCAGAATACACGTACATATATACGCATGTATTTATATAGTAATGTAATATATGTACATACATATAAATATACATATGTATGTACACGTACATGTATATGTATTTTCGTATGTATGTACAATTGTATTTATTTATCAAGTTTATTTACATATGCAAAAAGCTCATGCAAAAATTCGAACTGTAAAATGGCATGCAAAAAACATAAATACATAAAAAATAAACAGAAAAAAAATAAGCGGAAAAAAAATAAGAAAATAACCAACAAGCAAGAGCGTCATCAAATTAGGCACGCTTCGATTTTCCACAGGTTGGAAGACATGCAAGTACGACAATCAAGTATGACACTTGGATTGTACAGTCAGGTTTCTTAGTCAAATTTGACACTCAGGATTGACAGACAAGAATGACATGCAAGTGTGACATTAAGGTTGAACGCTGAAGTTTAACACTCAGGTTGGACAGTCAAATTTAATGTTCGGGTCCATGAAAATATAATTTTGCAGACACACATGTTTGAAACACATTATTATTAAGTCATCAAAACTGAACAATAGCATGCAAAGAGTTTCACGGTTCTTCATGACAGCCATACATATATATATTTATATATATATTTGTATTAATCTGCATCTAACTTAATCTAAATCGAAATTACAAATATATCTTTGTCTTTCTTTTGGAATAAATGTTCTAGGACTATCTCTTAATTGAAAATAAGACAAACGATTTTGTGTATTGTATAAGCAATTATAACCAAAACATATATTGAATTCCAATTTTGAGAATCGGACTTGATTCAAATTCGATTGGGGTCTGACTGGGCTTGTTTTTCATATACAAAGCTAACATATATCAGCGATCTTATGTTAATATGAAAATTTAAAGAATGCGTTAATTTAAGAAATAATCCGAAAACTGTTGTTACAGAAATAAAATAATTATTTTACATTTTTTGTATGTAATTTAATTAGAATATTCGCTTCAACAAAAACTCAAAAATTGGGCAAATTAAATTTTAAACAAAATTTGTTTAAATTTTATTAATTAAAAATTTAAGGTATAATGCCCACGCTTAAATTAAAAAATCAAAATTATATTGTATGTATATACAGAAAATCCTGAAAAAATTTATTAATGTTATGCATATAATATTTACAAAAAAAGAAACTGATAAAAAATTTAAAATCAATGAATTAAAGACGAAAGTTAATATAAAAAAAATTTTCAGAAAAAACCTAAGTATTTAATAATAAATCAAAAATTTACTCGAAGCAAGCTAATTACAAAATAAAAAATAAACAATTTAATAATATATAATTTATTGATAATTAATTAACAAACTAAAATATTACTTATGCATTTACAATTGATATTTAAAACAATTAAAATCCATAAAAAATCGGAAACTTTTTTAAAAAAAAACCCATTTTTTTCATATTCTAATTAAAACCCAAACATACCACTCTTGTGTAAACTATATAAACTGTAAACTATATGTCTGTATGCCTCCCATAGTGATTAGATATATATCATTTTTTCCTAGGAACAGAGTATGGTCATAGTCGATATTGTCCGACTGCAGAGCGTTCTTACTTTGTTAGACATTGTATACATAAGAATGAATTATTTAATTGTGTAGCAGGTTATTAAAATAGCATGTAGATAAAATAGGTTAAATAGATCAAATAGGTTAAATGGGTCAAGCAGGTAGATAAGGTAAAAATAAGGAAAGAAGTCTTACAGCTTGATCAGTGTTGCTCTTGCTATATGGAACCGGAATCAGGCGTTCTTGCAACTCGCCGCCTATTACCTTTAAAAATCGAAAAGAGAGAGAGAGAGAGAGAGAGAGAGAGAGAGAAAGAGAAAGAGAGAAAGCAACAAAAAATGGAGTATATATATTAAAGAAAGAAAAAAATAATTGGGGAAGAGAAATACAGGTTAAGAGTTAAGTTAGTTTTAAGTGTTTATATTTTGTGTTGTGATTAAAAATAGTTAAAAAATTCTTTTACTACTAGTTGAGAGAATGATAGATTTATCGATATACTTATTTGAATACGTATATGCGAATATATGCATATACTGTATGCTGATAAGTATTGCTCGAGTACTTTAAATAGCCACGTATGTATATATATACTTATATACATATACAACATAACTGTTAAATATATAGGTGTCTTTTTTAGGTAAGGTTGGTGGGTTGGAGGGGTGGGGTGGGGGGGGATGGACAGAGTTGGATAGGCATGTATGTGTATGCGTGTTTGGCGAATAAAACCAGGGTCTAAAAAAAATAATAAAATAAACAAAATATATATATATATATATTAATGTAAATATAGATGTTAACGTTTAAATGTTGATGTATTAAGTCTTCAGTAATATATAATTACTATATATACATACGTAATAGTAATTTACATATACATATCATTTTTTTCAATATTCACAAGTCGCATTCAAAATACATGTGTATGTGTATGTGTGTACATGTAAGTCAGCTGATGGGCGAATACATTAAAATACTTGTCTGTAACTTTTTATGTAATATCGTATACGATATTCGTTGGCGGTAGTTTTGCATGATGGTTAGCGCGCTTCATACATGTTGCACAAGATCAAGCGGCAGCGTAGGAAAAATGCTGTTCGGCAAACTTGGTTTTTGCATTGTAATTTTGCTAATTGGCAATGCACTTTTATTTTTGATACGTGTTTTTAATCTTTCAAGCCTTAAAATTACCATATTTAAAACTAACGTGTGTGTTGCCTGTTAATCAGGCCTTAAGCAAAACGCAAGTGTTGGAAAGCTTAAAATGCGCACACTGGTATGTGAGCAAACGCAAAATGTGTGCAAATCAAATGTGAAAAATTAACTTGGTTAAGGCCCGAATTAAATTTCATAAATTATGAATAAAAATTGTACTTAAAAAACAAGTCTAATACATAAAAAGTCTAATCGTACAAGAAATGCACACTAATACATATTAGGGTGGACCTAACTATTATACGTTTTCCGGTAAACATGTTGCTTGCATGAAATGAAATTGATGTCATTGTTGTCGCCTATCAATAATACATGTACATACATATATGTAGGTTAGGGTAGATCTAAATATTATGTAATGAATTTTACTGCATCTGGCGCCTACTTTTTTCATTTTACTATTTTTAATTTTTTTATTATGCATTTTTTTTTGTACTTGCCATCGCTGCTTGAATGATCCACAGCCACCCTAGAATAACTGCACAACTGTTACTGTTCTCTTCCATTAGCTCATTCACAGCACGCACGCACGCACACAACCACACGCACTCAAGGACCCGCGCGTACTCCCAAGCCAGGCAAATAAAGATGCAATATTTTGTTGTTGTTTTTGTTTGTTGTTGGTATTTTGTTCATTAAGTTAGTAATACGAGTAACACAATAATATAATAGTAATATTATTTATGATATTTATACAAAAACGAAAAATCAAAAACATTAAAAGTATACAAAAATCATGCGTTTAAATATATGTATATAAAACGAAAATTGTTGCTAAGCGTTAAACGTTATCGTTAGATTAATTATCTTAATTAAAGTACATAATTATCGGGCAACGGCAGAAATAAGAAAAAACAAAGCCACACACGCTGACTAAACGGCAACTTTATATGTTATTGTGTATATGTATATGAATATGTGTCTGTGTGTGTCTGTGTGTGTGTGTGTGTGTGTGTGAGTGGTTTGTAACTCATGGCGAAAGATGTGTGTGTGTGTGAGTTACGTTTCTATACACACACAAGCATGTCGAGTTTTTTTTATTTTGTTTTCTTTAAATTCGTGTTTCGTTCTGTCCATTTGTGTGCTGTTCGCTCTGCTGCTGAAAATTGCGGACGACGTCAGAGAAGCCGCCACCGCTGCCAGCAGCAGGCGAATATGAATGTGATGCGGATGAGTTTGTGTTTGTGTGTGTTGAGGTAGTTGGGCAGCCATTTTGTAAATTGCGTTGTTGCTGCGACTGTGACTGTGACTGCTGCTGCGGATCTTCGTCAATGTAAGATATGTCCGCAGGCAGCGGAGACAGGGTTGCATTTGATACATGCTGCTGCTGTTGCTGCTGCGACGTTGGCTGCTGCGTTAACTGCGACTGAGGGTGCTGCTGTTTGCTGGCGCTGCTGTTGTAATTGGGGCTCAACAGATTTAAATTGTAGAGCGGATGACCGACAGCAGCATTACTGGCTGCCGTCCGCGGCGTACGCAAGCTGTGCAAACTGTGCATCGAGCGGCGTTCGCTTAGATCTTCCAGGTTCGAGCGGAATGCACGAATCACCCGCAACTGAAATCCAAACGAAATTAGACAACAAACGAACATAACGGGGGGATGAGGGGAGAGGGTGATAAACATAATAAACAAACATGTAGCAGTAATAACAATCATAATCATAATTAAATAGCACACAATATATATTATAACAATAAACGCTATTTACAAAACATCTTCAAAAATGCATAGCGCAATTGCATGTGACTGTGTCTATGTGTCTGTGTGTGTGGGAACTTTTGCGAGTACTGAATACCGAGTAACTTTGCTACGCTTAGCACGGAGTATCTTACAAATCTAAGCGAGTAAATACACATACTAACACTCTCACATACACAGCGTATGCATGATTGAACAGGTAATTAAAAAACAAAACATTTTCTTTTAGGTCAAGCCACTAATAATAGTAATCTCATAATAAAATAAAAACAAATACATAACGAGGGAGCGGGGTGGGAAAGGGTGGTTCATCAAATGTTTATTTGTCCATTTCCCTATTTTAAAAAGTTTCTCTTTTTTTTAAAATTAGCATGCAATTTTTGTAAATGGGGCCGGGGGACTATTTTTCTTTCGTACACTTTGCAAAACTATTTTTTAAATTGACTGCTGCTGAATCTTTTGTTTGTATTGTAAAAATTAAAAAATAGATCAGTGGAAACATTTTAAGATTTCATGAAAAAGCAGAGAATAGCAGAGAAAAGCAGAAGAAGCAGCAGATAAAGTATTGCCAGCATTGAATATATACAGTAAATAAAATGTTTTGACGCAGGGAAAAAAATATTTTCTAACTTTTAATTATTTTATTTTCTTTTTCTTTTTTATACTATTAAATGGATTTCTCTAAAATATTTAACATTTAAATTTACAAGATTCATTTATTTACTTAATTGTGAAATTTTAAAAACCAAAACTATGCATTATTTTGGACCGTCCAGAATGTGTTTTGACGATGAAAATTTCACATGGGATTTGGTAGACTTTATAGCCACCAGATTGGAAAAAATGGCATACTATTAAGTATAGTGAAAGGTAATCTAAAAAACCTGGAGCGGATCCATTAGAGGAAAGCTTAAGGTAACATAACGGTGTCAATGAGTCACATTAAATGAGTTAATAGTTTAATAGTAGAAAAATAAGAAAATAATTTAAAGTCAATATCAACTTCTTCAACTACTTCTTTTTTGCAAAAAAAGTTAGAAAATATTATTTTTTTTTCGTTTCCAAACATTTTGTGGACTTACTGTACATACATACACACATACACAGATTGTATTAGTGTGGAGAGGTGAGGGAGAGGCCCGAAATGGAACTCTAATTGCTGTACGTACACGAACAGACATGCATGATGTACAACAATATATATACAACAAAAATATGCCAAAAGGTGTTGCACAAAAAATACAATTTAGAACACGAACCATTTCTATCTACTACTCTTTATATACATATATATATGTACATTTTAGCATACATACATATGTATGTTGCATGTTTGGCATTTGTGTTAGTGTCAAGGAACGAGTGTGTTGTAGTTGTAGTTGTAGTTGTAGTTGTAGTTGCTGCTGTAGTTCTCTGTTTGAGGGACACATGCACGACATATACACACATACATATACTACAGCTTATACAATATATAAATGTGTATGACAACCGACCAGTAAAGCAAGCAAAAAATATATTTAGATGTAAATAATAAAAGAAATCACTTTAATACATACAGACATAAGGGTCTTACCAGCAAAAAAAACGAAATCTATTTTAATTTTTAATAAGCTCACACACACATATTCCCGAATTACATATTTATCAACGTGTACGTCTCAAATATGGCGGCTGTAAAGATGGCCGCTTTACCCCCGCCCAACACTAACCCTGTTCATACCAGGCGACGCCATGTTTGATTTAGAGCAGGGTCGATCTGATTTGTCGGACGATTTTGCTTATTGCATGCGCCGCTTGATTAAAAAAATCTAAAATTAGACAAAATGCTTAACAGAGCAGAGGTGTGCAAAACTAAAGTCAGATAAATATTTCAAAAGAAAGATTTACTTTACATAAAATAGCAACATGCTGCAGGGGTACAAATGACACTAAATAACAGTAAGTTAACAGCTGCTGCTAATAACATTTACCGCGCAGCTGATGAATTATTTATTTATTTTATGTCAAAATAATTATTGTTTATTGCAGTGGAATAATCTGATAATTTGTTAATAGATAAAGAGAGATCGATTTTAAAGTGGATTTATATACATACTAAAATGTAAATATATACGAATTTGTATGTAGAGCATTCAACATGTTGAGTTTGTTAAGTTTTGCAGTTGCGAGCTTTGTCGTTGATCGCGCCACTCATACTCAGCAGGATCAAGCGAAGGCTCAAATTTAATATGTGTCGGTCCATCTCTAATGTATACATACACACACATACATACATAAGTTGCAATGTGTGTAAAAAAATACGTTATTTTAATAATTACTTTGACGTGCTGATTGTATCTACCTTGAAAGGGTGGTTGTTGTTATATTTTGTTCTTAAGGAATTCATAATTTTTCATATTACATACGTTTCTCAATGCTCATTAGAAGTGTTGTTGATAGTAGTAGAATAGTAGTAGAGTAGTAGTAGTAGTAGTAGTAGTAGTAGTAGAGTAGTAGTAATGTAGTAGTTGACAGAGCAGATAGTAGTGGTAGAAAGAAGACCTTGTACTGTTGTTGTTGATGCTGTTGTTGTTGTAGTTGTTATCGATTGTTAAAGTTGTTGTTTTGATTTGATGCTGTTGTTGTTTTTTTTTACGTTGTCGAATTGTTGTTAGCAGTTATCAATTATCGAAATTTTAATTATCGCCGTCGCATCAGCTTACTAACATTAGCATTGTTTGTGTCTATGGTTGTTGTTCTTGTTCTTGTTGTTGCTATGCTAAACATGCCAATATGAGTTTTGCTTTGCTGCAGTCCGCCATTATGCATAGTTGACATTTTCAATGTTTTGTTTGTGTGCATGTGTGGTGAATTTGTACGTTTGTATGTATATGTGTATGTGTGTGTATATTTTGATGAGGTAAATCCTACTAAAAATCAACTGAAAAAACAAAAACGCCATTTTTTTCTATATGTACACACACACACGCACACACACACACTTACATGGACTTATTTTTATAAAAAATTAAAACTCTTAGATTACTTTACTTTTACTTTTATTATTATCTTTTCTATTTGCCCATTTTTTTTTTGGTTTGCTTTTTAAACTCGACGCCATAAATTTGACATATATAAATATATACATACATACATATAAATATATATATATATATATAAATAAATATAAATATATACATATATATATATATATTAATATATACATACATACATACATACATCGTCTTAGAGCGGATTAAATCCTAACTACGAAAACTTTTAAATGATTCTAATTGCTACATATATATTCGGAAATTATTCTAATACTAAATACATACATAATTATATATGCGCATGTGAACATAAATATGTCGTTTTCTTCTTTATTTCACCTACGATTTGATTATATTTTTTACTACGCACACACACACACACACACCGATACAAATGCATGTATTGCTTGCCTGCGTCTTTTGTATGTATGTATTTTCGTGTTGTTTGAATTTCTTCTATTTTAACCATTCTTATTTCAGTTTGGGTATTGGATGAGTGACTGTCTGTGTGTGTGTGTCTGTGTAAGTTGTATGCGTGTATTAATATTGAACATCATTACATGATATATGTATATATAAGCACATAAATATGTACTTCTGTGTTGCTTTTTATTGCAAATATGTCAAATTACACTTCAGTCTCTCGTATTGGTTCCGCCGGCTTAAAAATTACAAAAATTAACAAATTTCTGATGATTACTTTCGCAATAATTAAATCAAATTTGAAAGCTAATTTATGAATTATATACTTATTTATTTCAAATGTCACAAAAAAAAAAATAAATAAAATAAACAAATAAATAAAAATCAGATACAACTAAACGAATACAACTAAATCATAATCAAATCGAAAAAAATATATACATACATTTATATATATATAGACAAAATGGTATACGCATGTGTACATGTATTTAGATATATATACCAACTATTATATATATTGAAAAAAGAAATCAAGAATTTATTTCAAGGATAATTTCTTGACACGCGATGTCAACGATTTAAATAAATCATTACACCCGATAAAAGAACGATTATTGAATATCGATACTATTGCAGCTGGGAAGCTCAACCAAAGGCGCCAAAATGAGACATTTGTGGAATGCACGATAGATATATACACATACATTCATGCCTCTCTCACTCACATATATTTTTGTCTGCATGTATGCACATAAATAAAACACAAGTAAAAGAAACGAAATGAAACAAAACCTGATTTGAAAATTGCAACAACAAACATTATGTAGAAGAAGTTTACAAACGAAACGAAACGAAACGAAATCGAAACTTTAAAATGTAGTCATTCAACAAAGTGGAAGGATACCCATAAAAATTCACACATCAAATTTATTGAATACATGCAAAAAAAAAAAAAAAATCAAGGCTGTTGCAGTGGTGGATTTCTAGTCAAATAATAATAAATTTAATATTTGAATAAGGTTTGTATTTTTGGATATGTAAAATAGTTTAGATGAAGCTCAGTTGAAAATGGAAAGTTTACAAGTTATAAAATCGATAAGAAATCAATTATTTACTTGATTGTATGTGCTCAAAAACTCAATAATTACATAGAGTTTCACAGAAACAAGCTACAAAAGTGTTACTCAATTCTTGCATTTTTTTTTTGCTCAAATCAAACCCAATAAAATAGCAAAATTTAATAAAATAACTGTTGGTAATACACACAAATATGAACTATTTTTTTGTTTTTTAAGAAAATTGAATTATTTTTTAATAATTTATTTATTGATTGAATTATTTATTTATTTTGGATGTACACTCATATATATGTGTGTGTAAAACATAGAGTTACAAATACTGTCAAAGCAACTACATAGAACATACATACATTTAAGAATAAGAAAGAGAGAATTGAATTACATATATTTAAATATATATATTTTTAAAAACCCGCACACACACACACACACAGTTATTGTACATTCTTACTTCCATGTATATATATATATATATTTAAATAAATATATATAAATATATATACACAGATGCGACAAGTAATATTTAAATTTGTAATTTTTAAACGCCTTATTTTTAGAATAGTATTATTCACAACTTTGTTCGAACGCGTAATCGATATATTATCGATTAATATATAAATAATATAAAGCGTGGAAAAGAACACAAAAAAAATGCAAAAATAATATTACAATTGTTTTATTTAACAGACGGTGACATTGGTAATGGTGGGTTTTAGCGGGTGGTGGGGTGGGCTGTGGTGTTGGGTTGTGGTGGGTTTCCTGGGGAATTTTGGTTTGTGAACTGGGAGACATAACAGAACACCGTCTATAATTTTTGTTTTTTGCCAATAACTTTAAATAAATATACACTTTTCTTACCGGTACTGATATCTGTAGGTGAGTTGAGATTTTACGCAAATTACATATTTAATTATATATATAATAGATTGGTTTTTTTTCGATATTTTTGTTGGCATTTTTAATTTTTGAATTTCGTAATTTTATTTATGTATATATTATTTTTTTTTTGAAGTTTTACGTCAAAATTCAGTCAGTCATTCAATCAATCGTTTTGGGATTGGTTTTTTAGCATTTTTTTTTTAAAAAAGGAGGGCGAAAAATATGAAATGAGTATTATAACCTTTATAAAATATTCTTCTTTAATTTATTTTGTTTGTTGTTGCAGCATGTGTGAAATAAGTCTGTAAACTGGTTCAACGTTCAAACATACTCTTTAAATGATTTAATTCATTAAATAATCAAATACGCCTTAAGTGATTTGAAGCATTTGCTCAACAGTTGAGTGAACTGAACCTTGAACTAAACATGTTGGTGTACAGTGTGCGGCGTTCACTTAAGCTTGTTAGGCTAATTACCTATTTGAATAAAATAAATAAATGCATTCATTTGCCTTACGATATTTAATACATTAATGCTTATTTATGCAAGCTCAGCTATGAGCAACTTAAGCTTAGCCCTTGAGAAAACAGATCGCTTAAATTTGATTCAGCTGCCCGATCGATTAAAAAAACAATCGATTGGCGCTGAGAAAATATGGATGATGCAAGTTCCTTTTCTTACTAATACAAAAGCTCAGAGCGACAACAATAGTTTTTTTTACTGCTGAGTATACAGCAGCAGACATGTATATACAAGCTGCTGCTCGTTCGCCGATAGCCGATAGCTCTCTGTCGAACAACATATTCAAAATGGCGATTGATATGTAAAAGAGTATGTCCAGCTTCGATAAACCGAAGCGCGCTCGATTAAATCAAATTAATAAGGATGAAGCCGAGTCCTGTTTTATAGTATGTATTTTTTTTAATGAGTTATATCAAGGCGGAGTGTTGTATAAATAGCAAACTACATTTCGTTTAAAAATATATTTGTGGATTACGATTCACATGCAAATTTGTCTCAAAAAAAAAAAAAAAACACAAATTTCAATTAGAATTCAAAACAAAAAAATAAATAAATATACTGTGAATAGTATTCTATAGTCAAAAAAAGAGGAAGAAACAACGGTAAATATAATTTATCTAAGGAGTTGCTGCTTCAACTGCAGAGATTTTGGCGGGTAGGCAGAAAAAGGGAAGAACCGGAATATTGTCAATGTCTAGTGCAAAAGAGAGGATATAGAGAAAAAGGAAGAGGCAGAGAGAGAGGGAGGGAGGGAGAGAGCGAGAGAGACGGAGAGAGAGAGAGAGAGAAGACAAACAGAGGAGAAAGAGAGTGAGATAGGAAAAAGAGTGAGAGAGAAAGAGCTGTGGCGACGGCGGCGGCAAACACCTGCTGAATCGACTCTACAGAAGAAATACGAAAATCCATTCAAAAATAATTCCAAAATATTCTAAATAGTTGTGCGCAAATGGTTGTGGTACCACTGTAGCAGCAGCATCGATATTTTTTAGATATAAACTATATGTATCCAATAGTTGAAGATATTGGCATTCTCTATACTTTATCGATAACGCGCCAACATTTCGATATTTATCGATACGTCAATCACACTTCGGAAATAATTATAACTTGCTTTTGGATTTAATTAGAAAGTCTCTTGAGAGTGTTTGAGAGGTTAGAAAGTAAGAGTAGAGAGTACTGAGTAGAGAAATCACAAAAAAGTTGTAGTTCAAAGATCAATAACTTGTTTTAAGTTAATCCTGATTATTACAAAATGTGCAAAAAATGCAACGACGAACACCGAAAGAATAAACAAACAAAAACTCTAGTTTTAATTATTATTTTAAGTAAAGCATTCAGAATATACATTTTCTTCATTTTTCTAGACACAAAAAAAAATTTACGTTCGATAAACTAGAAGCAGACAAATTAAGAGAGAGAGAGACAAAATCCAAAAGTGAAGAGAGAGAGAAAAAGAGACAGAAACAGTCACAGAGTGTGAGAGAGACAGTGTTAGAGCGAGAGGAGAGAATAGGAAAGTAAATGTGTTTTTATACTACTACAAGTGAACCTTTATTTTTCAAAACTGTTTTAACTACAAAGCAATTAATATTGTCAAAAAACTACGAGGAATTAAAAAAAAAATGTTTTTTCGCGTTTCCAATTTTTAAAGTAAAAAACCATTATTACCATTAAATACGGTACTGGAATACTTTTTATGGCAGTTTACAATAATCATTGATAATAGATCAAAATAATAGCACTACTCTGTTGCAAAGCATTCCTGTTGTAATTATTTTAAGTTTTATTTATTAATATATTATTTAGTGAATTTACCCTATTTTATTATTATTTTACTATTAATGCTTTTAACATAATAACCATATATATTAATTTTTTTATTTATAATTTTCATTTAAAATTTTAAGAATTACTATTTCTTGTATTACGATTTATAATTATTTTTTTATTATTTTATCCTTTTCAAAAAATATATATTTTTTTTAATTTTAATTCAATTTAAATAAGTAAAAAACACAGTTTTCTCTCTAAATTTTGTACTTTAAGTATAAAATATTTTTGTGAAAGTGGTGCTATTATTTTGTTGGCAACCGTAAAATATAAACGATTTCGCTATACACTCTCTATAAATGGGGTGTACACGACTATTGCACACACCCCACAAATTCGATTCGAAATGAGCTCATTTAGATATTTTAAATATATTTTCATTAAATACTCAAATAAATTGCCTATTTTGAATTGATTTCTAAGAAAATAGGACCCAGCAGAACCGATAAAAAATATACGTTTTTCAAAGCTTTAAGCCATTTTACATATTTGTTGAATGGATAATATTTATCGAAGTATCGGCGATATATCAATAACGGCATAACATGGAACACGGCATGTGTGTAAAAACGTAAAGCCAACGAAAACATATTAATAAAAAAATAAATAAAAAAAAAAACAATTAAAATAAATAAACAATTACAATTTATGTAAATGTACCGAAACTAAAACCCAATGAATAAATAATATGCTAACCAAAAACCCCAAAAAATCAGCTTAATTAGAAATCAAATAATAATTTTGAGTAGCATTTTTTTTTGTGTATGCGAACGGGGCAGAAACACCTCATGGCACTTAACTCTTAACCCCCTAGTGACTCAATAGGGAACTTTGAGACCACCTTTAGAGCTATGTTTATTTTGGTTTGTCAGTCTTACAAATATAAATTATTATATATGTTCATATTTATTTCCATTCCGCAAAATTTCAATACATATTTTTTTTATAACGACTTTCAGCTATTTTTAAGTTTACAAAAACCAAAATTTACTATACAATTTTTTTCATTAATTGGAATAAAATTCTTTCTGAATTATCTTATAAAATATACCAAATATATCTTTGACAAAAATTAAAAAGCGTCATTTATATAGATTTTTATGAAGAATATAGAATTTATAAAGTTATAAAATGTTAAAATTTCTTAAATGGCAATTGCAAGTATTAATGCATTAAACTGTCCTTAATTTATTAAGAATTGCACATATAAAAAATAATCGAATAAAAGTGGCTCAAGTAGAGGGCCAATAATGGCTAATACTCATTGCATCTCATTGCATATATAAGAACGGGAACACCAAAATAAATAATTAACTTGTTTGAATTTTTTAAATTAATTTTCGGGGCACTAAAGGGTTAATACTCATTTTATTCGTATGAGCGAGTAAACAATAGAGGTATTCCCCGGCTGCGTTCGCATGTATATATACACAATTATTTCTTTAAAATATTTTTATAGTAAAAATGTTATTCGATGAAAACTTCGAATTCATGGATAGGCATAAATCGATATTAGATATAGATTAAAATATCTGAATATGTACGTTTTGTTGTAGATATAAATACAATTTTCAATCAATCAGGAAAATAACAAAACATTAAATTTAAAAAAAAGAATAATTCGAAAAGAGGAAATCAACTATTTGTTTAATATAGATATAGATATAGATATATATATATATATATATATATATTTTTTTGTTTTTGTTTTTGTACTGTAGTTGGTAATCAAAAAGAAAAGAATGACACTCGTTTTGGGTTAAATAGTTGCTAAAAAAAAATTAATGAAAGGGTATCAAAAGACTTACTTGTGTTTGCAGACGAGTCAAGCCACGAATCCATAGAATTTGTCCCGCTCTCGGCTTCTTGTCCGAATCAATCGAATCGAATCGTTCCTCACCCAAATTCATCGCATCTGTATATTCCTCGGGATGTCCGCGACCCCAACTGAAATCATCATAATTATAATAATATTAATAGTACAATAGAATAAAAATGTAAAGTAATTTATGCAAACAAAATATTTATATTTTATTAATTATATTTAAGGCCAATGTTAATAAAGTGTGAATGAATGAATCAATTGATTCCTTAGATATATAGATAATAGGATAATAGTGTATGCAGATATATAAATAACGGTATAACAAAATAAGTGCTTATGCAGAAAAATTAATCATAATTCGATCTATCGTATTTAATAATTTATATTATTATAAAATATTTATAGTTTTATCCCTCGTATATTTATCGATAGCATATTATGATATTTAATATTTTAAATTATTGTATTTAGTTATTTGTTATGTTCAATGCAGTCTGACTGATCTTCGCTTAAGATACGCTAGCAAACTTACAACATGCCAAACAGCAAATTGACCGTTATGAACGGTAAAGTTGCGTTACATAATTTTGTATGCTCCTCCAACAGTGTTTCATAATTGATAAGAAAGACAGAGAGGCCCGATGCTAGTCGCCCCGAAACATGTTGCGAGATAGAATTGCAAGAATATGTGTTGGAGTGCGACTCGCTCTGTAAGGGTTAACGGCATGCCTAAATAGACTTACTTGTTATTTATATAACTTATATTAAAACATCATAGAAAACTCCAATTTTAAATAAATAAAAATCAATTTCAAGCATATTGTGAAGCATATTAAATACATGCAAATTAATTTCAACTATATAAAAGTATTATCATATGTAAATTATTTTATATATATAGTAAAATTAATTAAAACCATTTTATAAAAGAACTTATCATGTGCAAATTAATTTAAATAATATTATACAAATTTTGATAATATGCAAATTAATTAAACCGTATTATAGAAATATTAATCATCTGCAAATTAAGCTATAATTAAACTTAAGCTAAATTTGTCTTACTTACTTTATTTTTTATTACAACCAATCTATACCTTTTCTATTTACCAATAACACGCATTTTTTTTAATTACGCTTGGTTTGAAATATAATAAATTACCTAATGAATATTTTATTTGTAATTACAAGTCAAAGACAAACTGCTATTATTCTAGGATATTGATAGTCAACCTCCAAAAAGAAAAATGCTTTAAGTTAGTTTTTTGATTGGTCACCTGGTGTTTTGTGTGATCGAACCAAAATAGGCAAAACGTTCAACGTGGCGGCAACTGTTAAAACTGAACGAACCAATTCGCAGAACGTTGCCTGTGCTTACCGATAGCTGCCAGCAACAATAGCGAACATGAATCTGACGCAAGCATGTTCGAGTGCGAGTTAGAGCAGTCAGCGTCGAACTCGTTAACCACATACAACAGATATCTTTTATTTATTTAGAATGTTTTGAAGCATAACATTAACATTAAATGCTAGACAATTTTTGCATACGATTTCATAAAGGGCCAATTGTTAAAAATTATATAATAATACAAAGAAAAAATACCTACTTCTTTGATAATAGTGGTAATTTTTTTAATGTAATTTATTTAATTAAATTTGCAACCGAAAGCCGAAAATATTTAATTATAAGAATAAGTAGTCAAAACAAATACTTAATTATAGTAAATAATAACACACTTTAAATTTAATATTAAAAACTAATTGTAAACAGCAAGCAACAATTAACTAAATATTTAACTAGGAATATTTATTATTATTTATAATTATCTGCAATTTTGTTGTGCGTGTGTCAGCTGTGTGTGTGTGTGGGGGTATGTTGTGTGTGTGTTTAAATGCAACCCAAGAAAATTTCAAGCACTTTACTCGTCATCGCTATTGGAGGGAGGAGGGAGTAGCAGGCATAGCGGGAAATGAATTTAAAATTTTTTCACATTTATCACCAAGCAACAATTACAGTTATGAGGGGACTGGACTGCCTAATGTGTTAATGTGTGTGAGATGAGTTTGAGTGATAAAAATCCTGTGCAAAGATCGATCAAAAGGTATAACTGAAATCTGTTAACTCGCTGCTAATTGATTAACTGTAAATTAACAGTAGATTAACCTTTGGTGTTGACACACTGTTAACATTTGCTGATTGTTGATCTTTTGTTATGTCACTGTTAACCCACAGTTAGCTCCCTGTTAAGCTGAGTTTTAAAACTAACTCTTAATAGTAAATGGAGAAAAAAATTATTTAAGTTGTCGAGAAAAAGTGCAAGAATATTAATAAATATGCAAAATAATTCATAAATATATGTGGCACTCAGCAAGTTTACAATATACATATATAACAAATTTTGCATTAACATATAATATATATGTATAATAAAAATTGTATAATTATATAATATATATTGTATAAATATATAATATATATATTTCGTAAAACCAATATTTTATTTTCGAGCTAAAAACAATGATTTGGGCGATGCGATATTATTATTATTAGGAGATATTATTGCAATAGATGCATATACATAGATATACTTACGATAAGATTTTGGGCAGCTTTCTGGTTGGCACTGAGGTGATCAACTGACCCCAGACAAGAGTACCAATGCCAAAGAAGACGCACCACAGCCACTGATCCAGTGAAAGAGCCTTGGTCGAGAAAGCCATTTTGCCATACTGAATAATAAGAACCTGAAAAATAAAAGGTAAATTAAACAGAAATTAAAAAGAGTAAAACTTAAAGAGACCTGTGAAATCATTGTGAATATCCAGATGGTGTAGAAAATAGGATTGGTGAAGAGACCCTCTACAACGTTGCGCTGTCCATGAATTTTTCTCGCATTGATTTCATTAAAAAGAGTCATCATAACAAACGTATTAAAGATGATCGTGAAGTGTTGTGTGGGTCCAGCATTCAAATCCTGTCCACGACCGGACTCAATATCGAGTATTAAGTCGCCTTAGAGGAAACAATTTAAAATAAATTGATAAATAATCTCCATATATGTATATATAACATAATTACATATATATTTATTTATATATATTAAACCCACCCACAAAGAGCAGTCCGAAGATGATGACCAACTGGTAGAGGGCCTGTCCCAATATGTTCTTCATCATTGTGCGCGATATTAAGGGTTTTGTGCGTCCATATGGCTTACGGAGCAATAGATCCGGTGTGGGCACCTCCGTTGCCAGTGCGAGGGAGGCCAGTGTGTCCATAATTAAATTCACCCACAGCATTTGCACGGCCTGCAATCGATTGAAACGAATCGGTAAGTTAATATTAATTAATAGTGTATTTTATTATTCACTAGTTTATTTGAAATTATAAAATTTAATAAAATTGAAACATGTAAAAATATAAGGTATTTATAAATTTAAACAGAAGAAGTAATAAATTTAATCTTGTGGAACACAGGGCACGAAAAATATCATTAAATTATACAGATCGAGTACCATTCAAAAAAAGTATTTAAATATAATATAAAAAATATGTATTTAAATAGAAAATCCACAAAAACTACGTTATAAACTATCCTCTATATATATATATATATATATATATATATATATATATATATATTTATATTTATATAACTATATATATATTATTGTCTACACATTATCAATCAACAAGAAAATAAGTATATAAAATAAAACCAATAAGCAGTAAAAAACTATTTAATTACTACAACACATTATTAAAAGAAAAATATTTCTTATATATATAGATAATATATTTATTATTAGATATGGGACATACCTTGAGTGGGGAATCCTGAACGGCACAGGCGCCAATAAATGCAACAATGACGGCAACGACATTCACCGTTAACTGAAACTGCAGAAACTTCGCAATCGAGTCGTAGACATTCCGTCCCCACATCACAGCCTTGACAATGCTGCTGAAATTGTCATCGGTGAGTATGATATCGGACGCCTCCTTAGCAACATCGGTTCCAGCAATGCCCATGGCGAAGCCAACATCTGCCTTTTTGAGAGCGGGCCCATCGTTGGTGCCATCCCCCGTCACAGCAACCACCTCGCGATTGTCTGTCACTGTGCTATCGATCATGCCTAAAATATAAATGAAATAATATTAATAAATAAATAAATGAATAGATTTTTATTTAAGTTAAAGCCTAACCTTTGACTAGGGTGTACTTGTCGGTGGGTGAGGAGCGGGCAAGTACTCTCAATTTGGGCCAGACCTTGTCAAGCAGATGCTGCTGGATCTTTAAATATATATATAGAAAAAATATAATATTAAATATAATATATTAAATAAAATATAGAAAACAATTTAGATTAGGATTAAGTTGTGACGGATATTTTGAATATAATATAAAATAAAAATATATTTAAATTAAGTGAAGGTGTTAAAATGGATAAATGTAATTTAAATATAATAACAAATATATAAAACAAGTAAGAATAATAATATAAACTTTAATGTAAATTGGAAATCAAGTTACAATTTGTTAGACTGGACTCATATAATATAAATATCCAATATAATAAATGCTGTACAATATGTAATATATATAATAAGATAATACACATAAGCACATATATATTAATCGATAACTTACATCACCATTGCTATCGCGAATGCGCTGATTGAATTCTTTGCCCTCCAAAATGAGAAAATCATCGTTTGGCCGCAGAATGCCGCATTTCCCAGCAATCGAACGGGCCGTATTAATATTATCACCGGTGACCATGCGAACTGTGATGCCCGCCCTTTGACACTTGCGAATGGCATCGGGCACCTCCGGTCGGACGGGATCTTCAATGCCCACAACACACAAACAGGTCAAATTTGTCATAATATTCTCTTCGTCATCCCAATTGGGTTCGCCATCGATGTGAACTTCGTTGATGGCCGCCTTGCCGGGCACAAAATCGCGATAGGCAACGGAAATGGTGCGCAGACCGTCGCAAGCCATCGGCTCGATCACCTCGCGGATGAGACGCTCCTGCATATCCCGGGTAAATTTCTCGAGTGTACCCTCGTGACCATAGATAAACGAACATCTGAAAATAATCATATCATTGGTCCAAAATTATTTTATATTTTATATATATATTATAAATTCACTTCTTCATTATAATCTCGGAGGCTCCTTTTGTGTACAGGCGATATCCTCCGTTTGGTCGGGGGATTACAGTTCCCATGCTTTTGCGCACTGAGTTGAAGGTGTAGACGCGTGTGAAACGATCCTCTGGTATTTCATCGCGTATCGATTGATATTTAACGCCCAATGCCTGCACAAATCCGAGCAATGCACACTCAGTTTTATTGCCGACCTGAATGGGTAAGTCTCCCGGATTTTGACCAGGCTGTAAGCGGTTACAAAATTAATATACATTAATAAATCAACATTATAAACAGATACCTTCGGTATCATAGTATAAAAGTGAGCAGTAAAAATACTATCTGTATAAACTTGATTAAAAATTCGATATCCATTTAAAAATAAAAACAGAAGTATGTAAAAGAAACACGTAAAAATAGTTAAAAGACAAAAATTAAATAATAAACATAATGTTGTCCCAATAATCTAATCCAGGTGAAATACCGTTCAAAAATCGATACACTACAACTAACAACATTTAATATCGACACATAAAGATTAAAATCCACACAGCATAAATAATAAACAGCAAGTTTCAAGTCCCTCGAAGGGTGTCGGAGGAACGCGCGTTCATACAGACGGACAGTCAGACAGACGGACATTGCACAAAACCAATATACTATTATACCTTTTTGGTATAATAGTATAAAAACCTTACCATTATATTGGAAGTATACGCAGAATTCACCGATATGCCCATTGTGACCAAGTTGCCAACATGCTGTGGAATATCGTTCAACGTTGGCAACACCTTGCACAATTTCTCACAGATATAGGATTGGACGACAGTCATTCGATTAGTGGTTAGTGTGCCTGTTTTATCCGAGCAAATGGCCGTTGCATTTCCCATCGTTTCACACGCATCCAAATGACGCACCAAATTATTATCCTTCATCATTTTCTGCAAAAATATATAAATATATACAAATAACAACAAATATATATATCGATAGTTATCGATTAACGCACCTTCACAGAGTATGCCAACGAGAGGGTAACAGCGAGTGGTAAACCCTCCGGCACAGCAACAACTAATACTGTAACACCAATAATTAAATGCTTGACCAGATTATTCGCATAGGTATTTTTCCAGGGTTTCTCATCAATAACAAAAGTCTTCACACAGAACTGTATTATCAATATGATGACTGTGAGCACGGCTATCGTTGAGCCCGCATAACCAATTTGTATCGCCAATTTGGTTAACTTCGCTTGCAGTACAGATTTCTCCTTTTTGTGGCCAGTTTCGGCGGCACTTGTTGTCGACGATTGCTGCACATGATTCCCATCCGATTCCGATTTGATGGCATCGCCTCCACCTCCGCCTCCGCCTCGAGGAGCTGCTGGTGCATTGGCTGCTGCTGCTGCTTTCGCTGGTGTACGCCCATCAGTATCACCTATATATAAATGTATATATAAATGTATATATAAATATATATATATTTATTATATATATATATATAGTTTTCAATTTATTAATAATAATTCGTAATTTGTTCTTTTTAATAATTTGTATACCCCTGCAGACAATATTTCGGTATCTATAAATTTTTATTTTTATTTTTAGAACTATATTAATATAGGTTTCTTATATATTTCTCTTTTCTGATTTATTAAATTCCCCCGCTCCCATTAGCTTCTAAGCTGTGCTTACATTATACCTAAAAATTAACTGGCAGTACCCTCTTATATAGTAATAGTATTTCATTAATATACCTAGACATACCTAAAGGCGTAATATGCTTGGAAATATTTTGTAACTTTGGCAAATAATTTCAAAAATACAATCTGAATGGTTGGTTAGAGCTGCAGAAACATCGATCACTGACAGCTATCGATTGCTATTGATAGCAACAACATTGAGGTTCTACTTCAACTAGGGAAACGATAATCGATAAGAATTTTATTGCTACAATAGTGGCATTATTGAAATGAAAATGATTTAAATAATCGAATATTGAAATCGAAAATCGACAAGTAATTAGAACCAATTTCAACTGAATTGATGATTTTTTTAACGGAATAATCACTCAAGATAGTGAGATATACATTATATATACTTAAAAAAAATGAAATAAAAAAACCGTATAAAACTGCTGCCTGCAAGGGTATTTTTAATCTTATGTTTTTTTTTGATTATTTTTTAGATTTGTTGTATTAGGTTTATTTCAGTGTAATTATTGTATAAAACGATCTATAAATCTGTAGTAGTAGTAGTAGAAGTATTTAAACTGTATTTTAAGTGAATTCACCTGTCAGGCTTTTGCTCTTTTGCTTGCTCGCCTTTTTAGCTTCTGAATTTTCGATAATTTTTGTAATCGGTGTTTTAATCAAGGTTCGATCCATATACGTCGTTTTCGATTTTTTTTTTCAATTGATTTTGTTAATTTTTTTTTTGTGTTTTTTGATAGTTGTGGTGATTTGGTTGGTTGATTGGTTGGTTGGTTGGTTGATTGATTGATTGATTGATTGGTTGATTGTTTTTTATTGGTAGGTAGATGAAGGAGTTTTCAAAGATGGGTCAATCAATTCACGTCATGCAATATTGGAATATGAAAAAACAAAAAATAAAACAAACAATATATATATATATAGAATTCAAGAATATTGATAAATTGAAGTTCTTATTCTTACTGTGAGTGGGTGTAAGTTGTTTATATGCTAACCAGGGCATTTAATTACTTAATCTAATTCAAAAAGATAATTTTCTAGCCTCTTTTTGTATAAACAACATTTAACTGTTTTTTATTTAGCAGTGTAAGTAAGATAAATTTAAATACGCACCCTTCTTCATCTTTTTGATTTCGGCTTCCTGTTCATCGACGGCGGCGCCGAGCAACGTGAAAATAATTCCAGCCTGCGAATTGACGCCAACAGCGGTGACAACCATTTTGCCACTGCCCTCCATTACGTGGGTCCCAGACAGAACCATCGGATCCGAGTCGGCACCTTTCTTCACATGATCCGATTCGCCGGTCAACGATGATTCATCTACCTAAAGAAATACACAATACACAATAAAAATTAATTAAATAAATATAAGTAATTTAATAAATATAAATAAGTAAATACATATTAATTATCAAATAATTATAAATATTAATTAAGCAATTAAATATATATATATTAAATATATATATATTAAATATATATATATTAAATATATATATATTAAATATAAATAAGTTCATGTTCTTAGTTTATGAAATTTTCGATCCCATTTTTTTATCTGAGTTTAAATCATTAAAGTTGTAAGTCATTATTATTATTATTAGGTTGGGGGTGTGTGCACTGCGACCTGATATATATATTGTGCCCCCTTCTGGGCTTTAAAGCTCCTCCATCAACCCAAGCTCTTGCACAAATGCTAGAATTTTTATTGGGTTGAGAGCTACTATGTCATTGCTCATCAGGACATGCATCCCTAGGATGTTGCTTCTCTTCCTTGCTAAGTTGTAAGTCATATATTTTTAGCTTTATTATTATTATACCACATAGAGCTCCAGTTAATCTTATACATAATAATAATAATAATAATTAATAATTAATAATCAAAAATCAATAATTAATAATTAATAGCTATTCCGATTAGGTTATTAAAAAATGTTTTATTTCGAATCCGTTCAAAGCTCAGAATTTCAATTGATTAATTGCGGCTTATTCTATTTAAATCGTTTAAATACGGTTTATTTTCTTTTTTTAATTAAGGATTCTTTAAGATCTAGGTTTTTTAAAAAATAACATCCGATATTAAATTCTGAGATACAATAATCGTTGTCATATTTTATACGAAGTCAAAAATCGATTTTGTAACCGTTTGCAATCGATTATTTAATTATATTTTTTATTTAACTTCAATTAACGATTTCGATCTTATTGGGTTTTTCTGGATTTTCTCCAATCCATTTTGTATTTAAATCGGACAAGAAATTGTATAAATATTTCTTATTTTTTTTGTTTAAACATATATTAAATGTTATTTTAATTAATTTTAATCAATTTTTTACTTTTGATATTTTGCTGTATTGATGATTAATTAATAACAGGTGAATAAATGAATAGGTAAGTAAATAAATACATTAATAAATTAATAAGTAAATAATCAAATATGCAGATAAGTAGATAAATACCTTTAAATCGTTGCTTTGGATAAGGCATCCGTCTGCGGGCAAAAGATCGCCGTACTTGATTTGAGCAATATCACCGACGAGAATATCGCCAACCGATATCTGACAGACTTCGCCACCCCGAATCACGGAGAACTTGTGTTCGCCTTCGATGCGATTCTGCAGACCACGAAACTGTCGCTCCTTCGAGTAATCATTGAAAGCGGTCACAATCACCACCACAATCACCGATATGAGAATGGCAAGACCCTCGATCCAACCATGATGTTCATCCTCCTCCTGCAGTAGAGCTGAAAGTCACAGAATATATATATAATATATACACACAATATACAAAAAAAAAAAAAGATATTAAATATTTTTGTAATTGTATATATATAAAATAAATATTAACAAGATAATGGAAAATAAATTAAGAATAACAAAAAGAAATGTTTTCAAAGATGTAATTTTTGAAGTTTGTAAATTAAATCAACTTATTCGAACGTATTCTTAGAAGTAGACGACTTACAAAACAAGTAAGACGCTGTAGTCGAGTTAACTCGACAGCGATATACAGTTAACCCTGTTGTTAAATATATTCTAGTTTCCCTTTAAGATGATTTGCACTCAAATGCCCGAACTAAATGGCTACAAACTCGTCCATATACATACATAAATACATACACACGTACACGAAATGGTAGTTATCGGGGCTCTGCAGAATACACACAAATATATTGACGCTAACGTAGATTATCATGCCATCTCTTTCTCACACATGCGCTCGCCTATTTATATGTATACAGAAAATGATTGCGGCTGCTGATAGAAATGAGATCAATATGAGAATATATTTTCGACTATAACTTTGGTGTTTTTATCCGATCTTAATGAAATTTATCAATAATATGTATATGCATATTATGTATAAATAAGAAGCCTCTGCCTTTTAAATTGTGGAATTTATTGCTATCGGAAATCGAAATGTATCGATATTTCATAAACTGAGACAGTTATCGATAAAAATAAAACAAACTTGATCTGCGCCTGGTACACGAGCGCTAATAGTCTCTGAGATCCGCGTGTTCATACAGACGGACAGGGCTATATCGACTCGGCTATTGACCCTGATCAAGAATGTATATACTTTATGGGGTCGGAGATGCTTCCTTCTGCCTGTTACATACATTTGCACAAAACCATTATACCCTTTTTACCCATTTTCAATGGGTTAAGGGTATAAAAAGAGTGAGCTGGAAAACTAAAACCCATTATTTTAAAATTAATAAATGATATGTAATATATATATATATATATATATATATATATATTTAAACATAAAGATGACAATTATAATATAATATTATAGTAGAAGAAATACTTACGCGCATCCTCGTCGGCGGGCTTATAGAATGATAGGCCGAGTGAAACTAACGCAGCTACCTCTAAGATAATAAGTGTGACATCCTGAAGCGCCTCCCAGACAAGAGTCAGAAACGTTTTCGGGGGTTTCGGTGGTATTACATTCGAGCCAAAAGTCTCACGTCTATGCTCCTCATCTGCTTTCGATCCACTCAGGCCTAAATCGAGAAATAAAATTAGAATTAGTTTACATTTATTGTTTCATAATATTATTATACTACACCTTCATTTGGAGATGTGTAGAGTTTTTTGCATAGCTCATGGATGCCACCGTATTCATTGATTTTCGCTATGCCCTCGCGGCCGCGATGCTCCATGATATCGCGTAATTGCTTAAGTGATACCCCATATTGCGCCGGTCTTCCATCGATTGTGGCCATTGGTTATAATATCTGTTCAAATATAAATATATATACATAGTTTAGTATTCACCAATAATAATATGTGTCAAATAAACCCTATATCAATATTTAAGACACTCAATTTAATTAAAAGGGCTAAATATGATAAATAATTATGATGCAACGAAATAAAAATAACAAAATTAATTAAGGTTAAATATTTTTTACATATTTTTTTATATTTTTTTTTAACCGACATAAAATACATATTTGTTAAATACACCGATTAATACTTAAATCCGCAATTTAAACAACTGTATGAATGAAATATCAATTTCAAGTTTTATTTAGTTTATATAATATTTAAATAGTATATATATTATAGGATAACTACCCCAAGAAATGTTATAAATCGTAATTTTTTTTTCATAAAATCAATATAAATTTTATTTTTAATTTAGTTTAATATATTAATTTTTTTTTTTTTTATGTCGACTGAATTTATTTGACAGCTCAAATCGACCAGTGTCTAGCAAAAAATTCGACGAAAATTGGAAGGAGGGCGAGGGAGGAATGGCTCCAAACAAGATTTTCACCGAGCAGGACGAGCGGAGGATAATCAAGAAAATAAGAGGAAATCTTAATCTATCGGCTCAAAAACTGACCTAATAGGTGCGGGATGAAATAAGGAAAAAGTTTAGTGTGGAAACTGTGCTCCAGATTTTGCGCAACTATGACCGACTAGGCCCGAGTACCACGGAAAGAGCAATTTATATAAGCAAAAAATTGAGGGTCTAGGATGACGTTCACCAAAATCCACTAGGGCAAGGATTTGGAGTTCTGGAACACAGTCATATTTGAATATGAGTACAAATTCAATTGTGGCGACAGCCCAATACTGAACTGAATCCCAAACACTTAAAGGCAACAGTCAAGCGTAGCCGAGAAAGTGTCATGGTATGGGCATCTATCTCGGCAGCCGGTGTTGGAAATTTGGTGATCATTGAAACAACAATGGACAAGAATGTGTACCTCAATATACTAAAATAAAAATGACTCCAAAGTGCCGAGAAACTAGGAATCCGACGTACTTTCCGGTTCTACAACGACCCCATGCATAAGGCCGGAATAGTACCGCCCTGGCTTAGATCAAACTGCACCATGATAATTCCACCAGCCCAGTCTCCAGATTTAAATGTTGTTAAAAATTTGTGGGTTCTGCTGGAAAATAACATCCGGAATAACAACATATCTAGGAAACAAGATCTCAAAAATATTCTGCTGGAGGAGTGTTGCAAGATCAGCCCAGAAACTACCTGGAAGCTGGTATCTTCCATGAATAATAGGTTAAGGGAAGTTGTTAAGGCTAAAGGATATCATATTAAGTATAAACATTATTATTTAAGCTTTTATACACCAAATATGTAACTTTTTTAAGACTGGTCGAACTAAGCTGCTTTATGTATTTTGGATATGTTTTCAGTATTTGACTTGTTTTAATTAATTAACTATTATTTAATAACTAAAGTTTATTTTTCAAATGTGATATAACATTCAACAAATTGGCATTTAAGCATTTTGCGTTTTTTTCCTTGTTTCAACTTTATAGCCCTTTAAATTATTTGCTAGACACTGGTCGATCTGAGCTGCAAGACACTATACATAAATAAATGTATAAATAAATACATTTATAAATAAATAAATAAATCAATTTATCAATAAATAATTACAACGACCATTCACACAGTTAATAAATTTTCACATACAGTATGTCAATCAATTTCTAACGGGATCGGCCGTAAAGTGAATTGCAAAAAAGTCAATAGCCGTTTTCCAAACACTTTATTGACTGTCCAAAGATGTTGGTTATTCTTGTTAAATAGCTTAAATAAGTCAAATTAATAGTTGAAAAAGAAGAAAATAAATAAGTCTATAATAAAATCCTCTTTTTTTTGCAAAATAAATTTAAACAATATAGAACGTTGCAGTCGGACGTAACCGACAGCGTAATACTATTATACCTTAATTTGTGTACAGTTAAGAAATACTTGAATTGCGGGGGATATGGGCGTTTATCGGTTTTGGGGGCGGGAGTGGGCGTGGCCCAAAAAAAAATTGGAGTTCGATCTTAAGAATATACCTTCTAAGTTTGGTAACTGTAGCTCTTAAATTGCGGCAGATACAGGCATTTATCGTTTTTTGTGGGCGGGAGTGGGCGTGGTCCACATTTATGAAGGTTGTTACTAGCAATATACCTTCCAAATTTGGTGACTTAAGTTTTAAAATTGCGTGAGATATATGGGTTTATCGATTTACACCAACAGGAGTATCGGTTTAGGTAGGTGGAGTGGGCGTGGCCATCCAATTTTTTTTTTATCGATCTTTGGGAGAGTTACCAGTAACATACCTGCAAAATTTTGCGACTCTAGCTTGCAAATTACGTCAGATATGCGCATTTTAAATTTCTAGGGACGAAGTATCTGGGGGCGGCGGATGTGGGTCCACAAATTGGTATGCCAATCTTCGGAGGAGGTTACCAGCAAATTACCTTTAAAATGTTCGGAGATATACGGAGTTATCGATTTACAATCGGAATTGTCGATTATAGGCGCAGGTGTGGGCGTGGCACCACAAATTTGTTATCGGTTCTTAAAGGCGACTACCAGTAATATACCTACCAAATTTGACGTTCCCTATTCAAAAACTGCGGAAGATATAGCCATTTGAAAATTTTAGGGGTGGGGGTGATGGGGCCGTCGCAGGTGGGCGTGACACATGCCGATCTTTCAAGGACCTCGCCAACAACCTACCAAAATTGGTGACTGTATTCATTAAATTGTAAGAGATATGGGGATTTATCGATTTGCTAAAATCGAATTTATCGATTTTGTAGCTCCCTGGTGGACGTAGGTCCAAACCAAAGACACTTTAACTTTTGAGGGTACTTACGTTCCAAGTTTCAAGTCTCTATCTCTAAGGGTGTCGGAGGAACGCGCGTTCATACAGACGGACAGACAGCATGACGGACATTGCACAAAACCAATATACTATTATATCATTATGGTATACCATTATGGTATAATAGTATAAAAATATTAAATTTCCAGTGTCCAGACACTTTATTTACATACTGTATGCATTTCTTTTGCAGACGATCATCGAATGCTGAACAAAAAGCCGCCAACTGCGATTTGCGACTCTCTCAACCAATCAATCGCCAGCCATTTATTTTCTCACACATATGGATCGATTTCGACTACGTCATGTTATTGAAATAATCGAACGCTCAAAACGATCAAGAACGATCATGAGCAGAGGACGCATCCACATAACTATTTGCTTTGCCTAGCCCAAAAGCTTTGGCTAACGGTATGCTAAGTATAAAATGTTCGAGACCAGCGAGCGCAGCAGCGAACATCGCACGTCGAGCATGTTCGATTGCAAAACGTTGAGCGTATGAACGATGCAGCTGTGCCCGCTACACCCTCGCAAAACGTTAATCGTTGCAGCTGTGTGGGATACGTAATTTAACAACCCCATCCAATTTCACATCCCGCCCTCCAACGATTCGAGTCAAACAAGCTGTAGAAACAGGCAGGCAACAGCACGCGACTCGATCATACACACATATATACATAAATGTATATACATTTACACACACACACAGACCCAAATTTGCATGAAATAAAAATGTCTGCGGTCAACGGCTCTGTTTAGTCTCACACGGATGAACGCACACACAGACACACACACATGCAGCTATATTTCGAAAATAAAACATTACCTGGGCGAAAAACAAAAAATGTTCAATGCGCGCAATGTAGAAAAAAGGGCACATTCAATATCGAAAAAAATACGATAAATGACTCAAACAAATTTATAGCGCAAGTAGTTCAACATATAAAATTATAATGTGGCTATTAATATAAAGCGGATTAATCAGACTTTTAGAGCACGCATAATGCGGGTTTTTTATATTGGTTGGCGTCACTGATAAGCAATAATGCCCGGCAGGCTACAAGCGGTTTACTTCGAATCTCGCTTGGCCCGCCCAAATCCAAGAAAGTATTTGTCAATTATCTTATGAGTACTTGGCCATGCATGCTATTCAGAACAAACAGCAATTGCTTATCGCAATACAAGAAACACGCGGGAGAGAGGAAGAGCACAGAGGAATTCGGGCCAAAATATCGATAATTTGCTTATCGCAAAATATAAGTCTTTGTATTGACTGAAACTGCAAAAATCCAATAAGCAATATCAAATTGTTAATGCAGGTTAGGAATATATTTGTATTTATGTTAGTTGTTAGAAATTCATCTACTTTTATGAAAGAAAAAATTGTAAGCAATCAGAAGAAAAATAATTTTTTTTTGCTTGTAAGCAAAATTTTAAACTATATATTTGCCATATATATTTATGTTTTATATTCATATTCTTTTTTATGTACTTTTTTATTTTAATACAGTTTGGCTCATATATGTTTGTACATTGGGAAAAATTCATATTTTCTAAATTCTTTTGCAAAAATATGTATGTATGTAATTACTTTTGAATATTTTCTTATTTTTCTACTATTAAATGGATATTTCTAAACTACTTAACAATTAACAAGATTTATTTATTTATCTACTTATGAAATTTAATATACAAAAATAATCCATTTCTCTTATTGGCTCTGAAGTCTTTTGACTATGGAGATTTTGTATGGGATTTTGTACATTTTTGCCACCAGATTGGGGAAAATTGAATATTATTAAGCATAGTGAAAGGAAATCTAGAAAATGTTGGTCCGATCCATTAAAGAATAGCTTAGGGAACATAACGGTATCAATAGTAGAAAAATAAGAAAATTTTCAAAAGTCAATGAATATACATGTTTTTGGCAAAGAATTTAGAAAATATGAATTTTTCGCAATGTAAAAACATATATGAGACCAACTGTACATTCTTATATATTTTTTATATTTTTGTATCTATCTTTATTTATATATTTTAAGGAGTGTATTTTTTATAAATGTTTTATTTGGCGCCGTTATTTAAAACACACACACATCTATACACATACATGCATACTTTTTTTTAACTGGACGCTATGCAAAGCCAACTACACACAAACATGCATAAATACACACTGACATACATACGTACATATGTATGTATGTTGGCAAGGGCATGGGAAAACTAAATGCAATTAGCTTTATGCATCGCACCCACACATGTACAAACAAGTGTGCATAACATTTTCGCTTGTCCTTTTTAAGTCACACTTTCAATGTTTATCAATTATTTACAGCTGGCGGGAGAGTGGCCGAGGTGAGCAAGCGAAAGCCTGTTTATGGCGCTCACTGTGGCATACACACATTGCAAATATTACGAACAAATGTAAGCAGCAAGTTTTGTTTTAAAAAATTAACACCTCAACACACATTTTTCACTCGACACACGCAATTACGTCATACAGCACAGATTTTTAATGTGCAAAGATATTTTGTGCATGTGTGTATGTATATATCTTGGCATTGGCATTCTAAAATTCTTTTGGCTGTCGGCTTTGGTTTCCATCTATTTCATGCAAAGCAAATCAAAATGGACTTCTAATACACACATACATATATAATTATACACATATACATAGTTATTACATTATTGATTCCTTGCGGTGCTGACTCAAAGATGACAAACAACGGGATGATATCACTTTTATACATACATATGTCTGTATGTAAGCATTATGTATATTTGTATGCATGTCTACACATACCAATTGTCTGGCAACGGCATGTGTGTATGTATGCATACATGTGTGTGTGTACATGTATTTGTATTTGTGTAAATGTGTGTGTATGTGTTCCATCTGCAATATTTGATACACAGGAATACTTATGTGAAAATCTCTCCACTTATACACACAAATATATATATATATATGTATATATATATATATATGTTTGTTTTCACTTTAATTAAGTTAATTATTTACCCAACTTTAATTAAAATTATATTTGTGGGTGTTGCCACGCGATTTAAATAAGACTGCAGCAGGCGAAAAATACGAAAAAGGAGATATGAAAAATGCAGCGCAAAAACAAATGCAAACACAGCGCGTAAACAAATAAAAATTATATATTAATATCAACACAAAGTGAACATTTTATTTATTGCCATTGTCTTTTGGCAACAATTATTACCAGAAATGCTAGTATTTTTATTTGTATTATCTATTTTTGCCAGCACAACGGATAAACTAGCTAGGTATACACAAATACAGAACAGTGTGACCAGTTGGCAATGGACGCATAAAGCTAAACTAATTTTCAAAACGATATATTGCTGTTGGCGATAGTTTTTGTTGTTGCTCAACACTTGACGATTGTCGCCTGGCGTTGCCAGACCATAAGCTGTCAATTATTTTAATATATGGGTTTGCTTTTTGAATATATCTTTATGGAATATACGAAAATGTAATAAAAGTAAAATATGTAATTAAATTTGTCACACTTTTATGTACATAATATTATTAATAAGTCGCACTCTCATTAAGTTCACTAACTTTAATCAATTTTTTAATATTGGTCATCACTCACACTTTTAATAACTTTTTGTCAAGCAGAAGAAGAGGACGACGGAGCAGCAGCTGGGACTCGCATTAACTAAAAACGAAAACTGCGCTCCGCTTTGCAAGCCAGTCTTCTATTTATAGCCTATTTGTACCTAATGTGTAAACACCTGTCCCAGAGTGACAGTTATTTATCCTGCTTATCGCAGGTTAGCTGCATGTTTTTCTTGTTGTTTTTTCATCATTCGTTTGTTTATTTTGATTACGTTAACAATGCGGCGTTCTTCTTCTTTGTCTTGATTTGCGTGATAACCGCATAAAAATCACAAACCGTCTATCTTATCGGATCTCAGCTGTACGCCGATGAATGGAACAGAAAAAAACTATATATAATAATAATTAATAATTAATGAAAAATTGGGATGTTATATATTTTTACGCTACTTTAAAATTGATGCAGCTGCTGGATGCTGGCAGTGTGGACAGCATCCTTCACAGCTGCGCATAATGCCCGTTAGCTGTCGCTATATGTCAAGTGATCATTATTGACACATTACGAACAATAACAATAACGATTTACTTTATAAATTTTTTTGTAACTTAACATATATACTTAATACATTTTTATATTCTAATTATTTAATTTATAAATTTGTAAAAGCTGCAATTGCAAAACTGCAATTGCTTACGTGATTACGTAAATGTAATGTTAACAGTTACGTATACACATACTTTACTACTTTTATGTGTGCATATTTGTAGATACATTTTTCACCTACCAAATAAGCGCAGAGAATTTAAATTGCTTAAGCGACAAAAACACAAAGCTCGAAACACAATGCGTATAAAAATTTCACGTATTTTATATTAGCACATCGCGACAATAAGATATACATATATATATGTAGTTAGGAGTTTATTTCGTTTTTGATTATGGGCGCACTTTAAATCAATGGCATACCTTAGGGCATAGGAATAAATCGATTGCAACTGACAATTTTTATGCATGGTATTTTTTCTCCAAACTAAAAACTATCGATACTTTTTAGAAAGAAAATTAGGAGAATTTTTGCGATGCTATATATCTGGCGATTAAGACACCTGGTCCTATTAAATATACAAAACAAATATTGGACGAAATATGAATGATTTTGAGTAAATGGCTCTATATGTATTTGAAAAGGGATTTGCAATCAACTAAATTTTAATCGACATGGATAATTAATACAAAATAATAGATAAGTTTTATTGTGATTTATATATATTATTTGTTATATATAGATTTCAAAAGTATTATATAGTATAACTTATAAATATTTTATTTTTTAATTTATTTGTAACTTTAATTTTATTTTAAATTTTATTTAATTCACTTCTTTTTTTTGTATTTTTGGTGTCGACTGATTTTAGTTGACAATTAATAAATAAACAAATAAATTAACTTTTTGTTTTATCGTTGATATAATATAATGATAAATTATAATATAATACATATTTAAAAATAACATTAAATTCAAATTAATTAATATTTAAAAACAACATTCAATTAAGGCCATATTTTTATTGAATATTTAATTTTATTATAACAATTAAAATATAAACAAAAATATAGTGTTTTGCTATTAATTATTAATGTTAAATTAAGTTTAGTTTTTGTTGTTTATTTTCCATTCAAAATATATTTTTATTTTATTATTATTAACAGTTTCTCTATAAACAAACAATATATTTTTCTCCACTCGCTAGACAAATTGAATAGCGCTGATCGATATATCGATATGTTGGGTAGCAACCATAATCAACAAAGCAACCCTCCCAGTGCCGATGCACAGCGATGATCCAGTTCGACTCCCTGCCTGAGACCTTTTTGAGTTGTCTCTGTGTGCGTCGTTGTCGTTTTCTTCGGCTTTTTTTTGCACATTGTGTGTGTGTGCACAAATTTTGGAGTGTGTCGCATTTTCATTTATTATTGACTTAAATTTGAATTTTAGTACAAAGTGAAATTGTTAATTTGGTAAGCGGAAAGAAAAAACAATAATAACACATTTCACAAAATTTGTTTGATAAAATGGTACCAAAATGTTGATACCGATTTTTGTTGAGCGTCGTCGTCCATTTGACGGCATTGCCAGGCCAACATAAATTTGTTAGCATCAATGCAGCAATCACAGTGCGCGATAAAAGTTTATATCTTTTTCATTTAAATTAGTAATTTAACTCATTTAATTTTTTTTTTTATAGTTTTGACAAGCGGAAAGATGAATTCAAATTGTAAACAAATCCATTAAAGAAGAATAATCTGTCATTGCTGAAAAACAAAAAATCAAAAGAAAACCCCGATTAACGATAAACAATAATTATGGAAAGCGCATCAAATAATTCTGCCGATGAACTAAACGCGGAACAAATTGTTCGAACTGACTCAAATTGCTTGGCACGCATTGATATGGAAATGGATGCAACCTATCATACCGATAATCCTAATAATAATTTGTTGGCCAATAATCAATTTGGTTTTCGCTGGAAACGCGTTTTAAATCCAACGGGTCCGCAGCCGCGACCACGCCACGGACATCGTGCAATAAATATCAAGGAATTAATGGTCGTTTTTGGAGGTGGCAACGAGGGAATTGTCGACGAATTACATGTGTATAATACAGGTATTTTGTGCGTTATTTGTATGTCGTGCACAATAGAGGCATGGTATGCTGTGCCACTAACAATAATTGAAAACATCGTTGTAGTCGTGTTTCATGCTATGTATGCAGCTGCACTATCTGCACAATACGATACATCATTCCATTACCATTCTGAGTCGATATTTATGCAGCTGCACTATTTAACAACACTGCATATTTTTTCAGGACTGTAATTCGTCTGTCGTGCAGCTACACTATCGAACACTTTATTATCACTAAGCAAGAGCAATTTTGTGTCGATATGTATGCAGTTTTACTATCGTCACAACTTAATCGATATTTAAGAACACTGCATATTTAGTCACGACTGTCAACCTGAGTCCGAACGCCACAATTGATTATTTCAATTGCTAATTGTCATTTTTTAATTGCAAATTTCGAATTGTTAATTTATAGTTACCAATCAATGGTATGTGCCCGTACTGAAGGGCGATGTGCCAAATGGTTGTGCTGCTTATGGTTTTGTTGTGGAAGGTACGCGCATGTTTGTCTTTGGCGGCATGATTGAATATGGAAAATATTCAAATGAACTTTACGAGTTGCAAGCAACCAAATGGGAATGGCGCAAAATGTACCCGGAGACGCCGGATAACGGTGTCTCGCCCTGCCCCCGTTTGGGGCACAGCTTCACAATGGTCGGCGAGAAAATATTCCTCTTTGGCGGACTGGCGAATGAATCGGATGACCCCAAAAATAATATACCCAAGTATGTGGCAATTAATAATTAATATCAGTAGTTGTAAATAAGTTTTATTTTTTTTCTACTTTGGTTTCTTCGCAATATTAATTATATTTATTAGTAAGTAGCAAAGACAAATTTCAATAATTGTTTAAAATATGTTTATTAGTATTTGTTCGCAATCTTTATTTATTTAATGTCCACTTTTTAAATAAAAATTAATTTTAATATTTAATATTTTTCTTCTTCATATCTGTCATTCATTGTTTACATTTATTTCTGATGGTAAACTCTAATTTGCGACACGCTTTTGAGAACTCGAAAACTAGAATTTAAAGCAAAAATAAATGTAAAATGAGAGTAAGCAATTTCTCATTTATATATTACATTTTAATAGTGTTAATTATTTAAATATCTATTGCTATTTGTTGTTACTTTTAGGTATCTGAATGATTTGTATATATTGGATACACGAGGTGTGCACAGTCACAATGGCAAATGGATAATACCCAAGACATTTGGCGATAGTCCGCCTCCACGGGAATCGCACACGGGTATTTCGTTTACGAGCAAAGATACGGGAAAATTGAGCTTACTCGTCTACGGCGGAATGAGCGGTTGTCGTCTTGGCGATTTGTGGTTGCTTGACACGGGTATTTCTCTACTGGGAATTATATATCTATCAGTTATTATAATTGTTTTTAATTTTTTTATAGATTCCATGACGTGGGAGAAGCCAAGAACTCGAGGACAAGCTCCACTTCCGCGATCCTTGCACAGTTCGACAATGATTGCAAATAAAATGTATGTTTTTGGTGGCTGGGTGCCACTGGTGATAAATGACTCGAAGGCGACAACAGAACGTGAATGGAAATGCACGAATACACTCGCCGTACTCGATTTGGGTATACATTATATGGAATATATAAGTATTGTATATTACAATAAGCTTTCTGTGTAGATACAATGACGTGGGAGAATATCACCATGGACACCATCGAGGAAAATGTGCCCAGAGCACGAGCCGGGCACTGTGCCGTTGGCATTCAGAGTCGTCTCTATGTTTGGTCGGGGCGAGATGGTTATCGCAAAGCTTGGAACAACCAGGTTAGGGTGAGATGATCTACACTTATAACTGACTTTAAAATATATATATCTATATATATTTGTACAAGTATATTTTATTTATATACCTATAAGACAAATGTGTACAATGTAAACAGGTAAGCTCAAATTTTAATACATAAGCACTCTTATGGCAAACTGTACATCTTATTTTATATATATATGTATTATATATATATATATATATATATATAATTTGTATATATATATATTTTATTTATTAAATATAAATAAATAAAATTGACAACATAATTGAACAAATATACAGATTAAAAGTTTCTTAGGAGTCTATCAAATTCGAAGAAATTTATTTCTTAATGAAACCATGATAAAATAAAATATACATTAGTAGCTTTGCGATAATATTGTAAATTATAATTAAATTAAACAACGGTTTATTTATTTATTCTATTAAGCTATGCATTTCTTTTATATTATATGCACACACAGAACAATAATAATTCAAGCACTCATCAAACACCAAGTGCTTAAGCTGGGTTAAAAAAAAACAGCAAAACTCGAAAATAAATATAAAATATAATAACTAAAATATGAGTAATTACTAGAATGCAAAAAATAATAACTAATATAAAAATTATAGCTAGAAAACTACTTTGGCATAGATACAAATATTACTTTTTAAATACCAATAAAGTAATAACTAAAAATATTTATTATATTTTTGTTCACATTTGTATATATTAATATGGTTATTTACTTACTTATATTAAATTATAATTACTATTAATTTATTACTATAATTAAATTATAATTATCTCTGGCAGGTGTGCTGCAAGGATCTGTGGTATCTGGAGGTGACGAAGCCGCTGTATGCTGTCAAAGTTGCTCTAGTGCGTGCCTCAACACATGCGCTGGAACTCTCCTGGACCGCGACAACATTTGCCGCAGCTTACGTGCTGCAAATACAAAAAATTGAACAGGGTCCGGCAAGTGCCACAAAGCAGCCGCCAACTCAGAGTTTGGCAAATGCAAGTGCCACTAATGGAGGCGCCACAGATGCCGTTGCAGCAACAGCGCCAACTCCAACTGCAGCATTGAAATTCGAAAAGAGCCCCATTTCCGTGTTGCATCTAAATGAGGCGAAAACGCCCACCGCAGTATATGTGGCCCAAACGCAAGCTGCGCAACTAAAGCCGATATTAGCTGCCACAAGTGTGGCAACAGTGGCAACTGTGCAACAGCAGCCACAATTATCCATCATAAGCAGCACAGCTGCAACAACAAGCAGCAGCAGTGGCGTTGCAACTGCTGGTGGCATCTTGCACAAGTTTCGGCCCAAGGATGCGGCAAGCGCAACGCCTAGTAACATACTGCAACTCAGCTCGACGCCGAGTTCAACTGGTGGCTCCTCCTTGCGGATTATACCCAGTGTTGCAACATCAGCTGGACAAACTTTGCGGCTTGCCACAAGCAGCAGCAGTGGCGTTACAACAACAATACTAAAAGCAACAACAGCTACCACAATGCAACAACAACAGCAACTGCAACACTCAACGGCAACAACTACAACAACTGCAACTGCAACAACTTCCATTGGTGGAAAGCAGTATTTCATACAGAAACCCTTAACACTCGCCTCCAATGTGCAGCTTCAGTTTGTGAAGACAAGCAGTGGAGGCATGGCTGTGCAAACGTTGCCAAAGGTCAACTTTAACATTGCCAAGGGTGCAGCAACAACAGGGCAGGGGCATGCACATGCCGCAATCTCCATTTGTAATCAACAAATTGCCTCGACGGGTGGTGGATCGACACAAATTCAGGTAATTTTAATTAAGTACTATTAATTTGTAATTATATACTATTATTAATAACTATTTAAATGTTTCAATTCATAAAACAGATTGCAGCTGGTGGCAACTTGCAGCCGAAGACAGTAATGGCTTCTGGCACAATAACAACAGCAACAGCTGCTGGCAATCAGCTGACGCAGCTGCAACAACAGCAACAAATACAGCAGCAGCAGCAACAACATACACAAAAGTCACTAGTATCGGGCAATGTGCTAAAATTGGTGTCGCCACACAGCGTTGCCGGTGGCAAGTTGATAATGAAAAATTCGAACATATTGCAAATGGGCAAAGTGACGCCAAATGTGATGGGCGGCAAGCCTGCATTTGTCATCACTAGCAACAAACAGGGCGCCCAATTGGGCAATCAACAAATAATCATTGTAACTACGGGCACAACCGGTTTGAGGACCGTGTCCTCCACTGGGGCCAGTACGGGTGTCATGAGTAGCGCCGGCAGCAATGCCACAAATATTGTCAGCATTGTTGGCTCCACAGGAACAACAGCAACACCCTTGGCTGTTGGTGGTGGCTCCACAACACGTACCGTTATCTCTGCCACGCCGACCAATGTGAAAATGGTGCGAAATTTAACGGGTACCGCTGGTATTGCTGGAAGACCCATTACTCTAACGCTACCCACATCAACAACAACAACAAATCATTTGATCACTGCTGGCAATCATGCGCAGAAGTTGCAACAAAAGACTGCTGTTTATATTGGTGGCAAGCCGGTCACGGTAATGAGCGCCACAAATGCGGTAGCCAGCACTACCGGCGGCACCAACAAGCTGGTCGTGTTGCCAGGTGCAACGGCTGCGAGAAAGGGTTTTGTCAACATTTTCAATGCGGGCGGCGTAACAACGGCTGCGGGTCAACGCACTTTAACCCTGTCAGCGAGGGGCGCTCCCCTTAAGACCACACCTATTATACCCCTCAAGGAGAAGGAAAAAATTGTGGAGGCAACAACGACAACTCAGCAGCAGCAGCAATCGATAAACATTGCTAAATTAGCCGATTTGGATGCGGATCCAATGGATGATATTATTGAGCAATTGGATGGCGTCGATGATTCGCTCAAACAGCCAACGGGAAATCAGGATGATGAGCAGATTGATGTTGAGATGGGGAGGGATGAGCAGGAGACTGCCACATCCTCATCCACATCCGCTTCAACATCGGCAACAGCAGCGGTAACAGTCTCGGGTATCGCCTCGTCGGAGACGGGTCCGAATTTGGTAAAAGCAGCTGGAAATGAAGATGTTTCTGGTGTCAGCAGCACGACGGATCTGCAGCATCCGGCAGGATGTTCAGAAGAGAATATGGATACAAATGTAAAGATATATATTTGTTATTATTAATGTTAGATATTATTATTGCTATTCATGTTTTTTACACACATACATAAGTTATCATTACTTAAATATTAGTATTGTTTTTATTATTATTACTTTTATTATTATTATTATTATCAGTGTTATACATAATATTATTAATTATATTATACCTTTAAGAGTGTGGTTTTTTATCGCTATCGGATAGAGATTAATATTTTCATGGTTTATATATCATTACTATCATATCATTACTGTCATTATTTATATTTTATTATTATTCGTGTTTGCACATTATATCTAAATAGGTATTATTATTGTTTATTTGTAAACTTTGCTTATTTTTATAGACCAACCCCACGCCAATATTATTATTAATATTTATATATTATTATTATTAATATTTATGTATTATTGTTATTAATATTTTTGATACATTTTTGTACTATTATTATTATTGTTTATATATATCATATTAATGCTCATATATTATGATTATTATTGATATATAAATTTATATTATTGTTATTAAGAATTATATGTTATTATAATTGTTTAAATATTATTATATGTTTTTATTATTATTATTATTATAAAATATCTTATTACCCTTTGTTTTATAGGCCAGACTTCCAGCGGCAGCTGCTGCTGCTGTGACAACAACTGCAGCTGATTGCAATCAGCCGACTGCATCGGAGACGGAGGCGGCCAATATATTGACGACGATCAAATCGGGGGAGGCTTTGGTGCTGCTGAAAGACACAATCATATCAACCACCAGCGATTCGGATGCAGATCTTCCACAATTGTCGTTAAATGTGCAGCGTCAACATCATCATCAAAATGGTGAGTTGTGCCATAAAAAATATATAATTTAATATATTTTTAATTAACATTTGTCTCCTCCCCCATTGTAGTGGACGGATCCCAATTGGATGCGTTGGCATCGGCAGCTGTTATGCAGGCGGCGACTGCTTCGGCCGATTCCAGTCAAACGACGACTGCAGCCAGCAGAAGTCTGCTCGATGGCAGCTCCTCCGCCGCCTCCGCGTCAGCATCCTCAGTTAGCCGTCTAAGCTATAACAAATCGAATGAACAAACTAAAAGCTGCAACAACAACGACAGCAATGTGAGTTTATTATTTGCTTTATTAATTTTGAATATTTTTTTGATTTTATTTATTTGACATATTTATTATTAATTCTTTAATCGATCGTTATTAGTATTCGGCATATAACGCCCCTAATTCTCGGAAAGTTCATATTTCCCGCAATTTAAGAGCTGCAGTTGCCAAACATCGAAGAAGATTACTATATTATATCTACCTCAATCTAAAAGACAAACTTGGACAGTAATTCCTCTCTGCACACAACTTAGCGTATCATAGTATTTCGCTGTCGGTTACGTCCGACTGCAACGTTCGCTCTTGTTTAAAATGGAAAACGTAAAAACAGAATTAGATGTAGATTAAGTCGGCTTTGATGTTGATCCTAATATGCTTCTGCTTCTGTTTTTCCACATGATTAATAAAACAATTATTTAATATACATTATATATATATTATAAATTCGTTTTATATTTATATCTATATTTAGTGTATATTATTAAATATAGATATACAATATTTTTTATATACCTTATTATTTTTATTTAAATACTTTTGGTTACATACAATTTTAGAATTGCATTATACCGTATTTAGTCACTTTTATAGATAAATATCTTGTTGTTTTTCAGACTGTGTCCGCTAATAATACAAATGTAATTGATGACAACGACAAATGGCACACTGTAGGAATTTTCAAGGACCTCTCTCACACGGTGACCAGCTATATCGACTACAAATATTTCAACGAAACGACACAGAGCGATAATTTCGACTCGGATCATTTGCCCGATTTGGCGCAATATCCACGCATTAGTTTGGATCCGGGCACCGCGTATCGCTTTCGCCTTGCTGCTCTCAATACCTGTGGGCGTGGCGAGTGGGGAGAGGTAAATTTAATAACATTTATATTAATATTAATTGTAAATATTAAATGTTTCCCTTTCATTAGATATCCAGCTTTAAAACCTGTCTGCCTGGTTTTCCTGGAGCCCCGTCCGCCATCAAGATATCGAAGGATATTAAGGAGGGCGCCCATTTGACGTGGGAACCGCCGCCGGCACAGAAGACCAAGGAAATTGTCGAATACTCTGTTTATTTGGCCGTTAAACCCACCACAAAGGATAAGGTGAGCTCGCCCCAATTGGCCTTTGTACGAGTCTATGTTGGTGCCGCCAATCAGTGCACGGTGCCCAATGCATCCTTATCGAATGCTCATGTTGATTGCTCCAATAAACCAGCAATTATCTTCCGCATCGCTGCCCGTAATCAGAAGGGCTACGGGCCAGCGACACAAGTCCGATGGCTTCAAGGTAAAGTTTATATAATAATTGTTATCTTATGCCTATATTATTATATTCTTATATAAATTATATTTTATTCTTATATACTTACATACTTCGATTAGTTATTCTATTCTGTGTCTTCATTGTCTCCTGCTTCCATAACCTAATCCTTGTAGGAATTTTAATCTTTTAAACTTGATTTCCTATTGTCTGAATAATAAATTCACTTAATTTTTAGACCTAACCTAGTTATGTCTGTCGTAGTCGAGGGCAGTCACCTATTTATTAATGACCTTCATTTTATTTTATATATGTATGTACATAGGTTTTTTTGTACACCCCTCAATTAACCCTCTAATCTGCAAAATATATATACATTTTTTTTTTAATTTAAAATTTTTGGTTCTTGTTTTTATATACTATGATGCCGAAGGTATAATAGTATATTGTTTTTTTGCAATTTCCGTCATGTTGTCTGTCCATCTGTATGAACGAAACTTTTTTTTGACACCCTTAGAGTTAGAGACTTAAAACTTGGAACACCTACTTGAAAGTGCTCCGAATAGATAAAGTGTTAAGATTGGAGTCCTACTTCCACAATGGAGCGATATTCGCAAATCGATAAAGCCACATATCTCTCACAATTTAATGGCTACAGTTACCAAGTTCGGTTGGTAGGTTGTTAGCGATGTCTTTTAAAGATCTGCATATGCCACGCCTACCTCAGACGTCCCCACTCCCCCGCTCTAACAACGTTTAAAAGGCTATATCTTCCGCAGTTTTTGAGTTGGGAACATATTTCATAGGTATATCACTGGTAGTCGTCTTTAAAAACAGATAAAAAATTTGTGCTGCTACGCCCAAGCACATAATCGATAAATCCGTATATCCCACAATTTTAAAAATGCACGGTAACCTTCTGGTAATCTCCTCCATTATCGGCACAGAATTTTTTTGACCACGTTTACAACCGCTGCCTCTAGGATCTTCGAATAGAAATCTGAAATGCGCAAATCTTTCATAATTTGTAGTCTAGGTTTCCTAAGAGATCGATACAAAATTGGATGGCCACGCCCACTCCGCTTAACTAAACCGATACACCTGTTGGTGTAAATCGATAAGACCATATATCTCGCGAAATTTAAAAGGTATATTGCTAGTAGCAACCTTCAAAAATGTTGGGAAAATAATTTTGGACCACGCCCACTCCGCCACCAAAAACCGATAAATGACCATATCTCCCGAAATTTAAGAGTTACAGTTAAAAAACTTCGAAGAAGGGTTACTATTTGATATATTCAGAAATTTAATGGACATTATTTCCTCTACACACAACTTATAATATCATAGTATTTCGCAGTCGGTTACGCCCGACTGCTACTTTCTCTTGTTTTTTTTTTGTTGTGTTTACTGATTAGTTGACGTTGAATAAATAGATTTATAAAATAATAATTATAAATAACTTCGTGATTAAATAATGAATTCAAATTATAAATATATTAACAAATATCTGAATTTCAGAGATCCGACTAGAAACAAGCTAAACAAATAGTTAAATAAATGAAATATAAAACTTCTACACTGTTTATCCCTAGATCCAACCACAACCAAGTTGCAAGGCGTTGCAAGTGCGACCAGTTTGAAGCGCACGCAGGAGAAGACTGGCGGAGGCGCCTCGTCCGCAAGCAGCGTCTACAGCTCCCCGCAGAAGCGCGCGAGGGGCTCCGGTTTGCAGGGCACCGAATGATTATCTTTATAGTTTTCGGCGAGGCAAATCTAACTGGAAGCAGTTTATTATATATTGTACAGTGCATCATCATCTTTAACATCATCCATAAATTTGAAAAAATTTCTTTTATTTTGTTTTGCAAGTGATTTCGAAGTGCAAGAGAAGACCTAGATTTGGTCGTATTAGTTTTAACTTAGTATATAAATATATATATGTTAAATCAACTTTATAATTTTAAGTCCAAGGTCGGAATACAGACACACACACACACGTTTTACAAACTAATTATTACCATATGCAACTTATAAAAATGTATGATTTAAATAAAATCAAAAGGAAGAAACACAAAAAAGTAATTCGTGAGTATGTATGTAAATGTATATGTACATCAATTTACTTATAATACAAATACGTAATAAATAAAGTTAGTCAGAAATTATATAAAAATTTTATAAAACACTAAAATGAAATTCGAGTATTAAATATATAAATATTTTCTGCTTACTCAAATTGATGAAACGGTGCTAAATGTTTGTGTTGCGCTTCGTGCAATGTATCGCTTAGCTTAGGCAACGCTAACTAGGGCTGCTTTTTGTTATCGATGATGCAATTATCGATGTATATTATCGAAGCCTTAAGCTCTGCTTTCAGAAAAATTAAATTGAAGTTAATAAACCTGCAAAAGTAATAAAGAATTTTTAAAAATAAAACCCAAAATGAGATATTTTTTGCAAAGTAAGAAGACGAGTGATCTTTTATCGATTTAATTACGTTATATACTTATAAGTACATACATATTCCTTTTTCAAACTTATTGCACTAAACCTTTATACAATTTCAAAACGATTTTTTTTATATATATATCTATATATATTTTGAATGTTGCTAGTTTTGTTGAGTACAATGAATTGTATTGTACATGATGTGTGTATCTTGTGTGTGTGTGTGAACTGAAAGAATCAAATCCCAACTAGAATAGGAGATTGTTGAGATCCAATATAATGTATGTACATACATACTATTCTACATATTTATGTATAGCTATATTATATAAGTATGTATGTACATTTGTATTTACATCAGAATCTATCTATAAATAAGAAACAATAAAACATTTTAAAATAAAAATATAGTTAATAATTTTCACGGATCTACGTAAAACTATACATTATTAGACTGAGTAAAGTAGATTTAGGCATTATACAAATTTTTTAAAACAATATAGATAATAGTATTACATTATTAACAATGATTGGTTGTGTTATCGGAATTGCACAAATTTAAATTGAATGAATGACAGATGCAAAAATAGTATCGAATAGAACATCCCTATTTTAAATATAATAGTTATTTCTCCTGATTTTTGTATAAATGTTTTTTCTTATGATTTTTTTCACTTAAAATACGCAGCATGCATTCAATAATATATGGTACATGGTTTTTTTTTATTATTATTTATCGTTGATTTTAGACTAAATGTGTGTAGCCTTTTATACATGTCTATTAGCCTATTGTGGATTAGTATTTTTATGTTTATAAGTAAATAGCCGGATTCCACACAACATTTCCAACATTCACATTCGAAACATTGCCCAAATTACCACTAATCGACATATTTTTTATTTTATTATAATAAAACATTTAAATCAAATAAAGGTAACACTATTAAATTAGTAACAAATTAAGAAAACTAAAAATAATTTCATTTCAATTTTATTATTAGGTTATAATAAATTATGCGAAATAAATTAAATTAATTTAATTAAAATTATGCACAATTTTTTTTTTAAAATCAAATTTTCAAAATCCGCAACCTAACGAATGTCGAATGTACAGAAACGCAACTGGTGGAAATCTGGCTATAATTATTGATGATGAATTTGCATTAACGGTGTCGTTATGGTTATTCCTCACCCCACCCATGAACACTTTAAAATCACAGCACTGACGCTAGATTCCAGATTATTCAGTTCAGTTAGTTGTTGTACTGTGTACTGGGTGCTGTTGCATGATTTCAAATTAAAGCTAATCCTAATTGTTGCCAATACCTCTTTGAAGCGATGTGCTCAGTTCGAGATAAATAAATATATCGATTGGCAAAAGAGAGCTCCAAAAATTACGTAAAAAAACGAGTGTTGCCTTAGTTATTTTTATGCTTAAAATGCGGAAATGTATTTAAATGTACAAAATGTTTTATGGTAAAATGTCGCTATTGTTAAAAGTAAGCAAACTAAGCTCACGGGGTCAAAAGAATTTTGAAAAAAGGCTCGCTTTTATAACGTCGGAGTTTCTATTCATTAGCGATAATTTTGTCGCTTTGGAATTTAAATTTACTCTTTAGTTCTAACATTTATACGAAAAGCGCTTTCATTTCAAATGATTTTCTATTCGTTATCGATAATTTTGCTTGTCCACAATAGCTAGAACATAAAAAACATTCTCAATGCGAATAAATTTGTGTGTTATCGATATTTGGTATTTTTCAAAGTTAGCACATACGTTTACACTTTAGCTACAACATTTAGAAATAGCGCGCGCCGATAACTCTACTCAATTTGTGGCTTTGGAGATGTTTCTTTGCTGGCAAATCAATTCGCTGCAGCTTCTTCATGAATTGTGTGGATTTTGTTGCTGTTGCTGCTCCGATTGCGATGGCGGGTGCTGTGTTTGCGTAGTGCTCGATGGAAAACGATGTGGTGATAAATGAAGATCGCTGCCATTTAATTGACGTTGCTGTTGCTGTTGTGTTGTTGATTCGATTTTGATGGCGTTGCCACTGTTGCCACTGCTGCTGCTCGTGTTATTGTTTGGTGTTGCCGTTGATGTGTTGGCGTTGCCACCATTTGTCGCCGCCACCGAGGCTGCCAGACGAAATGCAGCCTCCGTGTGGGAACGCAAAATGGCCTCCGCCTGCTGATGCATGCGCAGCGCTGTCTCCGGATGATGATGTTGCTGTGAGGCACTGGAACTGGAACTAGGTGTCACAGCGTGTTGCGAATAATTCGAAGCCTGGTGATGTGCCTGCTGATGAGAGTGAGGATGTTGATGATGCGAATGCTGATGCGGATGTTGATGCTGCTGCTGCTGTTGCTGTTGCTGTTGCTGATGGTGATGATGATGCAGTGACTCCATTTGATGCATTGCACCCAGATTGGTTTCGAGGGTGCCGCGCATCATGCTCATCATCACCGATGAGGTGTCTGTCTGCATTTGCAGGCTAGGAACATTGATCGTCGGCGATCGACGCGTGTTGCTAGCGCCGGGCAGTGTCTGCTGCGGCGACATCAGTGGCAAATGGGGTAACTGACCGGGATGATGTTGTGCTGCCTGCTGCGGATGCTGATTTTGTTGGTGCAGCGGGTGATCGCTGGTCTAGAATTGAGTGAGAGGGAGAGAGAAGGTAAGGCAATGTATATTTAAGATTTTGCAAACTTTTGCTTGAAACTTATCGATAAGTTGCTAAATCGATTAAAGCATATTTGATTATAACTTGATTATTTTTCAGCTAACATTAAAGTACTCAAATTAATACTACGAGATGGATGAATTAGCACAGGATTAGGATTAAATAAAGAGGAATAAATCTTCTGCGGTATCTAATGCCTTGGGAGGAGAAGACTTTCTTGGTTCTCTCCTGCTTGTGGACTCATCCGATATCTCTCCCCGATATTCAGTCTAGGCAACTAACTATGCTCATTCAATTCCACATTATTGGAAGAAATGACGAAGACAGAGCTCAAGTGGATCCACGTTGGATTACTCCTAAACCAACACAACACAACCAAACGCCCCCTTTTGCCTTATCCCAGCCCATGCATAGTTCACCGCTCGCCTTACCTGCTGTTGCTGATGTGAGTTGGCGGGATTGTTCATGCGCATAGCTGCAGCGAGGTTAACAACAGCCGCCTGAACCACGGCGCTGCCCGGTCCAGCAGCCACAGTGGCATCGATGGCGCCATCTTGTGACCTGGAGCCGGCGGAGGCAGCGACAGCAGCAGCCGCAGCAGATGCGGCGGCCATGAGAGACATGCGATTCGCATGCAGCTCGGCGTCCATGCTATATTGGCTCAAATTTATTTTACTCGAACTGCAAATGTTATTATTATTATTATTGTTGTTGTTATTGTTGTTGTTGTTATTGTTAATATTATTATTGTTGTTGTTCAAGTGCTGACTGCTGCTGTTCTCGTTCTCACTGAGGCCTTGCTCCTGATCCGAGGTGGATGAGGAGGACAGGCGACCATTGGATGAGCACTCGGAGTTGGCCGACGGCGATGGACACAGCGAATTGGAATCTCCGGCGTTGACACCCCCCAGTGGCAACATGCCCGCATTATCGCGCACCACTCCCCCACCAGCTGTTGTGGCAGCCAGTGTGACAGCCAACAGTGATTCACGTTCACGTTGCTCCGCTGCAGCCCGAGACTGCAATGGGAATGTTAAGTATATCATCATTATAAGGAAGGAACTTGTCTTAAATCATTTTTGAATATTCTCTTAATGGTAAGATGCAAAGACTCAACGCTTACGACCATCAATAACAAAATCGGTAACTCTTCGGGCTCTTAACTGCAAAACTAACAAATGTCGCTTACCTTATCTTACTTTATTTAAAAAAGCAAAGTTCCCTAAATTTTAGTAAAAGGAAAATCGATCCTTAAAGTATAAAGTCGAGCCAGTAACTTCCATTACTTGTTCATGCATTTTATGAAGTATTTCTTACATTTTTTTTTAATAATCAGGGTTTTCCTTTCTAGTTTTTTAAAATTAATATCTTATAAATAGGACATATTTCTAAATAGAATTTTCGACTTGGGCAATCCTTTCTAAATGTTACAAATATTTTTCCTATTTCAAAATTATTACTGAATTATTTTTCTGAGTAACTCAGTTGAAATTCACTCACACTCACTTTCGGTTGGTAGAATCATGCTTGGCGTTATCTTTTTTGGAATAGCTAATAAATGCTGAAAGTTATTCTGGTCTTAGTTAATCAGCCTAGTTCGATTTTCAGTTTCGTTTAGAAATAGAAGCAATTTTCTAGCTGTTTCTTTAGAAAATTGTTTACAAACTATGCTTTCCATGGGTCCTTGGGTCAAGAACTTATGCTCGAGAGCTCAAAATTCAATTCCAATCTTCGAATTCAGACTAATGCCACATACCAGAACATATTGTGCCGCAAACTGATGCTTGGGATCCATGCGCATATGATCCATATGGGTGAGCAGACCTAAAATCAAAAACAAAAAACCAAAAACAATAAATTATGGAGACTGGAAACTAGTTTGAACTGGTTTTGAACTGACCATTTTCATGTGTGAAGACCGCCTGACAGACGGAACATGGCCACATGCGAAGACTGTTCGTCAGCTGGGAGGTTTCCGCATGGCTGGCGAGATGCTTGCGTAGGGAACCCTCGTTGACGTAGTGCTTGCCACAAACGGGGCAGGGATGATTCGCGGTGCGTCGCTTGCCGAGGTAGCTATCGTTAAGGCTGGATCCGCTCGTCGTCGTCGTCGTCGACGGCTGAGCGCAGCTCAATTCGGCGGCGCATTGGGCGGCCAGGGAACAGGGACCAGCTCCTCCAGCTCCTCCAACTCCTCCCCCACTTCCACCTCCACTTACACTATGAATACCATCACTGAATTGAGCAGCTGAAATGGGAGGTGGGAGAAAGTGAATTATTTAAATGTACTTCCTGAGCATCAATTCAAAATTTATATTTCATTTTAATTCCACTGTCAAAGGAATTTCTTGAGCCTTCTATGGCCAAAAGATTCTCTTCACTTTTATTGTCTATGTTTCCCCTTTTCCCCTTTTCTGTTGCCTCTATCCCCACACTCTACTTCTTCCCATTTTCTCTTCATTTCTATATTCTAATTATATTCTAATGTTCCTGGGTTATATACCGAAGGTATATAGTATATTGAGTTTGTGCAATGTCCGTCATGCTGTCTGTCCGTCTGTTCGCCTGTATGAACGCGCGTGTCTCCAACACCCTTAGAGATAGAGACTTAAAACTGGGAACACATATGCTGGAAAGTAAATGGTTATATCTTCAGCGGTTTTTGAGTTGGGAGCGTCAAATTTGGTAGGTATATAACTAGTTACACCTGCGCCCATAATCGACAATGCCGATATTTCGGAAAGTGTAAATCGATAACTCTGGTAATCTCCCACAATTTTAAAGATAGAGTAACCAAACTTGGAAGGTAATTTGCTGGTAACCTATCATAGTCTTTGCTGTCGGTTACGTCCGACGTCTTGTTCAATTTGAGTATGAAATTTTATTTTGAATGAAATTGAATTTTTGAATTATATATTTCTTCAGTATTTCAGTATTTTCAGTCTGAATGTGGTTTATTTCTGGGCTTTGTAAATATTTCTTATATTTTGAATTTAAAAATAAAATTTTATTTTTAATTTAATTGAATTTATATTTGTTGTGTCAACTTACGTTGTTCATTTGGCGGTGGTGTTTTCTCTTTGTGGACATGCTTCATGTGATCCATTAGCGCCTCGGTGCCGAGGAAGAGTTTGTGGCATACTGGACATGAGGTCGCATTGGGGCCGCCGATAAGTGCCGCATGCTGCTGCAAGACACCAAGATGCAGCTGTAGCTCCTGTGAGTTGCAGATGACAGCGTTGTTGTCGTTGTCGTTGTGAGATGCCATTTATGAGATGCCATTTTGCAATTGGTGCGTGCAGAGAAAGTACAAATGAGCATGATGGTAGTGCATATTATTTAAGGGTAAGGGGAGAAGGTAGCACAGAAACAGAGACAAATAGTGCCACTGTTGAACTGTGGACATAAAGCTAGAAGTTGACTTGAAGCTCGGAGTTGTGTCATGCAAAGTAATCGAAATGAGTGTGGAAATTTGGGTGTTTGGATTGGTGCACCTACCGCAGGAGACATCAGTTACCGCACTACTATTGGGGTACTTTAACTCACCTTGGATGTGTGCGTGCGCAGACTGGACTCGGTAGCAAATCCCTTGCCACAGATATTACAATGAAATGGCCGATTCTTGGCCCTCTCCACCTGGGCATCGTGATTGCGCAGATGCTGCTGCAGATTCGAAAGCTGGATGAAGGCTCGACCGCAGTCCGGTAAGTGGCATTTATATGGTCGTTCACCTGCAAAAAGGAAATCAAATCAAATGTTTGTTTGAGCTTAACAATAATCAATAATCCTGCATCCACTAAGCGAATATCAACGCAAACCGACTTCCCTTGATATATAACATATTAATATAGAGAAAACATTGTTCATTCATTTTGAAAATGTAAGTTGAAAATGTAAAATGGAACATGAATGTAAAATTAAAGTGTTTATTTTTTCTGAGACACTGGGCTGCTTGCAACGTCTTGGAGCGTGCAACTGGAGTCTGTAATTGACTGATTGACTTCATTTTAACGAGATTAAAAAGTAAGCGCTCGGAAATAATGTTGCAGACAGTTGATGGAGGCAAGAGGCAGTGGCAGCCAGTGTGCCAGTGTCAGTGGCAATGGCAGTGCGGCAAGAGGAATACTTACGGGTTGCTGTAAAAGTTGCAGCTATGCAGCAATTACGTGTTTCAGATTTGCAGCAAAATTAATTTCATTTGAACGCGCAATTAAATGAAAAGTGGAAACTGGAAAGTGGAAAGTGGAGGTCAGTGACGCGGGACGCGAGACGCCTCCGCAAAAGGTACGCAAAAGGACCAGAAGGACCCCATCAAAAAAGGACTAAATCGTTTAAGCTACTTAGAGTCACTTTGCCAGCGATGGCGACAACGACACCTAAGCGTAGTAGTAAATGCAAATGCAAATAAATAGCGACAGCGTGCGGTCGCCAAAAACGCACAATTCGGCTGAATCTCTTAGGAAAAAAAATAAGTCATCCCACATCCCCATACCCACCCCCCTCAGTCACCCAGCAGTTCCCAAAAACAATCAACAACTCGCCAAGGCCAGTAGAGGGTCGCCAGTAGTCGCCTCATCAGTTGTTGCAGCAACACTTCACACCTCGTGCTGCACAAAGTCGCGCCTTTTATTTGCACAGGGAACTTTAAGAGACTTGAACTACACTCAGAAAAATCAGCCAAAATTTAAAATCACCTTCAAATTAAAATGGCTTTCAAATTAAAATTTCACTAAAATCAAAATCGACTCGAAATTTCTGGTTTTTACAAATAAATTTCTAGACATACAAAAACCATTTTTTAAAAAAAATTATAAATGTTTTCTGTAAATAACAAATATAATTAATTTAAATATATGCACATGAAATTACTCATTTTAGAGACACACCATCAATTAATTCATTTTTAAGAATTATAAATACAAGTCGAAATAATAGAATGCAGTGTGATTTGTTTCGCAGTGTATACGCGCTGTGCACTTTAAATAAGCCTTAAAGTATGCGGCGGTCGAGGTGAGTCACGTTCTCTCGTACTTGCCACGTAATTTCGTAACTGGTGTCGCCTCCAAAGCTTGTACGCTGCGGCTTTTGCCTAAGCGGGCTGAGGGATGTGGATGAAGGGGGTTGAAGGGTTGGACGAGGCTGCTTAATAGCCTCTCCATTATCTGAGTTGTTGATGCTGATGCTGATGCCTGTTTAGCGTCTTGAATCGTTGCTTTAACATTGCATTGTCTAATTACCCAAACCAGACCAGGACAAGAAACCGCCCAAAAAAATCTAGAAAGAACTGTAAGACCAGAAATAATGACGCTGAAGGTCATCGAGTTTTAGCTGGGCGCAAACTGGTTTTTAATTAAAGCGTTTTTTTATGCCAGATTTTCAGCCTCGGCAAATAAAAGAAAAGGAAACAAGAAACTATGAAAAGAAAAGCAGAAAAAAATCACAAGAAGAAAAAAATTATGAATTGTAATGTTTCAATCAGGTGTGAATATAACAAGCTTTCAAAAAAGTGGAAAAAAAATGTTTTTCAATGCAACTAATGACGCTGAATAACTTGAGAAGCAACCCTCTCTCCTCAACCCTCTCCTTGACTCTATCCTTGAATTATATATTTGCTATTACTTTATTCCCATAGGTATTTTTAGTCGCAGCTGGCGCCGACCGGAAAAGTCGCGACGAAAAGCACTCAAAGTTTATTTAATTATCATTGTCATTTTGTCATTTTGTCATTTTGTCATTTGGGCATTTGGGCATTTTGTCATTTTGTCATTGGCACCGCCCAAAACTGCCAGTTAAATATGACGAGTCCTGCTAACTGTATTCATATTAAAATATTTTTTCTTGTTTTTTGTCGAAGCGAAATAAATGTGGCACAGTAGAAAAATTCCATATTTTATGGAATTTAAATTTCCATAAAATATGGAATTAAATTATTTCAATTTACTAACATACACGGTTGCATTTGGCATTGGTACACATTTGCAAGAAATCGGGCTAAGTTCGAAAACAGTGTTTTGTATTTTTAAAATCCTGTTTTTTTTGAATATCAAACAAGTTAAATTTTAATATTTTGAAACAGATGTTTAATTTCCAGAGACATTTTTTTGTCACCATAATTTTATTAATTCCTATAAATTTGAAAAAACGTAAGATGGTAAAGCAATTTGCAATTGCAAAATTAAAATTAAAAAAAAATAATACAAATTTGTTATTAATTGTTTATTGTTTGGTGGCCCTTCTATAATTTAAATGTGTTTTCTGCTGAGAATATTTCTGAAAGATAGAAAAATACTTATACAGCATATTTGATTACATTTACACTTCTACATTTTTTATAAAAGATAAAAATATAAATAATAGAAAAACGTCTTCTTCCAATTTTAAGAAATTGTATTTCGTGTATTTTAAAATTATTTCTAAAAGGCTGAATATCTTTCTAGTATTCTGGGCGATTTTCTAATGCGACTCTATAAACGCTATTTAATATAGATTAGTTTCACTTGTTATGTAATCGAATTGAATTTGTCATCAATCCAAATTCAGTTATTATACACTAAAAGTATCTTTTCTTGTATTAATTTTGAATCTACAAAATATTCTGTGGCAGATAAAATAGGCGATTTGTTCCACATTGCAGTTGTTGGGTGGTTGCGGGGTTGCGGGGTTGGGCCGTTTTAATTTGAGAGAATTACTAAGTGTTTCATCAGCTTTGCAATTATGGGGACATGACAACGAACAAAATATTAGGAGTAATAATAATAAGCAAATGATAATAAGAAATCAAGCTGCAACCCCCCCCCCCCCCCCACCGCCCCCCCATCTCCTTCTCCATGTTACTACAAACTCTAATTGCAAAGAGTGCAAATTGAAAAGATGCGAATCGCGTATAGAGGGACTACCCTTAATATAAGTAGCTTCGTTAAGTGAAAGTCTGGACGAATATATTTATTTTATGCAAGAATTAATAAACATCTGGCTAGGAAAGCGGCCAAGAATTATATTTTGCATATTTTTTATAATTTGTTATTTAAATCTTAACGTCGACAAAAATCATACGACACAGAATAATACAAAAAGTAGTCAAATTTAAATCAAATGCAAAATTGAAATTGATATATTAATGATAAAAATAACTCTGGTCTGATTACGTGATCAATTCCATTATAATCATTAAAGAGTACTCCAAAAATATACATGCAAGGAGTAATTAATAAAGCAACGTTTCACGTTTAAGAAAAATCGGAAAGAAGTAAGGGAATACCGTTACTTTTCTGCTGTCGTTGAACATGAATATTATTTCAAAGTCTTATAAATGTTTCTTATTTTTAGGTAAAAGATAGAGCTACATATCTCCCTGACAGGCTGTTGACTGTTGGATGTCATCCAAAGATCAGATTAAGACACGCCCAACGCTGGCTCCAGGATCCCGCCCATAAAAATCTTAGAGTCGTCAAATTAGTAGATAGTAAGTAGTAGGTAGTAACACATTTTTATGGCCACGCCCACACCTGCGCCCACAATCTCCAAAGCCGGTATTTCGGAAAGTCCCCAAACATAAGAGGTAACTTACTGGTAACTTGCAGGACCACGACCAATCAAGACCCCACCCCAAAAACAATAAAAGCCCATATATTCTGTAATTTAAGAGCACTCTATTAATTTGTTCAGCCACGCCCACTAATTCCCAAAAGCATATGTCTACCGAAAAGACCTCTAAGACCAGTATATCTTGGCTACACCCACCCTGTTCTAGGCTACCTGATATCAGCTGACATAACATATGGTATTAAATGGCATGGTATTTCGCAGTCGGTTACACCCGACTGCAGGTTCTCCGTGGCTAAATGTAAATTCATTTTGGCTATTTGTTAATTTGTGTACTATTTCTCTGGTGGATGGCATTTAGTTGATATTAAATAAATAAATTATTATTATTATTTGTGGCATCTATTAGGAGTATTCCCCAATTCCAAAACCCAAGTTTGTGTGGCAGGATTCAGCTTTCTCCGAGCTAAAACTAGATCTCCCTATGGTGCTACCTATTTTTATCCGGCTAATATTGCTTTCTGTATTTTATGTATTTATAAATTGTTGATAATTAAATTTAGTTTCATTTATCACGTACCCCCTATGGGTATTACTCACCGGTGTGCAGACGTGTGTGCTGCTGGACGTGGGATAGCTGCTTAAATCTACGATCACAGTAGGAGCATTTGTAGGGCTTCTCGCCGGTATGGACGCGAATGTGCTGGACTAGCTGATGGTTGCTGGAGAAGCTCTTCATGCACTGCTGGCACTGATGCGGCTTCGTCTCCGCCCCCGGCGTCGTTCCTCCACCGCCCATGCTAGCCGTGCTGGATACGCCGTGGGCACCGAGACCGACCCGAGGTATCTGCTGTTGGATCTGCTGCATGGCGCTCTTGTGCATGAACAGCTGCAATTAGAGTGCACTTCGATTACAAAAACTATCGATAAATCGTTAGCCATCGATACGAATACGAATGTACTCTCTGGGTAAATACAGCAAAATATCTATGATTTAGCTTAGATTTAGATTGTTTTGCATAAGTATGTGTTTAGGTTGTCATCTATGCTTTCAATTGCAAACAATCGATAAGAATATATTGATCAATAGACCTATGACATATGACCTATTTTTTGTAAGACTATGAATGTGAATATAAAAACTTGTACGATAATAAATAAATACACACAGTTCAAACATAATTCCAAAATTATGAAAATTTAGTTTTTAACACAAGCAATTAATGGCTAAGATAGGTAAAAAATAAAATTAGTAACATCAAAATGCCGCTAAGTAAATAAATAATAACAACAAAATGAGTCCCTCAATAAATAAAGTGGAATTTTAGTGAACCTTTTTTAGCTATGCCCGTGGGCTAAATAATAATAAATATTTATATATAGAATATATACAAATTTAAGTTTAGAAAGTCACTTTTAAATGCATATTATTTAATTTGTAATTATACTGAATTGTAAATTGTTATTGGTGTTAAATAAATAAATAAAAATAAACATTTCATAATGTTAGCATTTTAATACTCAGTTTATTTATTATTTTTTAACGTAACTAATTAATTAAAATTTATTTAATTGAGTTTAACCTTAATATCGTAAGTGCTTTTTATTAAATAATTAATTAATTAATTAAATCGCAGTGTAAACTAAACCAAAAAATCGTAACCAATTCCAAAAGGGTCTATGAAAATATTCAGAATTACAAGCACTCCTTTAATTTTGACCGCAAATGTATGTATGCACATGTGAGTGTGTGTGTGAGTGAGTGTGTGTGAGTGTGTGGGTGTGGGTGTGCGTGTGCATTTATTTACACTGGACACTCACAGCATTTGCTGTTAATATTATTAATTTTTTCGCGATCGATCTCAATTTGCTTTATTTGTATTTTTTGTAGCGGTTTTTCGCGTGTCAAGGTCAGAATAATATTCAAACATATACATATATATATATATATACAGTAGTTGGAGAATATATCGACTTTCGGTTGGTATCTCAAAGCACAGACTGCTGTCTGCTCTGTCTTGCTAGGCTTACTTATAGATGTGCCACAAATAATTCAAATAATACATTTTATTATATACATATATACATACATACATATTTATATATATGTGCTAATATATTTTTTGTTTTCTTTTTTATTAAATTTTATTATAAAAATGTGTATAGTTGCATGTCGTACAAGTCAAAAACAAGTCAGCAAAACCAACAATTTTTTTGTTGCTTTTTTATAACACATTTTTTTAGCCACATTTATGTACAAAAATATATATATACTATATACATATATATATAAATTGGCATTTTGGTTCAAGCCAACCCAAAGAAAACAGCAATAAAAAATGGGGCTCGCATTTTTTGCTGATTTTAACAAAAATTTTATCAAGCAGCAAAAAAATTTAAATAATAAAAAGAACATTATAAAAAAAAAATACGCAGCATTTAAGAAACGGAAGAAATTCGTTTTCATTCCCGCAGCTATTCAAGTTCGTCGTTGGAATTTTTCTAAAATTATTATTATTAACTAGAAAATGAAAGAACCAACAAAAAATAAACCGCAAATAGTATTTTTGGATTACGGGTAAAATGGGTCAATGGAGTCAATGCAAGTTTGGAATAGACTGAAGGAAATACCCATTTCTTTCACACATTTGACCTACATATAAACAGTGTGCCAAGAAAGTATTTTGACTAGCTCTAAATTTATCTATTTGCCATATCTTATGCAAACAATTTTATTATTATTGTATATATTTTGTTATGCCTTCAATCTGTATATTGAACAAAATTGTCTTAAAATGGATCTGATTTAATTATATAAAATTTAATTATATTTTTAGTTATTGTTATATTAAGTAAGTAAATAAGTTTCTTTAATGTGTTTCCCTTTCATTTTTCATGTCATTATGTAATGTTGGACGATATTATAACTTAACCAAAGAGTCAAGAAATTAAGTTGCATTGCTATTTGAAGAGATCAAAACACTTTAGTTTTCAAAATATTAAAATTGTTAAAGTTCATGAAACTTGGTGATATTTTATTTAAACTTTAAGTTCAATATATTCCTTTGCCAAAACACTTCTCATTAAATACATTTATATGAGACGACTAATTTTGCTATAGCCTTGACCTTGAATTATCCGGTGTGATTGTAATATCTTCAATCGGAGAATAAATAAGAATGTGGCCTCCACATCCGAAAAAATAGTATTAATAGCAAATTATATAAAGCCAAGAACAGACTACGTGAATGAAAAAAAAAATAATGATAATAATTTAATAAAACAATAAATTGCTAAAAGTTGAGCAGTTCTAAAACTGAATGCCCTTAATTTGATCATTAATAGATTTAATGCAAGAATTGCAAGAATTTACTCAAGTTTAGATATTTATATATACACACACACACACATATATATATATATATATACATATGTACATGTACTGAGTTATATGCGGGAACAAACAGCCAGCTGCATATAATCCATAAGAAATACAGATGGAGTTGTGTTTGTAGTTATATTTGTAGTAGGAGCCGAGAACGAGTGGCGAAGGCAGAAAAAGCAGAAAAATATACACACAGACACCGACACACAGACACCGACACACAGACACCGACACACAGTTAGACAGCAGGCAGCACGCAGCAGTTGGCAGCACAGCCGCGTGCGGTGTTCTCTGGTTGGTTGGTCACCAAACGGTTTGTTTGCACTCCCACCGATTCCCACCAATTCGCCGCTGCCTGCTCGTCATTTGGCCGAGGCGACTGCACTTTTCTACGTTTGGCGAGCGCGGCCACCCACCCGTTCCCCACACGTTCCACACTCTTCACCTACGTTCGCCTCTGCGTTGCTTTCGCCCGTTTTGCTCGCTTTGCCCGTTTCGTCCTATTGCTTTCCAAACGCATAAAAATGGCGAGCTTTGGTCGACAGGCGGCGCTGTCCAGCCAACGGCAGTTCTGCGAATCGCCGGCAAATGAGATTGCGATAATAGCATGCTTGTATATATATATATACATATATATATATATGTGTGTGTGTGTGTGTGTGTATGCATGTGTGTATGTGTAGCAGGGTAAAAGAGGAGACTGCGACTATAAATGGACGTGGGTCAGTGAACGGTTCCTTTTCTTTTTCTTGTTTCTGTTGTTGTTGTACAGGGGAAATGCACAGAATCCTAAAAACTGCACGCACACACACACACACACACACATACTCACTTTATGTACATAGCTATGTATGCGCGTGTGTGCTTATATGCATATTGCAAGCAATCACTGAATATACGGTTATTTCGATTTTTTTAAATATAATTTTTTACTATTATTTATTTATGGATTTATTCCCTTACTGAATAAATCCATAAATAAATAATCCGAAATGTAAAAAGTATTTTAAATTAAATAAAAATAAAATGTAATATTTAAATTTACATTTAAAAATTAAGAATATATGTATGTGTGTTGTATAAGATTTTTGGGGGTATTTAAATGCAAAATGCATTATTACTATTATTTTATTAATAATATTATACTATTACTATTATTATTTATTTTATTAAGTTGAATTTATTTTTATTTTAGAAATTTATTTTTTAAATAATATAGCTATTTAGTCTGGATAAATGATCATAGTTTTTTGTATTATTTTGACTATCGCTCTATTTAAATGAATTTGTAGTTATTTTTATCAGATCTGCTTGTTTTCTGTTTTAATTAACATTGACATAACATTAATATTAAGTACAAAATAGCTCTTATAACATAAGTGTTGTGAAAAGAAGACAACTCTAAGTATTAGGCGGAGGGTAGGGGTGGAACCTCATTTGCTGTTTCTTAATAACTGCAGTAAATCTCACAATGTGTATTCCTTTTTTTTATTTAAATTATTTTGATAAGGCATGTCTTTAATTTTTGTTATATTGTATCAAATGTAAATAAATAATTGTGTGCAGAACGCGGAAAATGTGTATACGAATTGTGGCGCAATATGTTTGCGTATAATGTATATAAACATGTGTATATATACATGCATGTGAGTGTAAATAATCTTATATACAAGTGCAACATTTTTTTCCTCACTTTCTTGTGCACATTTTTCTCTTGCGCTCGGCTTGCTTATTTTTCTAAGCACGCACTAGGGATGGGTTGGCAAGGGGCAAGGATTTGTTCGCCAATGAATTTCTGCTGTGGCCCTCGTCTGTGTGCTGACTGCCTGCATGTGTCTGTGAGTGTGTGTGTGTGTGTGTGTGTGTGTGTGTGTGTGTGTATGTGTGTGTAGGGAGGAGCAGCAAAAAAAGCAAAAGCAGAGGGAAAAAAACCGGCACTGGTCCGAAGGCAATATGAAAATGGTCGTAAAAAAAGAGAAAAAAGGGGGCTGAACAAAACAAAATATGTGTGTGAGTGCTGTTGCTCCTGTTCTTCTTCATCTTGTTTTTTTTCTGTGTGTGCCGAGGGTGGAACAAACCCAGACATACAACACACACTCACACAGACAGGTAATTTGTTTCTTCGGCTCTTGACAAAAAAAAACACATATATCTATTTGTATGTGTGTGCTTGAATGACTGCTTATTCACACATACACACAACAAAATGACATGCATGCATATGGACATTGTTTTTGGTTAAATTGTCTTGGGATATTTTTGTCTTCGATATTATATGTATGTATGTATGTCCTGTGTGTGAGTGTATCTGCATACATATGTATGTACATGTATGTATGTATATGTATATGTCTGCTGATACAAACATATGTACATACATATGCAAGTGTGTGTGTTTGTGTCTAAGTTGATTGTCTTTGTTGTTCCTCCTGATGCCCACTTTTTATTTTACTTTATAGCTTTTTTTATCTTTTGTACTTTTTTTCATTCCTTTTTTTCATACAGAAATATAGGCACTGTTTGCACATGTTTGTGTATGTGTGTACGTGTATATTCTTACTTCTGCTTCTTCTTCTTCTACTTCTGCTTGTTCTTTTATGGTTGCTCTTATCAACTTAGCTCAAGGAAATCGCCTTACAAAATTTACTAGTGTATAAGAGTGAGATCGATCAGCTTACAAAAGCGTGGTGCGCTGGATTACAATTTCAAATACTGATTTACAAGAGATAGTATATTAAGCAATTATAAGAGAAGTTGTTAATAAATTGCTGCTTCAAATTGTTCAACGATCGAGTTGGGAAAAATGGGCATGTGTTAGAGTGTTTTTCTTCGAATGTGTTTCTGTATAAGTAGCTGAGTAACCCCATTAAGGTGCACGGGGTGCAATAGGTTTCTCAGTTGTACACTAAAAAAAACTTACCATCAACAAAATGAACTAACACAATAAAAACTGAAAAGAACAAAACAATTGAACTGCATTAAATAAAATAAAAAAGTATAGGCATAAATTATTAGACGTTTAAATGCATTTATTGATGATTTATTGAAAGGTTTTTTTTAGACTAAATTTAATAATAACAACTTAAAAAATAAAAGTGCGTAGACTAAACTTATTAATTACAACCTAAAATGTACATATTTTTTGTTTAAACTATTTCTTTTTTATGGAAACTGAAAACTGTTTGTTTTCGTAAATATATCACCAAATTTTAATTCTTGACATGGTATTCCAAATTCGGTACTCATTCTTTTTCTCTTTCTCTCTCTCTTCTACTTTCTCTATCTCACTCTCTGCTGCATGGCTAGCATATTAACTAAGGAACGGGCATCTTAACATTTTCACCGTTATCCGCGAGTGCAATTCTATGTATGTATGTATGTGTGTCTGATGTGTTGGAAAGTATGCAGCTGCATGTGGTAAGCGTATTTATAATAAACATACTAAACATAAACACAATGCAATTTGCAGCAGAGCAAACACTAAATATGTTTATAAAAAAAAATATAAATGTATATGTATATGTGCATGTGTACAAATGTATTTTGATTATTTTTTAAACTTGAATTGATGGGGGGAACAAGCCACAACACGACTCTACAGCAGATACATACATATGTATATATTATTACATACCACATTTTGCAATCAATCTGAAAATAATTTAATTTTGTAGCGTTTATTAAAAAAGAAGAAAATTAAACAAAACAGAAATAAGGAAAAAGAAAGTTGCGAAATGGTTTGTGTATTTGCTAAGGTGGTGTCTACCTCTCACTTTCTGTCCCATTCCCTCTCATGCCAGCAGCTTATCAGCAGCGCACATGTTTGAGCTCAATCAAGTTCGATTGTATGCTAGCTAAAGCGAGCTTTGTTCGACTTGACGATGATCGCTTAACGCATGACGAACATAATATAGAAAATTTAATTGTCAAATAAAGAGAAAATAGCCTGCTAGTGTGTGTGTGTGTGTTTTGTATTTGCATGTATGTAAATGTGACAGCAACAATAGGTTTTATGTATGTGTAAGTGTATATATGTAAGTATGTGTGTGTGCATTTGCATTCTGTGTTCGTGTCTTCAACGTGGAAGAGTACTATACACAACGGAAGAGATGCCAACTCACTCGTTGCAGGGTCGACCAACATTCTTCAAGTGTTCGTTCGCTGATCGCTGCGGCGCTGCTCGATCGCGACAGCTGAAGCTGCAAAACGGGAAGAAGAAGAATTATCAGAAATAGGCATCGCAAAAAGGACAACAAATTTGATCACATTTAAATTTAATCTAGTTTTAAGGGTCATAAATATAAAAAAAAAACTATGATAATGATGCAACATACACGCAAACACACACATAAATATATTTTTAAATTGAAATTAAATAAATTATATTTATATGTTATTAGTAATATTACTAAGTAGCAATTTAATTAAATTTAATTTGAAATAAATAAAAATAAGAATGAAATACATGAAATGAAACATTAAACAAAAACAAGTCAATTTTTATATGCACTTTATTTATCATATTCAATTTCATATTAAATTGAATTATTCACTTTAAATTTGCAATCATTTAAAATTGAATTTGCTATTGTCTAAAATAAAAATAAGGCAGCAATGATAAATGAGTAATGATAAATCAATCAATATAAATATGTATATAAATTTTTTATAAAATTTTGAACGTTTTTGGTAAAATTAATTTTAATAAAATAAACTGTAATTATATATAATATATATTGATTAAAATAATACTTTAAATTTATCGCGAATTATGAACCTTCAGTTTTAAAAAAATATTACACTTTTGAAAAATTTGCAGACAACATTAAAACAATAAAACAATCAATAATTTGTATGTCTGTGTTTTTTTTGTGTGTTTTCATCATTAAATCTTCTGCAGAGAATACCATAAATCTCTATTAGGGTGACCCAACAGATATTTCTGAAATCCCTCTGCTCAGTTACAAACCATTAAAAAAAGTATACAAAAATCAAAGCAATAATAATTTACACATTTGTTGTTGTAAATGTTTTGTTAATTGTAATTTTGTTGTTGTAACTAATTTAATAAAATCAACATTACGTGCTTTTGTACATTTGCCAGTTGGCAAATAATCGGTTAGTCGTTTGGTTTTACAAAAATTGTCTATTTAATTAGTAGTTTCAATTGTTTTTTTTTTGCTCACACAAAATATAAAATATGTAAATTTAAAGCAAACTATATTTGTTAATCAACTTGATTTTATCATTCTTTGTACGCCACAAAAAATAATTATCTGCATCTTAGGAAGCCAGAAATGCTTAATTTAGGTTTAATTCTTTGAGTTTTCATTGCTTAAGCCCAATTTATTTATTTAAGCAAACAAAATTTAATATTTCAATTTAAACGAAAAAAATTATAAATATTTACAAGATATAAGAAAAATATATATAGATGCGTACAATATTTCAAAACTAAAAACCAAGTAATTAAAATTAAATTAAGTGTTTAACCTCTCAGAGTCCTATCAAATAGTTTTTGGCATTTCAATAGAAATATAGGTTTTAATAAGAGTTTTTATATTTAAAAGGGATTGAAATTGTATATTGAATTGAATTGAATTTATTTGATTGTTGTTTGTATTTCTCTAACAATAAACGAATATCTCATTAAATTTGACTTTTCTCGCACAAAAAAAATATTTCCTAATAAATAACTTTCCTACTAGATATTATTATTATAAGTAACAAATTAATAACTTACTAGATTTAACAAATAACTAAGGGTTATTACATTAATCTGGTAAGCTTATATATTAAAATTTATTTGAATTTTATTTGTATATTTCTGACATTAAATAAATAAAGTTGAATTTGGAATTTTCTCACCCCAACTTAAACAAATAATAAACATTAGTTTCTTTTCTCGCCAGAATTAAAGCAATCCTTAAAATTAAAACATCCTTATATTTTGAGCAAATAAATAACTACGCACTTAATTGAGACCCACTTTTATAAAAATCTTAAAATAAACCACAACAAATTAATTTAAAACAAAATGTGAGAGCATTTTTCACAAACAAACCAAAATCAAGGGGAAAAGGAAAACAAAACGCGAAGGGTTAATTTGAATTTTGGAAGAGATTTTTTTTCAGATTGCAAAAACAAAATTACATCGTGCTCCTTTTCACAGTCAAGTGTCATTTTCTTTGCTAAAAAAAGGAGATCGTTTCGACTCAAAACTTAAACAAACGTAACGAATAATTTTGTTTTTCTTATTATTTATCTATAATTTATTTTTTTGTTTCGCGCGCGAATTTTATTTAATTTATTATGTGTCAAATCCCAACGGCCTGCATTGGGTTACAGGAGAAGAGGCAGAGTGAAGCGGAATCCATCAATGGGCAAAACAGCAGCAGAAAGGACTTTTTTTTTCATTTGAGCATATGCGTGTGCTTTGTGTGCGTGTGTTTGCTTGTATGTGTGTATATGTGTGTATATGTGTGCATGTGCTGTCTTAACCGGCTCAAAGCTGCTGTTCAAGCTAAAGTTAGCAGTTATCAGTTAGCGATTGACGCTTGTGTGCGTGACACTGCGCGAACACTATTAAATATTGCTTGTTTATTATGTTTTTAAATTACGATATATGCGTTTTTTTTTTGGTTACGTTTTTTTGCGTATTTTTTTCACTGCGGAGTCACACACAACCTGACGGCCCGATGTCCTTTGAACTTCTGCCGGCGCCTTATCCATAAACGGGATAGCAAAGCAAAACGTCTTATGCTGTGGCGTCGACGTCAGCGTCGCTGTTTGCGCTATTACTAGCGTCGCAAGTTGTGCTTCTCTTTCTAATTCATACATAGCGGCTGTCTGTATGTATGTATGTGCGTGTGTGTGTTATTATTGTTTTCTTCAAGAAATTATGCGCGAGTGAAATAAAAAACCAAACACAATGAACAAGAAAACAAAACTCGTTCGCCCTCCGTCGCACTCAAGCGCTCGCTGTCTCTCTTTCTCCCACTCCCTCAGCAGCAGCAGCAGCGGCGGCAGCTTGCAGAGCAGCCTCTATGTGTGTGTGCATGTATTAGTTGTGTAGTTGTATAAAACTAAACTTGCACTCACCATTCTCCCTCTTCCGCTCTCCCTCTCTCTACCTATCGATATCCATCTCTCTCTCACTCACACACAACCAACCCAACCGTTTCTATTCCACCCCAGCCACAAAATGCACAAACACAAACACACAGTAAAAAAAAAAATTGGAGGAGAAATAGCAAAAGGGAATGGGTGGGGGTGGGGGAAACGTTTATGAATTGGGGTTACTTGAGACAAAAAAAAAGCTACGAATTTCTTTCTCTCTTTCTTGTCTTCTCCCTCTATCTAACACATACACACATATGTAATTGAAATTTTCCTTAGTACGGGGAAATTATTTGCCGTTACTTCTTGGGCTGAAGAGAATAATCACCAACGCCTAAAAAATATTCAAGAACAAATTCATCTCAAGCAATATGTCGGCAAGGCCAGGCAAGGAGAGCTTTGAGCTTCTCCAAGAAGCAGTGCGCTGAGCTTTTCGGCTGGGGTATAAATAGGAAATAAATTATGATTTGGGAAATTTCTAATCGTTGCTCTTTCTTACTAATTTTGCTCGCTCTTGACCATAATGGTCACAGCTAAGAGCATCTATGCTCTTTATTAAATAGGTCTCTTTTTTCGAGGCAGAGTTGTGAGTTGAAATATTTAACTAAAAATATGTGTGTTATTTTTTGTTTGCAGTTATAAAATATTTATTTATTTATTTTGGAAAATTAGCCCTCCGTTTTATTTAATTATGAAATAATATTAGAAGCACCTTGTTTTTTAATTTTTCAACCTCAGTCAGAATATTTCTAAAATTAAAAAAATTCCGTATTGTGCACAGAAGCATTTTATATTATAAATATTATTTAATTAAAAATGTAAATATATAAAATACAATTTTTAAAATTAAATTCAAATCAAATATTAATTTAAAAAGAAATAACCAACATCTAATTGAAGTATCAATTTAAACTTAGCTTTTAAATATAATTAATGTTAGAGTATTAAATTAAAATTAGCATTTAAGTAAAATAAAATTAAAAGATTATATTAAAGTAACGTAAACAAAATATTATAATTTTAAAACTGAAAAATTAAAGTTAGATTTGAAATAACATAAGAATAAAACTAAACAGTTACGTTAAATAATAAAAATAATAATAACTAAGTCAATTTTATAAAATAAACCATATAGCAACAATAATCCAAATTTAAATATAAATAAAAATATAAATAAAAATAAAAATAAAAATAAAAATATAAATATAAATATAAATATAAATATACTATAAATATAAATATAAATATAAATATAAATATAAATATAAATATAAATATAAATATAAATATAAATATAAATATAAATATAAATATAAATATAAATATAAATATAAATATAAATATAAATATAAATATAAATATAAATATAAATATAAATATAAATATAAATATAAATATAAATATAAATATAAATATAAATATAAATATAAATATAAATATAAATATAAATATAAATATAAATATAAATATAAATATAAATATAAATATAAATATAAATATAAATATAAATATAAATATAAATATAAATATAAATATAAATATAAATATAAATATAAATATAAATATAAATATAAATATACATATAAATATAAATATAAATATAAATATAAATATAAATATAAATATAAATATACATATAAATATAAATATAAATATAAATATAAATATAAATATAAATATAAATATAAATATAAATATAAATATAAATATAAATATAAATATAAATATAAATATAAATATAAATATAAATATAAATATAAATATAAATATAAATATAAATATAAATATAAATATAAATATAAATATAAATATAAATATAAATATAAATATAAATATAAATATAAATATAAATATAAATATAAATATAAATATAAATATAAATATAAATATAAATATAAATATAAATATAAATATAAATATAAATATAAATATAAATATAAATATAAATATAAATATAAATATAAATATAAATATAAATATAAATATAAATATAAATATAAATATAAATATAAATATAAATATAAATATAAATATAAATATAAATATAAATATAAATATAAATATAAATATAAATATAAATATAAATATAAATATAAATATAAATATAAATATAAATATAAATATAAATATAAATATAAATATAAATATAAATATAAATATAAATATAAATATAAATATAAATATAAATATAAATATAAATATAAATATAAATATAAATATAAATATAAATATAAATATAAATATAAATATAAATATAAATATAAATATAAATATAAATATAAATATAAATATAAATATAAATATAAATATAAATATAAATATAAATATAAATATAAATATAAATATAAATATAAATATAAATATAAATATAAATATAAATATATATAAATATAAATATAAATATAAATATAAATATAAATATAAATATAAATATAAATATAAATATAAATATAAATATAAATATAAATATAAATATAAATATAAATATAAATATAAATATAAATATAAATATAAATATAAATATAAATATAAATATAAATATAAATATAAATATAAATATAAATATAAATATAAATATAAATATAAATATAAATATAAATATAAATATAAATATAAATATAAATATAAATATAAATATAAATATAAATATAAATATAAATATAAATATAAATATAAATATAAATATAAATATAAATATAAATATAAATATAAATATAAATATAAATATAAATATAAATATAAATATAAATATAAATATAAATATAAATATAAATATAAATATAAATATAAATATAAATATAAATATAAATATAAATATAAATATAAATATAAATATAAATATAAATATAAATATAAATATAAATATAAATATAAATATAAATATAAATATAAATATAAATATAAATATAAATATAAATATAAATATAAATATAAATATAAATATAAATATAAATATAAATATAAATATAAATATAAATATAAATATAAATATAAATATAAATATAAATATAAATATAAATATAAATATAAATATAAATATAAATATAAATATAAATATAAATATAAATATAAATATAAATATAAATATAAATATAAATATAAATATAAATATAAATATAAATATAAATATAAATATAAATATAAATATAAATATAAATATAAATATAAATATAAATATAAATATAAATATAAATATAAATATAAATATAAATATAAATATAAATATAAATATAAATATAAATATAAATATAAATATAAATATAAATATAAATATAAATATAAATATAAATATAAATATAAATATAAATATAAATATAAATATAAATATAAATATAAATATAAATATAAATATAAATATAAATATAAATATAAATATAAATATAAAAATCAATATAAATCTATATAGTTACTATTAATTTTAGAAACAAATTCAGTTTTGCTCACCTGAATTTCATTGGCCAATTTCTCGTTGTTGTATTTAATGTCCGGTGTTGAACTGCCGCCAGATGGCGTTATTGAGTGCTGCGGCGATTGCAGGCCCTGAGTTATCGTTATCGGCTTGCTGAGCAGCGTCAGCGTCGTTGGACTGTGCGCTTGGTGAGGGGGCTGCGACGATTGCTGCTGCTGTTGTTGTTGCTGCTGCTGTTGTTGTTGGTGATGCAAGTGTTGCTCGGCGTTGAAAAAGTTATCGCTGTATTGTTGCTCCGATTGTTGCTGCTCAGCTTGTTGCTGCTGCTGCTGCTCCTGTTTTGGCTTCACAGCGACCGCATTTTCCGACTGATCAGTCGCTGTGGCTGCGACACCGGCGCCGCTGCTACAATTTTGCAGCGCTGTCGATTTGAGATGCGCTGCTGCTGCTGCTGCCGCCGCCGCATTAAATAATAAATGATGACTGCTTAAATGCGTTGCTGCCGCAGCTGCTGCCGACGCCGCCGCCGCGGCTGCTGACGTTTGTTGATGAGCAGCAAACGTCTCGCTGCTATAGCATTGCTCAGCATGTTGCTGCAACAATTGACTTTCAATGTTGTGCTGCGAATGTTGCTGGGCGTGTTGTTGTTGTTGTTGGGCGTGTTGTTGTTGTTGCTGAACATGTTGCTGCTGCAATTGATTTTCTACCAATTTGGTATTTGAGGGCAGCCGATTTAAATTATTGCTGGCATTCGTCAGCTGCTCCTGCTGGCTGGACAAAGGATGCGGGAGCGTATTGGGATGAGTATGGGGATGTTGTTGTTGTTGTTGTTGCAGAGACTGTTGCTGCTGTTGCAGTGCGAATGGGGCTCTTGCCTGCTGCCAAAAATCGGTGGCATCCATTTTGAACATGGGTGTTTGGTGGCTGCTGAACTGCGACAGCAGCCACTTGTCCACCTTCGCTTGCGATCGCTGTCAAAAGCTCTGCGGGACCCAGGGCGATAAATCTTATTGTGTCCTTTTGCTTTCGCTTCTTCTACTTCTGTTTCTGCCTCTGCTTCTGCTTCTGCTTCTGTTGCTTCTAGTCGAGCGATGATAAAACTATTAAAAGCTGGAAAACTAGAAACGCAAAATGCAGCAGCAACTCTAAAATGGCCTGCAAGTAAAAAAGGGAAAGTAGAGGTAGTATTTAGAAACAACAGATATATGTATATATATATTCTTTTTTATTTATTTATTAAATAATTAACTTATTCATTTATTCATCTATTTATTTACGATTTGCATATATTGATTTATTTATATATGTATCTATTTCTTTATTTGTCTACTTGCTTATTTATTTAAAGTCTATATCTACGCAGACACAGACCGACCTGGATTTTCTCTAACTTGTCTAGAGCTCATTTAAAAATATCCATTTAAATATCCTAAAAAATAATAATTAGAAAATCTCACATTGGCATTTGTAAAAATGATTAAAGCTAAAATGAAACTTCCTTAGCTCAAAAATTATTATTATTAATTATTTTCTCCGATTTCTAAGAATTTTCCGACCAGCTAATTTGTAAATTATATTAAATGTGTCCTTCTTTTGCCTTGAGCACGTCTTTTCTATATTAAAACATGTCATAATCAAACACAATCTATTCAACAAACTATGCCGTATTTAAGGATTCTTTGGATGTAATCATGTGTGTTCCCTTCCTTGACACAAGCATGCCCCAGATGGGCTCAATAAAACTTAGATCCGATGTTTGGGTTGTTGTTTTTAATTGTTTGCAGTCGCTAAGAAGCCAATCCAATCATTATATTAGGACAAAAAGTTTATCATCAGATCAAGATCGAGTAAATAGACCGACATAGTAGACACGAATCGTATTCATATAGGAAACAAGGAATTATCTCGATCTCAACCGATCTATATAACTTTTAGATACAAAATGTTTATTTAAGACACAGTTTAATCAAATAACTTCCGACTTATCGACACCTTTGTCCTTTATTCATAAATAAGTTTTTAACTTCACACCAATACTAATTTTTACTTTAATTTTTGCATTTTAAATTTGGATTAATTATTTTCGGGATATTTTTTTACTTTTCAGTGGGTATTGTAATTATTATAGATTGTTATATAATTATTAGAGCCAAATCCGTGTGGCTATCGGTTCGATTGATGATGAAATTAGGAACATATCCGTATATATAATACTTTTTTGTTACAAATAATAACAAGATATCCAAATCGAACTGCCAACATTTGGAGAAATTAACATCGGTTTATATCATATAGCTTGTATAGGAAAAATCTGTCACTTTCGTAGGGTTATTTATTGTTAGTATATAGATATTTCCTGTACTTTAAGCTTGCAAATTGTAATAGAACTTGAGTATTTCTGCTTTAATTTTCAAATTAATAAATAGTTTAATTATAAAATTTGAAGGGACTAAATAAAAAATAAATTAAAAAATATTATAATCACCATGGTATTATTCTAAATACAAATTGTGATTATGATTGCTTTAAGCAATTTATTATTTATATATAGTGTTTTCTACATTTTCGTTGTAAAATTTGAAATGTAATTGAAATAAAAAAAAAATATAATTTTTAAATGGAATTATTGCCAATCCATATTATTTATTATTGTTTTAAAAATCTAATTGTTTTAAAATTTTTGGTTGCTAAATTGTAAAAAAGAAAATACAAAAATAAAATAAAAGTATTATTGTGTTGTTTATTATTTGTGATTATTTAAATTTGACAATTTTTTTTAAAATGGAATATTAACATGTTTTTTGCAAAATTTGAAATGAATAAAAATAAAATAAATACAAATTTGAAACATATTATTGATATTTAGATTATTTTCAATTTATTATTTTATTATATTCGATATTTTAATCATTTCCTTGCAACGTTTAAAAAGTATAAGATAATAAAAAGTTAAAATTATATTATTCTTATATGTGATTATTTTAGTAATTTTATTTTTGTTGGTATAAAATCTGTTTTTCAGAGTAACAATATTAATTAAATGTAATTAATTGTTCTACTATTTAAGGCAATATTCATTTAAGTGGCTCCCATTGAATTTTGCCGCAATTTGAATTTTTTTTTTTTTGTGTGTTTTTTAACTTGATTCCATACCGCATATAAAAAGGTCGAACGTTTAAATACGCCTATCGATGTTTGACCATTGCACTGAGAGAAAGTGAGAGGTAGAGCGCGAGAGACACCCTCTGTCTGCTTGCTTGACACACTGATTGATTGACTGATTGATTGAATGACCTGAGTATTTATTTAACTGTAGAGGAAATAACGCAAAAGTTCATATTTTAAAAAAATCGCGCACTTTTGGCAAACACCGAAAACGTCGCCGCTGCCGTTGCCGTCGTCGTCGCTAGTGTTGCCCCTAGTTGAGGCTAAGGATAACCTGGCGGCACGCGAGTCATTGAAAAACTAATTTTGTCGCTGCCTCGAAACAAGTATAAATATGAATCGTCGTCGTCGCCGTCGCTGAGAAGGGTTCCCTTCACGTTTCGCGTGCTTAGAAATAGAAATAGAAATTTTGCTTAACAAAAAGCCAACAACAACAACGAAGACGACGACGGCAACTGCGAAATGTTAGCAGTCGCTGCTAAAGCGCCACGCAGTGCGGCAGAGGAATGTAAGTCAAACGTCTTCGCTTGCACACTTCGTTCTTCTTCGGCACGCTAAGCGAAGCGTCTTCGTGTCAACAACGCCAGCGTCAGCGACAACGACCGGCGCCTTACGTTAGTCGTCGTCTCTCTTAAGTTTGCTCTTGCAATTCTTCTCTTCTTCTGCTTCCTCTTAATAGCGACCACACTTAGCACTTAGCACTTAACCATCGAGATAGCTTCAAGTATATGCATGTGTGCCTAGGCATGTGTGCCTGCTCTCTTGCGGAAATGATCAGATGGCGCTTAAAAAGTTCCTTTGCCTGTTATGGCAGTGCTATCCCAAGGCATTAGTGACAAAATTGTAAATGCCTTATTTAGTTAACGTCTATGGAAAATATATATATTTATATTTATATTTATATTTATATTTATATTTATATTTATATTTATATTTATATTTATATTTATATTTATATTTATATTTATATTTATATTTATATTTATATTTATATTTATATTTATATTTATATTTATATTTATATTTATATTTATATTTATATTTATATTTATATTTATATTTATATTTATATTTATATTTATATTTATATTTATATTTATATTTATATTTATATTTATATTTATATTTATATTTATATTTATATTTATATTTATATTTATATTTATATTTATATTTATATTTATATTTATATTTATATTTATATTTATATTTATATTTATATTTATATTTATATTTATATTTATATTTATATTTATATTTATATTTATATTTATATTTATATTTATATTTATATTTATATTTATATTTATATTTATATTTATATTTATATTTATATTTATATTTATATTTATATTTATATTTATATTTATATTTATATTTATATTTATATTTATATTTATATTTATATTTATATTTATATTTATATTTATATTTATATTTATATTTATATTTATATTTATATTTATATTTATATTTATATTTATATTTATATTTATATTTATATTTATATTTATATTTATATTTATATTTATATTTATATTTATATTTATATTTATATTTATATTTATATTTATATTTATATTTATATTTATATTTATATTTATATTTATATTTATATTTATATTTATATTTATATTTATATTTATATTTATATTTATATTTATATTTATATTTATATTTATATTTATATTTATATTTATATTTATATTTATATTTATATTTATATTTATATTTATATTTATATTTATATTTATATTTATATTTATATTTATATTTATATTTATATTTATATTTATATTTATATTTATATTTATATTTATATTTATATTTATATTTATATTTATATTTATATTTATATTTATATTTATATTTATATTTATATTTATATTTATATTTATATTTATATTTATATTTATATTTATATTTATATTTATATTTATATTTATATTTATATTTATATTTATATTTATATTTATATTTATATTTATATTTATATTTATATTTATATTTATATTTATATTTATATTTATATTTATATTTATATTTATATTTATATTTATATTTATATTTATATTTATATTTATATTTATATTTATATTTATATTTATATTTATATTTATATTTATATTTATATTTATATTTATATTTATATTTATATTTATATTTATATTTATATTTATATTTATATTTATATTTATATTTATATTTATATTTATATTTATATTTATATTTATATTTATATTTATATTTATATTTATATTTATATTTATATTTATATTTATATTTATATTTATATTTATATTTATATTTATATTTATATTTATATTTATATTTATATTTATATTTATATTTATATTTATATTTATATTTATATTTATATTTATATTTATATTTATATTTATATTTATATTTATATTTATATTTATATTTATATTTATATTTATATTTATATTTATATTTATATTTATATTTATATTTATATTTATATTTATATTTATATTTATATTTATATTTATATTTATATTTATATTTATATTTATATTTATATTTATATTTATATTTATATTTATATTTATATTTATATTTATATTTATATTTATATTTATATTTATATTTATATTTATATTTATATTTATATTTATATTTATATTTATATTTATATTTATATTTATATTTATATTTATATTTATATTTATATTTATATTTATATTTATATTTATATTTATATTTATATTTATATTTATATTTTATATTTATATATATTTATTTATTTATTTTTACTTACCGCTCAATAATTTTTAACATTCCGGCACATTGTCAAGAAAGATGGACGCATTGACGGACTGCCATACGGGGCTGCGCACAAATATATGTGAGGTGATTGATTTGCTGAGTATATATATATATATATATATATATGTGTGTATTTAGATGAGCAGCTTAATTGGTGTTATTTTATCCTTTTTATTTTGTCTCGTTGTGTTGTCGTAGTTCTTATTTAAATATTATTTTTATGCATTATTGAAACTAGTTTGAACTTAAGGCCGGAATAAGGCACACGTTACGGTTTCGCGATCTCGTAAATTGAATGATAATCAGTTTGTTCATTACTTCTTCATCCTCTTGGTTATTATATTTTTTAAATAATGTTTTTTTTTTTTAATTTTATTGTTAATCATTTTTGTTGCTTCTTTTAGTTACTTTAATTTTTTACATAATGTTTATTGTTTTGTTCAACTTTTTAAACCATTTAATTAAGAGTTCTTTTTTATGTTTTATTTGTCAATTTTAAATATTTTTTGCTTGTTTTAATTTTTTTTCTAATTCAACTTGTTACTTTTTCTTGGCTGTTTAAGTATATCATCACAATTCGTTTTTTTTTGTGTTTAGGTTGTAGGCCAAAAATATCACCCAAATATTGATTTATTTTTTTATTCTCGTCTTTTTTCTCTCGCTGGGTCCACACTTAAATAAGTCGTCGTCGTCGTCGAACGATTTTTAATCGATTGATCGATATAATTTATAGTTAAGTTAAAAAATAAAACTAAATGCGTTTTTTATGTATTTTAATGGTATTTGTGTTTTTATTTTGGTTGTGATTAGATTTATGTTTATGTGTAATCGTAATCATAATCGTTATCGTTATCGAAATTAAGATTTTCTACCGTATATGTTACACATTTGTTGGATTATATCGACTAGCTTTAAGTTCTTATTATGCTTATTACTATTTATATATATATTTATATTTATATATATATATATATATATATATATTTATATATATAATATTTGCTTACAACTATTTCTGAGTGTGTGTGTGTTGTGGGTGTGTTTGGGTGTGTGTGTGTGTGTAAATGCTAGCTATATGGTAAGTGGTATTCCAAACTGTCTGTTCCGGTGTCAGTGTGTTTCCGATAAGCATACAATGAAAGTATTTTGATGCCGATCGGTGGGCTTTGAGCAATAATTATTTTGACTAAACTCTAAGCAAAACCTTAAATTTAGAACAAATTAAGGCCTAAATTAAATTAAAATGTATTGAATATATACTAATTTTTTTATTGTCTAACCTTTAGGCAAATTTTAATTTTCATCAAGATTAAATAAATAGCTGCTTTATTAATGAATGTGGAGAATGTTGTGTATTTGAAAAATAAATGCCAAAATTTAATGAAAAATGTATTATTTTTTTTATTGTTATTGATAAATTCTTAATTCATTTTTCTGAAGCTTGAAGAATGTTGAGAATGTTGCGAAGTTTGTTGGTTATTGGAAAAATAAATGAAAAATGTAATAGTAATTTATATTGTTTTTATTTGTTATTTACTTGATCGTTGTTCAATTTTGTTGAATTTCTTTTTAGATGGTTTCGAGTATTTTTGTTGGCGTTTTCAAGTTTACATTTTTTTTTCAGTGTTTATATATAATTATTTATGTATCAAAATTGTTTAGTTCGTTCTGTTTCGTTAAATATACTTAAGCTTTGTACTTCTGATTCCAATATTTTTTTTGCAATACTCTCTCTAATAAACAGTTATTTTTGTCGCTTTATTTTGATTAATTTTAAATAATTTCTTTTTGGTTTGATTTGATTGAGTTTCCAGTTGATTTTTTGTTGCTTCGTGTTGTTGCTTTTTGGTTGCTTTTTTTTTGTTTAATTTGTTGTTGAGTTTTTTATTTAGATTGCTCAGGTCGAGATTTGAGTGGTTTAAAAAATATATATATATATAAGTAATATATATAAGTAAGTAAGGTAAATATATATGTATGTGCGAATTAAAATAAATAGTTTTAACTGTTATCCGTTCTATTGCGTGACAAACTGAATTATGGTTTAGTTGGCATGGAGTTCTATTGTTATTTGCTTCATTACGGCAAACATTTGTGGCTTGAAAACGTTTTTTGGTCTATTGTTTTTTTTTTGGTTAAATTATGATGACCTGAAATCGAGAGGGAAGCAGTTTAAAAATGAGTACGATCAGTATTTTGGAATATTGATGGAGTTAAGAGTTTGTTAAGGAAAAGTTGGAAATAAAAATTAAAGTAAAGTCTTAATAAAATTAGAATGAGAGAGAATTATTAAGAGAGGAAAGAAATAAGAAAAACATAAAGAAGTTCTCAATAAAAAATTTAATTCAATTAAAAATTAAATGTATTTGGTCTAATAAAAAGAAAAAAATTTAAAAAATTACAAAGAAAACTTTTGAATTTAAAAATAAATTTAAATGTAGATAGATATATGAATATTATTTAAGGTCGTATTAACGAAACGGAATTTTAATAATATTTCACAGATAGGGAGGAATGTTGTGGGGGTTTTTCAATAAAAGCGTTTTTCTGTTTTTTTTTTTAATCGCAACGGGGTATTGGAGTGGGTAATTGAAAATATGAAGGTTTGTTTTGCGTTGGGTTATGAATAGTTAGAAATTTGAACATAATTTTAAATGTAGTGTTTTCATATCACAGAAAGTCAAAAATATTGTTTATTGGTAATGTATGTTGGAAGTCTTCACAATATTTAAAAAAAAAATATTTTGAATCAATGAAAATTTGTATTTCTAAACAAAATTTAACATTTAAATTTCACAAAAATGGAGGATAGTTTAAAAAATAGATGGGATTAGCTTCAAAACTAAGGAGAATAGTTTTTCTATTGGCTAGGTTTTCAGATTTTCTATTTAATTTTTTTGTTGCATTTTAATGCTTGTTTTTGCTGCTGTTTTTTGTTGCTGTTATTGTTATTGTTGCACAAAGTGTTTCACAGAGGTATTCACATTTAGGAAATAAAAATGCTCCGCGTGGTCTAAACGATCCGCAGTCGGCTGTTCTACTCCATAGACTATTGCGTCTCTCAATGCCGACACTCCGAAATAATGGCGAAACAAAAAATTGCCTGCTCTTACTGTAAAATCCAGGCATGTCAATGTGTGAGTACATATGTGTGTGTGTGTGGGTGTGGGTGTGGGTGTTCGTGGGTATGCCAATGCGTGCGTGTGTGCGTGAACAGGTCGAGGAGCACAGCGTAGGCTTATTATGAGATAAAAATGCTGGACGATAAACAAAAACGACAGCAACAACAGCAAAAGCAGGGGCAGCGACGTCAACAGCGACGGCAGCTGGAGAAACAACAATCAAGGCAGAAGAGAAGCATCAGGGACAGCAGCAATAGCAGCAGAGGTCAGTGCTGCTGCAGCGTCAACAGCGCCATCGGCTGCGCTTTTGGATTTCGTCGTTGTTGATGTGGATGCCAAACGAGCTTATCGTTTATCGGTTATCGGTCAACACTGCAAAACTTTAGGCTGTTAACAGCATTATAATATTATTTTAACTGTAACTTCTCTACAGATAAATGTGTTAACGAAATATATCGTTGTTCTTTATTCAATTTTATTTATTTATTCCACTATAACAGTCGAATTGAAATTAGACAATGTTTAAAAAACAGGTGCTCTTTATTTTAATTTGTTTGCTTAATATCGTCTAATGTCAGTCGAATTAAAGTTTTTATAAAATTTGCTACAGAATAATTTAATTTTTTTCTTTCTCCCAACAAAAATGAGCCGGTCGAAACAGTAATAGTGAAAAAGTTGTATAAATGATCTCCATTTTCAGAACGTTCAGTTTTTTTATGGAATGTTTTTTCAATAAATATAATATTGTATTATTTTGCTCAATGAAGTCTTAATAAAATCGTTCGGTCTTAAATATAAGGAACAACAACCATCCGATAATATCAGTCTTGAGCTTCTTAGCCCACAGTCGATTGCCCAAAATTTCCCAAGCCAAGCATCAGCGTCAATGCCAACGCCAACGCCAACGCCAACGTCGGCGCTGCCGCCAACATCAACGTCAGCTACAGTTGCATTTGCCGTTGCATTTACCGTTGCATATTTGGCAGGCGATGTCCAGCCAAATATTTGCTGTTGTTGTTGTTGCTGTTTGTCGCTTCTTTTATGGAAGGGAGCCACAAAATGCGTCTGGGCCCATTCCACGCTCACATATATACATAGACAGTGTCAAGTGCAGTTTTCATTGCTGCTGCTGCACTTTCTACAGTAACAACCCTTATTTTTGCACCCTCAACCCAGTTAATCGCAAACTGCAACTGCTGCAACTGCAACAGCAGCCACCCCATTGAAAAATGGTACCGCCCACCCCCCGCATCAATGCACCCTTTGCTGATGCAACTCTAAATGCAGAATTTTGTGCACGTTTTAATGTCGACCTCCTTCCTTGCTATCCCCCTCGCACGTTTGTCTTTATCATCTGCTCTCTCGTGCGCACCCACACTCACTCTCTTCACGCTCTCTCTCAAACTCTAACACTCGCTCACTCTCGCTCTCTCGCTCTCACTCGCTGGCTCACTCACTCGCCCTTCTTCTTCTTCTGTAGCTCTCTCACACTCTCCTTCGTCTGCTCAGCTGCTCTTCTTCTTTCTGGCTGTTTATGTTTATGCTAATGCCCTATGCATGTGTGAGTCTGTATCTGTGTGTGTGTGTGCCTGGATGCATTTCCGCTGCACTTATGTGCATACACAGCCATGCAAACACACACACACATATGTATATAAGTACTTATATTATGTATATGCCTGATCTGATGCACTTATATGCATATGAGTAATTTTATATAAAATGCATAGCAGCATATATACATAAATATATACATATAAGTATGTACACATATACATGTATGTATATATAAGAATGTATCGTTGTCGTTGCCTTTGCATCGATTTTCGCCATAGCCGGCTAGACTTTCAGCATTATCGATTTGCCCAAATTTGCAGTTAATCTTGCAGCCAACAAAAAAGTTTGTTTCACTATGCATAGATCAGTAAGCTTCCTGTGTGTGTTTGTGGGTTGTTCATGAGGTAATGTGGGAGGGGCAGGCGGGGGAGAGAGGTGTATCAGTAAGTTAATGCTGATTGATCAGCAAAACTTCTGCTCAGGTCCCAAAACTAATTGATGTGTAAAGCGCGACGGCAGCTGTCAGCTGTCAGCTGTTAAATCACAATGCTTCAATTTGAATGCCAATCACACATAAAATTATTAAAATAGTCTTCTATTTAATTTGTTTTATATTATATATAAATTAATTAATTATTCATTCTATTTAATTATCTTTATATTACTGTTATAATTATTATATAAATTAATTTGTTTTTATTCCATTTAATTATCTATTATAGTCACATAAATTATTTATTATCTATTAATACTATATATTATTATTAATATTAATATTATTAATACATATATATTATATTTAATTCTCTTTATCTTACTATTATAATTCTCACGACACCCTTTATCTACATACGGCCATTCGCTCAATGCTCTTAATGCTCTCCTCGTATTCTCCGCTGTCTTCGTTTTTTACCAGTCTACTTTCAGCAACAATTGTTGTTGCAATGCTTTTCAATCTGACTGATTTTTCAGCCGATCTTCATTTTAAATATCCCTTTTTTAAATGTCCTTTTTTTTTTCATAGCTTCAGCTGCAATTTCGTTAATAAATTAAATAAATGCATACTTTTAGCAGAGACTCTCACTCCTCCCACTCCACACTTAATTAGTTCACACGCACAAAAAAGCATGCATTATGTGTATATATACATATGTATATATACATATACATATGTGTATACACATGTGCTTGTACTTGTCGCAATTGTGAATGTTTTAATAATTTAATTCACAATAGTCATGTGCATATAAACATTTACCTAGCATAGTTGAAGGTGGGTGAGGGGGTTACTCACTCGTATTGTCGCTGGAATTCCGCCATTTTGAGTGCGTTGCATGCACGAAATCCTATTTTATGCATGCACACACGTATATACATGTATATATACACACACACACACACAGAAACACACACATTGAATGCGTTTATTATTTATTTTGCTTGACATTTTCGCAGACTTTGAATTGATTCTGCGTATTTTTTCTATCTATTTTTATATACATATATTACATTTTCTATTAGTTGTTGTATTACTATTTTATTATAATTATTACAAGATGGGAGTGTGTGCACTGCGGCCTAATAGATCTATTGTGCCTCCTTCTCGGCTTATAGCTCTTCCATCAACCCCAGCTAGGGTTGAGGGCTTCTATGTACTTTGTTTTTCCCGAGGATGCTACATCTTTTTCCGGTTAATGCGACACATTCTGCTAGGATGTGCATTGAGGATTCCTCCTCGCTTTCACAGAACCTGCCGTTATTACTATTTTATTTATTATACTTTTAATTTTAAAGTTAATACTTTTAATTTAAGACCAATTATTTTTAAATTGTTTATTTTATTTGTATTGTATTGTTGCACAATTTTATATTAATTATTAATGATGTTAATTAATTAAGAAATTGTAGCTTATATACTTTTATATTTTTACATTTTAACTTACCAATTATTTTAAATTTATTTATATTGTTTGAACATTTTTTATTAAATATTAATTACATTATTTAATTGTTCCATTTTTTTTATATTTTGCTTTATTCGTTGCACTGGATATTGTAATATAAATGCTACTTTTACTTTTAAGCCATTTATTTTATTTTAAATTGTTGCACAGTTTCATATTTATTATAAGTAATAATAATTTTATAATATTTTTATCTTTTGCATTATATGTTAGATTGAAAAAATAAAGAAAAAATTAAATTTTATAATTAAATTATTTTTTAAGCACTTTTCTACTTTTTATTTTTTGCAATTTATTTCTTCAAGATAGAAAAATTAAAAAAAATAAAAATTAATAATTTGAACACATTTCGAAGATTTAGAAAGTATTTATCGAACTTAATTTTAAAAACCAGAACATTAGTAAAATTTCGGGATTTTTTAACGATATTCAAAATAACTTTTCGTATATTTACAGCTTATTTCTAGGAACTAGCGATTTTATTACATTTTAATAATTATTTCTTAATAGTTTTAATACAAAATATTTATTTATTAACAATAGAAACTATTTCTAAAAAATAACCACTTTTTGTGCGTAGCAACCACTTACAAAAAGTTGAAAAAATTCCATGCAAAATTGATATTCCTCGGAGTCGAAAGATGAATTCGATTCGGTTTCGCTTAGTGTAATCAGAATAATATCGAAACAAAACTGCTACGAAAATTTAGAAAATTCAATTTTGAAAATCATGATATTTATGAAAAATTGTCTGTCTTTCCAAATCGATTTCAAAAAATATGAAATTCATAGAAATGTTTTCTATTTTAAGAGACAAATTAAGAAACGAGAAATGATAGTATGATTTCCAGAAATATTATAAATATATACGAAATAATGTATTAACATGATTTTATTTTAAGTTATTACCTATATTATTTATTTATTTTATTTATTTATTATTTATATTTTTTTTTTTCATAAAATTATAGTTGTATTTGATTTTCTTAGAATGAGTAAGTCAACGCCTAACGCATATATTTTTCATTAATTTTACATTATTTTATAATATATATATATATATTATATATACATATATATATATATTTATATATTATTTCTTATTATACTTTTATAATATTTATTTCAGTCAACTTTAGAAGACTTTGTTGTTTGTTGAAACATGAGCGTTTGATACTCTGCCACATCTATTGCATCAACGAGACCAAGCAGCGAGGACGAGGATGACTTCGACTAGGACGACAAGGACGAGGCTGGCGAGGACGAGGACGAGGACGAGGACGATGAGGATGACGATGACAACAGCGACTAGCAAGGCCAAACCTATGTCAAGGTTGTCTGCTCTGCTCTGCTGGGCTGTCTTGGCATGCGACCATGCAACCATGTAGCATGCAACATGCGGCCAACAGCAGCCGGCAATCGGCTGCCTGCCTCCACATGTGGCTTGTAGTTGCTGCTGTTGCAATTAGAACTAGCTGCAGCTTCAACTTCTATATAAAACTCAATGTGTGTGTTGGTGGCATGTGTGTGTGGCATGTGTGTGTGCCATGTGTTGTCGTCCTTCGGACTGGAAGGGGGCTTCAATAGTTCTGCTTATGCATCGAAGCCGAGCGCAGCTGACCCGCTTAAGAACTCGAAGGAAAAGCCGAGAACACTTTTCGACCCCAAAAGGTTGAACTGATTTGTTTTTCTTGTTGCTCTTCAAATTCAATAAAGCAAAATATAAAATATAAATTATGTAAATACAAAATGCAAAATGCAAAATGCAAAATGCAAAACACAAAATATATAGCAACAAATATCAAGTACAGAATACAGAATACTGAAATTAAAAATATCAATTACAAAATACACAACACATTTTCCTATATACTGAAATAAATAATAATAATAAAAAACGACATGCATTTATTTAGTAAATATACATAATACATTATATAATATATAATCAAAAATATTAAATTACCATAAATATATTATTATTACATATATATAAAAAAACTTTTGACGCCTTTGAAAGGAAATTTTTTGTTTTTCCTAATTCCAGGTTAAACTTTTCTTAAATGTAGAAAAATATTTTTAATTTCCATGATGTTTTTTTTTATATTATTAGATTTGGTTGCTTATATTTTTATAAAAATCTGGTATTTGAACAACTCAACTTCTTAGTCAGAAAATATATTTCTTAAGCGAAAGTTATTCCTTTTTAAATATTATTGGTTGTGCTTAAAATTAAAAAAAAATAAATATATATATAAATATTTAAATATATCATATCTTAATTGCCTTTTTAGTGATCTGTATTATTAATTAAGATATCACATTTACAAACATTTTATATAGTTTGTAAAATACATATAATTTAATTTGAAAAAATGAATGAAATTCGAAGCGGTGACTATTCAGTATTTAAAGCTATATGTTCAAAGATCACTGTTTTCTACTTCTTATTTTTTCTGTTATTATGAATTTATTTTTGAAAATTAGAAAAAAGACTTAAGTTTATAAATTTCTTTTCTTATGTTTCAGTTGAAAATGTTGCAAAAATAAAATCCTTTTTGGTTGAATATTTTTGTTTTTTAAATTGTAATACTTAAAAGCCGATATAACGTTTCTTTTTTAAATTAGTATTTTCTTTATTTTAAATTATAATTTAATGATATCCTTTTTGTTATATTTATTTATGTATTTAATTTGTAACTATAATTTTCAATTTAACAAAAATTTTGAATTCTACGAAGTGTAGCAGAAATGAAAAGGACATTTTTTGTAACGAAATTAATGAAAACATGTTTGATTGTTGTTGTAAAACAGAAGAAAATCAAATCTTCTCCAGATTTATTAAAAGTAGATATTATCGAATGCAAAGATATAATTTTAATTATTAATTACTTATTTTATATTATTTATTTTAATTACTGAGATAAGTTAATTGCAAAAAAAGAAACCCCATGTATACATTTTAATAAGCATGCTAAGTTATGTACAAAGTGCTGTATGGGTGTGTATATATACACATGTATATATACAAATGTATATATACATATACATCGGGCATGGGTTACATAGCTAACAGCTATGTGTCTGACTGACTGCACGGCTGGCTAGGATGACTCCACCCGTTGTTTCACGTTGCACTCGAAGCACTTGAAATTAACCCATGCTGCAAACGCGTGCTTAAAAAGCACACACCTTTTGCGCCCACCGATTCGGTTTTGGTTTTGGTTTTGGGCGTGTTTCAAAATGCAATTTGTTGTGAATAAATAATTGCGTAAGCCGAACAGCGATGCGCTTCCCAAAGAGAAACTATTTACAGTTTACAATTTACAATTCACAATTATAAATTTTCATTGTTGGACGCGCAGCCATCTTGTTTTCGAAGCTGCAACTGGGAATGTGTGGTGTGGAAGGGGAAGGGGGTGGAGTCGTGTCCATTTTGGACATGCGATAAATGCATGGGTATGTGTGTGCATGCAATGCTTATACTTATACAAACGTGTATGTGTTTGTGTAATTATTTGGATACTTACACTACAAAACGTATATTTGTACATGTTTGTGTGTGTGCGTGTGTAATTTCTGCATAACTTTTACTTAAACATTAACAACTATTATAGATTATATTTATATTATGTATTATTATCGATGCAATTCTTTTTGGGAAATTGATCAAATGCAATGCGACAATTTAATGAAATGATTTTAATAATCTAAAGATGACCGCAATTTTTTTTTATTAATTGTCTCTTCTTCTTTCGTAATGAGTGACACAAACATTATCAATTGCTGAGCGAGAGAGAGAGAGACGACATCTAAAATTGCAACTGCAGGCAATTGCAGCGTATGCTTCTTCTTCTTTATTTCTAAACATGCACAGATAAAAGCTGAAGCAAATGCCAAAGGGAAAGAGAGAGAGAGAGAGAGAGAGAGAGAGATAGAGAAGGGAGTCAGAAATGGATTTTTATTGGGCAGGCAGGCAGAGTAGTAAATAATTACTATAGATTTTAATTATACTATTATACCAAAAAGGCATAATAGTATATTGGTTTTGTGCACTGTCCGTCATGCTGTCCGTCCGTCCGTCCGTCCGTCCGTCTGTCCGTCTGTTTGAACACGCGTTCCTCCGACACCCTTAGAGATAGAGACTTGAAACTTGGAACGTATATTGGAAAGTACCCTCAAAAGTTAAAGTGTCTTGGGTTTGGTCCTACGTCCACTAGGGAGCTAGAAAACCGCGAAAATCGATTTTAGCAAAACGATAAGTCCCCATATCTCTTACAATTTAATGGATACAGTCACCAATTTTGGTTGGTAGGTTGTTGGCGAGGTCCTTCAAAGATCGGCATGTGCCACGCCCGCCTCCGACGCCCACATCACCATTTATTTTGAATTATATTATTTAATAAATATTTAAAAGTTAATGCATCTTGTTAATTATGGTTTGAACTTGTTTCAAGAACTTATCATCGTCTAATTCTCAATCCAAGTTCATATTTCTTTTTCACTGTCGGCATAATTATGCGAAGGCTCATCGAGCGTCTGCAGCAGGGTATACAATTTATTTATAAATAAATATATATAGCTAAGCATATCTATGTGTGTGTGTGTGTAGCATTACAAATATCCTCACCTACAATAGAAAGGCATATGAACATTCAATACATACAAGCAGGCAAACATGCCCATGTTTGTGCGTGTGTGTGTGTGCGTGTGTGTGTGTGTGTGACAATGTTAATGCGATATAATATATGTACACATACAAACGCAATATATAACAGCAAGGGAGTTAAGGTGAGTTGTGGAGTGAGTGGTGGGGTGTGGTGAGTTGAGGTTTGTAGGCGCATTTACGTTTAGGCATATGAATGTGTGTGTGTGTGTGTGTGTGTGTGCGTGAGTAATGCAGCTGGACATGCAGTAGAAACGAAATGTGTGCGTAAGTGTGTGCATTGTTGTACTTATTGTTATATGCACTTAATACATGTATGCAAATGTTTATATATATATATATAAATATGTGTGTGTGTGTGTGTGTGTGTGTTTGCATATATGTATGCAATATATTGTTAATGCATTCCCAGATCCAGCTCACTCTCAGCTCATTAAAGTCACCCTCAGAGCGTCAATACACACACACATATGCACATATAAATAAGTATACTTATGTATAGGATAGAAAGAGAGAGATGGAGAGAGAGAGAGATAGAGAGAGAGAATTTAACTCATTATTGATATAATCACACCACATTTAAGGCAATATATATATATATATATATATAGATATAAACATGCCTGATGAAAATTTGGAAAATTGGAAAACAATAAATATACCTAACATATTTAAATCACATAATTTATATTACATAATTTAGGTGAATTTATAACCATATATTAATATATATTTATATGAAAAACAAGGAAAATAACTGTATTCAGTGTCTCTCAGTTCATTTTGAAGGGTGTCTAGATAAAATTTTAATTGCCTGCCATAAACTAATTATTCATTATTTTTTAAAAATTCCAAATACCGATAACAGGTACATTTATTTACCACCGAAATGAATATATGACCCTAATAAACTGCGATTTCCCCACCCGCTAGGTCGGGTGTTTATGGTTTATGGTTCAAGCCCTTTTGGAACAGTTACATTATGGACACCTGGGTGCCACAAAACCCGGATTTTTTTCGTCAGGTTGAATATTGTCGGTATAAATAGACCAATCCTCCGTAGTCAGTTTAGTTATTTACAGCAATTCGGGTGCTACAAGCCAACAAGGACTATGGGCAAACGGACTACCTACGGAAAATAATCCTGGAATACCTAAAAATCGTATATCCATATCGCCAAATAGCTAAAATTCTCAATCTAAACACCTCAACTGTATTCTACATCATTTGGAGTTTCGTCGACGAAACAAACAAGATTTTCACCGAGCTGGACGAGCCGAGGATCATCAAGAAAATAAGGGGAAATCTTAAGCTATCGGCTCAAAAACTGAGTGAGGAAACTGTGCTCCAGGTTTTGCGCAACCATGACTTGAAGGCCCAAGTGCCACGGAAAGAGCAATTTACAAAGCAAAAAATAGAGGGCAGGGATTTGAGTTCTGGAACACAGTCATATTTGAATATGAGTATAAATTCAAAATTTTTGTCCCGGAAAGACGGAATTATGTGTGGCGACAACTCAATACTGAGCTGGATCCCAAACATTTAAAGGCAACAGTCAAGCATGGCCGAGAAAGTGTCGTGGTTTGGGCATCTATCTCGGCAGCCGGTGTCGGAAATTTGGTGATTATTGAAACAACAATGGACAAGTATGTGTACTTTGATATACTAAAGGAAAATGTATTCCAAAGTGCAGAGAAATTGGGAATCCGACGTACTTTCCGGTTCTACCAGGACAAGGACCCCAAGCATAAGTGCTGAATAGTACAGTCCTGGCTTAGATCGAACTGCCCCCACGTGATAATTCCACCGGCCCAGTCTCCAGATTTAAATGTTATTGAAAATTTGTGGGTTTTGCTGGAAATTAATATCCGGAATCACAACATATCTAGTAAACAAGATCTCAAAAATGCTCTGCTGGAGGAGTGGAGCAAGATCAGCCCAGAAACTACCAGGAAGCTGTTAAGGCTAAAGGATATCATACTAAGTATTAACATCCTTATTTAAGACTGTGACACGTATTATTATTAATATGTTTTCAGTTTTTGACTCATTTTAATTAATTAATTAATATTTTAATAAAAACTGAAGTGAAGTTTCTTTTTCAAATGTGACATAAGATTAAACAAATTGGCATATAAACATTTTGAATTTGTTTCCTTGTTTAAACTTTACAGCACTTTAAATTTGCTAGGCACCGTTCAAAATTAACTGTGAGACACTGTAAATATTGTGTATATAATTATTTAATATAAGTAAATATATTAATATATTGAGTGAATTTAATCAGTTGAATAATAATATCTCTCTAATGTAAATCAATTTTCGAGCAACACTTAAACTTAAACAAATTATTAAAAATAAATCCAAAAATATAATTTTTGAATTCCTAGTCAAAAACTTTGGATTTTTATTGACTTATTAACATTTAATTTTAAATAATCATTCACAATTTAAGTACACATTTTCGGTTCGGTGGAATGTTTTATACCGGTAACGATGGGTGCCGTGTACGTGTCTGTTCAAGTCTTTACCAATATCCTCGATGGCTATTCCCCTTGGTTATCTTACCATGATTACCATAAGATTGAACAGTAAGTAAATAGCTAAAATAAACTTACTGTTGCCCTAATCCAAACTTATATTTCTTTCTCTTAGTTTCTGTACTGCTAATTGTTTCATGCCTGTATATTTTCATGTGCTCTTTTGATAATTATAATATTCTCTATTGGCTAATCAATTCAGAGTCCTCTGTTTCAATCATTGTCAATCATTGTCAATCATAAGCGATATAATGAGTTTTAGCACACAGAATGCTATTTTATTGATTTTTTTGTACTATTTGAATTTATCCGTGTTGACATTCAGAAAATGGATAAGCAAAGATCTACACTCCTTAACTCAATATCCTTTACAATTTTTTACAAAAGTGCAGCTGTTGTTATGTGGGGCATGCATTTTAAATTCTTGACCCTCGCAAAACGGTTTTTGGAGGGGGAGCAACTCGATCTTGATTTTGATGTGGGATCGAGCAGATGGCAGACTGCCAGACTGGCATACTACTCCAGTTTTGTCCATTACTCCACTTTTCCACGACTCCCCTCCATTACTCCTCAGCAAGCCCAGCAGCGTTCAGATACAAAGATACAATAAATATTGTTGAGGAAACAATTGCTAAAAAAAGACAGCAAAGGCGATGTGTATGTGTGCGAAATGTATCTTGGCTGATTACACATGTCTGTGGCCTTATCTATATCTGTATCTGTAACTGTATCTGTAAATACAAGTGCAAGACAAGTTTTAAAACGTTGGCTGACGATGACCCTATGTTTCTTTGCTTTACTTCAATTGTTGGTTGGAATTAAATCTAAAAATTTTAACTGAGAACTTTCACTGAAGCGTGGAAAGTTTTTTTTAATGTGATACAATTAATAATCGATTGCACTTTAAATTTATCTGTTTTGTTTGTTTGTAGATATTTGAATAAAAAAAGTAAGAATAAAAAGAAAAACAATGGAAGAAATGTTATTGGTATTTGTATCAATCTTAATTATTTATATTATTTTATTTTTATGTGAGCTCACAACAGTCCACAATTTTTTTTTTTAATTTTTTTTAATATAAACATATATACTATTGATTTAAATAGAATATGTCAAGAAATAAACAAGATATAATAAAGCAGGACAAGCCGAAGCAATATCCAAACTTTTTTTTTTAAATACAAAATGCCTCTTGATTTGCATTTTATATATTTATATATATGTATATCTATAACTTCGTTTTGAGAAATTCAATTTTTCCGATTCTCTATCTCTTAATCGCTGTACCCCCAGAAATCTTATGAATATTTCTTATTTTTGTTTATGAATGTTTCTAATTTATTTATTTTTGTTACATTAAGAAAGAGTATAGAAATATTTACGTGGATGTTTGCAATTGACGTCAATTTAAAATTTCGAGGATTGTTGCACAAGTACAGCGTACAGCGTACAGCGTACAGCGTACAGCGTGCAACGTGCAACGTGCCACGTTCAACTTGAGGAAGGGTACGATTCGCTTAACGGTACTCTGATGATGCCCCTTGGTGTCTGTTTGTCTGCTGTTTGTTGCCTGCCCCGCTCCGATGACAACCGCCACGAGTATCCTGAGCATCTGGCCAGTATTTATATATAATATATTTCCGTATGTGTATGTCCAACAGTTGCGTCTGCGTCCTGTTGTCGCATCTCATCTTGGTGTGCAACCCCTGTCTGCCACAGCGGTCAACCCTAAAGCTAAAGGGGCAGCCCCCCAAACAAAAATAAATGATCAGGCCCGGGAATAATCTATTCAAAATTCGTATTTCAAGAGACACACATGCGTGTGCGTGTGTGTGTGTGTGTGTGTACACTGAAATAAAAAATGTATTTACTTTTCAAAATAAAAAAACACAAAGAGTATCGATTATTTATAGATTTTCCAAGTAGTAGAACTCGTTGGAAACAACTTTGATAGCTTTTTTGCATTAGCATTCTAAAATTAGATATAGTGTATAAATTCAGAAAACTTAATGATTACTTTTATACATTTATATTATTATATCACCTATTGGTTGCCTATATTGTTATGTATTATTTTTCAAGATTCATGTTTTAAGATTTCACATACATGAAAGAGTGGGGAGCAGCTAAGCTTTAATTTGAAGGCGGAGCACGAAAATATCAAGAATTGTTTCGAAAATTTATTTATTTATTATTATAGTAATATTACACATAATAATAAAAATAATAAAATAATGGTTGGAAACTATTTCTAAAGAGAAGAAAAACTTCATATTTTGTATTTATATTATTTTAGGGTGACTTATTTTAATAAGTAAGTAGATCTTATTTCTCAGTGTATCGGCAGATGTAAGTCTGTGATTTGCATAGTTTCATAGGTTCATAGATATTTAATAATAACAGTGACCGATCTGTTCAGAGAGGGTTTCCATAACGGGAAAGGGTCGCTAATTTATGCATAAAAGCGGACATACATATGTGTGTGTGTGTGTGTGTGTGTGTCTGTGGACAGGTAGTGGCTTGCCCGTTTCAAGGGTTGGACATTGCTGTGCTTTTTTTGTTATTTTTTTTGGGTCAACGGGATCTGTTAGGAGCTTGGAACTGGAATATCCGACAGCTGGGTTGGATTCGGATTCGGATTCCCAGTTTCCCTGTTGAAAAAAATAATAAATAAACCTCGCCTAGCTTCATTTGCATAACGATTGTTGTCCTGTCCAAATGTCCTGTTATGTCCTGTCCTGTCCTGTAACATCCTCTACTGCCAGAGCTCATTAATAATAGAAAGAAAAAAACTGATCGTTGGATGCATATAGAAGAATAGTATAAGGACAAAAAGTCGATTTTTTCTTTTAAATTTAATATTATATTTCCAAGAATTGTGTAATTACAAGTACAAACTGTAACTTTTATTCAATTTTAATAATATTTATAAAAATAACGGTATAAAGACAATGTTTTTTTCGTAATTTAATAATAGATTAAAAAATATGGCATAAGCACAAATCGTCGTTTTATCCCCTTAACCCATTAAAAAATATTATCAGTATTAGAAGATTATAAAGACAAGGATTTCTTAGCAAATGATTCTCCTTTAGAGTTTTATTTCAAAATAAAAAATTGCTGTAAGATATGAACATTTAATGTATCTTTATTAAAAATTTTATTTAGCAACCAACTAAAAAGTCTTTGCAACTATTCCACTTGTATTATCTATCTATAAGACTTACATTAAAAATAAGTAAAGAAAATATTCTAGCAATAAAATTGCATCGTTTCCCAATTCTTAATTATAATAGATTGTTGAAGACTCGCAAATGTATATGTTTATGAAATAATTAAAATAACTGTAATTCATTTTAATAATTTACTTAAATATTTGTATAAAAAAATAACTACTTTATTATTGCTTGATATATTTTTTTTCTGCAATATAACAAAGCTGTTCCATTTTATATTTAAAAAAGAGAGAGCGTTGCAGTCGGACGTATCCGACAGCGAAATACTATGATACCATAAGTTGTGGGCAGCCAAGAAATACTTTCCAAGGAATACTTGCCTTTAGGACATCGCCAACAACCTACCAACCAAAATTGGTGACTATAGCCATAAAATTGTAGGAGATATGTGGCTTTATCGATTGTCTAGCTCCCAAGTGGACTTATGACTCCAATCTTAACACTTTATCTATTCAGAGCACTTTCAAGTATGTGTTCCAAGCTTTAAGTCTTTATCTCTAAAAAACCAATATATAGTATTTTACCTTCGGTATCATGGTAAAAAAATAAACTTTAAAGAGCGTAAAAGATATAAATATTTACATACATATATTCGGCTTTGCTTATTTAATTGAATTCAATTAAATTCTCATTGAGTAAATTCTTTTCGTTTTTTTTGTATTTTTTTCTCAATTTTTCGCTGCAAAGTAAAAATATAATTAATCATTTCAAAGCAAAAAGCAGCAGCAGCAGAAAAGAAAATTCACAAAAAAGTTGAGCAACAATAACTAAGACTAACTGTCTGTCTGTCTGTCTGTCTGTGAATGAAGTGGGATGGGATGGCAGCTTTTTTGGTGGACAGGACAACGCTTGAAGAAACGTCATGCCCACAAAAAAGGGCACAAAAACGAGAAATAAAATGAGAATTCTTATGGGCAATGTGCTAGGGAAGGGAAGGAAAGTGTTGGGAAGGGAAGGGAAGGGAAGGGAAGGGAAGGGAATGGGTTGAAGGAAGGAAGTATGAAAGAAAAGTGAAACTGTTGCCATTTTATCTGTGTGTTGTGTGTTTGTTTGTCTTTGCTTGTGTTTGTGTTTGTGTGAATGAAACTCTGGCGGTCGAACATTCCGACCGTTCCCCCCGCCCCTGCCCCTCGACCACACCTACACCTTACTTATATTTTTCTTTATTTCAACGCGCTTCGAAGCAACCACCAGGCCCCACTCCACTCCACTCCACTCCCGCGCACAACCACCCGCACCCAACAACCGCACCCAGTCGCCATCGTAAGTTGTAGTTGTCCATTTTTTTCAGCTAGTCTTCTTTTTTTCCGTTTTGTGAGTCTTCGCTGTGTTGACGGATAGCGAAGTTCACGCTTCGCTTTTGCTAGACGGGGGAGGGGTTTATGGTGCAAAAAGAAGAAGAGCTGCGCAAATACAATTTAATTGCGGGGTAGAGAAAGATAGAGCGAGAGAGAGAGAGAGAGCGCAAGAGAGTGGGAGAGCAAAGAGTATGCCGTCGTCCGTCGAGGCCTAAGGAGGTGCCCGGATGTGCGCGGTATTGATTTGGAGAGTGGGAGAACTGAACTGGACTGCACGGATGGACAGACCCCATCTTACAATTTAAAATTTAATTTGGTCCGAAGAAGCGCAGTAATATCAACAAAAAATTGAAGTGATAAAACGGCAAAATGATGCTGAGTAAAAAGTGTTATATGGAGCAGAGTTTGGAGCAGAGCTTGGAGCGAGCATTATGCACTGTGGATACATAATGATACTGAAGGTATAATAGTATATTGGGTTTGTGCAATATTGGGTTCATGCTGTCGGTGCGTCCGTCCGTCTGGATGAACGCAACTTTTTTCGAGACCCTAAGAGACTAAACATATACTTGAAAGTGTGTGATAATGTGTTAAGATTGGAGTCCTACATCCACTAGAGAGCTAGAAAATTGATAAAATCGATATTCAAAAATCGATAAAGCCACATATTTCTCACAAATTTATGGCGACAGTCACCTATTTTGGTTGGTGGGTTATTGGCGATGTGCTCCAATGATCGGCATACGCCCACCTCCGACGCCGACTACCTCCTTCGCTCCTAAGCCTTTTAAATGGATATATACTCCTCAGTTTCTGAGTTGGGAACCTCCTCGAAGGATCGGCATTTAATTTTTTGGTTCACAACCGCCACCCCCAGAAACTTCGGCTTTAGAAATCTGAAATGCGCTTATCTTCAATAATTTGTAAGCTCGAGTCACCAAATTTTGAAAGTATTTTACTGGTAACTCCCCTGAGACATTGATAAATAATTGAATGCTTCGAAGAAGAGTTATCACCTTATCTACCTCAATCAGAAAGGCAAACTTGGACAGTACTTCTTGGCAGTACTTATGGCATCCTAGTATTTCCCTGTCGGTTACGTCCGACTGCAACGTTCTCTCTGGTCTACACGATCAGTTTCCATAGACTATTCAGAGACACGAGTTTACCAATCCTAGCACAAGAGGCGTCAGCAGTCGGGCAACATTACAGGATGAGTGTGCAGAGTAGAGAATAGACTATTATTTATAAATGAAGCAAAATAATAATGAAATTAAATAGAATTAAGCATTATTATATTCAAATAAAATTAAAATTATTAAAAGTCAGTAGTAAAATAAAAAATGATTATATACATGTATATGCATTTATTAGCAACTTTTGTATTCATCAGCTCTTGCTGCCCATTTGTTTATTCTTTTATATTTTTACATTCTCCAATCGAAATTGTTCCATAGTCGTCATTTGTTTCTTCTGTTTGTTGCTGCTGTTCATTTTCTATTGCAAGCTTTCGTGTTGTTTTCATACATATATCCCTTACACAGATGCAGATGCAGAGGGGTATATATGTACATATGTATATGTATATGCTTGAAATATGCAGATACATATATGTTTATTTACTTATATTATTACATTATATATTAATGTTTAATAGCTATTTCACATTTATATATTGCATATGCAAAAATGTTTAAAGGGTATTTGCTTGTGAGGAACTATTTTGTTTTTGTTTTACTTTTGCTTGTTTTTTCTTCGTTCGAAAGTTTAATTGCCCGAAAATGGCGCGGCAGTCTGAACCTTTAAAGGGGGTGGAGGTGGGATGTGCCGGGTGGGGGAGGTGGATGATGGACTGCCAGTTGTGTAATAATAAGTGCCATGAAATAAAAACAAAAAATAATATAATAAATGAAATGAATCGAAATAAAATCGCAAGCAAAAAGGTAAAGATTATATATTCATAAATAAAAAAGACAATAAAAGTGTGAAAAGTGCTCTCGTAGAATTTTCTATTATGACAAACAAATGTATGAATGTACATACATGTTATTATTTGTACACAACTTTTTAACTAAATATGTTTTTAATATCATTTAATTTGTTCATATGTATGTATATTATCAATTTTACATATGAACCCCTTTATTTTGTTTTTGGTGGTGGAGTATTTAGTTATAACAGTTATTTGTTCGACTCAGCTGCTTTCCCGTTGGGCATCGGTGCTTTGATTCCCTTGGACAGAGTAGAACATTCAGACAGACAGGCAGGGAAACAAATAGACATTGCACGTTAATATAAGTGCAGTTGCTGCACTTTTGTTATACACGCGCACACACACACACACACACTCACACACACACATACACATGAACATACAGGGGATCGGGGGGGACAGTGTGGCAAAAAGAAAACAAAACTGAAAAGGCCAGCGAGCCACTTAACTATGTAAGTATCTGTTTTTTCCACTTATTTTTCTACTCGTTTTTTTTTGTAGCTTACTCAAAATAATAATATAAATTACAAAGCGAAACCCTTTCGTGGTGCACAATAAGTGGATTGCAATGCCTGTTTTTATGCCACTGCTCGTTCTTTGTTAACCCTTTTTCACGCACTTTTTCCATTACGAACGCATACATTCACACATGTATATGTGCATATGTGTATGCATGTGTATGTGCATGATAAAATGCTAATTACAGAGCACGAAACGTTTACGCGGTCGCGTCGAGCATTGTACCGTAAAAAAGCTGCTGGTGCTGACCGACGGCGTCGCGTCGCGTCGTGTCGGCTGCTGCTTCCGATTGACTTTTGTTCGCTCCTCTTTCCCTCCTCGCGAACGTGCTGCCTGTCATCCCTCTCGCTGTAACGGTAACTGCAGACAACAGTTGCGCAGACAACTATCATGATGACCACAGCCTTTTCAGGTCTCGCTTTGCACCTTATTCCAATACAGTAAGTAGTGAATATGGATGGGGCAGGGGGGGACTCTCTTGGAAATGCGTAAGTGTGTGTGCAAGTCTGAGTGCAGATCAGTTGAATTTCGGATAACGCGAATAATATTTTAAGTTGGCTTTGCACCTTATGCCAAATAGCGTACGATGTGTGTGTAGGGCATTTGTAAATATGTATGTGTGTATGTGTGTATTTGTGCTATATGTATTTATGCATTTACAGTGTTACTGACCACACAACAGGTGTGAAGATGTTAAAATTGTGAGTTTCTAATAGACCATATACCATAGAGTAAAATACTTAAAATTTAATTTATATTTTAAATAATTTAAATTAAAAGATAGCCCTATAAAACATATGCAAACCAAAATACAAAGAGTTTTATATTTATTTTCACAAAAAATAGTGTCCGAAGTTAAGTAAATTTATTTTTCAATTTTTTAAGAAATTAAATTTTTTATTTTTATTTATATGTTGATTTAATGTGCACAAAAAAAATCTAAAAGCTTTTTACAAAATACAAATTATAACTTGAATTTAAATTTAGTAAACTTTAAATTAATATTAAATTAAAAACTTAAAATTATAAAGTAAAATTAACCATATTATACAAATTTAATTAAATTCTAATTTTATTTGAGAAAGTGATTGATATAAAAGATTTGTTTTTTCTGGATTTGACATTTAATTATTTATTTTAAAAATGTTATAAAGTTTTGCAATAAATATTGCGAGATTTTTAATTCGCTCAGATATGTTTACTATAACCTTATTATATTTGACTATTTTGTTATTTTTAATTCTTATTTGTACATAATTTAACTTGCAACATAAATTTTAAAATTAATTTTAAATTTCTATATATTGAATACTCTTTAAAAACAGTGTCATGAATTTAGTCCACATTATAATACATAATTTAAACATATGAATTAAAATAAATAAATAAAATTCATCTAAACACTACTGTAACTGTATTCATTTTTTGTGTGTTATTTTATTTCATTTTGGAAGTCCAACCCCCAATTCAACGTCCAATTGGACAGCAGTTTTTCTTTCGTTTCCTTTTTAATTTAGTCGCCTTCGCATTTTTTTCTACGAAATAATTTTTCATTTTAAATTCTTTTTCTTTTGATTAAAGTAATCAAAACTTGTACAAAAATAAAGCTTGTCAAAAGTTGAGAAAAAAGGTGGCCTGGCTCAAAAGTAAAAGCGATGTATAAATAATAATTGAGGAAAAGAAAAACGAATTAACAACTTTTTTCATAATTTATTTCAGCGCGAAAACAACTGAAAGAAAAAAGGCTAAAGTATCAGAGCTATAAATATATATATATATATGAATATTTATATATATGTATATATTTAGGTGTTAAAAGTGTTGTATAGTTTTCAATGGAAGAGAAAAACATAGTTTTATATATGATAATCTTCTTTTAAAATACAATTTATTTCATTTAATTTATTTTTATAGTTTTGTTTTTCGAATTAACTGTTTTCAGTTAAAATGCAATTATTGTGTACAGTATTTTCTGTAATTTATTGTTGTAAACTAAATAGAAAGAAAATAATTTTCTTAATTTAATTAATATTATTATATTTTTTATTTTTTATTTTAATAAAATGAAAACATAATATATAAAAAATGGTCAAATATGATTATTTTCTTCATTTATTTTTAGTTTTTCCTTATATTATGTGCAATTCTTAAATTAATAGAATTAATTTACTAATAAAACGTAATATTTATCTTTTTATAATACGTTGGGTCCCTAAATATAAATATATCAGTGATATAAGTGTTATATAGGATTATATAATTATAATAATATACCTTATATAATAATATAATCGTATATAAATATAATACATATAATGAAACACGTATGCTTTATATATTTTAAATATAACTAACAAAACAATTAAGTTAAAAATGCAAAAACAATTCAAAAAAATGTGTATCACAATATATTGTCAATGTTTTAAAAGTCATAGTAAGAGAAATTTTAATTTATGTACGAGGCACAGTCTACTGGAAGTGTGTTTGAAAGGGTTTTTTTTTACTTTGTTTATTTTCCACAGTTTTAAAAGGCTAAAAGAAAATTAACAACATTTAATTGAAAATTGAGTAAGTCCAAATAAAGGTGCCGCTGTCCATTTTAGACACCCCCTTTTAAGCATGGGAGAGGCAGACATAGACACACATACTTATATTTATATATATATAAATCTATATACATGTGTATACAGAAATAAGCGGAAATCATTCTCGTATCCAGCAATAAATAGTTAACAATTTAATAAAAAAGTAGCCACAATAATTTATTGTTTCTTCTTTATGGTAAATGCATTATTGCATTATTTATAATTTATTATTTACATTTTTCGTTAAAAAAAATATTAAAAAATGATTTTCCGATTCCGCTTCTAATATCAATTTGAGTCTTCTTTCTTCTTTAATTGGATCAATTTCAATTGATTCGAGCAAGGCTGAATTTGTAGTTAAATTTAAATTTGATTAGGAGAAGAAGCAGAACTCAAAGAGCACACAAAAGAGAGTTTTGCCCAACAGAAACATAAAAATCCCCTGGTACTTTTCAAAAGCGACATCTACGAGCCGGCAGCTGTACCACAACCAGTCAGAAAAGTGAATTTTAATTGAAATTCAACTTGTGCAAATAAATAGGTAAAAATAAAAAATATATGTAAATGTATGTATAAAGTCCCATAAAACAGCTGCATCACCTAACACAGAAATTGATTTAAAAATTCGAAAAGCCGCAAAGCAATTAAATTAACTTTCTGTCGTTAAAATCCGATTTGCAAAGCAAACAAAAATATAAAAAGCACGGAGAAAAAACATGCAATTTAAAAGCAAAATAAGAAAAAAAATGCCATAAAAAGCGGCCGAAAAATGTGAAAAGAAAAAAGTCAAATACGTGCAAATTCCCCAAAGGATCAGGACAGGATAATTGCCGCGATTTGCCGCCTTTTAAATTGTTTTATTTCTCACAAATTTTTTTTGCATTTAAATTGAGAAAACAATGGAATGAGAATTGGCCACTTTGGCATTTTGGCATTTAAACAAACACATTTATGTTGTTGGACAAATATACGCGAAACTCGTTGTACATGTTGCCACACGGGGCAAGTACATAGCACTCGACCACAAAGTCATGTTAATTAACATGCGGCCAGCAGCGATTCCTTTTCTCTCCTTTTTTTGCCCGTTAGCAAATCCGGAATCCCCAAATTCACAAAAAAAACCCGGGCTCCAGCCTGTTGCTTTTCTAAATTAAAGAAAAACTCAAATTTAAAAAAACCTGCGTGTTTTTTTTATTTACATTTTAGACCATTTTTTAGTCGAACAGTTTTTCGAATTGTCCTGGCCGATGGGAGGTAAATGCCACAGCATTTATTAGCTGCTTGTTGTTATATTATCGCTTGAGTTATCGATTAATTGGCTTGCAACGCTTAATAATTTGTTAAACAAATTAATATAAAACAAGCGGTGTTTAATATGTTTAAATCACATTTTTAATTTTGTGGCTTTGTTCTCATTTAAAAAAGGATTAATAAAATTAAATAATAACTGCTTATCTTTTTTATTTACATTTATTTTATTATTTTTAATCGTTAATAGACGCATTTATATAACTTTTCGTTTTAATTTGTTTTTTATGTTTTATATATTTATCTATTTTATATTGCAAATTTTAATTTATTTATTCGTCTTTAAATTTTATTTATATTACACTGTAGATTTATTATATTCCTTTTTAAATTTTGTTATTTATTTTGTAATATATGTTTAACATTTTAAATTTTAATTAAATTACTCACCTTGTATTTCTATTATTTGAAATATTACTTTAATGTTAACAATAAATTTAATATTGAATTTTTTTTATGTTTAAATTACATAGAAATATAAGTACAAATGAATGATAATTTGTCATTTAAATTGCAGTTGCTGTAAACAATTCACAGCATACTTTCAGCCCGCACCCAAAGTCTGTTATGCTTATATTAAAGGCAGCCAAGGTATAAATCGAACAGAAGCGTCAGTAAATTAACTGGAATGTTGGTATTAACATTTCAAATGTGAAACTGTATTTTAATATAAACACAAACCAAATCTCAACTCTTCTTCTTAAAAATTGAAGAAATATTTCACAGCATACTTTTAGGCTGCACACAGCAGAGGAACAAAGCTCGACAAGCGGAAAATGCGCCCGACTTTTAATTGAATGCCAAGAAAAACTAGAAAAGTTTTTGTGCCGCTTCCTGCTGCAAGCAGCGTCTGCATCTGCATCCGGTTGCAAGTTAACTGTAGCCCGCAGAAAACAGATCTGCACTCAAGTCCAACAACAATTTTCAATTTCTCATTTTGTTTTCTGTTTCTGTTTCTTTATTGTTTTTAGTGTTTGTGAGTCGTCGGCGGATTAATATTTAATTTATTACAATTTCCTAGTGGTTTTGCTTAACCTCTTGCCGGTTATTATATTTTGGCCATATTTTCTGTATACATTTAAAATACGCATCAAATTTGTCCCAACAAAAATTGCAGGCAATTTGTTGCAGCCTAAACGTATGCTTTGAAATATGCTTCAACTACAAAGTTATTAAATAAATTAAATTGCATAATTACACATTTGAAATCTTAAATTCTTACAGCCTGAAATTTAATTATTTCATTTATGTAAGCAGAAACATTTCTGCACACAAAAATATACAACTAGGTGCAGCCTGAACGTATGCTGTTAAATATTTGAGACTATTGCAATTGTAATTGGTTCCTTGCGCTTAAATTGCTACAAGCACACATAGAAGTTGACATTCTGGTGCTGCCTAAAAGAATGCTGCAAAATCCAAACAAATATTTAATCATTTGTGATTGTAAGGTTATTATTATAGAATTTATACATTTGAAGTCTTAATGCCGATAGTCTATCTCCTGACAGCTTCTTACATTGATTTGAATCTTTATACCTTAATATATAATTTTGATTGTTTGTTTTATCATTCTTCAAACTTAAGCGGATATCCCACCTCACCACCCCGCCGCACCACTCTTCCACCAGCTGCGTGCATGTGTTGAAAAAGACTGCTTAACGCTGCGTCTATTCCTCTCTTTTAGCTTTCGCTGCGTGTGTGAGTCTGTCTCATGCTTGTGCAAGCGTGTGAGCAGCAACGAATCATGCATGCGTGTGTCACGTGTGTGTGAGTGTGTGTTTGGAGCTGTAAAAAAGGGCAAAAGAGCGACAAGAAAAGGAATTATTTGTTGAAGCTGATCTCTTTGGAAAATTCGGCGCTCTTAATTGAGTTATAGCTGCAAGGAATAATTGAAAGATTTACATAAAATATTTTTAAATGTGGGTTTTATTTAAATTTATAAGACTATTTAAAGCTATTATTATTTCGTATTTTTTTGTCACAATTATTTTAAATTAAAAAAATACACATAAGAAAAGAATTGCAGGATCAGAATTAACTTTAATTTATAGGGGCAACACTAAATAATAAATTATAAATCAAAATTTCAAATTAATTTAATTTGTTAAATTAAAGTATGTAATTAAAATTAACTCAAAATCTCTTCACGGCTATCTGTGCGCCCCCCTCCCCCCCCCCCCCCCAACAACCACATCAATCAGAAAAAAAATCGCACTTAATTTAAGAAAATCTCCCTACATTGATTATCGCCTTGAAAACGGTAAACAAATAATTTCTAAATGTCCTACAAATAAACATGTCTTTTTTTCATTTTCAAAAATGTTGTTAAGCAATATGTAAATTATATTATATAAAACACCTTGTTGCCAAAACTATGTAGAGTTTCTAAAATTCTCAAAGTGTAATAAAATATTTGAGTTCTACTAATAAATATTAAAAAAATACACTGCAAACAAAATGAGTGAGTGCCGAGGACAGGTTTAAACAACTTTAGCCTCACCGCAGGATTTGTGAAGGAATTTAAAGGATGTTTGAGCTTGATTTACTACAGTAGAGCCAACCAAATACAAAATTTTGCAATCTAGTCAAGAGTGCCAGGGCAATACCCTATGACGAGAGCAAATCTCTAGCAAATTCCATATATTATTTCTGAGTTTTGTAGAATAAGTTAAAAAAATAAATAATAATAAAACAATAATTTTCATTTCGATTTTACAGAATCCAACTTTCATATATTTTTTTTTATATATTTCGAAATTATTTATTCCTTAATAACAGAATAATATATGAAAAAAATTAATTTATCCTTTTTTCTAGAAATTAGTTCCAAGACCACAATGTATTAATAACGTATTTCTTAATATTAATATTTCAACACAACATTATGTTTAAGTTTAAATTAATTTATATTTATAAAAATAAATTATAATTTGTAATTAACTTTTAGACAAGTTATAAATGATAAAACACTTGCTGGATAAAACATATTCTTGATCTGCGTGCTATATTATTGTACTTTACCCCTTTCAGCCATTACATGTCTGACAGGGTATAGAAAAACAAAATAAAAACAATGGACAAACCATAACCACGACATTAACCCAGACCCATAGGCTGGCTCACTCAACAGGTAGTTGCCGTTATGTCCATTTCCCATTTCCTGTCTTTTATATCCTGCACGCTAATGGCTAAAAAGGGAATATTGGTTTTGTGCAAAATTATTATATTACTATATTATTATATTATATATTATATATTATATATTATATATTATATATTATATATTATATATTATATATTATATATTATATATTATATATTATATATTATATATTATATATTATATATTATATATTATATATTATATATTATATATTATATATTATATATTATATATTATATATTATATATTATATATTATATATTATATATTATATATTATATATTATATATTATATATTATATATTATATATTATATATTATATATTATATATTATATATTATATATTATATATTATATATTATATATTATATATTATATATTATATATTATATATTATATATTATATATTATATATTATATATTATATATTATATATTATATATTATATATTATATATTATATATTATATATTATATATTATATATTATATATTATATATTATATATTATATATTATATATTATATATTATATATTATATATTATATATTATATATTATATATTATATATTATATATTATATATTATATATTATATATTATATATTATATATTATATATTATATATTATATATTATATATTATATATTATATATTATATATTATATATTATATATTATATATTATATATTATATATTATATATTATATATTATATATTATGTATTCCAGATATTAAATATATTTTAGTTTTAATAAGTATCTCTTAGCCGAGCTCTTTGGATTATAGCTTTATGTGTTTTGTTGTTATATTTATTAATTTTTTTTTGCTTGTTGCTTTTTATGGTTTTTTTTCTTGTTGGTCGAACACTGTGTATCAATTATCGCAATTTTTTCGGCACGCTTTTTGGCAGCGTTTTTTAAGCGTCAACAAAGGGTGAAATAACGTGGCCTTCTGTACGGTTATGACCAACGAATTCGGACCCGGAGACGGAGACGGAGATGGAGCTGGAGATGGAGATGGACACGGCCACAGGGACAGCCACAGCACATCTGGTCAACAATTATCTCATAAGCTGGCACACGGCTCCTTCTGACTGCACAACGTTTGCGGATGGCAATGGGCAAGGGAATGGGAATGGGAAAGGGAATGGGAAAGGGAAAATTGAAAGGAGCTTAAGGTCGACAAAAAAACATAAATAAAAAGAAAAACAAGGTTTTTCAACAACACTCATCGACGAGAGCAAATTGCAAAAAATTATATGAATGACTGAAAAAACAGGAAAAAGGGGAAAACACACCGTTTTCGTATTAATTCAACGGCTAATTAAATTAATCACACGTTAATACAGCTGTTTTCATTCACAAATTATCGAGTGGAGTGAATTGCATTAGCTTATTTATACATTTATTTATTTAATGGCGACTAATATAATCAGCAGAGATAATACAAATTAATTTGTAAGTAAATAGAGGTTCTACAATTTCTGGGTATTTAATTTTAAAGTTGATCCGGCATTTGTCGCAGGTATTTTGGAAAAACAAGAAAAACTTCAATCAGACCAAAAAGAAAATAAAACAAGTAAGAGTGCTGAAGTCGACTAAACCCAACTTCGGTATACCCTTAATCCAGCTGTTAAATATATAAAACAAGATTGAACGTTGCAGTCGGACGTAACCGACAGCGGAATACTATTACACATTTATTTGTGTACAGCTAAGAAATACTTGAATTGCGGGGGATATGGGCGTTTATCGGTTTTGGGGCGGGAGTGGGAGTGGGCGTGGCCCAAACAAATTTTGGAGTTCGATCTTAAGTGGGCGGGAGTGGGCGTGGTCCAACATTTTTTTTACACTTTTATGAAGGGGTTTACTATCAATATACCTTTAAAATTTGGTGACTTAAGTTTTCAAATTGCGTGAGATATATGGGTTTATCGATTTACACCAACAGGTGTATCGGTTTAGGTAGGTGGAGTGGGCGTGGCCATCCAATTTTTGTATCGATCTTTGGGGGAGTTACCAGTAATATACCTGCAAAATTTTGCGACTCTGGCTTGCAAATTACGGCATGCGCATTTTAAATTTCTAGGGACGAAGTTCCTGGGTGCGGCGGATGTGAGCGTGGTCCAAAAATTGGTATGCCAATCTTTGGAGGAGGTTACCAGCAAATTATCTTCCAAGTTTGGTTACTCTATCTTTAAAATTTTAGAAGATATACGGAGTTATCGATTTACAATTGGAATTGTCGATTATAGGCGTATATGTGGGCGTGGCACCACAAATTTATTATCGGTTCTTAAAGGCGACTACCAGTAATATACCTACCAAATTTGACGTTCCCTACTCAAAAACTGCGGAAGATATAGCCATTTGAAAATTTTAGGGACGGGGGTGATGTGGGCGTCGGAGGTGGGCGTGGCACATGCCGATCTTTGAAGGACCTCGCCAACAACCTACCAACCAAAATTGGTGACTGTATCCAATAAATTGTAAGATATGGGGACTTATCGATTTGCTAAAATCGATTTTCGCGGTTTTCTTGCTCCTTAGTGAACGTAGGTCCAAACCCAAGACACTTTAACTTTTGAGGGTACTTTCCAATATACGTTCCAAGTTTCAAGTCTCTATCTCTAAGGGTGTCGGAGGAACGCGCGTTCACACAGACGGACGGACAGCATGACGGACATTGCTCAAAACCAATATACTATTATACCTTTTTGGTATAATAGTATAATTATACGTTTTTGGTATAATAGTATAAAAATAATACACAACTAAATTATATGGATTTTTTAAAAGCAATTCTTGATTACTTGATTCTTAATAGACGTACCAAAAAGTAATTTATTTAAATTTAAGATAATAAAAAAGTGTTAATTTAAGATAATAAAAAAGTTTTCAATAAATGTGCAAACCTTTTTCAGTTTGGGTTTATGTTTACAGTTACAGTTACAGTTACTGTTTGAATTGACTTGAGATGTTAAGTGAAAAAATAATGAAACTGGATTTTAAGAATTCTGTGGTGGGTCAAGAAAGTAACACGTTCCCAGACAAAAGAAGGGGTTGATCTTTTATTTCTTTCAAGTTGACCATCGGTCAGTTTTCGAAATAAATAAAGCAGGCTAAATGAAACTGCCCGCTGAGCCGAAGAAGGTATCCAAATTCAAAATCCTTTTTTTTTTGTGACTTGGAAATGACCAACTGGTTTTTAGAACTGTCAAACTGACCGCTGGGAAAGAAAACCAGTTTTACTTTTTTTCCAACAAACAGTACAAAAAAGCACAAAATTAGAAATTGAAAGCGCAGCCGGCCTTTTTCAGTTCAAACCATATTTTTCCAACTTCCTGCCCCGTTTTTTTGTTTTTTTTTTTGTGCTTTTTCATCCCTTTCTGTGTGTGTTTCCTGCATTTTATTGCAATTTTCATCGGATTTTATTTGCTTGTTTTTATTCCCTCTCATTTGCATAATAGTTTGTGTGTAACAAGAGACTGGACAGGAGACGGATTAGGTGTGCAACTGGACAGCTGGACAGCTGGACAGCTGGACAGCTGCTTGATTGTATAATTATGTACATATGTAAATATATAATCATAAGTATTTATGTGTATATATGAGAACATCTTATGTAAAGCAAAGCAAAAGCGTGTACGTTGTTTATTTATTTGATACACAAAACAAAAATTAAAATTGTATTTCAAAATTGTTATTACAAGCGCAGTAATTTTATTGACATTACAAAAATCACTTTTTTCCTTAAAAAAACATTACAATCTCGATTATCTTAAAAGCTAATTAAATCTGAAGACTATATATTCTTGATTAGGATCAACCGCCGAGTCGATGTAGCTATGTCCGTCTGTGTGAACACGTGGATCTCAGAGACTATAAGAGCTAGAGACTGAAATTTGGAATATAGGTAATCGTCTGACGCAAATCAAGTTTGCTTTATCGATAATTGCCTCCGATCCTCGATTATCGATACATTTCGATTTTCGATAGCAATAAATACCAAAATTTAAAAGTCAAAGTCTTATAATTTATACAAAATATATTTTCATATTGATCTTATTTCTGTCCGCAGCCGCATGTGTGAGAAAGAGATGGGACGATATTCGACAGCCATCTTGCTATAAGAAATTAATGCACTTGCAGACCTGCCCACATTTTGGTGGAAAACTATTTAAGGTGTAATTTGCCAACAATATTCGAATATACTTCACAGCTGGGTTCAGGGTATACCGTAGCGGGCTCACTCGAATTCAGCGTTCTTACTTATTTATTTATTTATATAACGTCAACTGAAGCCAGTCGACACTCAGAAAAACCAAAACCAAATTACTTTAAGTTAAAAATATAATTTCAAATTAAATTTAAATTAAAATATGAGAAATAGTTATATATGTTGCATAGATTGCGAAAAAAAAAAACCAACTATGGTTGGTTCGAATCAATTAATATACCCGTCATAGGTAAGAAACCGTTCTGTGCGGATTCCAACTTAATCGGATATTGAGAATACCAATGACAAGACAAGTATGATCAAGAAGTAAACCTAAATACTTTACTCTGTCACTCAGATACTCAGAAGTCCAGTTAAGAATATTGGTTGCAAATACTATTCGCAGGCGGCAATGATTAAGAGTGGTCGTAGACCTATATTATATATGCATAAGTGTTGCAGTTGAGCTGTTACTATTTTCGCAAATGCGGACAATTTTGAAATACTCCTGTAGTTTTTTGCATCAGACTAAGAAGTGATTCCTTCCTGGCGAATATCCAGGCTCCATTGAGTGTAGATCACAAAGAAGCGACTTTTCAGCGACCGTAGGACCAACAAGAGAGAACGTTGCAATTGAGTGAGCTCGACTACGATATACCTTAACCAAGTTGTTAAATATATTCTTGTTCTATTTGCACTCAAATGTTAAGTTCTACAAGTGAACTCTTTTCTACTCACATTCCCGAACTGACCCGAACTGACTGGTTTCACACAGGTTTTCTTATGAGTTTACACTATTATATTGGCATAGGAATATAAATCTGATCAATCATTGTCAAATTTGATTAATTGATTAATTAATTAATTAATTGTATATCAGTTATATAGAATTAATATGCGCCGGATTCATCAGCCTACAGTCAAATCCAGCATAGGATGATAGGAATCTTCGGGATTTACCGGTGGGTCACAACGAGAGATAATATTACAAGTAGGATCAGATACAAAAATGAAGTCAAGTAAGCGGTTAACTTCACAATGATATATATATATATATTATTAAATATTATATTAAATACATAAATAATAAGGATAGCTAAATGAAATTAAATCAAACTGAATTAAAATCGAATTTAAAATATCTAGTGTTAAGTACAATAAATTAAAATAAATCGTTAGAAATTCTAATCTAATTGTTAATATATTTTAAAATATTTGTAAATATATATATATTTTTTTTAACTGACTTAATCGAGTTCCATAAATAATAAGCTTGTGAGCAAGGAAAATATAAATAATTTCTTACTTTTCTCCAACTAAACTCAATTAATTACTTTTGTTTTACTTGGAAACCCTTGAGTACAGTGGATTTTTGAGGGTACAGTGCTCAAGGAAAGAAAAGGAAACTTGTAGATGTTGAAATGGGGTGGATTTTTATAGCTCTCCCACATGGAACAATGAAGGAACAAAAAGGATATCCTTTGACATTGCAACTTGACTGAAAATAGTGTACGATTTTCAGGGGATGGTTTTTATTTTAACGCTTTTTCTTTCTTTTTTTGGCTTTCCTGTAAAAAAAAACACCCTCCCCTTTGAGCAGTTGTTGCCGCCATTTTTTTCTCTCTTTCCATTTTTGGTGAACCACCAAGAAAATACAACCACCAGAAAACTACTTTCAGCACCACCTCCATTTCAATGACTGTTATTTTGTGTAAAAGATAAGAAATATCAGCGTTTCTATTACTCTAATTCCACAGGCAATTTTTATACTATTATACCAGAATGGTATAATAGTATATTGGTTTTGTGCAATGTCCGTCATGCTGTCTGTCCGTCTGTCCGTCCGTATGAACGCGCGTTCCTCCGACACCCTTAGAGATAGAGACTTGAAACTTGGAACGTATAATGGAAAGTACCCTCAAAAGTTAAAGTGTCTTGGGTTTGGACCTACGTCCACTAGGGAAAATCGATAAATTCGATTTTAGCAAATCGATAAATCCCCATATCTCTTACAATTTAATGAATATAGTCACCAATTTTGGTTGGTAGGTTGTTGGCGAGGTCCTTGAAAGATTGGCATGTGCCACGCCCACCTCCGACGCCCCCATCACCCCCGCCCCTAAAATTTTCAAATGGCTATAGCTTCCGCAGTTTTTGAGTAGGGAACGTCAAATTTGGTAGGTATATTACCGGTAGTCGCCTTTAAGAACCGATATATATAATCGAAAATTCCGATTGTAAATCGATAACCCCGTATATCTCCGAACATTTTAAAGATAGAGTAACCAAACTTGCAAGGTAATTTGCTGGTAACCTCCTCCAAAGATTGGCATACCAATTTTTGGACAACGCCCACATCCGCCGCCCCCAGGAACTTCGTCCCTAGACATTTAAAATGCGCATATCTTCCGTAATTTGCAAGCTAGAATTTTGCAGGTATGTTACTGGTAACTCCCCCAAAGATCGATTAAAAAAATTGGATGGCCACGCCCACTCCACCTACCTGAACCGATACACCTGTTGGTGTAAATCAATAAACCCATGTATCTCACGTAATTTGAAAACTTAAGTCACCAAATTTTAAAGGTATATTGCTAGTAACACCCTTCATTAATGTGTAAAAACAATTTTGGACCACGCCCACTCCCGCCCACAAAAAACGATAAATGCCTGTATCTCCCGCATTTTAAGAGCTACAGTTACCAAACTTAGAAGGTATATTACTAAGATCGAACTCCAAAATTTTTTTATAAACGCCCATATCCCCCGCAATTCAGGTATTTCTTAACTGTACACAAATTAAGGTATAATAGTATACCGCTGTCGGTTACGTCCGACTGCAACGTTCTATCTTGTTATATTTAGATATATTCCGAAGGTCTCATAGTATATTGGTTTTGTGAAATGTCCGTCATGCTGTGTGTCCGTCTGAACGCAACTTTTTACGTCCACTGGGGAGCTAGAAAATCGATAAAATCGATGTTCGCAAATCGAACAAGATAGAACGTTGCAGTCGGACGTAACCGACAGCGAAATACTATTATACCTTAATTTGTGTACAGTTAATCGTTTATCGTTATCGGGGGCGGGAGTGGGCGTGGCCCAAAAAATTTTGGAGTTCGATCTTAGTAGTATACCTTCTAAGTTTGGTAACTGTAGCTCTTAAATTGCGGGAGATACAGGCATTTATCTATTTTTGTGGGCGGGAGTGGGCGTGGTCCAAAATTTTTTTTCCACATTTATGAAGGGTGTTACTAGCAATATACCTTTAAAATTTAGTGACTTAAGTTTTCAGATTGCGTGAGATATAAGGGTTTATCGATTTACACCAACAGGTGTATCGGTTCAGGTAGGTGGAGTGGGCGTGGCCATCCAATTTTTTTACCGATCGTTGGGGGAGTCTCCAGTAACATACCTGCAAAATTTTGCGACTCTAGCTTGCAAATTACGTCAGATATGCGCATTGTAAATTTCTAGGGACGAAGTTCCTGGGGGCGGCGGTTGTGGGCGTGGTCCATAAAATTGGTATGCCAATCTTTGAAGGAGGTTACCAGCAAGTTACCTTCCAAGTTTGGATACTCTATCTTTAAAATGTTCGGAGATATACGGTGTTATCGATTAATAATCGGAATTGTCGATTATAGGCGCAGGTGTGGGCGTGGCACCACAAATTTGTTATCGGTTCTTAAAGGCGACTATCAGTAATATACCTACCAAATTTAACGTTCCCCACTCAAAAACTGCGGAAGATATAGCCATTTGAAAATTTTAGGGGCGGGGGTGAAGGGGGCGTCGGAGGTGGGCGTGGCATATGCCGATCTTTCAAGGACCTCGCCAACAACCTACCAACCAAATTTGGTGACTGTATTCATTAAATTGTAAGAGATATGGGGATTTATCGATTTGCTAAAATCGAATTTATCGATTTTCTAGCTCCCTAGTGGACGTAGGTCCAAACCCAAGACACTTTAACTTTTGAGGATACTTTCCAGTATACATTCCAAGTTTCAAGTCTCTATCTCTAAGGGTGTCGGAGGAACGCGCGTTCATACAGACGGACAGACGGACAGACAGCATGACGGACATTGCACAAAACCAATATACTATTATTACCATTCTGGTATAATAGTATAATTATTACCATTCTGGTATAATAGTATATGTTCAATCTTACAATGTTAAGATACCTAAGGAGGCTTCTTATCGCGAAGATATGTAAAGACGTGAAAAGACACGTACGCGGCACCCATTGTGACCGTAATAAAACCATCCGCGATAAGAGTTCTCCGAACTGATAGGATAATGAGTCTAGACGCATTTGCAGAAGTAAATATGTAACTAGATAATTTCCTAAGTAGGATAAGAATAGTTGTATCTATCTGTAAGATAATTTAGAAGTTTTCAATAATCCTGCCGAAGCAATTCGGCAGCAGTCTATGTTCGAACCTTTAACCACGTCGTCGTGTTATTATTTTGATCCTGCGATACACCGCTTGCCTTTATATATATTGTGCTTCTCGAGTTAAATATTGGTGACCCCTAGATTTGATCACGTGAAAAAGTGAAAAATTAATAAATAAATATAAAAATTTGTTTAATTAATAAACAAAAGTAAATTCGCGAAGTGAAAATAATAAAAAGTTTTGTAATAAACAAAATATTTAAAAATAATATCATGGCACAGGAGCTGGTTAAATCACAGGAGGTTTTGGGAGAATCCCTGGTAAATCTTTATAATAAGGCGACGGCAAAGGCATCGACGGCCAGTCACGAGGAAATTCTGGAGTGGAAGAAGACAGCTGAAGGCATCGCTGAGGTATTTGAAGCTAACGATAAAAAATTGATAGCTCATTTACCTAGCATGGAAAACAGCTCGTATTTTAAAACAAAATACGCAGATAAGGTAAGAGAGTGCTTTAAGAAAACCGAAACACTGCTTAGCCTTATAAACTCAGGAACCAATCCTCAGGGGGCTATCAAAAAGATAGCACCTCCAGTGCCAGACCACTCCCATAAAACAGAAAATAGCAAAGGGAAAATAGGACTTTCGGTTAGCCGAAAATTTCGCTTTATATTAAGCGAGTATGAAGGAGTTTTAAATAGATTTAAAACAGGTAATGAGCCCATGTCCGAAGTCCGTCTAATAAAAAACAAAGCTCAAGAAGTTTTCTTCGAGTACCTCGAATATAATGAAGACGACGAGCTGACAGATATGTTCTATACACTTAATGAAATGTATGATGAACTAGCTTCCACGTCAAGAAGCGAAAATCTGCCTTTTGTGCTTCCCAAAATAGACATTCCGTCGTTTTCAGGGAAATACGAAGAATGGAAAACTTTCAAGGAGCTATTTCATCAATTGATTGGCTCTGCGAGAATTCCAGACGCACAAAAAATGTGCGTACTAAAAACAAAAATTGAAGGGGACGCAGCAGCTACCATAGCAAGTCTGGCGCCAACAGAGGCGAATTATAAACTTGCATGGTTGCTGCTGGATTCAAAATTCTCAAATCAAAGAGCAGTTTTCGAAATTCACTTAAAAAATTTAATTGATGTTCCGATTGCAAGCGAAACCGCTTTAAGTGTAAAAACTCTTTTAGATACGGTGCAAGAAAACTTGCAAGCAATAAATGCAATGGACTTGACTGCCGATGCAATTGTAAAAGGCCTAATTAATTTCATTTTAGTCAGAAAACTAAATATGAATTTAAGGTCAAAATATGAGAAATCTCTGCTTAACCCTAAAAAAATGCAAGATACCGAGCCCCTTATCAAATTTCTCGAGCATGAGCGATACGCTTTGGAAGCAAGCCAACAGCCTTCGCTAAAATGCAATGAAAGAACATTTGAGAAGAAAAAATGTCTAATGGGTTGCACGATATTTCACACTTTATATAAGTGCTATAAATTCAAAATGCTGAATAATCAGGAAAGATGGGACCTGATTCGTGCAAACAATGTATGTGGAAAATGTCTCATAGGGGGGCATTTATTCACAAATTGCAAAAAAACTTGCTCGAATTGCGGTAAAAATCACCATCTACTGTTGCATAAAGAAGATGCAAAAGTTATAAATAAAAGTGCTACCGCCAAAAAGCAGGAAAAGGGTGAAAATAAATATGTTCTTCTTGCCACAGCTATGGTTCAAGTTCAAGATAGAAAGGGAATTTGGCATGATTGCAGAGTGTTACTTGACAGCGGTTCGCAAGTTAATTTTTTGACCAAAGACATGAAAAACAAACTTGGGCTAAAAGGAAAAAAAATTCAAACAACTATCGAAGGTATGTCAGGTAAAACCGCACAGGTAGATGAGATGATACCAATTAGTCTCAAATCTAAAACATCAACTTATAAAACAAATATTGAAGTGTTGGTAATAAAAAAATTGTATCGGAATTACCGACACAAAAAATAGATATTGGAAATTCGGTTACAAAATTACAGTTAGCTGATCCCCAGTTTAACATCCCAAAAGGCATTGATATGCTTTTGGGAATGGAAATATTTTATGACATTCATATTGAAGGCACTGCTAGTTTAAACGAAGGTCAAATTAGATTACAAAATTCATTATTTGGATGGATTGCTAACGGAAAAACAATCTTAAGACATACACCTAAAATTTGTGCTACAGTTACATCGGTATCCGATGGATTAGATGCACAAATTAAAAGGTTCTGGGAATTGGAGGAAATAAATACTGATCGCCCAAAACATACAAAAGAGGAGCGAGCATGCGAACATATTTTCAAAAGAAAATTATCTAAGAATGTAGATGGAAAATATATAGTTTCATTACCATTCAAGGATACCCCATCTAAATTGGGTGGGTCTGAAATGCAAGCTAAGCGAAGGTATATGGCATTAGAGCAAAAATTAAATAGAAATCCAACTCTTAAAGGTCAATATTCGGAATTTATGAGGGAATATTTACAACTAGGACATATGAAAAATGTTCCCAATCCTGAACGGCTTAAAAATAAATATTATTTACCGCACCATTGCGTTGTTAGGCCTGAGAGTACAACAACAAAGGTGAGAGTGGTGTTTGATGCTTCCTGTAAGACATCCACCAACTTATCACTTAATGATATGTTACACACTGGGCCAAGGTTACAAGAGGATCTTTTCAATATCCTACTTAGATTCCGAAAGCATAGATATGCCATTTCAGCGGATATTGAAAAGATGTACAGGCAAATTTGGGTAAATAAAGAGCATCAAAATTATCAATTGATTTTATGGCGATGGGATCCTCGGGAGGAGTTAAAAACTTATGCACTTAAGACAGTGACATACGGCACTGCTCCTGCTCCATATTTAGCAGTTAAATGCCTTCAAGTCGCAGCTGAAGAAATAAAAGAAAAATTGCCAACAGTAGCAGAAGTAATAAAAAATGATTTCTATATGGATGATCTGATGACAGGCGCAGACTCTATTAAAAATTCTCTAATTTTAAAAGACCACCTATCTAAAGCCCTAAAAGAAAGAGGGTTTCATTTAAGAAAATGGTGTTCAAATGCTTCACAAATTCTCAAATCTATTCCCAAAGCCGATAGAGGCATGTGCTTAGAATTTGAAAGAAATCAAGCAGACACAATTAAAGCGTTAGGGGTATCCTGGGTGCCAGAAACAGATAATTTTTCAATTAAATGTAATTGGGAATGCAACCATAGTGCTACAAAAAGAAATATTTTATCAGATATATCAAAATTATTCGATCCTTTAGGTCTGGTCAATCCAGTAACAGTTACTACAAAAGTAATTATGCAGGAACTTTGGAAATCAAAAATTGATTGGGATGAGGAAGTAGTTGGAGAATTGGTACACAAATGGAATAGAATAAAACATGAGTTACCACTGCTAAATAAAATTAAGATACCAAGAAGGTTGATAGGCAATGATGCAAGCAAAATAGAGCTCCATGGGTTCAGTGATGCATCGATTAAAGCTTATGGGGCAGTGGTTTACATTAAGACCATTAGCATTCATGGAGAAATCTTCATAAATATTGCAGCATCAAAATCAAGAGTAGCTCCAACAAAAATTGTATCTCTCCCAAGATTAGAACTATGCGCCGCAGTATTACTGGCTGAATTAGCAAACAAAGTGATAGATAGTATGAAAATTAAAATTGATGAAATTTATTTACACTCAGATTCTAAAATCGTACTTTGTTGGCTTAAGCTTGATCCAGCAACTCTCAAAACCTTTGTTTCGCACAGAGTTAATGCGATTCAAATTAACCCAAATGCGATAAATTGGAAGTACGTAGAGTCAAAAGAAAATCCTGCAGACATAATATCTAGAGGAGTATATCCTAAAGATCTAGTAGGAAATAATATGTGGTTTGAAGGACCCACATTTTTAAAAAATATTACCTATACGCCTACTGATCAAGAAATTCAAGTAGACGAGATCCCAGAGGTAAAAAATAGTGTGAAAGTATTAATAGTTAAAAGCGAGTCAATGTTAAGAAACATAAATACAAAAAACAATTTTAAATTTTTGCAGAATGTAATAGCTAATGTTCTGCTTTTCATTGCCAAGTGTAGAAAAGAATACAATAAAAATATTATTGACTATAGAAAAAGCGCTTTGCAACTCATTGTGAGCATTATCCAAAAAGGTAATTTTAGTGACGAATATAATTTCCTAAAAAAGGGAATAGACTTGCCAGGAAAATCGACTATAAAATCACTTTCACCTTTTATAGATCAAGATGGGGTAATACGAGTCGGTGGTAGAATTCAAAATTCCAATCTATGCTTCGAAGCCAAGCACCCTATTTTGTTACCATATGGAGATAAATGGGTACATCTTTTAACGGAGTACCTGCATAAAAAACATTTGCACGTAGGTCCTCAAGGATTGTTAGCTATAATGCGACAACAATTTTGGCCAGTTAGAGGGAAACAATTAACATCTCAGGTAGTGAAACAGTGTTACAGATGCTTTAGGGCACAACCCAGACCGATTCATCAACTAATGGGAAATTTACCAAAAGATCGGGTTATACGTACTAGACCTTTCTTGAATATAGGTATAGATTTCTTGGGGCCTATAATGATTCACCATAAGATTAGGGGCAAGAGAATTGACAAATCATATGTTTGCGTATTCGTTTGCTTTGCTACGAAGGCAGCTCATTTAGAGGTAGTATCCGATATGACGTCGGCTGCATTTATAGGGGCATTAAAACGTTTCATAGGTCGACGTAGCTGCCCAGAGAAAATTTATAGTGACAATGGCACAAATTTCATTGGCGCAGCCAATGCCTTAAAGGAAGTTTATGAACTATTCCAAACAAAAGAAAACCAAGCGAAAATTAATGAATTCTGTGCAGAACAGCAGATTGAGTGGGTAAATATTCCTGCAAGGGCACCTCACATTGGAGGTCTTTGGGAAGCATGCGTCAAATCGGTGAAAAAGCATTTTGATAGAGTAACGGAAGGAATAATGACTTATGAAGAATTAGCTACACTAATGACACAAATAGAAGCAATTTTAAACTCAAGACCATTAACTCCATTGTCCGAAAATCCCAACGATTTTCAAGTACTTACTCCAGCACATTTTCTACTCGGAGAGGCTTGGACGACGCTTTTAGATTCAAAAAATAATAGATCTTACAAGGGACTGCGTGATCATTGGAAAGCGGTACAGTCCAATTGTGAGGAATTTTGGAAACGTTGGTCTCTGGAGTACTTGTCCGAATTACAAAAAAGATACAAATGGAATAATATAAAAGAAAACCTAAAGCCTGGTACGTTGATATTAATAAAAGAAGAAAATCTTGCCCAAGCCACGTGGAAAAGGGGCAGGGTGACAAAGCCTATTATAGGAAAAGATGGGCTTTGCAGAATGATAGAGGTAAGGACCAGCAATGGAGTGTCGCTAAGATCGACACACAATGTTTGTCCTTTTCCTATCGAGGAGGAAAATCAATTAACAAATAATGTATGTGCCAATGCAGCGCAAGTTCAAAATAAAAATGAAAAATGTATACACCGTACTACACAAAATCCCTACAGTACATATGAGCCACAAATAAGAAAAAATTTTAAGAACAAAAATATGTTTATATATATATTAACTTATCTTAGTATTTTTAATAATGTAATGGCTCAAAAAGTAGAGCCTATCAACAATAACGCAGGAATATTCTTCGAAAACGAAGGTATTGTAGGACTGACAAGATCAGCATTTAATATAATTATTCACGTGGATCTGGATGACTATTGGGCTTTCAAATACCGCGTCGAATCATCGTGGTCAATAGTGCACGACATCAAAAAGAAACCGAATGATATGAGTACTAAATCTATGTTGACGCTACTTGCAAGTAAGTTAGAAAGAATTCGTCATAATGACAATATAATAGTTCAAAACCAGATAAGAAAGAAACTACGCAAGCCAAGAGCTCCGTTGGCCTTTATGGGTAGTGTGTATAATTCAGTATTTGGGTTAATGGACGAAGAACAAGCCGATGACCTACTAAGAAAGATTAAGCAAAGCAGGAGCAACGAAGATTATTTACTCGACCTGGTACGAAATCAATCTTCAATCCAAGATGCCACAGCCAACATGATGAAAAAGCAAAATGACGTCATCTGGAAGAATTTTCAAACCATCAACCAAACAATGTATACATTGGCTGATAGTTTAGACAAACAAATAAGGTTTGATGGGTTTCTCGCCGCCATCGAAGCACTATCCATGGGGATGGACGCCTTTGAGCATCTTCAGCATGATATCATCTCCGTTATCTTGAACACGAACGGTAATTTTTTGGAAACTCTGATGCCGATCGCCGAATTCCAGCAGAAGATTCAGCAAATTGCTCTATATATGCCGGAAGGAGTCCAACTACCAAGCATGGACCCAATTGAAATTCAAAAAATTGCGACAATAACGTCTCGAACAATGAGCTCCGCAATTTTGTTTAATATCAAAATTCCATTGATAAATAACAAAAAACTAAGAGCTTATAAAATCTACCCACTTCCGATTATGCACACCAATCGTTTTGTGAGCATTAAGTCGGAATATAAGCATATTCTAATGGATGACGAACGAACAGTATACTACGGAATAACTGACGAAAAATGGGATCAGTGCAATAAGATAGAAGACTTAATTCTCTGCCCGCAACACCATCCGCTATACAACGTTAGAGCCTCCACCAGCTGTGAGGTATTGTTGCTACTTAAAAAGACAACAGTACCAACAACATGTTTTATCGACATCAGCCAACCGCAAAACTTCTGGGCTCAACTCATCTAGCCAAACTCATGGCTCTATTCAATACCGTCGGAAATTGCTGCAGATGTGTTTTGCAAGAGCAAGCTAAGCACTATAAAATTATCGGGACAAGGTATTCTTCAGCTTGATCCTGAATGCTACTTACACTCCGAGGAAGTCAATCTGTGGGCATATGATGACGTGACAACTGATGTAAAGTTTTGGGTACCTCAAGTCAACTTATCCATCCAATTGCCTGCTGTTAATCATATTAAGGTAGAAGGCGAACTAAGATCCTTTAATATACCTGATATTCCACGACAAACTCACATCTTAGGCTTCCCTGTCGACCTGGACCTACATAACGTAGCCCACTACGGCATCAGCATGACGACCGGATTACTACTCTTTGGAATCGCCGCGGTTGTCTTCATTTTGTTCAAACGAGTCTGTCAGCTACCTGCCCAATTTCTGCCTGCAACGATAGCTTTACCACACATAAGATAAGAATATCTATGTTCGTATTCAAATCTAAATATTATACTTAAAAAAAAAAAAAAAAATTTTATATTGATATACTTGGGCTCATATGTATAAGCTGCTAATTTTAAAATATAATTCAATGGCCAAAAAAGACCAGGAGGTAAAATCTTCCAACTTAATTCAAATTAATATGTACAACAATGAAAACAAAAGGTTGTATTCTTTAAGTAAAGCAAAATGTTTTTTTGAAAGGCCATCCTTTCAACAGGGGCCAGGGTACATAATCTTTATAATTAATTATTTCAATTATTAAATAAGACCATTTAATAAGATATATACATATATTATATACATGTATAACCATCCTTAAAAGGCAAGCCTTTTAACAGGGGCCAGGATGTTCAATCTTACAATGTTAAGATACCTAAGGAGGCTTCTTATCGCGAAGATATGTAAAGACGTGAAAAGACACGTACGCGGCACCCATTGTGACCGTAATAAAACCATCCGCGATAAGAGTTCTCCGAACTGATAGGATAATGAGTCTAGACGCATTTGCAGAAGTAAATATGTAACTAGATAATTTCCTAAGTAGGATAAGAATAGTTGTATCTATCTGTAAGATAATTTAGAAGTTTTCAATAAACCTGCCGAAGCAATTCGGCAGCAGTCTATGTTCGAACCTTTAACCACGTCGTCGTGTTATTATTTTGATCCTGCGATACACCGCTTGCCTTTATATATATTGTGCTTCTCGAGTTAAATAGTATAAAAAGCCACAATTTTATGGCTAAAATCAACAAATTTAGTTGGTAGGTTGTTGACGATGTCCTTCAAAGATCGGCATATGCCACACCCACCTCCGACGCCCCCTGCCCATAAAACTTTTAAATGGTTATATCTTCCCCAGATTTTGAGTTTGAGGCGTGAAATTTGGAATGTATGCTAAAAATATGTAGCCACAATCATACCTGCGCCCATAATCGCGAATGCCGATATTTCGGAATCTGTAAATCGATAAATCAGTATATCACCCACAATTTTTAAGATAGAGTGGCCAAACTGGGAAGGTAACTTGCTGGCAACCTCCTCCAATGGTCAACTTTGACCCTAGAAATTTAAAATGCGCACAACTTCCATAATTTGTAAGATAGAGTCACCAAGTTTTAAAAGTATGCTTCTGGTAAAGCTCCTAAGAGATCGATACAAAATTGGACAGGCACGCCCACTCCGCCTTCCGCAAGTCGGAATAAGAAAATATATTTCACACAATTTCAAAGCTTAAGTCACTAGAAGTTAATTGCTATTAATCTACCGCAATCTGAACGACAAACTTGGACAGTATTCCTTAGCTGCACATAACTTATGGTATAAAAGTATTCGTTCTCTCTTGTTATATTTATTTATTTAATTTTGTTTTAATTATATAAAAGTATGAAATATATTATAATAAAGTAAAACAAGTAAGAATGCTGTAGTCAAGTTAGCTGTTCTGTTCAGATCCGTAAGTGCATTTCTTACAGAGTATGTTTAGTTACAAGCCCGAATTGGCTGGCTAAAAGACATGTGCATATGCATACCTACATACATACATAAGTAGACGTAATAGTAGTTATCGGGGCTCTGCAGAATACACACACAAATATATTGACGCTAACGTAGATTATCATGCCATCCCTTTCTCACACATGCGCTCGCCTATTTATATGCATACAGAAAATGCTTGCGGCTGCTGATAGAAATGAGATCAATATGAGAATATATTTGCGACTATAACTTTGGTGTTTTTTATCCGATCTTAATGAAATTTAAGCAATTGATCAATAATATGTATATGCACATTATGTATAAATTAGTTGCCTCTGCCTCTTAAATTGTGGAATTTATTGCTATCGGAAATCGAAATGCACTGATAATTCAGAAACTGAGGCAGTTATCGATAAAATAAAGCAAACTTGATCTGCGCCTGGTACACGAGAGCTTATATTCCAAATTCTCATATAGTCTCTGAGATCCGCGTGTTCATACAGACGGACTGACGGATGGACAGACGGACAGGGCTATATCGACTCGGTTGCTGATCCTGATCAAGAATACATGTATATACTTTATGGGGTCGGAGATGCTTCCTTCTGCCTGTTACATACATTTGTACAAAGCCATTTCACCCTTTTTACCCAATATTAATGGGTTAAGGTTAAATGTTTTGATATCTAAGCAATAATTAATTTAAAGCATACTAATTTTTATTTAAATTTAAATTTAATTTCAATTTATAAAATAATCTGTATTAAATTTGTTTTTTGACATTTATTAACTTTAATTACCTATTTACAATTGGAAGAAAGATGACACAGCAAAACATTTTTAATTACTTCAATTGGGGAAATGCAATTAATTAAATAATTAGTACATAAAATTCTAAATGGATTATGTAAAGCATAATTCGAACTACAAGTTTGAAGAAAGATAGGTAGAAAGTTCCTTGTATTTCTGATCGGAACTGTAAAATTTATTTGGCTAATTAACTCAGAAGAATCAATATCACCATTTATAAGCTTGTGTAAAAAGATTACGCCAAGCATTGTTCTACTATCAGAAAATGAAGGAAGATTTATTAATCTACTACGGTAGGAAGGTAAACTAAAATTAGTAGTCCAGTTTAGACGTCTAAGTGCAAATAAAAGAAATTGCTTTTGCATGGATTCTATTCTGTCCTAATTAACCTTGTAATTGGGTGACCATATCCAAGACCCATATTCAAGAATAGGACGCACAAGAGATATGTAAAGAGTTTTAGTAATACAGGGATCGTCAAATTCTTTTGACCAGCTCTTAATGAAATCTAGGCCACCAAGGGCCCGATTAGCAGTCGCAGAAATATGCTTGTCAAACTTAAGCTTGGGATCTAAAAGGATACCCAAATCAACAACACGTTCTATGCATTTTAGTGGTTCGCCATTAAGGTAATAATTGATTAAAAAAGGAATTCGCCTAAAAAAGGACATGAATCATGTAAATTGTAGACAATTAAGAACTTAAAATATAAAACATTTACAAAATACATTTTTGTCAAAAGAAATGCAAAGATATGGATTTTTCCTTTGTAAAAACTCTTTATTGACAAATTGTACATGCACAATAAATGTGCGGGGAAGGAGATCCCAGCAATTAAAGTCCTGTTCTTTTGCTATGCCAAAGAAAACTTTTACAGTTGTCATTATGTTGTTGTTGGCAATAGCAGCAGCAACCATTAATTTGATACATTATGTGTAAATGTCATAATGTTAAGTGATTGAATTGCAATTATATTGGTACACTCTGTGAGAGTGCACTTGAAGTGCAGAAGGCGAAGGAGCTAACAGGCTTTCTCTCTCTCCGCCTCTCTCTCTCTCGTAAATGCATAATGTTAATTTGTTGAGTAAGAATTACATTTGCACATAGTGTTATAAAGTATTTAAGCTGCAGCCATTAACGTTAACAGCGCCCTCCTTCGTGCAGAGTTCGCTCTTACTCTCTGGGTCTGTGATCGCTGATTCGCGGACTGCTTCCCAACTCTCTCTCGTATTTTCGATCATAAAAATGATGCCCTTGAGGAAACTAGTTTGATTTATTGTTTGCAAGTAAAGCTAACAAAACTATTGCTTCTTCTTAAGATTCTCTCTAACATGACACATGTATGAGTATGTGTAATTTGTTATTTCATAACAAATATATTCTCCTTGTCGTCGACGGCAGCAGCAGCATTTTTTCTAGTGGGTGTCTTGAGAAGAGCAGCAGGCAGCAAGCAGCAAGCAGCATTCAACTGCTCTACTGCTGTCCCAGCAACCACAATTTCGCGCAAAAACGGAAATGTTAATGTCTGTGTGTGTGCCTTCCTATACAAAGGCACGCACACTTACAAACACAAAACTGCTCACAACTCGCCAGGAGAGGCAGAGGCAGAGGCTGCAGCAGCAACCCTCTCCTTCTTCTGCTTCTTCTTCTCCTTCCCCTCCTCCTTCTACATGCAAATGCCGTTGCTGAATTTTTGTTGAATATTTTTGAGCAACTTTTCTTCAATTTCTCCGCCAGCTAACGTTTTTTTTTTGCTGCTACTGCCGTTGCTTCTTCGTCTTCTGCTTCTTCATCTTGTGGCTCCTTCCAAAATGCTGTTATGTATGCACAAATCGTATATATTCCTATTTCTGTGTGTGTGTGAGGGTATAGAATGAATCGTCAGGGGGGAGGGGGAAATATGTGTGCATGTCCTATATGGGTTTGTATACCCTTACATATTTTCCCTGTGTGAAGGTTATTGTAATTTTTGAATGTAAATAAATATTATTATTTACAAATTTAAATTAAAATGCAATATGAGAAACATAACGAGAAATAAATATATAAATATATACATAGATGATCTCTTTTCTCTGTCTCTCTCTTTAATTAAATAATAAGTAAACGTGTAATAATAAATTAATATAGTCCAACTTATGCAAACACTAGTATTTTTTACACGAACATTATTTAATTTTATTTTCTTAATGTCAAAATCAACCATGTGGAATCGAAATCTTAACCGAAAAATATAAATTAAAGTCACAAGTTAAAAGTTAAGAATTAGGTTCAAGTTTAAAATATATAAAGTAAATTAACGTATATAATAAATTATGAGAAGCAACAATTAAATTCAATTAGATAAAATTAAATTTAAATATTTAAATTTAAACAAAAAAAAAATAAATATTAACATGAATTACAAATATAAAAGGTCCAGCGTTAATTTTGCGAATTGACAGAAAATTAGGATCAATCTTTGAAAAAAAAAACAAATTTAAAGTTAAAAATTAAAATTAAAAATGAAGGATTCAATTAAAGTTAAAAATGTGCAAAGTAAAAGAAACATATAATAAATCAGGAGTTAGGATTAAAGTGAAAATATTATTTAAGTAATACAATTAAAATGGAAGTTAGAAATTAAAAGTGAAGAATTAATTTCAAGTTAGTAATATATATTCAATGTGACACAAAATATAACATAATTAAAAATTTACATTTTTATTAAAGAATAACGAAATATTTACAAAATTGATTTTTATAAAAAAAAATGCCCTAAAAATGTATTGGTAAAACATTAGGAAAACACTGATTGGATTTGCTCCGACTTTGCCCACATATGGAAAGGAAGGGTATTTCGTAGTCGTCAAGTGAGAGGCAAGTTAAATTGGAGTCTCTGGTTTTTTAATGAAACACTACCCGCTCTGAAGTGGCAGCTTAAGTTTCAAAATGCCAAAAGGAAAATGGGCGAGGCGAAGAGTTTGTGTGCGTGGGCTGTGTGTGTGTGGAGACGCCGCCGTTGGTGTGTCCTCGACACAAAAAATGGGTGGCTCTTCCAAGGTGTATGTGTGTTGGGGGGGGAGTGGTGGTATATGAATAGCGGTTGGGGTTCCGAATGGGAATTGGAATGGGAATGGTTATGGAAAGATGAGGATATCAGCGAAGGCGTACGCGTGTCCCGGCTCTGCCTGTCATTTACAATATGAAATGAAGAGAGAAAGAAAGAGAGAGTGAGAATGAGTGAGAGAGAGAGAGAGAGAGAGAGAGAGATAGATAGAGGAGAGGAGAGAGAGAGAGACAGAGAGAGAGAGTGGGGGGAGAGAGAGAGATAGCAAACGACAAAGGCGAAGGCAGGCAAACCACAGAAAAGGCAAAGGAACTTTTGAAAAATTAACGGAAGCATTGGGAATAAGAAAAAGGATAATGTGCCGTATATACACAGACTTAGACACCATCACTCCAGCACAACAACACACCACCACATATATACACACACATATATATATATATATATATATATATATATGAATGTATATGTATACATAAATGCGTATATTTACTATGTGTATATTCTTTTTACTCTCGCACGTACAAAAAATATTTTTGTAGCTCTGTGTTTATGCTCAAACTCACACTTAACCACACACACACACACACACACACACACACACACACACACACACGCATTCGCATACTTATGCAAAAGGACTTAAAAAACTAATTATAAAAGGGTTCTGAAGTACAGCCCTCAGTTAGAAGATAGACGCTTGTTATCCACACATAAAACAAAACAAAATTTTTCATTTAAAAAAAAAAATCTAAAATATTTTAACTTAAGCTGGCCATAAAGAAAGAGAAGACTTGAATCTTAGTTTAATATATGGATTTAGTATATGCCTTAAATTTGTATTTTACATTTCAATTTATATTTGTGCTTTCAATATTATTATTTAGTTTTTAAAATTACAAATTAAAATTAATTTTAAAACATTTTTGTGTCTGTTTAATGTACACTAAATTAAATAAAATAAAAGTAGTGTATAATAAATATTTTAATCTTAACAAGCTATAAAAAAAAGTTCACTTACATTTATTTTCAAAGTTTTAATAAACAAAATTTGTTAAATAATTTTTACAATAAAATAAAGCAAATTATTATTACTTATCCTACTTTAAACTAATTATAATTTTAATACTATTATACAATTTTATAACATTCTTAAGTAATTTATGGGACAACATTAAATATAATCTGATCTGACTATAATAAAATATCAGACTTGGACTAATTTTAAGATCCGCAGATTTATTATATGCTTTATTTATTTGTAGCATTAATATTATTATTTATTTGTAAAATGAATTAATTTTTTATTTAATATAAGTAATTCATTGTTATTGACTATACCTATATACCTATAAACACAATTGGAATACAAAGTACAGTTATGCACAGTTCAAGGAGCGGTAGGCTTGAAATAAATTATGGACCTCAATATCTAGACTTATAAATCTTTTACTTTTTTTAAATCTATAATATTTAAAGGAGCTTGATACAAATTACAAATTACAATAAAAATGAATTGACTTTTGAGCTTGACTTCTCTCTCTCTCGTTTAATTTGGTTTTTTATAATTGATATTTTTCTTTCGCAATGTTTAATGACCAATGATTTTCTTAATCTAAAGATATCTGATAAATCTTATATTTTTATACCCTTAACCCATTAAAAATGGGTAAAAAGGGTATAATGGTCTTGTGCAAATGTATGTAACAGGAGGAAGGAAGTATCTCCGACCCCATAAAGTATATATATTCTTGATCAGGATCAATATATATCTATATCGACTCTGATATAGATATATATAGATGTCTGTCCGTCCGTCCGTCTGTATGAACGGATCTCAGAGATAATAAGAGCTAGCGACATAAAGTTCTTGGCGCATATCAAGTTTGCTCTATTTTATCGATAACTGCCTCAGTTTCTTAATTATCGATACATTTCGATTTCTGATAGCAAAAATTACGATTAATTGCTCAAATTTCATCAAGATCGGATAAGAAACACCAAAGTTATAGTCGAAAATATATTTTCATATTGATCTCCTGGCTGTCAGCAGCCGCAATCATTTTCTGTACGCATAAATAGGCGAGCGCATTTGCGAGAAAGAGATGGCATGATAATCAATATATTTATGTGTTTTCTTACTTGTTTAATTAAAATTTATTAATACATTTTCTTTGTAATTTAATGTAATCTATTTTGAACATTTTTTGCGTTAAATAACTTAAGTTTATATAAAAAATAATACATTAACAACAAGTCTTCTGGCTTCAACAATTGTTGTTGTGAAAATATATATTTAAATCACTAGTACCTAGCATAATCCACTTAATAGAAGTTTAATAGCTATTAATAAAATAAAGATTCTAAACAAGAAAGAACGTTGAAACTTTGATACCTTAACTTGTGTGTAGCCAAGAAATAATCTCCAAATTTGCCTTTCAAATTGCGGTAGATATAAGATAGTAATCATGTAGCTAATAAATTGCGGGAGATATAGGCTTCTGGGAATTTTCGTCGGAGGTGGCCAACAACGTAGCAACCAAATTTGCGATTTGCGAATATCGAAATTATCGATTTCCTAGCTTCCTAGTGGACGTAGCACTCAAATTTTAACACTTTACATATTCCCAGCAAAGACCAGTATATATTCAAAATTTCAAGTCTGTATCTGTATTGCGTTCATACAGACCAACGGAGGGACAGACAGCATGACGAACATTGCACAAAACCAATATACCATGGGACCTTCTATATTAAAAGGTACAAATATTATTCATATTCATATGCAACAAAAAAAATTGTAAATTATTTTGCAAAGGGGAAGAGCGTCCCGCGAATTCCGTCGGCTTTCATTTATGGATGTCCTCCGACGGAACAAAAGTTTTATGATAAAAAATTAACAATAAATAAAAAAGCAACAAGAATATTCATATATAAATAAAAACAAGAGGATTTGCTGGATTCGAAATTCTATTATTAGCATAAAAAAAGATACTAGAAAATGTATTACTATTTACATAAACTTGCGATGTATCCAAAAATTGGAACAAAGCGAAACTATTTCTTGATTGGTTTGAATAATTGAATGGCGAATGGTAGGTTAGGTTATAGGCCATACCTGGCCTGTTGTGGTGCCCCGTGTGGATAGCGATTTAGACAGAAGGCTTAATAGAAGGAAGAAAAGGAGGCAGAACGGACTATTACTGGGACTAGACAAATAACAAACAACAAACAACCATTCCTCCAGCGGGATTTGAAACCGCGACTGATTGATGTAAGCGATGCAAAAACTCAACGCTTACGACCATCAAGCCGGCTCGCGAAAATTATTTAAATTATTTATGATATTCAAGTTCTAGTTCCTTGAGATTCCAACTGACCAAATGTCAACTGCCAAAATAAGTATAATATGAAAAGAAAATACAAAAAGATAAAAGCTAATTGTAACGGAACGAAAAATTAAATAAATAAATAAAATACAAAAAAGAGCTGCATGGACAAAGAACTCTTATCGAAGAACAAAGAGCACATATTAAAACATAATTATAATACCGTATTTAATTAAATTAATTCTTATGTTTTAGGTTAAGTTTGGGCCGTAATAGGTATTATTATGGGCTAATTTCCCATTTCTTTATCCCAGTTCACCTCTATGCCTCTGATGGATATAATAAATAAATAAGAAATAAATACATACATATGTACATAAGTACAAGCTGGTAAGCAATATTGATTACAATAGATTTTATAGCTTAATAAATTTAGACTGCCCTATTTCTATTATTAAGATATCAATTTTTAATGTATTGTCTGGTGAATAATATTTTCTGGTTGGAATTGATCTAAACTAACACATACTTTCCAATCCTTAAATTTGGACTGAATGGGATTTTTTCTAGTAACAAATGTTGCATTTTGCATTTAAAAAGGGCTTTTATTCAATCTAAATTTGAATTGAAATATTGAAAAATATATGTATTTTTTATTTTGTTTATTTATTTCTTACATTTAGTATTTTTCTGTGTTGAAATTAAATAAATAAATGCAAATTAAGTTGATCTCTTATTCTCTAACTTTATTTTGTATTTTTCTTGTGGCTTTTTGCTATTTCTCAAATTAAAATACTGTAAAAACTGCAACTGTAACTCCCCCCCCCCCCCCCCACCACCCCAATCCAACACTCATATGCGTATTTCATTTATTAAGCGTGCGTTTAACTAAAATAAAAAGCAGCCTACGCAAGTCCAACATGTCACAACATGTCGCCTTAACCACTTGAAAGTACCATCGACCTCTGCATCACTCCTCCCCTCCTGCTCTAAGCACTTGGCATTCCCGTGCTAAGCTCCTTTCTATTCCCCCTCACACACCTACTATTCCAGCCCACTTACACGCAAAGCGACATCAACGCCAACGATATTCTTTCAAAAAGCTCTTTCTTCGTTTTGCACGTGTATGTGTTTGTGTGTGTGTCACTGCTATGTATTTATAAGCATGTGCGCTAGCAGCTGTATATGTGTATGTGTGCTGCGCTGAGAAAAAGTGCAAAAATAGTTACGCATTGGAAAAGAAACGAAACGACAGCAAAATCCAAGTACCCAAAAAAGCGGTGCGAAGCTTTAAAGGAGGAAGTTTTCTGCGCAAAGGCAAAACGGGCCGCAAAAGAAAAAATAAAAAAAAAACAAAATTAGAAGAGAAGAAAAAGAAAAAGATGGTTTGAGTTTTTTGAGAATATAAAGAAAGTCAAAGTCAAAACACACACACAGCATTTTTTGGGGGCGTGGCTTGGTCTGGTTTTGCAAACCAGAAGCAGAACCTGAAACCAGAACCAATCCCAGTACGAATCGTAATGTGAAGAAGGGGGAAAAGGAAGAAGAAGAGGAACGCGCTTTTTGCAATTTTCGCTCTGCGCGCAACTTTTTTTGTTGTTGAAATTTTGTGTGGCAAAAAAAGGCGCAAGAAAAACACTTTCCCTTTTCCAATCTGCATTTTCATCATTCCCCACCACTTTTTACCTGCGCTCCTTATTTTTTAAAGGTAAATCCTCGTCGAATGGTTTAATTATTTTATAAAATCATAATAATAAGCAGCCTTGAAGCAGTCTTTTTTGACGAAAATAAATTATAAGCTTTATAAAATGTGGCTCAATATTTGCTACTTTCTTTTTAATTGCCGCCAAAAAGTAGGCTTAAATAATGTATGCTGTCAGAAGCTCGCTGCTATAACACTATGCAGTCTTTTTTACTGGCCGTCTTGGGATATTTGCACAATTTCCATTTGTAACAAGCAGCTACTGACAGTTAGCAATTCGTCTCATGTGAACAAATCAAGGAAAAATTTTAAGCAAAGTTATTTTGCGGGAAATTTGTGGTATGAAATTTAGTCGGTTTTTTTTCGATTGACAAAATGTGCAACATATGTAGTTTTTTATTTAATAGATATATGATATATAGTATATATATGTATAATATATAGCTGGCGTTATTCAAGTTAATTAAAAGGAAAATCTGTATACAAATTTAAATATAAATATGTAACACATAATTTAATTGCAAGTTGCTCGTATTTCGTATTTTCCTAGTTTATGAAATATTTAACTATAGAGAGAGATAGAGAGAGAAACACAAAAATAAATAAATAAAATAATAATTAAAAAAAATATAATATATATTATAATAAAATAAATAAAATAAATAAAATAAATAAAATAAATAAAATAAATAAAATAAATAAAATAAATAAATAAAATAAATAAAATACCATCAGATAATGACTTTAGACGGACGTTAGAAAAAATATGCCCATCCCACCCAGGACAGACATACGAAAAACATCAGCTTGAAACAAAATACATGATAAGAATAATGAAGATATCAAATTGAAAATATTGTATGCGTTTGCAAATATACACTGCACAAGATAATACAATAATGTACTAAATCAATAAAATCTGTTTCTATTTACATTACAATTTGCAGTGTTAAAAAACACACTACCCCATTTCCTATTAAAGTTAATTATTTGTGTAGACATTCCCTTGAAGTAGATTATAACAATAAAAAATACTACTGTTAATCATTATACTTAGATACCGAAGGTATGGTCTGTGCTCCGAATAGCTAAAGTATTAAAATTGGAGAGCTACGTCCACTAGGGAGCTAGGCAATCGATAAAATCTATATTTGAAAATCGATAAAGCCACATATCTTTGCTTTGCTGTGCTTGCTATAAGAAATGAGTGCACTTTGGCGACCTGCCTATATTCGGGTTCAAAATTTGTTAAGGAAAAATTTGCCAATAGTATTAGAATACATATATTTATCAGCTGGGTTCAGGGTATATCGTAGTCGGGCTCTCTCGACTACAGCATTCTTACTTGTTTTTAATTTAATTTGAAATCAACATCATATAATTAAATAGCTTTTTCAAAATCTGCAAAAATTATGAACTGGAAACAAACAATAGATTTATAAAAATAACACTCGCAGAGATGCTGTAGTACAATATCAAAATGATTAAAAAACGTTATTATCTGAATTATGTAAGCTATAAAATTAAATTTCTTTTTGAAACATATAATATTGTCTGAATAGAAATTTCCTTCAAATGAATAGTAACTTTAGGAAAAAAATACTAGCAGCAAAAATATGTATTAGTTAATTTATGAACTAAATCGAGTTGAATGATACAATATTTATGAAGCCTTATAAGAAGTTATAAGCTGTGAAAATCTTAAAAATTGTCTGTGTCGACATTTGCTTGAAATAAATGAAAATGAATATGTTCCGGCAATACAATTACAGAAAAATACGAATTATTAGTTTAATAGGTTTAATGTAAATCGCTTTTTATTTAATACAATATCCATATTAGACAATACTTATGTAATAATTATATAAGCAATATAATTAAATTACCCTTTCAAAAATTATAAGCTTGTGAGTGTGCACATTCGCTTCAAAATAAATAAATAATATTAATAATACTTTTTGCAGAAAGGATAAAAGAGTTAATAGTATGTCTTAATCATTTTTAATTAAATATAAATACAGCAGCCGTCCTATAAATTATATGTTAACATGGCTCATGTGTGCACATATGTCAGGTATTTTGAACACAAAAGCCTGTAACTAAATCCATATTTTTAAACATGCATATATATCTATATACATATGTATATGTGACTACACGCATACACAAACACAATCAGTCACATGTATATAGTGCAGTAAATAGGCCCACCCTGCCTGCGTCTTACGAATGATTCTCTCCAAGAAACCACCCCCAATAAAAGACGAGGATTGGAACTGGAATTGTGGATCGAGGGGAGAGGTTGGGGGTAGCTGCCATTCCTTTAACGCTGTCTTTTCCCTCTCACAACACAAAACCTTATAACCCACCTCCCTCTTTCTCCACCCATCACCCACCACCCACCACCCACCCACCACCATTCTGCTCTCTGCAGAATGTCTGCGCCATTTGCCTTTCCTCGTCTTTTTCTTTGGAATCACCCCCAAGTCTGTGCGAGCTGCGCTGCTTAACATAATGAGCTCAACATCTGATGATGATGCAGTCGGGGTGTTTAACACACACACACACACACACACACACACATATATATATATATATATATATATATACACACACACACACACACATCCACATACATTCAGAGCTGATGCATAGTTGAATATTTTATTCAACACACTCGGCTGTTGCTGTCGAAAAGTGCCTCTGTTACACTGTTAGAAAATATGTAGACTAAACGTTAGGTTCGATTTTGAATACCTAAGATAATAATAATAATATAAATAAAAAAATAAGTGATGTTCTTACAAGTCACATGTTGTCTTTCCTTTATACGGATCAATTTTGCTAGACTCTCACAATTTATTTGGTTTTATTTCTTTAACCTCAATTTAAATACCATTAATAATATAATTATTTTAATTGATTTATTTATTTTTATTATTTAGTTCAGAGCAAATTTTTATTTAAATATTGAAATTCAACTTTTGTTTATTCCCTTCAAATTTCAAATTTATATAGTATAAATAATATATTTAATTTATATATTTTTCTGTGTAGTCTGATTCTTAACCGACATTATAATAAATAAATGAATGAAAATAAATTTAATGCTGTCTGCAACCTTACAAAGTGAAGATTTAAATAAGTTTAAGAAATTAAAAATAATTTAAATCCTATTAGTTTTTAATTAAAAGTAGTTAAGCTCAATTTTTAAAATGGAGCAAATATTATCATTTTAAAACAAGATAGAACGTTGCAGTCGGACGTAACCGACAGCGAAATACTATTATACCTTAATTTGTGTACAGTTAATAAATACTGTCCAAGTTTGCCTTTTTGAAATAATAAATATGTATATGATTTGCATATAAGTGAGCGTGGCTTTTAAAGACGTTGAGCAGAATTACACGGGAATTAAGTTCCGGAGATACGGGCTTTTCGAGATTTTAGGGGCGGGAGTAGGCGTTGCCCAAAAAAATTATAGGGAAGTTTCCTAGTAACCTTCCTACCCTAACTTAAAATGCGGGAGATATGGGCGTTTATCGGTTTTGGGGGCGGGAGTGGCCGTGGCCCAACAAATTTTGGAGTTCGATCTTAAGAATATACCTTCTAAGTTTAGTAACTGTAGCTCTTAAATTGCGGCAGAAATAGGCATTTATCGATTTTTGCGGGAGGGAGTGGGCGTGGTCCAAAATTTGTTTTCCACATTTATGAAGGGTGTTACTAGCAATATACCTTTAAAATTTGGTGACTTAAGTTTTCAAATTGCGTGAGATACATGGGTTTATTGATTTACACCAACAGGTGTATCGGTTTAGGTAGGTGGAGTGGGCGTGGCCATCCAATTTTTGTATCGATCTTTGGGGGAGTTACCAGTAATATACCTGCAAAATTTTGCGACTCTGGCTTGCAAATTACGGCAGATATGCGCATTTTAAATTTCTAGGGACGAAGTTCCTGGGTGCGGCGGATGTGAGCGTGGTCCAAAAATTGGTATGCCAATCTTTGGAGGAGGTTACCAGCAAATTATCTTCCAAGTTTGGTTACTCTATCTTTAAAATTTTAGAAGATATACGGAGTTATCCATTTACAATCGGAATTGCCGATTATAGGCGCAGATGTGGGCGTGACACCACAAAGAGGTGGGCGTGGCACATGCCGATCTTTGAAGGACCTCGCCATCAACCAACCAACCAAAATTGGTGACTGTATCCATTAAATTGTAAGAGTTATGGGTACTTATCGTTTTGCTAAAATCGATTTTCGCGGTTTTGTAGCTCCCTAGTGGACGTAGGACCAAACCCAAGACACTTTAACTTTTGAGGGTACTTTCCAATATACGTTCCAAGTTTCAAGTCTCTATCTCTAAGGGTGTCGGAGGAACGCGCGTTCATACAGACGGACAGACAGACAGACGGACGGACAGCATGACGGACATTGCACAAAACCAATATACTATTATACCTTTTTGGTATAATAGTATAAAAAGGCTTACTTGCGGCTAAAATTGTGGAAATCAAGAAAAAACTCAGACAGTTCAGATCAAATAAACGTCCATGGGTTAAGATTTTTGGTATATCGAAATTTTGAATTACTTTTGTACCCGAAAACATGATTTGACTAATGGAATTTATCATTAATTTTATCAATAGAGATTGTAAATGAGCTAGGACTATTCTGCGAGATATTCAGGTAATACCAACCAAATCTGATTCTGATTAACCAAACAACGAAATGAGATAAAAATGAGCTCCATACAGAAAAAAGTCGTAAAGTAAAAATTGTTGCAACATTTTATTAATATTTCAATTGTATTTATTTGAATGCTATATGTTTTTGAATGATATATAATTATATATTTATTATAGAATTAATATCGAATATGAATTAGCTTTGCAATAAAATATATATATTAAATATTGTGTTTTATAATTACATATTTTATAAAACCAGCTCAATCCAAAACAATTGATTGTTATATTGATATAAAAGAGGAAAGAGGAGGAAAGGAAGGCAGAGAAGTGCTGTACAAACTCCTTGTAGATGGCAGATTGGATGAGCGAACACTGTGGAACACTGTGGAACATTTAGCTATATAGCAAGAAGAAATTTTGTAAGTCATCCCCCGGCGCCCTACCCCTGAATCCGGGCCCGAAACCCGACCCCGCCCCTGTATTAGCACCAGTCACATTCTCGCGCTCAGCTCAGCTCGATGTGTGTGTGTATGTGTGTGTGTGTGTGTGTGTGTGTGTGTGTGTGCGTGTGTGTGTGTGCTGTGCGCTGCGTGAGGTTTTTATAACAATCTGTGCGCGACAGCCACGCCCTTAAAGCGAGCAAACATTTAGCTGAAGCTGAGCGCGTTTTCGTTGGCGAAAAAATTCTACGGATACGGATACGCCTTTTCTTAGAAACTTTCTACTTAGATACAAACACACAAGCAGCATACACACACACTAGGATATACATAAGGATATATATATAAATAGACGTGTAGATATATATTTATATATACACTTCTTAAAAAGAAAATTACCAGAGGGGAAATGAATTCAACTTATTTCTGGCATCTGGCTCAAAGCCTCAAAGAATATCATTATTAAGGTAACAAGTTTTCAGGAAAATTGCAGTAAGAGTCCCAATGTCTCATGTTTCGCAATAAATGCGAATTGTACTCTTAACTAAATATTAATAATAATAATAATTGTCATAATAATATAAATAATAATAATAATAATTACACATTTACAATACAAATTGTATTCAATTTCAATTTTACATTTAATAAATATATAGATATTTGATTTTATTCAACCTTCCTAAAAATCTATATGCATATATAATAATAAAATTATATTCTAACTAAGTAAGCAAATTTACAGACAAATGTAATAATAGAAATAAATACACTTAAAGCCAATTACCCATCAATTTTCTGGTTTTAATAACCAAAAATAGAAGCATAATTAAAATAAATAAATAAATATGAAGTACTCTTGATAACGACAAATAACTTTGGACGCCTAACTAAAAAAAATTAAATTTAATAAACACCTTAAATAAAATAAATACATATAATAAATAATACTAATAAAATAAATTATTTAATTTGTTAAATTTAATTTACATATATATTAAATAATATAAATACAGTAAAAATATTGAATAAAATAAATTAAGGAATTAACGTAAATAAAATATATCAACTAAATAAGACTAAATAATTTCAAGACACTATTGGTATTAAATAATACAACCATAATAAATCAAGTGTACAGCATAAAATAAAAATAAACAATTTCAATAATATAAATACAATAAATTATAAATATGTGTGACACCCTAATAATAAATATACAATACGTACATACATACATATATACATATATCTATATATACATATACATGTATTGTAATACATACCTTTGTGCGTCCATCCGTCTGAATTCGTGGACATCCGTCAACTGTTTGTGTGTCAAGCGCCTTGTCTTTTCCGAACCCGTCGGAAACGTCGGACACGGATTATTGACTCTAAGCTGGATCAGTCCAGTCCAGTTTGCTGGCTGTAGCGGAGTGTACTTTCTGGACTTAGACCACAAGGCACAGCACTGAGAGACTTGGAGATGTTTGCCAAAAAAAAAAAAAACAAAAATAAATCAACTTTTATTAAGATTATTTTTTTTATTAATAAAAAATTAATTTTTTTTTATATTTATCTCTCTATAGTCTTTAATTCTATTAAACCAAATTAAGGGCAAGAGTTGGATGAAATATGGTCAGAAAATGACTGAGTTTGACAACAAAGGAAGGAAGCTACACTATTCAAAATTGAATAACGCCAGGACAGCAAAATAGAGAAACTGAATCAGAAAAAATAATTATAAATTAAATGAAAAATAATTTATATTAGCCAACATATAATAGAATAAAAAATATATAAAAAATATCTTTGTTATGCTGCCAATATCTCTTTGAGTACAGAGAAGAGAATATCTATTTTCTGGAAATGCGCATGCTCCAAGCTTTCCTCTCTCTTTTATATCCTGTCCAAATTGAAGACATTCCCCCCCCCCCAAATCCAAGGTGGAATTTCTATGGCTGGTGTCATTGCACCCATTGCTTTGGACACATTGAGGAATACTTAGCAGAGGCTGGTCAGTCTGCCTGTGTTGTGTATTGTGTATTGTGAATAGAAGAGATTGCAGATTGGTCATTTTTGACGAGCCATTAGCCAAAAACAAGTCGGGTCACCGACTGACCTTGTCCTTGACCTCAACTGCTTGGCATCTATTTGGAATCAACTTTGGCAACCATTTCGCCAGCCATTTCCAAATGCATCCTATCATCAGTATATTCCACAAACACAAATCTATAAAATTATTGTTAAATAAACAAATAGTAGCATAAATTTGAATTTAAAATAAATGTTCTTCCACTTCAATGATTATAATTTTGTACTGAAATCTGTCAATCATTTATTTGGCTTTGTTTCTAATCGAAAGCATTTACTATCAGCAGTATTCAATTTAGAATGTATATTTTATAATAGAAAATATATATATTGTATAAACATATAGATAACATATTTTTTAAATTTCTTTTATTATTACAGTTTTTTTTTTACTTTTGTAATAATCGAACTAAGTCTTTATTCATCGTTCTACCTCAAATCTCTTTTACAAACGCATGTATACTAAATATACGTAATAAACTTACAAAATTTATATATTTATATATTTATATATTTATATATTTATATATTTATATATTTATATATTTATATATTTATATATTTATATATTTATATATTTATATATTTATATATTTATATATTTATATATTTATATATTTATATATTTATATATTTATATATTTATATATTTATATATTTATATATTTATATATTTATATATTTATATATTTATATATTTATATATTTATATATTTATATATTTATATATTTATATATTTATATATTTATATATTTATATATTTATATATTTATATATTTATATATTTATATATTTATATATTTATATATTTATATATTTATATATTTATATATTTATATATTTATATATTTATATATTTATATATTTACATTGCTTTTAAATCCATCTGGTGCTTCTTCTTCCAATCTTGCACCCAAAAATTAAACTTTCTAAGCTTTTTGATTAAATCCTGAGATTTCTGATCATTCATTTAATTTCTGATCATATTATTTGTTAGTTCCAATTTTTCTAGGCGGTGAATTCATTAGTATTATCTATCTCTATCTACCTAAGTCATCTGTCCGCTAACCAATACATTTCCCCAATGCTTTCTGCTGGAGCACTTTAATCTTCGAGAAATAATATGGTCTGCTCCACCAAATATTTTGGTGCCACTTCTCAGCTCTCATTCATTGATGGGCTTCATGAGTCGTCACTGACTCACTGTCAAGTTTAGCCTATTCGATTTAATTTTTGTATCAGATCGTATCTCTCGCTGTAATCCACTTGTGTATCCATTGTGAGTATGAAACGCAAGTCGTCTTCGTTACCAAATTGATTATTTTAAGAAGATATAAAAGCAAAAAATGTTTGCTGAGTATTTTGAATCTACCTATTCCTCTACTAATATTTCATCACATGTTCCCTATCCAATCTTGTTTAAAGATCTAATTGCTTTTTTGGGACTGTGATCACTGAAAAGTCATTTCGTGACAACTTACACTAAATGAAGCCTGAGTATTCGCCAGGTCCAGATGGAGTCCCGGAATGTGTACTTCAGTAATGTTCTGAGTCTCTCTGCAAACCTTTACTTTAATTATTTACTTTGTCTGTCGATTCTTGTTCCTCGCGGCTATTTGGAAGGAGTTCTTTGTTATTCCTCTCCATAAATAAGGCTCAGTGTCTGATGTAGGGAAGGAAGAGTACTGTAGTCGAGTGAGCTCGACTACAATATACCAAGAACACAGCTGTTAAATATATATTATAGTTTTATTACAAAATGTATATTTAGCAAGTTTTGCACCTTTTAGCAAGCACAGCGTAGCAAAAATGAATGCAGCACTTATTTTTATTCACAATCCCGAACTGATCCTAACTTACTGGATATACGTACATGCAATCGAACGAATACACATATGTATATATATATATATACAGAAAATACTTGCGACTGCTGATACAAATTTTATCAATATGAGAATATATTTTCGATTGTAACTGGGCTGCTTCTAATCCGATCTTGATGGAATTTAAGTAGTTGATGAAGATTCTACCTTTAAAATTGTAGCAATTATTGCTATCGAAACTCAAAAATATATCGATATTCGAGAAACGGAGGCAGTTATCGATTAAATAAAGCAAACTTGATCTGCGCCTGATATTCAAATTTGAAGTCTCTAGCACTTATAGTTTCTGAGACACGTGAGTTTATACAGACGGACAGACGGATAGACGGGCAGACGGACATTTAAAATAATAATACAAAATCAGTTCGAAATATATGAATATATATATATATATATATATATATATATAGTATATTGGGCTTGTGCAATGTCCGCCATGAAGTATGTCCGTCGGTCTGTATGAATGCAAATTTTCTCGACACCCTTAGAGATACAGACTTGAAACTTGGAACACATACTGGTCTGTGCTCCGAATAGATAAAGTGTTAAAATTTCCACTAGGAAATCGATAATTTCGATAAAGCCATATAACTCCCACAATTTTAACTACAGTTACCAAATTTGGTTGCTACGTTAAAACTTTGAAATGGCTATATCTTCCGCAGGTTTTGAGTTGGTAACGTCAAATTTGTTAGTTACTACCAGTAAAAGAAGAACCGATGATTAATTTGTGTGGCCACTCCCCTACCTGCCCCAATAATTGCCAATGCCGATATTTCGGTGAATCGATAAATCCGTATATATCCCACAGTTTTAAAAACAGAGTGACCAAACTTTGGAGGTCACTTGTTGGTAACCTCCTCCAAGGATCGGCATATACATTTTTGGACACCGCCTACTCTCGCCCCCAAAAGCGATAGAAGCCCATATCTCCGCCAATTTAAGAGCTTTCGTTACCTAACATTGAAGGTATACTACTAAGATCGTACTCCAAAACTTGTTGTTGGCCACGACCACTCCCGCCTCCAAAATTCCAAAAAAGCCAATATCCACACTATTACTATCTCATATCTACCGCAATTTGAAAAACAAACTTGGACACTATATCTTGGCCACACACAACTTATGGTATCAAAGACGGGCGCAGTCGACTGCAACGTTCTCTCGTGTTTTTAACTTGTTTTTTTGATTTAAAAAAAAGGTGCTTAAATCTCAACTTATCAATCCAACAGCCAATTTCAAAGAAAGAACCAACAAAGAATCAAATCAGAAGAAGAGCAATGATCCGTCCAGTTAAGGGTTGGTCGAGCAACCCTTCGATGGGTTGCCGACTGGACACTGGTCAGAGTTGATTTCTTGTTGTTTATTGTCATTTCGAACCCAAGAAAAATGATTAGAATTGGTGAGAAAATTATGTGGACAGACTGGTTTTATCAACTTCTCGAAAAAAACACGAAAACGAAATTTATTAAACTGGCTTATTTTCTCACAGTTTCGGCCCAAAAACAGAAAAACTGTCTTGAAAAGGTTACTTTTTGTAAGTCAGCTACAAGATAGAGAACTGTGAAAGGAACCCTTTTTTCATTATTTCATTATTACCAGTAATCAAAATAATACCAGTAAATAAAGTAAAGTCAAATAATAAAATGTAAAAAGAATAATGCGAATCGAAGTTCAGAAACACTTACATCGATTTGTTTAGCAACACAGAATAATTTATGGTAATGATTTATTTATGACTAAAATAGTATATTAATTTGGAGAAAATTAGAAATTTGTTTGTTTATTTATGTATTGAATATAGATTGGTATTAAATATATATATTAAAAGATACTTAAAAATGATTCAATTTGGAGCGTACATTTAGCAAACTAAAAACAATGTACATTTTAAATTAAGAAATTAAGCAGTTAAATTCATATTTAAAATGTAAGAAATAAACTATAATTTTAAATATTGTATATATATAAATATATAAATACATCTGTATTAATATTAATTAATTGTTTTAAAATAATATATTATCAGATACATCTTCTAATATTAATTTGCCTAAAAATTTGAAATGTATTAAATAAATAAATTTGTAGATATTAAGTATAAATATAAAAGTAATCAAATGATAAACGCCGTAAATATAATGTTAAGAGAGAGAAAGAGACTGACACCTGGAGAGGGAGATAGCAAGAGGGAAGTGAAAACAGAGAGAGAAAAAAGCTAAGCGTGCTTAAAATTGACAAGAATCGCGTTGATTTAGCATAAATGTTGCATAGCCTAATACATACATACATACCTTATAAAATGTATATATACATATATATACATATCTATTGATTATTTACATAGATATACATTAGTTAACTTTCAGGTTATGTGGGTCTAAAATTGTGTAAATTTGTTATTTTTGTGCCGCTCAAAAGTTTCGCATTAAGATGTGGAGACGACCACAATTCGCAGCCTCCAAGCTATGCAAGCTATGCATATATACATATGTATGTATATATGTACATATATAGGCACTAGATGTTGCAAGGTAGTCAGCAATAGTGGCAGAAGGTAGTTCGAAGTAGAAAAAGCAATAACGGAAATAAATATACACCAATGGAGAGCGATTTTATCCGCGAATCGTGGCGCCACATGCCACATGCCTATTGGCAGCAGCGGCTCGCCCTGAATTTTGAGAGTCGCGCCGCCCTGCTCCTTCCGCCTTCCGCCCTCCGCCCTCCGCCCTTCACCTTCCCCCTTTCCCCTACTCCTTTGCCACCTCTCCACAGCGCTTTTAAGAGGCAGAGGGTAAGTTGAAGTCGCGTCGCGGTCGCTGAAAACTTGCACACGCCTACGTGCCTCGATTCTACGTTACTCTTCCATCTCTCTTCTCTCTTCTCTCTTATCTCCAGTCTCCTCTCTCTGTCTTCGCCTTCATCTTCATCTTCGCCTTCGTCTTTGCCTTCGCCTTCGCCTTCGCCCTAATGTGCCGTTAGTTCCTCCTGCTTTCTTCGTTTCTTCGCTTTTGTTTTCGCTGCAGATACATGCTCGAATTTTAGGGCGTAGCTGGCGCAAAAATCGCTTTAACTTTTTAATATATATATATGTATATATATATATATATAGATCTATGTTTATACATTTAAAATTGTATATATTTTGTTCATGTGTAATTTGCAACTGCTAGCTTTTATTGAAAATCAATTAATAAATACTAATGTATATATAATATTTACATATTGAACATTAAAAATATTATTTTATTTGTTTCATTTAAATTATACATTTAACTGTTCACATTTATTACAAATTCTATTTAACTTTAAATCTATAGTTACTATCTAATTTTAAAGTAGACTGCGCTTAGTCGACATTAAATAATAATTCATTGGGAAACTCGCGAAGTTTTCAATTCGAATGGTTCGAATTCCCGAACGAATCGAACGATTTCTCAATTAAATTTATGTTAATTTATAAACAATGTAAAAGTGAAATCATAAAATTCAAATAATTAATTATAACACAAGCCAAAAAAAACTGTATTTATAATTTTCGAAATTTCCTTGCTAAATAGTAGATTTAATTAAAATATCAGCCATAAAAGTTGATAGTTTTTTTTTGTGTGCTTAGGGACTTATGATCAGATTTGAGTTCCTATTTCCCCAGGAGGTTAATTTGATCTGATCGAGTTATGTGTTACGTAAGTCCTGTTACGTGTCTTACAAGTTACGCATACGCAGCGTTGTACAGTCACGCATCAAAAACTTAGCTGAACATTTGCTCGCCTTTTTTGGCTTTTGCTTTTTGCGTCGTACTTTTAGTTTTTTTTCGCTTGAATAAAAATATGTGTGCATTGTGTGTGTTATGTATATTTGTCTATGTATGTGTGTGTGTATATGTGTGTGTGTGCGCCTCATTTCTATATGTAGCTATAGTTTCTTCACTATTTTCTTTGGGCAAAGACAAACCACATTTCACAGTCTTGGCGTCGTCAGCCTCGCGAGTTTTCGCTCATTATGTTGTGTGTACACATACACATACCCATACACACACACACACACACACACACACATACACACACACATACACCAACAAACACACACATGAGTATTTCATATATAGTGGAAGAGACACCCCTAACGAACACGGCATCTTGAGGCAAGGGCTGCCCGAATCTGATTGGTCGTTGAATGTTCGCGTCGCGCCTCGAGGCGATGAGCAGCAGCCTCTTTTCAACTTGAAGATGCCACTAAACACAGGAGCGGAATAGCGGCGGATGGTAAGGGGTGGAGTGGTGCGGCGCGGGTGGCGCAGCTCGGGCGGGTTGAATAGCGACCAACCTCTTGCGTGACAAAGCTGTGAAGCTGTCAGAATTTTGCTTCGCTTTTCCATTTATTATTTTTCTTTTGCAAGCACGCGAAAAAGTTGTCACTCTACCCAAAAACACACACACACACACACACACACATACATATACAGCAAATATAAAACGCTTTCAAATTTAAATCCTAGTCGTTTCCAAAAATATTGTTCTAGAAAAGTGAAAAGCAACTGCTTTCTTTCTTATTTCAAAATGTATATAGCTAACATTTCTAAAAACTACCAAAAATAATCATTTCTTATTTAAAGAATTTCATTTTTATATTTTGAAATTATTTAATATTTTATTACTTTTTTTCGAATTTTTCAAAGTATTTATTACTCATTTCAATAAATTGTTTTTCATATACTTGGAAATTATTTTAATGAATTTTATTACTTCTTAAATCAGAATTTTTTTGAAAACAGCTTTTGTATTTTTTTTTTTATACTATTATACCAAAACGGTATAATAGTATATTGGTTTTGTGCAATGTCTGTCATGCTGTCTGTCCGTCTGTCCGTCTGTATGAACGCGCGTTCCTCCGACACCCTTAGAGATAGAGACTTGAAACTTGAAACGTATATTGGAAAGTACCCTCAAAAGTTAAAGTGTCTTGGGTTTGGACCTACGTCCACCAGGGAGCTAGAAAACCGCGATAATCGATTTTATCAAATCGATAAATCCACATATCTCTTACAATTTAATGGCTACAGTCACCAATTTTGGTTGGTAGGTTGTTGGCGAGGTCCTTGAAAGATTGGCATGTGCCACGCCCACCTCCGACGCCCCCTCTTTGTGGTGTCACGCCCACATCTGCGCCTATAATCGGCAATTCCGATTGTAAATGGATAACTCCGTATATCTTCTAAAATTTTAAAGATAGAGTAACCAAACTTGGAAGATAATTTGCTGGTAACCTCCTCCAAAGATTGGCATACCAATTTTTGGACCACGCCCACATCCGCCGCACCCAGGAACTTCGTCCCTAGAAATTTAAAATGCGCATATCTGCCGTAATTTGCAAGCTAGAGTCGCAAAATTTTGCAGGTATGTTACTGGTAACTCCCCCAAAAGATCGATAAAAAAATTGGATGGCCACGCCCACTCCACCTACCTAAACCGATACACCTCTTGGTGTAAATCGATAAACCCATATATCTCACGCAATTTGAAAACTTAAGTCACCAAATTTCAAAGGTATATTGATAGTAAACCCCTTCATAAAAGTGTAAAAAAAATTTTGGACCACGCCCACTCCCGCCCACTTAAGATCGAACTCCAAAATTTTTTTGGGCCACGCCCACGCCCTCTCCCGTCCACAAAAAACGATAAATGCCTGTATCTCCCGCAATTTAAGTTAGTTAATTAAATAAATATAATTAATATAAATGAAATAAATAGTAAAGCGCTATTTTCTTAAAAATGTGTTAGTTATACAAATACATTATATCCTTATTTTTTCATGTATTGCATTTATGAATGCATTTATAATCAAATTCAAATAAAGTTGTCAGTACAAGTAAACTTTGTGACGCAAGTCCATTATTTCCAGCGTTGCCACTACATACCAATTTAATTTTGGCGCAATGCTGCTTGTCTTGCAATTTGGTCACTCTGAATCGAGCGCGTCAAATTGTGCCACCTCTTTTTTTATAGAATTTCTCAATTTTGTATAAAATATTAAATCTAGTAGTTCGATTCAATTTAATTGATGAAACATAACCGAATTGAACAACAATTGAATTGAATCGAACTACTAGATTTAATATTTTATACAAAATTAAGAAATATATTATATTTATAAGAATTACATTAATTTATGTAAGGTATAATAGTATTTCGCTGTCGGTTGCGTCCGACTGCAACGTTCTATCTTTTTTTTTTTGTAAAATCAAGAATTTTACGAGTTTTGTTTCATAATTTATTTCTTAAAAATAGATTAAATAAAAAAAAAATGTATTAAATTTCTTTTGACATATTTAGAAATTTTATTAATGATTTTATTACTTTCTTCTAAATTTTCAACAGTATATTTTCTAACAACAAAAGTTGTAATTTCTGTATTAATTTGTTTCTTATTAACAGAAAATATATCTAAAACAATAGAAAAGCTTTTATAATTTCAAACCCAAAAATTGTTTACAGAATACCTCATCTAACAAGTCAGGCCAGAATTCTAACCAAAAAACACATTTCTCACTTAACTACTTCTTGAAATTTATTTTTTGATTATAGAAAATATTAAGATAATGAATTCCTAATTAAAAATAGAAAAGTCCTTATAATTCCGAAATTTGTCTATTTATTTATTTAATGTCAACTAGATTCAGATTACAAAAATAAAACAAATCGTAGAAAATAGATTAAATTCCAAATTAAAATTAAATTTAAAAATTCATTTATTATATTTATTTTTTTGTGTGTTTAGAAATATTTTAATGAAGTTTTTACCTCATCTGAATTTTAGATCTACAGTATAAATAAAATTTGGAAATTCTTTATAAAAAAAGGTTATTTTAAATCTTTAGATTTTTTTCTCTACCTTTTAGAAATTTATAACTTAAAATAATAGAAAAACAAAGTAAAAACTAAGAGAAAACAAAACGTTTATAGTTCAAGAAATCGCTTTTCATTTATAAATTTGTTTAATGATTTTGCCAGTTTCTGAATTTTTGAAACTATTTTCTATAAACCTTATCCTTAATTTAGACTATTAACATTAGCATTCAAAATATTTATATATAAATATTTATTTTAAGGCGCTTAAATTAAATTGTTTTAAATTTAACAAGCACCTACGGAAAATTGTGGTAGCTGCAAAAAAAATCTAGAATCAAGCCTAGAATGACTTGTCATTGTTTCCTGGTTGGAACTCTCTAAATATTTAAATACATTTTCAATAAATTAATACCCCAGTAATATATATATTTTATTATACATTTTCTTGTTTAATATTAATTTAATTGTACATACTTTAAATTGTGACTTAAAAGTTAATTTTAAATTTGATTTTGTTTTTTGGAACCCTTTTTATTAAATTGTTTGGCTTTATTGCAGTTCACATAAAATAAATAAAAGCTTAAAAGTATGCTTTAAAATGTACACCACCAAAGCATAATTTGTACAACTGCTGGGTTGAGTACAAATGGGTTGAGTCCAAATGAGACACACCTATTCACTGACAGGTGGCGCTGCTGAATTTGAATCGCACTCTTACAGCGTCATCTGACGGCTTACGTGTGTAAGTCAAAGATATTTGAAATTGGCATTGCTAAAGGATAGTTTTCTCTTTATGTATAAATACTCTTAGGTATTTAAAGATGCAGATGCTGCATTTTAATTGGCTGGCTGTTTCGGTTAATTTTCTCTTTGTGTTGCCCCTCACATGGCACTTCGTTAAGGAGAACGCCGAAGAGCTCTCGTTAAATTCTCTCTGTCTCTCCCTCTCTTTACACGAGCACACTACAATACACAATTCATTTTGAATGCCTGAAATGAATTCCGGTTTGTAGTTTATTTTTTTATTGTCCAACAGTCAAAATATAAAAAACAAGTTAAATAAGTCGACACAAAAAATTAGAAATATAAAATAAACACACAGAAATTCTAAAATTGAGTTGCTTAAATTAAAATTAAAAAGTAATATTTAACTTGAAATAAAAAAAAATAAAACATTTCTTGTGGTCAGTCTACATTTATAAATAACATTTCATATTTAGTACTTATGATCTTAAATTGAAATTAAGAAATTTGCTTCACAGTACTTGGTTTGTCTTAATTACAATAAATGGCATATGATATTGTCTGTCAAATCGGACAGACATCTATAAATATATACTATATATATTGAAAGATAATTGATACAGTCAAGTCAATATTTATTTGCATGTTAGTGTTAATATTTTAATTAATCATGGTTTTATTTGCTTTCGACTAATTTTTTGATTTTCTTTTGAGATTCGGTCATCTTAAGTGAGTAATCCAAATTTAAAATATTGAGAAAAAAATTGAGTACAATCTGATCTGATCCCCACAGGATAATGTACCATATTTTCTCCCGTCACCTTTTCAGTCAACTTGTGATGATAATAAAATGTCTAAAAGGCTTATCTTTTATTTAAGAAATTCTTAAATAGGGAATGGTTTGATAAATAGCTGTAAAAATAAGGTGCGAAATAAGATGTTATAATTTTTAGTTATGCCAAATTGAAATTTTCTGTTTATTATGACATGATTATGATATTAAAATGAATCTTAATTATAGAAACAGTTTTTTTTATTTTTAAATGAACTTTAAGACAAGTTATAAAAAAAAAATATTTCAAAAATATGAATTTTCGTATATATTATATATACTCACAAGAAATTATTTATATATTTAATTTATGAGAGGGTAATAAACAATATATGCAAAATCAACATTGGAAAAGTTTGTATGTATACATTTTAAATATTATGATTATCAATGTATTATTATTATCATTACATTCCGTCAAATTATCTGGATTTTTTGGAGACAACAATATCCCAATTAACAGGTAGAAAGACAGCTAGTTTAGGCAGTTGAATGAGTTTGGCGTTCAGTAATAAACACACACATTCACACACACATTCACACACACACTCACGCGCACATTTGTACACACATGTTTATATAAATTTTCCTCGTGCTCATTCCTCACTAGACAAGTTGCAACCACCTCCCCTCCAACTCTCGAGCAACCCATTTAGAGTGGAAAGTAAGCCAAAGTCAATTTGTTGCCAGTTTGAATCATTTACTGAGTAGTTTTGTATTTTGGGTGTTTTTTTCGGGTGTTTCTAAGTTGATCAACTTGAGGCTCAAATTGAGTTAAAGCTGAAATTGAAGCCGAGAAGTTCTCTAGTTTTAGATAGTTAAATATTATATATATATATATATATATGTTCCTGATCAGGATGAAAAGCCGAGTCGACTTAGCCTTGTTTGTCAGTCTTTCCGTCCGTCATCATCAAGATTTCATGAAGATCGGTCAAGAATCTTCCAAGTTATAGAGAAAAATATATTCTCATATTGGTCCCATTTCTATCAGCAGTCGCAAGTATTTTCTGTATGCATATAAATAGGCGGGCGCATGTGTGAGAAAGAGATGGCATGATGATCGACGCAAGCATAAATATGTTATTATATTTTATTCTTCAATTTAATAATAATTTAATTTTAATAAACTTGTCTCCACCTTTAGCAAGTTTTCTATTATTATTACAATTGACTTTACCATTTAATCGATTCAGAGTCTTCAATTTCTATCATCAAGAATTCCATTTTAACTAATTCTAGTCTGGTTGTTCAATCTTACAATGTTAAGATACCTAAGGAGGCTTCTTATCGCGAAGATATGTTAAGACGTGAAAAGTCCGTAATAAAACCATCCGCGATAAGAGTTCTCCGAACTGATAGGATAATGAGTCTAGACGCATTTGCAGCATTAAATATGTAACTAGATAATTTCCTAAGTAGGATAAGAATAATTGTATCTATCTGTAAGATAATTTAGAAGTTTTCAATAAGCCTGCCGAAGCAATTCGGCAGCAGTCTATGTTCGAACCTTTAACAACGTCGTCGTGTTATTATTTTGATCTTGCGATACACCGCTTGCCATTTATACATATATATTTTCTATTAACGAAATAAACACTGGTCAATAATATTTTCGCTTGCATTTCTAACTAATTCATACTTCATTCAAGTATTTTATATTTTGCTCTAATTCTGTTTTTTCTTGCTTGGTTTTCCCAATTCATGTCACACATGTTGCATAAATTTTGCATTTAAATTCGCTATGATATCTTGTAAGTATAACATATTTATATTTAAATTTAAATACTAATTTCTATTAATAATTCAATTAATTCAATTTATGTTGTTCTTGTATTTTAAGAATAATAATATTAGTTTGAATATCAATAAGAATATTATTAAATAAATAAATATTTTAATTAAAATTAAGTGAGGCATAAATCATAAATCGGTTAACTATTCCAATGTAAAAAAAGTCAAAATCTTTTGATTTATATGCAAAGAGCTTTTTTTGTAATTTAAATTTAAGTATTAAGTGTTATATATATATATATATATATATAGATTGCCTATTTTGTAAACTAATTTTGGGCGACACTAAATAAATACAATTATATAAATAACTAAAACTTCCTGAAGAAGTATAAATTAAACCTGACTTTATCGATTTTCTATATTATTTTATTATTCAAAGCACACAAAATAAATGTTGCTGTATTTTGTATTTCTGTTTTTATTTGTTCATATAATTTACTTTACTCTGACGATTCATTACTTAATTAAAGACATTTTGTACAAATACAAAAATGTCATAATTTAATACATATGAAGTTTAAATTCCTAATATATTTATAAACAGTTAAACTAAATCAAATAGTCGCATTTTATCTTATTATATTGGTATTATCAAAATCATTCTGATTCATTCTTAAATTACTTAACACTAATTAATAAAGTAAAAAAATAGTTGCATTTATTATATTTTGTAATATTTTTTTCTATTTCTTATTTTTATATGCATTATTATTTCTATAAAGGTGCTGAAGCAGCAATAGAAACAATATTTCGGCCTATTGGTCGACAAGGCGGATAAAATCTACCACCCCACCTCCACCTCCACCTCCACCTCGCCCCGTCCCCCCATCCATCACTTGGTAATAAAAAAGCGAGGGCGAAAAAAATTTAAATAAATAAGAAAAGCAACCACCGATGACGACGACAGCCCCATTTTTGCCCAGGTTAAGATACAAAGCACAATAAGCAAAGCAAAAAACGAGAATAGCAGAAAGGGAGAGGAGCAGAGATGCAGAGAAATCGGCATCCCCCTACATTTGTCTCCTCTCCTTTGCCCCATCCCTTCATCAGTCAAAGACGCTTTTAGTGTAAAAAAAGGCAACGAAGGCCAGCGTGCAAGAAGAAGAAGAAGCAGCAGAAGCCAAAAAAAATTGCCATACAAAAGGCCGAATGGCCGAACAAACGAACAAACGTACGAAGGGCAGAGCCGAGCCAACAGTGAGCCGAACTACGTGCGCTGGACGCTGTCGACGCAGCAGCGCTGCTGGGAGTATCAGTTGTGGAGTAGGGGAGAGGGTTAGCTGTACACAACGCGGCGACGTCGTCGTCGGCAGCGTCATCATCATCAACATCATCATCATCATCATCAATATTTGAATTTAAAATTTCGTATTTTGCAAACACGCGCCATATTTATTTCTTCTTTTGATTTTTCTCGCCTCCCCCGCTTCTGCTTCTTCTTCCGTAGCTTGTTAGTCGTCTTGCGCAGCATACCCCTTCCCCATTCCATAATATGCACTCCACACCGCTCACTTCACCTCTACCGTTTTGTTTTATTACGCAAGCATTTTCTACCATTAATAGCCGCGAGGCATTAAATTTTTAAATCACCCGCTTTCTGCTGGGCGAACTGGTGTGAATGGAGTGGGAAGTGGGAATGGTGGAATGGTGGAAGTGGAACGCTGGGCAATGGGCGAGGCAAATGCTGATATTGATGGTGGTTCGGGTTTGAGTTGATGAAGGGGGAAATAAAAGAGTTGGGGTTTTTTTGGGGGAAGTAAATTCAATGATAATGTTCTTGTCGCAAGTACAGTCGCGCACTAAAAAAACTAAGCGCTCTGCTTCGTCACTCCTTGAAAAAAAAAAACAAACAAAAAAATGATAATTAATAAAATAATAGCCAAAAGAAAATGCAAGTGAAAAACATGATAACAATTTAGATTTTTAGCACAAACAAAACAGCATTTACAGATACTTTTAAAAATAAAAATATAAATATATAGAACCAATATAGTATATAGCTCCCGACTTATTTTATTTTTAAAGATGTATGTAAATAGAACTTAAGTTAAGCTTCAGAAACAGGGTTACAAAAATCTATAGAAAAGTTTTAAGCTACTAATACTATGCAAAAGATCTAAATAAAATAAAATAGAAGCAAATGTAATTTAAGTTTAGCTCACAACCCGAATAGCAACATTTATACTTTGATACCGAAGGTCTCATAGTATATTGAGTTTGTGCAATGTCCGCCATGGTGTCTGTCCGTCTGTCGGTCTGTATGAACGTTAGATTAAATTTGAGTGCTACGTCCACTAGGCAGCTAGGAAATCGATATTTGTAAATCGATAAAGCCACATACATACATATGTATGTATATGTATCTCTCACAATTTTAAGGCATTTACCAAATTTGGTCGGTAGGTAGTTGGCGATTTCCTTCAAAGATTGTCATATGCCACGCCCACCTGCAAAGCCCACATTACGAGAACGTTACAAGGATTATTCAATTGTATATTAAGGGTAGAAGCCAACGCTTATCTGTTATTTGTTTACAACAAGAGTAACTAAACAATTCCTGCTCAACAACGAGAGTCACTAATCAAACCGATCGGATCGATCAGATAGAGTTATGCGAACCAACTATTGAACTGATTACAGTTATGTATGTGTGTGTAAAGTCATTTGCTGCAGAAGCCCGCCGATCAGTTCGGAGAACTCTTATCGCGGAAGGTTTTATAACGGTCACGATGGGTGCCGCGTACATGTCTGTTCACGTCTTTACATACATATCTATCTTCTCGATAAGAATCCTCCTTGGTTATCTTACCACTGGAAGATTGAACAACAAGAGCACTGTTAACGCCGGCTGCTGCAGCTCAATCTGCTCTTACCACTTACCATGTAGATATGTTTGTATGTAAAAAAGAGTATTTATACATGCTGGGCTCCAAATGCAAGTACATACAGTCATTCCAAGCTTATTTCGGGCAGTGTCTAGCAAAAATTTTAAAGTACTATAAAGTTTAAACAAGGAAAAAAATGCAAAATGTTTAAATGCCAATTTGTTTAATGTTATATCACATTTGAAAAAGGATCTTTAGTTTTTATTAAAACATTAATTAATTAACTAAAATTAGTCAAAAACTGAAATCATATCCAAAATACATTTCCAAGCTTAGTTCGGGCAGTCTTAAAAAAAGTTACATATTTGGCGTATAAAAGCTTAAATAAGGATGTTAATACTTAGTATGATATCCTTTAGCCTTAACAACTTCGCTTAACCTATTTTTCATGGAAGATACCAGCTTCCGGGTAGTTTCTGGGCTGATCTTGCTCCACTCCTCCAGCAGAACATTTTTGAGATCTTGTTTGCTGAATATCTTGTGATTCCGGATGTTATTTTCCAGCAGAGCCCACAAATTTTCAATAACATTTAAATCTGGAGACTGGGTCGGTGGAATTATCACATGGGGGCAGTTCGATCTAAGCCAGGACTGTACTATTCCGGCCTTATGCTAGGGGTCGTTGTCCTGGTAGAGCCGGAAAGTACGTGGGATTCCCGGTTTCTCGGAACTTTGGAGTAAATTTTGTATATTGAATGTATATTGAAGTATACATTCCTGTCCATTGTTGTTTCAATAATCACAAAATTTTCGCCACCGGCTGCCGAGATACATGCCCATACCATTACACTTTCTCCGCCGTGCTTGACTGTTGCCTTTAAGTGTTTTAAGTTATCCAGCTCAGTATTGGGTTGTCGCCACACATAACTCCATCCGTCCGGGTCAAAAATGTTGAATTTGTACTCATATTCAAATATGACTGTGTTCCAGAACTCCAAATCCTTGTCCAAGTGGATTTTGGCGAACGTCATCCTATACCCTGTATTTTTTGCGCTTGGAAATTTCTTTTCCCGTGGTTATCGGGCCTTAAAGTCATGGTTGCGCAGAACTTGGAGCACAGTTCCCACACTGAACTTTTTCCTTATTTCATCCTGCATCTATTGAGTCAGTTTTTGGGCCGATAGCTTAAGATTTCGCCTTATTTTCTTGACGATCCTTGGCTCGTCCTGCTCGGTGAAAATCGGGTTTGGTGCCATTCCGCTCTTGTCCTCTGTCCAATTTTCGTCCACGAAACTCCAAATGATGTAGAATACAGTTGAGGTGTTTAGATTGACCATTTTAGCTATTTTTCGATATGAATATCCAATTTGTAAGTGTTCCGGGACGAGTTCCCGTTGCTCAATGGTAGTCCGTTTGTCCATAGTCCTTGTTGGCTTGTTGCACCCGAGGTGCAGGATATAACTAATTTGACTACGAAGGATTGATCTATTTATACCGAAAAAATTCAACTTTAGGTAGAAAAATTCGGGTTTTATGGCACCCAGGTGTCCATAATGTAACTGCCCGAAATAACCTTTCAACCTAAATAGCGGTACTTTTTTACATAACTGGACCTAACGGGTGGGGAAATCCTAGTTTATTAGGGTCATATATTCATTTCGGTGGTCAATACATGTACCTGTCATGGGTCTTTGGAATTTTTAAAAATAATGAATAATTATTTTATGGCAGGCAATAAAAATTGTTGCTAGACGCTGCCCGAAATAAGCTTGGAATGACTGTACATATGTATGTAAACAACTTATTGTAAAGCTCACATCATTTGAAAGCTAAAGTCTCAATATTTGAAGGATATATTGCTAGTAACACCCTTCAAAAATTCGGAAACGTTCTGTTTTGTTTTTATACCCTTAACCCATTAAAAATAGGTAAAAAGAGTATAATGGTTTTGTGCAAATGTATGTAACAGGCAGAAGGAAGCATCTCCGACCCCATAAAGTATATATATTCTTGATCAGGATCAACAGCCGAGTCGATATAGCCCTGTCCGTCTGTTTGTCCGTCTGTATGAATACGCGGATCTCAGAAACTATAAGAGCTAGCGACTTCGAATTTGGAATATAAGTTCGCGTGTACCAGTTTGCTTTATTTTATCGATAACTGCCTCAGTTTCTGAATTATCCATACATTTCGATTTCCGATAGCAATAAATTCCACAATTTAAGAGGCAGAGGCTTCTAACTTATACATAACATACATATACATATCTATTATTGATCAATTGCCGAAATTTCATTAAAATCGGACAACAAACACCAAAGTTATAGTCGAAAATATATTCTCATATTGATCTCATTTCTGTCAGCAGCCGCAAGCATGTGTGAGAAAGAGATGGCATGATAATCGACGCTAGCGTCAATATATTTGTGTGTATTCTGCAGAGCCCCGATAAGTACTGCTTCGTGTACGTGTGTATGTGTGTATGTGTGTATGTGTGTATTTATGTATGTATCTGCTTGTGAACAAAAATACTCTATAAGAAATGCACTTGCCGAACTGAACATTTGAGTGCAAATCATTTTAAAGGGAAATTTGCCAACAAAACTAAAATATATTTAACAACTGGGCTAAGGGTATATCGTAGTCGAACCAACTTGACTACAGCATCTTACTTGTTTATTCCAAAAGATCTGAATTAAAATACATAAACGAAGAAACTAGAGTTTCGTTTAAAAACCCAATGAGTCTTTTTAAAGGCAAAGAAAATAAAGTTTATAAAATAATGAAAATGGGCAGTTAACATGGCCAAATAAAATCCATATATGTATATATAAATAATATATAAACATTTTAGTATTTTTTAATTTATTTATAATTTTAATTTTATTTTAAATTGAATTTAATTCCAATTTTTAATTTTTGTATTTTTAGTGTCGACTGACATTAGTTGACAATAAATAAATAAATAAATATAATCTTTATGTATTGTATCTAGTGAGTTTATTTTTAAAGATCTAATTAAAACACATCCACAAAGAAATTAAGATGTATGTTTTCTATTAATAGATAAGGCACAGCTTAAATAAACATAAAGGCCATAATTATAAAATAACAAATAACAAATAAAAATGTGATATTTATCAACAACGTTTGGTCTTGTCAGTTTACACTTTTAATTTATTTTTAATTAAGTTAATTTTACAAATACAATGAGCACCACAGACAGGATTGATTCTCATTGCAGTGACTACTGTTTATAACAAATAAGAATGTTTATCCTTCGAAAAAGCAAATCATAATAATTACATCATCTACAGTTTTCAGTATATTTAATCAAACTTTTGTTATATTCAATATCCTTAAGCATTAGTATATACAGCGTATACTGGGAAAAAAGTATTAAGGAGTGTTTTTTTTTGCAATCGTAGACGGCTGTTTCTACATTATATATGTAAATGCATATTGAATTTTGTGACTCTTGCTTTCAAATTGTGTTTATGGCTGAGTTGATTTACCACATCAGATATATCGGGCTTAATACTTATTATAGATCTTTAAAGGTGTGATATCTTCAAATTTGGTTATTCTAGCTTTAAAGCACTGCTCATTTATCTATCAGATATATTGATTTGATCGAAGGCGGAAATTTCGTTACTTGTTTCTTAATTGAATAAGTTATTTATTTTAAAACTTAAAGCTAAAGCAAATACAACTAAGAAGAATCTAATAAATGAAAAAATTACTTTCTAATGATAAAAATGTTTTTCGGATTTTTTGGAATTTTATTTGTAAATTTTGTATTAATTGAGAATATTTTCAAGTATTTTAACTTTAAATCAAGTTTTTTATATTATGATACTATGATAAGATCGGCATATGCCACGTCAATTAGCCACACTTCGGGACGTTTTTATTTGTGGCTCTGTTGAGATTGTGGTCGAGAAGCGACCGCTGGTCTTGGTGAAGGAATTGAACCGATATAAAAGTATGTACCCATGAGATATGATGAGTATGCAAATTAGTATCATAAGAGCTCGAGGTAGTTCAGGCAGAGATCACCTTTCAAGAAGGCAGCAAAAATTTAAGTTGACCCTCCCTTAACCCTTCAGAAAACTGATTGTTTTTGAAGGAGGCTGTGGAAATTGTTGAGTCTGTTGAGGATGTCAAGTATGATATGATGATGATGATGATGATGAGGTGCGGCAATTTGGAGGCAGCTGTCTGACCGGCTGGACATTTCTAGCCCACTGGGCGGCGGCGGCAAATGAAGCGCACCTGGAAAACTAGTTTTCTCACGCATCCCTTTTGGATTTTTTGGACTGTCAACGGACAAGAAGGGTAAAGGAGGGTAAAGGGTTAAGGACAACAACAGGACAATGGGATAGCAGGACAACACGAACCGGCTTCGAAGAGTGAAAAAGCTGCCGTGGCAAGTATTTAAATTTGTTTACTTTTGCTACATTACATGTGAGGCGAAAGGACAGACGGACGGACGGACGGGCAATGGGGGTTGGCATAGGAGTTAGGTCCGGTTTAGTCCTGTTTTGCCCTGCATAGGTCAACAGGACATTTATGCTAATTTTTGCATTGCAACGGCCTTCAACTAGCGTCGACTGCACTCACAAAAAAAGCAAGCAAACTAGAAAAATAGCAGAAATAAAATCTTCCTATGATGCTGAAGAAAAACAAACAAAAAATTATTAATAAAATTATTAATAAAATTATTAATAAAATTATTAATAAAATTATTAATAAAATTATTAATAAAATTATTAATAAAATTATTTATAAAATTAGAAATATATTTCTAATATTTATTTTTTGGAAAATTTTTGTAAATATATGAAAAATATTTTAAAATTATCAAATGCCATTTAATTAATATATAAATCGGCTTAAAATTATAATTGGCCTGAAAACTAGAATATTTTTTTTATTTGTATTTCTTTACTTTCTAGAAATCAGAAAAAATTAAAATTAAAATTATACTGTCGTTAATTAATTATATGAATTTATATTAAGCAAAATTAAATATAAGTAAACAACAAAAAAGCTAATATAATAATTTTAGAAAATGAAAAACGGCAGCCCTTTGCGATTTTATAAGTCACTTATTTTTCTGAGTGTAGCGACCGCTGCGTAAAGGCAAACTGGTCAAACCGGTCCAGTCACTCTCCTTCTCATAGTATTCCTAATGAGATTGATGTGTGTGTGTGCGTGTGCGTGTATGCGTGTATGCGTGTGTGTGTGTGTGCCGGCCACTGGTCTCTCCCTATGTGAGTGATATTCATATACTCACATTCACACTCATTCATCCATTGTTGTGAGTAATTACTGTGATTCCCCACACAGCAAATGTACCAACCCCATCTCAATGTTTAATGCTGAGAGCGAGTTTCTTCTTCTCAACACATGCCACACATGTCTCACACGCACACACACACACACTCATATGTGTGTACATACATTAACACACAATTGGGTAAATGTGGAACACGCCAAATATTTTGTAATTTGGCTTTGGCTCTGTCTCTGGCTCACTTCGATTTTGACACTGAAGCCGAGCGAACATAGGTGCAAAAAAGCTAAAGCTCCACGATTATATTAGTAATAATAGTATAAAAAATCAAATGACAAAGAAAGCCACAGTTGGGCACTTATTAAATCAAAGTTCAAGTGTGGAAATGCCAGTTTTAACAATCGACACAATTCTCAAAATAAATACATAAAAATTTATAATAATAAAAAAAAAATAAATAAACTATTATATAAATATTTGTATTTCAAATAATAATTAAGAAACTAAGCCTCAAAGCTCGAAATCAATATATAATAATTATTAATAACAATTAAAATACTAAAAACAATTTAAATTTTTAATGAAACTAAATCATAATAATTAATAATAAGAAGAATAATAATTAATATAGCACTGATTTTAAAAAATAAATAAATATTTAAAAATCAACAACACCAAATTGACCGAAGAATATTACAAAATATTTAAAGCCAGTGCATTTCGAAAATAATAAAATATTAATAATCATTGTGTTATTAAAATAAGAAAACATTATTATTGTTTATCTATTTTCAATAATGAAAAAAGAATAACTGCAACGAAAATATTTTTCATACCAAAATTCAAAATGTCGATTCTAATTTCAGTGCGATTTCAGTGGAGACAAATGTTTTAAATTACAAAATAATGCTTATAATTGTTATAGAGCTCTACCAGCGAACCAGACACAGTTTAATACAAATTAGATCAGATTTATATAGCTCCAACAAAAACAATTGAATAATTTGTATTATTAAATTATTAATGCAGTTACGCAAACGATTTTTGCCTTAAAAAAAACAGCTTACATTCATAATAAGAAGTTAATTAAATTCGGAGTACTTAATCACCAATATATATAAATTTTATTAAAAAAAAAAACAGACTAATTTCAAAAAACAAAATCAGCTTTTTTTTTTATTTATATGGCAACTAAAAATTCAAGAATTCTGTCTTTTAAAAAAATAATTAAATGATTATATTGATATTTTGATACTGATTAACTTCGGCATACTAAATCATAATGCATAATGGAAAATGATAGACAAATTCTGGAAATATAATCACAAATAATATGTCAGGTATTCTTCTATTATAAAAATAAATAAATAATACAAAATGATAATATGCTTAAGAAAGGCAGGTTAAGATGTTCATGGAAAAAAATTAAAATAATATTACAACAAAGAAATTAAAATATTAAAAATGAATTCTCGAATAATATGAAAAAACTTAATACATGCTGGAGACATTAAAATTCAGATCGTTTCAAGTGCACTTTCTAGAAGAAAAATAAGACTGCCATAAATTTCTGCCATTTTCTTTTTATTTTCTCCCATTTTTTTTTATAGATTTTTCTGTACATTTAAATACATTTTTGTGTAGCTAGAAGCAAAGCTGGATGGTCTCCTTGTTGTTGCTTGTATTTGTGAACTTGTTTTTGTATTTGTGCCGCTTTTGAAAATAACGAAACGCGTGTGCGAGAGAGGGAGAGTGAGTGTGTGAGTGAGCGAGAGTGAGAGAGGGTGGACCTCGAAATGGACGCTACACAATCATATTTAATTGTGTATGTGTGTGTGTGTGTGTGTGTGTGTCGCTGCTTTGCTAGGCCAACCATCTTGTTTCTTACAGCGCACGCAATACTCACCACCACCACACAAACAGAACAGCAACAAAAAAAGAGGAAGGAAAAAAGAGGAAGAACAACAACAAGCATGCCAAGGCCACAGTCCGACTTCGAGCCCGAAGACGGCGCACGACGAAACGACGAAGACCATTCAGCAGCAACAACAACAACAAGTGTTCGAGGGCTGGCCAGCCTAGGAATGGATGGGGTAGGAGAATGATTGCGGAGGAGGTGGGGGGAGGTGTGGGTAGGTGGCGGGCAGCATTGAAATTTATGTTTGATGGTCTCAAAAGAGCTATGACAACTGCAACTAAAACGAAAATTCGTGCGCTTTTCTTTTTTAAATTATCGACTTTATATATGGATGCTGTGTGTGTGTGTGTGTGTGTGTGTGTGTGTGTGTGTGTGTGTGTGTGTATGTAGAGTTTGCAAAGCAAGAGCAGGGAGAGTGGATGGGAGAGGGAGATAGCCTGCACCATTTACACAATGCCCAGAAAGTTTTTTGAAAGGGAGGAAAATAATGCATCTTTCAAAAAGTAGTAAAAAGTAGCAAAACATTAGAAATTAATAAATATATGTGATTACAACAAAAAGAATAAGGATTGCTGATAATTACAACTTTAAAATTCGTAGTAACAAGTCTGAAATGGTATAAAATCATTTTTGCTATATTATTTATTATAATATTATTTCTTATATATTTTCTATATACAGATTTTTATTCATATATTTTTACAAGTCTGAAATTCGTTATAATTATAATGTTATATATTTATTTGAATTGAAAGGTACTAAAATAATTTTTTATCGTTTTTATTATTTATTATAATAATTATGCAAGCTAATTGTCGAATCAGTTCCTTGGTGGTCCAAAGAATATTAAAATTAAATATTTTACCTAGTTACTTCACAAAATTGAATAAAAATAAGATGAAAACAAATACAAGACAATAACAGAGCACATTTTTTTCAAAAACAAATGGAAAACTGAATTTGTTCCTTTGTCAAAAAACTTTCTTGTACAATTATTTATTTTTGTTTTGTAGAATGTTTGTTATTTCATACAAATGTTATTCAAATTTATGGAGTGCAAAATAAGGAACACTTTAAAGATTAGTCTCCTAATAAATACAGAAATTTATTTGAATTCAATCAATTGAATACAAACATACAAGTTAAGCAAGTGGGAGCGGGAGTGGGGGTGGTTAACTATAGCTCTGATATTGCGGGAGATTTATCGTTTTTTGGGCGTGCACGAGCAAAATTTACCGTATTTTTAAAGGGTCTTACAGCAATATGTGTTTTAAAATGGTGCTTGTAGCTTTAAAATTGTGTGAGATATATGGTTCTATTGATATACACTAAAAGGTGTATCGGTTTGGGAAGGTAAAGTGGGTGTGGCCATCCAACTTTTAATCGATTTCTTAGGCGAGTTTCCAGCAACATTCTTTCAAAATTTGATTGAAAAAAAAAAAATTGACTAGCTTACAAATTGTGTAAGATATGTGCAATTCAGATTTCTAGGGCCGCGACGGCGGATGTGGGCGTGCTCTTTAAATGTATATATTGGTGACTCTATCTTTAAGTTTGTGGAAAATATGCGGTCTTATCGATTTTCATCTGGTTTGACGATTATTGTGGGCTATATAAATTGTTTATCGGTTTTTAAGGGCGGATAACAGTAATATACCTCTAAAACTGCGGTAGACATAGCCATTTGAAATGTTTAAGGACAGTGCGCCTGAGGGCGCAGACTATAGCTTCAAAATTGTGGGAGATATTTGACTTTATGGATTTGCGATTATCGATTTCCTAGCCTCACTTTGACACTTGATCTACGGCGTGCACAGATCAATATATATTCCAAGTTTCAAGTCACCCTACAGTCGAAGAAAGTTGCATCAGAGTGTAAAAATAAATATGTATTAATTTCTCTTACCAAAAATATCAAAATTCAACTTTTTGCTGCAGCTGAAAATTATGAAATGGTGGAAAACCACGCTTTTCATGCAGACAAGGCACTCATTTCAATAATTCATTGGAAACTAGTTAAAAACAGAGCTCAGAGCTACATTGAAAAATATGAGAAAAACCTCACCACTCAGATAGTACTTCTAAAATAGGAATAATTTATACATATATAAATATATGTATGTATATTATTACGCATATATAAATTATAAATTTAAATCATTTCAGCAGACGATTTCCCGAAGATTACTGTCAATAATTATATATGTAATAAGAATAATAAAAAACAAGCTATATTTAATATACTGAAGTCTTATGAAAATCATGAAATAAAGAAATGCATTTAAAAAGCCAAATTGTACCTAATTAATTTAAATAGTTTCGAAGCTTCGGAAAATTAAGATCTTGAAAAGGTTAAATTTGGTGCCCTAAGTATTCGTAAGTACTTCAAATAAAATATTTAAAATACAATATTTATAAGAACTAAGTATAAATTATTAACTCAACTCTCAATATGTTCGTTAATTAAAAAGGAGATTTCCTTTCCTTTCATTAATTTATAATTTTAGATTTTAAAGAGTTTCGCATGAGATCCTGAAAGGTGAATTTTAATGGGCCATTAAATGATAAACTAAGTTTTTATACATTTTTCCCGGTTAAATTCTTTTAATGGATTTGTTGCCAGTTACGGTTTCAGTTAAATTCAATTTTAGATTTTTTTCCAGGCCAACATTGAAGTTTAGCTAATCAAAAATTTGAAAACCCTTTTTAGGAACGATCGGCAAATTATTTCTTTCTTTGCGAAATAACACAAAAAATAAATTCCCATAGTTGAAGTGAGCACAACTCGTCTATATATAAAACTAAAATAATATGCTACATATATACGATATATATATAAATTATGTCGTTATTTTTGTTTGTTTTTCACATGTTTAATGGAAGAATTTACATGCGTATATATCTTAGATCTCTTAACATTGATAATAATAATAATGGTAATAATAATAATATAAGTGATATAAATATATATATATATATATATATATATATATATACCCATATATTTAATTATATTATGTTATATATGATATATGATACATTACAATTGCTTAATTGCGTTTTAATACAGAGTACAGAGCAGAGCGGAGCATATTATCTGAATATATATGTAACTATACATATACATAGCCCATAAGAAACTTTATTGAATCCTTTTTGAGCAGTAATCCTCATATATATGTATATATATATAGATATATATATATGCTAAAGCAAATCTCGAATTAGATTTGCGACTAGCTTTCTTGAATTCTTTTGCCAGTTTCGCATTTATTTGTTGACAAAAAATGCGGGATTTGGCGACAAATTAGGCGGCATCGCTATCATATTATTGCCACCTTGTTGCTGCTGCTGCTGCTGTTGCTGTTGGCTTCTCGTGTTAGTGGCATACAATTGTTGCTGAAAGCTGTGATATTGCTGCGCGTATTTCAAATCATTCGACGAGGGTCCCACAAAATTCACACCGACGCCTGAGTTGCCACCCAGATTGTTATTACTATTACTATTATTGTTGTTGCCGTTGTTGTTGTTGTTGTTGTTGGGTATACCCATCACATTGGGATGTGGCTGCTGCAGTTGCTGCAACTGACCCGGCGCAAGACCTTGCATGCCCACGTTGGTCGCCACTGGCACTTGGCACATGCCACCACCAGGCATGGGTTTCAAGTGCTGCGGCTTGGACATGGGTCCTGGTCCCTGACCAGGTCCTGGTACTTGAGCAGGTCCAGCTGCCTGTGCAAAAATGGGTGGCGAACTGTTGCAGGAACCAGAGCCATTGTTGAACATCACATTCGGATCGCTGCAATCCAAGCCATCCACGCTGGCTCCTGAAAATTGCGCCTGCTGCTGGCGACTGAGAAGATTATTGCCTCCGGGTCCTGGTCCCTGCATGCGTATGCCGAGGCCGCCATGTTGCCGCATGCCATGCGGCCTCATGCCACGCACCATTGACGCCGCACCCAGACTTAATTCATGGCCCACAACATCATCATCAAGACTGGGCAACTGATTACAATTCTGAAAGAAATTCATTCCATTGTTAATTTTTTGCTGCTGCTGTTGCTCGTTGGGTGAGTTCATGTTCATGGGTCCGCCAGGTCCGGGTCCTGGTCCCGGTCCCGGTCCTGGGCCCAACATCATGGCAGCGGCCGCATCATGATGTGGCCCAGCCATTTGGGGGTTGGCATAGCGTTGCAGGAACTCCAAGCTTGGCGCCATGCGCACATTGCCATTGTTGTTCATATTTCCATTATTATTATTATTTGGATTATTATTCCCGGTATTTCCGTTATTTTGATTATTATTCTGCGGTCGCACTGGCATATATTGTATGGTATTCGGTGTGCTCGCCTTCACCTGAATATTGGGATTGAAATTCGGCCCAAAATTAACGGGCATGCGTCCCATCATCCGACCACCCGGCGATGCCAAAATGCCATGAAAACCCGGACCAGGTACGGGCACTGAACCATCGCGAACCACTCCATTCGGTACGGGACTGAAGCCGGCTGGTAAAACAGCGCCCATCTTCGGATTCAACATGCGCTGACCCATCGAATTGAGCAGCGGATTGATGGGATGACAATTGTTGGGCGCATTATTCATGTGCTCCATTGCCGCATCCAAGTTGGGCATCATGCCGCCATGATCCATGTTATTCATATCGATGGGGCCGGGACCCATCATATTCATGCCACCGGCGGGATTACCACCAACGCCCGAAACACAACTCGTCAGCTGTTGAGACATTTGGGCCAGCGATGATATCGGATCAAAGTTCTGCGCCATTTTATTGGGAGGTGGTCGATTGACGGTGCTATTCGGGTTTAGGGGCATATTGTCGGAGCGACGGCCAAACTGTAGAGGTGGACCTCCTACAACGGGTCCAACAGGTCCACAATTCTGACGCTGTAAAGAATAAAGAATACAAATTATTAATATAATAAATAAATATAGATATATAATAAAAATATAAATTTGCAAAAATATATATATATATAATGTATGAAAATAAATGTATATTAAAAATGTCTATATAAAAATGTATAATAAAAAATAACTAGCATATTTTAAACAGTAGAGCTTTTCATACAAGACTCAATTTTCAATAGATCATTCCTATATAATACAGTAATGCTTATAATAAAGTATATAAATATATATTTATATAGGGTAAAAAATATATAAATAAATAAGTTAAATTCTTATCATACAAGAACTCGATGGTAAATATATGACATATATATATAATAATCTATATCTATAATTTGCCATTAGATGCTTAAAGCTGCTCAAATTAAATTATTGGATAATTCATTATGGATAACTTTTTATTCTATCTGCAAATCGAAAAAATGCTCGAAGCTCGACTGACTTGAGAACTGAGTAGATTTCGTCTCCATCTCCCATTTGAATGTGGCAAACATTCAACTTTAAAACACTCCTAAATATTATATACATATATATATTTATTCCTCATTTCCTTCTCTGATAATAATAGCTGTTTTTATATCTGATAAATTTAAAGAATATATATAAGAGTATGCAGGCTGGATTATTAAAAACACCTTAATTAATACGTTAGGTTTTTCAATTTGAGCTTAACTTAAATTTGAGGTAATCCATATAAGAGAATTGTTCCGATGATGGTTATATTACCAAACTAAAACTTCTACTGAAGATATTTACATTAACGTCCATTGGATTGCCGTTGGGTCCTTTATATTGATGATTCATGGCAGTGTTTGGATTGCCCTGCAAATGGGCATGGGCATTGAAATTTAACCCTGGACTCGAATTCGACAAACGAGCATCCAAATTGCTCGCATCAAGCAAATGATTTCCAGCATTCGAATTGGGATTATTATTAACATTGCCCGGCGAACGGGGACGCTGTGAAGTGGGTCGTGTAAGCTTTAAATCAGCTAAAAAAAATTAAATATCAGTAAATATAGATATATAATATATAGACAGATATTGATTTGAATACTACCAGTAGAATTGGCGCTAAACGCATCGAGTTCCTTGGGCGATAGATGAGCCAGCGGCGTGCTCGGATTACTATTCAGATGATTCAGGAGATTGTTGTTCCCGCGATGATGTCGACTCGATGGCGAACCACAATCGTTGGGAAAACAGCTCTTTGAACTGGCTGAATTGGAGGCTGCTGCTGCTGCTCCACTTGTGGTGGGCAGCTCCGCCATGCTGGGTGAATTTAAGGGCAGACCCAAAGCAGCGCTCGCTGTGCGTGGCGAGGGCAGCGACAGATTGTTGGGACTCGAGGGATTTGGTGATTGTGTCGCAATTGGCACCGATGCCGAACGCTGTGTGGGATGATAAGGTGGCGGCGGTCCTTGCACATTTAAATTGCGCATGTTGGGATTCGGGTTGGAGGAGGTGGCAGAGGAGGAAGCGGATGATGGCGCGGCAATAGCAGCTCCTGCAGGAGGAGGTCCTGGTCCGGGCATGCCGCGACAACCTGCAGCCGTTTTGCCCACTTTCAGTCGATCCTCGAAGAACTGTTGCTGTATCTTCGTCCACTCCATGGGAGTTAGAGCATTCTCCTCCTTATCCATGTTCATCACACAATTGGAGTTATTAAAATTGGCAATTAACTCCGGTGAGTTGTTGCTCATCAAATTCATGTTGACATTGCCAACTGTAGTCGCAGCTGTTGTTGCCCCTGCCGTCATATTATTATTATTATTTGAATTACTATTTTTTTGACCACACATCTCTGCAATGACATCGCTGGGCAAAAGGACATCATTTTCCCCTGTTAGATGAGGATTTTCTTGAGTTTTTTGTGCGGCTGCCGCTGCAGCTGCCGCCTGTTGTTGCAACTGTTGTTGCAGCTGCAATTGTCGCATTTGACCAGCTCCTGCTGCAGCAGCGCCACCTGCACCACTCATCATTATATTTGCCATATTTGCAGCAGCTGCAGTTGCGGCAGCTGCATCATTTGGCAACTTATCATTCTCGGGAAATAATATTTGATTGATTTTCTTTAATTTAGCCATTTGCTCCTCGCGATGCTGCCGTTGTTGCGGTGTTAAATTCTCATCGGGCACTTTGACGCCTTGCAGCGAAATAATATTATTATCCTGACTCAAATCATGATTGTTGCTATTAATATTGCTGTGGTTGTTACTGCTGTTGTTGTTGATATTGCTGTTATTGTTGATATTGCTGTTGTTGTTGCTGCTGCCGCTGCTGCATTTACCCATATCATTTCCATCTGTTTCAAGATTATTTCGATTTGCAGGATTTGCATTTCCCGTTTCCCAGCACATTAAATCGCTTTCATTTACCAATGCCTCATTTGGAGTCGCCTCAATAAATGCATTTCTTTTGTCCGTTGGATTATTAAAATGTGCTTTTGATTTTTGCGATGGTGGCTGCAACATTTTTGTTAGATTTGGATTTGGATTCGGATTTAGATTCAGATTATTATTGGACGCTGCAGCTGACCAATTTTGTGCAGCTGACATATTATTACAGATTCCCATGCCGAGCGAATTTTGTCGCTGCAATTTATTCATTTTCATGGGGTTCTTCATGAAGAAATCCTCGAGAAAACTCTTCGTCGCTGGCTGTGTGCAGTGATAGGCGATTATCGTTTGAAATTGTCCACTCAAAACAGACTCAGCCCCATTATTAGCCAACTGTGTGGAGAAGACAAAAATGTGATTCTGCTGCTGCATATAATCCAAGCAGTTGCCAACGTTGTTGACACTGTTGTTGTTGTTGCCATTGTTGTTGTTGTTGCCCATAAAATTGTTGGCCACACCAGGTGAGGCAACATTAATGCCTATACCGAGGGAGACACCCAAATTGTTTGCACAGGCGGCATTTGAGTTATTAGTCACTGTTGGAGTTTCATTCATGCAACGTTCGGCATCCAATCCAACAATGTCATCCATTACCGATGCGGGTTGCTTTTCCAACTCCATTTTAACTTAAAGAGATGGAAAATTTTTTAATTTAAATTTAATTTAAATATTTGCATTTACTTACCTGGCGTTTCGGCTCGATCGAGAGCAGTGCTGCTGGTACCTCCACCAATTGAACCAAATCCCACGGGGGACATGTTGGGTGAGAAGTTTTCCTCCTTCTTCATGTTCACCAAGCTGCCCAGCAAATCGGCGGGCTCATCCTTGACTGCCGCCACAGTCGCAACAACAGCTGCACAACCGCTCACTGAGCTCACTTTCGTATTAGGATTCGAATTTGGATTCGTATTTGGATTGTTGCCGGCAGCGCTACTTTGATTTTGTCCTACTTGTCCCTTGTCGAGTGATGAATTTCCGCCAGATGATGATGGCTTTGAAGTACCTGTTATAAAAATTGTATATATAAAGATGTAAAGATATATATATCTAATAATATTTAGGTTAGAACAAATTTTTGGCTTGATGGTCGTAAGCGTTTGGTCTTTGCAACGCTGACACAATCAGTCGCGGGTTCGAATACCGCTGGAGGTATGGTTCTTTGTTGTTTGTCTAGTCCAGAAGAAGTCCGTTGTGACTTCTTTTTTCTTTCTTCTATTAACTTTTCTATCTAAATCGATATAAACACGGCACCACAACGCGACAAATATGGCCTATGTGTCCTTTGGTCGACAACAGTACAACCCACCTACATATTATTAGATTCCAAGCTAGCTAGGAGTCTAGACTCGATGACACATTCTTAAAAACTTCAAGATCAATAACTATTACTCATAGACTTGCAATATAAATAATAAGTCTAGAGAAATTGGTTGATTGAGTTCAATCAGAGAATTCATGGAGGATTCTAACTATTACAATTACAATACAATAATTATAAGACAAAATAAGAATGGAACTCCATTTTTACCACCGTCCTCCTCCTTAATGCTGGTGCTGCCTGTCTTTTGGCTCTTCTTTAGCAGATCCTGCTCCTGCTGGTGAAGATCGCTGTCCACGTTGCTGTTGTTGCTGCAGTTGCTGTTCGTATTCGAATGATCGCTGGCATTGTTGTTGCTGTTGTTGTTTGTTGGCGAGTTAAGGCTGCTGCTTGAATTCTGTCGGGAATCTGTTGGAGTCGCTGAAGCTGCGCTCGTATTTGTATTTGTTGGATTTTTACTGCTGTTGTTGTTGCTGTTATTATTATTGCTGCTGCTGCTGTTGTTATTGTTATTGTTATTATTATTATTATTGTTATTATTGTTGTTGGTGTTGCTTTTAGCCGTTGCACCCGTCTCATCTGACATGGTCTGATTTTGATTGCTGGCGTTTTCTAGAAAATCGACATAAATAATTAAATAATTTTTCAAATATGAGCATAAAATGAATAAATATGTTTATGTTTAATGTATGAAAATTTATTTAAATAAATAAATACAAATAAATAAATTTTGTCTATTTATTTAATTAAATGAAAAATGGTTGTCTATTTTTTTTTAAATAAATTATTCAATTAAATAAAAATATAAATATTTAATTATTTAAGTAAATAAATGTAAATCAAGTATAAATTAACATAAATAAATCCTGTTTATTTTTATAAATAAATAAATATAATTAAACAAATAAATTGTTTATATATTCAAATAAAAAATAAATATTATTCATTTATTTATTTAAATAAATAAAAATGAATTATTTATGTTGATTTATTTGTTTAAATAAGTTTACTTAACTTTTAATATAAATGTATAGTTTTATAAATAAAAAAATAATTTATGAATACTTATTTAAACTAAAATAAACAATGTTGTATTTTATTTAAATAAATATATAAAAATAAAGACATTATTATTTATTTATTATTAACTTATTTATATAAATAAATGAAGATCATCAAATGTCATTTATTTATGTCTTTAAATAAACATTTTTTTTATTTAAATAAAAAGAAATAAATTTTATCTATTTATTTTGTTTAGTTGTAAATATTTCTTATGTACTTATTTTAATGAATACAAGAAATTTATGTTGTTTAACTATTTATTTAAATGTTGTTAATTTATTTATGTAAACAATTTAATAAAACAAAATAATTAATTTTTTATTAATTATTTAAATAAGTGTGTTTTTTGACAAGTAAATCAATGAATTGCTTATTTATATATTATTATTTTCTTACCTGGCGATAGACTGGAAAACTGTTCGCTTTTTACCTTAAGCGTGGTTGTTGTTGTTGTTTTTGATCCTGTTGTTGTTGCTGCTACTCCTGCAGCTGCTGCTGATGTTGTTGTGGAGGATACATCAGTTGTTGTAGTTGCTGTTGTTGTTGTCGGTGATTGGCTAGCACCTCCCGTTGTTGTGGACAGCATTCTCGCTCCGCTTGCCTTGCATGGATTTTTAAACACAATATTTGTGTTCTGTTCGCTCTTGATAGCTTATTTGCTTTATTTTATTTTGTTTAGTATCTCTCGCTCATATTCTCTCACTCTCGGTATAACTTACGCCCGACTGCATGTTAGATTTATGGCATTATTTCAATTTGGTGCCTTCTTTTCCAGCTCCTTTTCAAGGGTTTCTTCTTCTTTCTCAATGTATTTCCATTTAAATGTATTACAAACATGCATATATAAACATTTCTATATTATTATATATTTATATGTATATAAATGCATTTGTATGTATTTGTTTCTGATTTTATTTGTATTTGTAATTGTATATAAAGGCGAACACTCAAACAAAACAACAAAAAGAAAATTTCTGTATACATACAAAACACACACACAAACACAAATTAACTCTCACACACACATAGGCAGCTAATATGGCACAATTATCGTGAGAAAAATGTATTTGATTTCTTCCAACGATACACAGCAAACATTTTAAATTATTTTCGCGTAGATTTTGCCACAATTGGTTGTGCACTTAATTAAGGCTTAAGGGTAGAATTTGTGTTTATTTTCAATTTGTAAATACAAATCGCGTTAGCCACTTTGGCATGCTCTTTCTATAAAATATGCAATCCGTGTTGCAAAGTGACAAAAGCGCTCTTTTGGTAAAAAGGTGTCTTGCAACGTTCCAACGACATGACATACAAGATAAGCAAGTATTAGCGTGTACTTTCTATGGAGTCATTTCACTATCTATATATTTATGTAAATTGCATAACTAATAGTTTGATAAAATATGTCATCTGTGTTCGAAAATACTAAAGTTACTATTAATATTTATTACATTTGTATATATATTATTAATATAACAGTACTGTATCCAGCGACGTTACGACTGAATGATATTCACTCATTCGAATAAATTGTACCGAGTATTGCATTATCGATAATTTTTGTTTGAAATATGAACTTTATGTTCTAAGTAAATACAAGCACTATTGTTATAAATTGTACTATTATTTTTATAGTAACAGTGTGTCATTCCTGTACTAAGGCTGCGATATGCATCTCTGCACAAGTAGTCGTGAAATAAGTAACGAGTCGTGCAGAGCGATAGATCGATGGCATTCAAAGTTTTCTTTTTAGAATATAGAATATAATAAAAATAAAATAAATACAAGTCAGTAATAATTTAGTAGCAACGCCAAACGAAAACTATGGATATGAATATTTAGCCCAACTTATAATTGTTCGACAAATTATTTACCACTTCGAGCAGTGCTGCCAATCAACGATTGAAAAAACATCTGACAGACTAGAAAAATACCAAAAAAAAAACAAAATTGATTTCAATTTATTGTGTTGATTGGATTGGAAATGACTTTAATAGTATTATTATTATTATCTGTACTATATTTATTATTTATTTAATCTTTTAGTACCTCTTTGTTTATATTCACAGATAAAATCATCAATTCGCCATCTCCTTTGTAGAAAAGCTATTTTAAGCTGTCTGGCAACTCTATTAGATTGCTGGTAAAAATGCATGTGGCAGCGTTATGCATGGCGGGGAAACGAAAATGGTTTGTAAATTAAACAGTCAATTTTTGGCCCGTTGTGATGCCGTGTTGATAAAGATTTAGACAGTAAGTTTAATAAAAGAAAGAAAAGAAGACAGAACGGACTACTACTGATCAACTAACAACCATTCCTGAAGCGGGATTCGAACCGTAGACTGATGGAACGATATTATGAGCTTTAGCACACAGAATGCAAAGACTCAACGCTTAATACCATCAAACCGGCTAAGCAACCCACAATATGCTGAAAAAATGTATTAATAATTACAATAAATTACATGTACATAAATAAAAATTTATTTATTGAAAAATTAGGAACAGTAGACTTGTATTTAATTCAGAAGTTTTTCATTTTCTTTGCACTTATTTATTTTGCCATAAGTAAAATACAATCAAGAAATAATAAAAATAAACAGTAGCTAAAAAATAAAAATAAAAAATCTATTTATGTTAAAAATGAGAAACATTTTGATTTGCATTTAATTTGGATTTGTTTTATTCATTGCATTTATTATTTATACATAAGTAAATATTTATACTTTGAATGGGTCTACGTAATGGGACTTTCTGTATTTCCAATATTTGTGTTTCTTAGGTGTTTTGTGTGCATTTAAGGTATGTAGCTATGTATGTGTGTGTGTGTATGTATGTGTGTATGTATATGTGTATGTATGTATGTATGTATGTATTTGAACATCGTTTTAGACTAAATTGACTAGCATACATCATCTTCATCATAGCACTCATATTCATTCATGAGTATTCGCGTTCGCATTCGTATTCATATTCAATTAAATCGTATTCATATGTATTACAAACACATACAAGTAAATAATTAACCAATACATATATATATATACATATATATATATATATATAATATATTAACTACATATATATATATATATTTACATATATATTCATAATCAGTTATTGTTGCTACTTGTCAAATTGCTTGGATTCTACAATCAGTGAGAAAGAATACAAATTGAAATATTTGGAAAACCCAAAAAACGATATATGTAAATTTATTTACATACATAAATTGCAAATATATACATATATATATATATATATTTATCTATATATATATCAAATATATATATGCCATATATATATATATATTTATCCATATATATATAAAATATATATATATGTATATGACAGATTAGAAGTTTTCATAATATATTCATTATATTGTTATATATTATGTAAAAGCGCATTTAAATTATTTACATTGTGTATTATTATTTTGTATTATTTTCAGTTATTTTAAATTTAAGTGTCTGCTGCACATATTTATTTATTTTTTTATTAGTATTATTATTAATATTAAGTAGCATGTTTTTTATATAAATTTGACTAGATATACATATATAGTTTCACTTTTTTCGACATATATACTTAATGTGAGATTTTTTGTTTATCTTTTGTTTTTGTTTTTTAAGTTTGCATCACTCGGCTCTAAATCGGCATTAAATATATATATTTATATATATATGTACATGGGTGTGTGAGTGTGTGTGTGTTTATATAGGACAGAGCCTCTCTCAAAATTGCATATATATATTGCCACACATCAAACATTTCAGTAAGTTATTCATCTTCAACAATTCTGTGTGTGAAAAGTTTTTGGAATTTTTTTTTTTTGGGTCAGGTACAAAAAGGAATTGATTTTTGTGTATTTTTTCTTTTTTTTTTTTTGTATTGTTGCATACGTATTTTCACTATGGCTTAAAGTCAATTATTTTTTATTATTGCTTTGGATGGATCATGGATACCATCATAACAACAAAAAATATATGGGAAACAAATAAAAAAAATTATTTGAAAACATTATATGAGTCCGACCAGATAACAAAGCACATTATGAACATAAATGTAAATATAAATATATATATATATATATATATATATATATATATATATATATATATATATTATACGAAAAGACCCAATATTTTAGTACCCCTTTAAAAGACAGCTTTTCAATCGTTAAATGTGTTCATCTAATTTTACAGCATTCTAAATATCAGATGGAAATTGTTTAATTTAATTTAATTTTTTAATTTAATTTAATTTTTTTTTGCATTGAGCGCCATTTTATGACCAGAGAAATTAATTTTAAAAAATAATATTTAAATTTAATTGAATTTAAGAAAGTATATAACTCTGGCTAAAAGTCAGCTTAATTTAAAAAAATTTATATTTAAAATTATTTAAAAACAAATTTAGAGAGGTGTCTTCTCGATCTTTCGGCAATGTTTTAATTGGGAAAATATCTCCGTTTTTCAAATTAAGAAGTTATTCTTGTAAGTTTTGGTAGCTAAAAGCTAAAAGCTGGTTAGAAATTGCACAAGCCAACAGATGCGTGTTAAAATATTATAAACAGAAATATAAAAGTCATATAGTAATTTAACAAATAAATAAATATATAATACACATACATAAACAAATATAAATAAATAAAAGAAAATCTACTACACTCGACTATATTTTCGACCGGCAGCAATGTTCCTGCTACATTTGAAATAAGTGGGACAAAATGTTGAGTTTCCAATTTTATTCAGTAAAATTTGAAGGTGTTTTGCAATGTGAAGTTTAAGCTTGTCTCTAATTAAGCTTAAGGTGGCAGGGTGCCAATCCCGAAATAACTTGAATATTATGATCCGGTTCCCATTGTGTTTTTCTCGGATTTGCTTAAGAGGCTAAACATAAAAAACAATATAACAAAAAAAATGGTACGTTAATGATGCACGCTGATAACTCACTGTTAACGCACTGTTATCGCAATGTTATCGCACTGTTAACCCTTGTGGATACAACTATTCGACGGCGTCAAAATAATTAATATGATATATTTTGATGGTAATAACAGCAAATGGAAATACAAAATTGTGAGTTATTTGAGTTGCCAAAAGGGCCGTAGAGAAGATAAAATTCATTTTTTAATTGGTTTTGGTTTCGCAAACGATATAAAAAAAAGTTAGGACTGATTTGTTTGTTGTTAATAATAGGATATGTTATGCCAATTTTAAATTTAGTTGTGAACCCTGCTTTTCGGAGTAAAATCTCATTGAATCATTAATACTTAAATCCGAAACGCGAAAAAGACAAAGAATTAAACCACTCTGGGATATTTTCTATTTACGGTGCCGATACCTATTTGAAACCCTGCAGATCGAATTATTCAATTTCAAAATTTTAAAATTTCGTTTGGTTAAAAATAGGATATTCATTTTGCGGATTTAAATTTAGTTTATGGCTCTGTTTCGGTGCCTGTTTCGGTGCCTGTTTCGGTTTGACCCCCTGATACTTATTCCATGTTCTAATTAAAATATCCAAATTAAATGAAATCTCAGTGAACCAACGAATCATGCTCAATAATTTTCAAAGTGGGATCCTTGTAATACTTCAAGCCGAATCTCATCGCGCCCAACTTGGAGGTATTAATACCATTGCTATCCAGAATGCTATCCACATCGACAACCTGACCGTTGAAGTACTCAATGCAGTCGGAGACAGCGAGATTATCATCTGAATGTTGACCCGCAAAACTAGGCGAAGGCCAGCGATCTCGGCTCGGCAACGAATTCGAATCATGATTGTGATCGGAATCCAGATCTGGCTGGCAATTTGTCTGTTTATCTGTCGTGTCCAGATTAAACTTGATACGATTTCTCAAACGCTGCCGCAATGGACGCTCTGATCTGAGATTATCATCCGAATCGGTCTGACTCTGACTTTGATTATGATTATGATTATGATTATTATTATAAGTGCGAGTGAGAGATTGTTGATGTTGTGGCTTGTGTTGTTCTCTTGTGTATTTGCCATTATGTCACAACATATCATCATGCTCATCGCCATCCACAAGGAAATCATGATGCTCCAGTTCCAAATCCATATCGCCATCATCATCAAAATTCCCCAATGGGGACATTGCCGTCGTATGCAAACTGCTTACATAATGCTGTCCATGTTGGCCACTATTGCTCTCTCTATCTCTATCTCTTTCCCTCTCATCCTGTTCGTCCAGTGGGTGCTCCTGGCGATTGTGTGCATGATGCTGGGTATTTTTGGTGTCATCATCACGCCATTTGTCCATCGATCGTCGACGTGCATTCATAAAGAAGTTACCCACTGTGGTAGGCTCGAGGCCCAACTGGCGGGCAATTGTCACCTGCATCTCCTTCGAGGGTCGCTTTGTCTCCTATATGTATAAATCCGACATTTAGAAATTAGTTCTCATTTCTTTGGTGAGGCGTAAAAATCGCCCTAAAAATATACCTAATTTTGGCATTTATTTTATAATAGAACTTGATGAATTTTAATTAATTTAAATAATTATAGAATATTTATGTTTAAAATAATTTATTCTGAATATCTATATTTAAAGTAATTAAATATGCATCTTTCGGTATATTCATAACGAAAGTTTTGTCTTGCTAAAATCAGTGTTTTTCTCTTCTTAATTCAAGGGAGAACATATAAGAAAAAATATGTATTTCCAAATTTCCATTGTGTTTTTTTTGCATTTTGCCTTCCATAAGCAGAGGAGGAGGAGGATGTTTAGATTTTATTTCGGCAAACCAGAAAATTGTTCAAATTTTCAGGGCGATTTTATTATTGTGTTGTCCTAATTACGCTTACCTTAAAAATAGCCTGTAATGTCCTTCGCTGCAGATCGGTGAAGACTAATCGTGGCTTTTTCGGCTGCGGCATTTGTTCCATTTGCGGCTCCTCCTTGCGACGACAATTGGAGGCGGCGACAACTCCAACAACAGAGCCACCAGATGCACTCAGCATGTCTGCAGAAAAGGCAAAAAAATTATTTAGATTACGTCATTCATTTATTTATTATTTGGTATTTAATATTTACTTTCTTATTATTAATTTAATTATTTATTTATATACATATTTAATGTCAACTAATATCAGTAGAAAATAAATTAATTTAAATAAAAAACAAACATTTTAATTAAATTCTGTATTTCTGCAACATTTAATGCTATTGTTAATTAATCTACAGGCAAGGATTTATTGGGAGGACTGCGATTAGGAGAAGGGGTGAAGGGGAATAGTAGTAGCGGAATACAAAAATATAGTAAGTTAACTAAACGAATAATAATTATTTTTCACAGATTCAAAATTGCTATGGAAATATATTAAATAACTATTTTGCTATTATTGAGGTCATCGACATTCCCAACAAAACCAAGCAGAATTTAGAAAATTCTACAATTATATTAATTATATAGGAAAAATGAACGGAGAGAAAGCAACACTTTCTCTACCTTAAACATTGTCAAACTATTATAATCGTGAATTAAATTATTATTTTACATAATTACAAAATGATGTCAGAAATTCTTTAGACGTAAAAGCATTAAACGCCGATTAAGCTGATTGAGCTATGAGAGTTGATTTTATTTATATAGAAAGATCATCTTTGAACTTAGCCATGCTTAAATGGGTTCACTTCTGGATTAATACTTAATATTAATCTTAATATTATTTTGATTAAACGCTGATTAAACAGGAGATATGAGCACTTGAAATGATTTATTCTATTTATCTAAAAGAAACCTACGTGACTATATTCACCTCTAGATTAAATCTAAATTAGTTTTGTTCTCATATTTACAAGCCTTCATCTTATATTAAACAAAATTTTTTTCAATACGACAAAAAATATGAGATCTTTGAAATTTTGCGGGCGGAAGTGTGCGAGAAAGAGAATGTTCCTAATAAGTTTCCAAGTTTGGTAACTGTAGCTATTAAATGGCGGGAGATATGGCCATTTATAGGTTTTTAGGGGCGAGAGTGTCCGTGGTCCAAAATTTGTTTTCTAGTGTGTTACTGCTTTTCAAGGGTGTTACTAGTAATATACCTTTAAAATTTGATGACTTAAGCTTTCAAATTGCGTGAGATATACGGTGTTATCGATTTTCACCAACAGGTGTATCGGTTTTGGTAGGCGGAGTGGGCGTAGCCACTTTGTATCGATCTCTTGGGAGAGTAACATACTTTAAAAATTTGGTGACTCTAGCTTACAAATTATGGAAGATATGCGCATTGTAAATTTCTAGGGACGAAGTTCCTGGGGGCAGCGGTTGTGGGCGTGATATACCAATCCTTGGAGGAGGTTACCAGCAAATTACCTTCCAAGTTTGGTTACAGTATCTTTAAAAGTGTGGGTGATATACGGAGTTATCGATTTACACATTCCGAAATTCCGGCATTGTCGATTATAGACGCAGGTGTGGGCGTGGCAACACAAATTTGTTATCGGTTCTTAAAGGCCACTACCAGTAATATACCTAACAAATTTGACGTTCCTTACTCAAAAACCATTTAAAAATTGTAGGGGCGGGGGGCTGGGCGCGTCGGAGGTAGGCGTGGCACATGGGTCGATCATTGAAGGACATCGCCAACAACCTACCAACCAAAATTGGTGACTGTATCCATAAAATTGTGAGAGATATGTGTTGCAAAAATCGAATTTATCGATTTTCTAGCTCCCTTGTGGACGTAGGACCAAATCCTTGACACTTTAACTTTTAAGGGTACTTTCCAGTATATGTTCCAAGCTTCAAGTCTCTATCTCTAAGGGTGTCGGAGAAACGCGCGTTCACACAGACGGACGGACGGACAGCATGACGGACATTGCACAAACTCAATATACTATATACCTTCGGTATCATAGTATAATAAAAAGAATAGATCTCACTCACCATTATCAGCAAGACTCGAGACGTGAGCACCATCCGCATTTGTTGAGCTGTTGCTCAGCACTATCGCAGCAGTGGCCGTCGCACCTGTCGCAGCAGCCGTTGCATAACCAACACTGGTCATAGCACCGCCAGCAGCACTACCGACACCGACACTGATGCCATTCGCTGGCCGTTGTGGAATCTGAGCGGCAGCCATGCGCAACGCTGACATGCGTTGAAATTCGGGTTCCTGGAGCCATTTGAACATGCGCCGGAACGTTTCACGGCCGGACTTAAGTTTCGACCAGGGCTTAGGGTTGCGTAACAGATCCGAGAGCGTGCCCTGCGACCGACAGAGTACTCGCTGTGCGAAGATGGCCTGTGGAATGCTATAACGCTTCAGTTCCGCCGATATGCGTTGAGCCAGTTCCTTGGTATTTATCTCCTCGAGGTCAGAGGAACGATTCGAAGCGGAACTAGTTGAGTTTAGAGGCGGTACTGCTGACTTGGGGGACAGCTTGAGTTGCTGAGAGTGTTGCTCCTGGTTAAAGCCATTTTGTTGATGATGCTGGGACTGATTTAAATTGCAGAGATTGGGATTACTATTTGTGGGCAGGCAATCATTTGACTGATGTTGTTGTCGCTGACACATCTCATCCAAGCTGACAGCCAACGAGCTGCTGGCACACTCTCCGGACGGTAGGGGAGGTGGAGGAGGAGGTGTCGGCGTTAAGGAGACCACAACTGGTAGATCCACAGCTAAATTGGTCACCGAACCATTTATGTGCGGCAATGTGACGACAGAGGCCGGTGAATGCAGGGACATTGACACTACCGAGCCTGCTGAATGTGGACTCAGTGTAGGGCTGTGTTGCAAACGCAACTGGGAACTGCTGCGACCGCCTGTCGCATTAATTAGCTCGTGTTCATGTTGAGGCGGGCCATAAGAGGATTCATAGTCGCTGACAACAACGCCATCGGGTAGACCACTACCAGGCGAGAGGCAAAGCACTTGTTTCTGCGGTGATATTGCCGTACCAGCAACCGGTGATGATGAAGAGACCACCGTTGAATTGTGTCCATGTAAATCACAAGCACCTACAACCAAGCCAGACATTCCATGTGTGGGCGAGGTACTGCTGGCATAATTATGCGGTGGCGTTGAGATGAGTGAAGGGAGCTTATCATAGCTGGCATAAGGCAGTCCGCCCAAACTCAAACCGTGATGATGTTGATGATGCTGATGCTGATGCTGTTGATGATGATGCTGATGATGATGATGATGTCCCGTTTCAATGGGTAGCGGTAAATTGGCAAAGGTACCACAATCATTGCTAGCAACATCCGTTGAATTATTGAGACGACCCGTCGCTGCTACTACAGTGCTGCTGCTGCTATTAACACTACCGGCTATATTTGAGCTGGAGTTGGAAATGTGACCCGTATACGCAAATTTATCGGACATTGTTGAGATGGGCGGTAAAGGTTGGATTGGCGTTAAGGTCGCATACGATGTGGGGCTATAAATCGGTTCTGATATGCGATTGTTATTGTTGTTGGTGTTGCTGGTAGTGCTGTGTGTACTGCTGTTGTTGTTGTTATTGTTGTTGACGGCTGTAAGCGTTTGATAGGTGCTCTGCTCAGTGGGACTAAGCAAATGTGCGCCGGCATCGCGCTCATCTTCGTCGTCATCGTCATCGATATCGTTATCGTTATCCTCATCATCGGGGAGCGTGGGGACAATAACCGATAGTTCTTCGCGCTGATTGAGCAGGTGCAAGCGACGCGAGTTTGTAGCGGTAGTGGTAGGATTGTGATGAGCCTGGCTTTGATTATGATGATGATTAAGTAATTCCGTTCCATATTGCTGTTGATGCTGCGCCTGCTGCTGCTGCTGATGATGATGATGATGATGATGTTGATGTTGTGATTGTTCCTGTAGCAGCTGTTGATGATGCTGATTCAGAGTAACCTCCTCAACTCTCACTCCTCCTCCTCGGGCGATTCCCCCTGCATCCTCGGACAACTCATCGATCACATTCAAATTCGATAAGCCTCTGCGATTATTTCCTCGCTCCACAATGACCAATTTGTGCTCCTGTTTGACGGCTATGATCTGAGTATTGGTTAAGCCATCCAAACTGAGTTCGGAGCCCACAAAATCGACGGGACTGTTGCGCTGATGCATGGAGGGTAGCAGCGAGGACATTGTTGGTATTGTTCTACTACCTGCCTGTTGTTGCATCAGTTGATAATTGCTGTGACCCAATTCATCGATGACCATCACCACAGATCGTGACTCTTGCTGCTCCTCCAACTCATGCTCCTCCTCTTCCAGCTCCTGATCCTCCTCCTCCTCCTCCTCCAGCTCGTCCTGCTCTTCATCATCTTCGATTAATCGATTGCTGCGACTACGATTTGTGTTCCCAATTAGAGTTTGCATCGCAGAGGCTTTCAAATATTTAATGCCCGTCTCGTGCAATTCACTCGGTTCGCATTCGGATTCGCTTTCAGGGCTGCCGGGTTGCCCTATGAAATCACTCGTTTCCACAACCAGCTGCTGGCCGAAGGTTTGTGCATCAATAATCTCGTTCATCGATTCCATGCCACATCAGTTTACAGCTTGAATCGCAAATATATATAAATAATCCAAGTACAACAAATAAATCAGCTGAGCGATTAACTGAAATTAGAAAAGAAAAGATGGAGTATATCAGATCAGCAATAGATAAAGATATGGATATGGATGTATAAATAAAAATATATTTTATATAATATAAAATATATAATATATTATTTTCTACATATATATAACACCCAGAAATCGTATAAGTATTTCTTATTTTTTTTAATAATTTTTGTTTGTTTTAAATTTGTTTATTTCTATTTTAGTTCAATACATTTTTTCATTTTTTTAATTTTTGTGTGTTAGTTGCATTAGTTGACATTAAATGTACTATATATATTATATATATATATTTATATGAAATCTGCTCTTCTGTAAATAGACAGAATGATATCATTTTGAATTCATATTTGACGGATCCTCTTAAGGAAAAAATCAATCCCACAGTACAATTGGTGAGCTTCTCTTCTTTTTATTCGATCTCGCTCTTTAATGAATTAATGAATGCTCTTATGAATGAATTTTTAACACGTATTTTATTGATAAAATGGCTAATTTATTTATCGAACTTAGTCGTGGCATAGTTCCTTATGAATAAGTCATGCTACGAACAATTAAATTCAATTTTCGGTTTAAAAAAACTTGGAACAAATAAATAAGAATAAAAAATAAATTATTATTAATCATATAATATAACAACAATTTTTCATAAACAAGTCACAATGAAATTTGATGTATTTGCAATTTGAATGAATGAATAAATGTAATTTTGCACAAATTATATTCAATTTCAGTGGGTATTAATTTGTATTGGAAACATCAGTTGTATTAACCACAATTTGTATATATGTTATTTATATTCAATTGGGTACAAATTCACTTTTTTAGGCACGATTTGATATTTTTGGTGATTGAATGAATTTAAGTATTACTTTAGTATTTATATGAAAACAAAAAAAAATAAGAGGAAGAGATTTTATTCACTTAAAAATGTTGCAGCGCACAAGGTGTGTTTTAAAAAACACATACATAAATAAATATAAATAAATTTATATATATATTTGTTTCTTATTTGTTGTCAGTTAACTTGGCAGAGTTTAGTTTGTTCGTTTTGTTTTCGTCGTTGGCTGTTGCCATCGTCGCCAGGCCTTAAGGGTTGATTTCCACAAAAAAAAAACAAATATATATATATATATATATATATATAAGTGTGTGTGTGTTTGTGTGTGTGTGAGTATGTGTTGGTGTGTTCGCATATGTATGTCAGTGTGCATGTTTATGTTGTTATACCCTCCACAATGAAAATATAAGCTAATTTGCTTAACAGATATTAAAGTATGAAAGTTACAATTATCAGTAACAATTTCAATAACATAGGCGATCAACATTTTAGCGAAAAGTTGAATTTACAGGGTAACTGCCATTCGATCATCACTTCAATTGTGCACTTGCCTATGTGGAAGTGTATTGGTGTGTGTAAAAATGGGGTTCTTGGGGTTGTTTTTCCACATTCGAAATATTTTTCATAATATTCGCGAAAAAAGTAGAAATTATTATTACCTTTAAAATATTTGAATGCACTTCGGCTACATTTTTGCTTGTATTTGGTAATTATTATATATTATGTTATTCTTATTAAATATTACTTTATTTGTTGTTGTTGTTAAGTGCACTTATACAACAAAATAAAATGGTTTATGTCCCATCTTTTTTTCACACACTTTTGGCCAACTTTTAAATGGAATTATATATGGATGTGGACCTTTTTAGATGCTTAAAACTGCTAGTTATATTTCAAACACATATATATATGTGTATTTGTGTGTGTTTATGCGTAAAAACTTTATTATTATGTGAGCGACGACGACGACGAGGGACCGACGAGCGCCCGCGTTCCGCAAAAGTTTCGGACCAAACGCAGAATATACCCAATTTTTAACTGAAATGGTGAGCAGCCGAAGCCGAAGCCAAACACGAACACGAACACGAACACAAAACACGAGCACACACAAACACACGAAAAAAGTTTCCACACATCTCTTTAACCCTGATGAGCGAGCAAAACGACCGTTAACCCTCCCCCTGCTCCATCCAATACACCACGTCCCTTCCCTACACTCAACTACAGCAACCCAGCCACCCCATTCGTGACATTTAGAGCTACCACATTGTTTTACATTTCTGTAGATAGCAGATAGTTCAGTGTTGCCACACAATATCGACACAAAAACAAAAAAATACAAAAAATAATAGCTTGAATTTAATTATCAAAGAATATTCAATATTAAGCTTAAATTTCGCAGTTATAAAAGTTTGTCAAAATTGCCATACAATATAAATATTTATATACTTAGTGTCAACTAAAGCCAGTCGGCACATTAAAGTTCAAAAACTAAAAAATAGCTTGACTTAAATACAAAATAAAATGTAATGTTACAAATAAAATTTAAAAACAAGAGAGAACGTTGCAGTCGGACGTCACCGACAGCGAAATACAATGATACCAAGAAATAATGTCCAAGTATGCCTTTCAGATTCAGGTAGATATAAGATAGTAACCCTTCTTCGAAGTTTGGTGACTGTAGCTCTTAAATATTAAATATGGGCATCTATCGGTTTTTGGGGGCGGGAGTGGACGTGGTCCATAATTTAAAGATATTTGAAGGGTGTTACTAGCAAAATACCTTTCAAATTTGGTAACTTAAGCTTTAAAATTACGTGAAGTATATGGTCTTATGGATTCACACCAACAGGTGTATCGGTTTATGTAAGCGGTGTGGGCGTGGCCATCCAATTTTTTATCGATTACCAGTAACATACTTTTAAAATTTGGTGACTAGCTTACAAATTATGGAAGATATGCTCATTTCAGATTTTATATGCCCATCCTTGGAGGAGGTTACCAGCAAGTTACATTCCAAGTTTGGTCACTCTATCTTCAAAATTGGGGAAGATATACAGATTTACTGATTTACACTTTCCGAAATATCGGCATTGGCGATTATGGGCGCAGGTATGGGCGTGGCAACATAAAATTGTTATCGGTTCTTAAAATCGACTACCAGTAATATACCTACCAAATTTGACGTTCCCAACTCAAAAACTACGGAAGATTTAGCCGTTTAAAAGTTTTAGTGGCAGGGGAGCTGTGGGCGTCGGAGGAGGGCGTGGCATATGCCGATCTTTGAAGAACTTCGCTAACAACCTACCCACCAAAATTGATGACCGTATCCCAAAAATTGTGGGATATTTATGGCTTTATTGATTTGTGAATATCGCTTTTATCGATCTTGTAGCTCCCTGCAATCTATCTATCTTCAACACTATCTATTCGGATCACTTTCAAGTATATGTTCCAAGTTTAAAGTGCTTATCTCCAAGGGTGTCGAAAAAAGTTGCGTTCATACAGACGGACAGACGGACAGAGAGCATACCTTCGGTATCATAGTATAATTAGATGTTCTTGAGGTATATAAATAAATATAACAAGATAGAACGTTGCAGTCGGACGTAACCGACAGCGGAATACTATTATACCTTAATTTGTGTACAGTTAAGAAATACTTGAATTGCGGAGGATATGGGCGTTTATCGGTTTTGGGGGCTGGAGTGGGCGTGTTCAAAAAAAATGTAGGAGTTCGATCTCAGTAATATACCTTTTAAATTTGGAAACTGTAGCTCTTAAATTGCGCGAGATACAGGCATTTATCGTTTTTTGTGGGCGGGAGTGGGCGTGGTCCAAAATTTTTTTTCCACATTTATGAAGGGTGTTACTAGCAATATACCTTTAAAATTTGGTGAGTTAAGTTTTCAAATTGCGTGAGATATATGGGTTTATCGATTTACACCAACAGGTGTATCGGTTTAGGTAGGTGGAGTGGACGTGGCCATCCAATTTTTGCGACTCTATCTTGCAAATTACGGCAGATATGCTCATTTTAAATTTCTAGGGACGAAGTTCCTGGGGGCGGCGGATGTGGGCGTGGTCCAAAAATTGGTATGCCAATCTTTGGAGGAGGTTACCAGCAAATTATCTTCCAAGTTTGGTTACTATATCTTTAAAATTTTAGAAGATATACGGAGTTATCCATTTACAAAGGATCATTACAGACGGACAGACGGACAGACAGCATGACGGACATTGCACAAAACCAATATACTATTATACCATTTTGGTATAATAGTATAAAAATACACATTGCTTACAGCTTATTTATATAAAACGACGAGAATTTTTATTTATTATTTATAAATTTATTTATAATATAAATAAAATCGAGCATCGCATTTTAAATTATTATTTAGCATAATAATTTTTCATTGATGTGGCAACGTCAAAGGCAACCCTCTAATACAAGAGAAGAGAAAGAGAGAGAGAGAGCCTGCGCTCTTTTTTCTCTATTATGTTATGCGTTTCTCACGCTTTGCGTTCACTTTCTCCGTTTGCTTTGCTCATTTCATTTACCGCAATGTGAACAGAAGAATCACAACAACCAAAAACTCAGAGTTGCTGTTAGTATGCAAATGCATGTGTGTATGTAAGTGAAGGTATGTACGTATGTTTGTTTGTGTGTGTGTTGAGAAGGTGGAATTACAATTTTTCGTCAGAAACATTTGGACCCGAAAGACCCAATGCGCATGTCTCATTCCGAATTCTACAACGGAGTCGATCTCTTAGGGGAGTTACCAGTAACATACTTTCAATATTTTATGACTCTTGCTTAAAAATTGTGGAAGATATTCCCATTTCAGGTTTCTGGGACGGAGGGTGTAAGTGGGGTCTAAGAATATGACGATCTTTGAAGGAGATTACCACCAAGTTACCTACCAAGTTCGGTGACTCTATATTTTAAATTGTGGAAGATATATATCGGTTCTTAAAGGCAGATACCAAAAAATTTACCTACCATATTATTAAAAATATTTAAAAATTTTAGGGGAAATGCAACCTACCAACGAAAATTTGTGAATAAAGTCTAAAAATTGTGTGGTTATATGGCTCTATCGTGTTCTTAGCCTCCTAGTGGACGTAGTAATCCTATTTTTAAACTTTGTTGACGCGGGCACATAACAGTTTACTTTCCAAGTTTTAAGTCTCTATCTTTAAGGGAGGACAGACACCATGACATACATTGCGCAAAATCAATACACTATGATACCTTCGGTATCAAAGTATTAACGGTTGAGTTATATATAATATGTAAATAGTATACATATATACAGTTTGTCTCATATATGTTTTTACATTGGGGGAAATTCATATTTTCTAAATTCGTTTGCAAAAATATGTATGTATTTATTGACTTTTGAATATTTTCTTATTTTTCTAGCAGGTGGCTCATTTAATGTGGTTTCATTGACACTGTTATGCTCCCTAATCTATCCTCTAATGGATCTGATCCAAATTTTTTAGATTTCCTTTCACTATGCTTAATAATATGCAATTTTCCCCAATCTGGTGGCAAAAATGTACAAAATCCCATACAAAATCTCCATAGTCAAAAGATTTCAAAAGAATTTAGAAAATATGAATTTTTCCCAATGTAAAAACATATATGAGCCAAACTTTATATCCTTATAGATAAAACTTTACTATGTAGAAAATGAAAACTTGGAAATATATGAGAGTTCCAATTATAATGATTTAATCCACAACGTATGTTCAAAATTTTTTACTTGGATTAGGTATTTTCTGGATCATTGGAATACTTCCCAAATTTATTATAATATTTTTTTCTATTTATTTATATGTTAATTTTTATTATATTACTGTATGTATTAATTTGTTTTTTAATTTTAATTTAATTATTGAGTTCTTTATTTATTTATTCTTTTAATATAAATTTATTTACTCACTTTAAATTTTATATCATTTAATTTGTAACTTTAATTTTAATTAAATTTTTTTATTTTAATTTATTTTATTCTTTTTCTTTTTTTTTTAAAACTCTGAAAACTTGTGCATTGTATTTAGTGCACATTAAATAAATAATTGAAACAAATTAAATCAGAATATAATTTTAATTTTTTGCAACTTGTAGCCATAAGTTAAAGGAAAATAATTGTGCCACAAAATGATGCATACTTTCAGTGACTTTTTGAATTTACCGCACAGTGCCAGCAAACTATACTATCCGCCAATCAGATCGCAGAATCGTTATCGATGTGACTTATCGACAAACAAAATCGATAAGTCAAAGTATTTTACCTTCTAGAATTTAAATGCTAGTGAGTGAACTGCGGGCGAGCTCCTTTAAAAAATCGACACATGTATATCCAAATATTGGAAAATAGGTTTTAAGCGAAGAAATATTTTTTGTTTTTGTTTCATATATAAACAAATATATCCCCAATTGTGAACAGATATTCACTCAGATTTCTCAACGGCATTTACTAACAACTATTTTACTGCAAGTTACAATTGATTTGATCAGTGATTGACTTTGACTTACGGGTAATCATAAATGAAAAACATTCGTACTTATTTTAAATATTAGTTGTGCTGTCTTAAGCTTGTGCTTCAGAGATATAGGATTAGATTAAATTGCATTCGACTTAAGCAAAATAAATTTTAATATACATCGTTTTTGGTGTGCTGAGTTTTATCGGATGTATATATATATATATATAAATATAGTTTTTTTTATGTATATACAAGTATATGTATATTTTTTTTTGGCAAGTGTCTGCCAACAGTAACTTTAAAACTTGGGCTTTATTTTTAGTTCTATTTGTTTGTCTTCAAATATATAAATTTTTACCTGGCTTATATTTTATATAGAGTATTTCACGTATTTGTATACCCATTGAACTGATTAATGATTAATCGGTATTTTTTTTTAACGGGTTTTTTACTAGTAGTATTTTGGACCTATTTTTGTATATTTATTTAAAAACTTGAACAACTTATCCGTCTTAGTTTTTTAGGTACTATATTTGTAGACACTTTATCCGATCCAGCTGTGCTGCGACTACCTGAAGAGCGATACTTGAAGCGCGATTTTCTTTTATTTGTGGGATTTTTTATATCGGTTATTTAAACACATTTGAGCTTTCAAAACAGTTATTTCTTAATTCATTTAGCAACGTTTTTAAGATATGAATTTTCATCGAACTTGGCAAATAACAAACTATTTTTAAATATATGTATATTGAATCAATATCATCACAATTCGCACATTCATTCTTAATATTTAGTTTACCCTAGTAAAAGGTATTTCAATTTTGTCAAAAAAAAATATATATATAATCACCTGAAATGAAACGTATACAACAAATTCTAAATTACTGAGCTCATAAACTATATATATTCTTAATTAGCAAATTTTTGAGTATTATGTTATAAAACATAAATAAAATATTTTAGTTTCAAAACAAAAAAAAAAAAAATTATTTAAATTCAAATAAATAAAGAAGAAAATAATTTTATTAAGACACATAATAGTTTTAGCGAAATTCTGAATCTCAAGCGATCATGATCTAGCCATGAAAATGGTGGAAAACCAGTATTATATATATATATTGATTTTAGTTGATTATCATGTTTGCAACACTCAACAGTCACCAGATGTGCAGGTTTATTTTGCATATGTTTGCATAGATCCGCTCTACAATGGCATTTAACATTAGGCGTGCTTCTTGCTATCTGAACTTCATTCTTTTTTTACCTATTTACTTAAGCGATCTAGAACACTTATATCCAAATTATTTATTCCTCTGCTTCTTTTATTATACACGCAAAACCAATTTTAATTCGATCATCGAACATTTTTCTTAATCTTTTTATACCTTTTTTCCAATTTTGGCAAATTATTTAGCTGTAATGTTTCATTAAAGATCTTTTATACTAAAACTAAAAAAAAAAAAAAATTTATACAAATTATACCAATAATAATAATACCAATAATATCAATAATATTGCTAAATTAGAGCTTGTTAACACTGTTTTGTATTAATTCAAAAATTCATCACTTTCGAACAGATTTTGTGAGTTTCGAAAGCAAATTTGGATAAATATTGTGAGAGAAAGTTGAAAAACTAAAATCAAAATTATTGGACAAATTAATTATCATGTTTGATGTACGAACTTTTAGCGATTTGTCTTGCATTTTTAGAGTTCGTAAACTTTTTTTTTTTATATGTCAATGTTCTTCTTAGAATTCTTATTAATATATGGAACAGGCTAAAGCAATTTCTTCATTTATACATATTTTTGATAGTAAATATTGTTCTTCATCTTCGTCTTCCTGTTCATTATCGGTGTTACTTATCTAAAAAGTTAAAAAAAATGTTGGTTCCTCCAGCTCTAATAAATTGCATGATATATTTACGTGCTATGTTAAAATTGTATAAATAAACTATAAATATGTCAAAGATGTAAAAATAAACTGTAAATACCGAAATCTCTGCCGGAGATTGGAATTGAAACCTAAATTCGTTTCGTTTTGGCGCCTTAATTAAAATTAATTTATTAAAATCGACAATCGTCTTAAGCTCTTTGACTAAACTTATACACTCGGAAAAAATAATAAGCCCGAAAAGCAAATTCTAGTTTGTACACAAATCAAATTTTTTGTTAAGTGTATACACAGATGCGAAAAAAAATAGCACCACTCTGATAAAAAATCTTTTCGTTGAAAACTTTTAAATTTGTTTAAGTTTAAGGAACGTATGAATAGGTTTTTTAGAAGTATATGACTTCAAAATAAATGAGAAATAAAAAAAAACATAATTTTATTCAGCTTAATAGAAAATGGAACAAGTAAGAACGCTGTAGTCGAGTGAGCTCGACTACCATATACCCTGAACCAAGCTTTAAATACATTATAGGTTTATCGTTTTTGAGGGCTGGAGTGGGCGTGGCCCGATCCTAGTAATATACCTTCTAAGTTTGTTAACTGTAGCTCTTGAATTGCATGAGATACAGGCATTTTTCGTTTTTTGTGGGCAGGAGTGGGCGTTGTCCAACATTTTTTTTACACATTTATGAAGGGTGTTACTAGTAATATACCTTTAAAATTTGGTGACTTAAGTTAAGGCGGCGGATGTGGGCGTGGTCCAAAAATTTGTATGCCAATCTTTGGAGAAGGTTACCAGCAAATTACCTTCCAAGTTTGGTTACTCTATCTTTAAAATGTTCGGGGATATACGGAGTTATCGCTTTACAATCGGAATTGTCGATTATAGGCGCAGGTGTAGGCGTGGCACCACAAATTTGTTATCGGTTCTTAAAGACGACTACCAGTAATATACCTACCAAATTTGACGTTCCTACTCAAAAACTGCGGAAGATATAGCCATTTGAAAATTTTAGGGCCGGGGGTGATGGGGGCGTCGGAGGTGGGACATGCCGATCTTTTAAGGACCTCGCCAACAACCTACCAACCAAAATTGGTGACTGTATTCATTAAATTGTGAGAGATATGTGGAATTTACTGCTATCGGAAATCTAAATGTATCGATAATTCAGAAACTGAGGCAGTTATCGATAAAATAACACAAACTTGATCTGCGCCTGGTATACGAGATCTTATATTCCAAATTTGAAGACTCTAGCTCTTATAGTCTCTGAGATCCGCGTGTTCATACAGACGGACAGACGGACAGACAGACGGACAGGGCTATATCGACTCGGCTATTGATCCTGATAAAGAATATATATACTTTATGGGGTCAGAGATGCTTCCTTCTGCCTGTTACATACATTTGCACAAGACCATTATACCCTTTTTACCCATTTTTAATGGGTTCAGGGTATAAAAAACAAAACTAATGCTTTGTTTTCTCATTTCTAAGAAAAAATGTTGTAGTGTTGCTATTTATATGTTCACTACTATATATTAGTTTTATGATCGTTGCTGTATATATACTATGCCTAAATACACATGCCTTTTAAATATATTTTCCGACCTTTCAAAGGAGTTTCTTCGCTTATCCCCCGATTTAAACGGAGGATGTTGCATTCCTTCCACTATCGATGGTCAAACTGGAGGCACGCATGCTTAGCGACGCGAGGGATAAATTGCTGCGATAAACGGCTTTCGGGGAGGCATTTGCAGTTAGAAGGAGAGCTGTGCTATCGATGCTCGGCATGGATTTATCCTTGAGACTGTTGCTGCAGAAGACGGTCGAACCATTCGCCGATCGCGAGGCCAAAGGAGCTGGCAGTGGCAACAAACTCTCCGAGTTCAGCGATATAAATCCATCCATAGCCAAACCATTGGCATTTAGCGTCATAGTCATCATGCTTTCCCCATCGAAATTCTCATTTTCATTCTCGTTTGAGGCGACGCTGCTCACATTGCCACACAGATGCAGGCGAGAGCTAAGCAATTTGTTGCAAGCGGGGCAAGAGCGTGTGGCGATGTTCTTATCACGACGCCGGAAGATCTCGTGAGCACATCTGAAAAAAGGCACACACAAAAAACAGCTGGTAAAAATATTCAGTTGAAAAAGTAAGCAAGCAAGAAAATAGTAATCTTAGACACACTTATTATGTTATTCTGTTATTATGTTATTATATTATTCTATGACTATATTATAAATTTAAAACTTTCTTGTTTCCAGTGTGATTTTCTAAAATTGAGGGCGATTTTTTGCTGAGTGTAATGGGTTATATTTTGCGCTATCAGCTTTTTGAAAGCTTTATATGAATTAATAACACTATGTTAATTCCGAACACGTTACAAGATTTATTGTATGTTAAGGCTGGAAGAAAACGCTTAGCCTTTTTTTCACAAAAAGTACTCTTGTAACTATCGATCGATGAGCGAAATGAAGATTTGAGCGAATTGCTGAATCTTCTAAACAACGAGAGTAACTAATCAAACCATCGATCAGCTAAAGTTATGCGAACCAACTGAACTGATTAGAGCTATGTGTAAAAGCATTAGCTGCAGCAGCCAGACGATCAGCGAACGTCCTTTATCGAGAGATCGAGCGACGCACAAAGAGAGCGCTGTACAGTAAGAGTGCTGTTAACTCCAACTATTGAACTGACTAGATTTATGTGTAAACTCATTTGCTGCAGAGCCCGCCCGATCAGTGAGCGCTCTTATCGAGGGAGCGAGCGATGCACAAAGAGAGCGCTGTAGAATAAGAGCACTGTTAACGTCGGCTGCTGCAGCTGAAACTGCAATTAACATAATGTGGATATGTACAAACTTGTTTAAACTTTATAGCACTTTAAAATTTTTGCTAGTCACTGTTCCAAATGAGGTGTGAGACACTGTAAATACGACTAACAATTGAATATTTATGATAAGTCACGCAATTCATAATTAATTAAACTTCTTTGCTGCTGCTGCCAACAGATTAAAAGACAATTTATTTAGCATAATTTGTATTACAAATTTGAAGAGGAAGAGTTAGAATTTAAGAAAGGATTTTCAAAGAATGAGCGTTCTACCTTTCTTATATTAAGAAATGCATTCCTTAATTAAAGAAAATATTTATAAGAACAATAGAAACGAATATAAGAAATATTTGGAATTGTCGATGTAGGTCAAGTCTTTATAGTTTTTATGGAAAATGTTTTCTTATATTTAGAAATTATTTCTAAAAGCAAAAACAAGGTTGATTTTTTGCTGATTAAAATTTTTTTGTATCCATTAAAACTTAAGTCTTGAGTTAATTGTCTATCCTTACCTGGCATGGAGTATGTGTGCACATGGTAGTGCCTCTAGGCTGGCTGGTTGCAGCCCAAAGACCTCGCCACATGCCCCACAATTAAGGCCCAGGGCCGCATTCGTTTGATCAGCCAATCGAAGGTGAGTGTTGCACTGATCCTCATCGCCCAAAGCCCGATAAATGAGCGCCAAACGACTTCTAATTTTTCGCACCAACAGCTAAAATATATATATATGAAATATAAAACATATCTCATTTTTGTAAAGAATATATGTAGGTACCGCACCTTCGCTCCAATAGAGCTGGCCACCTCCAGGAGTCGCGTATTAAATTCTAAGGGTCTGCAATTGCAGATCTTACTTTGAAGTCGCAATGTCTCCAAACACCGGGCAGCTCCATCCATCGCCTCCATTTGGGCCATGCGATCCCCCAAAGTGGCTGAAGTGCCCATTGCCTGCTCGTACTGACGAAACGCTCTCTGCAAATATAAAATGAAAATACATAAAACATGAAAACCCAATCAGACCAACAAAAACAGATGCAGTATGTGTATAAATTGATTAGTAAAAATGAGATTTTTTCTGAATTTCGACGTACATCAATAATGCTAATGCTAATTTAATAATAAAGTTATATATGTATTAAGTTATTAAGAGACGAATAGACACTGAAAGCGAAAAGAGAGGATTGTGGTGAGTTCTGCAATCATTCGGTGCCGAGATATCGCCAGAAACGCAAACTCGATTAAATTAAGCAATCAACTCATTAAAGTTGTGAAATCACATAATCTTATTATTTAAACCCGATAATAATATCCGGAGTTATTTACTGCTAGTGAAATACCCAACCCACAATTTGGGGTTAAACCGGGATTTCTGGAATAACTTCAGTTTCCACATATATATAAAATTTATATTATTATTTAATTAGTTATTAGTTTTTTATTTCTACTTGCATTAATAATAATACTGGAAAGGAATTATTATTTAATTTCTCATTTTTGTTGAACATTTACTAAATTTCTAATTAAAAATCAAGTGGTTATTAATAAGTTATTATTCATAATAAAATAATTATTAATTAATTAGTAATTATTGAGAAATACTTATATCAACAAAACTAATAGTTTTTTAATAATATTAGTAATTATTAAGACATTTTTAAATTTCGACTTACATCAATAATGATAAAATTAATTCCTAAATAATGTCATTACTAATTATTTAGAAATTGTAAAACTTTTAAATTAAAAATTATTAAAATTTCTACTTACATCAATATCCATTTTCTTGCGATAAATATCGCCCATGACGCGAATGCTCCTTGTGTAAGTGGCCTGATCTCCGGAGATCAGTGATAGTCTAGTCGCTTCCTGGAGAGAGAGAGATAGAGAGAGAGATCGAGATAAAGAAAGATAGAGAGAGAGAGAAGGATAGAGTAGAGATGACCCACCATGCAATAGTCGTGGGCATCACCAAGATCACCCTGTTTGCGCAACGAGGCCGCCATACGCAGCAGGGCCGCCCTATGATGACAGGAGTTTAGATCGCCCAGTTGCAGGGATCTGGACAGATCATAGGCCTTCGAGGCATACGTCGCACTCTTATCATTGTCCTGCAACCGACCAAAGAGCTCCGAGAGTGCCACGTAAACCTGCAACTCCAGCGAAGGATCCCCGATTGCCGTAGCTATTTTATGGGCACCCTGCAAGCCCTCCAACGCCCTCGAGAATCCGCCCATTTCCAGATAGACACGGGCCACCGTCAAGTGGACCAATCCACTCCGGCACTTGGTGCCCGACTCATTGTACAACGAGTGCCGGGCATAGGCCAAGGCCCGCTCCAATCCCCCCAGACTCGCATGAGCTCGACTCAGATTCAAATAGGTCTCCGCACGCATGTTGGGGGAATCGAGCTCCTCCGATATGCCCAACTGCTGGTGCCCGAAGTCAATTGCATCCCGATACTTGCCCCAGTCCATGTGTGCCTGATATAGGTAACCCAGCAGCTGGAAGCAATCTTCTCGTCGACAGGTGCCCTTTAATGCACTACGCCAAGTTCGCACGGCGGCAGTTTGATTGTGCTGCTCGTAGAGTCGCAAGCCTCGCTCAATCTGAAATGGGTTATCGATAGGTCGAAGGTCAGCTAGTTACTACTAGAGATACTATGTCTTGACTGTTTCCATTTATGTTTAGTTATTTATTTGTTCCATATCAACTTATAACAGTAGACAAAGAAATACAAAACGAATCAAATATATTCAATTAAAAATTAAATTGAATATTTAAATTTAAATAAAACAAGTAAGAATGCTGTAGTCGACTGAGCTCTACCACGATATACCCTGAGCCAAGTTGTTAAATATATTCCAGTTTTATCGACAAAATTCCCTTTATCGAAAAAATAAATCAAACTTTATATATGAGAACCTATATTCCAAATTTAAAGTGAAGACGGACAGACTTTATGGGATCGGAAATGCTTTCTTCTGTCAGTACATTTGCACAAAAACATTATACCTTTCTTACGCTTTTTAATGGGTTCAGGGTGTAAGAAGAAAGAACGTAAATAACCGATTGCAAAGTAAACATAGGTTATACCAGCGGATAACAAGTATCAAAGAACAGGTTGGGTGTATCCAAGAAATACTGTCCGAGTTTGCCTTTCAGATTGCGGTAGATTTAAGATACAAACCCCCCTTTCAAAGTATAGCAACTGTAGCTTTTAAATTACGGAAGATATGAACCTTAAAAAATTTTGGTGGCGGGAGTGGGTGTGGCTGAAAAAAAATTATAGACAAGGTTCCTAGTAATCTTCCTTCCAAGTTTTGTAACATAGCTCTTAAATTGCGGGTTTTTCGGGCGGGAGTGGGTCAACATTTTTTTTTCCAGTTTTTTGATGGGTGTTACTAGAAATATACCATTCAAATTTGGTGACTTAAGCTTTCAAATTGTGTGAGATATATGGTCTTATAGATTTACCGAGGCCGAGTGGGCGTTCCTATCCAATTTTTTATCGATCTCTTAGTGGAGTTATCAGTAACATACTATCAAAATTTGGTGACTTTAACTTACAGGGAGCTTACTTGGGAGCGTGGTCCAAAATATAACGTTTTGATCATTGGAGGAGGTTACCAGAAATGTACCTTCCAAGTGTGGTCAGTCTATCTTCAAAATTGTGGGAGATATAAAATTTGCTATCGTGTGGCCACCAGTAAAAACTGTCGAAGATATAGCCACTTAAAAGTGTAAGGATCGGGGTCCTGGGGACGTCGAAGGTGGTTGCGGCATATGATGATTTTTGAAAGACTTCGCCAACCTATCAACCTATCAACCAAAATTGGCGACTGTAGACTTTAGCGATTTGCAAATATCGCGTTTATCGAGTTTATCGATTTACTAGTGGAAATACCACTCCAATTTTTACACTTTACATTTCGGTATCAATGTGTAAATATAGAGATATATTTTTAGGATTTCGTGGAGTATTTAAATGCAATAACTTTAATTCAATGAAGGTCGCCAAATATATAATTAAACCTTTCAATTAACTAAGAATTAAATAAGCTAAGTGTAAAGTTTATAAGCAAATGGGAAGATTAAAACACAAAACTCCACAAACAGATCGGTTTCTCACGCTGATCATTCTTTGTATCTTCATTCACAAAGTTATAGACCCTGCCTGGGTATTATTAGAGATAAATAATAAATAAATAATAATAAATTTGTATCTAGCAATCAAATAACTAGAGTAGAAAATTTTAAATGAATTTAAGCTTGTATAAAATAATATTATATATAAAAATTCTAATATTAATATATTATCCATATTGGTGATCAATCAGTGTAAATCAATCAGTGTCAAATATTTATGAATTTTAATAAAATCTACAATTTTATCAGTGGCCGCAATAATTGGCAGCTTAACAATTATTTAATTTTTGTAATCTTATATATATGTATATACATATATAAATATATAATTTGGTTCCTACCTTTTTTTTTGCAATATACTGACGCAGGCTGCGTTGACATGCCCAGAAGCAACTGATAACTGTATTGAATTGGCCGGAACGGGCGAGACCACGGCGTACCCACAACGAACGGGATCCAACATCGCCATCCGGACTCGAACCATAGCCAGCAATTCTCGAGTAATTCTCGTCCACCTGACACATATCTATACTTGTAAAATTAACATTATTATTTATTGGGTTATGTTCACTTTAAATAAGACAGACCATTTGAATTATCCAGTAAATAGCGCGATCCGTCCGGTGATGCCAACAAATGTGTGACTGATAAATTCTGACATGGTCTTATGCTGTAAATAATAATAATAATAGTTATAATAACAAAAACTGTTCTGCTCCTTAAACCAACCTAAGCAGGTCCTTTGAGGCAATGCTCTCCCATGACATGGCTGCTTCTTATTTGGATATCGTCTCGCTGTTGAAATAAAAATGATTAAATTAAAAATAACATAGGAAAATGCTAAAAATAATAATAATATTAATAATACACATAAGTTAATTTAAATCATATATTAATATTTTATATTTAGTATTTATCTAATTATTTAATGTTGATTAGTTCAAATATTGCACATAGAAATATAAGAAATAAACTAATTACTATTTATTATTTATGTATTTATGTTATGTAATTTATGTATTGTCGACCAAACAAAGATATAAAAAAATTACAAATATACATATACAATTTAAAAATAAATGAAGTGAAATATAATAGTTAATATTATTATTTATTTATTTATTAGTGTCGACTAATAACAAATTAATATTTATTAATAATGGATTTATTTAATGTCGACTAAAAGCTTTGACACAGTTATAAAAAAAAATGTATATTTTATCAAATTACAAATAAAATGTCATATATATTATTTATTCAATATTGAATTGTGAACTGATAGACAGTTAATTAAATATATAATATTTTTTAATTATGTATTTATTTAATGTCGATATTTAAAACTAAGATAAATTTATAAAAAAGATTATCAAATATATTATTTACTTAATATGAACCCATATCTGTCGACACAGAATTATGCAAATATATATTAAATTAAATATAATATTTATTATTTAGGTATTTTTTAAATGTATGTCAATTTAACCAGAGCAAAAACATTAAGAAACTCTTTATATTTTTTGTGTCGATATTAAATAAAAACAAAAATATTATTAGACAAAAATGTTCTGGAACTAATAAAAAATAATTGTTTAAAATTTAGTATTTAAAAGTAAAAAGTATTTAAGACCCAATCAATCAAAAGTTACCAAATATATCAATTATTGTTAATAACTGTGATGAATGTTCTTAGTTGTTATTAAAGAAATATTATTTAAAAAAAGAGTATAAGCTAAAAGTCTGCTGCAGTCAATGGGTATCTAAAAATGTATAATGTATAATTTTGCTGTGCTGCATAATTTTGTAATTGAATGTAAAATAAATATTGCCGAAATTTGAATACATTTGGAACGACAGCAAAATGTCGAAATTTATTATTGATGAGCGAATGAAATCGCAATTTGAGAAGGACTCAAGGACTGAGGGAAAGAAATACGGACCTTGAGCAAATTGTTAGCGTTGTGTTGAGATTTGATACACGTGACCTTGCCCGATTCACACCCAGATTCACCCAGCTTCACAAACGAATGCACTTTCCTGCGCTTTTTTCCGCTTTTCCTCACTCTCCTGCTTTTCCGTTTTCCTGCTGGTCGGAAGAGACTGATTGATTTCACAGCTGCACCCTTATCAATACACTTAATTATTGACTCACTAACATAACACATATATATATATATATATATATATATTATTATTTTTAATTGCTTGATTCTGTTTGATTGTGAAAACAACGGGTTAAAGTTAACACTCCTGAAAACTTGCCTTACTTTCTGTCCGCCTCTCTATCTGTCTGTTTGTCTCTCTGGATGGATGCTAAGCCCCCAAAATGAGAGTTGACATCTGCATTCATTTTGTATTTTTTTTAGGGTTGCCAGCATTGCGTACAGCTTACCATTCGCGAGCTGAACCAGTTCACGCTGTACCTTTTGAATATTTTGCGGTTATAATAAAAAATTTAAAACAAAATTATATAACTTTTGAATAATTCATTTAAAATTATAATTAAATTATGCCTTACGAATAAAATATATATATTAAAATAAATATTTAAGCTCAAATTTAAAGTTTAAATAATTTTTTCAGTTATTAATTATAAATGTTATTGTCAATAGAAATTAATTTACTTATTTATTGTTTATTATTATTTAATTATATTTAATTAATGTATTTATTTATTATAAACTAGATGTCATTTATAAAATAGTCCAACATTTACTGCAAGATAAAATATAATAGTTAATCTAAATTAATTTAAATTAAATTAATATTTCAATTATTTTAATATTTCTTTTTATTTTAACTATTATCTTTTTGTATTGAAAATATAATTGTTTCATCATATCATTAGACAACAAATAATTTGAATAGAATATTAAACTAAAAATCAACTGTAATTTAAAAATTTTCTTTTAGTATAAAAAGTATTTAATACATTTAAAAAAATTAAAATAAGAAAATTAAAAACATAATTAAAGAAATTGAAACAAATGCAATAAAAAACAATTGTTTTACAATTAAAGCAATTAAGAAGCGAAGAATTAAGCAATCTTGATGATTAATAAATTGAGTTAAACATTTTATTAATAAACGAATGCTTGCATGACTTAAGCTGATCAACGGCGAACATGTTTGACATCACTCAAGTTGGATCTCAAGTTGGAACTACGTTTGATGGCAGCCAAACTGATTGGTCGGAGTTGCTTCTTCTTCCAATTCCGACTGTTGCATACATATTTGGGCACAGCTATGGAAGTGCTGAAAGCAACTGGAAATATCTGTCACTTTTTTAAACTTAAGCAAGAAATTATCTTTAAAAAGATTTGCACCCAAATGTAAGCAGGTCTGCAATGCACTGTAAAGTACAAAAAACCAATACTGCACATATTTTTATTCAAAAGCCCGAACTTACCAGAACTGATCCTAACTGACTGGCGACAAACACATGAAAATACAAACACGTATACATACAAACACGCAATCGTAGATAATGTGGCTTTGCCATCTCTTTCTCACACATGCGCTCGCATATTACTGCAAAAACTGCTTTCGGCTGCTATAACTTGGGTGTTTCTAATCTTGATGAAATTTGGGTAGTTCATCCATAATGTGCATATATATATTCTATATATAAAGTTGTAGCATTTATCGGAAATCGAAATGTAGCGATATTAGAGTGTAACCGATGCAGTTATCGATAAAATAAATCAAACTTGATCTGCGCCTGGTATACGAGAACCTATATTCCATTAAAATCTCTAGCTCTTATAGTCTCCGATATCCGCGTGTTCATACAGACGGGCGGAATGACGGACGTTTATCGTTGCTTGGCTGTCGGAAAGGATGGATATATCCGTATTCCGATAGTTGCGCACCAGGTTAATGGCTGCACACCTTCCTATAGCACACACTTCAGCTTGAAATATGCTGGTTTGCGTTCCTAGGGATTCATGATAAGATATCTGAGGGCCCACCACTCCTAGGCCTGTACCCTGGTTGGTGAGTGATCCGTCGGTGTACCATTTTATGGTGTGCGGTATCATAGGATGGATGTTATCCAGTGACGTCCATTCCTTTTTGCTACTCATATGCCATTTCGTCCCTAGGTTGAACCAGTAGTAGGGGAAGTGCATCTGAAAGTCGTTGGGCATCTTTTTGGCTAAGAATGTGATAGCCCCCAACTTCTGCTGACATCCTTAAAAGTGTGGCTTTCTGTTGGAGCCTTATTGTGTGGTGGAGTGGTGTTATCTCCATGAAGGCTTCCAAGGCCATTGTTGGACAGTTGCGCATTGCACCTGTCATGCATACGCAGGCCAATCTCTGCAGTTTCTGCAGCTATGATAAACACATAGTTTTTGTAAATTCAAATTTGTTTTTATTCGCATTGATACATTGTTCATTTCTCCACTCTCGCCTTCGGTTTTGTTTTATTCTTTTCTTATTTTTTCATACATACACATGCATTTTCATTTAATTTTCATTTCGTTTTGAATGCATGTTGCTTTTGCTTATTTTACCCCTTAAGTGGTATAATTTTTAGATATAAATTTGCTGTGCTACAGTTAAAAACTACAATTTAGTCCTCCTAAGTCCCCAGCATCTTCTTCGTCTTCTTGCCAACATTTTTTATGCCTTTTTATATATTTTTTAAATACCTTTTTATACCATTTTTTTTTGTTTGTTTTGCATTCATTCATTAATGAGAAACATATACTTATGTACATATGTATGCATGTATATGTATATGTGTTACACATTTATTATTTTTAGTGTGGCTGTGACTGTGTGTGTGTCTGTTTGTGTCTATATATTGGTGTATTGTATTTATGCATCACGTATAATTATTACACACTACTACATGCATGCAGGGGGGCCAGTTACAGTTACAGCTATTGTAAGTGTGTGTGTATGTGTGACTTATCGGCGGTTATCTTTTAATTATACGACACGAGTTATGAGTGGTGGTGGTGGGGGGATAAATAATTGTTTTCTGTACATACAAAAACTGCAAAAACAAAAACGAAAAGACGCACAATTAGAATGTGCGCATGAATGTGTGTATGTATGTCTTCAGCTCCTGCAAAAATAATAGCAACACTACAACATTTTGCTTACGGATGCAGAAAACTAATAAAATTTGTTTTGCTATTTTTACAAAATTTTGGTTTTTAACATATTGTTTAGTACCGCGCTATAAATTCTATTGAACATATTTTTTTTTATAATTATAAAATAAAAAAGGAGCTAAAAGAAAAAGCAAACAAAAAATAGAACTTTAGAATAATCGTTTGTTTATGTACAATTTTCATATTCATAATTAGAAGTGCAATTTTCATTTTTTTCTTCTTCTATTATTTTCTTCGTTCATTTTCTGTCTCTTTTACACAATTTTTTTTAATTTTAATTTTAATTCAATTTAAATCAGTTGAAAACGTTCAATGAAATTATGTTTTTTTTTCTTTCTCTTTATTTAAAGTCTTCGTCCAATTCGTAAAGCGTATTCATCAAATTAAATGAAACCTTTCTTGTCAGTGTTGCTGTTATTTTTGTCGCAACTGTATTATAATATATGTATGTGTGTATGTATGCATACACGCTGGATGGCATCACAAAAAGTGATTGTAAAATGCATTGAAGAACATGTCTGGAAAGCATTCCAATAGAATCTGTTAATTTACTTTTTTATCTATGCAGATAAAATCATTTTTTTTTAATTGAAATAAAATGTTAATTAATTACAAATAGTTGTATGACATAAGTGTATGACGGACGTGTGTATGACAGACTGTTATAATATGATTGTGGTTTGAGGTATGACAGAAATGCATGACATGTATGACAGACTTTCTTGTCTGAACAATGTGTGAATAAAATAAATTAGAGAATGTTACGGACCAAACTGAAATCGAAATCCAAAAGAAAAATAAACAAACAGTTGTTGAGGCTTGAGGTCTGACAGACATGTATGACGAAAATGCATGTCATACAGTCATGTATGAGAGACGTGCATGACAGGCATATATGACAAGCGGGCTAAACTATTTTCTGGTTGCTGTTGTTGTATTAAGAAATTATTTAAGATAAGAGCTTGAGAGTATATATGTATGTATGTTTATGATTGTTTCTATGTATTTGTATTTGTATTTTATTGTATTTGTATTTATTGTATTGTATTGTAAGCGTAATCCTAATCATCTCAATCTGTGTATGTGAAATGTGTATGTGTGTGTGTGAAAATTTCCAATTGCAACAATTTAGTGAGATAGTGGATGAGAGAGTCATACTAGGTGAGTGAGTGAGTGAATGACTGAAAGAGATACAGATGAGTGCTTAAGCTTTGCATTATGTTCAATTATTACGGGTGTTTTTTTTTTTTTTTTATTTCGGGTTCTATTTCCGATTTTTGCTACGGTTTGTCGCATTGTTATAAATTCGGTTTAGTTTTTAAGTTAGATGCTGTTTAATTAATTTATTTTTTTTTATATTGGGTTTGATAGGGTGCCAGGCGTTAAAAGTAAAAAATAGGTTTTGTTTTGTTTGTTGTTAGAAAAACTGATCGGAGGCCGGAAGTTATAAAAGTTATGGAAGTGGGAAATTGCTGTTTGTCAGCTGTTTCCGGCAGACGAAAGCAGAGCAAAACATTTGCTAATCTTTTGCACTGTTTAAATTGCAAAGACATGTAATTGATCATTATTACGAAATATTGAATTTTCTGCCAGACAAATGCCTGCCAGCTCGTGCCAGTGTTCGGCAAGCAGTGCATTTGCCCACAGCATATGGAATTTTTAAGGCGGGCTGTTTCAAATTTGCTGCTGTCACCCTGTATATCTGACACCATGGTGTGTTTGTGTGTGCCTATGTGTGTGTGTGTTTTTTTAAATGGTTTTAAGTACATTGAAAAGTGGAGAAAAAATACTGCTAAACTCCAAAATTTACTGTTACTAATTATGTAATTAATGGGATTGAAAATTAGACATTATTTTTGTAAGTGCGCAAATTTTTGTAAATTGTATTTTGTATAAGAATATTTACTTTATAAATGTCGTACGTAAATATTTTTTCACTTTGCAATGATGTATGTTGATGTATGATGTGTTTTGAATGGAGCAAATGCTGCTGCATCAATACATGATATACACATTAAATTTGTATTATTATTATTATTAAATATACAATCATTATAACGTTTCACCTAAAATTTGTTTTTTTTTGTTTTTTTCCTATTTCGTTTTCGTTTTTTTTTTAGGATAATTTCTCATGGTACTTCTACTAAATATATAGATATATATATATTTAAGATATATATACTGCTTGGTTCATTTACAAAAGTAAAATTACAAAAAAAGTGTAAACTAAAAACTATGTAAACAAAAACAAAAAAAGCATCAGAACATAAAACTTACAGTTGAGTTCTTTGAATTTCACCTTTCCCATATTCGAAATACTTATATATATAAATTGTAAACTTTAAATGCTAAATTTTAAATATAAATGTTAAGTGTAAATGTTGAATGCAAATGTTAAATGTTAATTAACATTATTACATACATAGGTTCCACATTTAACATTTACTCGATCGGCTGTGTATGTGCATGAGTGTGTGTGTATGTGTGTGTGTGGTATGTGTTTGTGTGTGTATGAGGGACAGAGTTAATGTTTTCTCTTTCATTTTTTAACTTATTGGCTAATTTCCTACACGAGTTCTATTTAAACACGTACACTAATACATAATACATATATATATCTATGTGTCGATTTTTTCTTTTTTTGTTATCAGTCAAAACTGTCATCGTACAAGGCAATTTTTATTATAGCTGTACGAGAAGTATGTGTGTGTGTAACGCGAGTTTGCCTTTTGAGTTAAAGATATATATGTATATATATAATATATAATATATATATATATATATATATATGTATATAATTTTCTTTACATTTATATATGTATATAGCTGACAGTTTTAATGTCAAATTCAAAATTAATGGCATCATTTAAATAAATATTTTGTTCAAGTCCAATTTTTATATATTTTTTCGGACTGTAAAAGTTTGTCATTTATATACATATAAATAAAAGACAAAAAATACATATATATATATATATATATAGATATATATATATATATATTATATATATATATATAAATGTGTTTATTTATTGAAGTCGCTGAAAAGGTTTAAATTTTGGTCTTGGAATACTTTTTGACAGCTTGATTTTAATTATTTGTAGGCAAAGTCAGTTAGCAATTAAAATTTATAATCGGTCTTTTCTTGTTTAAGTGTTAAGTGTATTAAATCTATATATATTAAGTATATATAGATATATGTATATATATAGATATATATAGATATATTTATATATATAGATATATATCGCTATAAACTATGTTTTAATGCGCTTGAAAATTTTTCCATTTGTTTACTTATTTATTCTATTTCACCTTTCTCCTTCTTTTCTACTAATCTCGCTTTTTTCTCTTATTTTTCTGATTTTTTTTAATATCCTTTTTTTAATTTGGCTCGATTTGATTCGACCCATTTGAGAAAATACATAATTAATCGCCACATTTATTTTATGGCTCTCTTTTTCTCTTTTTAAAACGAGGCAGGCATAATTCACCGATAATTAATTGTGATCATTACAATGATCCAGTTCCAGTTCCAGTTCCATTTGCACAGATGACTTCGTTCCGTTCCGCTGTTGTAGGTGAGTTCCTCGTTTTTGACCACCTCATTCGGATGCTTGTCATAGCCGTGATGATCATCTGTAAAAAGCAAACGGTTTTTATTTATTCGTTTCTTTTAGTTTTAAATTACAAATCATTAATTTCATCATCGTGGCTGTCATAATATTAATCTCACTACATACACACAACATAACAGGAAACTGGTTGGTAGGGTTTTTTGTTTTTGATACGACGCGAAGATAATTAATGTTAATATTTTTATTCATTAACAGCAATCTTTTTATTAGGTAAGTGTAACTTAAAACAACCTCACGCATTCCAACTATATTTTTCAAATTTTGTTTATTGATTTTTTATTTATGAAAAAAAAATTGCTCCCATGTTTTATTTTATTTTTAAATATTATTATCTTTATTAAAAACATTAGTTTTTTTCTAAATTTTTTTTTTAGACATATTTATGTACATTAAATAAGAAATTTATAGATGATTTGAGCTAGCTTTTGTTTTCTAAGAAATATTCTGCGAAATAGAAAGAGCTCCACAACAGCAGTCTTTCCTTGAGGATTGTTCAAAATAATGTTAGTTTCGAAAAAAAACTTAAAAAATACTTCATGGGTTACTCATATATTTTTATTTTTATTTGTTTTTAATGTTGTTTAACATTGTTTTTTTTTTCAATCTTTTTTATACCATAAGTTATTACAGCGGATAGCAAGAAACAGAGACCAGGGTGGCTGTAGCCAAGAAATACTGTCCAAGTTTGCTTTTCAAATTGCGGTAGATATAAGCTAGTAACCCTTCTTTGAAGTTTGGTAACTATAGCTCTTTAATTACGGCAGATATGGGGTTTTGGAAATTTCGGGGGCCCCGAAAAAATGATTTCAGAATTTTAGGGATGCAATTTTGGGGTGAGTTTGGTAACTGTAGCTATTAAATTGCGGGAGTTATATGATTCTGGGAATTTTGGGGGCGGGAGTAATCTTAGTAATATACATTCAAAGTTTGGTCACTATAGCTCTTAAATTACAGGTAAATCGGTTTAGAGAGGCCTAGTGGGTGTGACTTTAGCTTACAAGTTGTGTGCTCTATCGGTTTCCTAGCCCCCTAGAGTACGTAGCACTCAAATTTGTACACTTATTCTGACGCAGGCACAGACCAGTTTATGTTCCAAGTTTCAAATCCCTATCTCTAGGGTGTTGAAAAAAGTGGCGTTCATAGAGACGGACAGACAGGCAGACTGACGGACATTGCACAGAATGATACCTTCGGTATCAAATTATAAAAATTAAGCCCCGCCGTTTATTTTCATTTGAACATGATTTTTAAATATGTCAACGCCAATGCCAGTTTTCTGGACGTATAAAAAGTGGACAATAAAAGTGTTAAGAGTTGTAAAGGAATAAATATACCCTGCTTTAGTCAATAAAATATTTTGAAATCTAAACTAAATTACAGTTGATTATGAATTTTATTTGTTATAAATAATATATATAATGGAAATATATTCAAATTTCAGGACATTGGAGTCAGAGAGACAACTTTTTAGCTATGCTCTTCACGTAATGAGAATATGAAAAGAATGTATTTTCAACTATAATATCCGATCTTGATAAAAAATTATCCAGTTGATCAAGAATATGTTATCCATTGATAAATATCAGTAAGATTGGCTTTTGGTTCCATCGGGAATGGATAAGTATCGATTTTTAAGAAAAGGGTGCGTTTATCGAACGAGAATTTATATGCCTAACTTAAAGTCTCTTACTCTTATAGGCCCTGAGATCCGATCTGTACCGATTCAACTTTTTTGCTGATTAAGAATATATACACTACGAGTTGCTTTCTTCTTCCTGTTACATAATTGACAATACAAATTATTAAATTCGGTTTATTAATTTTGAAAGGGGTTTAGTTAAAGCTATGAAAACGTATATTTCCCAACAACTTCAAGTGGATATCGCTATATAAATAATAGGTTTTTTTTTTTTAGAGTAAGATTAGAAATTTTTTTTTTTTTTTTTTTGGTTATATGAATTAATTCATGAAAGCAAGGAAGGAATGCAAGGAGAATGCATTACTAGAAGTACTACTTACGTTTCATCTTATCAATATTGTGGGTCAATCTTACTGTCTGATTAAGTTTGGTGTTAAGTTTGCTACTTGTATTTAGATTTAGATTTAGATTTGTGTTTGTATTAGTAGTTGTTAAAATGTTGATTGTTGAAGTTGTGTTTGGATTAGTGTCCCAGGCAGTGATTGGCCAGTTAATTGTGCTCTGAACAATATTACTGTGATTGGTGTCAACAACAACTGGCGATAGATAATGTTGTTGATTTTCAAGTGGATATTGATGATGATGAGTATTATTTGTTGAAGAATTAAAGCCAATTTGATGTATGTTGTATGTATGTTTTTGATGTTGATGTTGATGTTGATGGTGATCTTGATCATTATCATTATCATTATCATTTGATGATATTTTCTTACCATTCCCATTCGCATTTAGATTATTGTTGCCGGCCTGCTGCTTGTGATGCGGATGCGGCGGCGGCGGGTGCGAATGTATATTTGGATTATTTTGATTCTGTTGCACATTCGTTGGCACATTATTAATCCTAATGCCCGTCTGTATATGATGATGACCAGGATACGTCAGATGTATGCCACCACGACCCGGTGGCAGCATATTAATGCTACCATGACCAGGTGATAAAATAACGCCACCAGTTCCAGCTCCTGCTCCAGCTCCCCCAACTCCACCTATTCCAATATTATTCCCAATAATATTAGGTTGAATGGGTATGCGATTGAATTGATCAATGTTTGTATTGATCGAGGTGCCTAGACCATTGATGGGCTTCAAATGAATGTTTCCAGTGTTGCCAGCGTTGGCCGTGTTGACACCAATTGTATTAACGCCATTCACGTTTATATCTACATTGATAGCCGTATTATCTCCTGTTCCAGTTCCCGGTCCCGTACCAGTTCCGGCACCACCCGTATTTTCAATGAGCATCGTCGTTTCCGTTGTTTTGTTCTTCTCCTCGGCGGCACAGCACACTTTGAACACAACTTTCATATTATTTGTGGAACAGCGACCGCCAATGCGACGATACAAATCGTCCTTGGATGAAGTCGCTAAAATATATAAACACAAATTAACATAAAGTTAGAATTAAATAAAAGTCAATTTACTACTCACAAATGAAATAGTAATCATTTCCAGGAAGGAACTCTAAACCACCTGGCTGCGGTGTAAATGGCCGGAACGTAATCGTAAAAAACATTAATTTTTGGGGCTTATCACAAATAGCTATTACTCGCGGATCGGCGTTCGTTATGCGACATGTTTCATATTCCACTTTCGAGACATTATAGATTATATATTTTTCCGTTTCATTCTCAAAGGCACCCGGCTCGTAAACGGGACAAATTATGTGCACCTGATCGAATTCAAACGCCAAATTGCCCTTGTTCACGTCTATAATGTGATCCGTGTTATCAATCCGAAATCTGCAAAAGAAACACAAACACAACAAATATAAAATCTCTTGAATTTTTTTTTCTAATTTTATATATATTTTTCATATAATAATTTTAATACTAATATTTTTAGTATTTATTTAAAATCCTTTATAATTTTACTTTCTTGAGCCCTCTTTCATATGAACATTAAATGTGAAATTTTCGAATGTACATAACTTGATAAAGTATTCATTAGTATAACCCTTTTAAAATTATGAAAATATTACAAATTATTATAGCATATTTCTCTATCATAACCTCTCTCAAATTTTAAGATTAATTTATTTAATTAAAGCATTCGTCCAAAACCCAAAAGTATTAAAAAAAATAAAAAAAAATCAAATTGCTGTAACCTATTTTACTATATTACTAATCTATAATATATTAATTTATTAAATTTAATACATAAGTTTAAGAATTTCGCTAAGAATCGATAACAACCGATAACTTTATAAATTATTTATTTATTTGTACTATTTTATTTATTTATTTACTTATCGGGTCAGAATTTGTTCACCAAATCGTATAAACATTATTTATTGAGCAGATACGCTGCTTACAGGGCATCTACCAGTTGAGCTGAAACCACTGCTGACTTTTAGATATGCGCGAGCAACCCGAGTGAGGAGTCATTTCACCTCAGTGGAAACATCTCTGAGCTGAACAAAGAGGAGCGCTACGCATTTCAACAAGTTATAATCCTTGCCCAACCCAAACTTCCCTTCATCGACTTGTGATATGGGTATAGCAAAAAAAAAAAGCCGTTGTTTATTTATTTTTAGAAATGTTCGACTTAAAGAGATGTGAAGCTGGAACTGAAGCTGGAGCTGAAGCTGAAGCTGCGTTTGCATAATGAGTGCTCTGAGTGCAAATCGCAAAGAGGATTCTCGAACAATTATGAACGTGCCTTAGTTCGCGAGAGCTCAACTAGCAGATACCCTGTTAAATATATGATATCGATAAAATACCCTAATTACAGACCGAATATGTACAGTATACAAAGTATACCAAGAAATTAATTATTTATTTATTTTTAATTTATTTTAAAATTATTTATTTATCTTTTAAATGTCGCTCAATATAAGTGTTGCTTTTATTGCTATATAACATCGATATATATCGATGTGCTACCCGAAACGGTCTTATTGATATTTATTTGTTTGTCAACTTATATTAGTCGATTTATTTTATATTATATAATGAAGTGGTAGAAGAAAACTTATCCTGTACTCTTATAGCACCTGGGGTTGTTGACTTGACTGTTGCTACTGACTGATCAGGAATATGTCGTAGTTATTTCCTTTCCCTATTTTACAAGCATTTCCTTAAATTCAAAATACTCTCTTATTTATTTTTAATTGGTATATAAAACAGAACCTCAGCTGCAACTCGACCGACAAGGAGTCCCCCTCTCCATCCCCTCCGCCCACGCCACCACCTTCTTTCTCTCCACTCCTCGTCGTTCATCACCCTGAGGAAACCATGTAGTGGTTAACACGACGCACGCACTTATGTATGTCTGATGTTGCCTTCTCCTCTTCTCTTCTCTCCTATGTTTCCTCAGTTTTCCTAGTGCCTTTTCAAGTTGTTCTTTGTTTTTTCCTTCCATTTTATTGTTGGGAGCCTTTGTAAATCAAAAATCACCCCCTAATGATGAAGTACGCATATTTTACATGTACGTAGTACTTTGGCGACACACACACAATATATACATACACGCACACCTCTCCACATCTTATAAAAAGGACTAGGGTTACAGGTAAACGTATACAGATAAAATATATATATATATATATATATATATATATATATGCATAGGAGGGCAGCTTGAATAGTTGTTTGATTTGCGTTTCTCCTACTACGCGCATGTTGGTTACATTTTATATTATTTATAAAAATTAATTATTTAATTAAAATCAGTCAAAACAAAAAGTAAATAAGTTATATCTTAATAAGAAATAATTTTTAATTTACATTCAAACAAAAATTTCGTTTACAATAAAAAATAATAGTTTCTTTCTACCAAGTACCCCACATTTGTATTATATTATTGTTTATATATTATATTTTTTTTTATTCCGACATTTCAGCTGACATTCAAACGTAAAGTTCTAATACCAAATTAACGAGAAAAATATGTGGATTGAATAATTAAAACTACAAGTTTTATTTTAATTTGATACTGAAAGTATTTAATTTCTTTATTAAAAATATTATTTCAACGATGATTTAACGAACAAAGTTCATCAAAGTTATGACTTGTTTTTTTGTGTAATTTTTGTTTAGGTTTCTCTGAATTTGACTCCATTGAAATCATAGCCATTAATAATAAAAAAAAAAAAATAAAAAAATCTGTTGTTTTGCATTCTAAAAGAGACTAAAACTTTTATATTGCCAAGCGTTTTGTCTAAAAAATATTTTTTTTTAAATTTCTTTTTTTATATTTGTAATTTTAATATTTATATACATATATAAATAAATAATTTCATTATTATTTATTTTTTTCCAAGTTGTTTAGATTAATAAGGAGTCTTGGGTTTGATTTGGTTCACCTGTAGTTACATATGAATTTATCAATTATACCCAGCCACAACTGTAAAATAAGAATAAGAACAAGAAGAATAGAAGCCACCCACAAGGAAGACGCATGCACTCACCTCCTCGCACCCGAACTCACGTCACCTCACCTCACCTCACATCACCACGCATAGCAAGAAGCTTATGTAAAAAGACGCTGAGCAATTCTTCTATGCACTTCTCACACTACCTTTCTTATTCCCGTTCTTCGTCTTAGCCCCTCGGCTTGTTCTTCCGTTGCCCATCCCCCTTCCCATTAACGTTGTCCCCACAGTAAAGCATTGTAGGTCGCGATGCGACTGCTTTGAGGGTTGACATAATAAATATATATATATATATATGTTTGTATATATATATAAATATATATATATAAATATATATATATATATATATATATATATAAATATATATAAATATATGCACACAGATAGACATGTGCGTGCGCGTTTCTTTTCTGAACCCTGGCCCCCCGGTGAAGTGCGTTGTTATGCGTTGCGTTGCGTATTTCATCCCCATCCCCATCCCCATTCCCATCCATATCCATATCAGCATATTGCATTGCATTAAATCGCCGATGCCGCTGTGGGGTACAAATCTGTGTATATGTGTGTGTGTTAAAATGCTTTAAAATGCTTGTTATACTCGCAGGAGACTCAAAGGATACCTGTTTGCTCAATGTACATATTATTAAATCGAGATCTATTGTATATATTGTTAAGTATTGCCTCTAAAAAATAAAGTTAGTACTGCTCTTGGAATTATTTTCAATCTACATTTTTTTGTTAATTGAAACGAAAAAGTGTCAAAAACTTTAATCTTAATCTAATCTTATTTAAATTTCAGTAAGGGGAAAACGGGGAATTAAATTGTGGTTTTTCCTTCCTCAATTTTTTCCACTTCTAAAAAATTATTCATAAGTTTCTTTAACTTATAAATATGAAACATTTCTATACATACAATTGCTACAAGCGAATTAGAAGCAGGGTCAAGAAAAAACAAGATAGAACGTTGCAGTCGGACGTAACCGACAGCGAAATACTATTATACCTTTATTTGTGTACAGTTAAGAAATACTTGAATTCCGGGGGATATGGGCGTTTATCGGTTTTGGGGGCGGGAGTGGGCGTGGCCCAAAAAATGTTGGAGTTCGATCTTAGTAATATACCTTCTAAATTTGGTAACTGTAGCTCTTAAATTGCGGGAGATACAGGCATTTATCGTTTTTTGTGGGCGGGAGTGGGCGTGGTCCAAAATTTTTTTTCCACATTTATGAAGGGTGTTACTAGCAATATACCTTTAAAATTTGGTGACTTAAGTTTTCAAATTGCGTGAGATATGTGGGTTTATCGATTTACACCAACAGGTGTATCGGTTCAGGTAGGTGGAGTGGGCGTGGCCATCCAATTTTTTTTATCGATCTTTGGGGGAGTTACCAGTAACATACCTGCAAAATTTTGCGACTCTAGCTTGCAAATTACGGCAGATATGCGCATTTTAAATTTCTAGGGACGAAGTTCCTGGGGGCGGCAGATGTGGGCGTGGTCCAAAAATTGGTATGCCAATCTTTGGAGGAGGTTACCAGCAAATTACCTTTCAAGTTTGGTTACTCTATCTTTAAAATGTTCGGAGATATACGGAGTTATCGATTTACAATCGGAATTTTTGATTATAGGCGCAGGTGTGGGCGTGGCACCACAAATTTGTTATCGGTTCTTAAAGGCGACTACCAGTAATATACCTACCAAATTTGACGTTCCCTACTCAAAAACTGCGGAAGATATAGCCATTTGAAAATTTTAAGGGCGGGGTGATGGGGGCGTGGTCGGAGGTGGGCGTGGCACATGCCAATCTTTTAAGGACCTCGCCAACAACCTACCAACCAAAATTGGTGACTATATTCATTAAATTGTAAGAGATATGGGGACTTATCGATTTGCTAAAATCGATTTTCGCGGTTTTCTAGCTCCCTAGTGGACGTAGAACCAAACCGAAGACACTTTAACTTTTGAGGGTACTTTCCAGTATACGTTCCAAGTTTCAAGTCTCTATCTCCAAGGGTGTCGAAGGAACGCGCGTTTATACAGACGGACAGACGGACAGACAGCATGACGGACATTGCTCAAAACCAATATACCATTATACCTTTTTGGTATAATAGTATAAAAAAGTTAAGAATTTGGCATATAAAAGCTTAAATAAGGATGTTAATACTTAGTATGATATCCTTTAGCCTTAACAACTTCGCTTAACCTGGTAGATCCAGAAACTACGTCGGATTCCAGCTTCTCGGCACTTTGGAGTAAATTTTCCTTTAGCATAACGAAGTACACATTCCTATCCATTGTTGTTTCAATATTCACAAAATTTCCGCCACCGGCTGCCGAGATAAAGGCCCAAACCATGACACTTCCTCCGCAATGCTTGACTACTGCCTTTATGTGTTTGGGATTCAGCTCAGCATTGGAGTGTCGCCACACATAATTTCGTCTTTCCGGCCAAAAAATGTTGAATTTGTACTCATATTCAAATACGACTGTGTTCCAGAACGCCAAATCCTTGTCCAAGTGGATTTTGGCGAACCTCTTCCTAAACCCTCTATTTTTTGCGCTTATAAATTTCCTTTTCCGTGGTACTCGGGCCTTAAAGTCATGGTTGCGCAGAACTTGGAGCACAGTTCCCATACTGAACTTTTTCCTTCTTTCATCCTGCACTTATTGAGTCAGTTTTTGAGCCGATAGCTTAAGATTTCCCCTTGTTTTCTTGATGATCCTCGGCTCGTCCTGCTCGGAGAAAATCGGGTTTGGTGCCATTCCGCCCTTGTCCTCTGTCCAATTTTGGTCCACGAAACTCCAAATGATGTAGAATACAGTTGAGTTGCTTAGATTGACAATTTCAGCTATTTTGCGATGTGAATATCCAATTTTGAAGTGTTGCAGGATGAGTTTCCGTTGATCAATGGTAGTCCGTTTGCCCATTGTCCTTGTAGGCTTGTTCCACTCGAGATGCAGAATATAACTAAACTGACTATAAAGGATTGATCTATTCTTACCGGAAATATTCAACTTTAGGCGGAAAATCCAAGTTTTTGCAACCTAACTGTACATAATGTAAATGCATTAAATACGCCTGCTTTTGCATAACCCAACCTAACGGGTCTGGAAATTCCCGTTTATTAGGGTCATAAATTCATTTCGGTGGTTCATATATGTACCTGCCATCGGTCTTTGGAATTTTCGAAAAATAATGAATAATGAGTTTATGAGAGGCAATTGAAATATTAGCTTGACGCTGCTTCTAATTCGCTTGTAGCCACTGTATATATATAGATATATACATTTATCCCATTGCATTAAGTCGCCGCTGGAGTACCTCCTGCATTCACAAATAATAGTTTTTTGTTCCGTCTAGAACTATTCATGACTTATGCTCTTAATTTGCATACTACTAATTATTTACCTTCTTTCGAGCCGACTTGGTGGTCGTAAGCGTTGAGTCTTTGCATTCTGTGTGCTAAAGCTCATTATATCGATTACATCAATCAGTCGTGGGTTCGAATCCCGCTGGAGGTATGGTTGTTTGTTGTTTGTCTAGTCCAGTAGTGTTCCTTTCTGCCTCCTTTTCTTTCTTGTATTAAACATTCTGTCTAAATCTCTATCCACACGGCATCACAACGGGCCAAATATGGCATATGTGTATAACCGTATTACCTACCTACCTAACTTTTACAGTACTGTGTATTGATTATAATAGACTCTATCATCTGACTGGTTTCGATCATTAAGATACGTCGTAAAACACATTTTATATCTTATTTAAAATTTTCGCATGCGTTGCTGATTTGGACATACATATCTTAACTAATTCATATAAACTATTTATTTTTGTATGATTGGATTTTTTTGGTTTTTGCCCAATTCAAGGTTGCTGCAATATTTTACATTTAAGTCTTGTATATTTATTTTTTAAATTTTGAATATACAACATTCTTTTTAATTGAATTTAAATACAATTGATTTTTGTTTACTTGGCCAGTTTTTAAAGGATTATATGATATATGGATTTAACTTACATGCTGTTCGATGTATTCCAATGCATGTAGAAGGTCTTAGCACAGTTAGACATTGTGGACAGCAGCACGGTCTCAATGCAGATAATCGTTAGCAGCGTGACAAAGGATGTGGCGCCCAACGTGGGCAACGGTATGAACGGCAATTTGCTCACCTTCTTCTTCAATTTATTACTCTTGCTCTGATTATTATTATTATTATTGTTATTGCTTCGAGAGATTCCTGATGTAGAGTGTATTTTGCACTGGTTGCTATGTGAATGGATCGTCTTCATCAAGTGAAATGCATCCGGATGCATCCCGATGCGTTGTGAGCCAGCACAAATTGTAAGGGAATTGTGTGTGGAATTATTATTGTTCCCCGAAAACACCCGAGAACCTGAATCAGTTATTCCTCTTTTACTTAACTTGGTCTTGCTTTTACTTTTGGACTTTCGATGCGTTGTTGCTAGCATTTGAGGTGCCTTCGATTTCGTTTGCTTTCGATTTCTATGATTTTGTTGTTGTGGCTGATGTTGTAGTTGCTGATGTTGCTGTTGTTGTTGTTGTTTTGGCATAGATTTATCGGTGACCGTCGGTGGAGTTGTTGTTGTATTGAAATTAATATTGGTATTTCGAGTCTCGGGCAAACGTTGTTGTCGGAGTATTACGGTTTTGCTGCTCCAAATATCCGACTCCGTTTCCAGGCAACAACTTTCGGACAACTCTTCGCATTCGACATTCTTTAGATCAGGTGACGTTATCCAGGCAACAGAGTTCGGGCCCAGTTTACGATCGAATGTCATTTTTTTATTTAATTTAATTTTTTCTTAATCTTTCTTCCAGTTATAGGTTTATCAATTAATGCTGTTCACCGTGTCTGTGACTCGTTGGTGTTCTCGTCTTTCCTTCCTCCTGTCGCCTTTCGTTATTGTTATGGTTGTTGCTTGCTCGTAACCAAAATAGAGGTGCGCCTACCTTCAACATGCCGATCTCTCTTGAAGTCTCTGCAATGCAATTAAAACCCATTCGTTTATTAATTAATATCTACTATTTATTAATTATTTTTCAAATACTATATAATATATAGTTTTAAATTTATTATGTCTTATTTACTGTTAATATTTATTAGTTACCATTTACTTAATTTATTAGCTATTATTTTTTTCTATATTTATTTATTATTTACTAGCTCTTTTGAAGGTCACTATTTATTATAAATAATTATTTATTTATTGTCTGTCTGTCTGTCCGTCTGTATGAGCGCCACTTTTTTGACATCCTTAGAGATAGAAACTTTAAACTTAGAACATATACTGGTCTGTACCCGCGTCAAACTAAGTGATAATGATAATAATAGGTGGCTAGGAAATCGATCAACTTGATATCCGCAAATCGGCAAAACCTCTTATCATCCACACTTTTAAGGCCACAGTCACCAAAATTTATTGAGCCATACCCACTTCCGCCCCCAAAATTTCCAACAGCTACAGTTGTCAAACTTCAAAGGAGGGTTAATGTATATATGTACCAGGCATTATTATTTGTTATTCCTTATTTACTACCTAATTTTAACTTTTCATTGTGTGTAATTTGTATTTTATTTAAGCGATCGTCGAGTTCCCTAATGAATAATGCAAATTATATTAATGCAAATAAAAAAGCAACTAAGCTAGAGCCGCTGAAAATATTAAAACTCCTTAAAGATAAAGCATAAGTCGAAGAAGCAGCTATTCAAAATTCAGGCTATAATACCAAAATTAATTCTGTAATTTTGATAATAATTTAACTAATTCTATAAAAAAAAAGACAAAAAATGATGCCAAAGTTGCGTTCCTTATTAGAAAATAAATTTAATTTCTTATCGTTTTATTTCATTTGTGTTACAACGAAAAAATTCAAGTTTTTTACAGAAATTATTAAAATTTTTAAAATTGTTTAAAAGAATAAAATAAAAGACAATTATACAGTAATTTTTGCTGTAATTACAAATGGCAAAAGGAATTTTATACTTTATTAAAACAATTTCTGAAGGGGAAAACAATACAAAAACAAGATAGAACGTTGCAGTCGGACGTAACCGACAGCGAAATACTATTATACCATAATTTGTGCGCAGTCAAGAAATACTGTCCAAGTTTGCCTTTTTGAATGGGCACACATTCTGTTAATTCTCTACTAATAAATATGTATATGATTTGCATATAAGTGAGCGTGGCTTTTAACGACGGTGTGCAGAATAACACGGGGAGAGCAGACACAAAAAATTGTATAAGCTACTTTCACTTTTAAATTCCGGAGATATGGGCTTTTCGAGACTTTAGGGGCGGGAGTAGGCGTTACCCAAAAAAATTATAGAGAAGTTTTCTTATAATCTTCCTACCCAGTTTGGTAACTAACTATCTTGAATTGCGGGGGATATGGTTTTTTGTGGGCGGGAGTGGGCGTGGTCCAAAACTTTTTTCCACATTTATGAAGGTTGTTACTAGCAATATACCTTTAAAATTTTGTGACTTTAATTTTCAAATTGCGTGAGCTTATCGATTTACACTAACAGGTGTATCGGTTTAGGTAGTTGGAGTGGGCGTGGCCATCCAATTTTTTTATCGATCTTTGGGGGGGTTACCAGTAACATACCTGCAAAATTTTGCGACTCTAGCTTGCAAATTATGGCAGATATGCGCATTTTAAATTAATAGGGACGAAGTTCCTGAGGACGGTGGATGTGGGCGTGGTCCAAAAATTGATATGACAATCTTTGGAAGAGGTTACCAGCAAATTACCTTCCAAGTTTGGATACTCTTTCTTTAAAATTTTCGAAGATATACGGAGTTATCGATTTACAATTGGAATTGTCGATTATAGGCGCAGGTGTGGGCGTGGCACCACAAATTTGTTATCGGTTCTTAAAGGCGACTACCAGTAATATACCTACCAAATTTGACGTTCCCTACTCAAAAACTGCGGAAAATATAGCCATTTGAAAATTTTATGGGCGGGGGTGATGGGGGCGTCGGCGGTGGGCGTGGCACATGCCGATCTTTCAAGGACCTCGCCAACAACCTACCAACCAAAATTGGTGACTGTATCCATTAAATTGTAAGAGATATGTGGATTTATCGATTTGCTAAAATCGATTTTCGCGGTTTTCTAGCTCCCTAGTGGACGTAGGACCAAACCGAAGACACTTTAACTTTTGAGGGTACTTTCCAGTATACGTTCCAAGTTTCAAGTCTCTATATCCAAGGGTGTCGGAGGAACGCGCGTTTATACAGACGGACAGACAGCATGACGGACATTGCACAAAACCAATATATTATTATACCTTTTTGGTATAATAGTATAAAAACATGCAGCTGTTTCAAGATTATTTTCACTAAGAAAACACTAGTTATATCAATATGGCAACACTGATCTCGATATATATATGTGTATGCGTGCACATCGCAAAACCCAAAACGTAAATAAGTATATACACGTAAATCTATATATGAGTATGTACAGTTAGCCCACAAAGTCTTTTCGTATTGCAACAAATTTTTATTTTCTAAGTTCTTATGCAAAAAAAATTATGTTATTATTGACTTTTAATTATTTACGTATTTTTCTACTATTAATTGGATATTTATTAACTACTTAACATTAAAATTAATAATATTCATATTTTAAAAACTAAAATTATCCATTTTTGTGGACTGTCGACAAAGTGTTTTCAGTATGGAGATTTCGTATGGGATTTTGTGCATTTTAGCCACCAGATTGGGGAAAATTGCATATTATTAAGCATAGTGAAAGGAAAAAAAAAATTTGTATCAGATCCATTAGAGGATAGCTTAAGGAACATAACGGTATCAATGAAATCACATTAAATAAGCCACCTGCTCAATTGACAATAATTAGTACTGAAAAGCAGCTTTTATTTAGCAAAATGCATGTACCCAAATGCATGTACTCATAATTGGCTAGCTGGCTCATTTAATGTGATTACATTGATACCGTTATGTTCCTTAAGCTATTCTTTAATGGATCGGACCAACATTTTTTAGATTTCTTTTTAGTATGCTTAATAATATGCAATTTTCCCCAATCTGGTGGCTAAAATGCATAAAATCCCATAAGAAATCTCTATATTGAAAACACTTTGTCGACAGTCAACAAAAACTACTAATTTTAGTTTTTAAAATTTCACAATAAACTAAATATATGAATATTATTAATTTTAATGTTAAGTAGTTAATAAATATCCAATAGTAGAAAAATACGTAAATAATTAAAAGTCAATAATAACATACATTTTTTTGCATCAGAACTTAGAAAATAAAATTTTTTTTGAAATGCGAAAAGACTGTGGACAAACTGTATGTAAGTATTTATTTACAGCATTTAGCTTTAATGAAATGTATAAATAATAATATTTACATTTCTTTTTGAGTTGTTTCTAACATAGAAATGGATTGGACGCATATTATTTAAAACGAACATTTTCATTATTTTAAAGCTCAACTGTAGAAATATACGTACATATAAATGCATAAATACATATAAAGATGTAAACATATATACATATGTATATACGTTGCTTAAGCTCAGCTCAGCTATACACACACATGCATACGTATGCATGTATACATATATACGCGCATAGGCTCAGCTGCATAGACATACATGTATAAATATAGGTGCTTCTAATTGTTTTCGCTATGCACTTCAAATTTTGTGAACGCCGGCGATTATGATCTAAACAGGCTGCTTTTGTAAATGCAACTTTTTTTTCAATTTAAATTCAAACGGGACATTTACAATTTTCAATGTGAGGAAGCAAGTAAAACACTTCAGGATACAATTCACAACTTTTTTAAATTTATATGTTTAGAAATAAATATTTGACAAAAACAAACATGTTGGCAAAAAATGCTTTGTTCGATATTCATCAGGACTTTTATGGCTTGTTTTAGCAAGGCAAATATTGTTGTTGTTGTTGCTTTGGACAGAAATTCACACACAGAGAGCGAGCGAGTGGGAGATAACGAGTGCAAGTGAGAGTACGTTCTCGATCTCGCTTTCGCACTGTCGTCTGCTAGAAGCAGACACAAATGCATAAACATTGAGTCGCACCAATTTTCTGTATACATACACAAAAAACCCAATACAATTAACGAAAATGTTTATGTATAAGCAACGAATTGAAATAAATAAACAAATACTTAAAATAATATAAATTCAAGTAAAAAACAATTTGCATTGCTTTATTTTGTTGCATTTTTTTCTTTTCTTTTTAAACGCAAGTTACACACACGCACACACAGAGGCCAATTTTTATGTATACATTTTATTGGGTAGTTTTTTGGCATTACATTTTTTTCAGCGAATCACATTTTTGTTTTATTTTTGTTTAGTATGTGCCGCCTCCGTGTCAACAGCATGTTTTCGTAATAATTTATTAGATTACTTATATATTAATAAGTAGTATTTATAAAGAGCTATGTTTTAAGGTGTAAAAAAATAATACGAAACTGACAGTGTGGCTGCATCTCAGCAATCTATATGTATCTAAAATATTTTTCCAAGAGTATTTTTTAGTTACCAGTCACAGCTGTTACATTTGTGTGTATAACTAATACTTGTATACTATAAAATACTGCAATTTGGGAATTATTAAAATATTTAAGAAGATATTTATTTATTTATTTGTGATTATTAGGTTGATAATAATCGTATACAATTTTTTTATTTTCATCAAAAGTATAATAAAAATATACTTCAATATACGGAAATACGGGCACATTATTGTTAATTTACTTGTTAGTATTTTATAGCATTGTGTTCGGAGAGCTGTTCATCGAGTCTTAAGACGCTTAAAATATCTTCAAATATTATATATATTTACGTTTTAATTATTATATATATTAACTTTATTAATTTATATCTAATATATCGCATATACAAAATAATATTTCCATTGTGTACTGTCTATCGATAACTGCCGGACCGAGTTGAGCCGATCTCTTGCACGTCTGCACACACTGGCGAACAGCTGACTGACTGACTGACCGAGTTTGACGTTTGCCAGCTCTGTTTTGGGTGAAAAGTCGCAGTTTCTTAAAAAAAAAAAATGTTAAATATATTTAAGCGCACGGTGGCTGGTGCAGGCGCCCAAGTTTTCAAGACGCCATCATCGATTGGAGCAGCAGCAACAACCGGTACCAGCATTCTTAGGTAAACAAACGAAATGCAGCTGAGACTTATATAATCAGTGTGACTACAATGCGAAGATAATAATTTAAATAATTTTATTTGCCCTCAGCTCCAATCAACAACGCAATGCAGCAAAGTGGTATCCCGATCCGGAATTTATTAAGCAATTCAGCGGTCCCGTTATGTATCCCGATGAAGTCACCTCTCTATGGAAGGTGCCGCCATGGAACAGTATGTTTTTTTGACATACATATTTAAATATTTTATATTTAACACAATAAATAATATAATAAATGCTTAACAACACTAGGCAAAGTGGTACCCGTAGAGAAATCGGTGCGCAACCTTACACTGAATTTTGGGCCCCAACATCCAGCTGCTCACGGCGTGCTGCGACTCGTACTAGAGCTGGATGGCGAGGTGAGATCTTCGATCTATAGACAACAACAACGAACTAATAATACTCAATTTCTTGTTGCAGACGGTTATGCGTGCAGATCCCCATATTGGCCTCCTGCATCGTGGCACTGAGAAACTGATTGAGTATAAGACTTATACTCAAGCGCTGCCATATTTTGATCGCTTGGATTATGTGTCGATGATGTGCAACGAGCAGTGCTATTCACTCGCCGTGGAGAAACTGCTTAATATTGAGGTGCCGCTGCGCGCCAAATACATTAGAAGTAAGTGCTTAAAACCGGGGGCAGTAGTAGCCTCATCCGCCGTCATTTTTTTGCAATCGTTAACCCTCAAGACCAAATTCCATCTGTATAAAAGTGTAACAGAATTTAATGAACCAGTAACTGTTTAAACACTAGGTTTTTACAAAGAACTGGAGCTTGAATCATCGAAACCAGAAGAGAAATAATTTTAATTGTCAAGCAGTCTTTTTTTAGATGTCAACAAAAATTAATTGAGTTTATAAAGTTCTCAAAGGCGACTAAATTAGTTAATCACCTTTTTTTCTTTTGTAGCATTGTTTGGCGAAATCACTCGGATTCTCAATCACATAATGGCAGTTGGCACCCACGCATTGGATGTGGGCGCATTGACTCCATTCTTCTGGTTGTTCGAGGAACGCGAAAAGATGATGGAATTTTATGAGAGAGTCTCTGGCGCGAGAATGCATGCAGCCTACATAAGACCTGGAGGAGTTTCTTTAGTAAATTAGAAATAATATTCATTTTAATACTAATAATAATGATTTGTTTTTTTAAACATATTGTATGCCTTGCAGGATATGCCACTGGGTTTAATGGATGACATTTATGAGTTTGCCTCCAAGTTTGCGGAACGTCTTGATGAAGTTGAAGATGTTTTAAGTACAAACCGTATTTGGGTTCAGCGCACAGAAGATATTGGAATTGTTTCCGCCGAGGAGGCGCTAAATTATGGCTTTAGTGGAGTGATGCTTCGTGGCTCGGGAATCAAATGGGATCTTAGGAAACAGCAGCCATATGATGCCTATGATTTGGTTGATTTCGATGTCCCAATTGGCACCAAAGGCGATTGCTATGATCGCTATTTGTGTCGCATCGAGGAGATGCGTCAATCCCTGAGGATTATTGATCAATGTTTGAATCAAATGCCCGCTGGCGAAATTAAAACAGACGATGCCAAAGTCACTCCTCCCACTCGATCCGAAATGAAGACCTCGATGGAGGCGCTCATACATCATTTTAAGCTATTTACGCAGGGTTATCAGGTGCCACCGGGTGCCACCTACACAGCCATTGAGGCCCCTAAAGGGGAATTTGGCGTCTATCTTGTCTCGGATGGGTCGAGTCGCCCCTATCGCTGCAAGATTAAGGCACCTGGTTTCGCTCATCTCGCCGCCCTGGAGAAGATTGGCAAGCAGCACATGTTGGCCGATGTGGTCGCCATTATTGGCACGCTCGATGTCGTCTTTGGCGAAATCGATCGATAGGAGTTATGTGTATTTATCTATCCTACTTTAAACGACACTTGAGTCTGTTGCTAAATTTGTGAAGATTACGCTGAATAAATTGTGGGTACAGCACCTAACAAAAAAAAAAAAAAACAAAAAAAACCCTAAAATGCCTATCTTAATAATTATTTCCATTTCTTAATAATAATTTATGTGTTCCACAAAACACCTTTATTCTACATGCTTGATTAATAATTATTACTCCAAAATATTTCTATCTACATCCATAATCATTTTTGATATTGGTAAAATAAACATCTCGTCTATATACTATATAGATACATATAACATATTCATATATTCATCCATTCTAAATAATAATTGAAATAAAAGTATAAAAGCGGTCTCAGAATTGAATATCGAGTCGTTAAAACCCTGTTTACGGATCGTACAAAAAATTGATTTGTGGAACCTAAAAGGCAAAAGGGTCTTCTCTGAGCCGAAAAATTTATTTATTTATCTGCCCGTTTTCTATCGTTTATATATATGTTAAAATTTTTATAGTCGAACTGTCGACTATAATTTAAAAGTAAAAAAAGATGTCTTAGAAAACCGACTTTGGCTTAAAAAAAAAATACATTTCAAAACTAAATTGCAAAGTTAAGTATGCGCTTTAAGGTTAATTTAATTTAACTTTATTTCCATACTTCATATTCACAAATATCTTAAAATATTTTTTTTTGCTAAACAACATAATAGATAAATTCACTGTATTTGAAATAACCGTGTGCATCTGCTTATCAATTGTTTTTGTTATTTTTCATGTTTTTGTCCGCTAATTTGTTAAAATAAATATATATATATATACATATACATATTTATACATATATATATATATATATATAAATACATGTGTATAGTATTTGTATTTAATTAGCTCAGCTCAGTGTGTGTGTGAGGATTTAGTTTAGTTACTTGACCTCTGACCTCTGGGGAGGTGTACTCAACATTTTGAGCTAAAACAATAATGTCACCTTTGAAAACTGCAATCTATTCTTGTTCAATTTTGTTCATTGCTTTTCATACCTACCTGGGGGGAATCGCCATACAATGTACAGACTTATCGCTAATACATAAACTAATATGCATATTAATTAGTGAATTTTTGTGTACGCACTTTTTTTATCTATGTATTTTTCTCTATGTATTGGTGTATATTGTTGTTTACCATTAATCAGTAATAAATATTATTAAGTTTATACATTTAAATAGGCTGAAATTTGATTTTTAATGTAACACTTAAGTTTCCATATTATTTATATATATATTTTTGTTATATATAAATATATACATATATATATATATATATATATATATATATATATATATATATATATATATATATGATTTGCATACACACATAATTAGGTTTTTCTTTTGTTTTTTTTGCTATGCATTTTGTATTAGTTCCTAATATTTTTTTTATTTATTCTACGTGATCACATTGAAACTTTTGTTTTATAAACGTTTTTTTTTCTGTTTTTAGTTATTATTTTAAAGACATTTTTATAATTTGTAACATATTTCTAAAAGCTTTAACAATTTTTGTAACATTCATATTTACGACGAAATTTTTTTAAGTTACATCAACCGGATATATATTTTATATATATAAATATATATTGTATCTATAAATATACATTTTATATATATATTTATATATTTTTTATGATGAAATTTATACACTTAATTTAACTACTATTAAATCTACCAAGTGTGTTTTTCTTTTCTACAATCGATTCGACGAATAACTAATTGATGTGGCCAGCTGATCTGAACCTATCCGATCCCAGATTATCATAGGATAATTTGCACAAGCACTTTATGATAAACGCCAAGAAAAAAAAACGTCTTTAAACTTTTTTGGGCGTAGTATTTCTATATGGATCTATATATATATATATATATATATATATATATATATATATAGTCGTATATATATGTTTTAAATATAAAATATAAAGCTGATAATTACAACTGAGTAGTATTGCACAAAATTGGTCACAATATTCACAGAGTACGAAATTAATATATATATATATATATATATAAATCTATATCTGATCTCAACTTTTATATATTACCAAGGTACAGAGTAATATAATAACAAACAATTGCATAAGCTTCTTATTCGAATTTTTATCCACAATTGCGTTTTTTTTTTCTTTTTGTAATTTCGCTGCAAATATTACAAATATTATTATTAGTAATAATAATAATACATTGCGTTCGGTAATCTAAAATTTTTGAATCGCTAAATATTTTTTGGACAAATAAAAAATAAACGTTTTTAATTAGCAATGCAAATGTGATTGGTATGAAAAATCTCTTAATACTTATATTCATCTTTAAGTTTTCAATTTAAAATTAATGAATAGATTAAACAAAATGTGATCTAATTTACATACAAATATGTATGTATAAATCGATCTGAGCTAAATGCTAATTTCTAGTATTATTATTCAATATAAATACAAATTAAATTAAAAGCTTTTCGCTTAGGGCGATTCAACAAAATATTATCGAGTTAAGCAATGTTTTCTTTTTTTAATAATCACATAGGTTATTTTTTAGCAGCAGTTGGCATAATAATATTTACATAATAATATCGTAAACCATAAACATTTTTCTCAGTGTTGTTGTTTTTGTTGTTTGTTCGGTCTATGCAAAAATGTTTAAACGCAGAAAAACTTTGAATTTTGATGTTCTTTTTGTTATTTGCCTATTTTTGTTTTTGTGAAAACTCTACTAACATTTTTTTGTTGTTTGTTTTGTTTTGTTTTAATTTTTGGTTTTTCTTTCTGTAATTATTTGAGACTATTTGTTGTTGTCGGTAGATTATTATCGGCAGTGATTAAATCGGACGATTTCTTCATTTTGTCGCAATAATCGTTGAAAATATCACGAAATCGTAGCCAACATTTCTCAGGTATAGTTATCGAAGTGCGAAAATTGTTCTTCACCTGTGCAAAATAAGAGAAAAACGGTAATTAAAATACTTATATATATATATATTGCATAGCGTTAGTCCAGTTGGGAAAAAATAATAGCAAAAACATTATTCTGTACTATTATTATTTTGATTGTTCATTTTAAATATTTTTAGTATTTCTTCTATAAACTAAAGTTAGTACTACGCCTGGAATTCTTTTCAATATATATATTTTTCAAAAATATTTCATTTAAATGAACAAAGCGCCAAAAAAAAATAATTGAAATCGGTTATTTATTTCTCATTCAAATAATTCTTAAATTGAAATAATTGAGAACGTTGAATAGAATTTATATTTTTCTCTTTCTCACTTTTTTAAAAAACCTTCTTCCACTACTAAAACCGTATTCTTAAAAAGCTTAAAAATTTAACCCAATTGTGCAACTGACAGGTTCAAATTAAAAAAAAATACACCTTTGCTAACTTTTCTTGTGCTAGTTTTCTGGTGCTAGTTTTTGATCGCAACTGTATAAATATTCACTAATTTCATACCTCACTGATGCGCATATAGACGCCGCGATGATTTTGACCGATATCGAAGTAAAAGTTTTTATTATCCACTTTCATGTGACGTTCTTCCGGTAAATCGCCCTTAAATCTGAAATATAATATTGGGAAAGATTAATTGGGTAAATTATTATGACTAGCTCTATTCCTTTGTATTCCTTCTAACAAATTTGTTTTAATTCATTATATATGATATAATTTTAATTTGTGCTCTCCTTATAACATAATTTTAGCTTATATACTATACATTTTTATTATTTATATAATATATTTTAATTTATATACTATACTTTTTTATTATTCAAATATAACATTCATTTATTGTTCATAGTTTTTTTTTAATACTTTACCCGCCATCGTTAGCGCCAAACTCCTCCAACAAATCAGTCAACGCATCCCGAAATTCAATCATGCCCTGTGCAGGCAACGCAATCTGAGATCTGGGCCCGCCTCTTGTTATTGTTTGCGAAACCTGAAAATCAACTCATTAGCAATATTATAATAGACACAGTTTCGAAAAAAAAACAGAACGTCCACTTTCACACGAAATCTTTTCAAATTGGTAAGTTGAAGGAATAGGTTAAATTTGTAAGTAATTTGTGATTACGTATTTTAAAGTGGAAGACGATAATTCTTTAAAAAAATGTAGATAGAAAATTTAAATAATTGTATTCAATTTATTTAGAAAAAATTAATTTTATCAGCCTCTTTCAAAAGTGTATTCTAATTAATTATAAAGATTAGAAATAAATAAACGATTTCTATTTAGTGCTATTATAATTGCTTTAAATTAAAAACGTAACCGCGAAATACTATGATCCAAAATTTGTATGCAGCCAAGAAATACTGTCCAAGTTTGCCTTTCAGATTGAGGTAGATAAAGAATAGTAACCCTTCTTCGAAGTTTGGCAACTGTAGCTCTTAAATTAGTGAAATTATGAGCTTTCAGATGCTTTGGCGGCTTGAGTGGGCGTAGTTTAAACAAATTATAAAGCAGGTTTCTAATAATCTTCCTTCCAATTTTGATAACTGTAGCTCTTAAATTGCGATCGATATGGGCATTTACCAGCAAGTTACCTTCCAAGTTTGGTCTGCGTAAACTAGGACCCCAATATAAACACTTTATATTTTAAGAGTACTTTCAAGTTTGTGTTCCAAGTTTCAAGTCTCTATCAGACGGACACACGGACGGACAATTATACCATCGGTATCATAGTATAATTGTAAAAGGATTCCAGACGCAGTATTACCTTTAACTACTAAACAATATATAACAAATCTAAATTTTACATTAATATTTTGTTCGCAACTATAATAATATAAATATATATATACATATACATATATATATATATATATATATATATATATATATATATATATAATATTTACCCGAAGGAATCGGCCGCGCGTATTTTCTTTCAAGTCCAAATAATATCTTCTATTGTCCTTCATCATCATCTCTGACTTCAATTTACCATCTTCGGGTAAATTGTCTGTATTTGGTGGACCTGTGCGTATTTATTTTTATTTTTGATCAGTTTATTGGTTATTAAAAAGACAAAAATATTTAACTATTCCTAAAATGTGTACCTAAAGAAGCATAATAGTCACTAAATGATGATAGATGGTCGCGAAACTCGGCCGCCGTCGAAAGCGCTAAATATATTTGACTCCGTCGCCCATCAGCTCCAATCTGAAAATTAGCATAAATGTAAATGACAAAATTAATTATAATGTATATTGACGACGTAATTGCCTCATTTCATTTATAAAACCTTTAAATTTTAAATTTTTTTGTTTTGTTAATTTCACAAAAATTAAACGAAAGCATTTTTCTATATATCTTAATATTTCTTATTTATAACTTAAATCTTTTATTAAATTAAATTTGTAATTTTGCACACTTTTCATGAAAATTGTCCTACTTTAAATGAAGTAAGCCGAAAACAGCTCTAACCAATTATTAAACAAGACAGAACGTTGCAGTCGGACGTAACCGACAGCGAACTACTATTATACCTTAATTTGTGTACAGTTAAGAAATACTTGAATTGCGGGGGATATGGGCGTTTATTGGTTTTTGGGGGCGGGAGTGGGCGTGGCTCAAAAAATTTTGGAGTTCGATGTCGGCGTGGTCCAAAAATTGGTATGCCAATCTTTGGAGGAGGTTACCAGCAAATTACCTTCCAAGTTTGGTTACTCTATCTTGAAAATGTTCGGAGATATGCGGAGTTATCGATTTACAATCGGAATTGTCGATTATAGGCGCAGGTGTTGGCGTGGCACCACAAATTTGTTATCGGTTCTTAAAGGCGACTACCAGTAATATACCTACCAAATTTGACGTTCCCTACTCAAAAACTGCAGAAGATATAGCCATTTGAAAAATTTAGGGGCGTCGGAGATGGGCGTAGCACATGCCGATCTTTCAAGGACCAACCGAAATTGGTGACTGTATTCATTAAATTGTAAGAGATATGTGGACTTATCGATTTGCTAAAATCGATTTTAGCGATTTTCTAGCTCCCTAGTGGACGTAGGTCCAAACCCAAGACACTTTAACTTTTGAGGGTACTTTCCAGGATACGTTCCAAGTTTCAAGTCTCCATCTCTAAGGGTATCGGAGGAACGCGCTTTCATACAGACGGACAGACGGACGGACAGCATGACGGACATTTCACAATACCAATATACTATTATACCTTTTTGGATAATAGTATAAAAAGAATACATTATGGAAAAATAAACCATATATTTCATATAACTGCGATGAATTATTAAATTTTTTTAAAATATGCATTTAAGATATAAATTACAAATATAAAACTTAAATAATATATTGAGTACTAGTTAAATTCATTATGGAACTTGCTACAACTATTCGTGTGTGAGCCCCCATTAAGTACTTTATTAATATTAATGCTTTTCAGCTGATATTATACCCTTAATCCATTAAAAATTGGTAAAAAGGGTATAATGGTTTTGTGCAAATTTATGTAAAAGGCAGAAGGAAGCATCTCCGACCCCTTAAAGTACATATATTCTTGATCAGGATCAACAGCCGAGTCGATATAGCCATGTCCGTCTGTTCGTCTGTATGAACACGCAGATCTCAGATCCTATAAGAGATAACGAATAAAGTTTGCTATATTTTTATCGATAACTGCCTCAGTTTCTCAATTATCGATATATTTCGATTTCCGTTAGCAATAAATTCCACAATTTAACAGGCAGAGGCATAATATGCATTATATATATATATTAAATGCATATACATATTATTGATCAATTGCCCAAATTTTATCAAGATCGGAAAAGGAGCACCCAAGTTATGGTCGAAAATATATTCTCATATTGATCTCATTTCTATCAGCAGCCGCAAGCATTTTCTGTATGCATATAAATAGGCGAGCGCATGTGTGAGAGAGAGATGACATGATAATCGACGCTAGATTCAATATATTTGTGTGTATTCTGCAGAGCCCCGATACGTATGTACGTATGTCTGTAAGTATATGTATGCACTTGTTTGTAGCCAGCCAGTTCGGGTCAATTCGGGCTTGTGAATAAAAATACTCTGTAAGAAATGCACATGAACTGAACATTTGAGTGCAAATCATCTTAAAGGGAAATTTGTCAACTAAACTATAATATATTTAACAACTGGGTTAAGGATATATCTATTGTTACTATCGCGAATAGTTAAAGCAAGTGTTTTACTAGTATTGTATTCAATTTGTACATAGAGTCATAACATCGTTCTATGTACATTCTTCGTTAAGTTAACAGATCACTGTTAAGATACGCCTAACAACGACTTGCATATTCAGTCGTTGCATTACATTAAGTAGATACAGTCGCGCCGCGCTTATGTTAATTATCTAATAAACATGTATAACCTATAGTAACTCCACGTGTTGTTAATGGTCATGGGCCCGGTACTTCGAACACCAAGCCTGCATCCATAACCTCCAATCTCCAACAATATCGTAGTCGAGCCAACTCGACTGCTGAAGCATTCTTACTTGTTTTTAATATAGATTTTTTTTATTTTTAAGTGACTATATTTATATATATTTACCTCAGCCACTTTAATAAATCGACCACGGCGATTTTGCTTCACGTCCAAGTAAAAACGTTTCGATTGTATTTGGAGCATTTTTGTAGCCAGTTCCTGTTCATTGACATTGCCAGCTGCAAATAAATATAAATACAATAATAAATACTTAGTAATAAATTAAAAAAAATATATATATATATATTTGGCAACTAAATTATTGCACTACAAACTATTCGACTGTGGAACAAAAGGAATTTTAAACAGCTATCAGAGCGAGTCCCAATTGTCCAATTGTTTTTAATTAAACGTAAATATTTACTATAAAATATAGTCATACCTTTGCCAGATGATTCGAACTCGTTTCTGCTTGAAGAACCTTCCATATTACTTGCATTGTACTCTGAAAAATATTAATTTAACAAAATTAAATAATATAAAGAGGTTAATATTGTTTGATCATGTAATAATATAATTATAATATACATATATAAAATTCAAGATATGATAGTGTAAATTGGTCATGCGTCTCATCAAAATATTTTACTTATAATTTATACGTTCTTTATGTGAAAAATCCTATTTAAATGACTAAAAAGGATGTACAAGAATTTAACCCATTTACATGAGGAAAGTACGTATAATTTATCGATTGTTCGTGTAGTTAGGTCTTGCAACCACATACAACTTATTTTTAATATTATCACTAGTGATATTATCTACTTATCTAATCTGATCTGATATTATCTAACAATACTTACGACTTACTTGCGACATATACGCTTATTTTAGAATAAGACACATAAAACACACCACAGAATGCATAAACAATTGGTCATATAAATGTGTCTCTCATAAAATAATATTTTAATATTAATTTAATATTTTACATTCCATCCAATAATATTTACGACTTATACGCTCATTATAATAATAAGATTCATTTACACGAACTTATAAAGTGCAGGACGCCTTTACACGGCATATAATATAAGAATTTAATCGTGTACATGTGGAGGTCTTTTCAACCACATATAAATTGTTTTGCTTACTATCCAACCAAACACTTACTTGATCCTGAGATACCGTCATCCCCGCTGCCAAGATCAGACATGTCTATATGCTAACGCGAAGTGCCCTTTACTCTATTTGTTTGTTAGCTTACGATCTCTTTTGTTGTCTGTTGTAATTCTGCTCTTTTACTGCTTCTTCTTCAGCTGCTGCTGCTGCTTCTGCTTCTGCTTCTGCCTGCACCGCGACTGACAACAGTGTAAACCCAACGTTTCGGCCGGATCACAGCTCTACACTCTTCTTCTGCCAGCTGAAAATGTTATTGTAAATAAAAAGAAAACGAAGAAATAGATGAAGAGATGTTAATGTTTTAATTACATTTGTATGTATGTATGCATGCATAAATAAGTACAAGTACATAAGAAGTTTTTTTTCATTGAACTACTCTTTGCAAAAAACCTTGAACGCTGTACACACACACATATATATCTATCATATGTATGTAAATACACACATACACATCGCTTGAGCACATATGATGTTTGGTTTATGTAATTTTATCTACACATTCTGCTAACCAACTGAAATGTTAATTTAACAGCGCTGATACTGCTTTTAATAAATTTATTGGCTTATATTGACATATGTATATATGTAAATATATTTTTGCACACACATTTATATATATGCCCACGAATTTACATACACACACACACAGAACTACATAAAATTTTCTTTGATTTCTTTTCTTTAGATTTTTAGTTAATCAACTTGCGCATATTTTTTGCACTTTGGCTTCAGATTTTGAGGAATTCATGTGAACTTATTTGAATAATAAATTATGTTAAAATTTGCAAATAAAAAAAGAGTTACACACACACACACACCTATACGCATACACAGTGTGACGACGACGCTCCGTTCGAAATTACACTTTTTGCACACAACTCACTTTCGATATTGATATCGATATATAAGGTACTCATCGCCAGCTGGTGATTTTGTGTGAGTTGAGAAGAAATGGAACGTGAAAATTATATTTTTGGATATACCATAACTTACATATAATTAAAAAATTAAATGATTACGAAAAACATTCAGTTCTAATGAAATACAATTACATCAAAATTAATCGAAATTAAATCAGCTGTTGAGGATACTTGGATATATGCAGCTGCTATATTAATTGAAATTCGATATTTAATGCATAACGCTATTTTGCACTAATAAATAACTTATCGATTTATCGTTTAAGCCACGAAAAATATTCATCAAGTGGGACGCATGGGAATTTCAATGATATGCTGTAAAAAAAACAAATATATAAATATATATCAATAAAAGAAATATCGAGCCACAATTCAAATAATTATTAATCAGATTTTATATCATTCATGAGGAACTTAAAGCGAAATTCTTCAAGCCAAAGATCTAAATAAAATTCACACTGTTAACTCAAGTTAAACCGAGTTGATTTTGTGTACAGATGTTTTTGGCTGTGCTCGCGTATAAAATAGCTGTACATTATTGAAGATCATGTACAAAATGAAGATTTAAAACTGAAAGACTTAGTAGTGTAATGGAAATAAAGCAAAAAATTTTAATTATACAAAATTTTAACAACGAATAAATTGAAACAGCTTCAACCCTAAAATTACCGGCGATAAATTCATCTTAGTTTCAGGTTGACCTCAGTTTGAGTGCAAGCCGCAGAAAAATTTATCGATATCAAATATAAATTGCATCTAACAGTGTGTCCAGCATGGGGCAAGTATAAAATGGGCAAATGATGTGTACTCCATGGAATAAAAATATAATATAAAAACAATTATTTATTCTATTTTAAAGCAATTAAACTTATTAATTATGCAGTACATATATATTTTTTTAAATGATTCATTTTTATTCGTGTCTTATTTACTTTCAGTATTTTTTTTTTGTATATTATCGCTTTTCGATTGCAACGACTTTAACATAACTGTTAAGTGCATCAATTTGTTTCAAAGCTCTGTTCACATTGTTCAGATTGGGAATGTAAAAGAGAATCCACAGTCCAACCGTACGGTCGTGTGCCGCGGACGCCTCTGTTTCTCTTCCTCTATATATATAAATATATATATATATATATGTATACGTATACGTAGATACATAGATATGTATATGTATTTATGTAGTGGATGCGTAAAATGTATTTATATTTTTGCGGTCGTCGTTCGGTTCGCGTTCGTTGCACATAAAAAAGAAAAACGCCAACTTTTGGTAAAATAAAACATATAAAATATATATTTAATACAAATAAATACAAAAAATCTACATTTCGTGGGTGTTGCTTAAAAAAATAATTGCTGTTGTGTAATAAATATTGTAAATAAAAAAATAGATATAAATATGTATGCATATCATATGTAAAAATAAAATACATGTAATGTAAAGCGAAAACAACAAAAAATTTGAATTTGCCGCCCAAGGTGTGAGTGCCCTACAAATAAATATATACACACATGCATATATACGTGTATGTATGTTATTTATAATATGTCTCGATTGTATATAATATGTATGCGAGATTTGTGACTGCACGGGCAATGCTTCTACATACGAACGCACACGCATACATATTTTTCGTGTGTATGCATTGCAAATGTGTTTGTACTTGTATTGGTATTGCTAAAATGCTGCAAAGAAGAAGCAGCAGCAGAGCTAAAAACCACACAACACAAATTATAAAAATACATGTGTATGTGTGTGCGTGTGCGTGTGTGTGTGCCAATAGAATCTAATTTTCGGATTCCCTTTTCTGCTGCTCTTCGCTGCTCTCATACAAAAAACCATTGTTCACATATACACATATATATATGTATATATATATGTATTTGGTTTATGCATACATACATGTATGTTTAGTTAGTTACACGTTTATATGTTGTATATGTGTGTGTGTGTGCACACCTACGCACATATATATATAACTATTTATTGGGCGCCGAATTTTGTTACGAAAACAAATTATTTAAGATTTAACTCTTTGAATGCTTACATGAATCTGTGTGCTTTGAAGTGGACAAAATTGGTCGGCCGACTTCTTTTCTTGTTTTCGCGCTTATCTGTATCTGCTTGTTAGATGTCCGACAATATTTTTGGGACAAAAATTAACAAAAATTGAATTCATTTAATATTTAACAAGATTTATTTATTTATTATGTTTTATTTATTTATTTAATATCGACTAAGATCAGTCGATGCAGGACATATACAAAAAGTAGCAAATAAATTAATTTTATTTATTTGCTTATTTATTTAATATCGACACAGGAAAAATTATAATAAAGCAAGTAATTTAAAAATCAATTTTAATATTTATGTTTATATTAATAGGTAGACCAACAACAAAATTTATTAACTTTTTATTCATTTATTTAATGCAGTCGCAAAAAATTGAATAATAATCAATAAATTTATAAATTTTATTATCTAAATTTAAAAAAAAAATAATTAAAAATATTTACAAGACCTTTGAGGAGTTTTTGAATGCAAAATTTTTAGAATATTTGTTGCAAATTGTTGAATTGTCAAAAAACCAGAAAATGTGTAGCTCTCTTGTTTCCAAGAACCGGCATTGATCGTTAAACATTTAAAAATAAATACTGTATATATAACAATATTTCATACTCTCAAAATTATTAAATATTTTTTTCTTCATTTAAAATATTTATTGAATTATAATTTGCTATAATCTACTGTTTATTTAACTTTTTGTATCATTTAGTCGTCATTTTATTATATCCTTATTACATCTTTAAAGCTGCATATTTAAAGATAAGATATGTAAAATTTTAAATTTTATTATAATATAGTTTAAAATATTAAAAAATGCAAAGTTATTTTATGCGTTGAATTTTAATTCCTAAGAAAACACAATCCAAAAAAGTCGAGCGTAACCGAATTCACAATACACTGAATTTATTTCACAATCAGAATGAAAATGTTTGTGTACAAATTTTTAGATTAGTGTAAACTGTTTCACAGCAAGAAGTAAATATGTTGCACAATCGATATTTTCCGATAATGTTTATCAATTGTCGATATTTTTTCTTATGCAATTCTATTTTAAAAATATGAGAATATCAATTTTGTAAAGTTGTGTCATATATCTATTTATTATTTTATTATATTATTATTATTAGTTATTGTTTCTATTTAAATTTTGATTAATACAGAAGTTTTATACATTTCTTTTGTTTTTCTTTTTTAAATTGAAATTTAGCAAGTAAAACTTTACATTTAATTTTATTTTTGTGTTTTTCTGCATCAAATGATTTTAGACGACTTTAAATAATTGAATAAATATAAACTATTCATTGTCTATGAATTTAAAATCATTTTTAACCAACTTGTGGAGTGTATAATCTTATAAATGAACACAATGCCCTGTTTACATATGTTGCGCTGTAAGAATTTTTTAACAGCTGTTTAACGGTGTGAAAATAATTATTTATTTATTTGATGAAAATAATAAATTGTGAGAGAAAATTTATTTCTATGTATATTATTATTAATATACATTTATATACATAAAATAAATAAATATAATAGTAAATTGTGAGCTAAAAATTATAAAAATCAAGAAAAAATAAACTTTCAAGCGACAGAAATTAATTAACAAATTGTTTGGCAATAAGCTGAGCTTTTTTCCTATTGAGCTGCCACATACGAAATATATTCAAAAATTTCAATATTGTTTTTACTTAACATAAATCGAGTAAACCCATCTTCTCGCTGTGTGAAAGCAGTGTACAAAAAAGACTTGCAAGCAGTGTATTTTATATATCATACGACAAAACAACAACAAACGAAACAGGTTTGAAACTCTTCGAAAGTGGTTTTGCCAACAAATAAGAAACAGGCATTTACCAACGCACATGCACACATGCATACATGCATATATATATATTTATATACATACATATATGTATGCATATTTACATGTGTGTTACGCCCGGGTATATACACAAATACACACATACGTATTTACTTGTTCTGGAATTTGTTGTTGTCTGTGATTTGCAAACATATAAATATATATATGGGAATACATACATATGTATGGAAACACAAATTTGTATATAAGAACATTCACTTAATTTTTGTGTGTGTATGCATTCAACATTTGTTAGCAAATGAAACGGTCATACACGCACACATATCTATGTACATATATACATATATAAATATTTATATGTGATGTTTGTTTAGCGAATGTGCTTTTTATACCCGAATGTGCTTTTTGTACACGTATAAAATGTTTTTTTTTATTAATGAAAATATCAAGTAACATGCACTAATGTTTATATTAAATAATAATTGAATGTATAAATTTATTTCTTTATATTTTATAACTAAATAAATAAATGATACTTGATAATGAAACCTATGCTTATTAAATTATGTTTATTTATAATTTTAAAATCAATTTGATGACTTTTTTTAAAATTATGTTTACTGCAGTAAAATATAAATAAATAAATAAATATTTTAATATATGTATATTGCTATTAATAAAAATATTAAGTAACATGCTTTCATTTTTATATAAATTATAATATACAACATGCAATTTGCAAAATACATAGCTTAAATGTTTCCTTACAAAAATAATAATATTCATTTTTATTTAACTCATTAATAATTATTTTTAAATTTAAATGAAATGTTATTAAATGAATTAAATGTTATTTTTGCATTTAAAATATTACAAATAATAATTTTTTTCAATACATTAAAAAGTGTGTCAATTAAAACTTTAAAGCAATGTAATCAGTTCTTGTATATTTCTGTTATATTTGATTTACACTGTGATTTTGGATCTCACTCATTTGCGTCCCAGAAGACCTAGAAGCAAACTTGGTTCATTAAATAGCTGCACGAATAAGGGTTAACATAAACAGCTGTCGTTTCCTGAATTCAAATTTAATATTGAATTTTATCATGGTTGATTAGAGGGTATGCACCCTTATCATTCTTGGTCGTGTAAATGAGTTCTGTTACACATGTTTCAACGCTGCTCTTTACATAAGCGAGCAAAACTTGAGAGTCCATTTTAAGCAGCGATAACTTTGGCAAAATTAACAGCGCAAATAAATAAATAAAATAACAGATTTTCATAACTACTTATATACTTATTATTTTGAGCACCTGTGAGAACTTTTTTACCTGCCCAATTTTGATTCTTTAGTGAATAAATAAATGCTTAAAAATATGCAATTTTCCCCAATCTGGTGGCTAAAATGCATAAAATCCCATACGAAATCTCCATACTGAAAACACTGTCTCGACAGTCCACAAAAATGGATAATTTAAGTTTTTAAAATTTCACAATTAACTAAATATATGAATGTTATTAATTTTAATGTAAAGTAGTTAATAAATATCCAATTAATAGTAGAAAAATAGGTAAATAATTAAAAGTCAATAATAACATACAGTATTTTGCATAAGAACTTAGAAAATAAATATTTTTTGCAATACAAAAAGACTTTCTGGACAAACTGTATATAGAAAATGCGCTTTGGGATATTGTGATGCAATTTTTATGATATATTTATTTTTCTATTTCTTATTATGTTTATGTATTTTATGTGGACAACTTTCAATTGTTGATGAAATTCTTATAATTTATTATTTCTTATATCGATTACGAAAACGAGCATTCGAATTTAACGCTTTTTGAGCAGCGATGCTATAAAAATGTAATGGGAACGGCAGTTACTGTAGCGAGTTTTGACTGTATTGTACATTGGTCCAGCTCGATTTCGATTTATTAATCGATACTTTAAAAGCAACCGCCACAAAATGTAAACAGCTTCTTTTTTGATTGACGGTGTAAATATGCACCCATGGACTTATATGAATACATATGTACATAGCTAGAGGCGGGTTGTTGTTGGTCACTAACGAATTTTTGGGAAATCTTTTGCGCACTTCTCTCTCTCACTCGCTCACTTACTCAAAGCAAATCGAACAGAGCAGCAAAATTTTAAAGTGCAAAAATTTCATCTACATACGGACATACATGTATGTAGTTAGGCATGTGTGTCTGTTGCGTGTCGGACAAAGCTAGCTTGCTTTTGTTGTACATTTTGTGCCGTTGTGCATTCACACGATTGCATACATATTTATACAAATATGTATGTACACACTTTTGACTCACACCGAGCAGAAACAGACAGCAGAGGCAGCGAGGGAGAGAAAGAGAGAGACAACGTGCTAGTGGCAGAGGAGCAAAAGCGCCGTTTTCCATTGGGCCTATAATTTTTGCACTATCAACAAAAACAACATCTGCAATGTTAAATGTTTTTAGCGTAGTCAAAATGCTAACAATTGCTGCTTGTAAAATAATCAAAATGTTAAATTTTTATTATTTCTGCACACTGCAAATAAAACTCAGGCAATTATACATACAATGTCCACAAGCCGGTTTCGAGCAGCTTCAAGCAAAAAACTTAAATGCCTGCCATAAACTCATTATTCATTATTTTTCAAAATTTTCAAAGACGATGGCAGGTTACATATATTAACCTCCAAAATGAATATATGACCCTAATAAACTGGGATTTCTCCAAACACTTTTGGAACAGTTGCATTATGGAATATTTTTGGTGTAAATAGACCAATCCTCCGTAGTCAGCTTAGTTTTTTCTGCATTTCGGGTGCAACAAGCAAACAAGGACTATAAGCAAATGGACTACTGATTGATTAACGGAAAATCATCCTGGAACACTTAAAAATTGGATACTCATGTCGCCAAATAGCTAAAATGGTAAATCTAAACACCTCAACTGTATTCTATATCATTTGGAGTCTTGTCGACGAAAATTGGATAGAGGGAGAGGGGGGAATGCCACCAAACAAGATTTCAGCGAGCAGGACGAGCCGAGGATCATCAAGAAAATAAGGGGAAATCTTAAGCTATCGGCTGAAAAACTGATTCATAAGTCCAGAATGAAATAGAGAAAAAGTTCAGTGTGGAAACTGTGCTCCCGGTTTTGCGCAACTATGACTTGAAGGCCCGAGTACCACGGAAAAAGCAATTTATAAATGCAAAAAAATACAGGGTCTAGGATGACGCCAAGATCCCCTTGGAAAAGGATTTGGAGTTCTGGAACTCAGTCATATTTCAATATGAGTACAAATTCAACATTTTTGGCCCGGACGGATGGAATTATGTCTGGCGACAGCCCAATACTGAACTGAATCCCAAACAGGCAATAGTCAAGCATAGCCGAGAAAGTGTCATGGTATGGGCATCTATCTCAGCAGCCGGTGTTGGAAATTTGGTGATCATTGAAACAACAATGGACAAGAATGTGTACCTCAATATAGTAAAGAAAAAATTATTCCAAGGTGCTGAGAAACTGGGAATCCGACGTACTTTCCGGTTCTACCAGGACAACGACCCCAAGCATAAGTGAGAAGTGGAGCAAGATCAGCCCAGAAACTACCCGGAAGCTGGTATCTTCCATGAGTAATAATAAGTTAAGCGAAGTTGTTAAGACTACTAAGTATTATTTAAGCTTTTATATTTAACTTTTTTTAAGACTGCTTTAAATCGATTTTCACATGTTTTTGGATATATTTTAATTTTTTGACTAATTTTAATTACTTAATTAATATTTTAATAATAATTAATGTTTCTTTTTCAAATGTGATATAACATCAAACAAATTGGCATTTAAACATTTTAAATAGTTTCCTTGCTTCAACTTTATAGCTCTTTAAATTTTTTAAATCGGTTTGTAGTAACTGTATTTTGAATTGCATGTATAAATTTATTTCTTTATATTTTATAACAAAATAAAAAAATTTTACTTAAAACGTATGCCTATTAAATTATGTTTATTTCTAATTAAGAAAATAAATTTAATGGCTTTTTTTAAAATTATGTTTATTGCTGTAAAATACAAATAAATAAATATGTTAATATGTACATATTTATTAACTATATAAATAAAAATAATATATATGTTATTGTTATTTTTCTATTTTTTATTTCATGTATAAATAAATAATCAAATCACATGTTTCGAATTTACGCATATTTCCATTATTAAATTAATGATATTTAATTTGTACATAATGTATATTTCTGATAATGCTATCAAAATAAAAAATGTTTGATTTTATGCATGCTTTTTGGAAAACAATAACAATTATTATATTAAGGGCCTTCCGTTCCTTAAACTGGCGGGAATTCTTTCTATAACAAATTTCGATATTTAATTTATATTATGTGTTATTTAATTTGGATTTGATAATTTAAAAACATCGAATTAAATAAAAAATCTTATATAATAAATTAAATTTTTATTAATAAAGAAATCATTTTTTGTATTTATGCTTTTAGAATTATTATTATTCTTTATTATATTATTGTACATATACATATTTCGTATACTATTTTACATGTATTTTTTTATTATGTTTCTTACAATTTTTAAAATTATAAAATTTCTGAGATGTTAAGTTTTCGTTTAATTATTTCTGTTAAGTAATAACAATTACGTATATGCAGATGTATGTATATATATATATATATATATATATATATATATATATATATATATATGCATGTATAAATGTTGTGAAGTGTGTAATTTAACATTCGATGCAACTATTTTCTTTTGCCTTCTTCGATGTGGTGGTGTGTGTGTTTTTAGCATTGCTGCAGCTGCCTCTGTTGCTGCGCTGCCTATGCAGCTCTTGTTGTTGTGGTTGTTGTGTTGCTGGTTCTGTGCTTTTTGACTCTCGTCGTCGTCTGACTCAATTTTGCACATCGCTTTTTGTGTGTTTCGTTCGTGACAACGAATACACATATATGTTTATATATATATATATATATATACACACACATATATGCAAACTATGAGCACATAGATGCAAATATATATTTTTGTCTGCCCACATACATATATGTATGTGTGCTTGGAATAGTATATACTACAAGTGTTTACACATGCATACACATATGTATACACACACACAAGAAATACTTCATATACATATATATATATATATATATATATGAAGTATTTCTTGTAATGCTAAGCTTTTGTTTTTTAAGAAAGGTTAAAGTCAACAGATTTTTTTGTTGCTCGCTTCTGATACCCTGTTCCAAAAGTCACATCGTTTATATTCGTATTTTCGACAAAAAATTAAAAAAAAAACACATTTTTTGGGATATATGTATATATATATAAGTAATGTTCAATAAATGTGTTTAATTTGTATACAAATTATCAGAGGAATCAATAGTTTTTAAGGTGTGCTTATTGGTGAACGCACGAACTTTCATTTAGTTCATTTCTGTTTGATTAGCAATCCCTGAATATAATTTATAAAAGCAATTTTTTTTAACATTTGAAAATACTAAATTTATTAAATTGAATGAAAATTTAGTTCTAAAACTGAAACACTTTAAAATTCCTTAATCTATTTATTAAATAAAAACACATCAAAATTAAATTATTTTATTTTATATTTTATAAAATCAATAACAAATCAATTTTTAGACCATTGGAATAATAGATTTGTCCATTTTATACTTTGACCCCGAAGTTTTGTGCAATGTCCGTCATGCTGTCTGTCCGTCCGTCCGTCCGTTTGTGTGAACGCAACTTTTTTCCACACTCTGAGAGATAGATACTTTAAACTTTAAACTTGGAACATAACTTGTATATGCTCCGAATAGTTGAAGTGTTAAGATTGAAGTGCTACGTCCACAAGGGAGCTAGAAAATTTGATGTCTAGAGTCGCCAATTTTTGTTGGTGATGTTACACCCGTTTGCAACGTTCTCTCTTGTTTTTATTGTCTCTAGGGTCAATAATATACTGTCTGAACGGGTTTTGTGAACATCGTCTTTCAATTGTCTCCACAAGAAAAACAATGATCAAATTTAATAAAAGTTATCGATAAATGTAAAACAAACGGTCAAAGTGAACCCAGGCCTAAGGAACTCAAAATGAGCAGAACGGTTCAAAGAATAGAAGGATAGGAGAACTCAAGAAACCAATCGACTGAACCAAATGAACGAACTGAACAGGAACTTGGTTCACTTCAGCACTTACCTAACAAGTTCAATTGAAGTAGTGCAGAACGAAACAAAAAAGAAATGGCTATTTTTTGGCAATGCGGAAGCAGCATAATCATAAAATGCATAGATAAAAATGAGCTGTAGAACTAAATAAGTATATGAATAGTATGTATATGAATAGAAGTATGTACAGAATGTTCGAAAAGTGTTTTTACATAGGGAAAAATTAAAATTTTCTAAATTCTTTTGCAAAACAATTTATGTTATTATTGACTTTTAACTTTATTTTATATTTCTACTATTAAATGTATTTCTCTAATCTACTTAACATTAAAATTTTTTTATCTTGCATTGTGGCTATGACTTAGTAAACATATTCTGTGGAAATTTGTCCGTGCAAGATAATTATTGAATAAAAAAAGTCATATTAAAAACAAGTAAGATGCTGAAGTCGAGTTAACTCGACTACGATATACCCTTAATCCAGTTGTTAATGCCCGAACTGAATAGCTACACGTGCATATACATACATAAATACACACATACACACGTGCATGAAAGAGTAGTTATCGGGGCTCTGCAGAATACACACAAATATATTGACTATAGCGTCGAATATCATGCCATCTCTTTCTCACACATGCGCTCGCCTATTTATGCATACAGAAAATGCTTGCGGCTGCTGATAGAAATGAGATCAATATGAGAATATATTTTCGACTACAACTTTGGTGTTTCTTGTCCGATATTAATGAATTTTCGGCAATTGATCAATAATATGCATATGCATAGTATTTATAAATAAGAAGCCTCTGCCTCTTAAATTGTGGAATTTATTGCTATCGGAAATCGAAATGTATCGATAATTCAGAAACTGAGGCAGTTATCGACAAAAAAAAGCAAACTTGATCTGCGCCTAGTACACGAGAACTTATATTCCAAATTTGAAATCGCTAGCTCTTATAGTCTCTGAGATCCGCGTGTTCATACAGACGGACAGACAGACGGACAGGGCTATATCGACTCGGCTGTTGATCCTGGTCAAGAATATATATACTTTATGGGGTCGGAGATGCTTCCTTCTGCCTGTTACATATATTTGCACAAAACCTTTATACCCTTCTTACCCATTTTTTATGGGTTAAGGGTATAACAAGAGAGAACCTTAATTTTTGTACAGTTAAGAAATACTTGAATTGCGGGGGATTTGGCGTTTATCGGTTTTGGGGGCGGGAGTGGCCGTGGCCCAAAAAATTTTGGAGTTCGATCTTAGTAAACTACCTTCTAAGTTTGGTAACTGTAGCTCTTAAATTGCCGGAAGTACAGGCATTTATCGTTTTTTGTGGGCGGGAGTGGGCGTGGTCCAAAATGTTTTTTCCACATTTATGAAGGGTGTTACTAGCAATATACCTTTAAAATTTGGTGACTTAAGTTTTTAAATTGCGTGAGATATATGGGTTTATCGACTTACACCAACAGGTGTATCGGTTTATGTAGCTGGAGTGGGCGTGGCCATCCAATTTTTTTATCGATCTTTGGGGGAGTTACCAGTAACATACCTGCAAAATTTTGCGACTCTAGCTTGCAAATTATGGCAGATATGCGCATTTTAAATTTCTAGGGACTAAGTTCCTGGGGAGATATACGGAGTTATCGATTTACAATCGGAATTGTCGAATTGGGCGTGGCACCACAAATTTGTTATCGGTTCTTAAAGGCGACTACCAGTAAAAAACTGCGGAAGATATAGCCATTTGAAAATTTAAGGGGCGTCGGAGGTGGGCGTGGCACATGCCGATCTTTCAAGGACCTCGCCAACAACCTACCAACCAAAATTGGTGACTGTATCCATTAAATAGTAAGAGATATGGGGATTTATCGATTTGCTAAAATCGAATTTATCGATTTTCTAGCTCCCTAGTGGACGTAGGACCAAACCCAAGACACTTTAACTTTTGAGGGTACTTTCCAGTATACGTTCCGAGTTTCAAGTCTCTATATTTAAGGGAGTCGGAGAAACGCGCGTTCATACAGATGGACAGACGGACGGACCGACAGACAGCATGACGGACATTGCACAAACCCAATATACTATTATACCTTCGGTAAAAACATAAGCTATTGAAATCCGCGTTGGTATATTATAGCCTCCAGATTTGGGAACCGATCGTTTTTTCGAATGGATTAATGTCTGGACTTCTTGGTGGAGTATCCCCAGCCATAAGGGAGTCACTTCCCATAAAATAACTTGAAAACCTTGGGGCCAGACACATTAAGTAGATGTGCTCACAGAAAGGTAGACAGCGATTAAGCGGTATTATTAAGTATACTGGAAGGTTATCCACAAAATTTGAAGCAGATCCATTAGAGGATAGCTTAAGGAACAGAACGGTATCATGCGTTGTTTCTACAACTTTCACTTTGACAATCCTAAAAATGGATAATTTTTGTACATAAAATTTCACAAGATAAATAAATAAATCTTGTCCATTTTAAAGTTAAGTAGCTTAGAGAAATACATTTAATAGTAGAAATATAAAAAGAAGTTAAAAGCCAATAATAACATAAATTTTGTACAAAAGAATTTAGAAAATTTTAATTTTCCCTTAGGTCAAAACACTTTCCGGACAAAATGTATATATATTATATAGATGGATCTACACACACATATATATATATATATTAAGTACATACGGATTTTGAGTATGTGTTAAATACATATTCATATACATATACATATACATAAATCATATAACAGCAAAGTGCCAATACAATATACAATAAAAGCACTGCACACACACACACCCATTCGAATAACTATGCTCAAAATGGCAGCAAGCAAAATCTGCAATAGCAACAGGGACAACTAACGGCAGCTAACGCAGTCGGCATATGTACAAAAACTAATGCACTCGCCTGTACAATTGATACCCCAATCCACTTCTCTCTCCAACAGCATTTGCATTCAGGTACAAACACACATACGTAGGTACATATGTACCTACACACGAGCATACATTGTTTGCGAGTATGTGTGCATAATGTACCATGTGGGTTCAGAGAAATCTGCAAAATTGCCTGTCTATTTGTATTTGTATTTGTATTGGTGTTCGTTGGGGTTTACCGCCTCCCACTACCCTTTCCACACCTTTCTCCCTTCAGTTCTCTTCGCTCTTGCTGATACACTACATATGTATATGTTTGAGCGTGTGTGTGTATACAAGTTAAGAACTTATGTGAGTGTTCATATGTATACATACATAATGTTACACATGCATGTGAGGGTGTGTAGGTGTATATAGGCAAATGAAAAGGAATTGACAAAATTTTATGAAATCTATGAACAGTTTTTGGTTAATGATTTGCTCTGATTTACAAAAAAAAAACTATAAATAGTGTAAAATTGTATAGGTATCTACATTCATTTAAAGTGTCAACATTTAATAATACTTTAATATTAAAATATTAACACTGCAAAGCATTTTAAATATTATTTTCGGCGGTATAAAAGCAACTTGCTTAAATGGTCTTGCTGTATAAAGAAATAAATAATGAGAGACTATCTGGTTAATTTCAGTATTTGTATTGATTTTGCTAGACTCATAAAAAATCGAAATTTATATAATTCATATACTTAAAATGAAAGAAATGTGGATTTTTAGCTGAAAATAGCTTATTTCATTTCATTACAGGTATCTGCTTTTTATACCCTAAAAAGGGTATAATGGTTTTGTGCAAATGTATGTAACAGGCAGAAGGAAGCATCTCCGGCCCCATAAAGTATGTACAGTGTCTGGGAGCTTATTTGGGACAGTGTCTAGCAAAAATTTTAATTGCCTGCCATAAACTCATTATTCAATATTTTTTAAAAATTCCAAAGACCCATGGCAGGTACATTCATTAACCACCAAAATTAATATATGACCCTTATAAACTGTGGTTTTACCACCTGATAGGTAGGGTTATGTAAAAAAGTACCTGATTTTATGGCAGGAGCTTATTTGGGACAGTTACGTTATGGACACCTGGGTGCCATAAAACCCGGATTTTGTACCTAAAGTTGAATATTTTCGGTATAAATAGACCAATACTTCTAAGTCAGTTTAGTTGTAATCTGCATCTCGGGTGCAATAAGTCAACAAGGACTATGGACAAAAGGACTACCGTTGATCAACGGAAAATCATCCTGGAAGACTTAAAAATCGGATATTCATATCGCCAAATAGCTAAAACGATCAATCTAAACACCTCAACTGTATTCTACATCATTTGGAGTTTAGTCGACAAAAATTGGATGGAGGACGAGGTCGGAATGGCACCAAACCCGATTTTCATCGAGCAGGACGAGACGAGGATCATCAGGAAAACAAGGGGAAATCTTAAGCTATCGGCTCAAAAACTGACTCAATAGGTGCAGGATGAAATAAGGAAAAAGTTCAGTGTGGGAACTGTGCTCCAAGTTCTGTGCAACCATGACTTTAAGGCCCGAGTACCACGGAAAAAGAAATTTGTAAAAGCAAAAATATAGGGTCTAGGATGACTTTCGTCAAAATCCACTTGGGCAAGGATTTGAAGTTCTGGAGTTATATTTGAATTTGAGTACAAATTAAACATTTTGAGCTCGGACGGACGGAATTATGTGTGGCGACACTCCAATACTGAGCTGAGCCCCAAAAACATAAAGGCAACAGTCAAGCATGGCAAAGAACGTGTCCTGGTATGGGCATCTATCTCGGCAGCCGGTGTCGGAAATTTTGTGATTATTGAAACAATAATGGACAGGAATGTGTACTTCGATATACTAAAGGAAAATTTACTCCAAGGTGCCGAGAAACTGGGAATCCCACGTACTTTCCGGCTCTACCAGGACAACGACCCCAAGCATAAGGCCGGAATAGTACAGTCCTGGCTTAGATCGAACTGCCTCCACATCATAATTTCACCGCCCCAGCCTCCAGACTTAAATGTTATTGAAAATTTGCGGGCTCTGCTGGAAAATAACATCCGGAATCACAACATATCCAGCAAACAAGATCTCAAAAATGCTCTGCTGGAGGGGTGGAGCAGGATCAGTCCAGAAACTACCAGGAAGCTGGTATCTTCCATGAATAATAGGTTAAGGGAAGTTGCTAAGGCTAAAGGATATCATACTAAGTATTAACATCCTTATTTAAGCTTTTATTCGCCAAATATTTAACTTTTCTTAAGACTGTCCCAAATAAGCTCCAATACATATTTTGGATATGTTTTCAGTTTTTGACTAATTTTAATTAATTAAAATTTTAAATAATTTTAATTAATTAATAAACTAAAGTTTGTTTTTCAAATGTGATATAACATTAAACAAATTGGCATTTAAACATTTTGAATTTGTTTCCTTGTTTAAGCTTTATAGCACTTTAATATTTTTGCTAGGCACTGTCCCAAATAAGCTCCCAGACACTGTATATTCTTGATCAGGATCAACAGGCGAGTCGATATAGCCCTGACCGTCTGTCCGTACGTCCGTCTGTATGAACACGCGGATCTCAGAGACTATAAGAGCTAGCGATTTCAAATTTGGAATATAAGTTCTCGTGTACTAGGCGCATATCAAGTTTGCTTTTTTTTTGTCGATAACTGACTCAGTTTCTGAATTATCGATACATTTCGATTTCCGATAGCAATAAATTCCACAATTTAAGAGGCAGAGGCTTCTTATTTATAAATACTATGCATATGCATATTATTGATCAATTGCCGAAAATTCATTAATATCGGACAAGAAACACCAAAGTTGTAGTCCAAAATATATTCTCATATTGATCTCATTTCTATTAGCAACCGCATGCATTTTCTGTATACATATAAATAGGCAAGCGCATGTGTGAGAAAGAGTTGGCATGATAATCGACGCTATAGTCAATATATTTGTGTGTATTCTGCATAGCCCCGATAACTACTACTTCGTGTACGTGTGTATGTATGTATTTATGTATGCTATCTGCACGTGTTTGTAGCCATTCAGTTCGGGCATTTGAGTGCAAATCATCTTAAAGGGAAATTTACCAAGAAAAGTAGAATATAATTAAAAACTGGGTTAAGGGTATATCGTAGTCGAGTTAACTCGACTACAGCATCTTACTTGTTAGAAATGACTTTTTCTAAAAATGAGTGTTTGAATTTCTGCTTTTTAGAAATGTTTTTAAAAAAGATTATAATTATATAAATAAATATGTATAAATATATCAAATTAATTTGACGTCTTCGGTGCTTTGCTGTCTCAAAAAAAAAAAATATATATATACATATATATATTTTTGCAAGTCTTAACAGTTTAATTTTTAAAATAGAGTTTTGTGAGCGATTACTTTTCTTGATATACAAACGGTTTCACGCTGCCCGTTAAAATCCTAAAACAGCGATAGTTTTTATATTGATCGTAGTATATCGATACTTATGTTATTAACATAGGGCTAATTTTGTATTGGTCTGTGATAAAAATGAAATATAATAATTATAACAAATGCTTACATTTAATAAAAATTGAAGTTATTTATAATAATAAATGTTTTTATATTTACGTGTTTTAAGCATTTTTCAACAATAATTTTAATTATTTCTTCATTTAATTATTAACATTAATTTTGTAAACTTACAGACTAGGCGCGTCATATTGTAATACTCAAATTATAATTAATACAAAAGGAGGACGAACAGGAAAAACAACACGGGAAATATTTTTTTGCGATTAAGTCAAGCCTAATTGAATGGGGAAATGCAATTGGAAAGTGTTTGGCAAAAGAACAACCCGCTCAAAACTAGTTCCTTCACATATACAACAATAAAACTAAGAATATTATTATTGTTAACACACCAGCAATATTGTGCAATAATAATTGACGAGAGTCAGCAAAAATTACTAAAACTACACCAAAAAAACCAATTGGCATTAGGCACAATAATAATAATATTAGTACTCAAACTAAAAGCGATAAATACTGTGATGGCTTCAACGACAGCCGCGTCAAAAGTTGATAGCGTTGACAACGAGTCAAGTGATAATAATAAAAATACCAGCAATAATCAGCAAAATCAACAGCCATTTAATAATAATAAAAAGACACACGAAATTGATGAAGATGAAAATGGTGCTGAGAAAACAAATTTAGAATGTAAACGTAGCAAATTGGAAAAGGCGGAATTTAAGAGGAGTAGTGAGGATGTTGGGGTGGAAGAGGATGATCATGATCAGGCTGAGGAGCAGACCGAAGATTCTCCTAGAAGATTGGTGGATATACAGAAACCGGTTGACACCGGAAATAATTCCTTTTGTGAGCTGAAAACAACAGATGCAACTAAAGCAGCATTTTCCGATACATCGCAATATGCCACAAATAAATATAAATCCTCAACAATAGATCCTTCGAAATTAGACGGTTATATAGCCAATAAATATATAACAGATTGCGCTAAGGAAGATGATTATACACCTAATAAATATTTAGCAGATCCATTGGCCAATAAATATATAGCACCCGAACAGGCGCTAGTCACGCGTGTCGAACTAGTTGTGCCAGCACCACCAACAGTGGATGCCATAATGATGTCAACAGCTGCAACAGCAACAGCAGCAGCAACGTCAGCAACATTTTCATTTAATTCTTCTCCCAGTGCTAAAAACAATGGTTGTGAAACAGACTCCGGCTCCAACAACAACAACATCAACAGCAATTTGAGTGTTAGAATTCCTACTAATTTAACATTGACAACAACAGCAACAACAACATCTGCAACAGAAACAGCCACGGGTGATATTTTGACGACAACAACAACAGCTGCGGAGAGACGAACAGCAATTTGGGCACCGCATGGCGAATATAAAGATGATAGTGCCACAGATATGGAAAAAAACGATGAGCAATCGAATCAGCATATATATAGCACACAGCAGCAGCATCAGCAACAGCAGCCACAACAGCAACATTTGCAGGCAACACATCCTAATGAACTTTTGTTGCACATTGAAAAGGAAAGTTCTTCTACAGCAGCAACTAATTTTGAGCAATTGTTACCACTAGAACAACAACAGCACAATCAAGCGAATTTCAGTCAGCAACAGCCAACAGATGTGCAACAGCAGCAGCAGCAGCAGCAACATAGCAATATCTATGTACATATGTTGCAACAGCAGCAGCAACATCAGCATCAACAGCAACATCAGCATCAACAGCAAAATCAACAGCAGCATCCACAGCACCAACATCAGCAACTCCAACAACAACAACAACAGCAGCAGCAGCAGCAGCAACAACATCAACAACAACAGCAACATCCACAGCAACAACCCCAGTTACATCCACACCAGCAACATACACTCCACCAGCAACATCAACAATCCCTTCACCAACCCCATCTGCAACCCCATCTCCTTGAGGAGAGTCTGCTTGATCAGCAGCGACAACAGTCAATTCACTATGCCAACTACAGCCATCAGCAATATGCACACGAACAACTCTTTGCCATACACCAGCAACAACAGCAACAGCAACTACAACAACAGCAACAAGAGCAACAGCTGCAACAGCAACAGCACCTTCAACAACAGCATCCACAACAACTGTTACAACAACAGCAACATCCACATCCACATCAGCAACAGCAACAGCAGCAACAACATCCACTTCAACAACATCATACACAACAGACACGTCTGTTGCAACAACGCCATCTAGATTACCATTTACAGCAACATCCCCTTCAGCTTCAGCAGCTTGGCCCACATCCACATCAACAGATGCAGGAGGCCTATCATGATCTGATGATGGATGAATTTCATGAGGATCAATGCTCGGCGTACAAGTTGTGAGTAACGTATGAAGCATTTGCTAGAAGCTATTCTAGCAGTTAAAATTAAATTAATGTACCATTCGCTTTAAATCTGATTCTTCAAGCTGTTATCGATCGATATCGATAGCGTATGTTTTGTGTAATGAGTGCAACTCTGTTATGTTAGAGATTTTATGTTACAAATAACATGTTGCAGATGTTATTTTAAAGCACTAAGCAGTCAATACAACATCAATCAATACAATATTAATTGCTTAGTGGTTAAAGTCTTAGTACTACTACCATACTGTCACTTACATTACCAGTGGCCTGTTACAGTATTTAGAGCTCAGGTCAGCTTGCTATCGATATCGAGTCTCATTAGAAACGAGTAAAAAGTAAGGCGACACAGCAGAAGTACGAAAAGTAGACAATAAATTAAATTAAATAATGAATAAAATATCATACTTAAATTTCAATCAAAAAACATGAAATACGTAAAAGATTTTTAACTCTAAAATAGTTTAAAAATACCCAATAAGAGCGTTTGTTTTCAAATACCGAAAGTTTTGACGCTTTCTGAAACTGGACCACTTCCGATAGATTTCAAAGCAGAAAACTGAATTTTCTTTATTTTTTTGAAAATCAATTTCCAATTTCTGAGCGCAATAAAAGTCGTGCAACAATATTTGAGCAACTGTAGGAACTATTTATTATTATTTTTATTTATTTAATATCAACTAAATTCATTCGAAAAGTTAAAATGTATGAAATTATATTAAAGATAAAATTTAATAATAAATTTAAATTAAAAATAATATACATATAGTTATAAGATATAATTATTATATATGGGTATATTTAAATGCTGCACAATTTGTTGTGAAAATTGGAGAAAATGCGGAATTTATGATAAATAAAAATAAATCTGTATGACTTGCAGGACGCTCTCCCCGAGCAATGCCAAACCGGAGAACCAAGATGATGGCTATGAGACGAGTGCCGGGGATGTGTTGACACCCAATTCGCACAGCTCGTCGACACATTCGGTGACGCCACAGCATCAGATGCAACATGGCGGAATGGGGCTCGTCAGCCAAAACAAACATGAGGAACTAATGGCAACAAAGAACTCCGAAGCGAATCAGACTGTGGCATCCACATCGAATAGTCCCCAGGTGCAGGCACCTGGAGCCGCAGCTGCGCCGCCTCCCCTCCCACATTTAAATATACCGAGAATCTCGAATAGCGTTAATGTCGCCGATCCTTACAGCTTTATGGGTGAGGAGATGAGCATGTTGTCACCAGGAGGATCTGCTTCTGGTCCTCCTCCTGGCCCAGGTGGTGCTCCCCATCATGATGTCGATTTACCCGCCGCCCCTTCAAATGCATCGAGTTATACTCCGGCAACAGTCTCCGATCAGATCAGATCAGATATATATAGCATTAAGGATCAACAGCAGCAGCCACCACCACCTCCTCCTCCATCCAATCCCAGTGCGCCTCTCGTCGAATCTCTAGATGTGGAGCTCAGTGGAAAGCAATCGATGGATGTCCACAATGATTTGAATGAGAGATCTTCAGCGGGTTCAGTGCCAAAGCGCAGAGGTCGCAAAAAGAAACTGATTGGTACTGAAAGTACGCAAATGACAGTTTCTCAGCAGTGGTGAGTTATCTTAAGACAATGTAAACACTCAAACATTATTATTATTTTTATTTTGCATTCAGAAAAAATAAAATAAAAAAGTCAAAGAGAAGAAAAATGGGGGAAAAAGGGAATAAATTAGAAAATAATAGATATCCGGCAAAAGTAACTTTTATCTAACGTTTCTTCTGATTTTGAAGTAATTAAATTGATAGTTATTTATTTGCATAATTGTTGAACTTAAGTGCTTAAATCAATAATGAGTTCAATAGAAGTCAAACAAGGTAAATAAAGATAACAAATTATTTGCTTAAATTTGTTATTAATTATATTTGTTCGTGTGTATTTGTGTGTATTATAAACCGAATTAATTCGCGGAAATGAACACAGTAATTAAGAAAGCTTCCGGAAATTTGTGAATTTAATTATTTTTTGTAAGCTAAATTCAAAAAGTATCAATATTAAATTGCATTCTTAATTTATTTTCGTTTTTTTTTGTGGCTACTGATTTTAGTATTTGTTAAATATATATTAAAAAATTCAAATTTAAAAAAATCATTTATTTTCAAAATTATTTAACTTAATTTGTTATTGAGTTATATATATAAAATAGATTGAAGACATTAAATTAATAAATAAACTATGAACTATCCCTCTATATATACGGACTACCCAACCTGATGATTAAAAATATAAATCAGTAAAGTTGACTTGACTGTTCTAATTAATAATCAATCAACTAACGAATCGTTAAAATCATTTATTAGCAGCGTCGACAGGGACGGAGCTGTACCCAGTGATATGCTGACAATGAAGCCCAAGGAGCGCAAGAAACACGACCGATTCAATGGAATGTCCGAGGCTGAAGTAATAAAGCGCACCATTCCCGACCATCTGTGTGATAATCTAGATATCGTTATAGTGAGTTGTAAATTTCGCAGATATATATATATATATATATATACACAAAAAAGAGAAAATAGCTACAACAATTTATTGACATATATTGCATTTTGCAGGTGGGCATAAATCCTGGCTTATTTGCCGCCTACAAGGGACATCATTATGCAGGACCTGGCAATCATTTCTGGAAGTGTCTCTATTTATCTGGCCTGACCCAGGAACAGATGAGTGCCGAAGATGATTATACGTTGTTGAAACAAGGCATCGGTTTTACCAACATGGTGGCCCGTGCCACAAAAGGCTCAGCGGATCTGACGCGTAAAGAGATCAAAGAAGGCAGTCGTATTTTGCTCGAAAAACTCCAAAGATTCCAGCCAAAAGTTGCCGTCTTCAACGGTAAATTGATATTCGAAGTTTTTTCAGGAAAAAAGGAATTTCATTTCGGTCGACAGCCGGATCGTGTCGATGGCACCAATACTGTAAGTATATTTTTTTTTGTAATATATTATTATGTTATCATCTATTAAAATCACTAAATATATGTCTAACTTTTTTTTGTCTCAGCTTTGGTTGCAATATAAAATTTATATCTGCCAATGCGGGTCAAAACACGATTTAAACAACTAAGTTGAATTAATTAATTGATAGGTATTCAGACAACCAGACTGTCGCCTCCTCAACGATTTCTGCAAAAGCATAAAAGAAATCGATTGATATAAAAAAACTTTTAAATATTAAGTCAAAAGTAGCAAAGTAAGCTATAAATACTGGAAATAAAATACTGTAATTTTGAGTCATTGATTAAAGAATAAACCAACCATGCTGCCCAAGCTTAAAGTATTTTTGTACTTTTATCCTGGAGGTCTCACTGGTTTTAACAATGTCCGTCATGCTGTCTGTCTGAGCGCAAATAATCGCCAAAGTTGATGTTGCGGAAAGTGTAAATCGATAAGACCGCATATCTCGCACAGTTTTAACAAGTAAGAAAGTTGTAGTCGAGTAAGCTCGACTGCGATATACCCTTAACTCAGTTGTTAAATATATTCTAGTTTAGTTGGCAAATTTCCCATTAAGACGATTTGCACTCAAATGTTCAGTTCTGCAAGTACATTTCTTACAGAGTATTTTTGCTCACAAGCATATACAGTGAGCAAAGTCTTATTTCGCACAGTGCCTAGCAATAATTTTAATTGCATGCCATAAAGTAATTATGTATTATTTTTCAAAAATTCCAAAGACCCATGGCAGGTACATTTATTAACCACCAAAATTAATATATGACCCTAATAAACTGTGGTTTTTCCACCTGCTAGGTAGGGTTATGTAAAAAAGTACCTCTATTTTTGGCAAAGGGTTATTTCGCACAGTTACATTATGGACACCTGGGTGCCATAAAATCCGGATTTTCTTACCTAAAGTTGAATTTTTTCGGTATAAATAGACCAACCCTTTGTAGTCAGTTAAGTTTTTTCCTGCATTTCGGATGCAATAAGCCAAGAAGGACCATGGGCAAACGGACTACCATTGATCAACGGAAACTCATCCTGGAACACTTCAAAATTTGATATTCACTTCGAAAAATAGCTAAAATGGTCAATCTAAACACCTCAACTGTATTCTATATCATTTGGAGTTTCGTTGACGAAAATCGGACAGAGGACAGAGGCGGAATGGCACCAAACCCGATTTTCACCGAGCAGGACGAGTTCTGGAACACAGTCATATTTGAATTTGAGTACAAATTAAACATTTTTGACTCGGACGGACGGAATTATGTGTGGCGAGACTCCAATACTGAGCTGAGTCCCAAAAACATAAAGGCAAAAGTCAAACATTGTGAAGGAAGTGTCATGGTATGGGCACCTATCTCGACAGCCCGTGACGGAAATTTTGTGTTCACTGAAACAGCAATGGACACGAATGTGTACTTTGATATACTAAAGGAAAATTTACTCCAAAGTGCCGAGAAACCGGGAATCCCACGTACTTTCCGGATATACCAGGACAAAAACCCCAAGCATAAGGCCGGAATAGTACAGTCCTGGCTTAGATCGAACTGCCCCCACATGATAATTCCACCGGCCCAGTCTCCAGACTTAAATGTTCATGAAAATTTGTGGGCTCTGCTGGAAAATAACATCCGGAAACACAACATATCCTGCAAACAGGATTCCAAAATGCTCTGCTGGAGGAGTGGAGCAGGATCAGTCCAGAAACTACCCGGAAGCTGGTATCTTCCATGAATAATAGGTTGAGAGAAATTGTAAAGGCTAAAGGATATCATACTAAGTATTAACATCCTTATTTAAGTTTTTATACGGCAAATATGTAACTTTTTTTAAGACTGTGCGAAATAAGACGTTGCATGAATTTTGAATATGTTTTTAGTTTTTGACTAATTTTAATTAATTAATTAATATTTTAATAAAAACTAAAGTTTCTTTTTCAAATGTGATATAACGTTAAACAAATTGGCATTTAGACATTTTGAATTTTTTTTCTTGTTTAAACTTTATAGCACTTTAAAATTTTTGCTAGGCACTGTGCGAAATAAGACTTTGCTCACTGTACATACATACAGCCATACATACGTAGACGAAATAGTAGTTATCGGTGCTCTGCAGAAAACACACAAATATATTGACGCTAGCGTCGATTATCATGCCAACTCTTTCTCACACATGCGCTTGTCTATTTATGCATACAGAAAATGCTTGCGGCTGCTGGCAGCAAGATCAATATGAAAATATATTTTGGACTATAACTTTGGTGATTCATCCGATCTTGATGAAATTTTAGCAATTGATCAAAAATAGGTATATGCATATTATGTATAAATTACTCTGCCTCTTAAATTGTGGAATTTATTGATATCGGAAATCGAAATATAACGATAATTGAGAAACTGAGTCAGTTATCGATAAAATAAAGCAAACTTGATCTACGCCTACTCAAGAATTTATATACTTTATGGGGTCGGATCCTTCTGCCTGTTACATACATTCATACATTAATTTTTAATGGCTTAAGGGTATAAATATAAATAAAAATAATCTTCGAAGATCGGCATTCGCACACTTCCGCCGCTCCAGTAACTTAGGCCCTAGAAATCTGAAATGCGCATATTATTATGCGGAATTAATTAATAACATTTTAACTGGTAACTCGCCCAAGAGATCGATAAGAAATTGGATAGACAACGCCCACGACGCCTCTTCAAAACCGATACAAAATTTAAGTTTGAAATTTATATTGCTAGTAGCACCCATCAAAAAAATTGGACCACACCCCCCATCCAGAGCTCAAAAAAGATCAAAACGTTTATCTCCCGCAATTTAATAGCTATGGTTAAGAGACTTGGAATTTAGATTACTAATATCGCCCTCCAACATTTTTTTGGCTTCCCAAATTAACATTATCTCACGCAATTCAAGAGCTACAGTTATAGAGCTTAAATGGAAGATTAGTAGGAACTTCTCTAAACAATTTTTCTCCCACACACTCCCATCCAAAGCCCAAATCTAATGTAATTTAAGAGCTACACTTACATTCTGTCTTGCTGTTATTCATATCGACTAATAGAAAAGTAGCAAATTCATTAAATTTATGACAAAATACAATTCTATATTTAAATGTTAACTAAATGAAAAAGAAAATATTTAGAAGTTTACTGAGGGTATTTAAATGTAAAATGGTATACAATTTATTGAATTAGTGAATTAGTTAAGATCAATCCTAACTGCGAAAATATTATTCACGAGCCAAGAAGTTTTAAATTGACTACAGAACTCTGAATTAATTTTAGCATTTAGTGATTTAATTATACAATTACAAAAAAAATTCATAAAATTTTAGTAAATCGCCATACTTTTGGTATGTTTAATTTTCATGGTGGCTACCTTATGTTTGATATCCTATATTATTATTAAATATTAGTATTTTATGATCATTTTTTTAATATTTAAGAGCTATAGGATTAGAATCAACACACTCCCCTAAAAAATGAATATTAATGATTATATATTTATATATAATTATGATCTAATGAAAATTATATTTAATTGTGTATTTTGCAGTATATATGGGTGATGCCCTCGTCATCGGCGCGATGTGCCCAATTGCCGCGTGCTGCGGACAAAGTGCCTTTCTACGCGGCGCTAAAGAAATTCCGTGATTTGCTCAATGGCAGCATACCGCACATGGATGAAGATGAATGTGTTTTTACTGAGCAGCGAATACGACAATGTGCCGAGCAGCAGCAGCAGCAGCAGCAAGTTGACTCCCTCAAGGTCACTCAAACGTTGCCCAATACTAGTACCAATAATAATAATAACAATAATAATAATAATAATAATAATAATAATAATAATAATAATAATAATAATAACAATAATAACAATAATAATAATAATACGAATAATGTGGCCAGTGTGGAACAACATGCCAATCAGTCAAGTAATCTGATGTTTGGCGAGAATTTGGGAAGCGGAGGACCTGGAAGTAATACGAATATGGATGCCAGCAACCAGGTGGATAAATTAATGCCACATTTCAATGCAAACAGCTCGAATAATTTTCTCTATGGCAACAATGAGGAGCAAAATTATCTATGTGTCTATGAGAATCAACAGCAGCAACAATCCCAGCAAACTTTGCCGGAGAAAAAGAAACGTGGTCGACCAAAGAAAATAAAGGGACAGGAGTTGATGGATGCCACAAGCGGTGGCAAGGTGCAATTAATGCCACAACATGATTTTAATAATATATTAAATTTATCCATGATGGCAAGTGGAGGGACAGGAGGAGCAGGAGCTGGGGCTGTTAGTAATTTGGGACCCGCTCTTGGTGAGCTGCCCACCAAAAAGAAACGCGGCAGACCCAAAAAAGTCAAACCCAACATGGAAACAATGCTGGCCACGGGCAAGCAACAAGTTAACTCCTCCAATCCGGCACTTAATCCCAATAAAATCCCAACTGGAACCACGGCTAGTTTCATGGAGCACGGTACGGCATCGCCCCAGAACAGTAGTCATCAGGCACCGCCCAGTCTCTACAATACACCGCCCCCGTCTCATATTCTTTACACGGCTTCTGCTTCGCCAATGGCATCGCCTGCTTTGAATTGCAGTTACCCTGTGCCACAGGCGTCTACGGCGGAGTCGCATGAGAGCGCTGCGAATACGGCAATTAATCCGACGCTGGGCCATTTGGGTGAGACACCGCCGCCCAGTTCACCGAATATGTGCGCTGTGGTCGATTTTGAGCCACCCGATGGCAATCCGCTGACACATCAATCGCCAGAGAATACTCCGTATACGGCGACACGCGAACCGGAGCCACTAACACACTATCAGCAATGGTTATCTCCCAATAATAATAATAATAATGTCAAACAGCCAACAACGGCTGAAGCCTCGCCCGTCGCCATTGCTCACTATCCGCCGGGCTTGAGCTATACTCCAGAACAGCAACACCAGCAGCAGGCGGATCACTGGCAACGCTACGAGGAGCAAACGCCACACAACAGAGCCTATATGCTGGGTTCACCACAGCTTACACAGCAGCTGCATCTCAGTCCGCAAGCTGCCTCGGATATGTCGCGCAAGAGTCTTTCGGGCTTGGAGTCGCTAGTGGATCAAATACCAGCGATAAGCGAACATGAAACGACCGCCATATCGTCAGCAACGGCAGCTGCTGCGGCGGCGGCGGTCGAAAGTCGATTGATGGGCTTACAGCAGCAACAACAGGTCAATCAACAGCAGAAGCGCTGTCAGTCTGATGTTAATGTTGAGCAAGCAGAAGCCACAGCTCATAACAGCCACGTGATTAACAGCTTCTCCGTTAGCAGTCTGGCTGCGTCCGCAGCAAACACAAGCAGCGAAAACAGCAACCGGCCCAGCAACAGCAGCGAAAACAACAACCATAACAGCAGCAGCCTTAACAGCCACCACGATTATAATAGTCACAGTCCAACAATAGCGGCTTATCCACCACACTTAACAGCGAGTAGCAGTAACAGCAGCAGCGTTAACAGTAGCAGCAACAGCAGCAGCAATCAGACGCAACTTAATTTGAATTTAAGTCATCATATGACAGCGTTGCAACATCATCCCCCTCAAATGTATATGGAGCATGCGCACATGGCGCACGTGAACACAATGTATTCGCCATCCTATAACCCACAACATGGTGCAGCTGCTGCTGCTGCTACCGATTACGGACATGGTGCCGTTTATGGTGTTCCGGTCCCGAGTCCAAATTATCCGTATACGCATTATGGTCATACACCGCCGCAGAGTAATTATACGGGCTTTGCCCATACGCATCCACATCCGCATCCTCATCCACATCCGCATCACCCACATGCGCATCCACATGCGCATTCGCATCTAAATCATCATTTGAATCATCACCATGGACATCTGAGCGTCTTTGAGCGTCTCAAGCCGTCTGATATCAGCGGCTATAGCGGATTCTGATGTCAGACAGAAACAGCGATAGATAGGGTCACAGAGCAGCAACAAGAGGAAGAGCGGCAGCACCAAGGGCTACACCAACAACAGCATTCACTAAACGAATTTAGCGGTGTTAACTAAAAAAAATTGTTTAGGTTAAAAAACAATCACTGCACAAAATTAGCTGGCAACTTATTCTAGCGACAATTGCATGCCTAAAAACAATAAAATTTTCGGCAGCTGCCAAAGTGAAATGCTGTTTTTCGGTCTCTCACTTTGCCAAACATTCGCTATTGGCCTTCAACGCTAACTCAACCAGAACAACAACAGCATTCACGTTACGATTACAGCGGCATATAAAAAAAACCCGCTCGTTAAAAAACTATGCATTGATCACTTCGAAAAATTGGGTGGCACATTAGCGACAATACAAAAATTTCAACAACAGTCAAAGCAAAATGCACAAATTGTCTTCTATGCTTTGTACAGCGTAAAACGGCTGTTTTGCCCTGAAGGCTACCACATCCGCACAACAATCACAGCAGCTGCAATCGGGATCAAAAAAAACTGTGCATGTATTGATGTACCAACAACGATCACCGCGCAAGGGCCAGCTAACCCCTGATTCGACCATGCATAAACGAAAGAAATTGGCAGTAGCAGCAAAGCTAAATGCAGACAATTCTCAAAAGCAAAACGAATTGCATTATTAGCTTTGCACCGTGTATAACGGCTGTTCTTGCGTTCTGTCGCTTTGCCGCTCATTCTGTGTGTGTGAGTCACTGCTCCTTAACCTTGAAGGCTAGCTCAACCCGCCCAAAAAAACCAACAGCGATTGGCGACATCTAAAAAAACTGTGTACTGGTTTGCATTGATCACTACGCAAAATTAGCTGGCACATGATGTAATCGATTATTGCGCGCTAACAAAAAAGAAATTCTTAACTGCTGTTTTTGCGCTCTCTCGCCAAGCAGTTCATTCTGTTATCTCGCCTGGAAGGCACCCCTCTCACCATTGTCTCACGTCTCAGATTATGGCTGATTGACACTGACGGCTCTCCTTTCAAAATGGCCGCCGCTTTTGCCGCTTATACTTACATAAACATACATAGAATACATACATACATACGTGTAGTTTATAAGTAACGTTTTACAATTAAATAAGATAACCAAAGACTCCGCCTAATAAATTTCTTTTGTAAGCATATGAAAAATTATTAAGTACTTAAATTTACTTACCTATATATATACATATATATATATATATATGTGTGTGTATGCGTATAATAAACTAGTATAAATGTATATTTACATACGTACATATGTATGAGTATCCGACAAACGTACAATTTTTATTATTAGTACGATATAAAAAAAAAAAAAATTGATTATAATATATATTCAGCTAACTGAGATAACACGTGCGCATATACATGTATGTATGTACATGTACATTAAAGTAAACAGATAATTTTTAATTTAATTTATTGGTATACTCTACAAAGGTTGTTCAGAAACACACACATACACATCCATGTAAAAGTTTTAGATGCAGGTGTGTGTAGGTGTGTATGTATGTACGAATATACATATGTTTGTACTTAGCTTTTGTCTTGCTATTCTGGCATACGCATTAGAGATGGACGTATGACGATTTGCGTGCATAGAGATGAGTGTATCTTAAATACATGCACTTGAATAGTGACACGATTTTAATTTTAATTTATTAATATACATATACTTTTTGTTATTCGCTATTTTGTTATGTATTGAATATAAAAAATATAGTATTTCTACTTTCATAAATGAGTACTTTTTATGCAGCATTGATAAGGAGAAACTATAAAAAATGTTATTACCGGAGAATTACAATATTTAGGGATATTTCCAAAACATATCTTAAAACTTAATATAATAATAATTCACTTTCGGATGGCATTGCTGGGTTTCTCAAAGTATTAAATGATATTAGCGAGTTTATAATTAATAAAAGTACAATGAAAATCAAAGTTATTAAGGTGATTCATAAATTTTTATTGGTTGATGCAAAAAAGTAGAATTTGCCCGAAAATATTATGAATGTAAACAGTTGAAAATATATTTTTTTGTTAACTTAATATATTTCAAAACGCTGAATAATACAAAAATATTTATATATCTATTTTATAAATAAAGTATTTGTAAATGCAGTTCAAAATGCGTGTCCCTTTTCAAGTGCATGGCAGTGTGTTTTGTTTTTGAGATTGTGTGCAGAAAATGTTAAGAGCTTATTACTTTTTCAAGGGTATGGACTATGTGCAATCGACCGTCCGGCTGTCTGTCCGTAAATAGTTCCTTTAAGCTTTCATTTGTTATTATTATTTTGTTAATGACTGACATTATTAATTACAAACTATTATATAAGGCATTGATATATTTTATAAATTAAAAAAAAAAAAATATCGTGATACGGATAAGTCTTTATTATGGTGTTAAACACATATATATAAGGTTTTGGTAGGAATTTTCGTGGTTTTCTCAGCGCTATTTTATCAAATAGTTTTTTTTAGGAAACTACATCCACGTCCATCTCTAGTTAGAGTAGAGATTTTAGTATATGTGAGTACAATTTACAGTTTAGATCTATATTTTATAAACTTTATTCAAAAATCAAATCATTTATTTGTATATATCATATATATTTGTTTAATTTCTCTTTTAAGGTGTAAAATTAAAAATGTATTTAATAATAATATTTGTTCTGCGGTGATTACGAAAAAAAAGACGATTCGTAAACATTACTTATAAATAATAAGAATGGGTTGTTGTCCTTAGTGTTTTTTTAATGTAAATTGTCGTTTGCCTGGGACAGATTATGTTTATTTGCTTAATAACTTTTGCCGTTATATATACACTCCGCGAAATTATATTAAAGGCACTTGATATATTGGGTTTGTGCAATGTCCATTTGAATGAAAGCAACTTTTATTGACACCCTTAGAGATAGAGACTTAAAACATGGAACATATACTTGGAGGTGCTCCGAATAGTGCAAATCAATAAAACCGTATATCTCCCACAATTCCAAGTAGTGAAAATGGATGTTTACGTTTATGGGAAGATATCAAAAAAGCCGAAAACTGAATGGTGGAAGGAGGCGAACTATCGGACGACATTATGATGGTATTATCATGTGTCGATCCTCTTTATGGTCAAATAATGAAAGTGTTGCTTCAAGTGTCCAATCTGATTCAAAACACTCCGGGGGTGAAAAAAGAAGAAAGGGAGACCAAATAATAGAATTTATACGTAAATACCAAACTTGCTGGGAACCTCCTCCAAAGACCGAAATTAATATATGACCCTAATAAACTGGGATTTCCCCACCCGTTAGGTCGGGTTATGTAAAAAAGTACCGCTATTTAGGATAAAAGGTTATTTCGGGCAGTTACATTATGGACACCTGGGTGCCATAAAACCCGGATTTTTCTACCTAAAGTTGAATTTTTTCGGTATAAATAGATCAATCCTTCGTAGTCAAATTAATTATATCCTGCACCTCGGGTGCAACAAGCCAACAAGGACTATGGGCAAACGGACTACCATTAAGCAACGGGAACTCGTCCTGGAACACTTAAAAATTGGATATTCGTCCTGACTCAATAGATGCAAAAAATAGAGGGTATAGGATGACGTTCGCCAAAATCCACTTTGACAAGGATTTGGAGTTCTGGAACACAGTCATATTTGAATATGAGTACAAATTCAAAATTTTTGACCCGGACGGATGGAATTATGTGTGGCGGCAACTCAATACTGAGCTGGATCCCAAACACTTAAAGGCAACAGTCAAGCACGGCGGAAAAAGTGTAATGGTATGGGCATGTATCTCGTCTGCCGGTGGCGGAAATTTTGTGATTATTGAAACAACAATGGACAGGAATGTATACTTCAATATACTAAAAGAAAATGTACTCCAAAGTTCCGAGAAACCGGGAATCCCACGTACTTTCCGGTCCTACCAGGACAACGACCCCAAGCATAAGGCCGGAATAGTACAGTCCTGGCTTAGATCGAACTGCCCCCATGTGATAATTCCACCGACCCAGTCTCCAGATTTAAATGTTATTGAAAATTTGTGGGCTCTGCTGGAAAATAACATCCGGAATCACAAGATATCCAGCAAACAAGATCTTAAAAATGTTCTGCTGGAGGAGTGGAGCAAGATCAGCCCAGAAACTACCCGGAAGCTGGTATCTTCCATGAAAAATAGGTTAAGCGAAGTTGTTAAGGCTAAAGGATATCATGCTAAGTATTAACATCCTTATTAAAGTTTTTATACGCCAAATATGTAACTTTTCTTAAGACTGTCCCAAATAAGCTCCAATACATATTTTGGATATGTTTTCAGTTTTTGACTAATTTTAATTAATTAATTAATGTTTTAATAAAAACTAAAGTTCCTTTTTCAAATGTGATATAACATTAAACAAATTGGCATTTAAACATTTTGCGTTTGTTTGCCTGTTTAAACTTTATAGTACTTTAAAATTTTTACTAGACACTGCCCGAAATAAGCTTCGAATGACTGTATCTTCCATAATTATTTTGAAAGTATGTAACTCCCCTAAGAGATCGATAAAAATTGGATGGCCATGCCCACTGCCGCTTCCAAAAGGGCATTTTCCTATATCTTCCGCAATTTAAAAGCCACAGTTACTAAACTTAAAAGATCGAAATCCAACATTTTTATACTTCTAACCCATTTAAAATGGGTAAAAAGGGTAAATGGGTTTGTGTAAATGTATGATATATGATATATGTTCTCGTGTACAAGGCGCAGATTAAGTTTGCTTTATTTTATCGATTAATGCCTCAGTTTCCCAATTATCGATAAATTTAGATTTTCGTATGCAATAAATTTCACAATTTAAGAGGCGTAGCCTTCTAATTTATACATAATATGCATTTGCATGTTATTGATTAATTTCATTAAGATCAGATAAGAAACACCAAAGTTATAATCAAAATTATATTTTTTATATTGATCTCATTTCTGTCAGCAGCCGCAACCATTTTATGTATACATACATATGAATAAGCGAGCGCATGTGTAAGAAAGGGATGGCATGATAATCTACACTAGCGTCAATATATTTGTGTGTATTCTGCATAGCCCTGATAACTACTATTTCGTGTACGTATGTATGTCTGTATGTATGTATGTATGTATATGCACGTGTTTGTAGCCATTCAGTTCGGGCATTTGAGTGCAAATCATCTTAAAGGGAAATTTACCAAGAAAACTAGAATATATTTCACAACTGGGTTAAGGGTATATCGTAGTCGAGTTAACTCGACTACAGCATCTTACTTGTTTGTATAAAATATTGTTGTAAGATATTGTCTTTATTGTCCCATTCAAAAAAATACCATATAACGCTCTACTTACTTTTTCGAAGGCTACAAAGTGACTGCCTTTAAAAACGGAACTTTCATTCCAATGCATCATAAGAGTGTAAGAAGAAACACCGTTATAAAATGCGTTAGCACCATAAACACGAGTGCCTTTAATGGAATTTCGCGAAGAGTACAGTGGCTCAAAGCGGGCGGTAAGCAGCGACCAGCAAAAAATTTAAAATGTTATAAAGTTTAAACAAGGAAACAAATTCAAAATGTTTAAATGCCAATTTGTTTAATGTTATATCACATTTGAAAATGAACTTTTGTTTTTATTAAAATATTAATTAATTAATTAAAATTAGTCAAAAACTATAAACATATCCAAAAAAAAAATCAATGTATCGGTAAGCAGTCTTAAGAAAAGTGAAATATTTGGCGTATAAAAGCTTAAATAAGGATGTTAATACTTAGTATGATATCCTTTAGCCTTAACAACTTCGCTTAACCTATTTTTCATGGAAGATACCAGCTTCCGGGTAGTTTCTGGGCAGATCTTGCTCCACTCCTCCAGCAGAGCATTTTTGAGACCTTGTTTGCTGGATATGTTGTGATTCCGGATGTTATTTTCCAGCAGAGACCACAAATTTTCAACAACATTTAAATCTGGAGACTGGGCCGGTAAAATTATCACGTGGGTGCAGTTCCAGATAAGCCAGGACTGTACTATTCCGGACATATGCATGGGGTCGTTGTTCTGGTAGAACCGGAAAGGTCGTCGGATTCCTAGCTTTTCGGCACTTTAGAGTACATTTTTCTTTAGTATATCAAAGTACACATACTTGTCCATTGTTGTTTCAATAATCACCAAATTTCCGACACCGGCTGCCGAGATAGATGCCCATACCAAAACATTTCTTCCGCCGTGCTTGACTGTTGCCTTTAAGTGTTTGGGCTTCACCTCAGTATTGAACTGTCGCCACATATAATCCCACCCGTTCTGGCAAAAAATGTTGAATTTTTACTCATATTCAAATATGACTGTGTTCCAGAACTCCAAATCCTTGTCCAAGTGGATTTTGACGAAAGTCATCCTAGACCCTCTGTTTTTTGCTCATGTAAATTTATTTTTCCGTGGTACTTGGGCCTTCAAGTCATGGTTGCGCAGAACTTGGAGCACAGTTCCCATACTGAACTTTTTCCTTATTTCATCCTGCACCTATTGAGTCAGTTTTTGAGCCGATAGCTTAAGATTTCCCCTTGAAATCTTGATGATCCTTGGCTCGTCCTGCTCGGTGAAAATCGGGTTTGGTGCAATTCCGCCCTTGTCCTCTGTCCAACTTTCGTCCATGAAACTCCAAATGATGTGGAATACAGTTGAGGGGTTTAGATTGACCATTTTAGCTATTTGGCGATATGAACATCCGATTTTTAAGTGTTCCAGGATGAGTTTACTTTGCTCAATGGTAGTCCATTTACCAATGGTCATTGTTGGCTTATTGCACCCGAAATGCAGGAAAAAAATAAACTGGCTAAGGACGATTGGTATATTTATACCGAAAAAATTCAACTTTAGGTAAAAAAAACCCGGGTTTTATGGCACCCAGGTGTCCATAATGTAACTGTTTCCCGAGGACTTGACCCAAAAACTTAGGTACTTCTTACATAACCCGACCTAACGGGTGTGGAAATTCCCGTTTATTAGGGTAATATATTCATTTTGGTGGTTAATATATATACCTGCCATCGGTCTTTGGAATTTTTGAAAAATAATGAATGAGTTTATAGCAGGCAATTACATTTTTTGCTTGTCTCTGCTTACCGCCCGCTTTGAGCCACTGTATATAGATATATCGATTAAGTTCGATGACCGATTTTGAAATAATTTCAGCTAGTTAAAAAATTTTTATCAACAGAACGTAAGTTTGTCTAATCTTCCAGCGTTATATACTTAAGCCTTCAACTTATAAAAAAAAAGTATATAAATCATGTTGAACTATAGAGGCCAGGATGACTCCTATAGATAGAGTTGTACAGTTTTAAATATTATGATCGGATAATGGATCTAGATATATTTGTAGCTACCAGTGTGTATCTAAATTGTAGATAGTTTTAGGTAATTTAAGAGTCTTAAGTTAAATGTCGAGGCCATTCAGCAGAAGTCAATGATGGGTTTATGGAGTATCTGTTGAGTTCGAAAACAAAATATGAATTTTGAAAATTAATCATTTTGTTTTTGCTCAAGACAATTAATTGTGTAATGTGTATTTCCATTGGCCTTCAGTAAATGTTTTCAAAATAATAACGCAAAGTTTTGAAATAAATGCTAAGCGTTTAAATAACAGCAGCTAATCAAGACGATCGAAAAAGGGAGAAGACACGAATCAAAGTTCATCGGCAAACCGTCAGATCTATGGGCGCCCTTTACAGAGACAGAGAGAGAAAGAGCTTTGCACAATTACAGCGCTGTTAACGCAAGCAGCTGCAGTGTTAACTTAGTTAACAGATCACAGATCAACTAACATTTCGGTTATGCAAGGCGCCAAATTCAAGTTTGCAAGCAATGTAATCAAATTTATAGTTTGTTGTTGTTAAATTTATAGGACCTTTTGTGAGTTGAAAGCTTCGAAGTATGTGCATAAGCTTCACAGCGGGCTTGAATGGCGGTGGGCCAAAATAAAATTTTCTTCAAATATTTTTGTACATTTTAATTTCAAATACTATTGAAGATAGTTTATTAATCATTAAAATTGGGAATGTGGAAAAAGGACATAATGGTATTGTACAAAAGTATGCAACAGACAGAAGGAGGTATCTTCAAAGCCATAAGATATTCTTCAGCAGGATAAACAGCCGAGTCGATATAGCCATAAACGTCTAATCTCGGAGACTATAAGAGCTAGAGTCTCCAAATTTTAAATTCAAATTGCCGATAGCAATAAAAAACTAAAGGCAGAGCCTTGAAATATGCCTTATTAATCAGCTAATTAAATTTCATCAAACAAATAAAATAAAACCTATTCTCATATTTTCTTCTCCTCAATCTATAAGAAATGGGATCACTTCACGCATGCATACATGTGTGCAGCACATTCAAAGGTAATTTTTTCAATAAAACTATTACAGTGTTCTTATTTGTTTTTTTTTTTGTATTTTAAATAATTTAAAAACACAATATAATACTTTATTTTCGTAAATTTAAATTAATCAGAAAACTTGCCAAGCTTAGTAATGAGATATTAAAACGAAGTGTACAAATACAATTTGAAATTGGCTTATTTGTACAAATTTATTTTAAACAAATAAATATTTTCAAGTCACCTGCTTCATTTAAATTTAAAAAATATAACTATAAAAAACAAAAATATATAAAAATATATAATAAAATTTATAATGAAAATATATAATCAATTTTCATCATATGTATGATTATAAAATACACTGTAGAAAAATACTTACTTATTTTTTCAACAAGATAATGAGTACTAAAATCGGTATGGAAACACATGTACATACATATGTGTTAAAACACATGCGACTATATAAATATATATACATTTTTTTTTTCATGTCTTTATTCATAATTTTATAATATCTGCACATCTGTTGCCATTTATTATATATGTAGGAACTTTATAAATATGTATATTTTATATTTGTTTGTTTTACGTTTTTCGTTTTTTTTTTTTTGTAAATTCAATGCAATTATTGCAGCAACTCTGATTAACATTATGATTATTCTGTACTTACAGTTACATGAATTTATTGGTGTATATTGTGTTTGTTAGTGTATGTATGTAAATTAAATTATGTATTTATGCACGTTGGAAGAAAATTATATATATGTATATAAAATAGCTTGCTTCGATTTGATTGCTAGTTATTTATTTGTTATTTATTTATTTGCGCATTTGAATCGTGTTAAATATTTTGTACACAAATATATACCTAACATATACATACCTCAGGGATCAAATATGACGACAACGGCATCGGTAATCGGTGATCGGAGATCGGATTGGAAATTATTCTTATTCTGGGCAAGCAGGCTATATAAGCATATATCCTTACAAAATACAGTGATATGTCATATGCTTACCAGCTCTCTTTATACATGTATGTGTGTGAGTGTTTATGTTTGTGTATATGTGTGTGTGATGATAGTCGGTTTCCATGTATGTGTATATGAATGTAACGGTTTTTATTTTTCCTCTCCCTTTTTCTTTGCAAGTAACTTATTTAAGCACAATAATTGGACTTACGCATCATGTATATATATATATATATATATATATATATATATATATATATGTATATATAGATATAGATATATATATGTATATATATATATATGTATATATAGAGATAAATATATATGTATATATAGATATATATATATATGTATATATAGATATATATATATATGTATATATAGATATATATATATATGTATATATAGATATATATATATATGTATATATAGTTATATATATATAAATAATGTATGCAGATTGTTTTAATAGTTTGTATAAGGTTTTTTGTTTTTTTTTACAACTATTCACTTTGCTGCTGCGAGGTTTCGTATCTTAATTTTTGTATTATTTCATTTTATAATTTCGTTTCATTTAACATAAGTTTTTAGTGCGATTTCTAAAACATATATATATATATATATATATATCCCTATAAACACACTTATGTATATGTATATGTGTATTATATATTTGTTTTTTTTTTTTGAAAATACATTCCGCACTATTTTCTAATAGCTAAAAGTGGATGTTTATGTTTTTAATACTATAGGAACTTGTAATTAAAGTTTTTTTCTTTATTCTTATTCGCTAGTTTTTTTTTAAAGAATTTTGCGTGCTGTTTGTTTATTTTTATTTATCTGCAAGTAATTCTATGTAGTATTTATGTATTTTTAGTATGAATTTTTTTCCTCGGCGTGTTGTGTGTGTGTAAATTTTATAAAATGTCAAGAAATTTTGAAAAATATTTAACAAAAATAGTATTTTATGCTCATGTCTGTGAGTTCTTAAGTTAACTTTGAATCAAATAATTATAATTAAATAATAAATTTAAAAATGTTTAATTATTGAGTTGGATACTTCGTTCCCAATAGTAGACGCTCTCTTGTGCGGAAATATTTCATAGTCTCATTAAATACATATTTGCATTGGTAGTTCTCTATACACGTATGTATATGTACATCATCCATACGTACATACAAATGTATAACGGTATTATATTCATCAGGCGAGCTTTTTACATCAGCTGCTCGACACTGCAATGGAAGCCTAATGTAACTCAAATTCTAATTATGAAATAATCTCCAAATTTACAACGTTTAACAAAATCTAACTTATAATTAAATATAAAATATATAAAAAACAAATTAAATTATTTGTTATTTTTAACTATGAAATAGGGCTGTCTCCAAATTTAGAACCTTTAACAAATTCTAATAAACAAAATTCATTTGTGTAAATTTAAATAATTAAAAAAGAGACTCCTTGTGATTTCTTCGAGTTAGTTTATAATATATATCTGGAATACCATCAATGTATATATATTTAAAATGTTTTGCTTTGAAAAACCCTATTTGGCATTTCCAAATTATTTTTATGTTTTCATATATATATATATATATATATTTTTTTTTTGTTTTGTGAATATGGAGTAGTCGATTTCGATGTGGTGTGCTGGAGTATGTGTGTCTACGGTCAAGCCAAAATTCACGAATAGTATGTAAATTTAGCATACAATTTTTGTATATGTACATATGAGAATGCATAGCAAAGGTAAAACATTGGCACATTTTTACAAAATATTTCTACATGCATGAGTTATACGTTATATATTATGTTATTATAATAAACATTTTTTTAATGTTTAATTGTTGATATTATTCGATTTTGGAGAGCCCTAATTAAATATGTGTATTTTGATAGATTTTGAAAGGTGTATGAATTGAATTCGGCTTGCCGAAATTAATTTGTAAACTTAAATTTTGTCATATTTAATTTTCATTGTTTTTATTTTTAATATAATACTTAAATAGAATTAAAGGCATAAAGCAATACAATGCTAGGAACTCAGTTTGCATCTCTTTAATTCTAATTCTTTTTTCCCACTTTTTCATCAGATTACACATGAATATGTGTAAATGTTTGTGTGTGTGTCGTTAAACAAAAAATTTAAGTAGAAATAGCATTACTCACTAATACTCAAATATGGTATGTGTATAAAGGTTATTTTTTTTATGTTTTTTTGCTACACAGTCATACGATTTTACACTTAGTATGAATTTTGTATTATTTTTAGTGATTCATTTGATAGTTTGATATAATTTTTGTTTGTTTTAAGATTATTGCTACGTATAATATATATATATATTTTGAATAGTTAGGAACACTTCCGTATAATTTGTAATTCTTACTAATTAGTTATCTCTCCCTTTTTTTGTTCTCTTTTTTGTATTTTGTTAATTTACTTATACATAACTATGTATATATTTCGCCGCATAAAATGTCATGCTTTAAATTTCTTTAAAATAGGAACTTTCAAGTTTTCGTAGTATGTAAATATATGAATATATATTATGATGTCATGCAGGTATACACTATACATGTATAAGCATTTCTTCTTCTTCTTCAGCTTCTCACGTTCTTTCTTTCTTTCTGTGGCAATCTGTGATGATTAAATATATAATATATAAATTGTATATGTAATAGAGCAACTTACCTATTGATATCCAGCATTATTGCGCGCAAATGATTCCAAATTATTTGCCACCTATAACTGTTAAAATATTCAGTTACTAATTGCAGTTTAACAATTATTTTTTTATATTTTATATTTTTTTCTTCGGTTGAGGTTGACTTCAATTTTTTTTATTCTATTTTTGCTGCTAGCTACAAATATTATAAATTTCCTTCCGTCTTTGAATACCCAAAAATGTACCTAAAAATGCAGACAGCTAAATCGATAACATTTCGATATTCATAATTCGAAGTGTAAGTTAATTGAACCCATAAATTTTCCAATATTTTCTACTAGTAACCAAATTTGATGTATACGCTGATAAGATATACATACCTTAAAGTGTGAATCAATTGCTCGTAAGTTTCCCATTATTGTTATTTAAATTGGAAAGTAGCTTAAAATGTCAGCTTATAAATATCCTTCTCACATTACATAACCGTAACCCAACATAAAAATCTGATAAATCGACAACATTTCGATAACAGCTCGATATAAGTTTCCGTCAGTCTTTCCGCCTATAAAAATAGGAATATGTATCTCCTTTCAATTTTGCCAATAGACCCAACAAATTTCACATTACAAAAAGTGTAATTAGTTGAAAATTATAAAACCTAAATATAATATAATAAATCCACACTTTTATAGCTACAGTGTCCAAATAAATGAAATGAAACAATTTATTGGTTCTTCCTTTTCAAATTTTCAGCATTAAAAACTGACTCATCTGTCCTTTTGTATATCTTAATGTTAAATGGCATCTTGGCATTTGTAGGGGAAAATTAAAAATACTCACAAAACCAAAAAGAAAAAATTAATAAATAAAATGAAATCAAAAAAATCATGACTTGAAGTCAAATAATAGGTTTATTCTTTGAACAGAATCTTAAAGATTAAAATAATCAGTGTAATTGTGTAATTAATTGATTGCGTTTATGTAATGTTTATGTAATACTCAAATAAAACATTGTTCTTGTTTGAGGTATGCACTACTTAAGGTAAACTTCGAGTTATCAAATATTTTGAATCATAATATACTATGTTTATAAAAATAAGCATACATTTTAAACCGATTACACATACAATTGTTGACAATTTTCAAAACCAAAATATTTTATTATTTGTATTTTAAAAAGCAACTTGACTTAAAAAACAAACCGAAAAAGTAAAAGCAAAATACATTTTTTTTTTTTAATATTACTTTGACTCAAATATAATTATTATTTTACGAAAAGCATATTATTGTGATTGATTTAGTTACAGAAAATTTAATCTGGGATTCATAAATTTTGAATCCAATCGAGTTGAGTTTTACGCTGGTACAGGAACCATACAACCTGATAAAAATATAATATTATAAAGTTTATTTTTCTATTTTTTTTTGTTATGAAGCCAAGCTAATTTTTTGGAAATACATTTTGGATTTGAAATTGAAATTTTAGCTGCCAAGTATGTGTGCAGTAGGATTTTATTGTATATATATATTTATTTCCTTTGTGAGAATATGTATATAGTTAAATTTATGTATATTGTATATATTATTTTGTTGATATTCTATTTGCGGTGGCAATCAAGACACATAATCAATTACATAGGAATATAAATGTATAATATAAATAATAAATTGCGAGGCATGTTTTTGTTATTACTATAGTTTTTTTTTTAAATAAACCGTATAGTTAGTTGCTTAATTATTATTGTTTAAAACAAACTTTTGTTAAGTCTTTGACATTACGTTCGGGAATGCTATATCTTTACATCGTTTGGTAGGGTGTGGAAGGGGGGTGGGGTGGGGGGGGGGGGTGTTCATATTTTAATTTAATAATTGTACAATATTATGTTATTTCTTACATAGACACACATACACATACACATTATCGATAAATTTATGTGTACTAAATTATAAATGGTGTACATAGAAAAATCAAACTAAAAATCTTGCAATTCAATCACGAAATTATTAAAATAATCGAATAATCGAATCGAAATCATATTTAACATTTTTGCTGTTGATGCCTTGGAAAAGTATCGCAATTCTCTTACCAGTGATGTGATTGCGATTGAATATCTGTTGCATTAATTCACGACTGGCCGAAGCTTGCTTTCGGCTCGGTGTCTCATCGGCAATATTATTATCGCGCATATCGCTCGCACGACGCCGCCGTTTCGTGTTCAGGCCATCGTCCGAATCATCGGCTGCTGATGTCGCTGTTGTAGTCGTGTTAACAGTCGCAGATGGTGCATTCGCTTCGAAATTCAATTCGGCGGGCAATCCTGCTGCAGACAGACTGTTATTGCCGACACTGTTATTGGCGACAACATGCTGCAGCAGAAATGCCTTGGACAGGCTGTAAACACGTCTCTCTCGCTCCGAGTCGTTGTCATCGCTGCCGCTCGCATTGCTATTAGCGTACAGTTCACTTGTCTTCTGTTCGAGCAGCTCTTTCATTTTACAGATGTGTTCCACGGTGAATGCATTTTCGTGCATGTTCACATTTTCGATGTTAATGACATTGGCCATTGGCTCTTTGTTCGCTCTTTTTATACTGTTGTTGTTACTGTTGTTGTTGGCGTTGCCAGCTTCTTTGCCACTTGATCCATCAAAACTGTTGTTGTCGTCAGAAATGTGCGCATATTGGCGCTGATTTCGTGACTTTTTGTCTTTTGCCCGGGAGTTTTGAAACCAAACCTGTAAGATGCAAAATGCGAATGAGCGTATTATTTCTGATCTGTTTGAATTTTTTTTTTGGGCTTAAATCAAACTAAATTTTATAAATATTTCTCTTTTGTTTTTAATTTTTTTGTTGCTTTAAATGTAATATTAAATGGGATTTTAATATAATTTAATCTATTTTTTACTTTTTGTTTCGACTGACTTTAGTTGAAATTAAATATTTAGTTGAAATAACATGTCAGAGTTGCGGAATTAAACTAAAATTATATATTTTTATATTCACTGATTGCAAAAATAAATGAACTGTGAGACACTGTATGTACACGTAGTGTATTGTCTGCTTAGTAATACTAAATGCACTAAAACTGCAGTCGCCAATGTTAAAAGACAGCCAAAACATTCAAACGATCCAAAATTTAAATGAGTAACATTTGCTCTTTGCTCTTAGGTAAGTTGCAATGAATTTATTTATATTGTTACATTTTATTTTTTTATTTTTACCACCTTACGCTTTTATAGTCTTTATGGATATTTTTATAATTATTGTACGTTTTCTCTTGAAGACTTTATTGCCGAATTCATCTATGTATACATATAATGAGGATGAAACTATAATTTAATTCATATTCGAAATGACTGGAAAGAGCTGGAAAGTTTAAATTTAGATTAAGTATTTCCTAGCAACTAGAATTGGGTTGTGTATTTTTTAATATATGTATGTATAATAAAATATATACATAATTTATAATACATAATACATATTTGTAATTTATATAATTAATAGTGAAACACAATAATACCATAAAAATGTAAATATATAAAATATGTAAAAAGAATGTAAGGCAAAAAAAAAAAATAATAATAAAATAAATTTAGTCCTGCGACATCCAAGATTGTTCTTCTAGGAAGTACTCCTACAAGGACTTGTTCTGTAGATCATTGATCAGATAAAACAAATGTATTTCTGTCTATATACAGTGATTACAAGCTCATTTCGAGCAGTGTGTAGCAAACATTTTTATTGTCTACCATAAACAAATTTTTCCATTTTTTTTGTTTCAAAAATTCCAAAGACAATGGCAGGTATATTTATTAACAACAAAAATGAATATATGACCCTAGCAGACTGGGGTTTTTCCACCTGCTAGGTCGAAAAAAATGTACAAATATACCGCTATTTATGGTCTCAAGACTTTTGAACAGTTACTTGAGTTGCATTTTTTCGGTATAAATAGACCAATCGGCATTTCGGGTGCAACAAGCCAACGGACTACCATTGATCAACGGAAAATCATCCCTGAACACTTAAAAATCGGATATTAATATCGCCAAATAGCTAAAATGGTCAATCTAGACACCTCAACTGTATTCTACTTACTTTGGGGTTTTATCAACGAAAATTGGATGGAGGGCAAGGGTGGAATGGCACCAAACAAGATTTTCACCGAAGAGGACGAGCGGAGGATCATCAGGAAAATAAGAGGATATCTTAAACTATGCGCTCAAAAACTGACTCAATAGGTGCAGGATGAAATAATGAACATTAAAAATGTTCAGTGTGGAATTGTGCTCCAGCTATGACTTGAAGGTCCGAGAACCACGGAAAAATAAATTTATAAGCGCAAAAAATGAAGGCACTAGAATGAAGTTCGCCAAAATCCACTTGACAAGGACAGTAATATTTGAATATAAGTACAAATTCAACATTTTTTGCCAGTACGGATGGAATTATATGTGGCGACAGTCCAATACTGAGCTGAATCCCAAACACTTAAAGGGTTTTGGTATGGGCATCTATCTCGGCAGCCCGTGTTGGAAATTTGGTGATCATTGAAACACAACAATGGACAAGAATGTGTACTTCAATATACTAAAGAACAAATTATTCCAAGGTGCCAAGAAACTGGGAATCCGACGTACTTTCCGGTTCTACCAGGACAACGACCCCAAGCATAAGTGCGAAAACAGTCCTGGCTTGTCTGGAACTGCCCACACGTGATGATTCCACCGGCCCAATCTCCAGATTTAAATGTTATTGAAAATTTGTAAGCTCTGCTGGAAAACAACATCCGGTTTCACAACATATCCAGCAAACAAGATCTCAAAAATGCCCTGCTAAGAAGTGGAGCAAGATCAGCCAAGAAACTACCCGGAAGCTGGTATCTTCCATAAGTAATAAGTAGTTAAGCCAAGTTGTTAAGGCTAAAGGATATCATACTAAGTATTATTTAAGCTTTTATACGCCAAATATTTAACTTTTTTTAATACTGCTTTAAATCGATTTTCACATGTTTTTGGATATATTTTAATTTTTTGACTAATTTTAATTACTTAATTAATATTTTAATAAAAATTAATGTTTGTTTTTGAAATGTGATATAACATTAAACAAATTGGCATTAAAACATTTTGAATTCATTTCCTTGTTTAAACTTTATAGCACTTTAAATTTTTTGCTTGTCGCTGCTTACCACCCGCTTTGAGGCACTGTATGTATATTTACATAATTATTTATTAAGGAATCTGAAATTCCAGCAAATTGTATTTTTGAAAGATTTTGTTAAAACAAACTTTTTGTAGTAATTGTAGCGATTATTTAATGTTTAGAATTACCTGTACTGAATTCATCACTTAACAGCTCTTATTGTTAAAGTTAAAGCATTGGCAATAGCCTTGTCCATTTATAATGAATTCCGATATTATCCGTGGTGTGTGGAATGCCATTTATTATTCGACTTAAGAGCATAGTGGAAAATACATTGGTTTTCTGTTTTTTGGAGTAATCGCATCGTGAAATCTTTTAAAAAAGATCGTAAATTTTTACTTCTAGTTTCGTCATCTGATTTTTTTTGTACTTTGCTCACATTTTCACATTTCCATTTGGTGCACTGGGCAGTTGTGTATGTAAATGTACTTGCATTTCACTGAATTTAACAAAAGTTACAAAATAAAAAGAAAAATTTAATAAAAATAATTACACAAGTCAAATAAATAAAAAGTAATAAATTAATCTTAAAAGTACTGAATTCTCCTGCTCAAATTCATAAGAAAAACTCGGGTCTCTAAATAATTATTAGACAAATAACTTTGTTGGTAACTGTAGCTCTTAAATGCGGGAGATTTAGACTTACAGTGCCTCGAAGCTCATTTGGAACAGTGTCTATCTAAAATTTTAATTTCCTGCCATAACAGTAACATACTTTCAAAGTTTGGTGACTCTAGCTTACAAATTATGGAAAATATTGTCTTACACTTTCCAAAATAACTGCTTTGGCGGTTATGGGCGCAAGTGTGGGCGTGGTTATAAAGACGGTCTTAAATGTAAAATTTGTGTCTAACTCAAAAACTGAGGAGAGTAGACATTTCAAATTTTTAGAAGCAGGGGCCCTGGGGCCGAAGTATGTGGGCGTTTTTAGGACATCAACAACATACCAACCAAATTCTGTGACTGTGACCTTCTTTAATTTTATCTGAGGCGGGCACAGACCAGTATATTTTCCAAGTTTCAAGTCTCTTTCTTCAAGGATGTTGAAAAAGTTGAGAAAGTATGAGACCCTTCCTTGGTATCAAAGTGCCAAAAATGCAGCCAGTTTCTGTGTGTTCATTTTCACACACTCGCCACTAAAACTGTCAGCTGTTGAAGCTGCTTAGCAACTTTGGAATTGCTCGTTTTGCAATACTTAATAATTATTCAATCAACGGCGCGCATTTCGAAATTTATTACTATGATGCATCATACATCAAATGCCAATAATCGCAACTCCGTATTGTATTTATACTATATATAACAAGTAAGATGCTGTAGTCGAGTTAATTCAACTACGATATACCCTTAACCCAGTTGGTAAATATATTTTAGTTTTCTTGGCGAATTTCCCTTTAAGTTGATTTGCACTCAAATGCCCGAACTGAATGGCTACAAACACGTGCATATACATACACAAATACACACATACACACGTACACGGAAGAGTAGTTATCGGGGCTCTGCAGAATACACACAAATATATTGACGCTAGCGTCGATTATCATGTCTTCACTTTCTCACACATGCGCTCGCCTATTTATATGCATACAGAAAATGCTTGCGGCTGCTGATACAAATGAAATCAATATGAGAATATGTTTCTTGTCCGATCTTAATTGCAATTGATCAATAATATGTATATGCATATTATGCATAAATTGGAAGCCTCTGCCTCTTAAATTGTGGAATTTATTGCTATCGGAAAACGAAATGTATTGTATAATGATAATTCAGAAACTGAGGCAGTTATCGATAAAATAACGCAAACTTGATCGGCGCCTGTTACACGAGAGGTTATATTCCAAATTTGAAGTCTCTAGCTCTTATAGTCTCTGAGATCCGCGTGTTCATACAGACGGACCGACGGACGGACGGATACACGGACGGACATGGCTATATCGACTCGGCTGTTGATCCTGATCAAGAATATATATACTTTATGGGGTGGGAGATGCTTCCTTCTGCCTGTTACATACATTTTCATAAAACCATTATACCTTTTTTACCCATTTTTAATGGATTAAGGGTATAAAAAGGTCGACACATAGGCCATATTTGGCCCGTTGTGGAGCCTTGTGGATAGAGATTTAGACAAAAGTTAATAAAAGAAAGAAAATGAAGCAGACAAACAAACAACCATCGAATCCAGCGGGATTCGAGAACCCGCGACTGATTGATGTAAGCGATGCAAAGGCTCAACGCTTACGACCATCCGACAAGCCGGCTAAGCTATGCGGTAACTCAATTAAATAAGCTGTTAGACTTTTTATTAAATTTTAAAACATAATATGCTACACTAATTAACTAACTAACTGCGTGTTTTGCAGTGTCAATCAAACAAAATCATTAAAATTTATTTACTTTGTATTATGCGTTTTTTTTTTATATCTAAGCTAAATTATTGCTCTGCGAATTTTTTTCATTAAATGCTAAGGCACATAATAGGGTATACTTATTGATAAAAATGGGGCACTATAGATCTGTATAAAAATATATATATATGATACCGAAGATATAAAAGTATATTGGTTTTGTGCAATGTGCGTCATGCCTTCTGTTCGTCTGGATGAACGCAACTTTTTTCAACACCGTTAGAGATAGAGACTTGAAACTTGGAACATATACTTGTATGTGTTCCGAATTGATAAAGGATTAAGATTGGAGTCCTACGTCCACTAGTGGGCTGGAAAATCGATAAAATCGATATTCGCAAATCGATAAAGCCACATATCGCCCACAATTTTATGAATCGATAAGACCATATATATCTCGCAATTTTAAAGCTTACGTCACCAAATTTGAAAGGTATATTGCTAGTAACGCCCTTCAAAAATCGGAGGAAAAAAATTTTGGATCACCCCTACCATCGCCCCCAAAAACCAATAAGTACCCAAATTTCTGACAACTTAAAAACTATAGTTACCAAACTTGAAAGATATATTACTAAGATCGAAATCCAACATTTTTTTCTGCCACGCCCACTCCCGCCACGAAAAACCGATAAATGCCTATATCTCCCGCTATTTAAGAGCTACAGTTACCAAACTTGGAAGTCAGATTATTAGGAACATCAACTTTTATTTTTTTTTAACCACGCCCACTTCCGCCCCCAATATCTCGAAAAGCTCATATCTTCCGTTATTTAAGAGCTACAGTTGCCAAACTTGGAAGAAGGGTTACTACCTTATATCTACCTCAATCTGAAAGTAAACATGGACTGTATATTTTGGCTGCACCCAACTTATGGTAACATAGTATTTCGCTGTCGGTTACGTCAGACTGCAACGTTCTCTCCTGTTTAAGATCAATTCGTTCATCTTAAAGTATGGTTCGGGAAGTGAGACTAAATTCTAAAATGTCATTCATAAACAACATTTCAATATATAAATATAGAAAAATATATACATTAAAAATAAAAAACTTACCTGGACCACACGCTTTTTGAGATTTACTTTCTTGGAGATTTCTTCGAGCATTTTGCGGCTCGGATTTGATTCGGTCTGATAGCATTCATATAGGAAATTCAATTGATCGGGCAATATGGTGGTGCGCAATCGTTTATTCTGCTTGGATGGGGCACTCAGCTGAATTGACGAATCGGAGGGAATACCATCATTGGCACTAGCCGTCGATAAATTTACACTCTCCACATTGGGACTGGGATTATTATCGTCATCGTTGAATGTCAGCATTTGTGAATTATTTTCAATCATAGTGGCATCAAGAAAATCCTCCAGATTTTGAAAATATTGAGATTTGTCGTTATCGTTGCTCGATTTGTGCGTGACCAGCAAAGAGGCTTGGTTGTTGTCCCCATTGATGATTGATGGATTGATTGCTTGATCATTTAAGCCAGTTGAACTGGGCAAGCTGGTTTCATTCTCCTTCGACTCCCTCAAATCGAAATTTTTAACATTAATATTAATGTGATTATTATTTAATTTCTCATGCAGATCAGCTAAATCATTATTTAGGCCGTTTTTCGAGCTGATAACATGATCGATTTCTTCTTTAATGCCCGCCTTTGTTGTATAATATTGTAGACCTATATCCCGGTCGTGAGTAATGCCTAGTGATTCGTCGAGTGTGCCGATAGTTTTAATGGTTTCATCCGTCGTCGTGTTCGGCCCCTTCGACGACGGCTGCAATTCGAGGCGACCATCATCGGGTGTTATTTGGGGCGAGGCAGCTAACTGAAAAAACTTTTTCGACTCATTCAGCTGATAATATTGCAGTAGGAATTCAATCGTGGGTTTTTTACTGGAACTAAACGATGATTGCTGTGATTTTTGGGGATCTTCATGCTTGCGATAGTATTGTAGTAAAAAATCATAGCTGCCCCCTTTTTTAAGCTCGCTTTGCTGATAGAAATTGCTCAAAAATTCCAAGTCCAAGTCGGACTCACTTGGCTGTGATTGATGCTGTTGTTGCTGTTGCTGCATGATGAATTGTTGCTTAACTTCCGAATTTGTTTCGTGTTGCAGAAAATATTGGAAAAGAAACTCGTATTTTTTGTGCGTAGTTTCAAAATCGTTCAGCGAAGTTGCCTCCTCTGGATTTGAAGAGCTCTCGGAATATTTGCGCTTTTTGGCTGGCGGTGGCTGTGATTGATGGGGATGATGCAGTGATTGATGCTGCGTTTGATGTTGCTGTTGTGCAGCCTGTTGTAGTCCTTGCAAAATGCTGCCAAAGGGCCCAAAGCTCGTTTCCCCCGGATTCGATTGATTGAATAGTGCAGGGCTCATCAGATGCATTAGTTGATGCTCTCTAAGCAGTTCTAAATGATTGAACTGTAATTCACATTTGTCGCACTCAAATTTTGGCAGGCGTTGCTGCTGCTGTTGATGATCGAGCGAATTGCTTCTCTCTCTTTGTGGCGGTGTTGGTGTTGTTGATGGACTAAAATCGGTTAGCGATGAAGATTTACTGAACAAATGCTGTGGCGATGGCGATGAGCCAAAGGCATGTGTCCCGGTTGAGTGTGCAGCTGCAGCAGCTGCCACAGCCACAGCAGCCGCAGCTGCCACATTTGGTGAGAGTCCAACTGAACCAGCACCAGCAACTCCATGATGAATATCCATCGAGGAATTGGAATCCTCGGAGCTGAGATTATGAGCAATTTGAGCGGCGGCAATTTGTGCTTTGGCTGATTTTTTATTGTTCTCTTCCTTGAAACAGTGATTTTTCTGATGCCTTATCAGTTCGTAGTAGCGTTGAAAAACCAAGCTACATTTCTTGCAGGCATAATTAATATTCTGTTTTTTGGTCTCCTCACTTTCGTATAGCGAATTATTTGGTTGATTTTCATAGATTTTGCGCTGTTTTTGTCGTGCATTTTGAAACCAAACAACAATTACGCGAGGAGAGAGTAGAAGTAATTTGCTGAGATATTCCAAATCACTGTCCTTGGGATAGGAATTGTTTTCGAAGAACTCCTGCAGGACTTTGATTTGATAGTCGGTGAAACGAGTGCGATTCGCACGTTTGCCACCCGATGTCGAAGATGAGGAATTTGACGAATTCGAGGAATTACTTTCGAGTTGATTGCAGGCCGATGAGGAGGAGGATATTAAAGCTGAAGTCGAAGCGATTTTCTCAAAGGATTTACCCGATATTTGTAGTTTCTTCGGTGGACCCATATTGCTGCCCATATTCTCAAGTTGTTGACTGAGCAAATCATTCATGCTGCTGTAAAGATTATTGGCAGCAACACTGTTTGGTGTCGGAGGACGAGAAAGGACATCGGAACTGCCACTTTCCGATTTTGTCTCATAGCAATTGATTTGTTGAGTTTGTTGTTGTTGCTGGTGCTGCTGCTGTTGTTGTGATTGTTGCTGCTGCTGCTGTTGATTTGTGTACAACTGTTGTTGCTGTTGCATAGTTTGATCATTTTGGTTGCTTGTTGCTTCGTTTGCCTCATTTTGTTGCTTGAAATATTCGAAGACCCCATCTTGTTTCTTGTGAAATGCGTAATTGTTGTCGTTGTCATTGGGCTCCGTTTTTATTTGCACCTCCAAAGGTAATGGTAAACCGAGTATTTCCTCCTGTTCCTGTTTGGTATTTAATAGTTCGCTTTGTGTCTTAAAAAAATCGGATATGTTGCCAGCACTTGAATTGGCTGACGTTGGGCGGGATATATTTGAAATTGTCGTTGACAAATTTAAATTGCTTTTGACGTTTGCCGTAGTTGTTGTTGCTGCTGTTGGTGTGGTTGCTGCTGCTGGTGTTGGAGTTGTTGCTGCTGCAGCAGTGTTGCCAGCAACAGCTGCAGCCGTAAGTGTAGTCTCGTTTAGGGGCGTCACCTTTGTTTGGCCAGTGCGTTCATATTCCTCAATATTGAGCGTAGTTGATGGAGGATTGTTGAAATTATAGGGGGAATCCTTGTTGCGTTGGCGCTCCTTGAACAACGTGTTGCGGAACCAGTGCTTCACGACCTGCAATACAATGATATGAGCATTAATTGTGGGCTCTGCCTAGGTTACCAATTTATAAAATTAAGCCGAGGTCTCAAATTTTATAAAATTTAATTTCACAAAAAAATCCACCTAAATTGTAAAAAAGTAACCCCTAGAGTTAAATTCGAAAAAGAAATGTTTTCGTTTTTTTTTTTTCAAATAACTTCCAAATAAACTAAACTATTATTAATTAAAGCAATTCTAAAAAGTAGATACAAACAAAATTTGTTTGAAAAAATCCAAGTACTGGCTAGGCTTTTATATTAAAATTCAGACAACAGGCCTTTGGGGCTGAATAGCTCCGATCATTCATTAATTATTCAATTCCCGTAAAATCCTAAGATCTTTCAACTTAAATATATGATTTTTATAATCTATGTAAAAAGTTTGCGAATTTGTGAAGAATATAATTAACAAAAATGTACTATTAAACGCAAAAAAAAACACCCTCCACATAAGACATAGTTTTTCGAAAATGTAGGTTTTTTTTTAGTTTAGGCTACTGTATAATATACCATTGTAAAATTAACCATCAACTCACATTTAAATTATAATAGTATAATTATAGTAGTGAATAAAATTATGGTTTAATTTCTTTCTAAATTTTTTTTTTAAATGCCTTCTACTTCTTAAAACTTATTCAATAAGTTATTCTATTTTATTTTAGAAATAATTTCTAAATTTTAGGAAAAAATATCTATACTTTGTAAATTCTTGCCTTAAATTGACAATACCAAAAATATGGCGATTTTTTATATTTTTTTAAATATTTTTTATTAATATATTCCGAGTAGAAATGCGAATGCATTATTACTGTTAATATTGTAAGTATTATTATTATTATGATTATTATTATAAGTATTATTTTTATTATTATAATTATTGATGTTCTTATTATTGATTTTATAATTCACTTACCTTCATTGGTAGATTTGCCTTTTGGGACATTTCCATGATGCTCTCCTCGCTGGGTGAGTTGTTGATATCAAAATGGGCCCGCAGAATCTTCAGCTGATCATCTGTGATCCTAGTACGAGCTCTCTTCTGATTGCTGCTCAGCTGTTGCTGGATGGGACCGAGAGAGAGGATATTATGTGTTGTAAATATTCCAACTGCTAGATTAGCCTAATCCTACCTGATTATTATTACTGGGTACATTCGATTGTGTTAGCATATTTAAATTGCTTGCCTCGCCAGTTAAATTTGTTGTCTGCTGATTTGCGGCACATTTCTGCTGTTGCAGATCGGAGTTGCAACTGTTGGAGCTGCTCGGAGCAATGCCATTGTTTTGCACTCCACTAACTGCCGCACCCGCGCCACCAGCAGTGGCGCCACCAAATATCAATGGCGGTGCCAAATTCATAAAATTTAATGACATCAAATGGTGGAATTGCATCAGATTTAACATATCCACGGGATTGATGGGCATGCCCGAAGCGGAGGCAGCTGCACTCAGCTGCTGCTGGATCTGTTGCAAGTTCTGCAAACTCTGCAAATGATTCATGTTGCCAAAGGTGGAGCCATGTTGCTGCTGTTGTTGCTGTTGTTTCATCTGTAATTGATGCAACTCCAAAGGGGACATGGGCAAGGTTGGAGCATCTGCTGCTCCTGCTGCTGATGGCGCTTGACCAACTGCATCCTGTTGATGATTCTGCTGCTGCTGTTGCTGCTTGAGGAGAGCTGCTGTCAGCACAGCAAAATGCTGCTGTTGCTCTGAAGTTGGCTCCACCACCTCGTTGGGCGACAATACGGCGGAGGGCGGCTCCACTTGCACAGGCGATTGGTCAGATTGCTGTGGGGACTGCTTCACAGCCTCATTCGTTTTGGCAACTTCAAATGGAAAGAGATTCAGTTAGAATGTGGCTTCTTAAAGATGGGTTAGCTAAGCTTATTTATTTATTTGATGTCAACTTATTCAGTCAGTGGGCATAAAAAAATAAAAATAGTAGCAAATAAATTAAAATTTTTGTAAAATAAACAAAATAGTTTTTTTTAGTTAAAATAAAAATAAAATTTAATATATTTTAATTAAAAAAAAATAAAAAATATCAATAAAATTTATAAGATTTTTGTGAAATAAACAAATAAAGATAGTTTTATTATTTAATCTTAACTAAAGTCAGTCGACATAAAATAGAATACAACAAGAGAGAACGTTGCAGTCGGACGTAACCGACAGCGAAAATTTGTGTGCAGTCAAGAAATACTGTCCAAGTTTGCCTTTCAGATTGTGGTAGATATAAGATAGTAACCCTTCTTTGAAGTGTGGCTGTAGCTCTTAAATTACGGAAAATATGAGCTTTTCGAGATTATGGGTGGGCGTGGTTGAAAAAAATTAAAGAGAATGTTCCTAATAATAAAGTTTGGTAACTGTAGCTATTAAATTGCGGGAGATATGGCCATATATCGGTTTCTGGGGGCGGGAGTGAGCGTGGTCCAAAATTTTTTTCCACATTTATGAAGGGTGCTACTAGCAATAAACCTTTCAAATTTGGTGACTTAAGCTTTAAAATTGCGTGAGATATATGGGTTTATCGATTTACACCAACAGGTGTATCGGTTTAGGTAGGTGGAGTGGGCGTGGCCATCCAATTTCTTTTACCGGTCTTTGGGGGAGTTACTAGTAACATACCTTTAAAATTTTGTGACTCTATCTTACAAATTACGGAAGATATGCACATTTTAAATTTCGGGAGACGAAGGGGCGGCGGTTGTGGGCGTAGTCCATTAATTTACATGCCATTCCTTGGAGGAGGTTACCAGTAAATTAGCTTCCAAGTTTGGTTACTCCATCTTCAACATTTTCGGAGATATACGGAGTTATCGATTTACACTTTCCGCAATATCGGCATTGTCGATTATGGGCGCAGGTGTCGGCGTGGCAACACAATATGATACATTTGATATCGGTTCTTAAAGGCGACTACCAAATTCGACCTTCCCTACTCAAAAACTGCGGAAGACATAACCATTTAAAAATTTAAGGGGCGGGGGGATGGGGGCGTCGGAGGAGGGCGTGGCGCATGCCGATCTTTGAAGGACCTCGCCAACAACCTACCAACCAAAATTAGTGACGGTATCCATTAAATTGTGAGAGATAGCAATATGCGAAATTCGAATTTAGCTATTTTCTAGCTCCCTTGTGGACGTGGGACCAAAACCTTGACACTTTAACTTTTGAGGGTACTTTCCAAGTTTCAATTCTCTATCTCTGAGGGTGTCGGAGAAACGCGCGTTCGTATAGACGTTCAGACAGACAGACGGACGGACAGCATGACGGACATTGCGCAAAACCTTCGGTATCATAATATAATTAAGTTAATAATACTAAATTAAAATTTTAAAAAATTTAGAAATCTTTACACCAATAGAATTTAGAATGGATAGGGTGGAAAACTCCCTTCGACCTATGTGAGAAATATTTCACTCATTGACCCTTATTCGTATAATGCTAACAATCTCCACAAGAATGTTAAGTGTGGGTACTGCAAATCTAGCATTTTACAAACTGAACTCAAGTCTTAAATTTGAAACTATTTAATTGCTGAACAGTACTTAATAACTATCTTTATCTATCTATATATCTATCTATCTCTATATCTTCTATATCAGAAAAAAATCGGGAAACATTTTAGTTAATTGCCTCTATTATTTATAAAAGATATGCAAAACCATAATTTTTAGAACTGTAAAGTCGAAGTCAATAAGCGATAAACACCATGATTTACTCAGCCTCCGTTCTTAATGATCTATCGCAGTTAGCAGAGTTAAGAACCAATTAAGATTGCAACTGTCTGTACTCATTTTTGATGCAGTCTTCCAACAAGTGTTATGCATTTGACAAGAAATTCAAAGTGGTCAAATCCTACATAAAATCGACAAGCGTCTAATCAGTATATATTCAGTTAACTTACCTGATTCACTCGTCCTGGCCGTGGACAAGTCAAATGCATTTGGTTCATCCGGTAGTGCTGGGACCTTCTCCATGTCGGTAGTGCCAGTGTAATTGGGCGACATTTCGCGAGGACTGCCACCACTTGTGGCACTAGCAACTGCAGCAGCGGTGACACACTCCGCTGAATGAGCTTGCTCCATGTGCTTCTGCAGGGCCTGGGTACTGCGAAAGTTGCGCTGGCACAGCGAGCACCTTGTGGCATCCCGCATAGTGTGGTACAGCATGTGTGTGGTTAGTTTCTCCTGCGTCTTAAACGCCAGCGAGCACTGCTTACAGCGATACTTGTAGACGTGTCGCTCCGAGATGACCAGGCTCATATGTGTGTCCTTGAAATGGGCTATCATGGCCGGTAGTGTTGAAAAGCTGGCAAAGCACGAACGGCTCAGAAGGCAAAGGAAATCGCCATTTTGCAGAGGAAAGTGTTGGGTTTGCTGGGCGTGTTGAAGAAGTTGCTCCTCGTGCTTAAAATTAGCCTCGCACTGTTGACAGCAGACACCCTGCATGGCACTACCGACGACAACTGCTCCTCCTGCTGCTCCTCCTCCTGCTCCAACTGCTGGTCCTACTCCACATGTTGTTAGATATTCCTCGCCACTTGCTTTACTCTCCTCCAGTTTCCTTTCCTCAACAGTTTTTTTTGCGGCCTGCCAAGCTGTATGATCCACCAGTTGTAGTAATCTGGCGAGGCCATCTTTCGTCACGCTGTGCACACTCATCAGGTGGGTTTCCAGCAATGATTGCTCACTGTAACCACTCTCCAGGCAGAGCGGACAGGAGACACCCGCCAGTGGCATTGATTCACTCTTAGGCGAAGAACTCTTCTTAGGAATAGATTCCCCAGTGTCCTGGACACCAGTTGTGGCATATTCATTCTCCTCGAGCCGTTCACGTTTTATATCAATGGGACAATCGCTGTCTTCATCGCCACCAGGCAGCTCTACATCGGCTCCTGTTCCCGTTCCGGTTGTGTTGCAACGTTGCGCGGCTGCCAGTGCCGCCGCTGCCACAGCTGTTTGGAACGCCTGCAGCGCTGCTGTGTTTGTTGGTATGCTTATGTAGTCATCACTGTCGGCCGTCGGATGCAGGTTCAAAACATGCGTTTCCATTTCCTTCTTGGATTGCACAAAGTATTCACAGAGATTGCACTTGAAGACGGTCGTCTGCAACTCGTTGACAGTTGGCAAGGGGGATGCTACATGCGATTGCACCTTGCCACAAGTTGTCGAACAGCTCGAGACGGAGGCGGGTGAATAGATGTTGTGACCCTCACTGGTCATGCCCCCACCAACAGCAGCAGCAGCCCCTCCATATCCCATCTCAGTGCTGGGTGCACCAACAAGGCAACTGGCAGTCGCCAGATTGAGGCCGCTATCGAAGTTGCCATCTGAAATTAATAGATCAGATAGGTTGTTAACTGATGCTTCCTAAATTGCACTAATTTGCAACTAAACTGAACTGCACTAGTCAGACTCAGTATAACATGACCATATGTGGAGGAGAGTCCTCAAGAATGTTTCCTAAATATTCAAGTGCTACAAAAAATAAATAATTAAACATGTCAGTTAAAATATTTGATGCGTCTTATCTCTGTAAGCTAAGAAAATAAATAAAAAATTTTAAATTTTAATAATAATTAAAATATTAACTTCAGTTAAATTACTATACGAACAATTAAAAGTCATTTTAGATATTAGGTAATTTACTTCATCTGTCTCTCTTCCTCTTCCCAAAGCTGATAACAAGCATTAGTCAATGACCTGTTCGTATACACGTTCGCACACGCACACACACACACACAAACACACACACACACTCCGACACAGGCAGACAATGGTTTCTTTTTGCGTACAGATTAATAATCCTGTGAGAGACCCCTTTGGCTAATCAATGCCTTTGATAATAGGAACGACCACAACAAAAGCGAGCGAAACGCAGCCAGAACAGAACATAAACCAGACACAGACTTTGAATTCCCTTTCCCTGCTCCCTGCTTAACCTCTCCATCCTGCATGTTGCCCGATCCCAGGTCTCACAATATGGGTCTTTTGGGTCTCAGTCAGAGTCTCGGCCTTGGTGTTGACGTTAGCCTCAGCTGCGTACAGTTAATTGCAAGCAAGGGTGCAGGCAGCAGAGGCAGGCAGGCAGGCAGGCAGGCAGCTGAGGCAGGCAGCGCTGATGCGACCAAATGCGAATATATTTCAAATTCCATTACCAATTTCAAAGCAATTTCCATACAGCTTGATTGCATCGAATTAAAAAGCCGACAAAAAAAAAAGGAAAATCAAGACCATACCCGCGGTCATGGCGTTCTTTTCTTCGATGGGCAGGAAAATGAAGTTACTTGAACAGAGAGCAAGAGAGGGAGAGAGAGAGAGAGAGATATAGTAAGTGAGAGAGAGAGAGAGGGGGAGAAACTAAGCAAACTGATATGTGCTTGTTTGGGTATTTGTGGTGCCCCTTTTTGTTACAGCAATAATCAAGCGCAGCTGTTACCAGTGAAGCAGTCGCGGGACAACCAGCAACCAGCAACCAGCTCAAAAAAAACCATCTTCATCATCGACAAAAGACGCCAACACCAAAACCAAAATAAGCCAAAAGACGTCACTAAGAAATATACATCTCGACTAGCACATACCCTTTAATCACATCGCCTGGGAAAACAACAAATCAAAACATTTAACAAAAGTATTATATCTTTCATACCTTATACATAATCAAAATAAAATGTATTAATTTTTTAATTCTTCTCTGTTGATATATATTTATTTAATTAAGAATTGAGTTTGTACTTGATAGGGGCAAATCGAATGAAAAATTTACATTATTTAAAAAATGTATCTTATTTAAAAAAAGAAAGGAAAAAATACACTTTATTTAACAATTTTGTATTTACTTCTCACATTTTAAATATATTTAAATAAATTTATTAGAAAGTGAGTTTGCACTCATCTGGAAAAAAAGGTTCAATTTATTTATTTATTATATATGTATTATTATTATTATATATAATATATATAATAAATAGAGTTCGCACTCATTAACAAAAAAACAAAAAATTAACACGGAATTGAACTTTGAACATAAACAAAGATTTTAAATACCTCAAGGTCTACGAGACGCGTGAGACTTATCATACCCTTATTATTATTTTGTATACTATGATACCGAAGGTATAATAGTATATTGGTTTTGTGCAATGTCCGTCATGCTGTCTGTCCGCCGTTGAAAATCAATAAAATCGATATTCGCAAATCTGTGAAGCCACATATTTCCCATAATTTTATGGATACAGTCATTAAGTTTGGTTGGTAGGTTGTTGGCGATAATCGTCAAAGATCGGCATATGCCACACCTACTTTCGACGACCCCAGCCTCTAAAACTTTTAAGTGGCTATATCTTCCGCAGTTTTTGAGTTGGGAACGTCAAATTATAAATATATAGTAAATTATTGGTATTCGCCTTTAAGAGCCGATACCAAAATTTGTGCTGCCACGCCTACACCTGCGCCCATGATCGACGACATTGCCGATATTTCGGAAAATGTAAATCGATAAATCCATATATATCTTCCACACTTTAAAGATAGAGTGACCAAACTTGGAAGGTAATTTGCTGGTAACCTCCTCCAAGGATCGGCAAGTATCGTCCACAACCGCCCTCAAAAAACATATAAGTGCCCATATCTCCCACAATTTAAGAGCTATAGTTACCAAACTTGAAAGCTACATTACTAAGATCGAACTCCAACATTTTTTTCTGCCTCGACCACACCCGACTCTAAAAACCGATAAGTGTCCATATCTCTCGCAATTGAATAGCTACAGTTACCAAACTTCGAAGAAGAGTTACTATCTTATATCTAACTCAATTTCTTGGCTGCACACAACTTATGGTGGTATCATAGTAATTCTCTGTCGGTTACGTCCAACTGCAACGTTCTCTCTTGCTTTTATTTAATATTAAATATTACATTTTATTTTTAATTTAATTGAATTGATTTTCAACTTTTTGTATAATATTTAAAAAAAAATGTTCTGTAATTTAAAAATGTAATTAAATTAAATTCTTCTGTGCAGGCAGCATACTAAAAATAATATTGTAATTGTTAATTTAAGTAAATGTTAAATTTTATTTCAAAACAAAGGAGACCATCAAAAACTTTAAATGACCGGCACAAAAGGTTATATGGCTTAAGGAAGACGAACAGCAGAAAGCCAGAGCACAATTACAACTACCAAACGATAAACTGAATTTCTGCTCTTCAACAAAACACGGGAACAACACTGTGCAAAGAACACAAAACTAGACTCAGAGTCTCGACTAAAGACTCAGGCAGAGGAAAGGGAAAGGAAAAGGAAGCGTTTTGTCAATTTTACATATATAAACTTGCAACAACACGCTGTAGATTGGAGAATGGAGCAGTACGGCATATGCAATTATATGTATACCCTGTAGCTGGATGGGGGTGTATTGAGTGTAACAATTCCAAATCCAGATTTGCAGTCTCTGTGTTGTGGTGTGTGTTGTTGTGTCTCTGGTTAGGGTCTCTGAGCTCTGAGTCTCTGATACTCTGTGGTTAGGTGCGATGCCTGCGGTTCCGAACCACGCTCAGTGCCGCATCTTGTATCTGATATGAGAATATCACACTGGCAATGCTTGCCTTCTTTTTTGTATTTATTTTTTCATTTTTTGTATCGGCAACCTGGAATGGACTTTTTAAGTTGTGTGTTGTGTGTGTTGAGGTTGGAGCAACAGCAACAGCAAAGTGTGCACGTCACTAATTGCAAATTCGATGGATACATATAATCGTTTTTGCATTCTTAAGTAATTTGTAATAATTTCCTCAAGGGTCAGCGCAGCGTCAGCGTATAAATCTCACAGCGCATATAAATCGCAGCAAGGGCAACAAAAAACACGAGAAGAGCGAGAAGTGTAGCCAGGAATTTACTTACGCAAACGAGACAGCAGGTCAGAAAGAGTGTGAGTGTGAGAGTGAGTGCGAGTCTGAGTCTGAGTGTGAGTGTGAGTGCGAGTGCGAGTGCGAGTATGAGTTCGACTTGGAGTTGGAGTTGAAGTTCGAGTTTGGGTACGAGAGATACGCGAGGCAAAGGACGATAATAATCGAAGAGTAAGAGGGGGCAAAAAAAGAACGAAACGAATGAAATTGAACTGAAATCAGCGCTTAATGATGAGTTACGAACCACACAGCAGAAGAGTGTCCATATTACAATGTAGGCCCATGTACTTAAGCAGACCTCAACATCCATTGGAACTATATACATACAGTGTCTGGGAGCTTATTTGGGACAGTGCCTAGCAAAAATATTAAAGTGCTATAAAGCTTAAACACGGAAACAAATTCAAAATGTTTAAATGCCAATTTGTTTAATGTTATATCACATTTGAAAAACAAACTTTAGTTTTTATGAAAATATTAATTAATTAATTAAAATTAGTCAAAAACTGAAAACATATCCAAAATATGTATAGGAGCTTATTTGGGACAGTCTTAAGAAAAGTTAAATATTTGGCGAATAAAAGCTTAAATAAGGATGTTAATACTTAGTATGATATCCTTTAGCCTTAACAACTTCCCTTAAATTATTATTAATGGAAGATACCAACTTCCTGGTAGTTTCTGGACTGATCCTGCTCCACTGCTCCAGCAGAGCATTTTTGAGATCTTGTTTGCAGGATATGTTGTGTTTCCGGATATTATTTTCCAGCAGAGCCCACAAATTTTCAATAACATTTAAGTCTGGAGGCTGGGCCGGTGGAATTATCATGTGGGGGCAGTTCGATCTAAGCCAGGACTGTACTATTCCGGCCTTATGCTTAGGGTCGTTGTCCTGGTAGAGCCGGAAAGTACGTGGGATTCCCAGTTTCTCGGCACTTTGGAGTAAATTTTCCTTAAGTATATCGAAGTACACATTCCTGTCCATTATTGTTTCAATCATCACAAAATTTCCGATACCGGCTGCCGAGATAGATGCCCATACCAGGACACGTTCTTCGCCATGCTTGACTGTTGCCTTTATGTTTTTGGGGCTCAGCTCAGTATTGGAGTGTCGCCACACATAATTCCGTCCGTCCGTGCTCAAAATGTTTAATTTGTACTCAAATTCAAATATAACTGTGTTCCAGAACTTCAAATCCTTGCCCAAGTGGATTTTGACGAACGTCATCCTAGACCCTATATTTTTGCTTTTACAAATTTCTTTTTCCGTTGTTCTCGGGCATTTAAGTCATGGTTGCGCAGAACTTGGAGCACAGTTCCCATACTGAACTTTTTCCTTATTTCATCCTGCACCTATTGAGTCAGTTTTTGAGCCGATAGCTTAAGATTTCCCCTTGTTTTCCTGATGATCCTCGTCTCGTCCTGCTCGGTGAAAATCGGGTTTGGCGCCATTCCGCCCTCGTCCTCCATCCAATTTTTGTCGACTAAGCTCCAATTGATGTAGAATACAGTTGAGTTGTTTAGATTGATCGTTTTAGCTATTTGGCGATATGAATATCCGATTTTTAAGTGTTCCAGGATAATTTTCCGTTGATCAATGGTAGTCCTTTTGCCCATAGTCCTTGTTGACTTATTACACCCGAGATGCAGATTACAACTAAACTGACTTAGAAGGATTGGTCTATTTATACCGAAAATATTCAACTTTAGGTAAAAAATCCGGGTTTTATAGCACCCAGGTGTCCATAACGTAACTGTCCCAAATAAGCTCCTGCCATAAAAACAGGTACTTTTTTACATAACCCTACCTATCAGGTGGAAAAACCACAGCTTATAAGGGTCATATATTAATTTTCGTGGTTAATGAATGTACCTGCCATGGGTCTTTGGAATTTTTAAAAAATATTGAATAATGACTTTATGGCAGGCAATTAAAATTTTTGCTAGGCACTGTCCCAAAAAAGCTCCCAGACACTGTATATATGTACATATATGAGAAGGTGAATTTGTTTGTGTTTGTGGGATGAACACGTTTTAAATTATTTAGTATATCGCATGGCATTTTTGCCATTATTATTATTAATATTATTCATATTTTAACTATTACTATTTTTACTTTCTGTTAATATTTATTTTAGTCTCTAATCCATCTGGACTTTGTAAATTTATTTATTGCCGACACAGAAAAAAACCAAAAGTATAATTAAATTAAAAATAAAACATAATACCTTAATATAAATTAAAATAAGAAGAAATAATTTGAACATTAATATGATAAAAATAAAGAACTTGATTAGATGACAATAACGATTGTAATCATTAGAATAGGCAAGGAATAAGTACATCGATTAATAAAAAGTTGGGAGAAGTAGGTGGTTGATGGTCTCGAGGGAACAGAAAAACAAATTTTGCTCATCAGGCAGGGTAATCGATTTAAGCATTCAGTAATAAAACTAGCTTAATACGACGATTAGTTAGGTTGACTGGCTAGTTAGGATTGGTTAATCAGTAATAGGATAGATGAACACATTTTAAATCCCTTGACAAACATATTTATATTATTATTATTGTAATAATAGTTTTGCTCATAAGTAGAGTATACCTCGACATACACATTTGATATTATTTGTTTATTATTCTATTATACCAAAATGGTATAATAGTATATTGGTTTTGTGCAATGTCCGTCATGCTGTCTGTCCGTCTGTATGAACGCGCGTACCTCCGACACCCTTAGAGATAGAGACTTGAAACTTGGAACGTATATTGGAAAGTACCCTCAAAAGTTAAAGTGTTTTGGGTTTGGACCTACGTCCACTAGGGAGCTAGAAAATCGATAAAATCGATTTTAGCAAATCGATAAATCCACATATCTCTTACAATTTAATGGATACAGTCACCAATTTTGGTTGGTAGGTTGTTGGCGAGGTCCTTGAAAGATTGGCCACGCCCACCTCCGACGCCCCCATCACCCCCGCCCCTAAAATTTTCAAATGGCTATATCTTCCTCAGTTTTTGAGTAGGGAACGTCAAATTGGTCAAATGGTAGGTATATTACTGGTAGTCGCCTTTAAGAACCGATAACAAATTTGTGGTGCCACGCCCACATCTGCGCCTATAATCGACAATTCCGATTGTAAATCGATAACTCCGTATATCTCCGAACATTTTAAAGATAGAGTAACCAAACTTGGAAGGTAATTTGCTGGTAACCTCCTCCAAAGATTGGCATACCAATTTTTTGACGACGCCCACATCCGCCGCCCCCAGGAACTTCGTCCCTAGAAATTTAAAATGCGCATATCTGCCGTAATTTGCAAGCTAGAGTCGCAAAAATTTGCAGGTATGTTACTGGTAACTCCCCCAAAGATCGATACAAAAAATTGGATGGCCACGCCCACTCCACCTACCTAAACCGATACACCAGTTGGTGTAAATCGATAAACCCATATATCTCACGCAATTTGAAAACTTAAATCACCAAATTTTAAAGGTATATTGCTAGTAACACCCTTCATAAATGTGGAAAAAATTTTGGACTACGCCCACTCCCGCCCACAAAAAACGATAAATGCCTGTATCTCCCGCAATTTAAGAGCTACAGTTACCAAATTTAGAAGGTATATTACTGAGATCGAACTCCAAAATATTTTGGGCCACGCCCACTCCAGCCCCCAAAACCGATAAACGCCTATATACCCCGCAATTAAAGTATTTCTTAACTGTTTACAAATTAAGGTATAATAGTATTTCGCTGTCGGTTACGTCCGACTGCAACGTTCCATCTTGTTTTTTATATGCTGTTAACATTTATTTTAGTGTAGATAATAACAAAATTATATTTGTAATAGTAATCACTGAAAGATCTATACATGTATACGATATGCTACGGCGAATGAATAATAACCAAACTTGGAAGGTAATTTGCTGATAACCTCCTCCAAAGATTGGCATATAATTTTTTGGACCACGCCGACAACCGAATCACCAAATTTTGAAAGTATGTTACTGGATACTCCCCCAAGATATCGAGAAAAATTAGATAGCAACTCCCATTCCGCCTACCTAAACCGATACACCTGTTGGTGAAAATCGATAACACCGTAAATGGTCAAAGGTGTGGACGTGGCCATAACAATTTGTTATCGGTTATTAAAGTCGACTTACCTACCAAGTTTGACGTTTCCAACTCAAAAACTGCGGCAGATATACCCAATACTCAATATGAGACTAACTATGAGACCTTCGGTTTCAAAGTATAAAAATAAAAATTTCGCAATTGTTTTACGCCATTTTTAATGTGTGGTTTCCTAATATTCTAAGACCGGGCCTTGGGTGCAGTATCTTGGTGTGAAATGTTAGAGTTTTATTATGGTGCTACCAATTCGCTGGTTTAGACTTTTAATATGAATATGATTTTTGTAATTAAATTTATTTTTTACTCCTTTCTTTTTCTGTGTCGACAGATATTAGTCGACATTAAATAAGTAAATAATTGAAATAAAGGGAAAAAGGTGTGGGAAATTTTATGTTTTATGGAGCTTATTGAATTTAGAGTGTATGGTGTACATACCTTCCGTGCTGCACGGTAGTTCTTCTGTCACCTTGAATACCTCATTGAGTCCGAGCATATCCAGGTTCTCGCTCCTGCGTTGCAGGCAGATGAACTGCTCGACCTGCAGGTGGCGTAAACCCTTCACATGCAGCACCATGTCGTGCAGATTCTTGGCCACAAAATTGCATAGCTGGCAACAGAGGGACTTCTTAGACGCCTGCTCTGACTGATCCGAGTCGACACCCAACGGAGGCGAGGAACGCAGACGACTCCTTTGGACGATGAGTAGCAAATGCTGGAAGATCATGCGCATTGTGTCGTGTCGCATTTGCTGAGTGTGAAGTGATAATTTCTGTATGGAATTCGTGTGGAAGTCGCAACAGTTGCACTTCAGCTGCACCACATTTGTGGCAAGTTGCGGCTGCTGCTGGTACTGTAACTTATACTCGTTGCGTGCGCCACCCTCTCGAATGTGATTGATGAAATTCAACTTCTGCAAATGTTTGTCCGTCTTGCTGTGCAACTGAAAGTTCGCCTTTAAATTCGTCTTGTAATTGCAAAGCCGACAAATATAATTATTATTATGTATGACCATTATATCCGACGAGGCACTCGTCGATTGCCGCGAACGATCCAAAAGCAAATGCTGATTCAGCTCATCCATATTGTTGGTGCTGAAACAATCGCAGATAAGGCAACTAAACATTGCCGTTGGCCACAACTCTGGCAAACTATCCGGATAGGAGTCGAGGGAGTCGCCGGGGGTTGTCCCAGTCTCTGACATGTTCATGCCCATAACCATGCCAGGTGGTATCTTCAACAGCTTGGGTGAGTAGGAGAATGTGGTATGCAACTGATCGGGAGTGCTGACGGGCGAGGGCGAAGTGGGCGATAATTTGCTGCCAGCAGATTGTTGCTGCTGCTGATTTTGCTGCTGCTGCTGCTGTTGACTGGCAGCATTTTGTTGAATGAGCTGTATCATCAACGCCTGGTTGTACGCCAAATCAGCGAGCGCTACCTCGGGTACGGGCAAAAAACTATTACTAGCTGTAGCCGGTACGGCTGTAGGACCTTGATGCTGCTGCTGCTGTTGCAAGAAGTTGAATGCCTGAATATGCTTGATGTTGTTCTGCAAGACGGCCATGTTGTGTGTGTGCTTCTCGCTCGTCATATGGATGCGTAAATTGCGTGCTACGGAGGTTTCATAGCTGCAAATATCGCAGCGAAACGAGGGTTTTGGCTTTAGCGAGGAGATCGTTGACGCACCCGTACTGGCACTTGAACCGGAAGCCGAACCCATTGCACTACTGTTGGATGCGTTGCTTGCATTGCTTACGGTGCCAGCACTACCGGCACTCAAGGAACAGACTCCGCCGACGGGTTGGTTTGCGGAGACGACGGCAGCAATACCGGCATTACTGCAACCCGTCACAGAGCCTTGTGGCGATGGATTGGGCAACATTAGTTTGGCTGCCGCTGCAACGGCGACAATGTTCTGTGAACTGTTCAGTTCCTGCATGTTGTTTAGATGCTTGTCGGACTGCATGTGAATGGAGAGGTTGCCTTTGGTCGTCGTCGAGTAGTTGCAAATCTCGCAGCGGTACGGCTTGTAGCCACACGAATAGGACTCGCCACGTGCCAGACGTGGATGCTGTTGGCCTGCAAATTCCCGAAATAATAAAAAATATATATATATTAAGCAATATTGGCGATTTGCAGTTAGAACGAGGCATGCAATTGATCGTTGAGCTATTAAAATTATATAATTTAATAATACAACAAGTGTCCTCTAGTCTAAAATGTCCATTATCTGCATTTCAGATGCGGCTGGAATGGGCCCTAACTAGTTCATACCAACCATTTTTCTGTTTTTATACTATTATACCAAAAAGGTATAATAGTATATTGGTTTTAAGCAATGTCCGTCATGCTGTCCGTCCGTCTGTGTGAACGCGCGTTCCTCCGACACTCTTAAAGATAGAGACTTGAAACTTAGAACGTATATTGGAAAGTACCCTCAAAAGTTAAAGTGTCTTGGGTTTGGACCTACGTCCACTAGGGAGCTAGAAAATCGATAAAATCGTTTTAATGAATACAGTCACCAATTTTGGTTGGCAGGTTGTTGGCGAGGACCTTCAAAGATCGCCCCATCCCCCTACCACTAAAATTTTCAAATGGCTATATCTTCCTCAGTTTTTGAGTAGGGAACGTCAAATTGGTCAAATGGTAGGTATATTACTGGTAGTCGCCTTTATGAACCGATATCAAATATATCATATTGTGTTGCCACGCCGACACCTGCGCCCATAATCGACAATGCTGATATTGCGGAAAGTGTAAATCGATAACTCCGTATATCTCCGAAAATGTTGAAGATGGAGTAACCAAACTTGGAAGTTAATTTACTGGTAACCTCCTCCAAGGAATGGCATGTAAATTAATGGACTACGCCCACAACCGCCGCCCCTTCGTCCATAGAAATTTAAAATGCGCATATCTGCCGTAATTTGCAAGCCAGAGTCGCAATTTTGCAGGTATGTTACTGGTAACTCCCCCAACGATCGATAAAAAAATTGGATGGCCACGCCCACCCCACCTACCTAAACCGATACACCTGTTGGTGTAAATCGATAAACCCATATATCTCACGTAATTTGAAAACTTAAGCCACCAAATTTTAAATGTATATTGCTAGTAATAACCTTCATAAATGTGGAAAAAAAAATTTTGGACCACGCCCACTCCCGCCCACAAAAAACGACAAATGCCTGTATCTGCCGCAATTTAAGAGCTAGAGTTACCAAACTTAGAAGGTATATTCTTAAGATCGCGGGCCACTCCCGCCCCCAACCCGATAAACGCCAAATCACCCGCAATTCAAGTATTTCTTAACTGTACACAAATTAAGGTATAATAGTATTTCGCTGTCGGTTACGCCCGACAGCAACGTTCTATTTTATTTTCAGATGGGGTTGAAATCTTAACTAATTCATACTATTTATTTTGGTTGCTGTTGTTATTGGGTTTTATTTAAATACACCCAAAAATGTTGTGAATGTTTCAGATTTTTAAATTAAAATTTAAACAATACATTATATATTTAAATTAATTTAATAGCGACAATTTGTGTTTTTGTGTGACGACCGTCGGCCCTAAGTATATAAAAGAACGAAATAATTGAATTTTAATAAATTATCAAATGTCTTCAGTATGTTAAGTTACCTATAAGGAAAAACAATCTGTAAATTCAACAGTCGTAAAGTATGTTGCCAATGTTGGAAATTCTTACGGACAATTTCGTTTAACGATAAGAATGTGAATGCAAGAAAATATGTATATAATGGAATCAGACTATATGAGATTTATCGTGTTTATTTTATTTTTTAATATTTAGGTGTCACTAATTTCAACATTCATTGTAATAAATTAATAACCAATAAATTAATAGGAAAATTAAAATAATAAAAAAATTGAGCGAAATGTCTTAGAAAATATCCCGTAAATACTTATATATATAGAAAATATTTCTTATTTCTTTAATTTTAATTAATGTTAAATTAAATATAAAATTTAATTTTTAATTCAGTTTAATTTATTTTCTATACCCGACATCAAATAAAATAAGGATATTTGCTTTATAGATTTTGTGCAATTACCTGCCAAGCAATATCCACAGGCGCTCTCTCCGTCCGGATGCTTCTCGCGCATATGGATCTCCAGTGTCTCTTGGTATTTGTAGTGCCAATTGCACTGCGGACATTTTAGGGTTTTGCAGGAGTTGCGGGTGGACATCTGGACACCGCTGTTGAGTCGCGCAGAGCTCAAAAGCATTTCGCAGCTGCCAAGAAAAGAAGAAAACGTAAAAATTAAATAGAATCACAGACACAAATCGTAAAATAAAACCGCCTCACTGCTTGATTTTTAAATTTAAAAAATCAGATATAAATATTTATACAAAGCAGAGGCTATTTAAGTACGGATAGCGATAACTATGATGACAGCAATGTACATTTAATTGAAGTGGCATTCATTTATAGGGGCTTCAATCTCGGCATAGGATACAATCTTCTAGTCCGTGTATGTGGCTGAGTGTAAATGTGTATGTTTGTGTGAGTGTGTATACTTATCATAATTACTTAATTTGAATTCGAGAGCCCGAACACAGTAACACCCAATGGTAGTTGTGGTAGTTATACACAATGGCGGTCGGTACTGTGGGCACCCTATACAAAGTGTTGATGATATTTTATGATCCGAAGCAGAGTCGGGCAGTCGTCAGCAGTAAATTGCGACAATTGAATCTGTATATAGAATTTATGAAGTGAAATCAGCGCAATTGGTTTAATTTATTTTAGTTAAGCCGCCTCGCCCTTGCCAACGTCCGCCCGTCTCCTTTACACAGCTCATTCCCATTCTCATTCTCATTCCCATTCTCATTCCCCATTCCCATTCCCCATTTCCATTCCCAAATAATAAGAGTGCTTTTAAATGAGTTAATTTAGATAAGTTCACATTGTAGTATGCACTTATATGAATACGTTTTTTGCGATTTTGACTTGAAATAAAGCCATTTCAAATATTCATCGCTGTATATCTTATAGATACTTATACATTTATAGAGTGTGAATAATGAAAGTACAAAAAATATTGAATTGTCAACATGCTTAAAATGGATACAGAAAGGAATGTATCCTGTAAATATGAATAATATATATAAAATAATATGTTTATTCAGTGTGGCTCAATCTAAAATTCATACAGTTGAGCAAATAAATTTAAAACTCATTACAAACACTTGCGAACCTATAACCTATGGTTTCTTGCGGCCACCGATATAATCAAGCCTTCCCTACACACCGCGATTCTCTGGGCAGGCTACATCCCATATATTGAAAGACATCCAATGTTTTGAAAGATTGAGAGAATCCTTAGTCTGGATTGCTTAGGATAAGGGTCATGCATCTATTCGAAGAGCAAATACACCTTAATACACCCTTCCGTACATTCTTCCCTCAAGGGGAACACCGGCATCCGTTACCTTCTTCACAGATGGCTCAAAGCTAGATAACCGCATAGGCGGTGGTGTCTACTCTGAGAAACTCAATATTCAGCTATAAATGAAGTACTAAATTGCCTAAAAAGACTAAGTCAGCCCAAGCAATGCTATAATTTATATTTTGGTAACCAAGCGGCTATCAAATCTATCAGCGAAAAGCTGTCGCAGAGCAGCATGTTATCATACCCGAGATGGCTAATATAATTATATGTCAAAGTTGTGGAGAGATTTAATTTAACATTAAATAATACAATTATTAAATAACTAAAATACACATGTCTGTCTATTTGCATGACAACATCTAAATTTATTATATTTGAAAATATATTGTTAAATCGTAAATACATATTTCACTGCTGATTCCTCAAATTTCATTCATTTTGCAGTTGAGCACATTCGACGAGATGGATGAGTTTTTAACATGCCTGTCCATCGTCGTCGTATCGAGATGATGCAATCAATGTGATCCCACAAATTCGAATTAACAGGTCCCAAGGTTCATTTGCGTTTAAATGAACAATCGGCATACAGCCAGAGGCTGAGGATGCGTAACACAGACTGTGGAATTAGACTAATGAGTTATTGTATGGCGGTGGAGGATAAAACCCCTTGCGTCCTGGCAAAGTTCAAACAGCAGCAATAATTACGCATATTATACGCAGACTGAGCGAAACCCTTTTTGCGCTCTCAGCACGTACACAACATATATACAGTTATGGTCAAAATAATAGTACTGCTTAGTAGTGCTTTTAAAAGCATTTCATAAAAATATGAATCATTTTATGGTAATCAAATCGAGACCTCTTCCAAATCTTCAATATGTAGAAAAATTTATTATTATTTAGTATTAACTGTTTTTATTTATATAAAATGTTAATAAATTTTTAACTATACTTTGGTTCTTTTGTTCTTTAACATTTTCCAAATCATTTTTGAACATTTCTATTATATTGACCGCAGCTGTATATAGCTGTATATATATGTATTTTGCATCCCTTGCAAAACTTGAGGGCTTGAGGACATCTGCCCCAGCCGTGGCCGTGGCAAGTAGTAGTTCAGACGGGGCCTTGAGAAGACAAAACATAACAAAAAACTGGAAAAAGGAACCACCCCTAACACTAATTGTCTTAGTCTGGCAAATGAAGCGCCGGCAGCACTTGCTTTCGCTTTCTCACGCTTAAATTAGTAATTCTACACTCGAATGATTTAATCCAACCTCAGTTCTGTGTCCTGTCTCATAAATTTGATTGTATGTGAAAATATTACGAAAGCTTTTAGTAGTACCTCGTACTTTCAGAAAAAAATCTTCCCAAAATGTAGTAAATGCTTTAAAAACTATGAAGTTTTTCTTTAGAAATAATTTCTATGCATAGAAAAATATTTTACCCAAAATTAGAAAGGCTACGACAATCGAAAATCCGAAAAATAAGGAGTGCTCTCTTCTAATTTTAGAAATATTTTCTGTTAATAAAAATTGAGTTTCGAAAAAACGAAAAAAAAAACCTTTCTGATATTCAGAAAATAGTAAAGAAATTTTTCTCTCGACTACTACAATAGAGATAAGCTACTTTATTAAGGTAGTAGGTATAATATTAAGGTAGTACAATTAATGTAATACATATAAGAATTCTTCTGTGTACGTAACACAGATTGAAAAAACACAATGAACACATTGTTATTCAGTATCAGTTTGAAAAAAAAGTTAAATTTTTTTTATCGATTTGTATTATTATAATCAGAAAAAAAATTAAATATTCCATATTTATATTAAGAATGAACAGTATCCTTCTTCTTCAAACTCATTAATCGAACTATGCTATCTGTGCTTGTTCATTACTAAAAACATTAAAGGTGTCTTAGATATGTTTTTATTTCCAATAGACAAGCAAAAGTATGTCCAAAAATACGCACTTAGTCACCTTTACTTTAAAGATAAGTAAATTAAGTCGAACAGATTTTTCGGAAAAATGGTCGCAATACTTTGCTGCTCTTCTCTCTTTTAATTATTATAGACACTACTGAGTATAAATTTATGTATTATATATATTTGCAACGAGTAGTTAAATCATTTAATTTTATCATTATACTATGATACCGAAGGTATATAGTATATTGAGTTTGTGCAATGTCCGTCATGCTGTCTGTCCTTCCGTCTGTCCGTCTGTATGAACTCACTATCTCCCACACTTTTAAAGATAGAGTAACCAAACTTGGAAAGTAATTTGCTGATAACCTCCTCCAAGGACCACGCCCACATCGGCCGCCCCCAGGAACTTCGTTCCTAGAAATTTACAATGTGCATATCTTTCATAATTTGTAAGCTATAGTCACCATATTTTGAAAGTATGTTACTAGTAACTCCCCAAGAGATCGATAAAAATTGGATGGCCACGCCCATTCCGCCTGCCTAAACCGACACACCTGTTGGTGTAAATCAATAACACCGTATATCTCACGCAATTTGAAAGCTTAAGTCACCAAGTTTTAAAGGTATATTACTAGTAACACCCTTCAAAAATTTAAAAACCGATAAATGACCATATCTCCCGCTACCAAACTTGAAAGGTATATTACTTAAAGCGAACTCCAAAAAAATGTTGTGCCACGCCCACTCCTGCCCCCAAAACCGATAAATGGCCATATCTCCCGCAATTCAATAGATACAGTTACCAAACTTGGAAAGAAGATTATTAGGAACATTCTCTTTAATTTTTTTAACCACGCCCACTTCCGCTCCCAAAATCTACAAAACTTCATATCTTCCGTAACTTAAGAGCTACAGCCAAACTTCCAAGAAGGGTTACTATCTTATATCTCCCTCAATCTGAAAGTCAAACTTGGACAGTATTTCTTGGCTGCATACAAATTATGGTATCATAGTATTTCGCTGTCGGTTACGTCCGACTGCAACGTTCTCTCTTGTTTTATTATATTTTAACACCGAAGATCTCATAGTATATATACAGTGGCTTGCAGCCCCAATCGCCCAGTGTCTAGCAACAATTTCAATTGCCTGCCATAAACTCATTATTCAATATTTTTCAAAAATTCCAAAGACCCATGGCAGGTACATTTATTGACCACCAAAATTAATATATGACCCTATTAAACTGTGGTTTTTCCACCTGCTAGATAGGGTTATGTAAGAAAGTACCTCTTTTTAGGTATGCACGTCATTTCGCCCAGTTACTTTATGGACACCTGGGTGCCATAAAACCCGGATTTTTTTCGACAGATTGAATATTTTCGGTTTTAATAGACCACTCCTTCATAGTCAGTTTAGTTTTTTCCTGCAATTTGGGTGCAACAAGCCAACAAGGACCATGGGCAAACTGACTACCATTGGGCAAAGGAAACTCATCCTGGAACACTTAAAAATCGGATATTCATATCGCCAAATAGCTAAAATGGTCAATCCAAACACCTCAAGTGTATTCAACATCATTTGGAGTTTCGTCAATGAAAATCGAACAGAGGACAAGGACGGAACGGCACCAAATCCGATTTTCACCGAGCAGGACGAGCCAAGGATCATCAGGAAAGCAAGGGGAAATCTTAAGCTATCGGCTCAAAAACTGACTCAATAGGTGCAGGATGAAATAAGGAAAAAATTCAGAATGGGAACTGTGCTCCAAGTTCTGCGCAACCATGACTTTGATGCCCGAGAACCACGAAAAAATAAATTTATAAGCGCAAAAAATAGAGGGTATAGGATGACGTTCGTCAAAATCCACTTGAGCAAGGATTTGGAGTTCTGGAACACAGTCATATGTGAATATGAGTACAAATTCAAACATTTTTACCCGGACGAATGGAATTAAGTGTGGCGACACTCCAATACTGAGCTAAATCCCAAACAATTGAAGGCAACAGTCAAGCACTGCGGAGGAAGTATCTTGGTATGGGCATCTATCTCGGCAGCCGGTGTCGGAAATTTTGTGATTTTGGAAACAACAATGGACAAGAATGTGTACTTTGATATACTAAAGGAAAATTTACTCCAAAGTGCCGAGAAGCTGGAAACCGACGTACTTTCCGGATCTACCAGGACAACGACCCCAAGCATAAGGCCGGAATAGTACAGTCCTGTCCTTAGATTGAACTGCCCCCACATGATAATTCCACCGGCCCAGTCTCCAGACTTAAATGTTATTGAAAATTTGTGGGCTCTGCTGGAAAATAACATCCGGAAACACAACATATTCTGCAAACAGGATCTCAAAAATGCCATGCTGGAGGAGTGGAGCAGGATCAGTCCAGAAACTACCCGGAAGCTGGCATTTTCCATGAATAATAGATTAACGGAAGTTGTTAAGGCTAAAGGATATCATACTAAGTATTAACATCCTTATTTAAGCTTTTATTCGGCAAATATGTAACTTTTTTTAAGACTGGGCGAAATGAGCTGCATATGTAGTTTGGCTTATTTTTTCAGTTTTTGACTAATTTTAATTAATTAATTAATATTTAAATTAAAACTAAAGTTTGTTTTTCAATTGTGATATAACATTAAACAAATTGGCATTTAAACATTTTGAATTTGTGTCCTTGTTTAAACTTTATAGCACTTTAAATTTGATGCTATACACTGGGCGATTGGGGCTGCAAGCCACTGTATATCGTCATGCTGTCTGTCCGTCTGCCGGTCTGTATGAACGCAACTTTTTTCGACACCCTTAGAGATAGAGACTTAAATCTTGGAAAATAAACTGGTCTGTTCTCCCGACAAAATGGAAAAATTTCAGTACTACGTTCACTAGAGAGCTATGAAAAACCGACAGACACATTTAAGTGTTAATCGATAAGACCATATATTTTACAATATTTGAAAGCTTAATTCAGAAAATTTTAAAGCTACATTGCTAGTAACACCTTTAAAAAATCTGGGAAAAAAATTTGGATTATGCCCACTCTCTCTCCCAAAACCACTCCCACTCCCGCACTAAAAATTTTGAAAAGCGTATATCTCCCGTAATTTAAGAGCGACAGTTGCCAAACTTGAAAGCAGGGTTACTGTCTTATTCCTACGGCAATTTGAAAAGCAAATTTTGACACTATTTCGCCACCGGATCTTTGCCACTTGTTATCCGCTGGAATAACTAATGGGATCAAAGTATTTCGCAGTCGGTTACGCCCGACTACAACGTTTTCTCTTGTTGTATTTGAATTATTATTTATTTAAATTTTGCGGGATCGGTTCAATTTCAATATAATTGGACAGACAAAAACAAAAATTACATCTTTTATGCAAAAAAAAAAAAAAATATATGCTCTCTATTTTTTTATAAATAATGAATTGTCTTTTTTATGTGACCGAATGAATATTTATAAAAAATAAATCAATTTGACGATTGATTATATTTCAAATAATTTTGGACAATTTGTAAACAAAATTATTATTTTTTATTATTTCAAGTGAATCTGAAACGAAGTGGAATTAAATTGTGGCAGAGACACTTACCGAGCACAGTCGACGCCTTGAGGTCGTCCATTGATGTGATCGGAACAGGCGCCAATTGTAAAACTGGACGCAGGCGGATTGCCCACATTGGCAACATTGGATGAGGTGGCGCTGGGTGAGATGGGCATGGACAGACTGGCATTTGGCGAGCGTTGAGATTGCGATTGAGAATGAGACTGAGGAGTTGCTGGCGATTTGTTGCGATGCTGGATCTCAATTAATTCACAGGTCTTGCAATCAACACCCTTGAAATCGGGATGTTCCAGACAGCTGCTGGGGAACAAGAGATGCTTCTGATGCTGTTGCTGTTGCTGCTGGTGTTGTTGTTGTTGCTGTTGTTGCTGCTGTTGCTGCTGTTGCTGTTGTTGGTGTAGCTGCTGCTGAAGGAACTCGGTTAGTAGTTTCACACCCCTCGCATTCTGTTCGTTGGCGAGCGCTGCGAGGGATGCTTGAAAGGAACTAAGTTGTATTTGCGCCTGTGCTGTTGTTGACGGTGGGTATACGCTGCTACTCGTTGTAGTGGCAGCCACATGTTGCATGGACATTATGTGATGTTGCAATATATCGCTAGCTGTTGCTGCTGCTGCTGCATCTATATCTGCAACATGGTGCTGCTGCTGTTGAGGTGGTGGCGTCTCCGCGGCTGAGCTTGTTGCATCCTCCGCTTTGTGGCCGCGTTTATTTAACTTATTGCTACTTATATTATCAGTACTAGCTCTCAAATCTGCCGCGGGAGGAGCAGGAGGAGTAGCCGGAGGACCAGCTGCAAGATGTGCAGCTTCTAGAGGAGCAGAATGAGCGGGAGGAGCAGCTACAGAAAGAGAAGCAGCAGCAGAAGGAGAAGCAGGAGGGGCGGCTGGAGACGAGCACTCCCGACTGCCACATTCCGATGTTGCCTCCATTGCATCCGCTGGCGAATACCGAGGCGATTCTGATGCGGGTGAGCTGCATGTTATCGATGATTTTGCAACTGCAACTGCAGTTGCAGTTGCCGTTGCTTTCGTAGAATTATTAGTCTTTGTTGCTGTTGCTGAATTAAAGGAACCAAATTTCACAGACGCCTGCGCAGCTGCTACTTTTACAGATTTGTTATCGTTATCGATTTCATTATCGGCATCTCCAATGCCAACCTCATCGTTATCGCCATCGCCATCTCCAACGTCATCGTTATCGTTATCGCTTTCTACATTGCTTGTAGCAATCGGCAGCTGATTGCTGGCCAAATCGACAGGCTGCTGCTCGAGATTGACATTGAGTAGACAATCGAGTGGCTGTAGAAACGATATCTGCGGTTTCTCATCCATATTCCGTTGAATAATTGCACTCGATAATTCGCGATTCAACAGCTGTTTATCCAGCTCCAACAGATTCAATCGATGGTCCGTATTCGCATGCAAACTAAACGAATTTACGTTGCCAAAGGACAATTTGCATATGAAGCACATCAATATCGGTTTATGTTTATTTTGTTTACTTGTTGTTGTTGTTTGTTGTTGTTGCTGTTGTGCATTTGGATAAGCTGAATTAAACTGGATTTGATTACACGCATCTTGAGCGGAGACCACACGAAACGAATGGATTTTTGGGCTCAACTGATAGGCACCGTCTCCTAATCCTACTCCTTCCTCGTCCGAGCCCTCGTCCGAGTCCTTCTTGTTCCTCTCTTTTCTTTGTCCTGATTTGAGAAATGTTGTCTCTCCTTTTAATTTATCACAAGGGGATGTTGATGCTGATGCTGATGTTGTTTGGGCACCGCTTGAAGTTAAATGGTTGCCGGGTGGAGGAGGAGCAGTCGTCGCATTGCCTGTGTCGATTATAAACGCACTGCCGTCGAGATTGTAAACTATTTTGCCATTGAAGGATTCAACATCAGAACTGGACATTGGAGAGCCGTCGTTAGCATTATTGGAGTGCTACAAATAATACAGATACAAATGCAAATAAATTGTAATTAAAATATCATTATCATCTCTTAAATCACGATTTAATTTTGTTATTATTATTATTATTATCTATTTATTTAACATTCAGCCCATGCAGAATTTCTTGCTTAAGTATTTGCCAGGCAGAAAGATGCATACACACTCTGCGAAACTCGATCACAGTCACTGCTTTTTTTCTATATATAATTAATAAAATAATACATTTGTAAGTTCATTAGCTATTCTAAATACATGTCACATAAAAATTAAATTAAGTTGATAACACTAACATAACATTTATGTTGACAAATTAACAATTTGTCTAGCCTCCAGGTTTATTGACAACTAAAAAAAAAATTCGATTTGGCATTGATTCAACAAGTTTTTGGAAGTCATGTGTTTGGATTTGGGATTTGCATTCCTTAACTTAGCTTCTTCCTTAGCTCAACTGTATCGATTTTCTGCAAGAATTTCTGGCTAACAACTCTAAAAGCTTAAAATACTTAAATTACGAAAATTTACGAGCAGGTCTGCGCAAGTGCTGTATTTTTCGTCGATTATCATGCCATCTCTTTTTCACGCATATTTTTGCATACAGAAAATGTTTGCGGCTGCTCATGAGAATATATTTTGAACTATAACTTGGGTGTTTCTTATCCGATCTTGATAAAATAGGCAGTCATATGCATATGCACATTATGTATTAATTACAATTAAATATATTCTGACGGGTAGACAAGAACATGTATTTCAAGCTCTTCTAGTCTCTGAGATCCGCGTGTCTATACAGACAGACGAACGGAAGGACGGACAGACGGATATGTCTATATCGCCTCGGCTGTGGATCTTTATCAAGAATACATATACTTTATGGGGTTGGAGATGCAACCATTATACCCATTTTATCCATTTTTAACAGGTTCGGTATTCCAACACATGTTAGACAAGGTCCGGTTAGTCTTGGTTCAGTTTTTAGCATCAGAAGCAAGAGTACCTTCAATCAAACTTCTTAGATATTCTTGATAATCATCAAGAGTTGAGTTGACCAGCCCACCTCAGAGACTTCTTTAATTAAGCTTATTTATTTTATCCATAACTATAGACGTTGTAAGATCTTTCAATTTAAATGTTATATATCATGATTAACTTCAATTTTCTTTAGATGGGGTTAAGAATCACGGATTGTGTTATCCATAACGTAGAACAAAAATCATCATCATCGGAATACAATATCTTAAAGCACTCATAGGAACAATTGACAGAAAGTTGAGCTACATATCACCTTTTCTGATACACTTTTATTAGTCATTTATTTATCTATTTATTTAATTATTTGTCTTTTTACTTATTTATATGTTTAATATCGACCAATATCAATCAACTCAGGAAATGTACAAAAAGTACAAAAGAAATTAAATTAAAAATAAAACCTAAGATTTAAAATAAAATAAAAAGTATAAACATAAAAATTGAATTCTTTATGATAGAAAAGAGGACTCTGAAGTGATTACATGATAAGGTCTATTGTAAGATTGGTAAGAAATGTTCTTGGGAATATCCATCCCACCCACAAAAATTAAGCCTATATCTGGCTCAATTTGCGAGATTAATTTATCAAATTTAAATGGCAACTTAATGATTATTTAATGACTTCCCAGAATTAATTTTTGTAATTTTACATTTATTTAATTAAAATTTGAAACGAAAACAATAAGATCTATATATATACTTCAATGAAAATTAAGACTACAATTGAATTATTGAAATCTAAAATAGTCCGACATGGGGGAACATTAGAAGAATCCAGTCAGACCCAGTATTAACTTAGCAAAATGCAAATTGGAACTTTCAGAAGGGAGTTGGAATGAGAGAGAATGAGGAGAGCGAGAGATAAATGCTTACTTTATTAGAAAAAAATATGCAAACATTTTTATGCATGAGCGTGTGCTTATGTATGTGCGTGTTTGTGTATGTATGTGCGTGTGTGTGTATGCATGTAGTTATCCTGGCATCAGTTAATTTTAATGTCGTTGAGCAACAACATCAGCAGAAACAGAAGTGATGACAACAAGAGGCAGACAGAGAGAGAGAGAGAATGACAAAGAGAGAGAGAGAGAGAATGACAAAGAGAGAGAGAGAGAGAATGACAAAGAGAGAGAGAGAGGGGGGGTAGGCAGGCAGAAGAAGCAGAAGAATACTAACAATGTAAAATGGGTAATTACTTGACAATTATCTGAAATACGTTTTGAAAATGCTTTATAGCTATTTAATGACAACTGTGCCATGATGACAACTTAAATATGGTGTGTGTGTGTGCGTGTGTGCATGCATCTCTAAATGTTTTTATTGTCTGTCTGTGTTTTTTTTTTAATGTGTGTGCACTCAATGTAACTGCAATTTGCATTCAAACAACTGTTACATACATCCGATACATACATGCATACATACATATATAGAAATAAAGTTGAAAGCTGGAATATAAAAGTTAAGCGATTTAATGAAAGAGCTCCGAAGAACTTCTTACAGGTTATAGTTGGTTAAACATTAACATTCATTTGCAGACTCGACAAAATAAATGGCACTAAAATTAAATCGAGTTCATAAAACAGACTAGGAGAGTATTTAATAACCGTCATCAGACGAGTCATAGCCCGTGAATAATCTATATACTTATATCCAAAGATACATATGTACTCATATGTATGTATATATTCATTATTTTATTCAATATTCATTCAAAGCTTTATTCTTGGTTTTGCATATTTTGTTTTGTTTATTTTTAGTTTAATTTCCATACTGAGTAAAAACTTTTAATTCACTTTTTACATTAACTCTGAATTGCAATCATTAAATATCATCACACGAAAAAGGTACAAACAAGGAATAATTATCAATAAAGCCTTTTCCGAGTGGTTTCTTAATTTATCATGTAATCATTTATAAATCCTCTACTTCGAGCATTAAAAATTCAATTTAAAAATTCTTAAAAAATTTATACAAAAAATTTTTTTTGGTCTGATTTGGTATTTTTTGGCAGCATTTTGGATTTAAATCCACAATTATTTTTTTTTTAATTAAATTTTTAGATATTTAGTTAGATTTTGATATTAATTAGTTTTATATTTTTTCTGTGTCGACCGATATTAGACGACACTAAATAAATATCCAACTAGTTAGACTGACCGAACTGCAATACAAATTTGGTATTGTTTATCGACAAACTGTTTATCGCTGATGTCGTTTTAATTGCAGTAGCTCAATAATAATTTTATTTATATTATTATTATTAATTTTATTATTATTTTTCAATGCACAAGAGGTGATCAATACTTTGCCATCAGGGTGTAATTTCTGTTTTTTTTTTTCATTTCATTGATTTTAATTTTATTGAATTCAGCTAAGAAGCAAAACGTTAATATAACTATCTGATATTAATGCTGTTTAACATTTGTATTTTCAAACAATTGTAGATGGGCTAATACTGATAAAAAATAATATAATTTATATATATATCTATATTTGAGATGCTTACTACTGTCTGTAAAATACTTTTGAAGAGATTAAGGCATAAATATTAATCAAAGGAGTAAGATGAGAAAGAATCGGATCACAATATAATAATAATTTCAGTTCACATTTAGCATTGATTTTAATTAACTTGAATTGAGCTAATAAGCAAAAACTTAGAACTTGAATTTCAAATCGATCTAGATCGGTTATTAATTCTGATATATATAAATATATATTGTCTTAATTAAGCGTTTTGCATGTTTAAGGCATTAATATTGATATCGAGTGCAGCCGCATCGATTTTTTCTCAACATGGAAATAATAATTTTAATTTACTTGGATGCAGCTGAGCAGCCAAATCGTATAGACAGAGAGAGATCGAGAGGGGAAGAGAGAGAGAGAGAGAGAGAGAGAGAATGATAGCGAGGGGTGCAGAGGCACAAGTGACAATGGTCACATTCAAGTTGGCTTAGGTATTTTTCTGCAAAGTTAAATTTGCATGTATTCTTGTTGGTGTTCTTGGAGTTATTTTGTATTGCGGATATGCTGGGCATATTGCACCGGCATCGGCGTCAAAAGAGTAACAAGAAAGAGTTGAGAATTATGAGGACCGAAGGTGTAATGAAAAGACTCGCGCAGATCGCACCGAAAGGCCTTTGACTTGCCAACTGATGAGTCTTCTTTTATTTTTTTGCATACCAAGAGACAGACAGAGACTCGGAGACAACCCAAACCAAACCAAAGCAAACCAAACCCGAGCCCCAGCCCGAGCCCGAGCCCAAGCCTGAGCCCATAAGCATAAGCATAAGCATAGGTATAGTAGTAAGGCCGCATGCCACATGATGGTGCTGCTTGATATATCACGGAATTTTGTGTGTGGGTGTACTCTCCGCATAAGCAAGACTCAAGCTCAACTGACTCGAACTGAACTGAATATATATAAACCAGTTGAGTTGAATATGAAAACAGATAACAACGACGACGGCTCCACACACAAATAAAGACATACAAAAGCAACAAGGCACGTGCAACCCGAAGACACACTTACAAACACACACAAATACATACAACGGCGGTCAAAATAATAGTAGTACACAAGGTACACACAAGGTTTGGAAAATGTTTACAAAATACTTCAAATAAAGTTTAAAAATTATGAACGTTTTACTTAATCACAAGCAATCAATACTAAAGATAAGTATTCAAAGATATCAAATTGAATAACAAAAAACAATTATAGTCTCTGAATTTATTATATTTATTGATATTAAATTATTATTGAAATTCGTCATTACAATGGTAGTAAAATTATGTTGAAGTTTTCTAAATAATATTTCTATTAATTAGATATGATGTGTGATTATATTTTACTACGTTTAGTAGTATTTGAAAAATAAAAGTAATTTAATCATACCTAGATGAGAAAACATTTTATGTTCTGCAAAACTGCAGTTTTCTTCAATTGATATGTCGATTTTCATTATATTATTTTACGTAAAAAACTCTTTAAAAATATTGATCAGCGCTAATATTTTTAATTGCGACACTTAAACCCAAACAGAAGATATTTAATAGGAATAAGTAAAACGTGAAAAAGAGCAAAATACTACAAGGAATCGGACTGATTTATGAAAGTTGCTCTGCGATTATTGACATATTTGCATTGTAAAAATCAGGCATTACTATTATTTTGACCACAACTGTACACATATAAAGGCAAAAAAAAAAAAGAACACAGATTCCTACTCTTACCGCAGATTCAGATATACAAAGGCAAAGTTAAATGCAGGGGAAAGGGTATACAGGAGGGGGAGGGAGTTGGGGAGAATTTGATGCAAGGAGAGAACCTTGACTCGCCTTTGTTTTCCTTCACGTATGCAGCTCGAGGAGGCAGTGAACTTTTCTGTTCTTTGCCAAGTACGTTGGGGCCATTCCGTCAGACGTGTGTTCACTTTTACTAACTTACTAGTACCTCGCTAGGTATTCTACAGCCTTGCACGGGCCAGAATACCAATTGAATTGCCTATAATCTGTAAGAGAGAGACAGAGCTAGCTCGACTACGAGATACTCTCAACCATGGTGTTAAATACATTCATTCGATTATATCGAATCAAACAAACACACATATTTACGAACGCATCATTTATAATACATAAGTTAAATTACATTTCTGTATATTGAGATCAATACCAAAATACGTTTTGAGCCGTAACCTGTTTCTTACAGTTTTTGATATTGATCAACGTCCTGTTTTTTTTATTTTAATTAAATTTAAAAAATTTTGTTTTTAATTTAATTTAATTTATTTTCTACAGCTTTTATTTTCTGGGTCGATTGACTTTCGTTGACATTAAATAAAAAAAAAATTAAATTAATATATAAGAAAAATATATCAAGATAAAGAATATATATACCTTATGTGGACCGAAGAGCGTCCTTCTGCCTTTTACATACTTTTGCACAAATTCACTATACCCTTTTATTCATTTTTAGTGTGTAGTAAATAGTGGAGTAAATTGTCCCGAAAACAGACAAATAAACCAGTAAGAATGCTGCAGTCGAGTTAGCCCGACTTCGAAATAACCTTAACCCATCTGTAAAATATATTTTAATAATGTTGGAAAATTTCCCCTTAACAAGTTTTGCACCCAAATGTAAGCAGGTCTGCAGTGCACTCATTTCTTACAACAAGCTGGCACGTGCATACACATACATACATACATACATACATACATACATACATACATACATACATACATACATACATACATGCATGCATGCGTACGTACATGCAATCGTAGGTAACGGGGTTTTGCAGAATACACACAAAAACATATTGACGCTCGCGTCGAATATCGTCTCATCTCCTTCTCACACATGCGCTCGCCTATTTATATGTATACAGAATGCTTGCGGCCGCTGATAGAAATGAGATCAATATGAGAATATATTTTCGACCCTGACTTGGGCACTTCTATTCCGATCGTGATGAAATTTCGTCAATAATAAACATATTCGTAATATGTATAAACAAGAAGCCTCTGCCTCTGAAATTGTGGAATTTATTGCTATCGGAAGTCGAAATGTATTGATAATCGAGAAACTGAGGTAGTTCGCGCTAAAATATAGCAAACCTGATCTGCACCTGGTATACGAGACTCTATATTCTAAAAAATTGTGAAGATGGATTTTCAAAATCAGAGTTATGATACAGATATTTGTACTGGGTTTCTCCAATTTTCGAATATCGTTCTTAACGTATATTTTGCATTTATTTCGACAGTATTGGCGAGTGCTTGAAAAGTTCAATTCAAAAGATCAACATTCCAAATTAAGTAATAATCGTATTACAGATAGGCTTTTTCGTAATAACATTCCGTTTTTGTTCCCTATATATGCGACATACAGAGACTCACAGCTTATTTGGAGCAGTGTCTAACAAAAATGTTAATTCCCTGCCATAAACTAATTAATCATTATTTTTCGAGAATTCCAAAAAACTTGGCAGGTACATGTATTACCCACCAAAATTAATATATAATCCCAATAAACTGAGGTCTCCCCACGTTATTTTTTCGTCAGGTTGATTATTTTTGGTTTTAATAGACCAATCCTCCCGTAGTCAGTTTAGTTATAATCTGCATCTCGAGTGCAATCAGCCAACAAGGACTATGGGCAAACGGACCACCATTGAACAAGGAAACTCATCCTGGAACTCTTCAAAATCGGATATTCACATAGCCAAATGTCTGAAATGGTCAATCTAAGCAACTAAACAATGTGTTATTGTAGTTTCGTGGACGAAAATCGGATGGAGGGCAAGGGCGGAATGGGAAAATCCAAAGCTGTCGGCTCTAAAACTGACTCAACAGTTGCAGGGTTCTGGGCAACCATGGCTTCAATGCCCGAGTACCACGGAAGAAGCCCTTTATAAGCGCAAAAAATATAGGGACTAGGATGACGTTCTCCAAAACCCACTTGGACAAGGATTTGGATTTCTGCAAGCAACGACCCCAAGCATAAGTGCGGAATAGTACAGTCGTGGCTTATCTGGAACTGTCCCCACATCATAATTCCACCGGCACAGTCTCCAGATTTAAATGTTATTGGTTAGGTTATAGGTTAAGCGAAGTCGTTAAGGCTAAAGGATATCGTACTAAGTATTGACATCCAACATTAAAGCTTTTATAAGCCAAATATTCACTTTATATTATTCGAATACTCCAAATATGCTTGACATGTGTTTTGGATACGTTTTCAGTTCTTGACACATTTTAATTAATTCATTAATATTTTAATAAAAATTAGTTTCTTTTTCAAACGTGATATAACATGAAACACATTGGCAGTTAAACATTATGCGTTTATTTCCTTGTTTAAGCTTTTTGCTAGACAAATAAGCTGTGAGTCACTGTCGATTCCCCTCCTCAATTGGGTCGTCTAACTCTTCTAGTCCTAGAAGATCGACTATGAATTTTATATCCCTTTTTATGGTCTTTATACATGATTTCGAACAATCTTTGAGTTCTTAACGTTCCTAACTTAGTTCTCAGGTTCAGAGAATATGCTATCTGTTCATTGTTTTCCTTGGAGCATTTTATAGTTTAACATCCACAGATTTATTGTATACTATGAATTGGTTATTTTTTTTTTTCATTTTAACTTTGATATTAATTTTATATGATATAAATTGTAACTTTTTTTAATAATTATTAATTTTTTATGATTTATGATTGTAACTTTAATTATAAGTTACATTTTAACTATTATTTTATTATATTTTCAGAGGCGTGTTTCCAAACACAAATTTTCACAATTTGGTTATGCAGTTTAATCATGCAAATTGTAACCAATAGAGAATTGCGAATTGTGGGCAAGGCATGGATGCCGAATAACGGTACTCAACAATTTGTCTTGGTATAATACTTCACTGCACATTTTTTTACAGTTTTTAGCATGTCGGAGGAATTTTAAGCATTATAAAAAATTAGACCATTGTTTTAATAAACGTAAATGTGAAATGTAGTACAGTTCCTATTTTAATGTTGTTATTCTTTTCAAAATAACCAAATACTTTTATACCATAAATTGTGTGCAGTCAAGAAATACTGTCCAAGTTTTCCTTTTTTAATGGAACACATTCTGTTAATTCTCCACTAATAAATATGTATATAATTTGCATATACAGTGGCTCACATAGGGTTTGGACCAGTGCCTAGCACCAATTTTAATTGCCTGCCATAAAGTAATTATGTAATATTTTTCAAAAATTCCAAAGACCCATGGCAGGTACATATATTAACCACAAAAATTAATATATGACCCTAACCAATTGGGATTTCCCCACCCACTAGGTCGGGTTATGTAAAAAAGTACCTAAATTATAGGTCACAAACTTTCGGACCAGGTACTTTATGGACACCTGGGTGCCATAAAACCCGGATTGTTTTTACCTAAAATTGAATATTTTCGGTATAAATAGACCAATCCTTTATAGTCAGTTTAGTTATATCCTGCACCTTGGGTGCAACCGGCCAACAAGGACTATGAGCAAACGGACTACCATTGAGCAACGGAAACTCATCCTGGAACACTTCAAAAAATGGATATTCACATCGCCAAATAGCTGAAATGGTCAACCTAAACACCTCAACTGTATTCCACATCATTTGGAGTTTCGTGGACGAAAATTGGACAGAGGACAAGGGCGGAATTGCACCAAACCCGATTTTCACCGAGCAGGACGACCCAAGGATCATCAAGATTTCAAGGGGAAATCTTAAGCTATCGGCTCAAAAACTGACTCAATAGGTGCAGGATGAAATAAGGAAAAAGTTCAGTATGGGAACTGTGCTCCAAGTTCTGCGCAACCATGACTTGAAGGCCCAAGTACCACGGAAAAATAAATTTACATGAGCAAAAAACAGAGGGTCTAGGATGACGTTCGTCAAAATCCACTTGGACAAGGATTTGGAGTTCTGGAACACAGTCATATTTGAATATGAGTAAAAATTCAAAATTTTTTGCCAGAACGGGTGGAATAATATATGGCGACACTCCAATACTGAGGTGAAGCCCAAACACTTAAAGGCAACAGTCAAGCACGGCGGAAGAAATGTTTTGGTATGGGCATCTATCTCGGCAGCCGGTGTCGGAAATTCTGTGATTATTGAAACAACAATGGACAGGAATGTGTACTTCAATATACTACAAAAAAAATTTACTCCAAAGTGCCGAGAAACTGGGAATCCCACGTACTTTCCGGTTCTACCAGGACAACGACCCCAAGCATAAGGCCGGAATAGTACAGTCCTGGCTTAGATCGAAATGCCCCCACATGATAATTCCACCGGACCAGTCTCCAGACTTAAATGTTATTGAAAATTTGTGGGCTCTGCTGGAAAATAATATCCGGAAACACAACATATCCTGCAAACAGGATCTCCAATATGCTCTGCAGGAGGAGTGGAGCAGGATCAGTCCAGAAACTACCCGGAAGCTGGTATCTACCATGAATAATACGTTAAGCGAAGTTGTTGAGGCTAAAGGATATCATACTAAGTATTAACATCCTTATTTAAGCTTTTATACCCCAAATATGTAACTTTTTTTAAGACTGGTCCAAATGTTTGTGACATAAATTTTGGTTATGTTTTCAGATTTTGACTAATTTTAATTAATTTAATAATATTTTAATAAAAACTAAAGTTTGTTTTTCAAATGTGATATAACATTAAGCAAATTGGCATTTAAACATTTTGAATTTGTTTCCGTGTTTAAACTTTATAGCACTTTAAATTTTTTGCTAGGCACTGGTCCAAACCCTATGTGAGCCACTGTAAGTGAGCGTGTCTTTTAAAGACGGTGAGCAGAATTACACGGGAGTTAAATTCCGGAGATACGGGCTTTTCGAGATTTTAGGTGGCGGGAGTGGGCGTGGCCCAAAAAATTTTGGATTTCGATCTTAGTAATATACCTTCTAAGTTTGGTAACTGCAGCTCTTAAATTGCGGGAGATTTATCGTTTTTTGTGGGCGGGAGTAGGCGTGGTCCAACATTTTTCTTCCACATTTATCTTGTGGGAAGTTACCAGTAACATACCTGCAAAATTTTGCGACTCTAGCTTGCAATTTATGGCAGATATGCGCATTTTAAATTAATAGGGACGAAGTTCCTGGGGGCGGCGGATATGGGCGTGGTCCAAAAATTTATATGACAATCCTTGGAGGAGGTTTCCAGCAAATTACCTTCCACGTTTGGTTACTCAATCTTTAAAATTTTCGGAGATATACGGAGTTATCGATTTACAATCAGAATTGTCGATTATAGGCGCAGGTGTGGGCGTGGCACCACAAGTTTGTTATCGGTTCTTAAAGGCGACTAACAGTAATATACCTACCAAATTCGACCTTCCCTACTCAAAAACTGCGGAAGATATAGCCATTTGAAAATTTTAGGGGCGGGGGTGATGGGGGCGTCGGAGGTGGGCGTGGCACATGCCGATCTTTCAAGGACCTCGCCAACAACCTACCAACCAAAATTGGTGACTGTATTCATTAAATTTCCAGTATACGTTCCAAGTTTCAAGTCTCTATCTCTAAGGGTGTCGGAGGAACGCGCGTTCATACAGACAGACAGACGGACAGACAGCATTGCACAAAACCAATATACTATTATACCTTTTTGGTATAATAGTATAAAAATAATACAAATTCAAAAAGATGACTAGCTTTTGAATACTTTAATTGAAATGTCATTGATTTTTGTTTTTAATATTTTAAACATGTATTTTTTTTAATATTACAAAAACATAAAAATTCTATAATCATTATCTGCATTTGTTAATTTAAATTCAAAATAAAACGTAACATTACATTTTTAAGATAACTAGTTTTCGCATACTTTAATTGCCGTTCATGGATTCTTCCTTTTGTTATTTAACTACATCAAAATTACGTCCAAAATTTAAGGATTTTCATAGTTGTGTAGCTTGTTGCACGGCAAATCAAGCCAAGGAAAGGTAAGGTAAAAGAAGGTAAATTGACAGGTAAAGAGGATGTGGAGAATGAACATGAGTATTGTGGACACACCTACACAAGTATTGCGCACGGTTGTGTGTGTGTGTGTGGATTTGTGTATATGGTTTTATCTACCTTCAGCGATGGATGGGTGCTCAGTACAATACAAATCTCTTTTTGTTCTGTGTGTGGAGATTTTTACTAAGAAATCGCCTTTGTTCTCCGATTCAGCATAAAAAGTTACGAATATAAAACAAAAGTGTCACTTGCTGTTCGCCTTTTGCCGACGACGACAACAAGAAGAAGAACAACAACAACAACAACAGAGGCAATCTGAGCTTGCATTGTTTTTTTTATTGTTTTTTTTTTTCTTCATTTTTTATGCATGTGTTGTGTGTGTGTAAATGTTTTTGGCTGTGCTCATTTTGGTTTTTTTTGCTGGTGCTGCTGCTGCTGTCCGCTTCAACAAAAGCTTCGCAATCATTCATTTCGGTGAGATCAATGGATCGATACGATATATATAACTCTGGCTTCCAAATGCAATGCGACAAAAAGGAAGAAGACACAGACAGAGACAGAGACAGACACAGAGACAGTGGCGGGGGTAGAGGTGCCACGAACTTGGGGTCCTCAGGCTGAGAGAGAGAGAAACGCTGATGAACTGTTTTCAAAATTCTACCGCAAAAGTCCAATTTGGGCAACGACAAAACAATAAATATCATTTATTTTCAAGTCGTCTGTTTTTTTATTTTGCGTTCATTAAAATTGTCGCGAATTGTTTTCAACGCATGAATATGTTAATGAATTATTGTCTACAGATATATATATATATATATATATATATATATACACATGTATTTGTATTGTCATCCTGGGTGGAAGGGTCACGGCATGGGGCCACAGCCACCAACCGGAATCGTACAAAGGGTACGGCTCAGGGTACGGCTAAAGGGGTCGGGGTACAACATTGCAAAAAGTGTGAGACCATTGTTTCGGCAATGAGCCTTTCTTGTCCTCCGGCTACCAAGGCAAAAAGTGCCTTAAGCATACATTAAATATAAACACATATACATAAATCTGCAGTAAAAATAGTAGTTTTGGAAAATGTTTCAGAAAATAAATACTTTACTTCATAGTTCAAAACTACAAGAAAGTTTTATCTGAATACAAGCAATCAATACTCAAAATAAGTAAGTTAAAATATTATATAGCTATAACATTATTAACAAACAAAACTCAAGTCCCTAAATTTATTATTTATATATATAATTTTAAGAAATTATTACTGAAATTTATCGTTATAATAGAAGTGGGAGAATAGTGGAGATTTCCTAGCTTCTTTCCAAAAAATATATATGTGTGGATGTATTTTATCACGATAGTAATTGGAAAATAATAGTATATTAAATCAATTCTCGTTGAGAAAACAAACATTTGTTCTTTGGCAGCATTTAAGCTTTTCAGCACGCCCCATTTGATCACCATTCAGAAACAGCACTACTATTAAACTACTCAATTTTCGTAAATAGTCGTAATTTTAGCGACAAGGGTTCATCTTATAATTCAGCACGTAAGTTTCGAAAATTGAGGTTTGTGGCTTTCCAAAAAAAATGGTTTAGCATTTATACAATCTTTATTTTATTTTCTATGTGAACATTTTTGTTGCTTATATTATTATTAACAACTAAGAATGCTGTTTTTAATCTATCCTGTCCGTCTATCTGTCCGTCTGATCTCAAAGACTATAAGAGCTAGCGACTTCAAATTTGGAATATTAGTTCTCGTGTACCAGGCGCAGATTAAGTTTGCTTTACTTTATCGATAACTGCCTCAGTTTCAGAATTATCAATACATTTCGATTTCCGAAAGCAATAAATTGCAATTTAAGAGGCAGAGGCTTCTAATTTATACATAATATGCAAATTATTATCAATTGCCAAAATTTTATTAAGAACGGATAAGCCACGTTATTTACTATTATGTGTTCGTATGTACGTCTGTATGTATGTATGTATATGCTTGTGAGTAAAAATACTCTGTAAGAAATGCACTTGCCGAACTGAGCATTTGAGTGCAAATCATTTTAAAGGGAAATTAGCCAATAAAACTAGAATATATTTAACAACTGGGTTAAGGGTACATCGTAGTCGAGCCAACACGACTACAGCATCTTACTTGTTTTTATTTGAAAATTGTTATTTCATTCGTTTGTAAATGACCTATTGTCATTTATTTTCAATCGATTGTATTTTAACTAGTTTAAAATTTCTATATTATTCTAGAAAATATTCAAACTAAACACAATGGCAGATCTATATTTTGGCGCTTAATTTCTAATTTCCCAAATAAAATCAATTTCTTGGTTATAAGAGTATGAAACACAAATTTTAATTTCCATGCTTTCGAATTATATCTATAATTTCCTTCGATTTAATTACCTGATACTACTAATTTAAGTCAGCCCATTCGTTCTTTGAGTCCGATTTTTGTTTAAATTGTTCTTGATATATTTTTTTAACGTTTGACCGATATCGTTCCCATAGGACAATAAAAAAGGAAATACATTTCTCGCAAGACTCTAAAAACAATTATGCAATTAATTTACTGTGTCATATTAAAGCAACGCATTCCAACATTTAAGAGCACGCCTGAAATGTCATCATAATTAAAAAAAATATATACTGAAACTAGTATCGTAAGACTTAAGCGAACATAAAACGGACATCGGATATCTGACTTTAATGATCAGTGGACTTTAACGAACGTTAATCGGAATTTAACGAACAATAATCGGACTTAAATGAACGAACGAACGAACTAAATGAGCCATTCGTTCGTTCACACCTGAACTACTTCCTTAGAATTAACTTTAAAGTGCCGCTTGCCCAATTATACGTGAAAAAGACGTGGTTAATTTGCAAGTACAATTAGCAAAGTAAACAAGAGAGAACTTTGCAGTCGGACGTAACCGACAGCGAAATACTATGATACCATGGTTGCAGCCAAAAAATACTGTCCCAGTTTGCCTTTCAGATTAAGGTAGCTGTAACTGTAGCTCTCAAATTACGTAAGATATGATCTTTTCGAGATTTTGGAGGTGGTATGGGGCGTGGTTGAAAAAAAAATTTCGAGAAGATTCTTAGTAATTTTCCATCCGAGTTTGTTAACTGTACCTATTATCGGTACATTTATCTGTTTTGTGGGTCCAACAATTTTTTTCCAGATTTTTGAAAGGTGCTAATAGCAATATACATTTCAAATTTGGTGAGGTGTATGGGTTTAGGTAGACGGAATGGGCTTGGCTACCCAATTTTTTATCGATCTCTTAGGAGAGTTACCAGTAACATACATTCAAAATTTGGTGACTCTAGCTTCCAAATTATGGGCATGTCAGATTTCTAGGGCCGAAGTTCCTGGGGGCGACGGATTATATGCCGATCCTTGGAGGAGGCTACTAACAAGTTACCTTCCAAGTCTGGTCGCACTGTCTTTAAAATTGTGTAAGATATACGGATTTATCGATTTACACTTTCCGAAATATCGGTTTTGTCGATTATGGGCGGAAGTGTGGGCGTGGCAACACAAATTGTTATCGGTTCTTAAGGGCGACTACCAGTAATATACCTACCAAATTTTACGTTCACAACTCAAAAACTGTGGAAGATATAGCCATTTAAAAGTTTTAGGGACATGGGTCATAGGTTGGGCGCGACATAGGCTGATCTTGGAAGGACATTGCCAACGACCTACTAATCAAAATTAGTGCTTGTAGCCATAAAATTGTGGGAGATATGTGCCTTTATTGATTTGCAAATATTGATTTTATCGATTTTCTAGACCCCTCGTGGACGTAGAACTCCACTTTTCCAAGTTTCAAGTCTCTATCTAAGGATGTCAAAAAAAAATTGCGTTCATGCAGGCGGCATGACAGCATGACGGACATTGCACAAAACCAATATAATAATATACCTTCGGTAACAACCCAATGCTAAAGTAAACATGTGCAAACATGCATTTGTAAATATAATGAAGCTCGCCGCAATTAAAGATCGATTACAAATGTAATTAACATAAGCTTAACATCAACGCATCAATGCACATAAACAACAAGTAAAAATGCAGTAGTCGACTCGACTATTGTATACCCTTAACCCAGTTGTTAAATATATTCTAGTTTAGTTGGCATATTCTAATGTTCAGTTCTGCAAGTGCATTTCTTACAGAGTATTTTTACTCACAAGCATATACATACAGACATACATACGTACACGAAACAGTAGTTACCGGAGCTCTGCAGAAAACACACAAATATATTGACGCTAGCGTCGAATATCATGCCATCTCTTTCTCACACATGCGCTCGCCTATTTATGCATACAGAAAATGCTTGCGGCTGCTGATAGAAATGAGATCAATATGAGAATATATTTTCGACTATAATTCTATATTTCTTATCCGATCTTAATAATATTTTGGCAATTGATCAATTGTATGTATATGCATATTATGTATAAATCTTTTAGTCTTTGCCTCTTAAATTGGAATTAATTTCTATCGGAAATCGAAATGTATCGATAATTCAGAAACTGAGGCAGTTATACATAAAATAAAGCAAACTTGATCTGCGCCTAGAACGAGAACTTATATTCAAAATTTTAAGCCGCTAGCTCTTATAGTCTCTGAGATCCGTGTGTTCATACAGACGGATGGACGGCGTTGCCCAAAAAAATAGAGAAGTTTCTTAATAATCTTCCTAACCAGTTTGGTAACTATAGCACTTAAATTGCGGGGGATATGGGCATTTATCGGATTTGGGGGATGTAGTGGGCGTGGCACAAACAATTTTGGAGTTCGATCTTAGTAATATACCTTCTAAGTTTGGTAACATTGGCACTAACATTGGCATTTATCGTTTTTTTTGGGCGGGAGAGGGCGTGGTCCATAATTTTTTTTCCACATTTATGAAGGGTGTTACTAGCAATATACTTTTAAAATTTGATGACTTAAGTTTTTAAATTGCGTGAGATATATGGGCTTATCGATTTACACCAACAGGTTCATCGGTTTAGGTAGGTGGCGTGGGAGTGGCCATCCAATTTTTTTATCGGGGGAGTTACCAGTAACTTACCTTCAAAATTTTGCGATTCTAGCTTGCAAATTACGGCAGATATGACCATTTTAAATTTATAGGTACGAAGTTCCTGGGGGCGGCAGTTGTGGGCATGGTCCAAAAATTGGTCTGCCAACCCTTGGAGGAGGTTACCAGCAAATTACCTTCCAAGTTCGGTTACTCTATCTTTCAAATTTTCGGAGATATACGGAGTTATCGAATTACAATTTCCGCAATATCGGCATTGCCGATCACGTGCGCAGGTGTGGGCGTGGCAACACAAATCTCTTATTCTAACGGGATCGGCCGAAAAGGGAATTGCAAAATTATAAAGAGCCGTTGTCCAAACCAAAGAATGATTTTTTTTAATTCTTAATATTTCACAATTATTTAAGAAAATAATGTTAATTTTGAAGTTAAATAGTTTAAAGAAATTCACTTAGTAGAAAAATAAGAAAATAAATAAAAGTCAATAATAAAAGTCCATAAATTCACTTTTTTGCAGAAGTTAGAAAATATGAATTTTTCCCTGCGTGCAAACACTTTATAAACATATATTATATTATTATATACAAATTAAGCATTATTATTTGTAAAATATTTAATTTAAGTTTAAACTTTTTTTTTATATATTTTTTTTTAATTTTTTTACATTTGTCTGTGAAAATTTAATTTACAATTTTTATAAATCTAATTTTTGGACTGCAAAAAACGAATCGACCTGACGAGATTTTAAGAATCATAGATGTATGTGTGTATGTATAGAAACCTTGTTAATGGACAGTTCTGTCTGTGGCACGAACATCAACACCAACAAGTAATTCATCAATTATTTATGCATGCTGTATGTATGTTTAGGCCATAGCCAACACACAATACCCACTAACAATACAAACACACATACATGTACATGAATGCACTGTCACAATCGCCCTCTATTTGCAATGAATGGCCAAATTGAATGAACATACACACAAACACACACACGCACAAACACACAGCAACGCACACACCGACGCACACATTGACGCACATTCATCGTCCCTATGCTGCGGATTTAAGACGCTGCAACAGAAAACAAAACAAAACAAAAAAAAACAGCAAAGGGCGATTCACATTTGAATCCATAAATTCATAAGCGAGCAAGAAGAAGACAAGGAGAAGGACAACTAATAGTGAAAAAATACAAGTAGGAAGAGTAAGAGTGAAAAGTAATAATAAACGAATTAATGCACTGAAAATATGTACATGCATATATATGTATATATATTTGTGTTTGTGTATATGAGTGTGTGTGTGAGCACAATGCAGCAGAAAGGACAAAAACAAAGACAAGCTATAATAAGAAAGGAAATACATATCTTTGTCGTACTGTGTATAATATTAAAGGAATTGTTTTCTTTTGCCTCCTTTTTCTCAGAAACGGGTGCTACACACTCACAAATAACATATACATATATACAATGTTAATACAATGCGTCCACTGTACTGTTCAGGGGGAACTGAAACCGAAACAAGATGACAGACGGAAAGAGACAGACAGCAACAGCCGCAGAGCTGCCAGAGTGCTAGCAGAGCAGCAAAGCGAGTAATGTGTTTTTATTCCGGCAACTACAACTACAACAAGACGGCAACAATGACAACAATAGGCTCGGCTCACAGCGTAGCAAGTTTCCAGTTATGAACAGCACCACACCACTACAAGCAAGCTTATACATGTGCTTGTGTATGCATGTATGTGTGTACATTTGTACTTCTACATTATCCGTAAGCAGATGTTAGAGCTGCACTTTGGTTTAGTTTATTAATCATCTGCGCACCGAGTTTTCAATATTATTTTCGCTAGTCGCGTAATATGCCTGGGCAGCACTAATTAAAAAGTCGTGTCGAGATCACCTGTTGTTAAACAGCTGTTGCATATACTTTTATATAATATTAATAATTTATTATTTATTTGATTTTATATTATTTTATACATTATTATTTATATAGTACATTTCTATTTTTTTCTTTATAAATATTTACATATTTTTATTTTAAATTTTATTTGTCGGTGAAATACAACGTCGAGTTAACCAGCTGTTAAATATATTTTTTATTTGTCTGATTACATTTACTATTTTATTTTTATAAATGTATACACTTATATATATTTTTTCTTTTAAATTTATTATTACATTTCATTTTTAATTTAATTGAATCTATTTTTGAATTTTTGTATTTTCATTTTGCGTTGACACACTTTAGCTGACATTAAATAAATGAAATGAAGACTAAGCATAATGTATTATTCATTTCTTAGAACTCGTTACTAAACTAGCGCTTCGATTCAAATAATTATATTATTTCTCCATTTTAAAAAGCTTTACACTCGCAGATGTAAGCAGCTATGGTTTTTTAAATGTGTATTCACAGAATAATAGATTGGGGGGTGCTGCAGACTCACACACATTCGCACGCATATTTACATATATATTTAGGCTTTGTTTATCTGCTATTTACGTAATAAAATCATTATATATTTATTTTATTTATTAATATTTATTACTGATTATAAATTTATTTTATTATTTAAAAAAGTATTTAAAAAAGTACAACAAAATTAAATTAAATATTAAATTAAACTCGAATTTAAAAAAAATATATATTTATAAGATTTCTGGGTGTATTTAAACATTTGTTGCCACAAAAAATGCATGCAAATATCTTAAATAATGATTGAATTGGTTTGAATTGGAAGTGTCCAAAAATTTAATACTACTTTATTATTGTAAACGAGAGCTTGTATTCCAAATTTGAAGTCTCTAGCTCCAAAAGTCTCAGAGATCAGCGAGATAATACAGACAGATCAAATCGGCTGAATTTGTATACAGTGACTCACAGCTTATTTGGAGCAGTGTCTAACAAAAATGTTAATTCCCTGCCATAAACTAATTAATCATTCTATTTCGAAAATTCCAAAAACCTTGTGCCATAAAACCCGGTTTTTTTTCGTCAGGTTGATTATTTTCGGTTTTAATAGACCAATCCTCCCTCCTCAGTTTAGTTATATTCTGCATCTCGAGTGCAATCAGCCAACAAGGACTATGGGCAAACGGACCACCATTGAACAAGGAAATTTATCCTGGAACTCTTCAAAATCGGATATTTACATAGTCAAATGTCTGAAATGGTCAATGTAAGCAAATAAACTATGTACAATAACATTCGGAGTTTCGTCGACGAAAACCGGGCGGAGGGTAAGGGCGGCATGGCGCCAAACAAGATTTTCACGGAACAGGAAGAGCGGAGTATCATTGGGAAAATAAGGGAAAATCTAAAGCTATCGGCTCCAAAACTGACTCAACAGGTGCAGGATGAAATGGGGAAAAAGTGCAGCGTGGAAACTGTGCTCCAGGTTTTGCGCAACTATGGCAAAAAACAGAGGGTCTAGGACTTCTCTTTCGACTTCTGGAACACACTCATATTTGAAGATGAGTCCAAATTCAACATTTTTGGCTCGGACGGAAGGAATTATGTGTAGCGACTTTCCAATACTGAGCTGAATCCCAAACACTTAAGGGCAACAGTCAAGCATGGTGGAGGATGCGTCATGGTATGCGCATCTATCTCGGCAGCTCACGACGGATATTTTGTGTTTATTGAAACAACAATGGACAAGAATGTGTACCTCAATATACTTAGAAAATGTACTCAAAAGTGCCGAGAAGCTAGGAATCCAACGTACTTTCTGTCTTAGATCGAACTGCCACCACAAGACAATTCTACCGGCCCAGTCTCCAGACTTAAATGTTAATGAAAATTTGAGTGCTCTGCTGGAAAATAACATCCGGAATCAAAGCATATCCTGCAAACTGGATCTCCGAAATGTTCTGGTGGATGAGTGGAAAGAAACTACGCGGAAGCTGGTATCTTCCATGAATAATAGGTTAAGGGAATTTGTTAAGGCTAAAAGATATCATACCAAGTATTAACATCCAACATTTAAGCTTTTATATGCCAAATATGTTCATTTTTTAAGACTGTTCAAAATAAGCTTCGATAAGTATTTTGGATATGTTTACAGTTTTTCACTCATTTTATTTAATCAATTCATATTTTAATAAAGACTAAAGATTATTTTTCAAATGTGATATAACATGAAACAAATTGACACTTTTTTGCACGTTTTTCGTTTTTTTTGTGTTAATTTTAGAGCACTTTAAATAATTTGCTGATACTGCTCGCAATAAACGAACGGTGAGTCCCTGTACCTCATGGGATCGTAAATACTTCTTTCTACCTGTTCAACTTTTGTATACTATTATACCAAAAAGGTATAATAGTATATTGGTTTTGTGTAATGTCCGTCATGCTGTCCGTCCGTCTGTATGAACGCGCGTTCCTCCGACACCCTTAGAGACAGAGACTTGAAACTTGGAACGTATATTGGAAAGTACCCTCAAAAGTTAAAGAGTCTTGGGTTTGGTCCTACGTCCACTAGGGAGCTAGAAAATCGATAAATTCGATTTTAGCAAAACGATAAATCCCCATATCTCTTACAATTTAATGGATACAGTCACCAATTTTGGTTGGTAGGTTGTTGGCGAGGTCCTTGAAAGATCGGCATGTACCACGCCCACCTCCGACGCCCCCATCACCCCCGCCCCTAAAATTTTCAAATGGCTATATCTTCCGCAGTTTTTGAGTAGGGAACGTCAAATTTGGTAGGTATATTACTGGTAGTCGCCTTTAATATACCGATAATAAATTTGTGGTGCCACGCCCACATCTGCGCCTATAATCGACAATTCCGATTGTAAATCGATAACTCCGTATATCTTCTAAAATTTTAAAGATAGAGTAACCAAACTTCTAAGTTAATTTGCTGGTAACCTCCTCCAAAGATTGGCATACCAATTTTTGGACCACGCCCACATCCGCCGCCCCCAAGAACTTCGTCCCTAGAAATTTAAAATGCGCATATCTGCCATAATTTGCAAGCTAGAGTCGCAAAATTTTGCAGGTATGTTACTGGTAACTCCCCCAAAGATCGATAAAAAAAATTGGATGGCCACGCCCACTCCACCTACCTGAACCGATACACCTGTTGGTGTAAATCGATAAGCCCATATATCTCACGCAATTTGAAAACTTAAGTAACCAAATTTTAAGGGTATATTGCTAGTAACACCCTTCATAAATGTGGAAAAAAAATTTTGGACCACGCCCACTCCCGCCCACAAAAAACGATAAATGCCTGTATCTCCCGCAATTTAAGAGCTAAATTAAGGTATAATAGTATTCCGCTGTCGGTTACGTCCGACTGCAACGTTCTATCTTGTTTTGTATAATTTCATTACCCATTTTTAAAGGGCTGAAATAGGCAGATCACATATGAATTCAAATAATTGCGTCCCATTACCAATTTCAAGCACTCTGATTTTATTTCAGGAATCAAGTTGCAAGTAAATCAAGTATGAATCAAGTAATCAAAGAGATTCGAACTTACCAATTGAAAATGGTGATGCATTCACCCCATCACAACATTGTGTGCGCTAAAAGGAAATTGAGAAATGAAACCATTAAAATTATGTAAAATATTTGCTTATATATTTATATGTTATTTATTTGTTAGCTATACAATGGGTATTAGAAAATTTCTTTGTAATTTTAAAAATCGGAAGTCAAGGAACTTAACCCACCAGTACAAAAATTGGACCATTATCGCAAAGCAAAGTTGCCGATTAACGGTTGTCAACATTTTGCCATTGGTTGGTTAAACAACAAAAAAAAAAGAAAACAGGATGCTGTAGTCGAGTTGGCTCGACTACGATATACCCTTAACCCAGTTGTTGAATATATTTTAGTTTTATTGGGAATTTCCGTTTAAAATGATTTGCACTCAAATGTTCAGTTCTGCAAGTGCATTTCTTATAGAGTATTTTTGCTCACAAGCATATACATACATACATACATACAGTCGCGTCAAGCTTATTTTGGACAGTGTCTAGCAAAAATTTTTATTGCCTGCCATAAAATAATTATACATTATTTTTTAAAATTCCAAAGACCCATGGCAGGTACTTGTAATGACCACCGAAATGAATATATGACCCTAATAAACTGGGATTTCCCCACCCGTTAGGTCGGGTTATGTAAAAAAGGACCGCTATTTAGGATGAAAGGTTATTTCGGACGGTTACATTATGGACACCTGTGTGCCATAATACCCGGATTTTTCTACCTAAAGTTGAATTTTTTCGGTATAATGGTCAATCTAAACACCTTAACTGTATTCTACATCATTTGGATTTTCGTTGACGAAAATCGGACAGAGAACAAGGGCGGAATGGCACCAAACCCGATTTTCACCAAGCAGGACGAGCCGGGGATCATCAAGATTTCAAGGAAAAAGTTCAGTGTGGAAACTGTGCTCCAAGTCTTGCACAACCATGATTTTAATGCCCGAGAACAACGGAAAAATACATTTGTTAAAGCTGAAATACAGGGTATAGGATGACGTTCGCCAAAATCCACTTGGACAAGGATTTGGAGTTCTGGAACACAGTCATATTTGAATATGAGTACATATTCAACATTTTTTGCCAGAACGGATGGAAATATATGTGGCGACACTCCAATACTGAGCTGAGTCCCAAAAACTTAAAGGCAACAGTCAAGCACTGCAGAGGAAGTGTCCTGGTATGGGCATCTATCTCGGCAGCCGGTGTCGGAAATTTTGTGATTTTTGAAACAACAATGGACAGGAATGTTTACTTTGATATACTAAAGGAAAATTTACTCCAAAGTGCCGAGAGGCTGGAAACCGAAGTACTTTCCGGATCGACCAGGACAACGACCCCAAGCATAAGTCCGGAATAGTACAGTCCTGGCTTATCTGGAACTGTCCCCACATCATAATTTCACCGGCCCAGCCTCCAGACTTAAATGTTATTGAAAATTTGTGGGCTCTGCTGGAAAATAATATCCGGAATTACAAGATATCCAGCAAACAAGATCTTAAAAATGTTCTGCTGGAGGAGTGGAGCAAGATCAGCCCAGAAACTACCCGGAAGCTGGTATCTTCCATGAAAAATAGGTTAAGCGAAGTTGTTAAGGCTAAAGGATATCATACTAAGTATTAACATCCTTATTTAAGTTTTTATACGCCAAATATGTAACTTTTTTTAAGACTGCCCGAACTAAGCTTGGAAATGTATTTTGGATATGTTTTCAGTTTTTGACTAATTTAAATTAATTAATTAATGTTTTAATAAAAACTAAAGTTCCTTTTTCAAATGTGATATAACATTAAACAAATTGGCATTTAAACATTTTGCGTTTTTTTCCTTGTTTAAACTTTATAGTACCTTAAAATTTTTGCTAGACACTGTCCTAAATAAGCTTGTCGTCACTGTACGTACACGAAACAGTACTTACCGGGTCTCTGCAGAATACACACAAATATATTGACGCTAGCGTCGATTATCATGCCATCTCTTGCTCACACATGCGCTCACCTATTTATATGCATACAGAAAATGCTTGCGGCTGCTGATAGAAATGAGATCAATATGAGAATATATTTTCGACTATAACTTTGGTGTTTCTTGTTCGATCTTAATGATCAATTAATCAATAATATGTATATGTATGTTATGTATAAATTAGAAGCCTCTGCCTCTTAAATTGTGGAATTTATTGCCATCGGAATTCGAAATGTATCGATAATTCAGAAACTGAGGCAGTTATCGATAAAATAAAGCAATCTTGATCTGCGCCTGGTACACGAGATCTTATATTCCAAATCTAGTCTCTAGCTCTTATAGTCTCTGAGATCTGCGTGTTCATACAGACGGACAGATAGACGGGCAGGGCTATATCGACTCGGCTGTTGATCCTGATCAAGAATAAATGTAGATGCTTCCTTCTGCCTGTTACATACATTTGCACCCAACCATTATACCCTTTTTTACCAAAAAGGTATAATAGTATATTGGTTTTGTGCAATGTCCGTCATGCTGTCCGTCCGTCTGTGTGAACGCGCGTTCCTCCGACACCCTTAGAGATAGAGACTTGAAACTTGGAACGTATACTGGAAAGTACCCTCAAAAGTTAAAGAGTCTTGGGTTTGGTCCTACGTCCAATAGGGAGCTAGAAAACAGCGAAAATCGATTTTAGCAAAATCGATAAATCCACATATCTCTCACAATTTAATGGATACAGTCACCAATTTTGGTTGGTAGGTTGTTGGCGAGGTCCTGAAAGATCGGCATGTGCCACGCCCACCTCTGACGCCCCCATCACCCCCGCCCCTTAAATTTTCAAATGGCTATATCTTCCGCAGTGTTTGAGCAGGGAACGCCAAATTTTGTAGGTATATTACTGTTAGTCGCCTTAGATAACAAATGTGGTGCCACGCCCACACCTGCACCTATAATCGACAATTTCGATTGTAAATCGATAACTCCGTATATCTCCGAAAATTTTGAAGATGGAGTAACCAAACTTGGAAGTTAATTTACTGGTAACCTCCTCCAAGGAATGGCATTAATGGACTAAGCCCACAACCGCCGCCCCTTCGTCTCTAGAAATTTAAAATGTGCATATCTTCCGTAATTTGTAAGATAGAGTCACAAAGGTATGTTACTAGTAACTCCCCCAAAGATCGATAAAAAATAAATTTGATGGCCACGCCCACTCCATCTACCTAAACCGATACACCTGTTGGTGTAAATCGATAAGCCCATATATCTCACGCAATTTGAAAACTTAAGTCACCAAATTAAAGGTTTATTACTAGGAACACGCACAAGGCCAACTTGGACAGTATTTCTTGACTGCACACGAATTATGGTAAAATAGTATTTCGCTGTCGGTTACGTCCGACTGCAACGTTCTATCTTGTTATACATTTCGTTATGGTCTTATTTTTTATTTCAGTTCTTCATAGTATTATCAAATAAACGAAATATAAAAACTTCATGATTTCTGGTATTAAAGCATCTTTTATTTTAATGGGTAAAAATGTCACAAATTGGGGCATGAACTCAAGAAAAAGAGTGGGAGCGTTTTAGCACTAAGCAGTCAATAATCGATAATAACGATAAATTAAAAAATTAAGTAAAAAAAACTTCACTTATTTAATGCCGACTACAAAATATGAAAATGATTTATAATATAGAATACATAGTGCAAAATTGTAATCACATCTATATAAAGTTGAAACATATTTATTTTGAGTGTAAAAAAATCATTTAAGTTAAAGCTATAAGTAACAGAATAAGTAAAATAGATCGATAAGCAAAAGTTATCGATGTGTAAAGCAGCTTGCAAGACTGGGTTTTGTGAACACCTATTCAATATTGTCAAAATAATGAGTTAGGTATATAATATATATGTAAATTTGTGAAAGCAAAAATAGCTCAAGTTATTTGAATCGACAAGATGAAAGTTTACTTATAAAGGCAGTGAAGGCGAAAAAATTAATTATCTTTCTGGATTTCTGGTGACTTTTAATTAGAGCTTCCACAAACGAAATATATTCCCATGTCGTGAGCTTTTTTTTTTTTGTTCGATCAGTAACAAGGATTATTAAGTCAATCGATATCCCTGCACGAATCAATTTCCTCTGCGTCTATAATACATTTATCTAATAAAAATATGCATGACCTTTGAAGACGATTTTTTCTAAATTTTTTTTAACCCTTTTGCGCTGATCGTGTGTTCGTTGCCTCAGAAAATAATTGAATATAATAACACATAATTAGAAACGAAGTTCATTCTTACCTTGCGGTTATGTGTTGACCATATGGAATTTGGACATATGTGCAAAGGTGTATAATAGCATTGTGGCTAAGAACATAAAAACCGACAAGCTAAAAAGACCGAACTTTGCTTTACTCCGAGCTGGTGTCCGGAGTCAGATCCGTGATTCCAGCCAAGCCAAGCCACGCTTTAATCATATGTCTGAGTTTGGAGTTTCTGCGTCAAATTTTGCTGTCTGCCCGTTATCTGCCTAATTGCCGTCAAATTAGAACCAGCTGGCTCTTAAAATTCGCTAATTTTCCACTCTTCACTGGCTCAAAACTTTGGTCTTTTTAGACGAGTCTTTAAGTTTTTTAATACCCTTAACCCATTAAAAATGGGTAAAAAGGGTATAATGGATTTGTCCAACAGGTATGTAACAGGTAGCATCTCCGACCCCATAAAGTAAGTATATTCTTGATCAGAATCAACAGCCGAGTCGATATAGCCAAGTCCGTCTGTCATTTTGTATGAACTCGCGAATCTCCGAGGTAGAGGCGCAGAACGAGTTTACTTTATTTTATCGATAACTGCCTTAGTTTCTTGATTATATATACATTTCGAGTTCCGAACAGCAATAAATTGCACAATTTAACAGGCAGAGGCTTTTAATTCATACATAATACGCATATGAATATTATTGATTGTCCAAATTTCATCAATATATAGTAATATAGTCGTCTTTAAGAACAGGTAATAATCAACAATTCCAATATTTAGGAAAGTGTCTATCGATAAATCCGTATATCTCCCACAATTTTAAAGATATAGTGACTTGGAAGGTAACTTGATGGTAACCTACTCCAAGGATTGACATAATTTTTTGGACCACGCCCACTTCCGCCGCCCCCAGGAACTTCGGCCCTAGAAATCTGAAATGCGCAAAATTTTTAAGCTTGAGTCACCAAATTAAAAGTATGTTACTGGTAACTCCCCTAAGAGATCGATAAATAACTGAATGGCCAACCTAAGCCCATACACCCTTTGATGTAAATCGATAAAACCATATACACCTGTTGATAAAAATCGCTAAGACCAGTCACCAAATTTGATAGGTATATTGCTAGTAACACACTTCAAAAATCAGGAAAAACAAATTTTGGACTTTTTCAACCACTTCGCAAACTTCGAAGAAGTGTTATTATCTTATATCTGGACGTTATTTGGACATTATTTCTTGGCTACGACTGCTACGTTTTTTCTTGTTGTTGTGTTTTGTCTGTTGAAACTCGTTTTATTTTGGTCAATTATCTGTTCATTTCTTGCTCTTTTACATATGCATGCTTATCGATATGTTCCATAATCGAAAGTGTTCGATTTCAGCCACCTCAGTCAAAATGGAAACGCTCAAATAAAATTGTCAATTAAATAAATCGATAAGTAACATTTAAGTATATATATATATATATATATATATATAAATATATATAAATTATTTGTATTTTATTTTTATTCTGCATATAAAACGAAAATTAAGTGTTTATATGATAAGCAGTCATCGAGATATTTTTCTATTTCTATTTTGAGCCCAGTTTTCAGATCATTTTAAATTTTGAGCGAATAAGAGCTATAGACTTCAAATTTGGAATACAGGTTCTCGCGGTGCAGATCAAGTTTTCCTTGTTTTATCGATAACTGATTCCGTTTCTCGAATCGATTCATTTCGATTCCCGATAGCAATAAATGCTTAAACTTTAAAGGCATATTACGAATCTAATCTAAATCACACTTTCTATCTCACCTAATTCTCTCTCTCCCTCGCATAGTGGAGTGTAGAGTGTAGAGTGTAGAGTGTATATAGTATAGAGTGTAGACCCCTTGCGTCGCTGCTGGCTCCTTTTTATTGCCGTTTATACGTTTATTTAACCCTTCTCAGCTACGCTTATTTTTTTCTGTTTTGTTTTTAGTTTTTGTTTTTTTTTTTATTGAGTGGCAATTAAATATTTCGTTCACGTAAGTGGCTCTATTTATACAAACATGTGAACAGCCATACACACATATATGCACATTGTGGTCTGAAATAATTTGCGACCAAGTAAAAACGACATAGTACAGCTGCGGTCAAAATAATAACACATATGTAAATGTAGCAAATAAATTAACATTAAAAGATGACGTAGCTATAAAATTTATTTACAAAAAAAAATGGAGTATATGTATTGTAGGAAACAGGCACTACTATTATATTAACCGCAATTGTATATTTGTTTATATATAAACATATATATATATATATATATATGTGCGTGCGTGTGTGTGTGTGTGTGTGTGTGTCAGTATCAATCTGCGTGGCAATTTGCGCATGATCATGTTGGGCATTAAACTGAAGAACTGAACTGAACGGCAAGTTCAATGCCCAACAAAAAAAACTGGCAAGCGACATAATTTCGTGTCGCACAAAGAAAGGTGTTAAAAACTATTTCAAATGCACGACGAAACAACGCCAATCATCACAAACTGGCTAACAAATCACGTACGAGCGTAGGTATGCGTATGTGTGCGTTTGTTTATTGAAGCTGCTGCTGGCCTCGCACACAGCAAAACTTAAGCAGAAGCGTGAGCAGAGGCTTCAGCAGAAGCATAACTATCAACGGAACATAACACATACAAACATACGAATTTGACGATTGTTAGAGGAGAATTTTCAAAGGAGAGCAGCAGGAAAAGGACTTGCACTAATCCATATGCACAAATTTATACAGATACTTAAGAATATTTATGTCAGAATTATTTAATAACAGCCGCATTCAGCAGCACCAACTTCACTGCTCAGTTCTAGCATATTTGTTTATTTTATTCAATACAAAAAGTAAAATTTATCCCAAGAAATTTTATTTTGTGATCAGATTTAGCAGAAAAAAACAAGAAACGTATTTTATATCAATATCGACCAAATAAATATTATAATCGATTGGACAGCAGCCAGCAGTGGACGTCGCACTTCAGACAGATTATTTTCATTATTATACATTATACATTTCTCTGATTGCATAACAAAAATATATATTTAAGTTTTATTTATTTAATGTCAACTGCAATCAATCAATTAAAATTACAATTTAAAGTTAAAATGAAATTAATTAAATTAAAAATTTGGTCTGCATATCGAGATGAGCTAAAAAAGCTACGGTATTTGTTGGCCCATACAAAAATTATGCTGTTAATTGTGTCTCTTAATGAGCACACTATAAGTAAACAGATGCAGGCAATGAATGTAAAAATTGTAGTCCCGATATTGTCTGTATGTGTGTGTGTGTGTGTATATGTGTGTTTGTTCGTGTGCAACAAATACATGTCTTACTTTTGAAGGTGCATCAAAAATCAGGTGTATCATCATCAGCAGTGATTTCACATTTAATAGCTCTGCTCGCTCTGTGGTTATAAGATTTTATACAAATTATAAGTGGAAAGAGTCTTAATAGTAATTATCTTTTGTTTCTTATTTTGGTCAGTCTCTCTTCGTTTCATCTTCGTCGCCCTTTGCCTTCGTCTCGTTTTACGCTGTTTGGAAAAAACTTGTTTTTTTCGACAATTTCTACGACAAAAGAGTGTGTATATGTGTATGTCTATCTGTGTGTGAGTGTGAGGTGTGATTGCGGGTGATTCAAAAAAAAAAAAATAAATAAAAAAAAAAACTGTAATTCGACGAAGATGACTCGGAAAGCAATTTGAACAATAAGAGCGGCAAGCGCAACGGATGTTGTCGAGACGCCTTTTCACTCATAATTAAAAGAGATTATTATTATTGCCGAAGGAGCTTAGATGTTGCTTGTATGTATGTATTTATGTATGTATGTATTTATGTATGTATGTATTTATGTATGTATGTATGTATTTATATATGTGTGTATGTATGTATATAAGTATGAATGTATATAAGTATGTACGTATATAAGAATGTATGTACATATATAAGTATGTATGTGTGTATGGATTTTGGTGTGTGTTGTTGGTCAACATAATAGTAGTGCCTTCCTCCTACAATGCTTACTTATTATTTCCATAGCCCCATTTTAGAAATCCCTTTTAATTCCTGTACAATTTTTATACCCTTAACCCATTGAAAATGGGTAAAAAGGGTATAATGGTTTTGTGCAAATGTATGTAACAGCAGAAGGCAGCATCTCCGACCCCATAAAGTATATATATTCTTGATCAGGATCAACAGCCGAGTCGATATAGCCCTGTCCGTCTGTCAGTCCGTCCGTCTGTATGAACACGCGGATCTCAGAGACTATAAGAGCTAGAGGCTTTGGAATATAAGCTCTCGTGTACCAGGCGCAGATCAAGTTTGCCTTATTTTATCGATAATTGTCTCAGTTTATGAAATATCGATACATTTCGATTTCCGATGGCAATAAATTATACAATTTAAGAGGCAGAAGCTTCTTATTTATACATAATATGCATATACATATTATTGCTCAATTGTCGAAATTTCATTAAGATCGGACAAGAAACACCAAAGTTATAGTCGAAAATATATTCTCATAATGATCTCATTTCTATCAGCAGCCGCGTGCTGTCGAAAATAGTTTGAGTGTTATATACATATCAATAATTTTAATAAAAATTATTTATTTATTACATAATAAATAAAGAGATTTTAATTTTTTCTTTTTAGATATGACATTATTTTTTTACATTTCCCACTACTACTATGTTGATCTCCGCTGTATGTATGGATGTACATATGTATTTTGGGTGAACAGGAATATTTAGGCCGAAGTGCCTAAATTTTTTTGTTGTCAACTAGAATTAATGTTGTTAATTAATGTTCAAATACACACATACATACATATATGTATATATCAAATATAATTATTTAAGTATACATAGCCATAGACATAATATATATTTTTTAATATGAACGGGTATACAAAGCACACACACAAATAATGATTCACAAATTTGGTGAAATTAAAAATGTTTGTAGTATTTTAATGTGGAAATAGTTATGAGATAATTATTAGAACAATTATTATTAAATTGGCGAATCATTATCGTCTTCCTCTTCCACTTTGGTGCTCAACCAAGCAATGCTACAGGTCACACACACTACACACATACACAAATCCACACGCATATAAATGCAGACTCTCCCTTTTTGCTCTTGTCGTCTCTGCTTCTTATTTCTCATTCGCTGTGCACTTTTTAATAACAATTATTTCCTGAATATGTATTTATGTGTGTTTTTTATACGTATGCACGTAAACTGTACCTATACCAATAACAGGAGCTGTACCTGTACCTATATTTGTACCTGTAACAGTGCATCTGTGGATGTGCTTCTTCCCCCTTATATTATGTATATATGTACATTTGTATATGCATGTGTATTTTCCAAACAATTCACAACGAACTTAACGCAAATTTGATCTACTTGAGTAATATTAACTTTAAATTTTAATTGTAATTTAATTTAAACAATTTTGTACTTTCGTCTAAGTAAATTATCACATTAATCAAGTTCAAATACGATTATAGCTATATTACATTTTATTTGTATTTAATTTATAAAATATATATTTTTTGTTGTTATTTTTGCGATTGCAAATGTAGTTGGCAATGTTTTAGTATATTAGTGCAAATTTAGTTAGTTGAATATTCCGAAAAATTCATTCGCCTAGAACAGCAAATTTGAAGATTGGTAAACCTAATGAAGAATATGGATCAGGGGGCTGGTCAGCACAAAGCTTTTTGGGGGGTTATAATATTGAATACTGTGTAACAAGTGTCAAACAAATTTATATTACTTTCTGAACTGCAAAGAATAATGCGCTAATATTTCATGCGTATAAATAATGTATTAACAAGTATTTGTATATATTATACACACAAGCAAGAGAGTTTTACAGGAATGCATATTTCATATTTAAAGTCTCTAGCTCTCATAGTCTCTGAAATCGGCATGTTAATACAGACAGAAAGAAGGATACAGACAGAAACTGAATATTATGGAAAAACAAAATGAGATTTTATTTTTGTATATATTAGGGATGTTGTTAATTAGCTCCAATCGACAAAATATTCGTTGTGTGCAAACTTTATTTGATTGATGATTGATTGATGATTGATTGATGATAATTGTGATCATTTTATGTGATATTATGTGTATATATCTATATCTATATCTATTCTATTCACAATCTTATCAAATGCATGTAGTAAAAATAATTTTGACTTCATTTATTTTTCAAATTGAGGCAGAGAGAAATGGATATTTATTTGTTAATTATTTTTGTATTATTTATTAATTCCCGTTCACCGAATTTTATTTTTTATGATGTATTATTATTATAATATATATAAACATTTTCATTTATATATATATATATATATGGCTAGCCTCAAATGACGACTGTTTATTTATTTTATATTCAATGACAAAAAAAAAGTTAACAAAGTTACTTAAATTTATAAAAATTAAAAATGAATATATAAGTATACTTATATACTTATATATCACTCCATCTCGCCGACATGCTTTTAACCCTGAGACGAGAAGAGCGATGAGCTGGTGTCATTGGCTCATTATCTCTGAAATCACCAGAGAAAAAACAATATACGCCAACTGGCATCTGGCAGTTGGCAGCTCGGCCCGTCCCCACTACCCACTACCCCCGCCCCAGCTCTATGTTTGCTGGCCAATGGCAATGCTGCTGCGACAACTCCTTTGTGCACGGCACTTCTCCTCCTTCTCCTCTCATCCATCATCAGCACATCCACACAGCATTCGTCTAACAGCATTGCCAATTAAACCCCAACATCGAGGGTGGCAACGCCACAGTTACAGTTACAACTACACTCACAGAAACAATAACAGCAACAGCAGCAGTGGCTAATTAATGCCCGCCCCCTTTCCCACCCATTCCCATCCCCGCTCTTCACTTTGAGCAGAGGCCGTTTGCAATTGGCTATCGCAAGTTGTACAAATCTACAAATGTACAAGTAAATAAAGCGTAAAAGCTACCTTGTGATATTTGGACGTAAAAGTTTGCCAGGAAAACACTCAACTGATTTTCTGTATAGCTTACCACTGAGCGTAGTGCTTATACATATAGAACATTATAAGTACAATTAAAAAGTAAAATAAAGAGCACAGTGGCTATCTAAGCAATCCCTGCAATAATAAAAATAGTTACGTTAACGTAAACGTAAACGTAAAGAAAAGCTAAATCATTAACATCAACATAATTAGTGTATATAAAATATAGTAAATTACAAGTACAATAAAAAACAAGAGAGAACGTTGCAGTCGGACGTAACCGACAGCGAAATACTATGATACCATAATTTGTGTGCAGCCAAGAAATACTGTCCTAGTTTGCCTTTCAGATTGAAGTAGATATAAGATAGTAACCATTCTTCGAAGTTTGGCAACTGCAGCTCTTAAATTACGGAAGATATGAGCTTTTCGAGATTTTGGCGGCGGAAGTGAGCCTGGTTAAAAAAAATTAAAGGTAATGTTCCTAATAATCATCCTTCCAAGTTTGGTAACTGTAGCTCTTAAATTGCGGTAGATATGGGCATTATCGGGGTTTGGGGGCGGGAGTGGTCGTGGTACAGAATTGTTTTTCCATATTTGTAAAGCGTAACTTTTTAAATTTTGTGACTTAAGCTTAAGTCGGAAGTGGGCGCATATGCCGATCTTTAAGGGACATCGCCAACAACCTACCAACCAAAATTGGTGACTGTATCCATAAATCCAATCTTGACACTTTATCTATTCGGAGCACTTTCAATTATATGTTCCAAGTTTCAAATCTCTGTCTCAAAGGGTGCTGAAAAAAGTTGCGTTTATCCAGACAGACGGACAGACAGCCTGACGGCCATTGCACAACCCTAATATAATATTATACCTTCCTGCAATTTACCAAAATTTATTTATTGTAATAATAGTTCCGTTAATTCAGTTAGGGTCGACCTCTGTTAGTCTGTTTGTCTGTTTACTTCAGTTTGTTCATTTTGTAGCCATTTTTGCAAATCATGTGGATATCGATATGTTGATCTGATATGCTCAAATAGTATTGTTGATTGAAATAATTAAAATATAAGTTCCCATATGTTCGATACACATCAAGATTATTAAGTTTGATCGATAACTCTTGCTGAATCCATTTTCTATACACAAGTACAAGTAAATATTACATTTATCTATTTGAAGAAGGCCACGGTTACAGTTAAAATCATTTATTTAGTGCTCCTACTGCAGCTGTAAAAACTAATATTTATATTTTATACATAAATAAAATACCCAATCCAGTCATCTGCTTCGTATAAATAATTCCCGTTAAAATGAGGGACGGTTCCGCTCGGCTGCTAATCCAAAATAAGAAATATTTCGTGACCTTTTTATGTACATACGTTTAAATGTATATACATTTATCATATATACATTTGTGTATGCATTTTTTTCAGTGTCACTTCATTTATTTATCAGTCGACACATAAAATTAGATCAAATAAAGCATTCCAATTTTTAATTGACACACATACTTAAATTCACAGTGAAATTTAGATATAGCAGTTTGAGTCCGCTCTACAAGGATGACAAGGATAATCTTTGGCGTGCCTCATATAACCGTTATTACGTGTTATATGGTTGAAATTGCCTTCTCATAAATCTCTCTCTCTCTCTCTACCTTACTCTCTCTCTCTCTCTCTCTCTCTCTCTCTCTCTCTCTCTCTCTCTCTCTCTCTCTCTCTCTCTCTCTTTGCTGTTTGATCGTGTCATTGCTGAGTAAAATAAGAGAATTACCAAATTTTCTTTCATTTCGTTTTCATATTCAAATGCAACAGTTGTGGATTTTTTTTTCGGCAGCTGACACGACTAAAAATCATCTGAATGTATTGGTATAAAGGTGTTTATGGGTGTGTGTGTGAGTCGGTGTGAATGAATGACCACCCTTAAAGCAGGCACTTGGACAACAAAAAAAAAAAAAACGAAGACGAAGACGAAGACGAAAAAAACATTTATTGACCGTAAAGATAAAAGTGAGCACTTACGAGAAGGAGTAGGTGCTAAAACATATACACGTTCACACACACACACACACACACACATACAAAGGAAAAACAAACAAACTGTGGTCAAACATGCGATACGACGACGACGACAAACTGAGACCTGACCCGTCCCAGTGGAGACGGGTGATGGGTCGTGTAGAGGGAGAGGGGGAGGGGGAAGTAGAGCAGAGCGCGTGTTGTAAAACTAACAAATTGTATCCGAGTCTCGTTTGCTGTAATCGAACAGCAGTCACACACACACACACACACGCACATACAGTTATGATCAAAGTGGTAGTAGTGTCTGCCTGCTACTCAACATTTTCATAGGTACTTTATTTCATCCAATTTATTTTATTAATTTTGGACATCATTTTAATATATTGTTATTACATAAGTTATGCATTATTCATAAATATATATAATAATGAAATAATGCGAAAGCAGAAGAAAGGATCATTGATCGCATAAAATAAATATAATATAAATAAATATATAAAAAATATTCTTGATAAGCATACATATGTGAGTCGACCTCAAAAGATAGTCTATATCATGGTGTATAGACAAATTATTAATTTTATTAAAATTAAAATAGCCATTCCATTCCTTTGACTATGACTATTTTACTATTCGAAATATCTCCTCACACCCCTTTTTTATTAATTTCAACGCTTAAGCACCTGTTTTATGATTCGTTTTTCGCAATTCGTGAAAACAACAGTTAAATTGTCAACAAATGCATAACAAAAAAAAAAAAAATAAGTTTGGGGTGCAACCCGGAAAACTAAAGAACCTAAAAACAATTTGTACTTTTTCTGCTACTGCAAATACAACAGTAATTGGCGTTTTTATCACATTTTTGTGGATTATGCTTGCCTTTTTATTTTTATATTCATTTGTATTTTTATTTGTATTTTTATTTATATTAATATTTACAGTTTATTATTATTTTATAATCATCATAAAATATTTAAGCACTGGTGAATTAACTCCAATTGTTAAGCAAGTTGGGAGACCTGAAATATTTGTAGCGTAATGTTAAAAAAGTCAAAAGGACACATTTTATTCCGTGTTCCCTTTAATATATTAATAATATTAAGTATTGAAGATGAGTACAAATAGTTTTTAGTCGAAAAGTTTATATTTATTACTATGACAAAGCTTAAATTTATATTTTTAGTTTAAGAATATTTAAGTTGAATTTGTTTTATGTTATGCAACACAAACATAAAAGAAAGAAATCAATTTGTAAATAATAATTAAATTAAGGAGACCAACTCCTTTATCGATTCTGAGACTATTTAAATAAGCAAACAAAATTACGAACTTTCCATAAAAATAATTTTAATGCTCCGAAAATAAAGTGATTGATTTGATGTGTCCAATTTTTTCACTTTAGCGAAAAATATATATATATATACGGGAGGTAATTAATTAACATTTTTTTCCGCAACAAATTGAAAATTATAAATTGTTTTCAATATCAAAATATACAAAAATATAATCTAAGAATTACGTTTGCAAGTAGAGTGTTCAGTTGTTGGCCCAGTAACTGTTGTCCTGTAAGAGAGAGTAGCAGCGGAAACCATCTCTCTCTCTTTCCCTCTCGCTCTCCCTCTTTCTCTATGTACTTACCACTACTTTTGACTATTTCGGAAAATAATTGTGCTGCCCCCAACGTAAAAAATACAAATTTTAAACTAAGTCAAAGGTTCAAAAATAAAATGTATAATGCCAAAATTCTTCTTCTGAATTTACAGTGAACAACAAGTAAGATGCTGTAGTCGAGTTAACTCGACTACGATATACCCTTAACCCAGTTGTTAAATATATTCTAGTTTTCTTGGCAAATTTCCCTTTAAGATGATTTGCATTAAAATGCCCGAACTGAATGGCTACAAACACGTGCATATACGTACATGCATACACACATACACACGTACACGAAATAGTAGTTATCGGGGCTCCGCAGAATACACACAAATATATTGACGCTAGCGTCGATTATCATGTCATCTCTTTCTCACTCATGCGTTCCCCTATGTATGCATACAGAAAATGCTTGCGGCTGCTGATAGAAATAATATCAATATGAAAATATATTTCCGACTATAACTTTGGTGTTTCTTATCCGATCTTTATGAAGTTTCGGCTATTGATCAATAATATGCATATTCATAGTATTTATAAATTAGAAGCCTCTGCTTCTTAAATTGTGGAATTTATAGCTATCGGAAATCGAAATGAATCGATAATTCAGAAACTGAGGCAATATATCCTGAAACCAATTGGTAAGTATATTCTAGTTTTATTGGTAAATTTCCCTATAAAAAGTTTAGCACCAAATGTGTGCATGTGTAGTACTTTCTTAAAGCAGGCACAGGGACTACAGAATAAGAAAAAACTAAGGCAGTGCATAATTTTATTCACAAGCCCGAACTGGCTGGCTGCAAACACGTGGATACACATACACTTGGGTGTTTCTTATCCGTTCTTTTTTAAATTTGGGCAGTTGATCAGTAAAATGCATATGCATATGCATATGTATAATAATTAGTAAATTTGACCTTTAAAATTGAGGCATTTATTGCTATCGGAAATCGAAATGTATCGATATTCCAGAAGCGGAAGCAGTTATCGATCAAACAAGGCAAACCTGACCTGCGTTGGGTATACGAGAACATATTTTCTAAATTTGAAGTCTCTAACACTTATATTCCCTAAGATCCGCGTGTTCATACAGACTGACGGATATGGCTACATCAACTCGGCAGTTGATCCTGATCAAGAATACATATGCTTCCTTCTACCTGTTACATACATTTGGACAAAACCAATATACCATTTTCACTCATTTTTAATGTGTTTAGCGTATAATAAAGAAAGATATTAGATCAAAATTTTTAAATTAAATGATATACAAATTGGTGTATAAATCAATTGATAATTAAAATTAAAAATATAGAAGTAACAGTAAGTGCCGACTCTATAAAAAATACAAATTTTAAATGATACAAAATTAAATGATATTCAAATCAAAGAAATCTGAATAATTATAAAAAGTTCCAGTCCCGGCGGCTGTCAAACTACAAATTTACACGAAATGAAATTATATATAAGAATAAATCGAAATTAAATTAAAAATTAACTTAAAATGAAAAACACAAAAAAAAAATAAAATAAAGGATAAAAAAGTCAAGATTCTATGAAAATACAAAACTGAAATGAATTCTAACATTAAATTAATAATAAGAAAAAATAAAATAAAGGCAAAGTACATTTTAATATAAATATACCCAATCCCAGCGGCTGCCAACTAAAATAAATGTGTGATGTATGCTTGATGGAGGTACATATGTATTTATATGTGGGTACTTATAATAATAGTAGTATTTGCATGTATGCATTGCACATGATTATTACAAGCACAAATCTAAATGGGGAAACGGACGCACAGACAGCCACAGACTATACTCAACTCGAGTCAACTCAAGTCAAGTCTACTCAACTCAAGTCAAGTGGGTGGAGCCGAGTTGAGTCGAGAGTGGACTGAAACTGAAACTTCGACTGGGGGCTGAGCGCAATTGCTTCAGCTGCCTGCACCAATTAAGTGCGGCTGGCAAACTTAATTAAAGCAGTAAGCAAAAGGAGAGTGGGTGAGTTGGCGGAGATTTGGGAGAAGGGGCGCGGGCGCACAAACGACCAATCAAAAGATGCGCAGTGCGATGCGAAATTTGAGAAACATTTATAAGTGTGTGTGAATATTCCCCGCAAAACGCATGTTTTTGCTACTTACTCACGCACACACTTATACACACGCCTTCTAGTCTGCTGCATGTGTACCCACATGTACATATGTATGTATGTACATATATACACAACTACGCTCGCGCGCGTTACTTTTCTGCCACTGCTGATAAGGTGGAGTGGTAAAAGAATTGTGAGGGGAACAAAATGCCTAAATGCGAATAGCGAAAAAAGACACACACACATATGCATAATAAGCAAGCGTTGACATTTGAACATTTGCTGTACATAATTATCGGCGTTGTGTGTACCCATGTACCACTTTGAATTTAAACACGCCAAAAAATCTTATAAATCTTATAATAAATAAATGTAATTAAAATATCACATTTATATTGTATTACTAATTATTATTATTAAATGAATATTTAATTTAATAGATTTCATTTGCATTAAATAAATAAATAAGAAATCAACAATTTTTTTTTAATTTAATAATCAATTTTATTTTTAATTTAATCTATTTGTTTACATTATGTAATTTAAAAAAAAATGTAGTGATTTTTCGAATTCAAAAATATTTATATTTTTTTTCGAATTTAAATGTAACGTTAAATTTAATTTTTCCCTTTCTGTTATCTTTTTTTGTTGACTGATATAAAATAAATAAATAAGTAAACAATTAAATAAATAAATACATGATCATGAAAATCAATTGTTACATGTATAAATCTTATAAATATATAAAAATTAATATTTAATTTCCTTTTTTTATTTAATACTATTGTTTATTTGTATTTTTTTAGTGACTATTGACTTGAGTTGACAATAAATAAATAAGTACCTAAATGCATCTTTATAAATGTACCTATGTTCCTATTTGCAGCATGTGCTTTTGCAACTGTACCAAAAATACAGAAATGCAAATAATTACGAAAGCAGCAATAACAACAACAAAATCAACGAATGCAGTGGAAATCATTTTTTGTCATTTTGTGCAGGCAGCCAAGCAGTCTGTGCCGGAATCGGAATTGGAGCCACGCCTTTGCAACACTGCCAATGACACTATGTACGTGAGCATGTGTGTGTGTGTGTGTGTGTGTGTATGTGTATGTGTATGTGTGTATGTGTATGTGTATGTGTGTATGTGTATGTGTGTATGTATGTGTGTGTGTGTGTGTGTGTGTGTGTGTGTGTGTGTGTGTGTGTGTGTGTGTGTGTGTGTGTGTGTGTGTGTGTGTGTGTGTGTGTGTGTGTGTGTGTGTGTGTGTGTGTGTGTGCCATCTCTTCCCATTCTCCTTCCCTGCTGTTAAACTCCTATATCAAGTTTAGGGTTACGGTAACGAGCGGTAATGAGAGACAATGAGAGAACCCCACTCACCCCTCCTCAATAAAACCTCATATGCGCGCGAGCGCAAGCGAAACAGCAAAAGCAAAAGCGAAAAGGAACTCCAATGCATAGCAGTAGCAGGGCAACGGCAGCGAAAGTAACGACAACAGCACAGCAGCAACAAAGCATTAAAAGCAGCACCAGACTTAGCAGAGCAGAGCAGTAACATCAGCAACAACAGAGCAGCAAAAACAGAGCATTAGCAGCAGCAAGTCAAAGCAGCAACAACACATCAGCAGTGAAGCAACAGCAGACTTAGTAAGCAGCAGAGCAGTCGAGCAGCAACACAGCAGTATCAGATTTAGTAACGACAGCAGCAAGGCTGAGCAGCCGCAGTCGCAGCGCCAGCAGGCAGAGCAGCATCCCACAACGCACAGCAAAAACAATGAGCAGCAAAACGAAATCAACGCCACTCAACGAACGAACGCAGCTATCTCGCTCTCGCCCACACACGCAGAGAAAGGGAGCTGGAGCACATGTGTGTGATTTGTGAGAGCACAAAAGAGAGCGATGTGCATGGCGGAGAGAGAGCGAAGCTTTTAATTAGTGGCTCACATATAAAATGTGGTAGAGGGAGAGACAGTTAATCAAGAGAGCGCACAAGCAAAAGCGTGGGCTCTCTCGCTCGCTCACACACACTGTGTCGCTCTGTCCTGCTCACTCACTCTCTTTTGTTGACTCCCCCCACTCCACACTCTCTTTTAGCGTACTAAGTATTTTTGTATTGATAATAGCTGCAAAAACAAGTTCCCGTACACACATACACATATATGTACCCACACATACACACATGCACACACACACACACATTTACGCATAAGCAAAGTGAACATGAATTTTTTTATATTCCCTTTTGTAGTTTGTAACCCTTTTTTACGTGTGTAATTGCAGGCACTCACACAGGCAGCACCAGTGGCTTTATTTTCCTACATTGTTTTGCAACCAGGAGACAAAGTGACACACACACGCACGCGCGCATACATGCATAAATACATATAATGTAAATAAATAATTTATACATAATGCGCTGCCGCTACTGCTGCGCCACGCGCGCTATCTCACTCCCGCTCTCACACTTTTATTTGCCTTCGCCGTCGTCTTCATCGTTGTCGTCTTCGTTGCCTTCGTCGTTGTCGTTCGTACGTTTGTCCGTTTGTTCTATGGCAACGTCAACGCAACCACCACCACCCAACTCCTCTCCGTTCCCACAAACTCTACAGCAGTCACTGTTGTGGGTGTTACTGTTCGCGTTGAGCACACGTAGAAGAAGAAGCAGCTGCAGCTAGTCTCGCTAGTCGTGCTAGTTGGAAAGGGACAAGGCGAGGGTGAACGAGCTCGCGAGGCTCAGGAGCATAAAGTACACAATTACACGCGCCTCGCGTCGCGTCTTATTTTTTTATTTTCGGTTACAGCTTTTTTTTTTCATATTTTCTTTTGCGCTGATTTCTTATTTTGCTTACACATTTTCATCTTAGTTTAGAGCCAAGGCAAAGGCAGCTTCCCCTTATGCTAGCCTTCGCACACTCTCTTCCTCGCTTTCCCTCTATAATCCTGTTTCCTTTTTGTTTCTACATAATACATGCATACATTTTTACGTTATCCCTCTGGGTCTGTATGTATGTTATGTGTGTTTTGGTGTTAGTGAGTTGGCATTTTTGCGTTTGCTGTCGCGAAACTTGACAGTGTGTGTATGTAGTTTTCTACCTATTGTCAAAATGCACTTTAAAAACATATGTATGTATGTATATATATATATATAGTGACGACAAGCTTATTTCGACCAGTGTCTAGCAAAAATTTTTATTGCCTGCCATAAAATAATTATTCATTATTTTTTAAAAATTCCAAAGACCCATGGCAGGTACATTTATTGACCACCGAAATGAATATATGACCCTAATAAACTGGGATTTCCCCACCCGTTAGGTCGGGTTATGTAAAGTACGCTATTTAGGATGAAAGGTTATTTCGGTCGGTTACATTATGGACACCTGTGTGCCATAATACCCGGATTTTTCTACCTAAAGTTGAATTTTTTCGGTATAATGGTCAATCTAAACACCTCAACTGTATTCTACATCATTTGGAGTTTCGGTGACGAAAATCGGACAGAGGGCAAGGGCGGAATGGCACCAAACGCGATTTTCACCGAGCAGGACGAGCCGAGGACCATCAGGAAAATAAGGGGAAATCGTAAGCTATCGGCTCAAAAACTCACTCAATAGATGCAGGATTAAATACTTTCCGGAACTACCAGGACAAAGACCCCAAGCATAAGTCCGGAATAGTACAGTAGTATTAACATCCTTACTTACGTTGTTATACGGCAAATATGTAACTTTTTTTTAAACTAAGCTTGCAAATGTATTTTGGATGTTTTCAGTTTTTAACTAATTTTAATTAATTAATTAATGTTTAAATAAAAACTAAAGTTTCTTTTTCAAATGTGATATAACATTAAACAAATTGGCATTTAAGCATTTTTCGTTTTTTTCCTTGTTTAACCTTTATAGTACTTTAAAATTTTTGCTAGACACTGGTCGAAGTAAGCTTGTCGTCACTGTATGTACTAGTAGCTTTATTAATGTAAATGAAAATGGGATGAAATATAAAAAGTAATAAGAAATAATAGTAATAAAACAGTCTGTCATGAAATTTAAATTTCACCCTTTTTCACTTTTGCAGAAAAATGTACTAATAATTAAATTTCTCTTCTTTTTTTTTAGAACTTAATGCAGCTCTCACAGCTGAAAAAAAATGTTTTCATACACCAAAAAATCATTTCATGTGAAAACAAAATTTCCTTTACTATTAACTTAAATTTGTTTCCTAGTTTTCTGCTATTAAATGGAGTTCTTAGAACTAGGTAAAAAAAAACCTCGATCATGACGTACATCATTATGTGTGTGGTTAAAAGTTCAGCAAAAATATGTCAGATTTATTGAATTAAATTTACTTTTTTTCCATTTTAGTTTCTACAATTTTTTTTTAATTATAAGAAATAAAATGTTATAATAATATACATTAGAATATGTTTTGATACAACAAAAAATGCAACTCTTTTATTTCATTTGCAAGACGATTTCCTTAATGTTGTTTTATATTTTTGTATTTTTCTAAAACAAAACGTTGCCACTAATTAAAAAAAATAAAATGATAAGAATAAGAAAATAACATTAATTAATTTAAATTAGAAAAATTTAATTGTTTCCGTATGTCAAAACACTTTCTGCATCTATATACATAATTTTGTATGCATACATCAATTTATCTATATGTATATATATATATCTATGTCTACATATGTATATATAAAATATATGTACCTGCTAAAAATTAATATATCCTTTGTCATTTATGTTGCTTCTTTTTTTGGGGGGTAGAAAATATTCTGCTTTGAATTTTGGCGCTTACTCTCGCAAATTTACATATGTATGTATGTGTGCATGTGTGAATAGATATACACATTCGCATATATACATATATACAATAAAAACACATACCACCTACCACACACACACACAGAAAGCAGCAGCGTTTTTCGTAAAAAGGTTTTTATTTTGTCATTTTTTTTTCCTCTTTTTTATATATGTATATTTTAATTTCGTTGTTCGGCATTATCGATTTTTTGTCCTTTGCCACTTCCTTGTTTGTTGATTTCCATTTTCATTTACATTCTTGTGGGTGAGCCGGGGTAGTGAGGGTGTAAGGGGGCTGCATACTCGTAAGAAACGTCTGGCGTCTGGCTCGAGGCAGTTACGTACAGATATATATATATATATTATGTACAGATATATATATATATATATATATATATATGTTTGTGTAGGTGTGTTTGTATGTATTTGTCATTGCTGTATCGGCCACACCCATAGCGCCAATTAAAACCGTTTCAAAAGTCCAGTGATGAGAAAAACAAGAAAAAATATAAATATCCGCAGAATCTGCTTGAATATGTCTCAGGAGATTGCACAGCTTTGTTTTAATTGGCCAACCGACGCGAGCCAACCAGCTAAATATAAATATACAGATACAGACACATATAAATTTATATAAATGTATATATAGACATACATATGTACTTGGTTAGCTTTTGTGCCGTTGGTTAATTGCTTGCGCTTCTAATTAGTCAATCAGGGCGCAACGTGTTCCTCCCCATTTTGGTTATTTTTTTTCTTTTTTGGCGAGGCGATAACGAATCAGCAGCAGCAGCAGCAGCCACCAGCCAACAGCAGCTAGCCAGTAACAAAAGTAGACAACACAACAAGAACATGTGACGACTGCTGACTGGACGGGGTCGGCAAAGGAGCAATTAACTCTGTCATACACAAATACAAGCACACATTAGCACGCACACACACACACACGATGAAGCGCGTTCGGAAAGAGTAAAGCAAGAAAAGACACACGCGCAAAGAGCGAAGCCAGTCAGCAGCGATACAGATTAAGGTGGTAGTAATAACAGCAGCAGAGCAGCGGCAGCAGACTTAACAGCAGCAGGAGCAGGAGCAGAGAAGCAGACTCAACCACAACAGCAGACTTAACAGAAGCAGCGACCATAATAAATGTATGTAAGCAGCGACAGCGCGCAACGTGCAAAAGCAGCGAAGAACCCGAAAAAAAAATACAAAAACAAAGCGCAGATGAGCATGCACGAACATGTAGTAGTTGTGACACAGCGCCAACACCGCCAATGCATGGATGGATGAGCTGCTGGGGAAAGGGGGAAGGGGGAATAGGGGCCGCACGATGCGCGATGCGCAACGACCAATCAAGAAGCGAGACAACTTTGACTGTTGCTTTACTCTTCTACGTTTGCGCGGGTGAAGGGAAAGTGTGTTGATTTCAGGAGGGCGGGGGGGGGGGGGCAGATGTAGACATGCTCTCCACAGCATGCAAAAAGATGAAAGAGCGCGTAAAGCAAACAAGCAAAAAAAGCTATTCTCTTTAATGCTCAATATGTGTGTGTGTGCGAGAGAGAGAAAGAGCGGGAGACAGGTCAGCTTAATAACTTAGATTACGCTCGCTCAACAGCAAAATATTTCACAACCAGCAACAACAAGAGCAGCAGCTGCCACGTCATTGGCTAATTAGAGCTCGGCATTAATTAACGTCGTGTTAACAAAAAAAGTCTGAATTGGCTTCGGCAGCAAATGCTCCCAAAACTCTTTTTAATTGGTTAAAAAAACAAGGCAATATTACGAATGTATATATGTATATATTTATGTCTATATTTACATTAGTATTTAAAAATCTAATTTTTGTACATTTTTCTGGAACTAATTTTAAAACTCCCCTAGACATAATAAGACAAAAATTAAAGTAAATAACAAAATACAATTTTTTTTTAAAAGAATATACATACATATGCATACAAATTATTTTTAGCAAGTAAAAACATCAATGTTTTCATATTAATGTTATATTTATATTTTGCTTTCGCATTTACCAAATTGCTTTATGTCAGTCAATATAGAATAGTGTCTGCTCATACTCATACTAAATATTTTTATTTTTTTAACCAATTTACCCTTGGCTCCATCTCACACCCCTTTTGCATTTTAATCTATTCATTTTGTTTGTGGCTGTTTGACAAAAGAGTCGATAGTCCCGAGCTCAAAATAATGTATTAGAAAATTTTAAAACTGAACCAGAGTTAAAAGTTTTTTGAGTAATTGAATACAATATCTTATTTGCTTATTGAAAATCAATCTATAAAAATATGACACATTTTGGTGATAAAATTATGCATGGGAACAATGCATTGCTGAAAATCGAAAATATTCAATAAATATACAAATATTTTAACATTAAAGTAGATGTAAAAATTACTTATAAATTAAAAATAAACAAATAAATACAAATATCATCTCCAAAATACGATAATTTTTAAAATATGGCAAAATGGTTGCTTATTGAAAATAAGAAATATCTGGCTTAATATAACGACAGGTGTTATTGGCCAAAAGTTTTAGTTTGAATCATAATAATTTGTTTTTTTCATTTATTTAATGTTGACTAATAACAAATGGCAGAAAAAAAACAAGCTTAAAGTGAATTGAATTGAATTTAAAATAAAATTTAATATATAAAATTAAATAAAAATTGAAATATTTGCGAGGGAGACACAGATAAAAAAGTAAATATGAATTCACGAACGATTGCACAAAAAATGCCAATTGATTGGTTCATTAAGACTGAAGCTGACATGTATATTTACAATAAAAATACAGTAAGACACATTTTTTAGCAAGTAGCAAAAAATTAGGCTTTCCTTTACACACCTATATATATATATATATATTTTAATATATATTATCTTTATTCTTATTCATTCCCTAAATATATTTATTCTAATCTATATTTGATTTGGCTTTTATTTTAAATTTTCAATATAATTGCTTCCTTTTAACTTTATTAAATTTTAATATTAACTTTAATGTTGCAATTAATTCAAAAGTTAAAAAAAAATGTGGACTGTCTTGCATTAAATAAGAAATAAAAAAAAATTTTGTATTTTGATCGACTTTACGGGGTTGGACCATTTTACATATTATTACCCCCTAAATATTATTTGCTTTTCATTTTTTTCTAAATTTCATTTGATTTATAAGTTTTTTTTTTATTTATGAACTGTTGTCTAAATAATAAGATTCAACACTCAAGTAATTTAAGCTTAATTGAAGGCAATCATGTCAAACAACTTTTATAATAATTCAGATGTACATATTTAATACATTTACATGGTTCTAGTTGAGAGTGTGTTGTTCGATAGTGATCGACTAGCAGATACCCTAATAACACATCAATTTTCCTCAATATACAATGATTTACAATGAATACTGTAGATTGAAAAAAGATATTTTTTTGTTTATTTTTATAAACTACTCCGTGTTAAACACAAACAAGTTTCACAAATAATTTAAATTCTCATTTAATTTACTGTTTGTTTTAAACGGCTTAAGCTCAAAATATCGTTTACATCAATTGCGGGTCGTGGGTTCGAATCCCGCTGGAGGCATGTTTTTTTGTTGTTTGTCTAGTTCAATGGTAGTCCGTTCTGCCTCCTTTTCTTTCTTCTATTAAACTTTCTGTCTAAATCTATATCCACACGGCATCATATTTCTTGTTAAATTAAAAATTAAACATCACAAATAATAAACACCTCCAATTAATTATATCTTTCTATTTAAATTTAAATTAAATTGAGGTTAAATCAATTGACGAGTCGTTAATTTCACAGGGAGTTCACCTTCCTTAACGATAGACACACAATCAGGACCTCTTAAATACCGCATATGCAGTCAAACCATAATTGATTATAAATTTGTATATACCCACATGTAACTTACAACTTACACTTTTTTCATATCATAACTTTGGGAGAATTATCGGAATTTTTTTTATCCAACGTAATTTTTAGTGTAAAGTGTAAATGTAAAATATTTATATATCGATGTAGTAAGATCTTGGGAACGATATCTTAGGAAAGCAACAAACGAATTATGAGACAAGAATTCATATTTACACAGTTAATTCATTTAATTCAATTAAAATTAAAAATAAGGATATTTGTAAAGTTTTATTCAGCTAAATTCAAGTAAATTTTTTCGTAAAGTGATTTACAATTTTAAGAGTAGACCAGGTGGATCTTCCGACTTAAATTCCATAAAATAAATGGTCTGAAAACTTTCTCGTCAAGTTTAGGAACTAAGTAATAGAATGTTCCCAATTCCACCAGATATTTTAGATGTTTTTAGTAAAAAGAAAAGACCTAAAAAAATTTTAATTCCAAGAAGTGTTCTTTAAATGTTTTCCGTTTAATTCAATTTCACAACTCAATTTAACTTTTTTTAAACTATCCATAAAACACGATTTCTATTCAAGCCATATTTGATTTAGCTATGTAATGTAAAACTGATTGTTTTTGCTGTAAAAGTATTTTAAACTTTTATTTATTATTTGTATTCAAATTAAAGTAATATTTAGGTTTTTAAAAATTGTTTAATTTTTGCCAGGTGCCTCAGAACTGAGACTAGTTCGTATTGAATCACACAGACGGACAGACGGACATACGGACAGACGGAAAAGGCTATATATTCACTATATATATATATATATATCTTTTGTTGTTGGTTAATTTTTATTTATTTGATTCATTAAATACAAATCGTATTGAATACAAATACTTTATAAATACTTTCACAAACAATTAACATTTTTATTTACTTAATAGTTTCTTTCTTGTTAAATATTTTTTACTAAATATACAGAGTATAATAGATGACATTGATGTACAATATACATATATTATAAACTTCAAATATATATTATTTTTATTTATTTTTTATACTAACGATTATGTAATAAATGAACGCTTTATTATATGAAACATACATAAAACTTACCGATTTTGAATGAGTTATTGTCCTTAGTGGTTGCGCTTGAGTCTCATGAGATCAGCTGGTAAATTTATCTTCTGGCCAGATATCGTTACTATATTTTCCCAGCTGTACAACTTGTGATGTTTGCCATTCACATTGCGACTTTTTTCCTTTTGTTGCACGTAATTTTTGTAATTTTGTTTGATAAGGTGGCTGATTTAGATTCTAATTGAGTGTTGAGTTGAACTTATTTTTGTTGTTGTTTTGTTTTTATTAGTATTATTTTTTTGTACTGTTTTTAATTTTATGCTTAATATTATAGGAACTTTGAATCGAGCGTGTAGCGTGACGAGTTCAAACTGGATTGTACCTGAAGGGATGTTCAAGAAATACATATCTATATATGTACACAAAAGTGTGTTTGTTTGTGTGTGTGTGTCTCATTTTTAGAGCCTTCTTCTCTATATGCAAAATTAGAAAAGGCTGAAACAGTCGACCGACTTTTTGCTTCAGGTCAGGTCCTGGAACGGATCCGCTTCCGGTCTAAGTTATATTTTTACCGGATACACACATACACTGAGTGAAGGCAAGGGTGGGGGTGGGATGGTGAGGGGGTTGCTTTAGATCGCGGCATCAACGAAAGCGAAACCGAAATTGAGCGCAGAACGCAAAACAAAAAAAAGCACAAAAAAGGAGAACGAGAGTAGAGGGCGGAGGTGAGTTGACGGGTAAGGTGAGTTGAGGGGCGTAGTGGTTTGAAGGGTGAGTTGAGTTCAGAGTGAGGGTGTAATTGCCGCGTCTAGTGACAGGTGACCTGTAGAACCCGTCAGCAGTCTAACAAACAACACAGTTACGGTCAATTTATACGAACTCAAAAACAAAAGGAAGAGGATCGAGGAATAAATACACCAAGGCGCTGGGCAAAATAGCTATTCACATTTATCGTATTTGGCATTCCGCTATCTAATGTGTGTCTTATAAAACACACAAACACGAACTATATATGCATATATATATCTATATTTAATATACATAATATGTAAATATATTATATAGATTTGTGTGTATTTGACTTATTGATTTGTATCTATCTCCTTATCTATATTTATATATATAAATAATTATGATGTATAAAAATATACAAAGATAATATTTATAAATAATTGTAAAGTATGTATGTACATGAAATATGTTCAGTTAATACATAAAAAAATTTGTGATGTACGTATATATATATATTTTTTTAATGTATGTAAATAAATTGAATAAAAAAAAGATTTACAAATAATTATGATGTATTTGTCTAACCATGTAAATGTTGTATAAAAAATGAATGCATACAAAAAAAAAGAAGAAACAAAAAATTCCATATATAATTATTATGAATAACACACATGAATTTTTATGTATGTATATGAATAGGGATAGCTGAGGTGTGTTCATATGTACATATATGAAACGTAATACATACATGTATATACATATATATGTACAGGCATGAAAGAGAAAGAGAGTGAGAGAGAGAGAGAGAGCTGGAGAGATTGTGCAATTCTCTCGGCAATTTAATTTGCCAACTTCTGCTTTTTGCATTTTTAATATCAACACTTTTACTCCCACTTGGCTGACTAACGATGGAGCCAGTTGTCTCTTTTTCATACACACAACAGCATATACATATCTTTATGTACATATACACATGTATATATATATATATATATATATATAATATATGTTCACTTTTTTGCATATATATTTTTCTTATGGACCACGTGCCTCATTATTTGTGTTGAGAGCACAACGACTTTGATGCTCTCTCCCTCTCTCTCACCCCTTTTTTAATGCGCATCGTCCATCTCCCTCACACACAGTCGCAATAATCACTCCCTCACTCCTTCATAATTTATTTTTTTAACGCTGCCTACTGATTCCCAGTATGCACAACGGTATTTTTATGTACGTGTATGTGTGTGGATGAATATAATATTCTCCAGTTTGGATTGCGATTAACAAGTTAGCCCTAAGCCTCTTCTATTTTTATTTGTTTATATTTATTTATGGCATCTCGTTTATTTTAATTTTTATTTAACTGTTATTATTGTATACATATATATATATATATATATATATATATATATATATATATACATTTTATTCGCAAACAAATTTCTGTTTTTCTTATTTTGTCTTTAATTGCAGCTACAATTTTAAAATCCTATGTATGAATATATATGTATGTATTTATGCATATAAGCAAAAATTAAACAGTTGTTATGTGGTTTAGATAAAACGTAACGCAACTAAGCGTATGTTAACGTCACAAATTAACAAATTGATTTGAAATGTTAAATGCACTGATAATCCGCACATATGAATTAAATGAAATCAAAATATAATGCTAACAACATTTTTAAAATATGATATGACTTATGTAAATTATACAATAACATTGTGCATAATTTCTGTTTTTTTAGCGGTAATATTTAAGTAACTTTTGTATTTGAACGCTGATTGGTTAGTTTGTAAATTAAGACTCGAGTCGCCGTTGCACAAATGAAATTTCACTGATTAAAACACACACACACACACAGAAAATGCACTTTTCGCCGTAATAAATAAGTGCATCCATATATATGTACATATAGGCACTGCTTTTTTTCTGTCGAATATATTTTTTCTTTTCACACAATTGCGCAGTTTTGCCGGGTTTTTCGAAAACAAAACTAGCTGCTTGCTTTTTTTTGGCAGTTAGTTAACAATTTATTATTTCATGGTTTTGAATTATTGGCGTGATTTTTCAGAGGATTTCAATTGGTTTGTTGTTGTTTTTATTTATTTTTTTAATTTTTTTTGTAATTTTTGTTTTAAATTGCACTTGCCGCTTTACCTCGATAACGTGAACCTATCCGCTTCCACCGTCGATTTCATACTACCAATTGTATGCCGTATCGTGACTTTTTTTCCGTCTTTCTGCAACATTTTCACCCCGAAAGAGAGCAGCTACACTCATGCACACACACACACAACACTTACAGTAGTGAGAGAGCGCGCAAAAAGAGCAGGAGAGCGTGGAACCGGAATCACTGCTATTTATCTGACAAGAGCGAACGAGCGAGCGAGAGAGAGCGACAGTCTGAGAGATCAAAAATCTAAGAGAGCACAGAGCGTGAGAGCGAGCGCGAGCGAGAGAGAGCCAAAGACACACTGAGCGAGAGTATTTTGGGTAATGGGGTAATTATTGCCACGCAGAGTGGTAATTAGGCGGGAGCGAGACAAGCGATGCTATAAAACAAAATACCAATGTGCTTTTTATATCATGCGGGTGGGAGCGTGAGCGCGTATGCGCCAGCCTAACTCTCTATTTCTGTGTGTGTGTTTTCGCATCTCGTCTGGTGTGGGAGTAGTCCAGGCAATGGCAATCATCGTTCATTATTTATGTACAACTACCGTCGGATGTACACACGCATATACACACACACATATATATACACACACTCTTCTCCATTTTGCATATATATATAAATATATACATATATATAAATATATATACATATGTAAATATATATATGTACATATACGTATGTATATATGACTACATGTACTTGTGTACATGCCACAATTGTAGGTAGAAACGATGCATTGTCACATCATCATCGGCTTTTTCTTTGTACTTCACATTAATTGCGCTGTCTATATTTAAGTTCAATAATAAAAAACACATTAATTTCGGTGAAATCCAATCATCAGGTGTTAATTATTTATAGCGCAGGAATTTTGTTACAATTTTGAAAATCAAAAGCAAAAATATAACATTTTATCAACTAGAAAGCAAAAATATTACATTTTATTTTTAATTTAATTTTTGCAATAAACATATATTTATATTTCAGGGATTTGCAATTCATCAGGTCTTAATTGTTAAAGCTCTTATTATAAAGTTTTTTTTTTAATTTTTTGTTGATTTTTTATTTTAAATTTCAACAAGAATGCATAAATATTACATTTTATTATTGATTTAATAGTTTTTCTTACTAGTGATTTACCAGACATTAAGTCCTACTTATGTATGGCCCTTGTTACGGATATGACCAGAAGTTGAATTTTAAAAAGGAAACAACATTTAATTTTATTTTTAATTTGATTTACACTAATATTTAGTAATTTTTTGACATTAAATAAATAAATCGAGATTCGCCAAAATCGTGTTGTATATTTTGGTTTTATGGGAAATGTCTAATGTAGAAATCATTCAGATTATTTTAAAAGTTAAGCAAAAACATATATATTTTTAGGAAAAAAATGTTAAGGCTACCAAACCAAAATCACATTTAAGAAATTCTGATAAGATACAATCAAATCTTTTATTTAAGTTGACTTTATAAATATGTCGATATTTTGTACTTTATATAACAAATCGAAACATCCAATTTTTTAATTTAAGCAATCAGTACAAAAGATAAGAATAATTGACAATATAAATAAATGTCTCGAAATTTGCAACAATCGCTTTCCTTGTAGCTAAAAAAATACCTGTTTTTCAATAATAGATAAAATGATTTTCTAAAACTACAATAATTAACAGTGATTTTTAAAAATGTAACGTTGTATTAAGTACTAAAAAAATAATGCTTTTTTGAAACAGCAATAATTAACAGGAATAATTCAAAATATATGTACTTGTTTTTTCTTTAAGTTTTTAATAAGCTTATTAGTTCAAGTTTCAACTACTTAATAATTTTAGCTTAATAACTTTAATGAGAATATACAAAATTGAAAACCATTAAAACAAAGCAAATTCGGGACTATGTATCTGTATTCGATTCGGATTGACATTGAAGCTAAAATCGTCAGTATTAAATAAAGAATTACGCAAGCTAAAAAATTAATTTTGTGTCTTGTAAGTCAGCGTTATGAGACAAGTCGGTGTGGTTATGTTTATCTGTTCGATTTTTATTTGTTTATATGAGAAGAAGATTCTCTTTTTTAAAACTAAAATATAAATAAACCTTTACGTATATCAGATTGTTTAGTTCGGTCATTTATAACTTTAATATATTTATATTTAACAATGGTAATAATTTGGTTGGATCGAGATAGTGTTTGACATACATATGAGAAATATTTGGTTGAAAGACAGTGATCAAATATAAAACTTTTAAGCCCAATTTGTTGAAAACGGTACAAAAAGATAAAATATTTTAAAATAAATATAAAACTTAATATTTCAATTTAAAATTCGAAATTATAAATATTTCTGGGAAAGTCAAAATTGGACAGGTACGATTAACTTACTACGTTAGATCTTTAAGAACACATTTTTGGAATTTCAACAATTTCGAAAAACTCTGTGCTTCTATTTTTAAAGCTTTAACTTTTAAATGAAGACTATTTTTTGAAAATGTTTCTTTGATACTCTCTCTTATTCTCCATCAAGCAAACTTTAACAGTAGCCGTTAAAAAGTATGGACAACCTAAACTCAGAAAAACACGTCTCTCTGAAGTTTTGTGATTTGCCATACTTTTGCGCCAAGGGTTCCTCACCTTTTATACTATTATACCAAAAAGGTATAAAAGTATATTGGTTTTGCGCAATGTACGTCATGCTGTCTGTCCGTCTGTATGAACGCGCGTTCTTCCGACACTCTTAGAGATAGAGACTTGAAACTTGAAACGTATACTGGAAAGTACCCTCAAAAGTTAAAGTATCTTGGGTTTGGACCTACGTCCACTAGGGAGCTAGAAAATCGATAAATTCGATTTTAGCAAATCGATAAATCCCCATATCTCTTACAATTTAATGAATACAGTCACCAATTTTGGTTGGTAGGTTGTTGACGAGGTCCTTGAAAGATTGGCATGTGCCACGCCCACCTCCGACGCCCCCATCACCTCCGCCCCTAAAATTTTCAAATGGCTATATCTTCCGCAGTTTTTGAGTAGGGAACGTCAAATTTTGTTGGTATATTACTGGTAGTCGCCTTTAAGAACCGATAACAAATTTGTGGTGCCACGCCAACACCTGCGCCTATAATCGACAATTCCGATTGTAAATCGATAATTCCGTATATCTCCGAACATTTTAAAGATAGAGTAACCAAACTTGGAAGGTAATTTGCTGGTAACCTCCTCCAAAGATTGGCATACCAATTTTGCCGGTATGTTACTGGTAACTCCCCCAAAGATAGATACACAAATTGGATGGCCACGCCCACTCCACCGACCTAAACCGATACACCTGTTGGTGTAAATCGATAACCCCATATATCTCACGCAATTTGAAAACTTAAGTCATAAATGTGTAAAAAAAATTTTGGACCACGCCCACTCCCGCCCACAAAAAATGATAAATGCCTGTATCTTCCGCAATTTAAGAGCTACAGTTATCAAACTGCAACGTTCTATCTTGTTATAAATATGTCACATTTTTCCAGGCTGTTTATTTTTACGTGTGTGTTGTTTTGTCAGAGAAGAATTCTTTGTACCTTATATTTGGTTTTTTCTATCTATTAATTAAACCAATAATATGTTGAATTTTTTTATGTTACAAAGTTTATAAATTTCATATAATTCAATTTGAAAAAATTTTCGATTTGAATACTTGACCGTGTTGAGAGACTTCCACTGATCTACTCGTCCTTTTAAGCATAAGACATATAAACCTATATAAAAGCCGGCCAGTACATTTGGGAATTAATTTTTCTACAAACAAGAAGAAGTATTATTCTAAAAATCGAAAATAGCAAAATTTATTTGAGATTGTGCATTTAAGGCAAGCTTTGCTAAAAAAAAGTTTTGTTATTATTTTGGAGATTTTCTAAATTTTAGTGCCTTGCCATCTTAATCAATAGTGTTAATAATTCCTGGAACCTAATTATCAACATCGCAAAATAGATAAGGTTTCGTTCAAAGACCTGCGAAAATACTGACTTATATGACCAAGATTATCTATAATTCTCTTGGGTACGTTCTCCATAATATCCCACTCACCTTGTCTGACTGGAGTCAATGGAAAAGTAGTTCGTATTATTTGTTCTTTATCGCTAAGACTGGCTTGAATTACATCCGATTGACTTTCGTAACTAACTAATTGTAGTATTATGCTTGTAGTTAAATTAAAATTGGTTACATCAAAGCATCTGTTTTGTTTTCTCAGTTTCCATTAGACTACACGCTACTAATTATTCTTAGCAATAACCTATATACGATTTCTTTAATTATTACAATAGATATAACCATGTATTCAATTTAGAATCCTCTATTTCTATAAATAATAACTTTATGCATGCGTTTTTGTTTCTGTTTTTGTTTTTTAACATTTAATTTCTTGGTTTGATTGGATTTTTTCCGAGTATTGCGCAATCTATGAAAGGCAAATGTGTATAATTAAAATACCCCAGGAATTAGAATACTTTTTTTTTAATCGATTAATACTATAGAGCACTTTAATATATTAAGGAAGTGTTTTGGCAAAGTACAAAAAAAATAAATATCTTACGTTATGAAATTTAGTTAAATTTAATGTGTAACGTGATTTTTTTTTTAGATATGCCTAAGATGGTGAAATATAATAATAATTAATATTTTAAATGAATACTTATAATTTGAATTAATTTTATTTTGTTTAATATTTTTGTTTCGATTTAGATTTTGAAAAATGTCATTGTTTTACTTGAAAAATGATTGATGTAAGCTAAATACTATTTAGGAGAATATTAATTAATAAGTCAGTCAAATGTGGAATGGTACCTGGAAGCTTACCAATCTATTTTAATCATTTATGTACATTTGGCCAAACCAAAGCACCGTATAAAATGACTGTCTGGGAAATGGACCTGAATAAATATAATTTATTTTCGATTGACAAGCGAGGTAGGTATACAAAATTATGGTAACGCAGTTAATTTTATCAATGGTGTATCCAAAATTTTTCTACAATATCATGACATTTGCAATGACTGTTAAAAATAGCATTAACATAGCATTTTTCTAACAATTTTGAAATATAAAAAAAAAATTTTTTTTTTAGAGTGACAAATGTGACGTATTCCTTTCTAGTATGCCTTTATTGACACAAAGTGTATTTTTTTTTTAATGTTAACAGTATAAAATTGATAAATTTGATCGACATAAATGTTTGTTTGCTAATGGTAAGGTCTAAACCGTTTTTTCTTTTTTTTTTAACAACAACAACAACTATTCACTGAAAACTACATGAAAAGCTAAAACTTCTAAAAAATTATATTTTAAAATCATTCAATACTTAAAATCGCTATTCGGGAGGTATATCTGTCTGATTTTAAATTATTAATGCTATAAAATCACCCAATCACTTTTTGATTTTTATGTAAACAACAATAAAAAAAAAATCTCTTGAAAATAAACAAATTGTGCAAATTAAAGTTCCATATTAAATGATAAAAAAAGTAGAAAATTAAAAGTGAAAATAAAAACAGCTAACAAAGAAATTTAAAAAAAATATATATTTAATATTAAAATATTAGAAGTGACAAATCTAAAAATATAAAATAAATTTAAAAATTGTAGATGAAAAATTAATTAAAAGTTAATATTCAAAATAAAAGTTGCAAATTATAAATATAAATATATGAAATGAGACTAAAATTAAAGATGTAAAAATGGTTACTGTGTGGGCTTATTGAAATGTAAAAAGCTGAAAAAATAGTACAAGCATTGGCGAATTGCAGAAAAAAGCAAACAGACAGAAAATTATAAAGCTAAGATAGGAAAGAGAAGATAAAGAATTGAAGCTGCGTAGTATGAAATGAATGCACAACGGTTGCACAAAGGATGTTCAGATTTTGCAAATTAGGTTTAATTTAAATTTGAAGCCTCTCTTCACCCATAGTTAATACATGTGTGTTGTTAACACCTAACTTAATTTTGCGTTGTCAGAACTGAGCAGAAACGTCGCGAATTCGTCGCCAAACTCCATTTTATTTATTTTAGTGGGTTCCACACACACACACACACACACACGGACAGACAGACAGTATTCTGAGCGCATTACGATGCTCCACCCTTAAAATATGTATGTATGTATGCATGTGTGTATGTGTGTACATATGTATATTTATTAGTGGAAAAAAAGCCAACCCATCCACTCTGATTCAAATACAAGTGAGCCCTCTGTGTGTGTGTGCAAGTGCGAATATACATATACTATGTATGTATAAGCATTGCCAGCATACATAAATGTGTATGCATGTGTGTGAGTGTGTGTGCATATTCTCATTTCGGTGGAAAAAGTGACACTCAAAGCCAAAAGAAGAAAGGAATGAAACGAAAAACTCGCGTCTGCGTTTACGATTTTAAATATAAATGAATAAAACACGCATCGTTGAGGAGGAGGCCAAAAGAAAAACCCCTTTGGGCAACACACACAGCCACATAAGCTCTGTTGTATGTGCGCACACACATTAATATACATCTACATATAAAGCGGCTGTCGCTGAGGCTCCAGCAACCAACGGCTGCACTGCCAGCCTCCAGCAAAGCAGAAAGAAAAAAAAAACAACTCACTAAGAGGGAGGTGACGAGAGAGAGAGCAGAGCAGAGCAGAGCAGAGCAGAATCGTTGTTGCTTCGCTTCGTTTTTGACTAACGAGCAAGCCTTTTCTTAACTCCTTCGCAATTACACACACACACACACACACATGTATGTTCTTATGTATATATGTATGCAAATATTTTTGCATGGTGTATCTAGTATACATACACACACACACTCACACACACACACTCTGTGATGAGTACATTTCACGTGTGTATATGAGTGCATGTGTGTATGAGTACAAGTTTGGAAATGAGCATGTATTTTCTTATTATTATTTTTTTTTTATATCCTTGTGACTTGTCTCAGACACACATATACAATCTTTTATTTCGCATCACATATGTAAATGATGCGAACTGCATGCCTGCACACACACACATATTAACATATGTACTATAATGTGTATGTATTTACGTAAGAGTGGATTTTCTCATTTAGACGTAAAGCAAGCCAAGCAAGCAGAGCGCGTCAAAGTTAGTGGTTCTGTGGGTGTTGCCAATGGCTAGTAAAGCACAATGTACAATGCAAGAATGGGATGCTGGCAAGTCCTTAGAGTTCGAAATTTTTTAGCGTGTTCTTTTTAATATTCAAGAAATATGAAGATTTTGCTTTCGGGGTATTTCTCAACTAGCCCATTCTTACATGCTTATGATTATATTAAATTGTAAACAAATAAATTAAAAATAAGTTAAGAAACAAGTACAATAATAATAATATAACATCGTAAGCATTTCAATCTCTCAATATTCACAACATTCGAGTTGATAAATATTACGATGCCCAATTTTCGAGTTAGCTTTCGAATTAGTAAAGCTTAAATGAAATGAGAAAACCATATGCATATCGAGTCTATTGTTTAACCGTTTATCTAATATAAATTAACATAAAAGAAATACGTAACTAAAAATTATAATAATAAACAAGAGAGAACATTGCAGTCGGACGTAACCGACAGCGAAATACTATAATACAAAAATTTCGGAAGAAATATTTTAAATATTTTAGGGGCTGGGGGCGTCGGATGTAGGCGTGGAACATGCCGATCTTTGAAGGACATCGCCAACAACCTACAAACCAAAATTGGTGATTGTATCCATAAGATTGTGAGAGATATGTGGATTTATCGATTTGCGAAAATTGAATTTATCGATTTTCTAGCTCCCTAGTGGACGTAGGTCCAAACCCAAGATACTTTAACTTTTGAGGGTACTTTCCAGTATGTGTTCCAAGTTTCAAATCTCTATCTCTAAGGGTGTCGGAGAAACGCGCGTTAATACAGACGGACGGACGGACAGACGGACGGTATCATGGTATAAAAACCCATTTGCAGTTAATCTCAGAATATTCGGGCAAGTCAAGTTAATAACGATTTAAATTCGCAATTTTAAAGACAACTTTTAATTTGAATTTGCTATCTCTCTCTATCCTATATGAGGTAGGAAAAGCTACTTCTGGCTGTTAAATAGTTTTGCACAAACCCTTTATACCATTTGTACCCGAATTTGTTAATACGAAAACAACAATATGCAATATATGCAAATAACCAATACGTGAAATATTCTCAATTTGTTATATAAGATCATTAATAATTGACGATTTAAATAAGCCAAGCATAGTTAAATAAAGGTACCAATTGTATTATTATTAATAATTATTAATAATAAGAGCATCTGCCAAGATCTTGCTAATTGTTGAATAACTATTTATGTACAAATTTAAAGGCTTGTTTAATTATTTAACGTCGACTAATATCAGACGACACACAAAAATACAAAAGTGAAAATTAATTAAAAACTTTTGTTCATTTATGTTAAAGTAAATATTTAAATTAATATATATGTATTATAATTTGAAAACACTAAAAAGAAATCGCAAAAAATATGTATATATGTATGCCTATATAAAATTAATTTTTTTTTAATCAATGCTAAAAATAAAGAAAAAAACACTCCTTTTTTTTTTTTGGAAAAATAATAATAAGGTACATTGTTTAGCCGATTTTCTAATATACAGGGCTATATTTTTATACTATTATACCAAAAAGGTATAATAGTATATTGGTTTTGTGCAATGTCCGTCATGCTGTCCGTCCGTCTGTCCGTCCGTCTGTCTGTCTGTCCGTCTGTATGAACGCGCGTTCCTCCGACATCCTTAGAGATAGGGACTTGAAACTTGGAACGTATATTGGAAAGTACCCTCAAAAGTTAAAGTGTCTTGGGTTTGGTCCTACGTCCACTAGGGAGCTACAAAACCGCGAAAATCGAGTTTAGCAAAACGATAAGTCCCCATATCTCTTACAATTTAATGAATACAGTCACCAATTTTGGTTGGTAGGTTGTTGGCGAGGTCCTTGAAAGATCGGCATATGCCACGCCCACCTCCGACGCCCACATCACCCCCGCCCCTAAAATTTTCAACTGGCTATATCTTCCGCAGTTTTTGAGTAGGGAACGTCAAATTTGGTAGGTATATTACTGGTAGTCGCCTTTAAGAACCGATAATAAATTTGTGGTGCCCCGCCCACATCTGCGCCTATAATCGACAATTCCGATTGTAAATCGATAACTCCGTATATCTTCTAAAATTTTAAAGATAGAGTAACCAAACTTGGAAGGTAATTTGCTGGTAACCTCCTCCAAAGATTGGCATACCAATTTTTGGACCACGCCCACATCCGCCGCCCCCAGGAACTTCGTCCCTAGAAATTTAAAATGCGCATATCTGCCGTAATTTGCAAGCTAGAGTCGCAAAATTTTGCAGGTATGTTACTGGTAACTCCCCCAAAGATCGATACAAAAATTGGATGGCCACGCCCACTCCACCATCCTAAGCCTGTCGGTGTAAATCGATAAATCCATATATCTCACGCAATTTGAAAACTTAAGTCACCAAATTTTAAAGGTATATTGCTTCATAAATGTAGAAAAACAATTTTGGACCACGCCCACTCCCGCCCACAAAAAATGATAAATGCCTGTATCTCCCGCAATTTAAAAGCTACAGTTACCAAACTTAGAAGGTATATTACTTAGATCGAACTCCAAAATTTTTTTTGGGACACGCCCACTCCCGACCTCAAAACCGATAAACGCCCATATCCCCCGGAATTCAAGTATTTCTTATCTGTACACAAATAAAGGTATAATAGTATTTCGCTGTCGGTTACGTCCGACTGCAACGTTCTATCTTGTTCTATATAGTATATCACACAATTGTTTGTCTGGCAGATTACGAAAGACGGAGAGAGAGTGAGGGATAGATTTGTGTCTGTCCTTGAACGTATTATCAGTGCTGTTAATTTCGTTAATTAACAAGTTTGCCGCCTTACCCTTGTCAAGGCGACATCGTCGATTAGTTGTGTACCACTCGTCGTCGTGTTTGCACATTAATTAATTACGTAAATAATTGTCCGCAGTAATAAAACAGATGGATCCGCAGCCGCAGCCGCAGCCGAAGCCGAATCCAAAAGCCAAAAGCCACTCCTTTATTCAGCTATCCCCATAGGCATTTGCATAAGCTGACGTCTCTCACACGGTAAACGATCGGTAAACATTAATTCATGGGTAAACGCGTTTATTGGGCTCAACCCAGTCTAATAAGCATGCATGTACACTGAGAGAAAAATCAACTTATTCCGACACACATGTGTAATGCCAGAAGGCAAATACAGGTATATTTCTTGTATCTTGTGTTTAGTATGCAAATGTGTATTTTTATTACACATTTTTTTATATTAAGTTCAACTTGTGTCTGTTTTTATAAATATTATATAAAAATTTTCTAATTTTCTTATTATTATTTTTTTTTGTATTGGTGTCCGAAACTTTATATTTTTGAAAATCAAACCAATTTTTTATTTGAAAATCTCCAGCACAGAATTATTTGTGACTTATCTGAATTTTAAGACCGATGATTCGATTAAAACACATCTTCAAGTTTTGCACACTCAAATTTAAATTAAAACTAAAATAAAAATAAAAACTGCTCTCAATTTTTATGACAAAGAGGTTATTTGGCAGCGTATTATTTATAGTCTGAAATCGCTTACATTTTCTTGTTTGCTCACTTCTAAAATGGTACAATAAACCCATAAGAAAATTGAATAAAATTGATAAATTCTCAAATTCAATGTTCTAAAATTAAGCTGATACTTAAATTGAAAAAAAAACTGAATACGACTTGAACTTGTAATTTTGAATAAGGTACAAAAACGTATGCATCCTATTTTTTATTTCTGTGTACATACATATGTATGTATATTTATGCATTCACACACTTAAAAAGATACATAGATTTGTTCGCTGGCAAGGTATGACTTTTATGAATTAGTGTGTGTATAAATATACTTAAGTGTGTGTGAATTGGTTGTTTTAAATAAATACAGGTGTTCAAATAAACACGGCTGCCAATAGAAATCGACATATGTACATACATAATTATGTGTGTGTGTGTGTGTGTGTGTGTACAATGCTTTTGACATACCAATGGGTATAAAGGATTTTTAGGAATGAAAGTTTAAGATACCATTTCTGCCTTTTTCATTTTGTGTGTCTTATTTTATTGTTAGAGACCAAGTCGATTCTTTCATTCTTACTTAAGTTTTGTAAGAAGTTGCTCAATTAGAAAACGTAACTCCTTTTATAAAATTTGGCATTTAAGAATGTATATACATATTTATAAACAGGGGGCAGACATATGTTTTGGAATAAGTTCAAATAAAAAGTTTGGTTAAAGTAAAGTTTAAAAATTCTGAAAATTGCATTTGAACACAAGCAATAAATACTAAAGCTATGAAATTGATTAACAAAAATAAATCATAGACTTTTAATTTATCACAGTTGAGCCGGTACATATAATAGTGGAGGAGTTACTCTCTTAAGTAATACATGATAAAATAATTTTAACCATCATATAGTCTCCGATTCGAGATTTATTTTATGAAATATTGACCAAATCAGTATAACTAATTGGCCATCCTTACTGAAGTAACACATGTATTTAGAAACAGAGCTGGACAAACGTGTTACATACTATCGACATTTTCCTCCACCTCATAAAATAACTTTCATTTCTCCTCAAAATTCAATTTGTATATCAATAATTTGTGTTGCTCATTTAAACAGTGTATTAGAGACTACAGCTGCTAAACACGATCCCTAAATCAAAGCTTAATTTTGTTTCGTTTTTTGTTTTATGTTTTACAACACTACCGATCCTAATATACATAAAGCATTGTACAAAACTATGAATAGTATGATTATGGAAGAAAATATGCTTAAATTTGGTTGTGGCACACTGCCTCACAGTCTCCGTTCCCGTTCTGATCAATTGCCGAGAAGTTTTACAGCTCGTATTTTATTTATTTTTTGTATTTTATTTCTATTGCTCATTCATTGGTAGGTAGATACCTCTTCGGGCTGGGCTTAGTCTTCAGTTGAGTTTGACTTTAGTTTGCATATTTATGATTTCATTCAGAGTGTGTTCCATTCATTAACATTCAAAATGTTATCAGATTAAACACGATTAAACGGATAGTTTTTCAGTTCACATAAATTAGGTATGATACCTCGCATTTAATATGTATATATGCATGTATGCATGTATGTACATATGTATGTATGTATACACATATCTCAGTTTCCGTTGTGCTTTATATTTTTCATTTATTTCGTTTATTATTATTTTATTTTTGTGCGATTTAACGTTCTGTATAAATGAAATGCCGTTTTTTTTTTTATTTTTATAAAAGTCAGTTATTTGAAAGGAAAAAGGGCTGCCTGTGATCGCCTTATTATTGTCGAATCTAAAATCAGTTGAAATACAGAATTATACATGAATAATTATTTACAGCTTGAAAAATAATTCTTACAGATTAATAATAATATTAAAATTTATAATTATCGCTTAAGATTCGAATTTTCTCGTAATGTATCAGAAAAATGTAGCTTCTGGTTTTAATGCAATATTAAGATTGCTCAATAGGCCTTTATTATTCAATATATGTACCTCATTCATTCAACGAAGTTACTCTAAGAATTAATTATTATTTCAATATAAACGCAAGATACAAAAATGCATACATTATTGAAAATATAAGAACAAATCTCCGAGATCGAGTTAAGGCAGACATCAGGAATATATAAATATGTATGTGTATACCTTGTGGACTCGCCGATTTGCACAACATTATACATTTAGATGTGGACACTCTGCATTACAATTACAGATGCACATGCCAAACTTGGCACTTGGATCACCGAGATCGAGGTGATTACTCAGAGAGGCGGAGTGTTGTCTGGACCAATTGAGAATGCGTAAAACAGGGTATCATGAAGTGTGCCAAATAAAATAATAGCATTACTGCTTTATGAAATAAAGTTTTTGCTCTTTAGTATATTTGAAATATTTAAAACAGATCAATTTCGTTGAGATTCTATAAAGTATAATAATAAAATAGCAACGCGTTTCTTAAACATATGACTATTTTTATGATGATGAAATGAGGCTCGACAAACCTTGCACTGCTAAATATTGAAACATATTCAAAATATTCAAAATGTAGAAAAATTCAATTCAGCTGCACAAATTACAGCAAATAATTTATTTCTCATTTGGGAATCTTTTAAAATACTATACTAGATAGTTATTGTGATATTTTACCAATAACACAACATTTAGGCAAATTATTTATCTTCAGGAAAAGCTTTTTTTATTTTCCAACTATTATTTAGATTTAGATACTTACTTAATTGTTTTTGTTTACAATTTTTATAGATGTTTATATATCGCGTCTATGTTGCACTTGCCGCTTCTATTGTGGCTCCCCGTCAAACTCGAGCACTCCGACTCAATTAAGTTTTAAAAACTCTATGAAATAGTTTCCTTTCATAGTTGTCGCCCATACAAGGTGGTTTTTTTTTATCTAACTTATTCCACTTGTTATCCAAAATTCACATCTGTTTCAAATTGCAAACCAAGAATATACCCCGTTATGGGAATGTTGTTTAAGGGGTATGAATAGATAACAAGACAACAAGTTCGAATGGGAATGGGTGAACCCGGGTGCCTCGTCGAGATTTCTGAATGAAATCGTACATTTTGGGGCGAGATGGAGTGAGTGTGATTATAATATATTAGTATGCACTTTTATATTAGTATACGATGTGGGCATATGTATATGCATATATGGAAATATGTAGATGCTATTCTATATAACCTGAATGTTAATCTACAGCTGCGGTCCAAATAATAAGAGTGCACACAAATGTTTTGAAATATGATTAAAAAAAATACCTAATATATGTTTCAAAATATTTCGATTTAAAAAATAATAGTTTTATTTTGCCGAATTAAATTGTTCGTTATATATTGAAGAGTTGGCGATTTGGTCACCTTAAAATGAGTAATATATTTTGTAAATGCTTTGAGAAGCAACACTCCTATTATTTTGACCTCAACTGTGCGTATGTGTGTATATACTCAGTCCCGTGCCTGTGCTCTCTTGCCTGCTTTGTGCACCCGACAAACAGACAGACAGGCAGACAGACAGACAGAAAGATGACCAGACCCGTACACATATGTAGTCACACCTCTATCCAGTTAGATTTTATTATTATGCGTTTGTATTCAGATGATTTCTTCGTTGACTAAAAATTTCTTATTTCTTTCAGATCTTTTGTGCGTATAACTAGTGTGTGTGCGTGTGTGTAAACGATCTACAGCCTTGAACATTAAAGCTTTAAAGTGATCAGGTTAAATTTATTGATATGCCGATCTCATTTTCATTGACAAGAATATCCGACAGTCAGACGGACAAACCGACCTACCACTCACTGAGCCAATGCCCCACGCATTAATGTGTGTGTGTGTGTGTATGTGTGCGTGTGTGTATGTGTTTGTTGTGTAAAGAAGTGTTAATAACCACACATAAATACACACATAAATATCTGTATATGCTTGACTACAGCTACTTAGGACTGTGAGCGTGAGTGTGAGTGCAAGAGATGCGAGCGAGTCTAAATATCGTACCGTATAATAATAACAGTTATAATAATATTATAACAATGATCGTTTCGTCGTTTTTTCAGAACAATGTTTGTTTCCCTTGTTACGCTTTTGTTAGTTGTCCTGATCTGTGTTTGCTGTAAACAAAATGTTCACCTTCGATTAGCGGGATGCAGCAACAGCAACAGCAACAGCAACGATCCCAATCACAATCGTCTCTCATCCACCGATCCGAATAGCTGAAACAAGACAGAGACAGAAAAAAGAAAAGGAATCGTCTACAAAAGCAAAATGCAGGTAGATTTTTGTATTTTATACTATTATACCAGAATGGTATAATTATACTATTATACCAGAATGGTATAATAGTATATTGGTTTTGTGCAATGTCCGTCATACTGTCTGTCCGTCTGTCCGTCCGTATGAACGCGCGTTCCTCCGACACCCTTAGAGATAGAGACTTGAAACTTGGAACGTATACTGGAAAGTACCCTCAAAAGTTAAAGAGTCTTGGGTTTGGTCCTACGTCCACTAGGGAGCTAGAAAATCAATAAATTCGATTTTAGCAAATCGATAAATCCACATATCTCTTACAATTTAATGGATACAGTCACCAATTTTGGTTGGTAGGTTGTTGGCGAGGTCCTTGAAAGATTGGCATGTGCCACGCCCACCTCCGACGCCCCCATCACCCCCGCCCCTAAAATTTTCAAATGGCTATATCTTCCGCAGTTTTTGAGTAGGGAACGTCAAATTTGGTAGGTATATTACTGGTAGTCGCCTTTAAGAACCGATAATAAATTTGTGGTGCCACGCCAACACCTGCGCCTATAATCGACAATTCCGATTGTAAATCGATAATTCCGTATATCTCCGAACATTTTAAAGATAGAGTAACCAAACTTGGAAGGTAATTTGCTGGTAACCTCCTCCAAAGATTGGCATACCAATTTTGCCGGTATGTTACTGGTAACTCCCCCAAAGATAGATACACAAATTGGATGGCCACGCCCACTCCACCTACCTGAACCGATACACCTGTTGGTGTAAATCGATAAACCCATATATCTCACGTAATTTGAAAACTTAAGTCACCAAATTTTAAAGGTATATTGCTAGTAACACCCTTCATAAATGTGAAAAAAAAATTTTGGACCACGCCCACTCCCGCCTACAAAAAACGATAAATGCCTGTATCTCCCGCAATTTAAGAGCTACAGTTACCAAACTTAGAAGGTATATTACTAAGATCGAACTCCAACATTTTTTGGGCCACGCCCACTCCCGCCCCCAAAACCGATAAACGCCCATATCCCCCGGAATTCAAGTATTTCTTAAATGTACACAAATAAAGGTATAATAGTATTCCGCTGTCGGTTACGTCCGACTGCAACGTTCTATCTTGTTTTGTTTTATTTTATGCTTTTGAGCAAAGTACGCAGCTTAGTATTATTAAATGTACGAGTCGCATCCGCATTATCCGTATTCTACAACGTCACTTTGTTAGTTACTGTAGTGGAATTTGCAGTCATGTTTTCTTATTAATAATATTAAATTATTCCAAATACAAAAAAAACAAGAAAATAAATATTTTAATATTTTTATCAGTTTTCTATTATTATAAAAACTAAAAAAATGAAATAGATATTTTATTCTATTTCATTGTTCAAAACACTAAGAAAATAAAATACATATATACTTATATTAAAATTATTATCAGTTGTATATTATTATTATATTATTCGTTATATTACAAAAGGAAAATAAAAATAAATAAATTTAAAGTAATCAAAAAAAATTTTTTTCTTCTGTCAAAACACTTTCCTGGCATTTTGAAAATTATATTCTGCATATGAAACAAATCACAAATTTGACCTCAGCTTACATTTTCGAGCGAAACAAGAATAGTTTCTATTTCGAATTTAATAATATTTTGTACTATATGTCTATGAGTCTAAACTGTGCACATTTTATTGGGAATTCATATCATATAAGTTACAGCTCAAAGCTCTCTGTTATTCTTTTGCTTAGCGTTAGACATAATATTTAAAATCTATCCCAAAGAGTTTCGATTCGGTTTGCATTTGAGGACTTTGGAATCAAGTCTATATATGGTCTTCAAATTTATTTCAAGATATTTTGGTAGTATGTTTTGGGTCGTTGTACTATTCGAAGACCATAATATAATAATAAAATATTTTCCAATAATCCACAACTGTTTTAATCCAATTTCAAGTAAGTTTATTTTACATTTTATTTTTAATTGTAAGGAAATGTGTAATCTTTATTATTTTATTGCTTAGTTAAGAGTTTGTTAAGGATTGTGCGCTCTTTATTAATATTTTTAAATATGGATAAATATATGGAACAAATTGGTTTTTTCAACTTATCTGATTACTTTTATTACAACTTAAGGCTATTTAGAGCTTATAATTTTGTAACTAATTGAATAATTTGACCAAATCAGAACAAATACATCATTTACAATATTTCTGGAAAAGTCTCATTTCAATATTTGCATTTCTCCGGTGATTGATAATTCCGAGGCAGATTAAAAGTCAGTTTTTGTTTAATATTTTGATCGATTTGAAGTTTATCCGCTAAATAACATTAGCTTAAGATATTAGACCTAAAGAGATATAAGTTTATTTCAAGTAGTGCATTGGAATCGGAAGTCACCTTAACATATAACGAGAATCTTTCTCCAACAAGTCTTTCTATTTCTTGCATTTCTATTTGGGTCAATTTAAGTGCTGTGTCAAAAGTGGAACTTTTCTTGAATGCAGGACTTAAGTTTTACGTTTTCTTAAATAAGTTCGCCCGAACTGTTTCCCCCTTGCCTGTATTTCAAGTGGTAAGCAAATAAAAAACCTAAATTGGAATTATTGCTATCTGTAGTTTTATGTATTCGACTATGGTTCGATCTTTCAAGGGAAAGGCTGCTTCACCGTTTTTATACTTTGATACCGAAGGTAACGCCGCGTCAGACAATCGATATTCGCAAATCGATAAAGCCATATATGTTCATTCTTTGAATTTGAGTAAAATTAATTCGAAATGGGGAACAGGTTATCTCTTTCTCAGGCCCTTTAAATCCTCCTTAACGTTGTAATTATGAGACCTAGCTCCTAATTGGCCATTCGACTGATGAATCTTCTTAGTATAAATAGGTAAATTTGTGTACATATATATACGAATTGGAATGTACACACATACAGATCTATTTGGACTTACTTTATATACATACTTACATATGCACATGAAGTTACATTAAATAAATTTAGATTGGGCTACAGTAGTCTCTTAGTCTAATGTAACTATATGATACCTAGAATATTTGCAAATTTTTTTGCATGGGTATGTCTCTGGAGTACCGAGAACACTACTACATACACTCACATATACACACATACAGACTGACAGCTTAGTGTCCGTGGCATTGAATATTGAACAACAGAAACAGAAACAGAAACAGAATTCAACTAAACTTGAATGAGGTGAACTTGACCGAAATTTCACGTTTAAGGGCGTGCTGTCCAGCCGGCGGCATTTTGCTGCCATCAACAATGGTCAGAGAGGCAGTGTGGCAGAGTGGCACTGGCAGAGGCAGAGGCCGTGACAGCGACAAAGTTTCCCTGCGTTCGTATGTGCGGACGGACATATGTTGCGTGCGTCGTGTTATCGCAAACTTTATCATCTCGCAATAAATTGGGCGCGTGCCACACATACAACCGTGCGAATATACATAAATATATATATATACATACATACAGTTGGGTTCAAAATAATAGTTGTGCTGCTTTTCAAAGTATTTATTAAATATAAATGGACACAGCAAAATCTTTAAATTAAAAAAATTAATGATGCAAAACAACTAATGTTTAATTTCTTAATTTAAATGTTTAATGTTTAATTAAAAATTTAAAGTATTATTATTTTCAGATACTGAAAGATTGAAAAACTACACTATTTAATTTAAGTGAATCAAAAATAAAAGTATAAAAAATTCATTTAGAGATTTTAATGTTTTTGGTTAATAATTCTATAATTGTTTAATTGCTTTATTTTAAGTATTTAAGTGCACTATTATTATTTTGACCGCAGCTGTATATATGTATGTGTGTGTGTGTGTGTGTGTGTTTGTGTCCAGATTGAGAATTCCAGCAGTTTGCATTTGCCTTTTCCGTAGCCGTTGAACTCTAACTGACCAACAATATTTGGGTTAACACCAGCTCTGTCTTTACGACATTTGCTGCACGTCGTTTGACCGACAAGAGACAGGAGATTGGATATGAGAGACGTAGACGTAGACGGATTGTATGGGAGAGAGACGGTTGTCATAAAAAATTTTGCTTGGCGCGCTGGTAGCCTTGCCTTGGTTTGGGGCTCTATTATCCGATAACGCGTCTGCTAAAAGTTGCCACACTTGAAAATGTGTTTTTGTTTTGTAGAACTTTAAATTTCACACCGCAGGCTGGCAGTTTTTCACACACAAACTCATATGCGATAGTTGCTATGGAATATTAAGGGTGCTTGGCCCAGCAACTTTAAAACTAAGTAAAGAGACTGGAAAAATTGGGATTGTCACGCAGAAATTATGTAGTCAAATTTGTAATTAATCATTGGGCATAACAGCTCTGAAGTTATTTAACTTAAATTTGCAAAATTTAGTTATGCAAGTAAGTAAATTAAGTAACTAAATATGTATGTGACATTTTGGTAATGTGTATGTATAATATATTTATATATGTCTGCATTTCTATTTTAAGTCTGTTCATAAATACAATAATATTTTTTTTATTATTTTTTTTTTTAAACTACTACTTTTTTAATGAAGAACTGCCCACTCTAATTTGCATCCTAGCTAAATCTAAATCGTTTCGCTTCAATACTATATATAAATTAGCAAAGTCAACCTTTCCGATTTGTAGGGACACAATTGAGATATCCAAAGTCTAAACCTACACATATACACACACACACACACACACACACACACACACACTCACACTCACACACACACACGCATATCAAACGTAATATATTAAACTATATTTGATAAGCTGCGGGTTCCGAAATGCATTGGAGCGTCAGATTTAATGGTTATTTATTCATTAAGTACCTCAAAATACTCAACAACACAGGCAGGAGTCCAGAGGATCGGGCTGCGTCGGGCAAAGCGTCCGTTTATGGTTTTTAATCTCGAATTAATGCCAAAACAAATCTGTGCGGGTAAGTCTCAAATGCACAGTTGCTTTTATTTGCTTTCATTGGCACCCCCATTCCCATCCCCATCCCCACCTCGCCCCCCATTCTCAAACTGTGTCGAACCGGAAATCGAGCGCCTTTGTACATAACAGCCTCCCCTATTCGGTTAATTTTCAGCTCTGTTAAGACAATTATAATTGAAATACCAGCGACAAGACAAAACAAGTCAGATTGATTCTGACAAAACTGAGTTCGACTACGATATGGCCTGTACACGACGGCTGTTTAGTTTTATTGCCAAATTTCACTTTTCATTTAGTTTTGTGGAAAATGTATGAAATTAGGACCGTTAATTAATAAAAGGCATATGCATATTATGCATTAAGTAGGAGAATTTGCTTGCTTACAATTGTGACTCTTATTGCTATCGGATAACGATATGAATCGATCAGATCGAAACAGTGGCAGCTTTCGATAAAATTAAGCAAAAATTTATCTGAGCGGAATGTACAAGAATTTATATTCAAAATTTGTCCTCTGTAGCTCTTACGAATCTATGAGATTCGCGTCTGCTAATGCTGATCAAAAATATACCTTACTTTAGTTTCTGCTTCCAGTTAAATACATTTGCCTAAAACCATTATACCCTTTGTACTCATTTTCAATGGGTACAGACAGCCCGCCTCTCCTCTTCTTGACTTGCCTTGGTTCGGCTACATACAGACACACACACACACACACACACACACACACACACACACACAAAGATAAACAGCTACAGCTTCTGGTTCGCCACTGTTCGTCTGTAGTGCTCGGGTGTTCGGGTGTTCGGCTACCCTTGACCGGAATTACCAGCATAATTATGCATTTAACGTTTTGCGCCACTATTACCGCGACAACATAATTAATTAATTTCTGTTAAATCTGTTTAGCTCGATTTTTTCTGGTCTTAGCAGGGATCGTCCGACAAAATCTGACCCTTCTTGGCGGCAATTGAGCGTCAATTGTCTGACAGCACAGTGTGGTATTTATTTAACAGTGGTATTTCCAAGTCAAATATTAATTAGCTGTTATGTATATTTTTATATATATAATATAATATTCATTATTGAAATTAATTTCCTTATTAATAAAAATTATTTTAAAATAAAAAATAATTATTTTGGGACTTTCAGTCGATAGCCAGCCTTTCGAATTGTTACAAAAATATTTTCCTATATTATAAAATATTTTATAAAACAAGAAAATCTATACTAGTTTTATACTACTCGCATTGCACTTAACTTCTCACTTAACATATGTAAGATTCAATTCCATTAATTAACTTCCTTCTTAACTTTCATCTGAATTATGAGCAATGTATGTAAGTTTATACCATATCACGTAGCAATCAACATTAACTAGCTGATGGCCCCCGAGAATGGGATGGGATGGGATAGGATGGATAGATGAGCTGCTGACTTTGTTAATCAGTGGACCTGTACGGGTTTTCGCGTGTAAATAATTGATGATATCGGAAGTAAAGGTCATGGGGAGAACAAATGGGAATCCTTGAATGGAAGAATTCATACATGTACATATATATATTTATAAAAAGTGAATTAGCGAATTTGGGGGTTGGTGTGTTGGCCAGTATTTTGTGACACGCGTCTGTGTTTCCGGAATAGAAATGCGTAGTTTTCCATTAGATGCCAAAAAATTACAATGAAAATGTAGCTTTGCAATTATTATGCAATTCGAGCAAATAAATGTGCGCTTTATGCCCTTTATGGCCACTTTGGTAAAAGGTATAATCCTCCGATGAGGAAGCGACTTCTGCTTTTAACCAAAATTAAACTGAGACCGTAACAAAATTAATTATATCTCAATGACACTGCGTAATAACCGAAACACAGGCGACTGTCCTGGAAATCAAGGAGTCTGAACGAGGCAGATGGGGGAAGTAATAGTTATCTCTCGAATATGATGAATAGAAATTAAGAATTATGTATATTAATTCAGATCGATATTGAAACTCTAAGTAAGTTCTGCAAATAATGCTCGAGTATGTGGGCATTTATCCATCCATGAGAGGGAGATAAATTAAGCAATTGGCTAAGGACATAACGCAACATTTAATCGAATACATAAATACAAGCCCATTAGCGAATATTTTCTCAATTTTTCGCATTTAATGGATATGCTAGACATTATGGTAAAATTTATCCGAATTCATATAGTTGGAATTTATGAGCTGCCCCTTTTAGTCAGCCAGGGGAAAGCTATACGTTCATGTGTCGATATTCGGAAAGCGTGGGGGCTCATCGATAAAATAAAATAAACCTCATGTGTTCATGATGTACGACAATTTATAGTCCAACTTTAAAGTCTCTAAGACGGACATACATATGTCCCGCTGGAGGCATGGTTGTTTGTTATTTGCCTTGTCCAGTAGTAGTCCGTTCTGCCTCGTTTTTTTTTTCTTCTGCTAACCTTTCTGTCTAAATCTCTGTCCGTGCCGTGTGGATACAGAGACACAACGGGACAAATAAATCACAGCCCTGTAACCTACCTACCTCCCTCAATAATGAATTAAATGGTGTGTTCAGTTTTCATTTTAAACGACTTTCATTCCTTATTGATAATTTATTTAAATTTTAAATATAAATATTGAAAAAAATGTGGTTTAAAATTAAAAGAATAAGTTAACAAATTGAAAAAGAGTGAAAAAGAGATATGGAGACGCAGATTTATTAAGACAACAAAAATAAAAAAACGGCAATATCAAATGTACCAGCTGATCGAGCACAGCGCTGCCACATGTATAAAAAAGAGCAGAAACTGGTGCCTGACATCGTTGCCAGATTGAAAAAAACATTAAAACAGTTGTAAAATTGTAATTGCAAATGAAATTGGGAACTGTTGTCTTAATTTTTACAAAAATATTTTTGCGCTTTGTTTGCTCATCTTTTTGATAGCTTTATTTGTGTTGTATTATGTTATCATGTTTACTTCTATTACGTAACATTAAGATTAAAGCAAACGAAATCGATCTGGCCCAAGTCAAGAGAGAAACGCGAATGAATGTTTTCTCTGCAGCAGCCGGCTGGGGAATGGCGAGAGCCATTCACAGAGGTAGAGAAAAATTAAATAAAGCGATGTTAACTCTGGATTCGGCTGCAGTTTAAGTGCATGGTTATCAAAAAGAGGTAGTGACACGAGTTGATTTGAGATACCAGACTTAACAGTTGGCGGGAATTTAATTCATAGATGCAAAAAAGCATACCTTTAATATCTATTTAATATAAAAAAAACACATTCTTAAATCTTTAAGCAACTATGCAAATAAAATCAAATAACATAAGCAACTGTCAAAAAATATATGTGAATATACATATTTACATATGTATGTATATTCACATTCGACGTATTCGATCAGCAGTACAATCGTTTTTTACATCTAGCATTTGAACGCCTTAATGTGGAATAACAAAATATCGGTCATGGCAAGTAGAGAGTTAACAGCACGTTATCGTAAAAATGTTCACACTTTCGTTTCTACGTGGTATGCCCCGTTACCGCATACAACCCCACCCCCATTCAGGGGGTTGCGCCAGCTGGACACACGGTACGAGGAGCAAGTGGAGTGAACTCCTTTTACTGATGCAGCTAATCGAATATCTTGCACGCACGAACAAAACGTAAGTGAGAATGAGAACGGCACAAATAACTAAACAACACTTGCAACATTCCCCCATTCTCCGGTTCGACGATTAAAGCACAGTCCCAAGTACAAATTAAGTTCCTGTAAATTTCCGGTACACACCAAGGTAAATTAAACAATGGCAATTAAAGCTCTAATGTTTTTTCGAGTCGTGATTGTGATATCGTCGTCAACGGCACAGATATCGCACCCTTTCTCCGCTTTCCACTACACTTACAGAAAAAAAACCAGCTCTGTTATTTGAAAAATCGCCATGTTGCCAAGGTGTGCTCGTAAAATTACCGGTTTTCCTTATTCCATTGCAGACTTAATCATGCAAATAATAATTTAAATAAGTTTAAGATTTAGAAAAATATCTGCGATATCCAGAGTTTTTTTTTATACATAGAATTTTTACAGTAGATTTTTATTAGTTATATATATATTTTTATTAGTTATATTTTATATAATTTCCCTTTAAAAAGATTTGCACTAAAATGTGCACTCTTATGGGAGGTTCATGGACTACAGAGTAAGAAACAAACTAAGCCCGAATTGACCCGAACTTGTCGGGCTACAAACACGGGAATATACATACATATATACATACATACATACATACACACACGTAATAGTAGTTATTGGAGGTCTGCAGAATACACACAAATATATTGACTCTACCGTCAATTAACATGCCATCTCTTTCTCACACATGCGCTCGCATTTTGATATTTATACGGAATATGCTTTCAGCTGCTGACAGCAATTAAATCATTATAAAAATATATTTTCGGCTATAACTTAGGTTTTTATTATCCGATCTCAATGAAATTTGGCCAATTGATTAATAATATGCACAAACATTATGTATTAATTAGAAGACTCTGCCTCTTAAACTGTGAAATTTTTTGCTATCGTAAATCGAAATGTATCGATAATCGAGAAACGGAGGCAGTTATCGATAAGTAAATAAAAAATAAGCAAACTTGATCTGCGCCTGGTATACGAGAATCTATATTCTATTTTAAAGCTCTTATATAGATCTCTGAGATCCGCGTGTTCCTACAGACGGACGGACGGACAGACAGACGGACATGGCTATATCAAGTAGGCTGTTGATCCTGATCAAGAGTATATATACTTTATGGGGTGGGAGATGCTTCCTTCTGCCTGTTACATCAATTTGCACAAAAACCCTTTTTACCCATTTTTAATGGATTAAGAGGATAACAAAATATAACTAAACTACTCTCAAATTAAAGGAATTTTTTTGCATTCAGAGCAATTTACTTTATAAAACATCAATATTAAACATAAGTATTTTAACAATTCAGAAAGACAAAATAGTACTACCACTATATAAAACATTTTTAAGAAATTTAAATCAAACGAATTTTCAATTAGAGATTATTTTTATATATTCATAAATTAATTTGTATAATCAAAACAAACCGTTAATACGGCAATTTGATTTTTTCTGAGTGTAGCTAGGGCTTGGACTAGAGCCAGCACGCACATCCACCGAGGATTTGAGGACGTGCAGCAGGCGCGGTTTATCAAAAAGAATGGGGGATGGGGACATGCTTTTGATATTAAAGCAGTGCAATGGTGGGTAAAAACACGGGTACATCGCCGGACCTTCACTTACGGATTCCTTAACACTTTTGACCGTAGACTCTACGTGCAGACATTTGGCATTTATTTATTAAAATAATATGACTGTGGTACTTACAACAAGATAATTCTATTTAGTCTACCCTACCATAGGGGGAAAGTAACCCATCGTCATTTACTGTGCTATAACTTTAGTTATAATCGCAATAATATTTGAATGTAGTGCGAGGGTGACTACAATTTTGCTCGAATGATGCTGTGATTGGGTAAAAGGTGGAAATTGGTTAGTGTTCATAAATATTAATAAATCGTATAATGGTGCATGAGCTTATAATAGGAAAATACTGCTTACTGTTCTTGTGAAATTAATTAATACTATACAAACAATTTTTTTTGTCTCACTATATAATAGCATTAGAAATGCTGTAAATATTTCTTTTATTTTTAACTTAAATGTTAATTATCAATTGTAATTAAATTAAAATTATTTGCTACATTAAGTTTTTCCTGTCGACATTGAAAATATAATAATAATAATTCAAAATTAAATTAACATATATTCTGCCTTTCTTCCTTCTGTCAACTAAGCGTTTGCCTGATTAAACGACTAGGTAAGATGCTAAAATAGTGAAATCAAATTGGGGATAAAAGAGTTTGACTGAGACTCCAATCTGATGGCCCTTCTTGATTTTTTTATTTTTTTCTTGAGATTACGTACACATTGTTCCTATGTTAGCTATATAATATAGATGGATAAATGTGAAGTTTTCCCAATACAGCTTCAAGCTGAAATTATTTAGTATAGGAATATAGGAATATTCGCAGACTTCTTAAAACTTCAAAACAATCTTTAAGTGTGCTCGGCAAAGGTACAATAAGAAACAAATAATTTGGTCCTGGAGTGTTTATTTCATTGATATATGCTTAAATATACGTATATGCATAATGTTGTTATCCTGTTGTAGTTTTAATTTTTTTTTAATGAAACACCTTTTCCTATAGTGTACTGTTAATGCTGGGAAAAGGGGATGGGTTTTTTTTTTGGGAAGGAGGTGTTGCCAGTGGAAGCACAAGGCATTTAATTTTCGCAAACCAAAAAATCGATATTCCATAATTCAATGTTAGATTTTCAGATGCTAAAACTGCCAAGCGTTTTTTTATCCAATTTTTCACGGACTGACAAAAAAAAAAAAACAAAAAAAAACTTGGGGGTGTCGTTTTTATGTATGTTAGCCACTGCGAATATTTGAATGGCCTATAAGCTACTAGCGAAACAACACGGCGAAGGGTATCGTCTGCGTCACATACAGCCGACCGATGCGACGAACAAAGAACACAGCAAAAAAAAAAAATACGGAAAGAAAAAACAACCCCGACAAAATTATAATGAAGTTGGTGGTGGTGCAATAGCGGCAAGCAGGCAGGCAAGGCAAGGCAAGGCAGCCAGGCTGAATGTGAGTTTCCAAAAAAAACAGGGAGCGGACAATTTTTGCCACCTTCTGCACTCAAAACACCACCGGCAGAGTCGCCACCCTACACACCATCAAAATTAAAAAAAACCAAAATAACGAAAAAAAAGAAAATCGTGTATACATATATAAAAAAATATCCAAGATCATCCATAGTGATGAAGAAAAAAAAAGAAATGGAAAAATACCCCTGCCGCGAGTTATATTTGTGTATGCATGTAAGCGCGTTTGTGCTCGTGTGCGTAGGGGTTTGCTTTTTGCAAGAAATAACGGAAAAGAAGTGTGTGTACCATATACACTATTGTATTTTTACATATATTTTTGAATGGCTTAAGAAGTCATTTGGAAATTGGAAAACTAATCAAAAAAGCAAAGACAGCAAGGGATGCCCTTGTCTTAATTGAGTACGTCTTTTGGAAAATACACTTATCTGTTCTACACAAACACATAAACATACATATTTTGTTTCTTAAAATATGTATTTATTTCACAAGCCTAGAATTTTAATTTTTTTAATTTTTTATTTTAATTTAATTTTTAATTCTAAATCGAAATCGGAATCAGATCCAATTCCATTTGCAATGGCTAGCGAAACACCTTTCCTTTGTAGTTGATTTGCATATTTAACTTATTATTAACTTATTCCCGTTTCGACAATTTATTTTCCAAAACTGACGCTCATCCAAAGGAAAGACAATGGTAGATTGAATCGTCTTGCGATGCTGATTATGAATATATACCTAGAGGGGTTGGAGTGTTTCCTTCTGCCTTCTTTTTTATTTATTTACCTTTTTTATTTTACCACAGCGAACCGCAAAAATCAGAATACTAATACCAAAAAAAAATATCATAAAAAGATTGAAAATATATAGACATTTGTACTGCAATATTCACTTTACGTACCAAAATTAAATTGTTAACCTAATTAATTCCTGTTTGACAGTCTAGCTTACATAGAATTAAATATTATTGAATTTAATTTTGTAATTTAAAATTAACTTCTACCTTCTAAAGTTGATGTGTGTAGGGTGGGACTAACGGAAGACCAAGATAGCATTTGATTCAACTACAAGCTTATTTTACTTGATTGATAACTTACCATGTTTTGCCCCTGTAAATACAAATTGATTTCAGATAACAGTAAAAGATATAGACATCTGAATTTTTAAAACATCGTGACGAATTATTGCTTGGCTGGAAAAAATGCATAAGTCAGAGGAATAAAACACAGATTTTGCCAGCCGAAACGAAATTTCATATTGATCATACTAATATCAGCAGACAATAACATCTTCTATGTAAATGGAGGGGTTCAATGAATTCCATAAAGATTAAATTTGTTAATTAAATTAAAATTAAAAATAGAAGAAATTTGTACAAAATGGGCGGGAGTGGGCGTGTTTGAAAAAAATTATAGGGAAGGTTCTTATTAATCTTTCTTAGTTAGGAAACTATTATATAGCTATAACTATAGCTATTAAATTGAGGGAGATATTGTCTTCCGGGAATTGTGCGCGATCGTAGTAATATACCTTATAAAATTTTGGTGACTTTAGCTTTCAAGTTATGTGCGATTTACATTAACAGGTGTATCGACTTAGGGAGGCGGAATGGGCATGGCCATCCAATTTTTATCGATATCTTAGGGGAGTTACCAGTAACATACTTTCAAAATTTGATGACTCAAGCTTACAAATTATGGAAGATCTTCGCATTGCAAGGGACGAAGTTCCTGGATGCGGCGGTTGTAGGCGTGGTCCAAAAAATGATATTCCGATCCTTGGAGGAGGTTACCAGGAAGTTACCTTCCAAGTTTGGTCACTCTATCTTTAAAATTGAGGGAATTATCGATTTACACTTTCCAAAATATCGGCACTGGCAATTATGGGCGCAGGTTTGTTCGTGGACATCGCCAACAACCTGCCAAGCAAAATTCGTGAGTGTAGCAACAAAATTGTTTGAATAGGTGGCTTTATCAAATTGTGAATATCGATTTTATCGATTTTTTAGCTCACTTGTGGACGTAGGACTCCAATCTTAACAATTTATCCATCGGGATCACAGACTCACAGACCAGTATATGTTCCAACTCTTAAGTCTCTTTTTCTAAGTGTTGAACAAAGTTGCGTGCATACAGACGGACAGACAGCATGACGACGTCGGACATTGCAGAAAACAAATATACATCAACATCGATTTATTGTATCATAAGATCCCACAAAAAATATCATTGGAAAATGAAATTACATGTTGTGAACCGGCCAAGAGTTTAATTTCTTATTGGTTGTAAGTATAAAGTCGATCCGAATAATTTGGACCCTTACTCACATTTGTATACCTATCAGGCGAGTGTTACACTTACACTCAAATAAGCATCCCTCATACAGCTTATTCTTCATTCATTTTTGATAAAAAAAAAGCAACTATACATAAATACATACATACGTATTCATTAAAATCCGTATATCTAGCTATGTACGTATGTTTGTTGATTGGGGGGTGAATTTTTTGTTTTCGTTTTTTTTTTTTTGCACTTTTGAGGGTGACAGCTGCTGCTGGATAAATTTTTTTTATTGATTTCCATATTGATTTGGTGCACATAATCTCTAGTTTCACCACAGTTCCAATGGTTGGTTATTGCCATTGCCGCATGCTCGTCCAAACCCTTAAAAGCTGAATCGGTACCAATTTTATCTAACAGGCCTTTGACAGGAATTCGAACATTTTAACCCTTTTTCTATTTGATATTTCATGCGGAAGTCAATGCGTTGTAAAATTTTTCAATCTAAATGTACTCATTATACCTTGAATAGAAATTGGAAAATGGGTTTGACAGGGTTAGTTCCAATATTGTAATGCATCTTTAAGTGATACTATTTTCGCAAGTTATTCATCTTTAAAATCTTGGATATTCTATTTATTTATGTAATGTATAGTAACAAAAGTCGACAAGGGGTTCAAAATATGAAAAGTAAATTTAAACTGACAAAAAAAGCATTTTAAGACTTGCTAATAAAAAGCATAACCAGAATAGAAATGGGAGAAAAACGACTATTTTGACATTTATTACCTTATAGAGGAAGACAAGACTGAGGAGTGCTCAATGCGGAATATTAATAAGATGGATGCCCAAAAAGAAGAAGTCTACATGAGTACGATAGCTCACGAGCGCAGAGAAGAATTTGTTTGTGAAAAATCTCCATTCAGTCTTGATAGTTTTCATAAAGAGACCAAATATACGAACAGTACATGAATGAAATTTCTCATCAAAAATCGGACTGAAATGAAATCGCCCTGAAAACTAAAATGTTTTTGTTTTTACAAATAATTTCTAAATAAAAGAAAACATCCTGAAAATTTTACAAATTTTTGTACATTTTATAAATTAAGAAAAGAAAATATACTTTAAGAATAAGTAAATTAATTCTAATTCGAATTTCCTAAATTCAGGCAAATTTTTTCTATAAAGGTTTCACATTCTAAGAGTACATAGTGCCATTAGATTGATATAGATCTATGGTGACCTTTTAATATGTTAAGGTTCATATGAATTATTTATTTGAATAACTAATTAATTACGATGTTTTCTTTTTGTTTTGCCTGCATTCACTTTGAACAGTTAAACTCATAGAGAATAATATTTAATTAATTTTCATTTCCGCGTGTCCTATTTAAAATAATTAATTTATGTAATATTAACTAATAAAAATATAATCATATGTAATAATAATACAAATATATTTAATATTTTTAATGAAAATTATCTTCTTATCCTTTTTGAATACCCTCGTGAAACAAAAACATATAAAAGCTATTCTTTGATTTTATATTACTTTATCATAATAATAATACGAATAACAAAAACAAAATAGAGTTACTCAATTAAGTAAGCAGGTTGTTTCGCAAAAGTTCTTCTTATCGGGTCAAGATATTTTATTATTTCTACAAAAATCATTGTATTCAAGATTTAGAATTTTTGAAATAATTATTTTTATGATTTTGCATCGCTATCCAAACAAATAATATATTTAAAAGTGCGCTCTTATGCCGCCAAAAAACAGCTGACCGTTAACAGGATAGCAGACGTCACAGCTGTTCACTAGCACAGTTCAGTGGTTCTTATCTTCCGATGTTTGTGTACTCACCAGTGTTGACAACTATCGATTAGTGAAACAGCACAGAAAAATTATTAAATCGATAAAAAAAAACTAGCGAAGTCTTTAAATTCACTTTATTTACGCAATAAGCTGTAATGTTGAAAGGTGTTTGATGATCATTAAAAAACGGCTCTTTCAAAGCAAACATATTAATACACTTTTATCCTTAAATAGCAATTAATATTCAGCACATTGAGTTCGCATCTCTTTTAGTCTATGGAAATAAGTCCAATTTGTGGAATGTTTATAATGTCAGTATCCTCATATTCATGAATGAATTCCATATTCCATTTTTGGTTCACTTGATTTAACTTATTGAGAATGATAATTAATTTTTAATTTGAAATAATAAAAGTTATATTTAAAATAAATTTTATTATAGTCCAGAGTTATCTTATAAATTTTAAACAAATTTTATTGTTATGTTTCTTTTTTCACGACTTCCTGATAAATCGATAAGATCAATATATTCACCACATTTATTTAAGGCGAGTTTTAGCACAGTTTTCGTTTCCACCTTGTTTTTTAGATTGGTATCTTACTGGCATCAGAACGTTCTCTCTTTTTCCAATTTTCTCTATACACGAACATTTATTTTGCTTATTTAAATATTTTGTTATTTATAGCTTAATTGCCTTAAATATTTAAAATATGTTTTTAAAGATTATTCTATGATTTCTATATTTCAGTATGCATAACAGCTTCTTTAGCCGCTTTTTAGGATACACATACATACATGTATAAAGAAACGTACAACTCAGTAAAACTAAATATGTATGTATATATATATAAATGCATATTTATGTTTGTCTGTATAAGTGGAAAGACATGAAAGATTTTTCAGTTCTTTAGCGCACTGAACGATTTTTCCGAGGCGATAGAAAACGTCTCAGTAGAAACTTTTCAGTGAACAATCTCGTATGTACGTGAAAAGCTCTGTCAAAAGTGCTAAAAATTGAGCTCGCTCGCTCCCGTCTTTTGTTGTTCAAATCAAATGTGTGTGTGTGTGTGTTTAAAGAGTACGTAAATTTGTTATAAATAGACGCGTTTTTCATTATAAAATTGCTAAATATTTTTTTATATTACCAACTATTTAATTAGTTGCTATTGTTTTTTATTTTAATAAAGTGGTTTGATCATTTTGTCGGCTCTTACAAAAAATTGTGACACGTGTTGTACATATATCGATAAAGGTTTTCGTTGAGTATATATCTCTATAATTAAACAAGATAAAAATATGTGTCTTTAAAAATAGAATATTTCACTCACAGAAGATTACCTACATAATACCAATAATTGTGATTGTTCATATATTAAATAAACAAATAATCGAATTCGAAATACTTAACACAACGACAGATTTCTCTCAAAGTTGTACTAATAATTAAATTATATTAAACAAAAATAAGCATATAGCTTGGTGTTTAAATAAATAAAATTCGTATGCAAATGTCATATATATATATATATGTACAATGAAATAAATGTCAGTTAGAAGCCATTGCATTTAAGGAATCTGCAAACATTTAGAATTGGTCAGGTGACTAAGTTTCGAAACAATTCGAAAGTAACTAAGACCAAAAATTCAAAATGCATTTACAGGAGACCCACAAGTAAGTTTCAAAACATTTGAATATCTTAAATATTTTTTACTGTCTCACTAATATAAAGTACCACCAAAATTTGTCGGAATTTATTATAGTCAGCTATTGAATAACGTAGCAATTAATAATTAAAATAAATATACAAAAAACAAAATAATTGAATAAGAATTTGTTTATATTGAAATTTAATTCTTGATTGATTACTTGGTTCTTCGAATATATTCGCAAGCAAAACACAGCTGCCAAAAGAATGTGACCTTGCTCTTTAAAAAATACCATTTCGACAATTTGCAATTTTTTTTGGCCTCCACAATCGAAGAATATTTGTGAAATATTTTTGCAACGAATTAATTCGTTAAATAATTTTCTGAAATTCAAATACTCTGTTATAATCAAATTGAAACAAGATAGAACGTTGCAGTCGGACGTAACCGACAGCGGAATACTATTATACCTTAATTTGTGTACAGTTAAGAAATACTTGAATTGCGGGGGATATAGGCGTTTATCGGTTTTGGGGGCTGGAGTGGGCGTGTCCAAAAAAAATTTAGGAGTTCGATCTCAGTAATATACCTTCTAAGTTTGGTAACTGTAGCTCTTAAATTGCGCGAGATACAGGCATTTATCGTTTTTTGTGGGCGGGAGTGGGCGCGAACCAAAATTTTTTTTCCACATTTATGAAGGGTGTTACTAGCAATATACCTTTAAAATTTGGTGACTTAAGTTTTCAAATTGCGTGAGATATATGGGTTTATCGATTTACACCAACAGGTGTATCGGTTTAGGTAGGTGGAGTGGGCGTGGCCATCCATTTTTTTTTATCGATCTTTGGGGGAGTTACCAGTAACCTGCAAAATTTTGCGACTCTAGCTTGCAAATTACGGCAGATATGCGCATTTTAAATTTCTAGGGACGAAGTTTCTGGGGGCGGCGGATGTGGGCGTGGTCCAAAAATTGGTATGCCAATCTTTGAAAGAGGTTACCAGCAAATTATCTTCCAAGTTTGGTTACTCTATCTTTAAAATTTTAGAAGATATACGGAGTTATCCATTTACAATCGGAATTGTCGATTATAGGCGCAGATGTGGGCGTGGCACCACAAATTTGTTATCGGTTCTTAAAGGCGACTACCAGTAATATACCTACCAAATTTGACGTTCCCTACTCAAAAACTGAGGAAGATATAGCCATTTGAAAATTTTAGTGGCGGGGGTGATGGGGGCGTCGAAGGTGGGCGTGGCACATGCCAATCTTTCAAGGACCTCGCCAACAACCTACCAACCAAAATTGGTGACTGTATCCATTAAATTGTAAGAGATATGTGGATTTATCGATTTGCTAAAATCGATTTTCGCGATTTTCTAGCTCCCTAGTGGACGTAGGTCCAAACCCAAGACACTTTAACTTTTGAGGGTACTTTCCAAAATACGTTCCAAGTTTCAAGTCTCTATCTCTAAGGGTGTCGGAGGAACGCGCGTTCATACAGACGGACAGACGGACAGACAGCATGACGGACATTGCACAAAACCAATATACTATTATACCATTTTGGTATAATAGTATAATTATACCATTTTGGTATAATAGTATAATTATACCATTTTGGTATAATAGTATAATTATACCATTTTGGTATAATAGTATAATTATACCATTTTGGTATAATAGTATAACAATTGGGAAATTTTATGACAGTTTTCTACAGTAAAACCGTTTTATTTTATTTTGCAAAAAATTTTTTAACTCAATTGTATAACACTGCATTATACGTTGATACCGAAGGTATCGTAGTATATTGGGTTTGTGCAATGTCCGTAACTTTTTTCGACATCCTTAGATATAAAGACTTGAAAGTAGTGAGCTTGGAAATCGATCAAATCTATATTAGCAAATCGATAAAGCCACAACAGTCACAAAATTTTGTTGGTAGGTTGTTAGCGATGTTCTTTAAATATTAGCATATGCCACGCCCATAACCCTTCGGTTCTAGAAATACACCGATACATTTGTTAGTCTAAATCGATAAGACCAGATATCTCACACAACTTGAAAGCTAAAGTTCCCAAATTTTAAAGGCATATTCATAGTAAAATATTTAAAAAATTAGGGGGAAAAAAATGTTGGACCACGCCCACTCCCGTTCCCAAATTAAAACCTATATCTCCGGTAATTTAAGACCTATAGTTAACAAACTTGGAATGTATATTACTAAGACGTACTCCAATAATTGTATTTGACCACGCTCACTCCCGTCTCCAAAATTCCCAGAAGCACTTATCTCAGGCAATTTAAGGGCTCCAGTTGCCAAACTTCGAAAGAGGGTTACTAGATTATATACGCCAACAACCAACCAGTTCTTTGCTCCTGGAATAACTATCCGCTGGAATAACTAATGGTATCAAATTATTTCACTGTCGGTTAGGCCCGACTGCAACGTTCTCTCTTGTTTTTGTGTTTATTTTAATAGCCGAATTTTTAATGATAAAATATTTTTACTCAGCATGTATAATTTTTCTTTACTATTAATACACGATTCTTATAATCTAAAAGCTTAATTTTCCACAAATACAATACAACATGAAACTCGATTCGAGCTTATTGTGACAATTTTAAATCATTTTAAAACAAGTAAGATGCTGTAGTAGAGTTGGCTCGACTACGATACGCCCTTAACCAAGTTGTTAAATATGTTCTAGTTGTATTGGCCAATTTTCCTTTAAGATGATTTGCACTCAAATGTTCAGTTCTGCAAGTGCATTTCTTACAGAGTATTTTTGCTCACAAGCCCGAACTGACCCGAGCTGGCTGGCTACAAACACGTGCATATACATATAGACATTGTAGTTATTGGGGCTCTGCCGAATACACACAAATATATTGACGCTAGCGTCGAATATCATGCCATCTCTTTCTCACATATGCGCTCGCCTATTTATGCATACAGAAAATGCTTGCGGCTGCTGACGGAAATAAGATCAACATGAGAATATATTGATCAATAATATGTATAAGCATACTATGTATAAATTAGAAGCCTCTGTGTTTCAAATAGTGGTATTTATTGCTATTGGAAATCGAAATGTATCGATAATTCAGAAACTAAGGCAGTTATCGATGAAATAAAGCAAACTTAATCTGCGCCTGGTACACGAGAACTTATATTCCAAATTTTCGCTAGCTCTTATAGTCTCTGAGATCCGCGCTTTCATACAGATGGACAGACGGACGGGCAGGCGGACACACGGACAGGGCTATATCGACTCGGCTGTGTATCCTGATTAAGAATATATATACTTTATGGGGTCGGAGATGCTTCCTTCTGCCTGTTAACCCATTAAAAATTGATATTTTTAAGAACTGCGTATATGTTTTCCGAAAATGCGTTAATTTTTTTTTGTATCTACAATAATTGCAGTCCTAAAGCCACAAAGTTTTTACTGGTAACCTTCTCCATAAATTGGTTTCAATTCGATTTTTCGATGAATGTGATATCCTTTTATTACAAATAGTGCTACAAAAGTATTACACTTATTTAATGTGTCAGGCAACAAAGATAAAAACGACTTTTAGTGCATATTAAAATTAACATATATTAATTGTTGATGTCGATTAGGAAAACTCAAGAAAAAATTCAAATTAGACCATAAGTAAAAATAAAAAGTGTTTGTATGAAAGTCCAATTTCTAAATGCAAGTTATTTCAGCGACAGTAATTATTGATAAATAACTGATAAAAAAAATGGTTGCAAACAAAAACCACTTTCTTAATTTAAGTGAGATATGCTTACTTATACGACTACTTTCCTACATAACTTGCTAAAATTGAATAAAAATATAAATAACATATACTATATAACTGTGTTCCAGAACTACAAATCCTTGCCCAAGTGGATTTTGACGAACGTCATCCTAGACCCTATATTATTGCTTTTACAAATTTCTTTTTCCGTTGTTCTCGGGCATTTAAGTCATGGTTGCGCAGAACTTGGAGCACAGTTCCCACACTGAACTTTTTCCTTATTTCATCCTGCACCTATGAGTCAGTTTTTGAGCCGATAGCTTAAGACTTCCCCTTGTTTTCCTGATGATACTCGGCTCGTCCTGCTCGGTGAAAATCGGGTTTGGTGCCATTCCGCCCTTGTCCTCTGTGCAGATTATAACTAAACTGACTTGGAAGGATTGGTGTATTTATATCGAAAATATTCAACTTTACGTAAAAAATCCAGGTTTTATGGCACCCAGGTGTCCATAACGTAACTGTGCCAAATAACCTGCTGCCATCAAAACAGGTACTTTTTTACATAGCCCTACCTATCAGGTAGAAAACCCACAGTTTATAAGGGTCATATATTCATTTTGGTGGTGAATGCATGTAACTGCCATGGGTGTTTCGACTTTTTAAAAAATATAGAATAATGAGTTTATGGCAAGCAATTAAAATTGTTGCTAGACACTGTCCCAAATAAGCTACAAGACACTGTACGTACTTGCCACAGCTCATGGCTACACAACGCCGAGTGTGAGACAAAACCTGATTTACATAACACTCCATAGTCGATTTCCTGGCGCATGCGCTGCTTGAAGGGTGCAGCTGGTGAAAGTTCAAGTAGCCATTGGCAACTGTCAAGTTATGTTTGGCTCTCTCTCTCTCTCTCTCGTTCGTTCGGTAAGGCAGGAAGAGCCGTTGTTTTGCTCAGCAAAAGCTCAACATGGGAACACGGAGGGCCACATCAAAAGCTTTGCAATCAATACGAGATTTTTTATTTCAGGCTTGAGTAATATATCAAGCGTACCTCCTTTGTAGTCGATGTTTAAAAATTAGAATTGTGTTTCGTGATTCTTCGCTCGCAATGTGAAAATGTGAAATGTGAAATGTAAAATGTGTGTGTTCTATGCAACTATCAAAGCGTGTAGCGTGCCTATAAAAAAACAATTAGTTTCTCCAAATTCCATGTCAAACTTTGAATACACATATACATATTTAACTGGCATATTTTCATTACGTGAGCTGAGCTGCAAAGTGAAGTCAACTTTTCATAGCCACTACTATGTGGTTATTTAAGCGACTATCGCTGTTGTTTAATAATTAAGGTAAACCCAACTAACAATGTCACCAACATCTTCTTAATTTTGAATATATATTATAATACCTTATGTACATACATACATATGCTTCATGTCTTCATATCCATTGCTTATATTTTGCGTTGAGAAAAGTTATGCACAAATATATTTACAAATTTGAGTTTCCATAGGCAATTTATCTTATTAAAAAAATATTTTGTTTAACATAAAATCGAATAAAATCAGGCGACATTATTTGCAGAGACAACGCCTGCAAATGGGTTTCAAAAAAAGAGGAGAGAAAAAAAAAACACCACCAAATTGGTTTAATGCAATCAGCTGGGGGTAAAATAACAAAAGTGAAATCCAAAATATATAATGCATTGCAATTTTAAAACACACAATAAAAGTTAACACTCCCATTTAAGACATTTACATACACTTAACAAAACTTATAAAAGTTAACAGTGCACATGTGTTATTCACAAACACTTATATCGTTTCAGTAGAAACGACGAAATATTGCATTGCATGTTAACTTTTGCGACAAACAATACTAGTTAACATTTTCGTTTCAGACACTAACATTTTTTAATTCATTCATCATTTATTCTTTTATTTAACGTCACAAAAAAAAAAAACACAAAAGTAAAAAATTGATTTAATTAAATTCAAAATAAAATACGAAACAAAATAAAATACACTTAAAATATTTTAAAGCAGGTTGAACAATATAAGATAAAAGTTAATTCAAAATTAAAACAAAGGAATTAAATTAAATTAAACATGAAATCCTCGTTTCAGTAGAATCGATGAAAATGTCGCTGAGCCACACAGGAACGCCAGAGGCAACGCTAAAGACAATCTGCACGATCAGCGCCAGCAGCAACACCACAACCAATACCAACAAGACCAAGACCAAATCCAATCGAACCAACCCAAGCTGTATATAGGTGATAGTCCCAAATACTCTGAGCACAAGAACATATTGCGATTGCAGCCTCCGCCTCCGTCCAAGCCGCCGCCATCAATTGCACCTGCTACGCTCCACGCACTCTTCCTGCAGAACATTCGCACTGGTTGTGCCACCAGGGGGCTTGGAGGAGTTCAGGCTGAGGTTGCGGCCGATGCTTCGGAGGAGGAGCAGAGATACAAAAATTATCCAAATGCACTGCAGCGATCGGCGACATTGCCTGCCAAGCATAATCGTTTAGGTGTCCGCAGTCGGGTGACCTTCAAGGTTCCATCACAGACCACGCAATTTCCAGCTGCTGCCATATTGGAGAAGAGCAGTAACGCCGCCAGTGGACAGCAAGCAGCCACGAAAGAGACGAGCAAAATGACGTCAGAGGACCTCTTGCAGCCGGGACATGTGGTCAAGGAGCGCTGGAAGGTATCAATGATTTATTCTGGTTTTTATTCTTATCTCATTTGCTCTTCCCTTTTTACTCAATAAATTAAGTGGGTTCCCCAATTAACATTTAATGCCCCAAATATTTAATTTTTTAAATTTTATTTTTAATTTTTCTGTGCATTTACCCAGTAAATGTTAATATCCCCATTAATTTTATATTTTACAGCTGTGTTTTTTTTTTGTATATTTTATTAATTATTATTATTTAATTTTCTACATATATTTTTCAAGCCCTATACTTTAGAATTTATATTTTAGTACCTCAGATATTTTATATTTCACATTTTATGTTATTTAATACATTTTAGAATTTAACTTAACTTTCGTATTCTAAATTTTTAATCAACTGTTTTGAATTGATTAAATTTTATATTTAAGTTTTTAAACTTTGTCAAATAATTAATTAATTAATTTTATTTGCATTTTTTAATTTAGTTAAATATATACATTTTAATCTGATATATATAGAGACTGCATTTAGTGTGGATTAAATAAATAAATTATAACCTAAATAAAAATTTGTATTTAAATGCTTTAAATGCTTTATTAGTTGTTTATTCATCGCTTCGCATTTGTGTATTTTAACAAATTCAACATTTGATGTTGTATTTATTTAAGGTGGTGCGAAAGATTGGTGGTGGCGGTTTCGGTGAAATTTACGAGGGCCAAGACTTAATCACTCGAGAGCAGGTGGCGCTCAAAGTGGAGTCCGCACGCCAGCCGAAGCAGGTCCTCAAAATGGAGGTGGCCGTGCTGAAGAAGCTCCAGGGAAAGGAGCACGTTTGCCGCTTCATCGGATGTGGCAGAAACGATCGGTTCAATTACGTTGTAATGCAACTGCAAGGCAAGAACTTAGCCGAGCTGAGACGAGCTCAGCCTCGTGGTGCATTTTCCCTCAGCACAACACTCAGGCTGGGATTGCAGATTCTAAAAGCCATCGAATCAATACATTCCGTTGGCTTTCTTCACCGCGACATAAAACCGGTAAGCCTCTTCATCGATCATCATAATGAACAGCGCGAGTCGAATAAACACTAAAGTGTTATTCAAACAATTTTGTATTTTGTATTGCAGGTGATTTTTTTATATAATTGTAATTATTGTACATTATTTCTGTATAAAATTAAATTAATTCTTCATTATTCTCGTACATAATAATAATTAATTTACATTAATTTTGTAAATTATAATTATTCCTCAATCACACAATGCCAAGTTCAGCCGAATTAGACAACCAAAGCAGTAGATATTTGAATAGTCGCAATTGTACCTAGTTTTCCTATTTTGTGCCGGTAAAAATCGTTCACATCTTTGAAATTTTGTAATTTGTATATATGCTATCTTTAAAGGAAGTGACCCTAAAAATACAACTTGAATCCAGCTATATCTTCTAGCCATGAAATCAAGAGCAATCTTCCAACAATTGGATGAGAATTTCAGAGATTGATGATGATATATCTTATTAGTCTTTCCCATTTTTTTTATTTTTATTTTATTTAAGTTTATTTTAAACTTTATTTTTAATTTTATGTAAGCTGTTTTTTACTTTGAGTATTTTTTGGTGTTGACAGACTTTAGTTGACATTAAATAAATAAATAATTGAAAACGAATCTTACATTTTAGAGTAATTTCTCTGTGGGACGCTTGCCATATAACTATCGACGGGTGTACATGCTGGACTTCGGATTGGCTCGACAATACACGACGGGGACTGGAGAGGTGCGGTGTCCCAGGGCGGCGGCTGGATTCCGTGGCACTGTGCGATACGCCTCGATAAATGCACATCGGAACCGGGAAATGGGGCGACATGATGACTTGTGGTCTCTGTTCTATATGCTGGTTGAGTTTGTGAATGGCCAGTTGCCGTGGCGAAAGATAAAAGACAAGGAACAGGTTGGATTGACCAAAGAGAAATATGATCATAGAATATTATTGAAACACCTACCGTCGGACCTGAAACAGTTCTTGGAACACATACAATCACTCACGTACGCAGATCGGCCGGACTATGCGGTAATATATATATATATATATATATATATATATATATATATATATATATATATAGAATTATTATATATTTTTCATTTTGAAAAATATTATTTTTCTTAAAGATGTTAATCGGTCTATTTGAGCGCTGTATGAAACGACGTGGCGTTAAGGAGGCAGATCCGTACGATTGGGAGAAAGTTGATACTGCCACCGCTGGCAACATTAATGCATCGACAAATGCAACTGCTATGCCTGCTAAAAATGATTATCTGCATGGCAATGTCACCCAAATGACTGTAGCAGCTTCCAATGCGAGCGGTACTGAATACGTAAGTTTTCGATTATGTATTGAAATATATGATATATCAATTTCAAATAAACTTGAATAGCTTTTGTATATTTGTTTTGTATTTGGCAATCTCTCTTTTCAATTTAATTATGCATTTAGTTGGCTCCACGTTACATTTCGACGTGTTTCGTTATATATCAAAGAGCAAAATAAAATAGCGACTTAAAATCGTTCGACTTGCAGCAAGCTAAATGTATATTCATTAAATAACTTAACTACTATAAAACAATATTCGATTTCTCGTTTTAATATAGGCACGAAAGAGAAATGATATTGATACTGCTCAGATGGCCTCAACAGAACCGCTGCATATAAAGGAAAAGGTACAACAAAAACATACATCATTTTTTTGAAAGTGCGTGTTATTTTTCTTCGAAATAGAAGGTCAGAATGCTGACACCGTACAAATTTGAATACCAGAGCCCAAAACCTGCTAAAGGGTTGTCTTGATTTTTAGAGCGTTACATTTTTAAAAATCTTTTTATAAAATCATTAACTCTAGCTTCTATATCAAAAGTTAGTATGCCTGCGTTTAGCTTGGATATATTGAGGTCAATCTTTAAAGGAGGTTCACAAAAATTAATATTAATTTTTGTGAATCCAGCATTAAAATTGTGGTAAATGTATCGGATTTACTTATTTATTCTGCTTGGGTTATCGATTTCGCAGCTCAAAGATCTTAACCCGATTAATATGAGGATATCAACTGGTACACTCATACAATAATCTGACTGATTATTAGTAAATCGCCATACTGTTGGCTGTTTACCTGAATAATAATTCAGAAAGTAAATTTCTTTCTTTCAGTGTGCGTGTGTATAAAACAGTTCACATACTATATTTTTAGTTACTTATTTTATAATTAATTAAGAAATTGTAGAACTATTCTCTTCGTGTATGTACTTAAAATCCACCCTAAATCTTCTGTTCTTATAGGTTGATAAGAATTGCAATGCAACACTGACACCCCAAGCAACAGCCGACTGCGCCTTGCAGAATCTCAATTCAGGGACTCTAAATGCATTACCAAAACAGCAACAGTTTCAACAGCAGCAGCAGCAGCAGCAGCAGCAGATGGTGCTAGTATCAAATACGGCGATAGCTGTTCCGAATCTTGCTAATGCATTGATCAAGCCATCGACTGTGACAGGAATTGCTAACCATGAAGTTAGCACCACCAATTCCAATGCCTTGTTGAAATCTTCGCACGGCGTCATCCATGGGAAACGGTGTCCGGCGCAGACCGTATCAGGTTCATACATCACTTCGAATCAGAACAACTCGGCACCAGTCTATGTGAGTCCATAAAATCGAATCGATTATCGATTAACGATTAATCAAGCGATTATTACTAATTAACAGTATCCGGAGAGTAAAATTGTTACCGCTCATGCGCAGCCTGTGGTAACCAATATTCTGACAGGGGTGGGTGACAAGGAGCATATGGATGTGGTGGGCACAACAAATGCCAGCAACAATGATTCGGACCAGAAGAGCAATGGTCATGTCAATGTCAACGTTGAGGGTGCAACAAGTCGATCCCTGTGCGGCGAGCCCAAAATGGAAATCGTCGAAGGTGCTATTAAGCTCCGTCACAATCACCAGGTTGCTGCCGCCATTGAGAAGGGCGGCGATAACAAGAGATCGGTGAGCAGCATTAATCTGGGCTCTGATCAGAAGTCAACCTATGGTCGTCTGCGGGTGCTGGCAGCACCCCAAATCACAAGCGCCGAGCTCTCCTCATCGCTGGACCAGGAGAATCAGGAGAATGGTGGCGGCAGCTCAACGCCCAAGTTTGTCATTTGTCAGCGTGATCAGATCTTTGGCATAACGACGACCATACCGCCTACCAATCGCCGCTCGGCAACATCAACCAATCTACGACCCTCCTCCTCGTCTTTAGCTGGAACTGGAGGTTGTGCTAGTGCCACGTGCACCCAGCGTTTGAGCAGCGGTGGCAACCTGCCCAGCGGAGCAACTATGACGGCCAAGAGCAGTGTTGCTGGCTGTGTTGGTGATCATTCTGTGACCCAATTCGCCTTGATTGATGATGAGAATGTTTCGGCCCTGCAACAGGTAACAAAGGGTGGTGGAGCACTCACCCTTGCCTCACAGTGGAAGAGTCAGTTCGATGACTCGGAGGATACAACGGACAACGAATGGAAGCAGGAGCCACAGGTAAAAAATAATATAGAAATTCAAAAGCGCAGGCAGGGGGACTTATTGCCAGGTGTCAGGTGCGAATTAATCAATCAATCAACCAATGCTTAAAATGTCCATCTGTTTTAATGTGCGTGTATTTTTATTCGTCATATATATATATATATATATATATATATATTTAAATATACATAACAGATAGCAGTTAATGCCCAGTTGCGAGTACATGCATAAGAACATATATATATACATATCTATGTTTATATCCAACCTAGATACAGACTATATATATATATATATATATATATATTTATTTATTTATTTATTTATTAATTATGTGTGAGCAGATACCAATGTACAAAAATAATAAGAGAAATCAAATGTAAATTATTTGAAACTTTTGCCTCACAGTCACAACCAAATTTGGATCAGTTTACTAAAGTGGATGTCTCATTGCCGTTATTACGGAGAACCTCTAACTTAGCTGTTACCGGTAGCTGCAATTCAAAAGCAGAACAATTTCCGAAGGAGAAGGTTAAGAGGTAAGTGCAGCAATATTAACAACAACAAATGCATCAACACCAAATGCAGAGAAAAAGGGGCATAAAAACAAGGACACCCTCTTGAGAAAATAATTATTTATGTAAGTAGTGCTTCATTCTTAAACACTTAAACAATAGTAAGTAATACCGCCTGATTACAAGTAGCAAAGAACGTAGTGGGTGTAACCAGGAAATACCGATCTTCGAAGAAGATTTTTAGAATTCTACGGTCCAAGTGCGGTAGATAAAAACTTTTGTAAAAAATTTCGTATTTCTAATCAATCTCTTGGCCAATTTACGTAACGGTTTGGGCATGGTCTGAAAATGTACATGCCGATCTTCGAAGGAGTTTCCCAGCAAGTTACCTTGCACGTGAGAAATCTGGGGATTTATCGATTTACACTTTCCGAAATATCGTCTTTGGCAATTATGGGTGCAGGTGAGGGCGCGGACAAACAAATTTGTTATCGATTCTCATCGGCGGCTACCAATAACATACCTATTAAATTAGACGTTTCCAACTCAAAAACTACGAAATATATAGCCATTTGAAAATTTTAGGGGCGGGGGTGATGGGGGCGTCTGAGGTGGGCTTGGCACATGCAGATCATTCAAGGACCTCGCCAACAACCTACCAACCGAAATTGGTGAATGTATTCATTAAATTTTAAGAGATATGGGGATTTATCAATTTGCTAAAATCGAATTTATTGATTTTCTAGCTCCCTAGTGGACGTAGGTCCAAACCCAAGACAATTTAACTTTTGAGGGTACTTTACAGTATACGTTCCAAGTTTCAAGTCTCTTTCTCTAAGGGTGTCGGAGGAACGCGCGTTCATACAGACGGACAGACATCATGACGGACATTGCACAAAACCAATATACTATTATACCTTTTTGGTATAATAGTATACAAATGTACAATTATAAGAAATAACTTAAAAAGCTGTGTGTTATATATTAATTTAATTAGTTATAATTTTGTATTTATCAACCTTAAGATATATTAAAAGGGATTTTTTGAGTCATTATTTATTTAATTGAATCGGTAAAATTAAAAATTTAACATAACAATTATACTTACCAAGGCGCGGAAAGAAAGATAGACAAAAATTAAATATGCTATTTGTTATACTACAAAAATAAGTAACAGGTAATGTAAAATTTTAAAATCGAAAAATCTTTTCCGGATACTTCTATTATGAAATAATTTATATTTTTACAACACCCACACACACACACCCCCTTCTAACTAACTTAAGTTTAATATTAACGTACATATAAAAAGAACAAAAAAATGAGTGTAAATTATTTTCCCAATTGCCAATAGATATACGCTTAATATAGCCGGAATCGAGAAGTATGAGACCTTACAAATGTCCATACCGCACTGCTGGTCCGAACCGGCAATGGGTAATGTATTACGTAAAGATTTAGAGCCACCTGCTGTTCAGCAAGCAGCCTTTGATGACACTGTAAGTATATTTAACAAATGAATCTATTCCACTTGTAATCACTTTAATTTCGTCATCTTAGACTGTAATTAACATAGCTGTATATCTATGAATTTCTAATTCATAAAGTTAAATTTTGGTGTATATTTGATTGATCTGCATGCTTTTTACGTTTTTTTAAACTTTGCTTTATTCAGTTCGTTTATTATTATTAAAGTGTGTAGTAGTCGTGCTTGCAACAACTTACCACCTATAACTGCGGGACATTTTAAGCATTTAAGTTAACTGATTAATTTAAAATAAGTCCCGTCATTCTGCCATAGCATACATTAGGCATACAGCTCATATATGTATATGTAGCTTATAAATTAAAAAACAAATGTTATATAGTCACAAGCTCACAATAATATTTGTATTCCTCGTGACTCGTCACTTGTGACCTAATTAAGGTATATCGCATGGATATCACGAGAAACGTTTGTGTGCGTGAATCTTGTTCGGAAATCGCCCCAATATCAAATCAAAAGGCGACGGCCATAATACCAACAATGACGTTGCGGGAACCTCCTCCAGCTCCTGCTGCGCCTGGCGACATTCTCTCGAGCCACTCAAACTCAAACGAGCCCATGCACAAACATCGCAATAGTCTGCCCAATGTATGTCTCATCGATATCTTTGATGAGAAGCCGGCGCAAAGGAGAGAGAATGCGAAAGCTAATCTGCCGGATAATGCTGCCGCAGCCGTACCCTGGAGTGTTAAAACTACATTTTGTCAGCGGAGCAACTTGCCCATAATGCAGCCGTCTTCAGCTGCTATAACACCAGAGTTGCTATCTCATCAATCGGGAAACAGAGTTGACAATCTCGCCGATGCTGAAATGCAGCCAAACGGCGGATGTGTTAGTGGGCGACTTGAGATTCGTGTAATTTCTAAAGGTAAATATATTTAATTATTAATTTACTTAAAATAAAATAAATATTTGCAACATGTTTGGGGATATAAAAATGTAAAATAGTTTAACATTTGTTGCATGAAAAAAACATTACATATATAAATGTAAAGAGGAGTTCGAGTGTAATAAAGTGTAGCATGCATACGCACTCAGAAGCTATTAATACTACCGCCGATAGACTCAATAGTGGTAATTTACCACGTTTTGGGGTATTTAAATGCAACATAATTCTTCATTTCAAGCATGAATTGATGAAAAGTTATTTAAAACAAGTAAGATGCTGTAGTCGAGTTAACTCGACTACGATATACCCTTAACCCAGTTGTTAAATATATTCTAGTTTTCTTGGCAAATTTCCCTTTAAGATGATTTGCATTAAAATGCCCAAACTGAATGGCTACAAACACGTGCATATACGTACATGCATACACACATACACACGTACACGAAAGAGTATTTATCGGAACTCTGCAGAATACATACAAATATATTGACGCTAGCGTAGATTATCATGTCATCTCTGCGCTCACCTATTTGTATGCATACAGATAATGCTTGCGGCTGCTTACAGAAATAAGATCAATATGAAAATATATTTTCGACTATAACTTTCTATAACTTTGTTTCTTATCCGATCTTAATGAAATTGATCAACAATATGCATATTCATAGTATTTACGTATAAATTAGAAGCCTCTGCCTCGTAAATAGTGGAATTTATTGCTATCAGAAATCGAAATGTATAGATAATTCAGAAACTGAGGCAGTTATCGATAAAATAAAGCAAACTTGATCTGCGCCTGGTATACGAGATTTTATATTCCAAATATGAGATCCGCGTGTTCATACAGACGGACGGACAGACGGACAGAGCATCTTACTTGTTTTTTATTAAAATAAGACGGGTTCGAATCCCGCGGGAGGCGTGGTTGTTTGTTGTTTGTCTAGTCCAGTAGAAGTCCGTTCTGCGTTTTTCTCTTTCTTCTATTAACTATCTGTCCATCTATCCACACGGCATCACAACAAACCAAATATAGCCTATGTGACAAACCAAATATAGCCTATGTGACAACCGTATAACCTAGCTACCTACATAAAAAAAAGTCGGGGTAAATAAATGAGAAAAGGTTAAAAGTGTTTGCATAAATTACTTAATTTAGAATTTAAATATTTACAATATTTCTATAGATACTTAAATACAAAATGGCTCAGAAAAACCCCTTTAGCATTATATTAGTAAGCTGACTTTAAAAATTTAGTTTCTTGTGAAAGAAATAGTGAATTCTGAATTCTGTAATCATTACAGAGAACTCAAATGAATTATTTGGAGTACAAAACTGAAGAGAAAATGGGAAGAATTAGGGGTAACTCTATATGGGCAATTAAATCTTATTCATTATTTAATTTTTTTTTTTTTAGAAAATTCGCACATGGATGAATCGGTTTACTATGATGCATTGGCAGCAACAAGTAGTAAAATAGCGAAGAACACATGCAAACTTTCCAACAATGAAACATCTGGTGATAGGCAAGCTTCAGATTCAAATGACAAGAAGTCAGTTAACTGTGATGACATAGAAATTGGAACAAATATATCTTCCGTAACAAATACAACGGCCAATTGTACACATTTAACCAAAGAGTTGCCTGAACCCGGCTACGCGTTAAGCTCCTACCGAGTTCAGTCTGTCAAATTGAATGGCAACAATAGTGAGAGCGCGATTGCATCCCCACACACTCAGATTAAATCCAATGATGAATCAAATCAACAAAACATCACTAATCGTGTGGGAGCTGATGTAACTGACGGTGGTGGATCTGATCTATCAGTGTGTGCACCCAGCAAGATACCTGTACTCGCTTACAATGTACGTCAATCGAAGTGTGCTTCGTGGGCGGGTGTGGACAACAACCCGACATCGACTTCGGCAACTGGACAGACTGGGCCAGCTGGGTCTTCCCAAATTGGTATACAGGCTCTGCAGACGCCAACACCAATTTTAGATACAATAAATAGTCCAACCCGAAGTCACCATTATTCAGCTGTACTTCAAAATTCTCCCAATATCATGGATTTAACACCAGGTATGTAACCCTTTTTATTTTATAACCTATATAAAATCTTATAAGTGTGTTAAGCATTGCAGATGCAAATTTGCAATGCCGATGTCGATCTAGAAATTATTTCAAATTATTTCTATTATCTCTCGTTAATTTTGTGACAAATAATATCGGTTCCGGTTTGGGTTTTGTTTTCAAAAAAAGGAAACTTTAGGTTCCGATTTCAGTTTTACATTCAGCTTTTAATATGCTAATTGAAATTTGAAGCCCCTTCTAGGTTAGCTGAAAGTATATGTATTTCACCGTGTTTGACTTTAAAGTTTAATATTTAGCTCTTTCTGTTTTATAGGTTTGCGACGTCGTCGTGAGTCTACGGAAGGAAAGTACGTAACCGATCCCACACAATTAAACCTAAGATTTCAACGACCACAAGCTCGGATTAACAATAGGTAAGTTGTAAGCTGTTTGCTTTTATTACTCAAAAAATATACTAAATTGTGGTAACTACAGAACTCGTGGAATTCCTTTAACAATGCTTTGCAATTTCGATGATCAATCTCAGGCAGAGATTAGCGATAATGGCGATAACGAATTGGTTGAGGACAACACCTGCTTTGTCAGTCGAGTGTCCAAGACAGCAGCAGTAAATCCATCGACAGCAGTTCAAGTTCAACAACTGCCAACAACGCGAACTGAGGAAACAAATAATACAGCACGGAATCAAAATGCAGTCGAGTCTTTATTACGAAATGATATTTCGCCGCCACCGGGTGATCCCAAGATAGAAAATAGTGCACGCCTTCGTCGCTACCGGCATAATTTAGAATAATTGAAAAGCTTATTAAAAAAAAAAAACAACAAAAAAAAAACAAAATATAGAAAGCAATAGTCTCAATGCATGGTAATGGACCGAAATATAAATACATATATATATATATATATTTATATATATATATAAAAATAAACTTACTCGTATATATATTAATTAATTAATTATGAAATGAGCCAATGGGCTTATTCAACAAATGCTTGCGTACTTGAATGTTTTCAATCGCCAAGTTTTGCTTTGCGCTATTATTTATTTTCTATACTCAGTCCAGAATCCCGGTGTCATTTTGGACAATATATTGCATAATCTCTCTCGATTTAATATAATATACAAATGCTGTGTTCGACTTTCTGCTGAGTATATATATATAAATATATATAAATGAAATATTGTATATTTGTAATGCCATATAAAAAAAAAAATAAATAATAAAAAAAAACACCAAAAATACAACGCTTAAGAGTATTCGAATGTAGCGCTAGATAGTTCATTCACAAAAACACACACTAATTATTTAATGTATCCTCTGTTTTGTTCACAACCTTTTGCACATACCCAGAAAAACAAAAACACACTTTAGTCAAAGTTAGCTCATATTTATTTGGGCATCGAACTTCAATTTGTATTGGGGTTAGTGTTCTTTATGAGAAGCTTTAAAAAAATCCATTACGTAATACAATCAATAGTTTTGTGTTTGTTATAGTGCGTTACATAAGAGACTAAGCTTACAATTAAAAAAAATGATAAAACCAGAACTTGTCTGTTAAAACTAGTTGGTTTTTTTCGAATTTTCCTGTCCAAAAAAATTAAATAGAACATAAATTAATAATTAACATAATTAACACATAAGAGTTATTCGCTTGACTGTAAATAATCAAATACCAAAATTATAATAGAACAAATTAACCTCAATAAAGTGTAATGTTAATTATATGTGATTGTTATATACTATACAGATATATTCTACTAATATATAGCAGAGCATTCAGATCATCATTTGGAGTAGGGAATATATAACATACGGTTTTAAAATTCTTTTCTGCCCTAATTAGAATATTTTAAAATATATTTCACATTTTAATTGCTGCTCCTTTATCACGAAATAAAGTTTTTTTTTTAACCACGGGTGAGTTCATTAGCAATCTTCACTTAACAAATATTACTATAAAATATATTCAAATAAAATAAGAAAATATTCAACTTGGACTTTTATTTGTTATGTACTTTTTGTACCTTTTTCATTATTATTATATCAATATTGATCTAAAAAACAAAAGAGAACGTAGCAGTCGGGCGAAACCGACAGCGAAATACTATGATACCATAAGTTGTGTGTAGCCAGGAAATAATGTTCATTAAATTGCGGTAAATATAAGATAGTAACCCATTCTTCGAAGTTTGGCAGCTTTTCAATTATTGAAGATATGAGCATTTCGAGATTTGGCGTGGTTGCAAAATTATAAAGAAGGTTTCAAGTAATCTTGCTTCCAAGTTTGGTTTGAGATCAGTTTTGGGGGCGGGAGTGGGCGTGGGACAAAAATTGTTTGGAGTTCGGTCTTAGTAATATACCTTTCTAGTTTGGTAGCTATACCTCTTAAATAGCCGGAGATATGGGCAATTATCGGTTTTGTGGGCGGGAGTGGGCGTGGTCCAACATTTTTTTTCTAGTGTGAAGGGTGTTACTAAAAAGGAGATCCTTGAAAGAAATTACCAACAAGTTACCTTCCAAGTTAGGTCACTAAATTTTAATAATTGGAGATATACGGATTTTTCGATTTACACTTTCCGAAAAATCGGCATTGTCGACCTTCGGTATCATAGTATAAAAACTCGTTTTCAGTTATAACAATTTTAACAACAATTCTACAGTTTAGGGCTTATTTTTAATCATTTATGTTGGAGCGAAGTTTCCCCGCGTCAAGGAATGCCTGCATAAGAAAGTAAGAGTGAGTCCCAACAGCGTTGTGTACTCAATCAGCGTTTATTCAAGATAGCTACAGTACAGTATGGGTAGCCATTAATAAGAGACTTAACATAAATATCGATGCACGGTTGTAGTGAATGTAAAATAACATAATTTTTAACAATTTAAATTTTTATTCCTAATTTATTTTTATATGAATAGAGTTTGTCGTTTTTTAAATATTCCCCAGCGTCCCGCTAGATGTCGCTCTGTGTAAATTTTACCTATTTGCGGAGATAGCTAATTTGTTGTTTGTATTTGTATGGTATGGTCACACTCTTCTGTCAGCTGAATGTTATTCACAAACTATCCAAAATACATACATATAAAATACATAGGGTCTTCTCTCGGTGCCATTAATATCTGAATAAATAAAAATAGTCCTGTACGACTGCTCATAATTATAAATTGCGTACATAAACCTATAAAAAATAAGTAAAGTCTAGTAGGGCTGCATTGCAAAAAGGGAATACCTATTGCTGACCGATAAATTGCGGGGTAAGCCTTTGCTGTAATGGGCGTTACTCAACACTGAACACACGTAGCCTTTAACACTATAAATATACAATGAAAACAAGCTCGTTGATGATGGCAGAAAAATATACTTCAGACATGTTGGGCGTTGTTATAGCCCAAATTGCTCAAACAATTGGATATAGCAGCACCCAGAGTGCACCCTTGGAACTGCTAGAGGACATTCTGCAACGCTTTATCCAAGAGCTCGCCCGCGATTTACACAGCCAAGCCGAGCACGGTAAATACATTTATAAATTTTTATTTATCTATTTACAACACAATCCTGCGCCATCCTTGTTTGTGTTTTTCTAAGTTGTTCACAATTTCTCTTATTATAAGGCTTCACACTGACTCATAAATAATTTATTGTATTGTCTGGAGATTGCGACTAGGGATGGGCGCGTGAGAGATTTTTTCATCCGTCACGCACGCCATTTTCAATGTTTATTCTCTGAATTTTACTTGAAAGACCAAAAACACAAATATGGAATGGAAAATAATCTACTGGCATTTAAATACTAGTTTTTTTTTTAAATTTAATTTAGTCAAGAACGGACTGGGAAAAATTCATATTTTCTCATATTTGGTTCCAACTGAATACTTTAAATTTTTGTAGCTATATTGCATGATCAAAAAATCTTATATTTTTTTTTTATAGAGTTAAAAATTAAATTTTATTTTTAATCATTAATTAATTTGTAATTAAGTATTTTTCTGTGTTATATAAGTTATAGGCTTATATAAGTTGTTAAATGTGATGAACTTAATAAGGCTCATATCTGGTGAATATATTGGTAAAAATAGAAAAGATCAAAGTTTCGTACAATAACGTAGTCTGTTCTGGTATGAAACAAAAATTCGGACAAAATTAAAAGAATAGAGATAATTTTAGTAATGGAGATGTACATAATGTTAGATGTTTTTTTATGAGTCGTAAGAAACTAATTAAATATATTTCTTTTTTTTTGGGTAGCAAACCGCGTTGAGCTGAATTTGAAGGATGTACTTTTGAGCCTAAAGAATCTAAACATAAACATGAACGAATTATTAGACTATATTGGGAATGTGGAGCCGATTCCTTTTGTACGGGATGTACCCATCTACCCCGTCAAAAGAAGCTCAAATTTAAATTTTCTGAAACCGGGCAGTGTTGAGACGCTGACGAGACCCGTTCACATATTCGAGTATTTGCCGCCAATGCTCCCCACAGAGCCAACTGCTGCAGTCACCATCACGGGATTAGTTGAGAAGTCCGACCAGGAACAGATTCCAACATCGACAATGGAATCGGGGCACAACACAGCATCCAAATTATTGCCGGACTTAAAAACAGACATTGGCATGCCCAAGTGGTGTGGTCAGAGCGATTTACCCCTGACACTGAATTCCGCATCCAGGGATAAATTTGATCACGAAGGGCATGCGATTCGAGAAATCAGTAGTGTCGTTATGACGACGGGCGGATTTATTTCACCGGCAATAGAGGGAAAACTACCTGAAGCCTTCGTGCCCAATATTATTGGTAAGAGCAAATTGACGAACGAATTTAATTGGTGTGTTCATATTATTGAATCCTTTTATTAAGACTACGATTTAGCAATATAAACAATACAGGCTGAGCTCAGGCTCTGAAAAAAACCTTATGCACTTTTCTGTCGATTTGACGCCTCTATTGATTGCTTAGTGGTGTTATGCAATAGCTTGGTGAAGCCTTTATTATAATGAATTTATTCTTATATCATACGTTTTGCAAACAAGATCAATAGAATATTAATGTTTTCTTAGCTCAATATGGACTTTTAAAACCGAAATGTTTCAAACAATTTGTCTGTACGCTATACTAAGCCATGGAGAGATATTATTACTTACCCTCTAGATTATCAACATTTCTTTCAATTCTATACTAAATCCTCCTACTAAAACAATTGACACATATTCTAAGGCTTATTGTTGTTGCAACATCTAAAGGTTATCTGTTTACGGAGAGAATAAAATGTACTAGTTTCATCGTAGATGTCGTTTGGAAAATCTAAAATTCAGCCTCAAGTCTAGTTTGCTTTTTTTACATTTTGTTTAATGAATTCTCCTCAATTAGTTATACCACCATGTAAATGGTTAACATATAAAGACTTATCTTTAAAATCATTAAACTATATATCCACATTTACCTGGTTAATTTTAAATATTATTACACAATGATTGTTGCATATGTTTCTTGCAAATTATGCGTACTTCAATCTACATATTTTTTAGACAAGTTCAAGGGACTGGATGCACCACCGGTGTCGCCGCCACCCAAAATACCCGATGAGCCCAAATATGTTTTCAATGATACCATCGACATATCAAATGCAAAAAGAATTGATCTCTTGGAGACGACGTCACATACGGCAGAGCATGGAGTTGCCCAATGCCAACAAGCAGTCACAGTTAGCGAGAAGAGTGAGGATAATATGGTTTTGGGAGCTGGTGCAACATCCATTCCAGTTGTGCCTCCAGCAAATGCAAAGACAGCCAAGAAGAGCAAAAAGAAGAAATTATTGGGTGCTCAGGCAGTTGATCCCGCCGGAGAACTAACTACCAATAAAGCACAAGAGAAAGCGCACCGTAAAGCCTTAAAAATCTATCAGAAATTATCCAAGAATCAAATGGAAGGCGGCAACAATCTACAGAAATCCATTAAAAATTTAAATCGTGGCATGTTGTCAGTGTTGCCGGACGGATCTGCGGAGCGGCTGCAACTCGAAAAACTGTTAAAGAAACAAACAAAGCAACGCCAAAAGCAATTGAAAAACCAAAAAGTGCAGCGCCAACAGCTGCAATCGGTGTCCAAGCTGCCAGGAGTTTTACACAATGCAATCCCCTTGGTTTCTGTGTCCAGTATAGATCCGGCTCCAGCTTTGGTGCCTTTAGCGACTCAACCGCAACCACAACCATTGGTGCCCACCAATGTGACCGAAAATGTGCTCGGATTCGTTGGTGGTTTTCTTGGCTCCACGCTGACTGTGGAAAATAAAGACACATTTCCAACCGGTTTTGTGGTGCCCGTCAAAGACATTTCGTGCGCTGCGACGAATACAGATACTCTTTCCGACGAAATCAAACTTGCCAGTGAACCCGATCGCAACAAATTAAATATATTCAAGAAAATCTCCAAGCAGAAACCGCAAAATCCATTAAATATTGCCAAAACAATGGCCAGCAATGGTTCCCCACTGATTAATCTGCCATCGGGCACAACAATAACACCGGCGCCCTCCTTGAGTGCCACTGAAAGTGTACAACATGATTTCAGTATGTCCCTGGGTAATATCTCCACATACGATTCCTTTGGCGTTCTCTCTGATCCGACTCCAACAGTAACAGCTGCCAATCTGTTGGCCCTTGACGTGAACAAGCCGAAGAAACGCGGTCGCAAACCAGGTGGTAAAAATCAAGTTAGATTTCACGCACCAACTAACACCACAGCAACGGCAATATCACAATCTATTCAGAAATCGCCAAAGAAAATTAAATCGACAAAGTTAAATCCAGTTTTTAACTACACACCAGAAAAATCTCTGAATAAAAATCCAACGATATTTTCAACTGTACCATTGCACATGGAACCACTTAATTTAAGCAGCGGTGGTCTTATGGGTGATATAACTGCAACAGTCGAAGTTGGCAATGAGGCAAACGCTGAGAATTTAAAGTTGCACAAAACCAAGGAGAAAAAAGAACGAAAAAAGGGCAAATCAAAATATCAACTGGATCACGATGACAACGTTCCACTCACAAATATGGGAGATTTTAACAAGAAACTTACATTCATGGATTCCGATAAAAATGATAAAAATACAACGTTACAAGCAATGGCTGGAAAAATGCAAATATCATCTGCTGACTTGGCAGATGCTATAACGAATCAAACTCTCGGGTATGTGACCGGCTCGGGGCCATCAAATCCTCCCAAATCCAGTACATTGTATGGTGGTAATCAGCCAAATCTGTTGCCAATGCTGCCGCTAATGCATTTCCCGCCACGTCCCGGCCTCATACCCTCGGGTCCAGGAATTTTTCCACCAACCACTTTACCAGGATTCAATAAAAAAATGACGGGCCCCAATATGATTATGCCTCACACATTCTTGTCCTTTTCGAATCCCAGCACTGGTCATAAACATGCGAATATTGAGAAAGATGGTAAGTAAACTGAGTATTATATTTTGAGTATTTTCAATTTAAAACATGTTTTACAACGCAGATAAATCCACACTCTATGGTCTCTTGCCTCTTGGCGATGCACATTTGGAGCAAAGTTATTGCAATGTGGCTCCCCTGGTACCAGACTCTTTGAAATTACCCAATGCGCTAATTGAAACCAACAAAACCAGGTCGCCGGAACGGTTTCCGTTTGATACAAAGTCAAGCAACGAATGCAGTGGCAAAGACACTGAACACACTTCACCCATATCGGGCTTCATTCAGTTGACCGGTCAGGGTGTTGGACTTTCGGGCATTGATGATGCACCCACTTCTAACCAGGGTTCAAAATCTACGAAAACGATCAAATCAACCCCTGCTGCTACTGGAAATTTGGGTGATCCCATTGAGGTATCGGATGATTCCAACGATGACGACCAATCCAAATCACAGTCGAAAAACAATAAGCAAATCGGCGCCTTTCCATATCCACATGGGCTGAAGTCTAACCTAATTCAACCCTCAAATCTATCGAATTCCGGTCAACGTCAACACAATGAAAGTGCGCATTCATGCTTGCTAAATTCGCCCATTTCTGACTCGAAGCAATTTAAGAAAGATGTCAAAGCAGGTGCAATGAAACTGAATCAATCTGATAGCAATATTTTGGCAATAGCTGCTGCATCACCACAGACACACCCAAACATACAACCGCCGCACACCACACACACATCACCATTTAACATAAATTTCATGAGCAGTGACAAATTTAGCCTTGCGGGCGGCGCCGATCTGATTCCATTGTCACGCGTTGATAGTGGATTGGCTTACTCCTCACTCACTGTTCCTTCCACAAGTCTGACGGCAGGTACAACATCTGTTTCCATGCCGAGTGCGGCTTCTCAAGCTGAAGATCAGAGTTTTATGAGTAATTTTGTTGGTTCTGTTAATTATGATGATATCACGATAACACCCACAAACAATATGCAAATAAGTGAACTGAAGCTGCACAAGCTGCATAAGAAGATTAAAAAGCCAAAGGATGGCAAAATCAAAAAGAAGAAGGAGAAAAAAGATAAGGCGAGAAACAAAGAGAAAAGTGAAGAAAAGCATCTACTCTATATTGACAAAACCAAAAGCCAAGATAAAAAGCCCAAAAAGGATAAAAAAAAAGAAAAACAGGTATGTATTGAACATTTGTATGCCTTGCATAGATCAAAAACAAAATAACGGACAGAAGATAACATATCCGGCCTATATATGTATATTGATGTCCGTATGCAGAAATAAGGTGTGGACTGTAATTGATTGGAAAATGGGTTCATTTTACCTAGATTGGAATATATGTTCATTTTTCAATACGCATATTTCGTGTAGTAATAATAATAAGATTTTAATCCGTTTTCCGAGAATTTATAAACTTGTATCCTCATAATCCATAGGAATATATCATGAGTTAAGGAAGAGAAGTCCTTAAAGAGATCTTAAAGAGATGGAATGCAGGATAAGCGTCAAGAGCAATGTGCATTTTCTGAATTTTTTAATGCTATTGTGCAAAGAAAGTAATATTCTATTTATGACATACATATGTTTAATATATTTTGTTGCCCCATTTTTGATGATTTACTTATTTTACAAACATTCAATTTGCAGGTGACACCAGACGGGTTACATGTTTCTCTAGAAAATCTAAGTGGCAGCACAGATCAAGCAAAAAATCTTCCTCCTCCCGTTTCTATCGAAGTCGGAGTTGCTACTGACTATATTCCGCCAAATAAGTCGCAGGCACTAATGCCGCACCTGATAGTGTCGCCCAAGCTAGATCTTTCACCAAATCAGGTGCCGAAACTAACGCTTAAAATCAGTGGAAAGTCAACACCCACGGCTGCCCTATTTGACGGCGATCATGATCCTGCAGCAACAGAACCGACGACGACGCTTCAGACACCGACGACCCAGACTAAAAAGGAACAATCCCCCGAATTAGCTCGATTTTCACCACTTGTTACCGGACCACCAAAACCTAAACCATGTATGATCTCTAAATGAACTTGATGGTACTTGATGTGTTCATTCATTAACCATTCTCTTGATTTCAGGTGAAACCATAACAATAAACTTATCAGCAGCGGCCCCATGCCCACCTTCCGTTTTCGCACCTATTAGTAACACGCAGCCAATGCCAATGTCGATGTTAGCTATGCAGTCAACTGGATTGAATGCCCATTCAAGTAGCTGGATATCCAGTTCTGGTAACGCTGCTTCTGCTACATTATCGGCCAGTTCGGTTTTGCTGCCACAACAACTGATGCACCACCCGTCAAAGCAGATGCCAAAAATATCAGCAGTATCGACACCAACTATGGCATCTGTCGAAGGAGCACAAACATTGCCAACAAGTCCCGAATTGAATAGACCATCTTCATATGTTGATGCCGAGGGCTATCGCATCTGGATTTGTCCGGCGTGTGGCAAAGTTGACGACGGCTCGGCAATGATTGGTTGCGATGGCTGCGATGCATGGTATCATTGGTAAGTCTGTGCTTAATTTTTAATGATGACAATTATAAATGATAATGATATCATGATTTAGGACTTGTGTGGGCATACATGTGGCTCCTAACGACAATGAAGATTGGTTCTGTCGCGTTTGTATAATAAAAAAAAAAGTCAGTGGATCAGACAAAAAAAAGAAGCGAAACAAAAAGAAGTGAGCATTGTGGCTATTAAAACTTTAACTGATTTAACATAATTTTACTTCCATTTCAAATAGTACTTTAAACTAAAGTAATTTATATTATATTATTATATTATATAATAAAATGTTTACGAATTATAACATAAGCATTGTAACATTGGTATTTTTCTTACAACTCGGGTATCTTTGTTCTTTTGCGAAAGATAATTGTTTTTAATATCAAAGTGAAATTTATTATTAAATGTATTGCGTCTGATAATATTTTAAATATGCTCTTGCAGAGATATATTAAATTAAAAAATATTTGCTATTTAGTCTCGATATGTACATAATAACTGTTATTGCGTTAGTTTCGTTAGTAAGTATTTTCTCATATATTCTAATATCTAATTATATGAAGAGTAAGAAGTACTCAATCGTATAATTATATATATATGTATATATTGATATCGAATAGCAAAATCTCTCCGGAGTTTTAAGCTGACCCATCATACAAATATGGCAAATAATGCTTATGTGCATATACATATAACTCTATAAATATTAATATATTATTAATAAAAATTAAATTCTGCATTTTTATTTATTTATTTTTATTTTTTTTTTATATATAAATTGTTAGTGTACTAGTAGTAGTTAGTTGCTAGTGCAAAAAGTTTATCTTCAGTTAAAATAAACTACGAAATGACTCAAATAATAGATAAGTAAGAAAGAGTGTTGTGGTCCAAAGAGCTTCACTGTGAGCACTCAGCATATAACACATAGAGGCGTAATATTAATATATATTATTATTATTATATAATATTAATTAATATTAGCAATTAAAATTCAACAAATTTTCATGTTTTTATACCCCATAAAACAAGGGGTATCACAGGCAAATTAAAAATTTGTGGCCCTAATAATCACTTCAGTCTGTACGGTCTATGTTTACTAATTAGCGAAAGCAATAAATGCCAAGATATTTTTGCCATAGCGCAGTGTAATTATAATTTTTGTGTAAGGAAGGCGTCAAACTAAAATCAAAAACATATATTTAATAGTTATAGATGTCGTATTTGAATAGACTTGTACTTGTGCATATTCACAAAATTTGGGGTCACCAAAATTATGAGGTATACAGGTCTTTAAAGATTGGATGCGCACACTAATCATATTGGAACTATCCAACTTAGATACAACATAAAACAATGAAAGCAAACTCACCAGGTTAGAGTGTTATGTGACATTATATCGGTTTTATTATTCTGTATCTTATAGCTAGCCAATAATTAAGGATAATTTCATAAGTGATGAATGTCTTGTTTTTGAATGATTTTAAAGAAATTAGTCAGTTACAATTGCAATCATATGGTTTTGGTTAGGTTAGGTGCCTGCCTGCAGCGGGACTCGCGACTGATTTTTTTATGTAAGCGATATTTATGCGTTTAGCAAATTGAATGCAAAGATTTAACGCGACTTACGACCATCAAACAGGCTTAATCATATGGTTGTAATAATTTTACTTTTATTTTTGTTTAAAATCATACAAACAATTTAATTTAATAAATAAGAATATATTGTAAGAATTCTTGGGGCCAACAAATGCAATTTTTTTTTAACTTATGTACGGTATTATAAAATAATTGAAAATTCTTTAAAAAACATAGGCAATCTAAAATTTAGCGTACGGAGCTATGACACGGCTAATCGCATTAAAAGAAAAATAAATACTTGATATGGATTTATCCGTGTCTAGCAATGAATTAGAGTCAGTCGCTCTGTTTACGTAGAAATTCACCTTTGACCACTATATCATAAACTTGTATTAGCAATCGGTCAAAATATGCCTGCCAAGGTGCTAATGCACTCCTAAAAATTTGTATAGCTCCGAAAGCTTTAAAAAGTTTTTATAGGTATTTTTTTTAATGTTATTATTAAATATATTTTACTGGTTTTACAAAATATTTTAACCAAACTCACCAGTTATAATAATAATAATATTGTATTGTATAATATTGTATTCAAAACAGTTTAACTTCTTTTGCCATCTGCTCGCTTCAGTTTTTGTGCTCTTGATTAAATTTGTAAAGCATTGAACAGACTTCTTCGTCACCATATTGTATATATATATTCTAGATCAGCATCACAAGTCAATACCCATTTTTATCTGTCTATTGAACGACCTTGGTAGCTCAAGGCTCAACGCCTGACCAGGTCGGACTACTATATCATACAGCTAGCATTGGATCAATCGGTCGAAAGATTTAAGCAGATATAGAAATAGAATATACCTGAATAACCTTTTTTTTAAATAAATATTTTTTTTCAAAACCGAATAATATAAATAACAAGAAACAATAAATCGAACTCCGGACTAAAATTTAGGTGTCGGCCGATTAATCCCTACAAGGGTATGTACATTTTTGCATGCTTCTTTCTTAATTGTTTGAATGTTTAAATTATATGTTAAGTTAACTGCCATTTTATAACCTTTGTTTAAAAGCTGCCAAAGTTCTGAAGTAGAAATATACATCAATATACCACGCGTGGATAAACTTAATTTTATTTTCTCGATAACTCATCTATTTATATCGATTTTTAAGTTGTGTGGCCTTCCATATACCTTCAGGTAACTAAAATTTATCGTATACAAAAATCTAAGTTATAACCATGATTTTAGTTCTGGAAAGTGCTTGTGTTAATTTCTTTTTTTTTTTTTAGTCTTGAAGAAGATAAAACATTTTAAGTGTGCAAAGACTTTTAAAGAGAAATTTGGCAATACTACTGGAAACTGTGTTTTAATCGATTTAACAGCTGGGTTCAGGGTTTCTCCCAGACGAATTCACTCGACTAGCTAAATCTTACTTGTTATTAGGATTGAAGTGTTTAATATTTATTTTGATTGTTAATTTTTCTTGAAGTATTGGCATTTGCTTTTACCGAGTTCGTTAAATCATAATTTTTTTCTTGTTTAACTTTTGTTTAATTTTTCGAGTTTTTATAATTGTACAAAACATATTTATCTCGTTAAAATATATTCTTATAATTTTATCATTTGCAAACATTTCTTTACGGGTCAACAATGAATATTGCCAGCTGGTTAAAGCAAATATAAATGTATACAACTAAAAAGCACAGCCATTTGCTGTCCGTGTGCGTATTTTTGTATTCAACAGCAAAGCACACAACTCAGCTCGGTATTCTGGATTGATTTTATGGAGCCGGCAGAGCAATTCCAATTTTTATAGCCTGATAAAAATGTTATAAATTTTTGGCTAAATTAATTAATTATACATATTTTGTGATCAGCAACGTTAGCCGAGTCGATATAGTGTTGTGCGTTTTTTGTTTGATAAAACCTGCAATGTAGCAATTTTTAGCTGCAGAATCGGAACACTTTATAACTGCTATGGATACAATCGGTCGTCAGAGGAGCTCCAGTCATACTAGACTCTTTTATTTAGCAAGATATACAACAAAAAAAAAATATATATATATAAAACACAAGTACATTTTTTCTTTAAGTTGTAATTGAATTGGATATCAGCAGATGGACTCCGATCTGAAAGGGAATGTAATCTTCGGTGTGCACAAGATATCCGTTTTTTGTGCCTCTTTTTTTACTTATATTTAATAGCAAAGCTTTTTTGTAATTGCTTTACATTTTTGCAGGCAAAACGAAATCAATGCAAATGAAATAGCATTCCTTCCCACAAAAACATACTTAGATTAAAAGTGCGAGAAATCTGTTAAAATAATGGTTTACACAAAATATTAAATTTTAATAAATACCATGAAAAGTATAGAAATTTATATATCTACAGCAAACAAGTTTACAAATTGATCCGGACACGATTTTCAGCTAATATAAATGCTAGATAAAATAAAGTAAAAATGTGCTTATTTTTAATATATGATAGGCGTGGCTAAATGGTGTCAACACGACATGCTATTTAAGATACTCGAAGTTACCTATATATTTAAATATAGAATTTCAACGTTTCATTAAGCAATAGCAAAATAAACTTCCGCACTTTTGCAAAAGCTATAGACCGCGCCGTTCAAGTGCACATCATTTATATACATTCATGGACTATGTGAGTTTTCCTCTTTTTTTTTTCCAGAACATATGCCTTTCATAAAATTATTCAACTATGTGTATGGGATATACCTAGTTGGCTTGGCCGCTGCTGAAACTATTATTTGGCGAGATTCTTTGGTGATTTTTAATGTCGTTGCGCGGGCTTACAGGTAGTGCCGAATCCGTCGAAGATGTTGTTGTGCCGGATGTTGACTGCGCGGTCGAAGCGGGATCAATAGGTCCGGTAGATGCAGGTTCAACTGTAACAGAGACTTGGCCATTACCATTGTCCGAAGATATATTAACAGAGGGTGTTCCATCAGCCGTCGAGCTACTGTTGCTACTAAGCGCCATTCGCTGCATTTGCCTGATAACGGTCGCCGCGTAATAAGCTTGCTATAAAATAGAGATGAACATTAATCGTAAAGCGAAAAGCATTCTTGTTTTTAGGTGATTTCGTACCTTCCATCGTGACTTTGCAAAGTTTTTCTTAAGCTGCTCCGATACAGTGCCATGAATGTTTTTGCTGCTTGCCTCATTTCCAGATATCCTACAAGAAGTTTGGAGTTAATTTAGCATTTATAAAATAAAAATTGGCATCGATCGTTATTACTCACCAAGGATGTCCCAATGCTTGCTTGCAAGTATAGCGCTTTTCTACAGTAACACACATTAAGTTTTTGATAAATTGCTTAGCCGACTCGCTTATCTCGTCCCAATATGGTGAATCGAACTCAAATTCACCTAAAAAAATAATTATATATTGTATGTGTCTATGACGGTTATATTTTAATAATCTTATAAAAACCGAAGGTATCATATTATGTTGGTTTAGTGCAATATCCGTCATGCTTTTTGCTGTACGTCTGTATGAATACAACTTTTTTCGACTCTCTTAAAGATAGAGTCTTGAAACCCGGTAGATCAAGTGCTAAAATTGGAGATTGGAGAGAGTACGCCACTAGGGAGCTTGCAAATCGATAAAATCGAAATTCGCAAATCGACAAAGCCAAATATCTCCAATTTAATGGCTACAGTCACAAAATTCTGTTGGTAGGTTTTTCGCGATGTCCTTCTAATATCTTCCGCAGTTTTTGAGTTGGAATCGTAAAATTTGGTAGGTATGTTACTGGTAGTCGACTTTAAGAACCGATAAAACGCTCACACCTGCGTCCATAATGGCCAATGCCGATATTTCGGAAAGTGTAAATCGATAAATCCGTATATCTCCTACAATTTTAAAAATAGAGTGACCAAACTTGGAAGGTAGCTTGCTTGTAACCTCCTTCAAGGTTCGGCATATAACTTATACCACACCTACAACCGATGTCCCAAGGAATTTCGGCCCTAGAAATCTGAAATGCGCATATATTCCGTTATTTGTAAGCTAGTCAACAAATTTTTAAAGTGTATTACTCCCCTAAGAGATCGATAAAAAAATTGGATAGCCACGCCCACTCCGCCTCACTAACCCGATACACCTGTTAATCGATAAGATCATATATCGCAAAAAACTTTAAAGCTAATGTCACCAAATCTTAAAGGTATATTGCTAATAACACCCTTCAAAAATCAGGAAAAAAAATGTTGTACCACGCCCACTTCAGCCCATATCTCCCGCAATTGCCAAACTTCGAAGGAAGGTTCCTATCTTTTATCTACCGCAATTTGAAAGGCAAACTTGGACATTATTTCTTTGCTACACACAGTCTATAGTATCTAAGTATTTCGCAGTCGGCTACGCCTGCAACGTTCTCTCTGTTTTCGTTTTTTTAGTAATTGCCATCATTATTAAAGTTCTCCGATGAGACAGAGACCAATCGATCGAATTATGTTTTCTTAACTTGAAAATATTAATGATAAAATTGTTGTAAAACACAGCTAACTCATAACAGCGAATTAAAACGTATGGATGTGACGAAATGGGGCTTGTTTGAAAAATGTTAAGGTGAATAATAGTTTACGACGAAAAGTCTATCTGTAGGTGTATTTGTATGCTTAATTTTATTAAATATCTGTTAAGAAATAAATGTTGTGGGTTTGTCCCCATGATTGGTTTCATCTCTATGAGTTTCGAGTGCAATAGTCAAATAAACCTGGCAAGTATATGTAACGGCTTGAATTTAGTCAAATCAAAAGTAATTGCAGTCGTTGAAATTAGAAAATTATAATATAAATTTTCAATAAGAAACTTAAATTGTAGAAAAGCTTATCAATGGGTGGGTTAAATTCTACACAACTCTTAAAAAAGTAATACTTCAAAACACTATTAATATAAAACAAGAAAGATGCTGTAGTCGAGTTAACTCGACTTCGATATACCCTTAACCCAGTTGTTAAATATATTCTAATTTTCTTGGCAAATTTCCCTTTAAGATGATTTGCACTTAAATATATTGACGCTATCGTCGATTATCGTGCCATCTCTTTCTCACACATGCGCTCGCCTATTTCTATGCATACAGAAAATGCTTGCGGCTGCTGATAGAAATGAGATCAATATGAGATATGAGAATATATTTTCGACTATAACTTTGGTGTTTCTTGTCCTCTGCATCTTAAATTGTGGAATTTATTGCTATCGGAAATCGAAATCTATCGATAATTCAGAAACTAAGACAGTTATCGATAAAATAAAGCAAACTTGATCTGCGCCTGGTACACGAGAGCTTATATTCCAAATTTGAAGTCTCTACCTCTTATAGTCTCTGAGATCCGCGTGTTCATACAGACGGACGGACGGACAGGGCTATATCGACTCGGCTGTTGATGCTGATCAAGAATATATATACTTTATGTGGTCGGAGATGCTTCCTTCTGCCTGTTACATACATTTGCACAAAACCATTATACCCTTTTTACCCATTTTCAATGGGTTAAGAGTTATACCCTTCTGTCTGATATCTCATATGGAATATCAGTTGTTCCCGTATACCAGCACAAACACCGAGGATATATATTTTAATTGTTTTACACAATATTCTTATCTTGGCAACAAATTTTTTTATAACAATGTACACACATATTTAAAACAGACAGACAGACAGGCATATACAGATCGTACGACCGATCAATAAGATTTATTTACATTATGTAAGAGGATGCTTAGTTTAATGTTTTATATATAAATACCTTTTAGAATTTGTGCAAATAAGTTTGCGTCGTTTTCATCGTAGAATGGGGGATAACCACAAAGGAGTATATAGGATATGACGCCTATGCTCCAAACATCAACGGCCTTCCCATACGGTTTTTGGGCAAGCACTTCTGGCGCTACATATCCTGGAGTTCCACAAGCCGTTGCCATGATCCCCGAATCCTCCATTTTTGATAAGCCAAAATCGCTTATCATGATTTTGCTTTCATCATCTGGACTATAGTATAGTAAGTTTTCAGGCTATATAACAAATTCATAATAAAGAATTAATTAATTTCATTAAGTCTTACGCATCTTCGTTGTTACCTTGAGATCCCTATGTACAACGCCTTGTTCGTGCATATAGTCTACAGCCTCTAAGATTTGTCTAATTAAGTGTGATGCATCTTTTTCGGTATACGATCCCTTCTCTACTATACGGTCGAATAATTCTCCGCCAGTTACTCTATACAAAAATAATCGCGTTATTCATACGAAATCTCACAAGCACTAAACATACACTAAATATGGGTGTGGTAAATTTACAAAAAAAAAAATGTGTTGCTCTTGAAAAAAACTCTCATTCCCGGCAGAGAGAATAGAAACAGTCATAGAGATATTTGCATACCGTCTTGATTATTGATGTTGATTAAAATTATAAATATTATTTATGAGGTCGGAATAACCCTCTAGCTGAGTAATATTGATAGCTTTGATAATATAAAGCTCAACATACCTGATTAAACTAAATTAATTAAAATTTTCTGTTACAATTTGTTTGCAAAACAGAAAAGTTGTTAAGGAACTGTTAGACTAAGTTTAAGAACATAATCGAAATTGGATAATATTTGTGTTTTGGGACACTTCTAAGACAGTCGAACATTTTTTATACTCGCTGTATAATTGTATAGAGCAACAATAGCGCACATTATTGTTTATTTAACATCTTTAAGTATTGTATGTTTAATGCTCGAAGCCAATTAAAAATCATACAATTCCATAACCAGATACACCTTTGCCTTATCTTCATACGTTTCAAGAAGTTGCACAATATTTGGATGAGTTAGTCTGTAACGAGAATGACAAAAAAAAAAAATATATGTATATATAAATGACTTTGTATCACATCATCATGCTAAACAAGCGATTTATTTTTACAGTGTATATGAACGCTGAAAAATATTGTTATCCTCGAAAAAAAAAAACAAGAATATCTATCTATCGTTCGGTAGCTTTAGACAAGATTACACAGTACTTGAAATTAATTACAAGCTTGACTGATCCTATTTAAACACACATATTAATATAGTCGACTAATTTAAATTGTACGTAAATTGCTGCATTTAGCAAAAATAGGACGGGTTCGGGGTCATAACTCACCGCGTTCCATTCGGACTGTTGCCATCGAAATTATTCGCACTGAACCTATATAGAAAGAAAGCAAATTAAACGAAGGAAATTTTAAAAATGAAACAAAGAAATGAAAAACATAGATTTCTTCTTTATAAGTAAGTTATAAGTAATATTCAGACATTCAAAATTCTGTCATCAGAAGACTTAATCAGACTGTGCTTCTCCTTTGAAATTCACTACTTAAAATGCTTCTTCCCATAAACTCACAAATTGAGAGTAGCCTCCCCTAATGGCCAGCTATTTAGGATACAAACAAAAGAGGAAATAAAATTGCAAAAGAATAATTAAGTTTAAAAGTCAATTGGTGAGAAATATTATATAACTCGCCCCAGGAACAAGTGCTGCACTTTAAGTTATTTAGTAATGATATTCGATGATTGGAGAATCCTCGTAAGAAAATAAATAGGCCTATTTTAATAACAGTCACAAATCGATCGAAATTTAGTTTTATGGAGATCAGAATTAGTTAGAGGAGTCACTTTTAATACCCTTATATACATTGAAGTGCGTTCGCATATGCATTTTGAAACAAATATTTATATTTATATAAATTTAACTCACCTTCTAAGTACACGTATTTCATTTTCCAATGATTCCTCTTTTCCCTTCAGAGCTTTTTTATCGATAATTTTAACTGCAAAATGATCTCCAGGTGATTCTTTACTTTCGGCTAAGCGCACTTCAGAAAATGCGCCCCTATGCAAAAGAAAAGAGCTCATTTTATTCCTGGAAGTAGTTTTTAAAATAGGTCAAATACTCACGTTCCTAGGAGACCATGCAGGTTGTACTTCTCTTCAATTGACACCTGTTTGTTTAACTCCTTCGAATCTTTAGATTTGGCCTTTTTGCCCGAATCTTTTTTGCCAAACAGTGGCATTACTTTAAACTTGATTTAGTTCTTTTAAGAGATTTATCATCTAAATTTCGCAGAAATTAAATTATGCTACACTGTTTGTTGAAAGCAAACGTCTGGCTGTTGAGTAAAAACAAACGAAACAAGTTTGCAAAATAAATTGATTGAATAATTTGCAAACTTATTATCAATGAATATAAACATAACCTTAATGATAAGATTATAGTATTTTTTTTTTTGTATTTCAGAAATATTTTCTATTACTGTCTATTATTTATAATCTCGAATGCTATATAATAGATCAACAGCTATTTATTTTAGAGTGGTAAAGAGAATTTATAAACTATTGTCTGTTATTTTAAATTTTAAAACATTAAGATTATTAATAATATTGGCAACATAAAAGCAAATGTTTAGAGTTGCTTTTGTTCTGTATTCTACACATCAAAATACATTTTAAAGAAATGTATCCTGAAATTAAGAAAAGAAAAACATTGTTTTTAGATATTCACTTTAGGGTTAATAAAGTAAGTTGTCTTTGGTTTCAAAAATATTGTGAATTACTAAAATTCAGCTCGATTTTTTCTCGATTTTTCAGCTCGATTTATACCAAAAAGGTATAATAGTATATTGGTTTTGTTCAATGTCCGTCATGCTGTCTGTCCGTCTTTCCGTCTGTATGAACACGCATTTCTCCGAGATCCTTAGAGATAGAGACTTGAAACTTGGAACGTGAACTGGACTGTACCCTCAAAAATTAGTGTCTTGGAAACCGCAAAAATCGATTTTAGCAAATCGATATCCACATATCTCTCACAATTTAATGGATACAGTCACCAATTTGGGATGGTAGGTTGTTGGCGAGGACCTTCAAAGATTGGCATGTGCCACGCCCACCTCCGACGCCCCATCACCCCCGCCCCAACAATTTTTAAATGGCTACATCTTCCGCAGTTTTTGAGTAGGGAACGTCAAATTTGGTAGGTATATTACTGGTAGTCGCCTTTAAGAACCGCTAACAAATTCGTGTTGCCACGCCCACACTTGCGCCTATAATCGACAATTCCGATTGTAAATCGATAACTCCGTATATCTCGAAAATTTTAAAGATAGAGTTACCAAACTTGGAAGGTAATTTGCTGGTAACCTCCTCCAAGGAGGCATACCAATTTTCGGACCACGCCCACAGGAACTTCTTCCCTATAAATTTAAAACGCGCATTTCTGCCGTAATTTGCAAGCTAGAGTCGCAAAATTTTGAAGGTATGTTACTAGTTCGATACAAAAATTGGATGGCCACGCCTACTCCACCTACCTAAGCCGATACACCTGTAGGTGTAAATCGATAAGCCCATATATCTCAGGCAAATTGAAAACTTAAGTCACCAAATTTTAAAGGTATATTGCTAGTAACACCCTTCATAAATGTGGAAAAAAAATTGTGAACCACACCCACTCCCGCCCACAAAAAAATGATAAATGCCTGTATCTCCCGCAATTTAAGAGCTACGGTTACCAAACTTAGAAGGTATATTACTAAAATCGAACACCAAAATTTTTTGAGCCACGTCCACTCCCGACCACAAAACCGATAAATGACCATATCCCCCGCAATTTAAGTTAGTTAGTTACCAAGCTGGGTATGAAGATTATTGGGAAACTTATCTATAATTTTTTTGGGCAATGCCTTCTCACGCCCCTAAAATCTCGAAAAGACCATATCTCCGGAATTTAAGAGTGAAAGTAGCTTATACAATTTTTTGTGTCTGCTCTCCCCGTGTTATTCTGCTCACCGTCTTTAAAAGCCACGCTCACTTATATGCAAATCATATACATATTTATTAGAAGAGAATTAACAGAATGTGTTCCCATTCAAAAAGGCAAATTTGGACAGTATTTCTTGACTGCATACAAATGATGGTATAATAGTATTTCGCTGTCGGTTACGACCGACTGCAACGTTCTATCTTGTTTTATATGAGCTCATTGGGCAGTAAGTGGAAAATGGTATCTAGGGCATCGTCTGGAATAGTCCACAGGCCGCATGTGGCAACTCTGTAAAGACAAGAGTGTATGCCGAGAACAGGTCAACATCCATCCATCCAACTGTCCATCAGATTTCCTACAGATTTTGAGCACACTCTCGATTGTGTTGAGATTCCAGCCGTGTTTTCGGCCTACGAATATTAGTGGTTTGGGGGAACGAGTGAAGGAATCTTATAGCTTCGTTTTTAATCTGCTCGAATATAATTCGTAAGCATCAGGTCATGCGATAGCGCAGTCTGCCAAATTTGCCAAAAATGCAATGAATTGAAAGCCAGCTCCATCTGTGGTTCGTTCGTTCCATAGTAAATTAAGAGAAATCTGCCTTGCAGCCAAATTTCACACCTAACTGACGTAAAACGGTATTAAAAACAAGTAAGAATTTCATGTTGTTCCAAATAAACTTATTTATACAACATAATACGTATTTTGTCGTGCAGATCTTATTGACACTTTGAGAAAAATCAACCGCTTAGAAGATGCCATCGTTTTTCATATAATCAAAAAAATCAATAAGACCAATAGAGAACGTTGCAGTCGGGCCGAACAGACTTTGACATCGCCAACAACCTACCAACTAAATTTGGTGACTGTTCACATACAATTGTGGGAGGTATGTGCCTTTATCAATTTAAAACAATTTTTTTCAACCAATTGTTTTTTAATTTTTAGTTTTAATTTAACTATTAATTTTTCATTTTATATAGAGTTATAATTTTAATTTAATATTTAACTTAAATCTTTTATTTTTTTAACGCTTTTATACTGTTTATAATTAATCGAATAATTAAATCTAGCTGAAGGAAATACTTGGCATCGATGAAGCAGACCGATCTGAAATTTTGACAGATCATTGAGGGGCTAGTTAATTAAGTATAAATCAAACTTCGAATTTATATCTTGATGATGAAAATTTACGGCACTGTTTCAGATTGAACTAGTTAGTCGTACTATAGAATATATCGGACAAAAAATATAATTTAAGTTTTATTTAATTTTAAGAAACTTTTATAATAATTAAATAGTTAATACAGTATGCGAAGGCATACAAATCTAAATACAATCTTCGATTTGTCTAAGATTGTTGATCTTTATTGTTTTTATTGTATTGTTTATAAATATAGTAAATAACATTCATTTTTTCACAGTCAAAGGTGAACCCGCTGCTGATAAGTTTAAACAAATCTGAATTGTTTTATTGTATTCATCTATGTACATAGATTAGGAATTCAAAAAATAAAATTCTGTTGGGAGTCAAAAACGATTGGAATAATATATTTATATTTTTCATATTTATGCATATTAAGAGAAAAACAAAAACTTAAATCATGTAATCTGCATATATATATACAGTAAGTCCAGAAAATGTTTTGACGTAGGGGATATAGGGGGACCTATATATATATTTGTACATATTTATAAATATATATATCTATATTTGTACATATTTATAAATATATTTATATATATATATATATATATATATATACAAATATTTATAAATATATATATATTCCTTTTATAATCAATATAGCTTAGTGTTGGCTCAGTGCTGGACTTATAATTAGGTTCAACAGCTAAACTTCAAATGTTATATATGTATATATATAGAGTAAGAGTATAATGCAAATTTTAAATTTAACGATACTTTTTAATTTTGGCTACTAAATACTCAACTCACAATTAAAGTTGTGTAAATGTTATCAATTTTGTGGCAAGCTGAGTAAATTTGTTAAAGCTGAATACATATGTACATATATAAATTTGTAAATTTCTTGAAACTGGAAAGTGACTAAAAATCAGCCACAGCAATACCTGACCTGCTAGTCAAAAATAAGTGTTCCCAATTGTATGGCAATCATTATATACATATATGTTTATAAGATCATATTGTTACGAACCGTCATTTCAAAATAACACAGATATGCATAGAACAAACAGACTGCGAGACAGATGAAAATAGACACTGATTGTGATTGTCGCGTTAACCAAAATGTGCACAAACACACATATTTACATATGTACATACACACACATCGATATACACATATGTACATGCACACACACATATACAGTTAGTGTTTGAGGTATTAAGGAAAACCAGTGTTAAAAAAATGAAAAAGTAACTGCACTTGTGGAATTCGGCGATAAGCGCATTGCTAAAGGAAATGGAGAGGGCAGCTGCCAAAATGTTGCACATCCGGTTGACGTTGCGCTAATTTTCAAAGGAGAGTACCCTCAAAATCTATGTGACTTAATGACAAGTAAACTAAAAATACTGTCATCTTGGGCACATGAGTGTTGTTTAGGTGTAAACCCAAATAAAACGGAACTTTTTATATTTACAAGAAAATACAGAATTCCTACACTTGCCCCTCCTAGACTAAATTATGTACCTCTCTCCTTCAATAACAGTGCACAACATCCTAGGGTGGGTGTGTGTGGCATATGCCGATCTTTGAAGAACATCACCAACAACCTACCAACCAAAATTGGTGGCTGTATCAATAAAATTGTGGGAGATATCGATCAGCGAATATCGATTTTATCGATTTTTTAGCTCCCTAGTGGAGGCCTCCAACCTTGACACTTTATTTTTTGAGGGTACCTTCAAGTATATGTTCCAAGTTTCAAGTCTCTACGGGTGTCGAAAAGCTTGCGTTCATACAGACGGACAAACAGCATGACGGACAGTGCACAAACCCAATATATTATTATAACTTCGGGATCATAGTATAATGTTAAATTTTTGTTTACGTTTACTTGCTTGTAAAAGCAAATAATCGGATCGTGGCATAAGCACATACAGTTGTGTTCAAAATAATAGTTCATGCTATAAAAAATGCAAATACTCATTATTTTCATAGCTTCACTGATAATGGCTTCTATTTCTTGGACCATTTTTTTTTATCTATTCGTTTTAATATCTTCTGTTCAGGGCTGTTTAATTTAAGTGTCTCAATATCGACCCAGTCAATATAATAGTGATGGAGACAATAATTTAAATTTAAACGAGATTAACAAGTTTTTGAGTAAAATAATACAATAATATCTCATTCACTCATCTAAAATTATTCCATAGAAATATGGCTTAATTTATTATAGTAATAGGGGCATGGTAAACATAACACTGCAGAAAAGCTTCCCGTCTTAAAAATCCCAAACATTGCAAAAAGAATTATTTGGTCTAACATCAAATGGTAGGTTTCTCATCATACCTTGGTTTATGCGAATTATTTTTAAATATTTTTATAAAAATATTACTTACGAGCATCGAGCGCTGAGACAGTTGGGATAATAAGCAAGCCGGTAAAAATATATTGTATTCAAATACAATTTTCATAATATTTGAACTATATTTAATGAATTTGTTTCCCAAAACAAATATGTGCACTACTATTATTTTGACCGCAGCTGTATAAACATAAATACTGCTGTATGGTTTTTAAATTTTTGTTTGTTTTTGAACATAATCTCAAAAGGTGCGTGAAGTCGTTAGTAAATCACGAAAGAATAATTCGATTTCGTTTGAAATAAAACAGATTGCGATTTAACAAGAATAATCGTCGGGATACGGCACACAAACATACAAACACATATCTACATGCATACACATGTAGTCAACACTCATACATAGATGCACAAATGAAAATATATATACATATATTTATATATGTGTATATATATACTATATATTTATATATATCTATGTATACTATATACACACTTGTATATAAATGAAATAAATATACATATGCGTACACTTATGTATACAGTTATATAGACTTAAAGCACACTCATGCATGCATATAAATCTATATACGCACATATGCTTCTACTTACATACACAAATCACGGCTTAAACTATTTGAATTCAATTCACAGCATTTATGTATATTTACAGCGCGTTCGAATCTCTAAGAGGACTTGGAAATTGGGCAGACTTCGAATTTAGCGATTAAACGGACTTTACCATTCGCTATAATAATGTAAAGTGAATTGTATTGATTTTTCCAAGTCCGTGAATCGTTTTTGCTGCATATTCCAACAATCGCTGTATGGTCACACTTATCATGGCATGTGAACGCACTTTTGAAAATTACATAAAATCGCACATTTTAAATAAAACAAAATGTAACATTTGATTTGCGTTTTAATAACATTATGAACACTCTTGAATAAAAATATGGTTGCTTGTAGTCCTTGACAAGTTTCAATATTTTTGCAAGAAGTTTTTATATTTTACATAAGTTATCGATTGCTCTCGATGTCCTATCCATTTCAAAATTATCATCACCAATAAAGCGCCAACGAAATTTTAATTACTTGAGAGCATGTCTATTATTAGGAATAGCTAGATATACTAAGCTACTGATTCTGATCAAGAATATCGCTTTTTAACGTCGGCTCGGATATGCTTCGTTTTGCCTTTTATTTACTTTTGCTTAACTATTAATGAATCAATTAAATATATATAAATTTGCAAGAAAATTAATTGGGGGAAAACGGAACTTTGTTGTTGTTTTACAAAATATTTATTTCGATTTAAAACATAAATATATTCTTCAGAATTTATACATAGAAGACTTAACACAGGAATATAAATAATTAAAATACACTTCCACAGCATTTCTGAGAATATTGCACGTATAAATTCCCCTTTTAGAAGAAAACTAAAACGATTTCTTACATTTTAAGTTACAAGTACGTTAATATTGAGTATTCTATTTTTTTATTTTTTTATTGCCAGTTATCCACGACTATAAGTGCGTTCGATACTTTACAGATTACCAAACAATTTCGGCCATATTTGGCTGTTTTTGATAGTGGTTCTTTTGTGCAATACCATTACTGATAGTATCGATAGCTCACATTTTATTCGATATTTTACGTTTATTCTTAATAAATTAGATTTGGCTTTTTTGCTGATAGAATGCCAGCACTGACAAAGTGGTTCAGTGATGCAGCATATCAGTGTTGGATAGAGTTCGACAGAGTCAACTCAACATTGTTGAAATATAAAGTGTGGTAGCACTGTCGCTTTTCTGTGGAATGTATACATATACTTTTGTATCGTTAATCAAAAACAAAAAGTGACCAAATGCAAACTGCAAAAATGTTTTGTTTTATATGAAAATAAATAAAAGGTCGTGATTTGGAATTGAAATTGCCTTTGATTTTCAATAAGTGTGGAATCCGCTTGTGGACAACTGAAAAGCAGATTGTGTGTATATGTAAATGCATATGTATAAGTGAGTGTATTTATTTACTTGTAAATATATATGTATATATGTCTATATCTGATATCTGTGTGCATCGCGTGCTCATTTTTGAAGTGTTTCAATCGACAATTTTCAATTTCCGATCTTTGTAAGTGCAGCTTTTACAAAATTTCAATTTCAATGCAAAAGCGACAAGCAGACACAAGCATTCGTGCATTCGTGTGTACATGCATATGTTTATGTTAGTTCGCTTCAATTTAATATTTTTGTGGTCACGTTAAAACAATATACATAAATAAAATAAAAAATAATAATTAATTATTTATTGTGCCTTAACATTAAAATTCATTTGCAGAGTTTACCTTAAGTTAACAATAAAAAAAACTAAGAAAAAACAAATATGATGATCCGATTTCAATAATAAACAGAAGCAACGCACAAGAAATTAAATCATTTTATTGGGAGCTTATTAAAATCGCGAGATATTATAATTTTAACTGGCTCAATATGTGTATAAAAGAGATGCAAACATCAACCAATTTCCAATCATACCCTTGAATATTTGTGACATATTGATCGTGTTATCCTATGAACTCAAAACAATCATATGCTGATCACGTCACTCAAAACATAATTAATGTCATACGTTATGTGATTGACTAGCTAACGCCACACTGTCTGTCCGTCTGGATGAACGCAACTTATTTCGACACCTTTAGATATAGAGACTTAAAACTTGGAACATATACTTGAAAGTGCTCCGAAGTGTCAAGACTGGAGTTCACTATAAAGCTAGAAAATAGATAAAAGCGATATTCGCAAATCGATAAAGCCACATATCTCCCACAATTTTACGGATACAGTCGCCATTTTAGTCGTTAGGTAGTTGGCGATATCCTTCAAAGATCGGCATATGCCACGCCCACCTCCGACGCCCTCAGCCCCCGCCCCTAATACTTTTAAATGGCTATATCTTCCGCAGTTTTTGAGTTAAGAACGTCAAATTTTGTAGGTATATTACTGGTAGTCGCCTTTAAAAACCGATAACAAATTTGACAATGCCGATATTTCGGAAAGTGTAAATCGATAATTCCGTATATCTCCTACAATTTTAAAGATAGAATGACCAAACTTGGAAGGTAACTTGCTGGTAAATTCGCATTTCTTCCGTAATTTCTAAGCTAGAGTCACCAAATTTTGAAAGTATGTTACTGGTAACAAATTTTCCACGCTCACTCCGCCTACTTGAACCGATACACCTTATGGTGTAAATCGATAAGACAATATATCTCGCGTAATTTTAAAGCACATTTTAGTCACCAAATTAGAATGGTATATATTGCTCGTAATTATTTATTGGCTGCACACAATTTATATATTTAATATCATAGTAAATCCGCAAATCATGTATTTCTTAACTGTTTACAAATTAAGGTATAATAGTATTTCGCTGTCGGTTACATCCGACTGCAACGTTCTCTCTTGTTTATTTTGTATTTTTATTTGTATGTTTATTGATGTCAACACTTTGGGGGAGTTACCAGTAACATACCTGCAACATTTTGCGACTCTAGCTTGCAAATTACGGCAGATATGCGCATTTTAAATTTCTAGGGACGAAGTTCCTGGGGGCGGCGGATGTGGGCGTTGTCCAAAAATTGGTATGCCAATCTTTAAAAAAGGTTACCAGCAAATTACCTTCCAAGTTTGGTTACTCTATCTTTAAAATGTTCGGAGATATACGGAGTTATCGATTTACAATCGGAATTGTCGATTACAGGCGCAGGTGTGGGTGTGGCATCACAAATTTGTTATCGGTTCTTAAAGGCGACTACCAGTAATATACCTACCAAATTTGACGTTCCCTACTCAAAAACTGCGGAAGATATAGCCATTTGAAATTTTTAGGGGTGGGGGTGATGGGGGCGTCGGAGGTGGGCGTGGCACATGCCGATCTTTCAAGGACCTCGCCAACAACCTACCAACCAAAATTGGTGACTGTATCCATTAAATTGTGAGAGATATGTGGAATTTACTGCTATCGGAAATGTAAATGTATCGATAATTCAAAAACTGAGGCAGTTATCGATAAAATATTCAAACTGGATCTGCGCCTGGTATACGAGATCTTATATTCCAAATTTGAAGTCTCTAGCTCTTATAGTCTCTGAGATACGCGTGTTCATACAGACGGACGGACGGACGGACGGACAGACAGACGGTCAGGGCTAGATCAAACTCGGCTATTGATCCTGATCAAGAATATATATACTTTATGGGGTCGGAGATGCTTCCTTCTGCCTGTTACACACATTTGCACAAAACCATTATACCCTTTTTACCCATTTTTAATGGGTTCAGGGTAAATAATTAAATAAATAAAATAAATATATCGAAGAGTGAAATGGTTGAAGAAATCGAATAGATTTTGAAACGAGATATGAAAATAATCAATATTAGCATTGCATACTATTATTTTGACTTGAAGTGTTCATATTTTTTAAAAAATGTGTAGATTTAAGGTTGTAATGCACGGTTCCCACAATAGCCCGAAGCCGAACACGGTGATTGCCAATGTGATTTATATCGAATTCTTAAAGGAGTTTTCAATTCTGTATTGTTTTGAATTGAATTTTATGTTTGTAGTATTTTAATTAGAAAGATATACTTATTATGTATTATCTTGCTCGAAACAATAGTTCAGCCAGCACGTTGTGTTTGTCGAATGATTTAAATCAAATTTTTAACGGCGATCGAGCTTACATTTCATAAAAGCGAAATGCAATCAACGCAATGGCGATTCGGACTTCGCAAAAGGAAAAAGAGTCAACATGATGATGATGCAGCTTGCTCCATAAAAAATAAACTGGCTTCCACACAATTACATGTGCCAATAGTTAAGTATCAGATGCCGATGCTGTGGTGTATCCTCCGATGCGTTGACACTACACAACACAGTAAATTGAAAATTCTTCAATTAATATGGCTAATTGCCATCGCGTACATTTTACAAAATGCAAACGCTGATCAAGGTAAGCAGACCACATAGCACCGATCTGGATTATTATTATTATTTTTACAATTAAAATTTATAGTCGTTTTGCTGGACACAACTAGGGAAGCTACACTAGAATGGACGAGGTACCCTTATGGACCCCAAGCTCAAACTCCAGGCGTAAGTATATGATGTATGATGTACAGTGTCTCGAAGCATAATTCGAGCATTGCCTAGCAAAAAATTGAAAGTGCTATAAAGTTTAAACAAAGAAAAAATCGCAAAATGCTTAGATGCCAATTTGTTTAATGTTATATCACATTTAAAAAGGAAATTTAGTTTTTATTAAAATATAAATTAATTAATTAAAATTAGTCAAAAACTGAAAACATATCCAAAATAAATATTGAGGCTTAATTCAATCAGTTTTAAAAAAAGTGAAATATTTGGCGTATGAAAGCTTAAATAAGGATTTTAATACTTAGTATGATATCATTTAACCTTAACAACTGCGCTTAACCTATTTTTCATGGAAGATACCAGCTTCCGGGTAGTTTCTGGACTTATCTTGCTCCACTCCTCCAGCAGAGCATTTTGAGATCCTGTTTGCAGGATATGTTGTGTTTCCGGATGTTATTTTCCAGCAGAGTCCATAAATTTTCAATAACATTTAAATCTGGAGACGGCCAGTGGAATTATCATGTGGGGGCAGTTCGATCTAAGCCAGGACTGTACTATTCCGGCCTTATGATTGGGGTTTTTGTCCTGGTAGATCCGGAAAGTACGTCGGATTCGAGCTTCGCGGCACTTTGGAGTAAATTTTCCTTTAGTATATCGAAGTACACATTCTTGTCCATTATTGTTTCAATAATCACAAAATTTCAGTCGCGGGCTGCCGAGATAGATGCCCATACCAGGACACTTCCTTCGCAGTGCTTGACTGTTGCCTTTCAGTTTTTGGGACTCAGCACAGTACTGGAGTGTCGCCACACATAATTCCGTCCGTCCGAGCCAAAAATGTTTAATTTGTATATATGACTGTATTCCAAAACTCAAAATCCTTGCCCAAGTGGATTTGGACGAACGCCATCCTAGACCCTATATTTTTGCTTTAACAAATTTCTATTTCCGTGGTTCTCGGGCATTAAAGTCATGGTTGCGCAGAACTTGGAGCACAGTTTCCATACTGAACTTTTTTCTTATTTCATCCTGCACCTATTGAGTCAGTTTTTGAGCCGATAGCTTAAAATTTCCCCTTGTTTTCCTGATGATCTTCGGCTCGTCCTGCTTGGTGAAAATCGGGTTTGGTGCCATTCCGCCCTTGTCCTCTGTCCGATTTTCGTCGACGAAACTCCAAATGATGCAGAATACAGTTGAGATGTTTAGTTTGACCGTTTTAGCTATTTGACGATATGGATATCCGATTTTTAATTGTTCCAGGATGATTTTCCGTTGATCAATAGTAGTCCGTTTGCCCATAGTCCTTGTTGGCTCGTTGCACCCGAAATGCAGGAAAAAACTAAACTGACTACTGAGGATTGGTTTATTTTTACCGAAAATATTCAACTTTAGGTAAAAATCCAGGATTTATGGCACCCAGGTGTCCATAATGTATCTGTTCGAAACATGCGTCGACCATAAAAAGAGGTACTTTTTTGCATAACCCTACCTATCAGGTGGAAAAACCACAGTTTATTAGGGTCATATATTAATTTTTGTGGTTAATAAATGTACCTGCCATGGGTCTTTGGAATTTTTGAAAAATATTGAATAATGAGTTTATGGCAGGTAATTCAATTTTTTGCTAGGCACTGCTCGAATTATGCTTCGAGACACTGTACATATATATATATAATATATACAAAAGATGCATATCATATTATGAAATAGTAAGATTAAACGTAAACTTAAATTAGATTTTGTTTTATTAAAATATTTGTCTAAAATTGTTTAGGTGCTTACAAAATTGGGAACATCTTGTCATTACAAATTGTATCACATGTATATAAGTCGCAGTAACTCATATGTTTTTTTTTTATCATATCCACTTGATTTAGTGGGTAGAGGAATCATTTACAGATTTTGTAAAGGGCATTAATTGGCGTAGTTATGTGGTTTGCGATGTTGCCTATCACAATGTTAACAACTGGCTATGGTCCCCATTCATTGACCGTGGACCTGCTAACCGTCTTTATATAGAGATACAATTTACAATCCGAGACTGCTCATTGTTTCCAGGTATAAAACTTATGACACATGCCGCAATAAATCAAACTAAAAAAATGCAATTACCTTTTAGGAAATGCCCTGTCCTGTAAGGAGACGTTTAGTTTATTGTTTTATGAATTCGATGCGGCAACTCGAGAGCCACCGCCATGGCAGACAGACAGTTACAAACTGATCGCTCGAATTGCAGCTGGTGAAGGGCGTTTTAATCAAAACTCAGATGTGGATATAAATACCGAAGTGAAGAGTATAGCTGTAAACAAGAAGGGTGTCTATTTCGCATTCCGTGATCAGGGCGCTTGCATAAGTGTTCTGGCGGTAAAAGTATACTACATCACATGTCCGGCGGTCACGGAGAACTTTGCCCATTTCAATGAGACACCCACCGGCCGCGAGATCACTATAATTGAGAAACAAAATGGTACATGTGTCGAGAACGCCGAACCCTATGAGCCACCCACCTACCTATGCAAGGGCGATGGCAAATGGACTATTCTAACGGGAGGCTGTCGTTGCAGGGTCGGATTTGAGGCAAATGATGTGAATAACACATGTAAAGGTGAGCCACTTTTACATATTTCCTTAACTCGAATTAAACGTTATCCTTGGTAATTTCAGAATGTCCTGTAGGCACATTTAGATCGTCTGAGGTGCGTAAATGTGTGCCTTGTCCACCTAATTCGAATAGCTCCAAGACGGGTTCGCCGTTGTGCAAGTGCATTCCAGGTTTCTATCGACATCCTGCGGACGGCAGACATATGCCTTGCTATAAACCGCCAGGAGCACCCATGAATCTTACCTTGTTATTTGTCGATCAAACAAGCGCAATAATATCATGGAGTGCCCCAGCCAAAGATGATTTGTATCTGGCAAATACAGTAGATAAATACCGCTCCGATGTTGTCTATAAAGTGCGTTGTATCATGTGCAGCTCGAATGTTATGTTTAATCCATCGACAGACACGTTCAATGAAACGAAAATAACGCTAACAAATCTGGATCCGGTGACCACGTATACAGTACAAATTCATGCGACAAATGGCATCTCGTCTTTAGTCGAACCCTATGCTAACGAAACTTATACGAATAGTGAGAGTCCATTTGTCAACGCTTCTAGTTTCTCGACCGGCAACAGTCATCAATTGGATCTTAGCGAAATTAAAACGAAACATGCTGAAATTGTTTTTACCACGGAGTCCGTTATGCTCTCGACGGTTTTCAATTTACGCGTTGTGGCCATAACCAACAATGACGCCGATCTTGTTTGGGATAAGCCGGTCCAGAGTGAAACGCCTATTGAGTTGTATGAAGTTCGTTGGTTTCCCAAATCCGAATTGGACGCGATCAATAAAACGGCATTGAACACAAAGGAGACAAAAATTCACATTAGCAATCTGATGGAGAATACTGAATACGGTTTTCAAGTGCGATGTAAAACTATCAATGGATTTGGGACCTACAGCAATATGGTCTATGCTCAGACCCATCAATCTGTTGGCTCAGGTATTGTTTTCACCAATTGTAATTTAAATTTTCCTAAACACTTAATTTATGTTCATTATTTTTGAGGTTAGTTTATGACGATTCCATTCAAATAAGATTTATTGCTGGCGCCATTGTGGCGGGCGTGTTCTTTCTGGTCATCTTTATCGTTGCGACTGTTTATTTTATGAGATCCAAACATCAAGACGAACTGGATAAAAAGTCCACTAACCATCTTCCCTTGCCAATGGATTATGCAAGTAATGAAGGTAATTAGTGATGTATAAACTGTATTTTTCTATTTATCTATGCATACAAGACTTTATGGGGTGGATCAACTTCCAAACCAATTTTTGTTTTTTTTTTTCTGATCGAATAGATCGGCATAAAAGGCTAATTGTCAGTTTACCATTTTGCAAATCTTTACATTGCCCAAAATCAGTCGGTTGCTCCGTTATGTTCAGGTTTATATACTGACTTTTTACACTAAGCAGACAAGTGTACATACATGTATTGTCTACTTAGTGCTTCTAATAAATACATATTGCTATTATGGTTGTAATTTTCTATATATCAAAAAGCTTCTTTTTCATAATTCTGTTTATACTTTTTAGAAAGGTTATTTAATTACATTCAATATCATATCAAATGTGCACAGATTTAACAAATTGAATGCTTTATTTAAAAATAACTAGCAGGTTGGACTGAAACAAACCTCAGATTACAATGCAAAGATGTAGTTGATAAAACAATATTTAATTGACAAACTCGATTACCGATTTGTTAAATACATATGGGTAGATTTTATCGATCGATTAAAAAACTTAGAAACTTAGAGTTCATTTTGTATTATTTCACTGGCAAGGTAATGAAATTTTTTTTTAGATAGTCTGGTCACATAAAATTCAGTTTATTATTTTCATGTAAGGTCAGACAACAACATTAAGTTTCAACTGTATTTTTTGTATACATATGAAATATAAATACATAACTTGTGTTACTTCCATTTTATAACTCCGTTCTTTGTATAACATTTTCACCAAAATGTCGAACAACGAATAGAAAAAAAGTGTTGCTAGATGCTTTCGCTTAGCGCGTTTTCTATAGCTTGGAGTCCTACGTCCACTAGGGAGCTAGGAAAACGATAAAATCAATATTCTAAAATTCTAAAGATATAGTGACAAACTTGAAAGGTAACTTGCTGGTAACCTCCTCCAAGGATCGGAATATCATTTTTTGGACCGCCAATGTCACCTAAATTTGAAGGTATAAAAATTTGGATGGCCACGCCCACTCAGCCTACCTAAACCGATATGCCTGTTGGTGTAAATCGAACGAAATTTTATAGCTTAAGTCACCAAATTTGAAAGGTATATTGCTAGTTACACCCTTCGAAAATATGGGGGGAAAAATGTTGGTCCACGCCCACTCCCGCCCCTAAAACCGATAAATGCCCAGATCTCCCGCAATTTAAGAGCTACAGTTACCAAACTTGAAAGGAATATTATTAGGAACCTTCTCAATAATTTTTTTCAAACACGCCCACTCACACCCCCAAAATTTCGAAAGGCTTATATCTTCCGTAAATTAGGAGCTACTTCGAAAAAACGTTACTATCTTATATTAACCTCAATCTGAAAGGCAAAGATGGACAGTATTTCTTGGCTCTCTTGTTTTTTTTTTTTTGTGATAACTTCACCCCTGACCTTTTAAAATATTCGAATTTTAGCTCCAAAAATGTGTTTTCTTGATTTTTGAAAAGTGAGCCTGAATAGGCGTTGCTCAAGAATTTACAAAAATTTACACTTTCAGCCACAAAGGTTTTCGTGATTCCGAAAACTTAGGTGGATGTGGCATATAATTATGGATGTGGCGTATATTTTGTAATATAAAATCTTAAAAATTGCACATTGTTCAAAATACTATGAGTCCAAATTATTTATGTTTTTAATTATATAGTTGGGCGAGAAAAGCAAGTTCTTAGAAACTGCAGAAGATATAGCCATTTGAAAATGTTATGGGTCTAATATTACTGGTTCGTTATTAACGCAGAAATTCTTTGCAAATGTGAATCAAAAGTAACAATATTTTTAGTATACATATTTAATAACATTTGCTTTTGATGTTTTTAAAAGATTTTTGTTGGTCATTTGTTTATAGTTAAAGTTGAATATAGTATTAAGTAAGATGTGTGTGCTTTTAAGTAACTTACTACGAACCTATATTCACAATAATCACTTGCTATTTGTTTATATCCCTATCCATTATTCCGATACCGATCTCTTTTTAAGGACTGGTTGTGACATATAGTAAGTTTTTAACCTTTAATTCCTCAAAGTACTAATATATATATAGCTATAGATTATAAATAAACATGTTCGCTTGCACATACAATACTTGGTAAATCAATACTCTATTTTACTAAAATTATCTTCATTCGTAATTTTAAACGCGCTTTAAATCAAGTGGAAACATATATTTATATTTTTAGATAGACAAAATATTGACAAAATGCGCTCTCTTCGAGTTAGCGGAATTTTTGTGGACGGCATTTCCGACAAATCTGACATTTCAGTTTTAGCTATTTGTTCTTATTTAAAATATATTTTTGTTAAATTTGTGATCAATGTGTTTTTATCTTTACTTTTAGTAAATGCCATGGATACAACTCCAATTGTCAAGACTCTGCATTCAAATGGTATATAATTTGTTTATGTTTTCTGATTTTCTGATTATTATGGTGTGGGTCTTTTATTGAAGTAAGCAAACCTATTCTGAATGCTTGCAGATACACCGTTAAAGCTACTAAAGAAACATTTACAACTGTCCATCCGTATATACTATTATTCATTATTTTTTAAGAACGCCACTTTCATTTACATCATATACCATTTGCTATTCCATGTAATTTTTTTAATGTTTGCGTTGAATGTTTTTACTTTTCAGTGACGACACCCCTATTTGGTAATAGCCGAAGCTATGTCGATCCTCATACTTATGAAGATCCAAACCAGGCTATTAGGGAATTTGCGCGTGAAATTGATGCAAATTACATTACAATTGAAGCCATTATTGGTAATTAATATCGCTATATTTTTCTAAACACTATTATTCAAGTGCATTTTGTTAGGTGGAGGAGAATTCGGCGACGTGTGTCGCGGTCGTCTCAAAATTCCACCAAACTTTGTTCAGGACATTGATGTGGCAATTAAGACATTAAAACCAGGTAAAGAAAGAACAAATTCGACAATCCAAGCTTAATAAAAGATATAATTATGGTTTCGCAAGTTTGTAAATATATATATTTGTTTTTTATCTTAACGTAGGTTCTTCGGAAAAGGCACGTTGTGATTTTCTGACTGAGGCCTCAATAATGGGACAGTTTGACCATCCGAACGTTATATACCTTCAGGGAGTGGTTACACGCTCCAACCCCGTCATGATTATAACCGAGTACATGGAAAATGGCAGTCTGGATACTTTCTTGCGCGTCAATGATGGCAAGTTTCAAACGCTTCAGCTGATCGTAATGCTACGTGGCATCGCCAGCGGAATGTCATATCTGAGTGACATGAATTACGTCCATCGTGATTTGGCAGCACGTAACGTGCTAGTTAATGCTCAGCTAATCTGCAAAATCGCCGACTTTGGTCTGTCTCGCGAAATCGAAAATGCTAGCGACGCCTACACGACACGGGTAAGACAAGTGTAAAGTGTTATGCATCAACGAATGTTACAACTCGACTCATTTCATTTGTTAAGTCGTGTTTTTTTCCTACAAGGTACTCGTGAAAAAAAATTTTGGATAATGAAAAACTACCTGTTTAGTTCGGGAAGCACAAATATACAGTGTCTGGGAGCTTATTTGGGACAGTGCCTAGCAAAAAAATTAAAGTGCTATAAAGTTTAAAAAAGGAAACAAATTCAAAATGTTTAAATGCCAATTTGTTTAATGTTATATCACATGTGAAAAACAAACTTTAGTTTTTATGAACATATTAATTAATTTATTAAAATTAGTCAAAAACTGAAAACATATCCAAAATACGTATAGGAGCTTATTTGGGACAGTCTTAAGAAAAGTTAAATATTTGCCGAATAAAAGCTTAAATAAGGATGTTAATATTTAGTATGATATCATTTAGCCATAACAACTTCGTTTAACCTATTATTCATGGAAGATACCAGCTTCCAGGTAGTTTCTGGACTGATCCTGCTCCACTCCTCCAGCAGAGCATTTTTGAGATCTTGTTTGCTGGATATGTTGTGATTCCGGATGTTATTTTCCAACTGAGCCCAAAAATTTTCAATAACATTTAAATCCGGAGACTGGGCCGGTGGAATTATCATGTGGGGGCAGTTCGATCTAAGCCAGGACTGTACTATTCCGGACTTATGCTTGGGGTCGGTGTCCTGGTAGAACCGGAAAGTACGTGGGATTCCCAGTTTCTCGGCACTTTGGAGTAAATTTTCCTTTAGTATATTGAAGTTCACATTCCTGTCCATTATTGTTTAAATAATCACAAAATTTCAGTCACGGGCTGCCGAGATAGATGCCCATACCAGGACACTTCCTCCGCAGTGCTTGACTGTTGCCTTTATGTTTTTGGGACTCAGCTCAGTATTGGAGTGTCGCCACACATTATTCCGTCCGTCCGAGCCCAAAATCTTTAATTTGTAGTCAAATTCAAATATAACTGTGTTCCAGAATTCCAAATCCTTGCCCAAGAGGATTTTGACGAACGTCATCCTAGACCCTATATTTTTGCTTTTACAAATTTCTTTTTCCGTTGTTGTCGGGCACTTAAGTCATGGTTGCGCAGAACTTGGAGCTCATTTCCCATACTGAACTTTTTCCTTATTTCATCCTGCACCTATTGAGTCAGTTTTTGAGCCGATAGCTTAAGATTTCTTCGTGGTTTCCTGATGATCCTCGGCTCGTCCTGCTCAGTGAAAATCGGGTTTGGTGCCATTCCGCCCTCGTCCTCCATCCAATTTTCGTCGACTAAACTCCAAATGATGTAGAATACAGTTGAGGTGTTTAGATTGATCATTTTAACTATTTGGCGATATGAGTATCGGATTTTTATGTCTTCCAGGATGATTTTCCGTTGATCAATGGTAGTCCTTTTGCCCATAGTCCTTGTTGACTTATTGCACCCGAAATGCAGATTATAACTAAACTGACTTAGAAGGATTGGTCTATTTATACTGAAAATATTCAACTTTAGGTAAAAAATCCGTGTTTTATGGCACCCAGGTGTCCATTAAAACAGGTACTTTTTTTACATAACCCTACCTATCAGGTGGAAAAACCACAGTTTATAAGGGTCATATATTCATTTTGGTGGTTAATGAATGTACCTGCCATGGGTCTTTGGAATTTTTAAAAAATATTGAATAATGAGTTTATGGCAGGCAATTAAATAGATAGATACAACTATTCTTATCCTATTTAGGAAATTATCTAGTTACATATTTACTGCTGCAAATGCGTCTAGACTCATTATCCTATCAGTTCGGAGAACTCTTATCGCGGATGGTTTTATTACGGATACAATGGGTGCCGCGTACGTGTCTTTTCACGTCTTTACATATCTACGCGATAAGAAGCCTCCTTAGGTATCTTAACATTGTAAGATTGAACATCCTGGCCCCTGTTAAAAGGCTTGCCTTTTAAGGATGGTTATACATGTATATAATATATATATCTTATTAAATCGTCTTATTTAATAGTTGAAATAATTAATTATAAAGATTATGTACCCTGGCCCCTGTTGAAAGGATGGCCTTTCAAAAAAAACATTTTGCTTTACTTAAAGAATACAACCTTTTGTTTTCATTGTTATACATATTAATTTGAATTAAGTTGGAAGATTTTACCTCCTGGTCTTTTTTTGGCCATTGAATTATATTTTCAAAATTAGCAGCTTATACATATGAGCCCAAGTATATCAATATAATTTTTTTTTTTTTTTTTTAAGGATTAGATTTGAATACGAAGATAGATATTCTTATCTTATGTGTGGTAAAGCTATCGTTGCAGGCAGAAATTGGGCAGGTAGCTGACAGACTCGTTTGAACAAAATGAAGACAACCGCGGCGATTCCAAAGAGTAGTAATCCGGTCGTCATGCTGATGCCGTAGTGGGCTACGTTATGTAGGTCCAGGTCGACAGGGAAGCCTAAGATGTGAGTTTGTCGTGGAATATCAGGTATATTAAAGGATTTTAGTTCGCCTTCTACCTTAATATGATTAACCGCAGGCAATTGGATGGATAAGTTGACTTGAGGTACCCAAAACTTTACATCAGTTGTCACGTCATCATATGCCCACAGATTGACTTCCTCGGAGTGTAAGTAGCATTCAGGGTCAAGCTGAAGAATACCTTGACCCGATAATTTTATAGTGTTTAGCTTGCTCTTGCAAAACACATCTGCAGCAATTTCCGACGGTATTGAATAGAGCCATGAGTTTGGCTTGATGAGTTGAGCCCAGAAGTTTTGCGGTTGGCTGATGTCGATAAAACATGTTGTTGGTACTGTTGTCTTCTTAAGTAGCAACAATACCTCACAGCTGGTGGAGGCTCTAACGTTGTATAGCGGATGGTGTTGCGGGCAGAGAATTAAGTCTTCCATCTTATTGCACTGATCCCATTTCTCGTCAGTTATTCCGTAGTATACTGTTCGTTCGTCATCCATTAGAATATGCTTATATTCCGACTTAATGCTCACAAAACGATTGGTGTGCATAATCGGAAGTGGGTAGATTTTATAAGCTCTTAGTTTTTTGTTATTTATCAATGGAATTTTGATATTAAACAAAATTGCGGAGCTCATTGTTCGAGACGTTATTGTCGCAATTTTTTGAATTTCAATTGGGTCCATGCTTGGTAGTTGGACTCCTCCGGCATATATAGAGCAATTTGCTGAATCTTCTGCTGGAATTCGGCGATCGGCATCAGAGTTTCCAAAAAATTACCGTTCGTGTTCAAGATAACGGAGATGATATCATGCTGCAGATGCTCAAAGGCGTCCATCCCCATGGATAGTGCTTCGATGGCGGCGAGAAACCCATCAAAACTTATTTGTTTGTCTAAACTATCAGCCAATATATACATTGTTTGGTTGATGGCTTGAAAATTCTTCCAGATGACGTCATTTTGCTTTTTCATCATGTTGGCTGTGGCATCTTGGATTGAAGATTGATTTCGTACCAGGTCGAGTAAATAATCTTCGTTGCTCCTGCTTTGCTTAATCTTTCTTAGTAGGCTATCGGCTTGTTCTTCGTCCATTAACCCAAATACTGAATTATATACACTACCCATAAAGGCCAAAGGAGCTCTTGGCTTGCGTAGTTTCTTTCTTATCTGGTTTTGGACTATTATATTGTCATTATGACGAATTCTTTCTAGCTTACTTGCAAGTAGCGTCAACATAGTTTAGTACTCATATCATTCGGTTTCTTTTTGATGTCGAGCACTGTTGACCACGATGATTCGACGCGGTATTTGAAAGCCCAATAGTCATCCAGATCCACGTGAATAATTATATTAAATGCTGATCTTGTCAGTCCTACAATACCTTCGTTTTCGAAGAATATTCCTGCGTTATTGTTGATAGGCTCTACTTTTTGTGACATTACATTATTAAAAATACTTAGATAAGTTAATATATATATAAACATATTTTTGTTCTTAAAATTTTTTCTTATTTGTGGCTCATATGTACTGTAGTGCTTTTGTGTAGTACTGTGTATACATTTTTTATTTTTATTTTGAACTTGCGCTGCATTGGCACATACACTATTTGTTAATTGAATTTCCTCCTCGATAGGAAAAGGACAAACATTGTGTGTCGATCTTAGCGACACTCCATTGCTGGTCCTTACCTCTATCATTCTGCAAAGCCCATCTTTTCCTATAATAGGCTTTGTCACCCTGCCCCTTTTCCACGTGGCTTGGGCAAGATTTTCTTCTTTTATTAATACCAACGTACCAGGCTTTAGGTTTTCTTTTATATTAATCCATTTGTATCTTTTTTGTAATTCGGACAAGTACTCCAAAGACCAACGTTTCCAAAATTCCTCACAATTGGACTGTACCGCTTTCCAATGATCACGCAGTCCCTTGTAAGATCTATTATTTTTCGAATCTAAAAGCGTCGTCCAAGCCTCTCCGAGTAGAAAATGTGCTGGAGTAAGTACTTGAAAATCGTTTGGATTTTCGGACAATGGAGTTAATGGTCTTGAGTTTAAAATTGCTTCTATTTGTGTCATCAGTGTAGCTAATTCTTCATAAGTCATTATTCCTTCCGTTACTCTATCAAAATGCTTTTTCACCGATTTGACGCATGCTTCCCAAAGACCTCCAATGTGAGGTGCCCTTGCAGGAATATTTACCCACTCAATCTGCTGTTCTGCACAGAATTCATTAATTTTCGCTTGGTTTTCTTTGGTTTGGAATAGTTCATAAACTTCCTTTAAGGCATTGGCTGCGCCAATGAAATTTGTGCCATTGTCACTATAAATTTTCTCTGGGCAGCTACGTCGACCTATGAAACGTTTTAATGCCCCTATAAATGCAGCCGACGTCATATCGGATACTACCTCTAAATGAGCTGCCTTCGTAGCAAAGCAAACGAATACGCAAACATATGATTTGTCAATTCTCTTGCCCCTAATCTTATGGTGAATCATTATAGGCCCCAAGAAATCTATACCTATATTCAAGAAAGGTCTAGTACGTATAACCCGATCTTTTGGTAAATTTCCCATTAGTTGATGAATCGGTCTGGGTTGTGCCCTAAAGCATCTGTAACACTGTTTCACTACCTGAGATGTTAATTGTTTCCCTCTTACTGGCCAAAATTGTTGTCGCATTATAGCTAACAATCCTTGAGGACCTACGTGCAAATGTTTTTTGTGCAGGTACTCCGTCAAAAGATGTACCCATTTATCTCCATATGGTAACAAAATAGGGTGCTTGGCTTCGAAGCATAGATTGGAATTTTGAATTCTACCACCGACTCGTATTACCCCATCTTGATCTATAAAAGGTGAAAGTGATTTTATAGTCGATTTTCCTGGCAAGTCTATTCCCTTTTTTAGGAATTTATATTCGTCACTAAAATTACCTTTTTGGATAATGCTCACAATGAGTTGCAAAGCGCTTTTTCTATAGTCAATAATATTTTTATTGTATTCTTTTCTACACTTGGCAATGAAAATCAGAACATTAGCTATTACATTCTGCAAAAATTTAAAATTGTTTTTTGTATTAATGTTTCTTAACATTGACTCGCTTTTAACATTAATACTTTCACACTATTTTTTACCTCTGGGATCTCGTCTACTTGAATTTCTTGATCAGTAGGCGTATAGGTAATATTTTTTAAAAATGTGGGTCCTTCAAACCACATATTATTTCCTACTAGATCTTTAGGATATACTCCTCTAGATATTATGTCTGCAGGATTTTCTTTTGACTCTACGTACTTCCAATTTAACGCATTTGGGTTAATTTGAATCGCATTAACTCTGTGCGAAACAAAGGTTTTGAGAGTTGCTGGATCAAGCTTAAGCCAACAAAGTACAATTTTAGAATCTGAGTGTAAATAAATTTCATCAATTTTAATCTTCATACTATCTATCACTTTGTTTGTTAATTCAGCCAGTAATACTGCGGCGCATAGTTCTAATCTTGGGAGAGATACAATTTTTGTTGGAGCTACTCTTGATTTTGATGCTGCAATATTTATGAAGATTTCTCCATGAATGCTAATGGTCTTAATGTAAACCACTGCCCCATAAGCTTTAATCGATGCATCACTGAACCCATGGAGCTCTATTTTGCTTGCATCATTGCCTATCAACCTTCTTGGTATCTTAATTTTGTTTAGCAGTGGTAACTCCTGTTTTATTCTATTCCATTTCTGTACCAATTCTCCAACTACTTCCTCATCCCAATCAATTTTTGATTTCCAAAGTTCCTGCATAATTACTTTTGTAGTAACTGTTACTGGATTGACCAGACCTAAAGGATCGAATAATTTGGATATGTCTGATAAAATATTTCTTTTTGTAGCACTATGTTTGCATTCCCAATTACATTTAATTGAAAAATTATCTGTTTCTGGCACCCAGGATACCCCTAATGCTTTAATTGTGTCTGCTTGATTTCTTTCAAATTCTAAGCACATGCCTCTATCGGCTTTGGGAATAGATTTGAGAATTTGTGAAGCATTTGAACACCATTTTCTTAAATGAAACCCTCTTTCTTTTAGGGCTTTAGATAGGTGGTCTTTTAAAATTAGAGAATTTTTAATTGAGTCTGCGCCTGTCATCAGATCATCCATATAGAAGTCATTTTTTATTACTTCTGCTACTGTTGGCAATTTTTCTTTTATCTCTTCAGCTGCGACTTGAAGGCACTTAACTGCTAAATATGGAGCAGGAGCAGTGCCGTATGTCACTGTCTTAAGTGCATAAGTTTTTAACTCCTCCCGAGGATCCCATCGCCATAAAATCAATTGATAATTTTGATGCTCTTTATTTACCCAAATTTGCCTGTACATCTTTTCAATATCCGCTGAAATGGCATATCTATGCTTTCGGAATCTAAGTAGTATGATCTCTTGAACCTTGGCCCAGTGTGTAACATATCATTAAGTGATAAGTTGGTGGATGTCTTACAGGAAGCATCAAACACCACTCTCACCTTTGTTGTTGTACTCTCAGGCCTAACAACGCAATGGTGCGGTAAATAATATTTATTTTTAAGCCGTTCAGGATTGGAAACATTTTTCATATGCCCTAGTTGTAAATATACCCTCATAAATTCAGAATATTGACCTTTAAGAGTTGGATTTCTATTTAATTTTTGCTCTAATGCCATATACCTTCGCTTAGCTTGCATTTCAGACCCACCCAATTTAGATGGGGTATCCTTGAATGGTAATGGAACTACATATTTTCCATCTACATTCTTAGATAATTTTCTTTTGAAAATCTGTTCGCATGCTCGCTCCTCTTTTGTATGTTTTGGGCGATCAGTATTTATTTCCTCCAATTCCCAGAACTTTTTAATTTGTGCATCTAATCCATCGGATACCGATGTAACTGTAGCACAAATTTTAGGTGTACGGCTAAAGATTGTTTTTCCGTTAGCAATCCATCCAAATAATGAGTTTTGTAATCTAATTTGACCTTCGTTTAAATTAGCAGTGCCTTCAATATGAATGTCATAAAATATTTCCATTGAGCTCAACCTTGTAACTATCTTGGAATCGAATTTCCAATATCTATTTTTTGTGTCGGTAATTCCGATACAATTTTTTTTATTACCAACACTTCAATATTTGTTTTATAAGTTGATGTTTTAGATTTCAGACTAATTGGTATCATCTCATCCACCTGTGCGGTTTTACCTGACATACCTTCGATAGTTGTTTGAATTTTTAGCCCAAGTTTGTTTTTCATGTCCTTGGTCAAAAAATTAACTTGCGAACCGCTGTCAAGTAAAACTCTGCAATCATGCCAGATTCCCTTTCTATCTTGAACTTGAACCATAGCTGTGGCAAGAAGAACATATTTATTTTCACCCTTTTCCTGCTTTTTGGCGGTAGCACTTTTATTTATAACTTTTGCATCTTCTTTATGCAAAAGTAAATGGTGATTTTTACCGCAAGTTTTTTTGCAATTAGTGAATAAATGCCCCCCTATGAGACATTTTCCACATACATTGTTTGATCGAATCAGGTCCCATCTTTCCTGATTATTCAGCATTTTGAATTTATAGCACTTATATAAAGTGTGAAATATCGTGCAACCCATTAGACATTTTTTCTTCTCAAATGTTCTTTCATTGCATTTTAGCGGATGCTCTTGGCTTGCTTCCAAAGCGTATCGCTCATGCTCGAGAAATTTGATAAGGGGTTCGGTATTTTGCATTTCTTTAGGGTTCTGCAGAGATTTCTCATATTTTGACCTTAAATTCATATTTAGTTTTCTGACTAAAATGAAATTAATTAGGCCTTTTACAATTGCATCGTCAGTCAAGTCCATTGCCTTTATTGCTTGCAAGTTTTCTTGCACCGTATCTAAAAGTGTTTTTACACTTAAAGCGGTTTCGCTTGCAATCGGAACATCAATTAAATTTTTTAAGTGAATTTCAAAAACTGCTCTTTGATTTGAGAATTTTGTGTCCAGCAGCAACCATGCAAGTTTATAATTCGCCTCTGTTGGCGCCAGACTTGCTATGGTAGCTGCTGCGTCCCCTTCAATTTTTGTTTTTAGTACGCACATTTTTTGTGCGTCTGGAATTCTCGCAGAGCCAATCAATTGATGAAATAGCTCCTTGAAAGTTTTCCATTCTTCGTATTTCCCTGAAAACGACGGAATGTCTATTTTGGGAAGCACAAAAGGCAGATTTTCGCTTCTTGACGTGGAAGCTAGTTCATCATACATTTCATTAAGTGTATAGAACATATCTGTCAGCTCGTCGTCTTCATTATATTCGAGGTACTCGAAAAAGACTTCTTGAGCTTTGTTTTTTATTAGACGGACTTCGGATATGGGCTCATTACCTGTTTTAAATCTATTTAAAACTCCTTCATACTCGCTTAATATAAAGCGAAATTTTCGGCTAACCGAAAGTCCTATTTTCCCTTTGCTACTTTCTGTTTTATGGGAGTGGTCTGGCACTGGAGGTGCTATCTTTTTGATAGCCCCTTGAGGATTGGTTCCTGAGTATATAAGGCTAAGCAGTGTTTCGGTTTTCTTAAGGCACTCTCTTACCTTATCTGCGTATTTTGTTTAAAAATACGAGCTGTTTTCCATGCTAGGTAAATGAGCTATCAATTTTTTATTATTGACTTCAAATACCTCAGCGATGCCTTCAGCTTTTTCCTTCCACTCCAGAATTTCCTCGTGACTGGCCGTCGATGCCTTTGCCGTCGCATTGTTATAAAGATTTGCCAGGGATTCTCCCAAAACCTCCTGTGATTTAACCAGCTCCTGTGCCATGGTATTATTCTTATATATTTTGTTTATTACAAATTTTTTATTATTTTCACTTCGCGGATTTACTTTTATTTATTAATTTAACAAATTTTTATATTTATTTATTAATTTGTCACTTTTTCACGTGAACAATCTAGGGGTCACCAATGTTTAATTCGTTAAGCAAAATATATATTAATGGCAAGCGGTGTATCGCAAGAGCAAAATAATAACACGACGACGTTTTTAAAGGTTCGAACATAGACTGCTGCCGAATTGCTTCGGCAGGTTTATTGAAAACTTCTAAAAAACTATTTGTTTTTAGATATGTTGCAATTCCATAAGTGATCAAAAACGACTTGTTACAAGCTGTAGTTGAAATTTCGAAGTCTTCGACTGACTTAAAATGCATACAGTCCAAATCAAAAATGCACTAGTTACGAATTCAGTGTAACTAAAATCAATAATAAGCTATCCATCAATCAACACATTTTCAATATTAGATCACTCTTAACCTTACTTATTCTATGTAGTAGTCCCACACTATCCGTCTGAATTAAGGCATAGTCGTATATTATTTTTTATTTTATTTTCATTTGATTCGCAAAAACTTCGTCTTGTTTAATGGTTGTGCTAAACAAATCTGCCATCCATTGTCTAGTAGATTGCACAATTAAATGATCATTGAAACACACGATGGAGCGATCGCACAGTTACAATTACCATATTGCTATTATTAAATTGAAATTTATCACATATAATCTTCATCGCAAGTCGACTGGATTTTTCCCGTCCGTTTTTTTTTCATCCACTTTGCACAATCCCTTCTCTTACATATGCATAGTCTCAGTGGAGTTAATGGGTTTAAAATTTGTGTCGAATAAATCTTCCCTTACATGGTCGAAAAGTTTCCTTCCCATTTTGATGTTCGTTTCTGACTCTAATTTAAAGTTACATGTATATGTTTTATAAAAATCATTAACAATTAATAGCTTTAGGTCAGGTGAAATCACATCAATGACACCGATCCTCAGCAAAGAAAACATACGATGGGCGATAAACAGATTCAAGCCGTTTAAGTCCCCAGGACCTTAGTGGTTAATAAACTGCTAGGAACCTTAACACTCAGATAACGGTTCGGAAGGCAACCGTAGCCCTTTTCACTTGTAAGAAGCCATCCATTGTCTAGTAGATTGCACAATTAAATGATCATTGAAACACACGATGGAGCGATCGCACAGTTACAATTACCATATTGCTATTATTAAATTGAAATTTATCACATATAATCTTCATCGCAAGTCGACTGGATTTTTCCCGTCCGTTTTTTTTTCATCCACTTTGCACAATCCCTTCTCTTACATATGCATAGTCTCAGTGGAGTTAATGGGTTTAAAATTTGTGTCGAATAAATCTTCCCTTACATGGTCGAAAAGTTTCCTTCCCATTTTGATGTTCGTTTCTGACTCTAATTTAAAGTTACATGTATATGTTTTATAAAAATCATTAACAATTAATAGCTTTAGGTCAGGTGAAATCACATCAATGACACCGATCCTCAGCAAAGAAAACATACGATGGGCGATAAACAGATTCAAGCCGTTTAAGTCCCCAGGACCTTAGTGGTTAATAAACTGCTAGGAACCTTAACACTCAGATAACGGTTCGGAAGGCAACCGTAGCCCTTTTCACTTGTAAGAAGTCCATCGGACTCAGATGGGGCATATCCCCAAATATTGTCCGATGGATGAATCTATCCATCAATACGCCCATTCTTTTATATGGGGTCATAGCATGGTGGCCTCGCCTTAAAAAGCAAACCACTCTAAAACAACTTAATAAGGTTCAGCGGATGGCTGAACTGTGTATCTCAGGAGCACTTCTTTCCATTCCAAATGAGACTAGACGCCATCCTAGACATTCCATGTAAACATCTATGTAGATAGCCATTAAATCTATCAGTGCGGTGTCAACAAACTCGACAGCCGTAACTCCTGTCGCAAATCTTTACACGAGATGGTAGAGCAGCATGTTATCAGCCTAATATGGGTGCCTGGGCACAGTAAGATAGAAGGCAACTATATAGCTAATGAGCTAGCTAGGAAAGGCACTCTACTACCCCACCTCACTGGAAAGGAAGGTGTGAGTATGCATCTAGCTACAGACACAGACACAGGTCTAACGACAAATGGCTAAACTCCAACTGTAGTCGTATTGCTCGCCAAACCTGGCCCAATTTCAATAGTAAGCGCAGTAGAGAACTGTGCTACTTAAACCGTAGTGATTGTTCCGCCGTTATTCGGGCAATTACTGGTTACTGGTTAGTAGGTTTTCACGCCTGTAGGCTTCAAATCCCACACAACGATTTCTGCAGAAGCTGCAGAAACGAGGAGGAGGTGGAATCTCCGGAATACTTCATCTGTCTCTGCCCAGTTCTAGCAAAAAGACGGTTCACTTAACACAACTGGCGCACACAAGACCAGCCAGAATTGCAAAATTCATAAATGCAACTGGCTGGTTCATGATCAATTTATCACAAGTTTTCGGAGCAGGACTTAGATCCACGGTAACGCAAGTGGCTAAAAATTGGTCTATGTGTGCTGACCTTTCAGGTCAGAACCGTCTAACCTACCCACCTATATGTTTTATTATTATTAATTTACTTTTATGAATTATATTAAATAAGTTAAAACAAAACTTAGAAAGACCATAGCTACTTTGAATATCTGTTGGTCTGATATTATTTGGTTTCACTAGAAAAATAAGTTTTTTCCCCAGTCCCTTTTTTCCAAAGGAAAAAAGTATAAGTATCTCTTACAGCTATAAGTTACATTTATAAGCGCACCTTACCTGATATTATGAAATCCATTTTATTTAAACACAAATCACGAATTCCACAATTTTAAACATAAAACACCTTTCAGGTTCAAGCCCCACAAAAAGATTGCTTTTATGTAATGAAAGCTGGTCTTATTTAGGTACCAAAATATTACAAAGACAAAATAGACAACACACTACATTCAGAGAAAATTTGTTCTATCGTTGATTTTTCTTGGTTTATTTATGTTATATATGTATTTTTGCAGGGTGGTAAAATTCCAGTTCGTTGGACTGCTCCGGAAGCAATAGCTTTTCGTAAATTTACGTCCGCGTCGGATGTTTGGTCTTATGGAGTCGTTTTATGGGAGGTCATGTCGTATGGGGAGCGTCCCTATTGGAACTGGTCAAATCAGGTGTGTATATCGCCCCATCTGTATAAGTAGGTCAAAACAAAAAGACGTTGACTAATCGATTTGATTTACGTAGGATGTAATAAAGAGCATTGAGAAGGGCTATCGCCTACCTGCACCAATGGACTGTCCAGAAGCTCTGTATCAATTAATGTTGGATTGCTGGCAGAAGCAACGGACGCATCGGCCAACATTTTCCAGTATTGTGTCGACCCTCGATAATTTGGCCAGACAACCGCAGTCTCTGCTAACGACGCGAAATTCACCGGAAAATGATAGTACTCATATTCTTGATTCACAGCGTGGTCATAACATTTTTATAAGTACTGATTTATGGCTCGAGAACATCAAAATGTCAAGATACAGTCAACATTTCAGAGAGGCTAATTTAGTGAGTGCTCAACAGGTATGTGTGTAACTTATATATTCACTTTGATTATTCTCTATAACTATCTATATTTGTATCCATAGATCTCAAGGTTAACAGCTCAACAGCTATCCGATATGGGTATAACTTTAGTAGGACATCAGAAGAAGATTTTACACCAAGCTCGGCAGCTGGATACAATAATATAGAAAGCGTATTCTTTAAGATGTACATAAATACATTCGACAATTTATATATATATATATTTATATATGATATATATATATTTAAAATATACATATTGCGCTCATGCTATGACACTGATTTTTTTTTCAAAATTAAAATCAAAACTCACAATCTGAACTGATAAACACCCCACCACATTCTCATTATTTTCATGCTAAGTTAAGTGATCCACATTTCACATTACATAGTCAAGCTTTTGTGAGAAAATCGAATTCATGAATTATTGTTTATAAATTCATTTCCAGATCCGTTCATTTAATGATTTTTCAAAACTAAGTGTAGTATAAACGCTATAAGAGAAAAACATAACAAAACCTTTTAAGTTATGTGAAATAAAAAACAAAACGAGCAAGACACAATATATACTTATGATAACAATATTAATTAAGTCAAATTTTGTAGTTTATTAGCTGTAAGTTTCTATATAGGCACACTTACCCATACAAGCAACAGATAACGGTCTCTGCTGACGTAATTTATGTTTAGCTATATTTTTGATTTCAAGAAGTGAGAATGTCGTTTCTTATATGCATTTTAACAATACATATATACATACGAATACTGTATAAAGCGGACTCAAATCGAAATATTTTATTGGACGAACATATTGTTAGCAGCAATAATGCATTGTATGCTCTTATTAAAGTAAGAACCATTTTGATTGACTAAAGGCATTGATTTTACTGGTCAGAATTTCCCTTGTCATAGACGTGGTTTTTGCATTCTCCACCTGTATATGTATATGTATATGCCTATGTATATGATATGTATACGTATACTAAATGATGCATATGGGTATATGTTTATATCTTTATGCATATGTTTATATATACATACATAAATGTGCAGCGTCCATTCAAAACATAAAATGAAGTAGTAATATTAACTATAAAATGCAAGTTAAACAAATAAACGTTTTATTACAAAACAAAAGAAAACAAACATGTATTATGTAATTACAAATACACATACATAAACATATGCCTTCTAACTTTTGAGGCTGAAATTCGAATGAATTCGTATATATTTAGACATTTGTATACATACGCGCATATACACACACATGTATATACATATATATATATATATATATATATTTATATATCTAACAGTCACAACAACATACAAAAAAAACGTAATTTTAAACATTTTATACCTTACTACAAATGTTTCATTATACAACACAAACGCGAGTACATAATTAATTTTGATTATATCTATTAGTCCCAGAATGGAAAATTACACTATATTCTATATACATTAATATATATATACATAAATATATATACATAAATATATATATATATATATATATATATATATATATATATATATTATATATATATATATGTATATATATATATTTATGTATATATATATATGTATATATATATATATATATATATGTAGAAAGTACACTTAATAGCAAAAGCATTGCATTTATTGTAGGTTGATTATATCTTGAGATTTGGACTTTAACAAGTATTATTTATACATTGCATACCCATGTATTTATTTGTAGCGTCATTCATTTTGTATTGTTCGCAAAAACTTAAATGAACAGAAAATTCAATAAACAGAACACTAAACATTATCTTAATTGCATTGAGTTAAGTAGTAAAGAAATAAAACATGTAAATTCCACATGCTGAGGTTTGGAAGTGTATGGGGAATATAAATTAATATTATTTTGTAATAATCATATTATAATATTACAGGATATGATATTATATCAAAACTATTTAGGTATTTTTTCAAGAAACTTTTATATCTATAACATTTATTGGAGTGTAAGGGATCGCAGGTTTTTAATATTTTAAGTCTTACTTGATTATTCTTGTGTTTATTTAACCCAGTGAACCGTTTGGAAAATAGTTCGTATGTGTATGATATCACAAAAACATTTGACTACTTAGTGATGATATACTAAGTTTGTGTGGAGTTTTATTATTTTAATTCGTTAAAGTCTAGTGAAATATAAAAATTCAGATTTACATAGGGTTTTCCGTTATTTATATATTAATGGTATTTATGTTGAATTTGCGTGTTATTAAACATGTATGCAAAAAAGGGTTTGCTGATTGATCAGCCAGCTAGTTGGATATTATGTCGACTTATAACATGGGATTATATTTCGACTTATCCTCTAGTATTTTAAAATTTTGGAGTGTCCGGCAAGTCGCCAGACTTTGTCATGAAGATAAGACTGTCAGCCAAGTCTTCGCATGAGAATAGTCCTAAACTTTAAATGAGAAACTAATTTAAATTTTATATAAAAACATACCTATACGCCTAAATATTAATGATGTTAATTTTGCATTTCTAAGCAATTTTCTTAATATCGAAGCTTTTTTAATGGACATCAAAAATGTTTCGCTAATATTAAAAATAGCGATTGTCGGTGTTTAGACAGGCTGTAAGACCGTCCGAGTGAGATGAGTTGTAACTGATTTTATTACTTGAAATCCTAGCCTTATATGGCTAACAATGTTTACATCTGCTGTACAGAATGCAGGGGACATTTTGGACCCATACAAGAGTTGCTTTCTTACAAGTGATTTATTTTTGACTCATCCTGTACTCAAGTGGTTGCAGGTGTCGCTTGAGTTCTTGCGATGGCTTAAACTAGTGTTCATTCTTAAACATGTTTTATATATATTTTCCGTCTGTAAGAGCCCAACTTTTTTCTACACCCTTAGAGTTAGAGACTTGAAACTTGGAACATATACTGGAAATTACCCTCAAAAGTTAAAGTGTCAAGGTTTTGGTCCTACGTCCACTAGGGAGCTAGAAAACTGCTAAATTCGATTTTCTCAAATCGGTGAATACACATATCACTCACAATTTAATGACTATAGTCACCAATTTTGGTTTGTAGGTTGTTGGCGAGGTCCTTCAAAGATCGGCATGTGCCACGCTTACCTCCGACGACCCCATCCCCCCCCCCCCTCCCACCGACAATAAAATTGTTAAATGGCTATATCTTCCGCAGTTTTTGAGTTGGGGACGTCAAATTTGGTGGGTTGTTACTGGTAATCGCCTTTAAGAACCTAAAACAAAAATGTGTTGCCATGCCCACACCTGCTCCCATAATTGACAATGCCGATATTGCGGAAATGTAAATTGATAACTGCGTATATCTCCGAAAATTTTAAAGATAGAGTAACCAAACTTGGAAGGTAATTTGCTGGTAACCTCTTCCAAGGATTGACATATACATTTTTGGACCACGCCAACAACCGCCGTCCCCAGGAATTTGCAAGCTAGAGTCGCAAAATTTTGCAGGTATGTTACTGGTAACTCCCCCAAAGATCGATAACAAAATTGATAGCCACGCTCACTGCACCTACCTAAACCGATACACCTGGTGGTGTAAATCCATAAGCTCATATATCTCACGCAATTTCAAAACTTAAGTCACCAAATTTTGAAGGTATAGTGTTAGTAACACCCTTCATAAATGTGGAAAACAATTTTGGACCACGCCCACTCCCGCCCACAAAAAACGATAAATGCCTATATCTCCCGCAATTTAAGACAACAGTTACCAAACTTAGAAGGTATACTACTAAGATCGAACTGCAAAATTTTTTGGGCCACGCCCATTCCCGCCCCGAAAACCGATAAATATCCATATCCAAACTGGGTATAATTTTTTTAGGCAACGCCTACTCCCGCCCCTAAAATCTCGAAAGCCCATATCTCCGAAATTGAAGAGTGAAAGTAGCTTATACAATTTTTTGTGTCTGCTCTCCCCTTGTAATTCTGTTCACCGTTTTTAAAAGCCACGCTCACTTATATGCAAATCATATATACATATATGTATATATATTTAGCAGTAGAGAATTAAAAGAATGTGTTCATTCAAAAAGGCAAACTTTAACAGTATTTCATGACTGCACACAAATTATGGTATCATAGTATTTCGCTGTCGGTTACGTCCGACTGCAACGTTCTCTTGTTTATTTTTATTTTTATCGACCACCAGTAAATATATCGATTTCACTGTTTGACAGGCTCATCAGAAACTCGAACTGTTTATAAAATACAAATAGGTTAACAGTGCGTTAACAGTCTGGAGTTGTCTTGGCTGTATACCTCAAATTACCGCTGTGAATACCGTTTTCTTAAATTGAGTTTTTTATTATCGATACCTTTTTTTCGACTTGAGTACTGAGCTTAAATAAATATTAGTGTAATCTTTTTACCAAATTGTCAATTTTTTTTTTTTTCTTACAGACTATCGTCATACATCTCGTCAACATATGAAATTGTTTTGACGTTCACAATCAGAAAAGCTGTCTGTGCTATCTCAGAAACAGCTATTAAATTTGATAGGAATTTTTTTTAATGGATTTGTTTTTATTTTATTGAAAAAAAAACAACATGAATTGAGATATTCATTTTTGGATTTAATGTCTGTTTGATCATTAACATTTTCTTAACAGTTTGCTAAAGCTATCAGATGTACAGTTTACATTTCGTAACATAAAAATACGTTTCTGTAGCATTCTTAAGCATTTAACTCTCTTTTATGTGACGTGTGCTTTTAGATGCTACATTTTAAGTGAATTTTTGCAATACGTTAAACATTTTTATTACTCTATGAACATTTCTCTGCGTTACGTTACTAATTTTTTTGCTCACTTTCCTCACAACTTTATTGAGTATTTTTGCAATCATAGCAAACGGTCACACTAGTTTGCAGAAAAGAGTGAGCGAGAGCAACGTATCGGTATAAGTGCGTTTTTAAATAGGTAAAAGAAAAATAAAATTAAGTTACACTAAGCAATCAATAGCCTAATGGATTTGGACTAACAGTTATATATAGCTTGAAGTTATTTAATTCCATAAAATATCGCAATAAATGTGCGTACGCGCAAGCGTTAATGATTACCGAAAGTTAAACACATGTACACACACATTCTTACATATGTGTGCATCTTTGTGTGTGTAATTTCTCAAACAAAGAGTTGCCACGTTTTAAGTATTTTACATAAGACAATGTTTTGAAGGAAAGCGCATTAAAATGCTCAACAACTCCAGTTGCTATTTTCATTTTTCAAGTTTTCCTCAGCACTTGCAATAAGGTGCAAATTTATTAATTGTAAGATAAATGCAAAAAAATTGGTTGTCTGACTCGCATAAAATATGGCTAGGTGGCAACATTGCGCAAGCAGCCATTTGTACTATAGTAAATTCTCCCGTCCCGTTGAACGTGTGGTTTTATACATTTTCGCACCGAAAAAGTAACATTTTTTCATTAAAATAGCTGTATATTTTTTTATTATTTTGCCATAATACACATCCGTAATGACAATGCCAAGTGATGAGTTCTTTCTTTTCGAACGGATTTGTGAATCAAGAATTTTATTTGACAAGTTCACAAAAACACACAACGCACACATGCATATTTTTGTGAAATCGTCGTAGTGGCTTGGCTTAATACAACCATGCATATTTATGCATGTATCTACTATGTACGTCTGTATGTATGTGTGTGATGTATGTATGTGATTTATATGTATATTCCATATATACATTTATGTGTGGAATAATAAATTTAAATCAATATTTATTTAATAAATCAAAAAAAAAAAAAAAAAAAATTGCAAATTCCTAGTTCTTAAATATTTGATAAATTCTTTGTCTTGCTCACTAAAACCATTCACATGAATGTATATGCATTTATGTATGTATGTTTGAATAAGTGAATAAGTGTGAGTACTTAATTGAAAATATAGTTCATAAAGGCAAAAATACATTCCCACAAATATAAATAACAAAAAATGAACATATACACAATGTAAATCCACAAAATCATTTTTTACTCATGTATATCAATAAAATAAATTTGAAGTTTTAATATTTGTGTTTCGGATATTCTGTCAAATATTCGATTTGTGTGTGTGTATGCGTGTGTGTATACAAATGTTACATTTGCAGCTGTATTTATGTGTATGTTTTATGGCATATTTGTTGATTCGTCCGTATGGGTGTTTTGTGTATCTGTGAGTGTGTATGTGAGTGTAAAATTGTGAGCGTGAACAAAAGTACAGAGTTAAATAGGGTGATTGCGTCAATGACTACTGTCCAGAGTTGTCAGGTATATTTTTCGTAAACTCTCACACATACAAATACTCTAAATACTCTTTCTCTAATTATTATTTTATGTACTTTAAAAAAAACTAAATGAGTTGGCAAAATTGTCGGAAATTAAGTGAATATTTTATTTAAAATTTGTTCACATACACAATAGAACAAATTACACAAATGGCACAATGTTGTTTACATTCTATAAATAACAATTTTATGTAAATGCTACTTCCGTCTATTTTATGAGCAGGCCAATCTCTGACAAAATTTGAAAAACCTTTTCGATTTTTGTTTAAATCGTTCTGCCATCCAAATTGTTGCACATCTGTTGAAGGGGTATACAAGTTAGAGACACCTTTTGCATACGGTTCCCAAAAATCGCCCTACTATTACAAAAAACTAATTTTTAGAATTGTTAATATTTAAAATAATTTAACACAAATTTTAATGGCATGTATGTGCATTAAATATCATATGATAATCAGACAATGGAAATAGAATTTATCTTTAATTTAATTTCCAGGAGGAAAGCCCAAGTATATATCTAGAGATTGTCTTTTATACAGGATACCAATCTGGGAAAAGGGCATCTCTCGACTAGAGCACTTTTCCTTGATTAAATTTCAAATGTTACTAATGCAAAACATTTCTGTTTTTGTAGGCAATATAATTAAACAATCTCTGTGTAAAAAGCGTTTTGAGAACGACAACTATCATAATATTGTATTGTTAGCGAATTGAAAAAAATTGAAAACAAGATTATTACCATCAGCCATACAAGTTCATTCAATGACAATGACGTTGGCGGCAAAATTGATGAAGGACTAGTTGAACCTGAGAATGGGAATGAGCTATTCACAGCTAGTGTAGCTAAACATAAATTGGAACAGTTGTACACGATGCGCGAAGCCCTTTTCTCTCAGGATGGCTGGGGTTGCCAGCATGTTAACCAAGATACCAATTGGGAGGTGCCCAGTTCACCGGAGCCGGCTAATAAGGATCCGTCGGGAGGTCCGCCAATGTGGAAACCGAACATTAACAATGGCACAGATCTGTGGGAATCAAATTTAAGAAACGGCGGTCAGCCACCAGCCCAACAAGTGCCAAAGCCATCTTGGGGCCATACGCCCTCATCCAATCTGGGTGGCACCTGGGGCGAGGACGATGACGGTGCGGACAGCACCAGCGTTTGGACAGGCCAATCAGCCAATAACGCCGCTTCCGGTGTCGTCGGTGTAAATGCTGCGGGCGTTGGCTCAGGCGTCGGTAGCGCCAGCGGCGGCCCCCAGTGGCCACAGGGAGTTGGGGTCGGCGTTGGTTTGAGCTCTACAGGCAACAATAGTTCGCCGGCAACGGGAGCCTTACCAGTGGTCGCTCCGGGATGTAAGTATTATACATACCTAATTATATTAAATAAATATATATATATATATATATATATATATATATATTAAATTTATTTATTTTGGAAAATTTTGTTCTTAAATTAAAGTCGCTGCTTCAAAAATTATTAAACAATTGCATTTAGTGTGATTTGATTCGATTTCTCTGGGAGGCTAGAAAATCGAAATATTCGATACTCGTGAATCGATATAAACTATTTGACAATTTAATTTTAAAGCTATAGATAAATTTCACGATTGACAGTGAACACGCCCCAGCCTTTTCGTCACTAAAATCGATTTTATTTTGAGATATAGTCGCTAAATTGCCAGTAAAATAGAAAAAAAAAGAAATACCAAAAATAAATCTATCTATTTTCATGGGCACCTAGAGTTTCATTTGAACTAGTTTCATTTGAACTAGAGTTGGCAAACTCCCGCTATTTTTAGTGATAGAGTTGCCAATTTTTAAAAAGGCTCATGAATGATTGAAATTATTAAGTTGAAGTAAGATAAAAAATTATACAAATGATTGAGATTCATATTGCAAAAACTGAGTTAACCCCCCCACCCCCCTCGAAATAATGAAATGACTGAATGAAATAATATTAAAATTTAAACTGAAAATTATTGTTTTTGACACTGTTTTTATTTTTTTCATTTTAAAACTTGATTCACTAATAGGTGGAAATAGTGGCAACAGTTTGACTGCCACTGGACCCGTGGGCGGGGCTGGCGGCAACGTTGGCGGCAGTACGGGCAATGGCTGGGGAGATCCCCGAGACATACGCCCGCTTGCAGGCGGAGGCCCCATGGACATACGGAACGTCGATCCGCGCGATTCAATTCCAATGCGTGGTGTCGGTCCACCCACGGGAGATCCTCGGGACTTACGCATGATTGATCCGCGCGATCCGATACGCGGCGATCCGCGTGGAATATCCGGGCGACTGAATGGCCAATCCGAGATGTGGGGACACCATCCCCAGATCGCTCACAATCAGATCCAGAATATTAACAAAATGGTCGGGCCCGTTGTGGGCGGAGCTTCGGGTACAAATGTGGTAAGCTCAAATTTAGGTGGGCCCGGTGGTGTCGGTACCGTTTCTAGCAATATCGGCGCCCAATGGGGACCAGCACAAACAGTTGTCGGTGGACCGAAGGATATATCGAAGCAAATCACCGGTTGGGAGGAACCATCTCCGCCGCCACAACGTCGCAACATACCCAATTATGATGATGGCACTTCGCTCTGGGGGCAACAGACACGCCTACCAGGCGGTGGTCCTCAGTGGAAGGACATGACAGACTCAATTGGTCGCAGTCACTTGATGCGCACCCAAAATCCAAGCGGCGGCAACATCGTTGGCAGCAGTATCGCGGGCAATAGCAATGTGCCAGCAATCGGCGGCAACCAAAATAATTCAATGTCGGGTCCTGGTGGACCACAAGCTCGCCTCACCAACCCAATTGGCGGACCCAGTGGTGTTGGTGGTGTCGGTGTTGGTAGCCAACATGGGAAATCCGATGCCGGCGCCATGTGGGTGCATCAAAATAATAGCGCTGGCGGCCGCAATGCGCAAGTAGTAAACTCGTGGGGCGACGATAGTCACAATGTGGGTGGTGTTGTGGTTGGCGCTGCCGGCGTCGTTGCCGGCAACAATTGGGTCGATGATAAACCGAATGCAGGCCTCGCCCAGATCGGCGCTAGTTCGAATTCCTGGAGTGATTCAGCTACGGGTGGCGGCGGCGGTTGGGGCGGTAATAAGCCAAGCAAATTGTCGTCGGCGAGCGGTGCTTCCTCAGGCTGGAGCAATGCCAATACAGTCGGCGGAGGAGCAAGCAATGTGGAAGGTGGTGATATCTCTTCGGATTGGTCGCACAGTGTTATCGTTGGCAAAACCCAACAGCAACAGCAACAACAGCAGCAGCAGCAACAGAAATTGGCAGGCATTAATGTTGGTGTGTTGAACTCGGAGATTGTCAAGCAAAGCAAGCAATATCGAATTTTGGTTGAGAATGGATTCAAGAAGGAGGATGTTGAGAGAGCTTTACTGAGTGCCAATATGAATATTGAGGAGGCGGCCGATATGCTGCGTGCTAACGCAAACTCATCATTGGCGATGGTGGAGGGCTGGCGTCGTCACGACGAAGGCCTTGGTTCCTATGCCGATCATTCAAATACGACGAATAGTGGCGGCTTCCCACAACGCTATCCAGTTGGAGGCGCACAACCTTCGATGTCATTCCCTCCGGTAAGATCATCCTGATCAAATGAAGTTGATCAAATGAGAAATTATTTCTGTTTTTGGTTTTTTTTAGAATAACCTGATGAGTAATATGAGCGGTACGGCCGTCACTGGTAGCAATAATCCCAACATGTCCACGCTGCAGGTGCAAAAATATTTGAGCCAAGGTGGACCGCACAGTGTTGCCATCGGCGGCGGTGGACCACAGTCTGTCAATACGAATGCACCGGTCGCCTTTTGTCAAAACGCATCGAATACAGCGCCAGCGGTCAATATTGCATCGAATGCCAATAATCAACCATCTGGGCAACATATTCGAATGCTTGGCCAGCAGATACAATTGGCTATACACAGCGGTTTTATATCCAGTCAAATCTTAACGCAGCCTCTGACACAAAATACTTTAAATCTTTTGAATCAACTACTCAGCACTATAAAGGTAAGCTTAATCCATATCTATTCATATGTATCTATATATTTATATATCTATCCATGTGAATATGCTCCTACAGCATCTTCAAGCAGCGCAGCAATCTCTTTCGCGGGGTAGCAATGCTAGCCCAATGGTTGTTAATGTAACCATCGCGAAATACAAGCAACAAATTCAGAATTTACAAAACCAAATAAATGCACAACAAGCTGCGTACATTAAGCAACCGAACTTGCAACAAAACTCACAGCAGCAGCAACAACACCCATCCGGAGGACATATGAATAACTCTGGAAACGACTATTTAAGGAATCATGATGCAATAGCTACACTTCAAGGAAACTTTTCTGAGCTCAATCTTAACAAGGTACGTACTCCCATTGTAATAATTCTGCTACACTTTCTATAGTCTGAAATGGCGCCTTAAAAATTATATATATGAAAATCTTTCACTGTCCATTTCACGTGTAATACTTTATTAGGTAAAGTTTCTACAATAAGTATAAAGTCAATTAAATTTCCCGTATCATTTTACGGATCAGATTATGTAAAACAAATTTGGTTTTTGTGTTGTGAAAATAACAAATTTGTTTCAGCCGATTTATATTTGTGTACAAAGAAGTTTGGTTTATAATATGCAAATTTAAAAATAAATGTAGAGGCAAAATAATGGAACAAAATGAAGAGAACAAATTGTAGCTTAAGAATGTTACGAATTGGAAATTATACAATAATAAATAATTTCCTTTTGTATTTGAATCAATTTATTTTGTAGCCAAGTGGATATCAGGCTGCGCCCAATCAGCAATCCCGCTTAAATCAGTGGAAACTTCCAGTATTAGAAAAGGACAGCATGGCAACAGATGGCACGGAATTTTCACGTGCTCCGGGTGCTACAAAGCAGAATTTAGCAAGTAACTCAAACAACATGGGCCCGCTGGGCTTGCAAAATGATGGGTCAGTTGTGTGTGATAGTTGTGAAAAGAGCACTGAAGATCTTTTCTCTAAAATAATTGTGATTCCTTTTTGTATTGTATGTAGAACTTGGTCAACGGGTCGTAATATTGAACACGGTTGGCCGGATCCATCGATTGATAACGAGAACAAAGACTGGTCAGTTGCTCCAACTGCAGCTGCATATTCCGACTTGGTACAGGAGTTTGAACCAGGGAAACCGTGGAAGGTAACTGTAGGCATACGTCTTCTTCCAATAACATACCCAAGCAGAAGTTTATTTTTAAGGGTTCTCAGATCAAAAGCATTGAAGATGATCCAAGCATAACTCCAGGCAGCGTTGCTCGATCTCCATTGTCCATTAATCCGACGCCAAAAGATGCTGATATTTTTGCAAACACCGGCAAGACCTCTCCGACTGATTTGCCATCATTAAGCTTATCGTCGTCAACATGGAGTTTTAATCCAAACCAAAACTTTCCCAGGTGAAAAACACTACCCATTTGTTTTTCTTTTTTTTATATAATATTTTAATATATATTTTGAATATATATTTTGAATATATAGTTGGTCAGACAACACTCAACAATGTGCCACCTCAGAACTCTGGACCAGTCCTCTAAGCAAAGGTTCATCTCGAGGACCTCCGCCCGGATTGAGCACAAGTAAAACTGGCGGTGTCACTGCAACCACCCCATCACCTACGGTTGCTGGGAACTCGAACGGCTGGCTGCCCAATCGAAGTGTCCCCAGCACCAACACAACATGGACTGGAGCTAATGTTTCTTGGAACTCAAGTTGGTTGCTTCTCAAAAATCTAAATGCTCAGGTATGTATTGAAATAGACCTAAACTGATCAATATCGATTTTTGATTGCATTGAAAATACTTTTGCGTATATCCGTAGCGTAGGAATAGGTAAAGTGATAAACTGGTTAATTTTTTTTTGTCAGAATGACTTAAGAAGCACAGATCAGTAATATGCATTCATTATGGAAAAGAAGTTTATCTTCTTTTATTTGTTGTTAATCTTTACCTCAGATAAATACCATGATTGGCTTGAGACAAATACAAAGAGAAAGAAAAAAGAATAGTCTTTTGGACGATGCCATCTGTGTTAAAGTTAGCGTTATCAGAAAAAGATAACTAAAGAGGGGTGAAATGCGAAGTTGATAAAAATAAAAAACCATAAGTTGCGGACTGACTGTTTGGATAACTCGATATATGCTTAGATTTTATTGTATTTGATTATATTGCATATTATATATATGTATATTTTACAGATTGATGGCCCAACCTTACGTACTTTGTGTATGCAGCATGGGCCCCTTGTTAGCTTTCACCCTTATTTAAACCAAGGAATTGCATTGTGTAAATATGCAACGCGGGAGGAGGCTAACAAAGCTCAAATGGCTCTGAATAACTGTGTTCTCGGCAATACGACAATATTTGCCGAATCGCCAAGCGAGAATGAGGTGCAAAATATCCTTCAGCATTTGCCTCAAGCTCCGTCCTCGACCAATTCGAGTATTTCGTCAAACAGCGCAGGCAACGGTAGCAGCGGCGGAGGCGTTGGTGGTATTGGGCCCACGAGCGTCAGCGGAGCCGTCAGTTCTGGTGTTGCAAGCATATCGGGCAGCAGTAGCAACGGCAATGGCAACAATGGCGGCACTAACAGTGGATCGAATGTTGCTGGTGTTTTGACAAGCGGCGCCGGCGGCACGGGCAGCAGTTCTGCAAGTGGCAGTGCAGCGGGCTCCGTTGCCAGCAGTGCGGGTGGTGCTAACAACTGCACAAGCGGTAGCAACAACATCAGCAACAATGCTGTCAACTCGTCTGTGAATGGTGGTGCCCCGTTACCTGGCGGTGGCAACAGTGGCGGCGGCAACAATGCCAAGAGCTCTTCAACCAACTCTAGTGGAGGTGGCAACAACATAACTATGACAAGCGGCGGCGGTTCATCAAACGTAACTTCGGCTGCGGCTGGCAACAACTCAACATGGCGACAGACTGGTCCTAACCAAGTTCTGCAACAAGGCCAAAATAGACCACCCGGTAGGGAAGCCGACTATGATTATATATCTCAATTCGTTTGTTCCATAGTTGACGATTAGTTTGATAAAAATATGACCATGGGCAGCACTTTGAATCAAGACACACAAACCCATACACAACTAAACACATACATACACACCCATACAGAGAGAACACTCTAGATTCAAAATGATTCAATATGGAAAGCAAAAAGCATGCTATCTATGAAGTACATAAAGTGGATCGACTGATAAACGAATGGACTTAGAATTTTGTATGCCTGTAGATTTATTTTTCTTTATCGTTCATAGTGTTTAGGGTTGTATATGTAAGAGAAAAAATGCGATATACATACAAATTTTTGGAAATAATACTTGAACTATTTACTTATCATACTTACACATACCTACACAACAACTATCTTTCCATTGTATACAAGTGTTAGGAATCCAGAATTCTTACAATTTGACTTTCAATTAAAATTCATAAGCAACGGGTCAGAAGTCAAAGTCAGCTACCTAACAACGTAACATATGTACGTAGTGAATAAATGTAAAAAAAATCAAAAAAAAAAAAAAAAATCATGCATGTGCCACATGCAGTTCGGTTTGTTTGTTTGTGTATAAGTCGTCCCCCACAACATGTATGCACACACAATTGATGAGTTTGAAAATTTGATTATTTTTTGTTTCCACATAAATATTATGGATTGACAAAAAATGAAAACAAAAAATTACCTGTGTTATATACATAATAGGAAGTTATAATCAATTACGGTTTTGCTTTCACAAAGCATTCCCACCGAAAACAGTTCGGTTATACATACAAACATACATATTAGCTCACAATAAAAAAAATAGCAATGAAGTTAATTCGATCAATCGCCTTTGATTATGTATATATTTGGACACCGATTGTGGTAGGCGGCAATTAATGATGATGGAAATACAAATCCCAATCCTTATATGCCTACGGTCTTGCTTGCATGTGTAGTGGTGTGGTATCTCGTATTCTCTTCATGACATCATAATTTAAACTTACTATATTAATGATTATGTAGCGAAAATGACTAAAAATATCGTGAAAAGCTATAACAACTAAGTACGAAAACAAAAAAAACGAAAAAACAAAAATTACCGACATATTGATGTATACTTGTGTATTTACTACTTAACAGATTGATTTCAGTGGTTAATAAATCAGAAAATGATTATTAAAATTTATTTTTACAAATTGTGTACAATCATATATATTAACAAGTTTGATGGAAATTAGCTTTTTGCAATTACAACTGATTTTTGGTCTTTAAAAATACACCAATGACATACATACATGCATTATAACAAAGTTAGTGTATAATTCTTTCCATGCGATTCTTTTTTGTTTTTTGACGGATTCCAGTTGATTCCGGATTAGCCCTAGGTAAAATTTGTTCAAAGCTTAAAATTATAAAATGAGCATAATTGTCGTTGAAAAGAAATAATAATAAAATATATATGTATCATAAACATTATATGTATATATAAATAATTAGAGATATAAATGGCATGCACCTTGAATTTTGAAGCGCAAAGTAGTAAAGTAAAGGGTATTCACGTACATACTACGTACGAACTAATTAATTCCATTACGGGCGTATTATTCAATGCTCTTCGGTATAACACCTTGAGAAAACTGTGTTCATGATGTGTGGTATTGATATCAGTAAATCCATGTATGTATACTATGCAAACAAAACAAAAAAAATCTATGATTGTATGTTAGCAATACATATATGTAAGTGGTATCTGTACTGGAAAATAAATGATGGTATAGGTAATATTGTACCTAGTTTCAATCGTTTTTAATATATATAAAGCATAAATATGGGCATAATTATAATGCTCACAGTTTATTTCGAGCAGTGTCTAGCAAACAATTTAAAGTGCCATAAAGTTTAATCGAGGAAAAAATGGAAAATATTTAAATACCAATTTGTTTCATATTATATCACGTTTGAAAAAGAATCTAGTTTTTATTAAAATATAAATTAATTAATTAAAATTAGTCAAAAACTGAAAACATATCCAAAATACATGTCACATATTATTTCGAACAGTCTTAAAAAAAGTAACATACTTAGTACGATATCCTTTAGCCATAACAACTTAACTTAACAAGGAAGATACCAGCTTCCAGGTAGTTTTTGGGGCTGGTTTTGCTCCACTCACCCAGTAGAGCATTTTTGAGATACTGGTTGCTGGATATGTAGTGATTCCGAATTTTATTTTCCAGCAGAGCCCATAAATTTTCAATAACATTTAAGTCTGGAGACTGTGTCGGTGGAATTTTCATGTGGGGGCAGTTCGATATAAGCCAGGAATGGACTATTCCGGACTTGTGCTTGGGGTCGTTGACCGGGTAGAACCGGAAAGTACGTCGGATTTCAAGCTTCTCGGCACTTTTGAGTAAATTTTCCTTGAATATATGTTTCAATAAACATCAAATCTCCAACGCCGTCTGCTGAGATAGATGCCCATACGAGGACACTTCTTTCGCCATGCTTGAGTGTTGCATTTAAGTGTTTGGGATTCATCTCAGTATCGGGATGTCGACACAAAAAATTCCATTCGTCCGGGCCAAAAATTTTAAATTTGGACTTATCCTCAAATATGGCTGTGTTCCAGAACTCCAAATCCTTGTCCAAGTGGATTTTGGCGAACGTCATCCTAGGCTCTATATAAGCTAAAATATTTATTTTTCCGTGGTATTCGGGCCTTCAAGACATAGTTGCGTAAAGCCTGGAGCACAATTTCCACCCTGCACTTTTCCCCCATTTTATCCTGCCAAAAACAGACTACGGGGGATTGTTCTATTTATACCGAAAATATTCAACATGTAAAAAATCCGGATTTTTTGGCACCCAGGTGTCCAAATGTAACTGTTCGAAATAATCTGTGATCATAGATTGAGGTACTTTTTTACATAACCCGACCCAGCAGGTGGGGGAACCCCTCTTTCTTAGTACTCAGTGCTGACTTTGATGCATTGGAGAAACAATTTAATAGTATAATACTATTGAATGAGAGTCTTAAGCAGAAGCGAACAGCTGATCCTGCTTTACCTCGAGACCTGCAATCGATAGTGGCGGCTCTAGTGTGTCACTTCCAAACCTCTGCCCATAATTGCCAATGCCGATATTTCGGAAAGTGTAAATCGATAATTTCCACAATTTCAAAGATAGAGTGACCAAACTTGGAGGCTAACTTGCTGGAACCTCCTCCAAGGATCATAATATAATTTTTTGAACTACGGGCGCAACCGCCGCCCTTATGAACATTTACCTTTAAAATCTAAGATGCGCATACCTTCCATCATTTGTAAGCTAAAGTCAACAAATTTTGAAAGTATGTTACTGGTAACTTCCCTAAGTTAGGTTAGGTATAACGGTTGCCGACCAAAGGTTGGCACACTTAAGTCAATTTTTGGACCATTTTGGATATAGTTTCTTTCCCGTGCCTCGTGAGAGCTTAAATCAAGTAAGCCAGCCAGTCAACCAACTTGCCAGTGCTGATCAGAGACAGAGAAAGTGTTCCGGAGATTCTACTTCTTCTTCGCCTCTGCAGCTTCGTTGTATGGGGTTTGGAGCCTATAGGAGTGAATACCCACCAACAAGTGACCAGAAACTGACAGAATTACAGCGGAGCAATTACTAAGATGCATAGTTCTGGACTGCGCTTGCTGTTAAATTTAGGTGACGTGCGATAAGACTACAGTTGGCATTTAGCCATTTATCGTTGGACCTGTGTCTGTTAATTTCATTTATTTTAAGCTTACAGGTAACTAGTTGCCTTCTATATTACTGTGCTCAGGCACCCAGGTTAGGCTAATAACATGCTGATTCGCCATCTCGTGTAGAGAATTAATAGTCGATTGGCTATCTACGTAGATGTTTACGTTAGGTTAGGTTAGGTTAGACGGTTCTGACCAGAAAGGTCAGCACACATAGACCAATTATTGGCCCCTTGCGATACCGTGGATCTAAGTTCTGTTCCGAAACTCGTGGAAATTTTGGTCAATTGAACCAGCCAGTTGCATTTATGAATTTTGCGATTCTGGCTGGTCTTGTGTGCGCCAGCTGTGTTAAACCGGATAGGAAGTGACTTCCCAAGAAAGTGAACCGTCTTTTTGCTAGTGGTGGGCAGGGGCAGAAAAAATGTTCCGAAGATTCCATCTTCTCCTCGTCTCGGCAGCTCCTGCAGAAATCGTTGTGTAGGATTTGGAGCGTACAGGCGTGAGAAACCACTAACCAGTGACCAGTAATTGCCCGCATAACAGCGGAACACTGTGGTTTATGTAGCACAGTTCTCTACTGCGCTTACTATTGAAATCGGGCCAGGTTTGGCGAGCAATACGACTACAGTTGCCGTTTAGCCATTTGTCGTTAGACCTATGTCTATTAAGTTCTTTTATTTTGAGCTTACCGGCAGCTAGAGTCATACTCACACCTACCTTTCCAGTGAGGAGGGGTAGTAGAGTGCCTTTCCTAGCACATCAGCTACAGTTGCCTTCTATGTTACCAAGCACCCATATTAGGCTTATAGCATGCTGCTCTGCCATCTCGTGTATTGTGACAGCATGTTACGGATGTCGAGTTTGTGGACATCGTACTAATAGATTTAATGGCCGCTTGGCTATCTATATAAATATTTACACTAAAAGAACTAATTTTTGACCTTTTCAGGTAGTTTAGAGCTTATTGTATAGCTATTACTTCTGCCTGGAAGACACTACAGTGTTCCGGAAGACTGTAGGATAGTTGGGTTGTTAGTTGAGCGGAGTATACACCTCCACATACGCGATTTTCGAGTTTTCACTCGTCTATGTACAACTCCACGGTCGCTGGTGGACCGGGGATTCCGTATATCCATTCTTGTTGAGATAAACTACTCGTGTACAGTAGTTTTTTTTCATAGGTATTTCGGACCTCCCCATTAGGATAGAGGCGTGGCAAACTTCTTAAGGAAATCATCAATTTTCTTAACATTTGTTTTAAATCCAAAATTCGAAATGAGACCCATTGTGTTGTGTAGTCTTCAAAAGCAAAAATGTAACTAAAGAATTATTTAACTTTATTTATAAAATGACTATACTTGTGTTACTTTCTTTTCTAATACTTGTCTATACTGGTTTACATCTTTTTTTATTTCTTTTCCCATCTTTCTTGAAATTTCAAAGCATAAACGAGTCAGGTCAATTTCTGCTTCATGACCATAAGACGCATCTAAATCTAAAAGTTGTACATCATATTTTCCCATCTTTGAACATTTAGGAATAATATAATTAGTATATATATTGCAAATTTGATTTTTAAGTAACGTATTCCAACATAAGAATGATGTGAAAAATATTCCTAATCTTATGAAGGCTCTCCATGATTCAGCACCAAATTCAATTTTGTTACCATATTGATTTAAAATTAATATACATTGCTTATCTGATTTTCTAATTTTAAAACAAGATAGAACGTTGCAGTCGGACGCAACCGACAGCGAAATACTATTATACCATTACATAAATTAATTTAATATTTATAAATATAATATATTAATATATATATATATATATATATATTAGAAATATAAAATATATTTAAATAATTATAAATTTATATTTATATTAATCGGACTAAATTCTCGTGTTTCTATTGTGATGCTAACTTGACTCGTGTAGAGCTGTTGTGAGCATGCGATTAAGCTATCGCGTTAAAAAAATATCGCCGTTAGTTTTGAATTTTAACAATCGAACTACTAGAAACTAGAATTAATATTTTATACAAAATTGAGAAATTTTATAAAAAAAAAGGTGGCACAATTTGACGCGCTCGATTAAGAGTGACCAAATTGCAAGATAAGCAGCATTGCGCCAAAATTAACAGCATATGTTAAGTATTCTGTTAAGTAAATTGCGGGAGATACAGGCATTTATCGTTTTTTGTGGGCGGGAGTGGGCGTGGTCCAAAATTTTTTTTACACATTTATGAAGGGGGTTACTATCAATATACCTTTAAAATTTGGTGACTTAAGTTTTCAAATTGCGTGAGATATATAGGTTTATCGATTTGCACCAACAGGTGTATCGGTTTAGGGAGGTGGAGTGGGCGTGGCCATCCAATTTTTTTATCGATCTTAGGGGGTGTTACCAGTAACATACCTGCAAAATTTTGCGACTCTAGCTTGCAAATTACGGCAGATATGCGCATTTTAAATTTTTAGGGACGAAGTTCCTGGGGGCGGCGGATGTGGGCGTGGTCCAAAAATTGGTATGCCAATCTTTGGAGGAGGTTACCAGCAAATTACCTTCCAAATTTGGTTACTCTATCTTTAAAATGTTCGGAGATATACGGAATTATCGATTAATAATCGGAATTGTCGATTATAGGCGCAGGTGTGGGCGTGGCACCACAAATTTGTTATCGGTTCTTAAAGGCGACTACCAGTAATGTACCTACCAAATTTGACGTTCCCTACTCAAAAACTGCGGAAGATATAGCCATTTGAAAATTTTAGGGGCGGGGGTGATCGGGGCGTCGGAGGTGGGCGTGGCACATGCCAATCTTTCAAGGACCTCGCCAACAACCTACCAACCAAAATTGGTGACTGTAGCCATTAAATTGTAAGAGATATGTGGATTTATCGATTTGATAAAATCGATTATCGCGATTTTCTAGCTCCCTGGTGGACGTAGGTCCAAACCCAAGACACTTTAACTTTTGAGGGTACTTTCCAATATACGTTCCAAGTTTCAAGTCTCTATCTCTAAGGGTGTCGGAGGAACGCGCGTTCATACAGACGGACAGACGGACAGACGGACAGACAGACAGACGGACAGACGGACAGACAGCATGACGGACATTGCACAAAACCAATATACTATTATTACCATTCTGGTATAATAGTATAATTATTACCATTCTGGTATAATAGTATAATGACACTTTATTGTATTAATTTTGGGGTTATCCATTATTGCATCAGTCATCAAGAACTCAAACTGCTCAAGCCTTAGCTGAATATATTCCTTGAATGTTAATAATTGAATCCATTCCTCTTTTTCAAATCCAATAAAATTGCGCCTTTGTTGCTGCATCCAAACCATTGGTGTAAATCGTCTAGTTGTTGAAAAGCCACACTTTAATTTTAATTGGAGATTAACAAAATACTCGAATCCAAAAATGATTTCATGATCTTGTGTTTTTCTTGAATTTCTAGATTTTCTTAGCTGAAGAGTGTCCAAGTGATTGAAAAGTTGTATCAAACTAACTTGAAAATGAATTGTTGACGCTATTTAAGATGAAGAGTCTAGTTCATGTTTCTCAGTTCATTATACACATTGGAGACAAAATAATTAAGATAGACAGAAGTTCGTGTATTCTTCTTGACTTTCAGTATATATTTGGAAACGAGAGACAAATTTTTATAAAAGAATTGGCCTTCATGCAAGCCGGTTCAACCATACCGAATTTCTTCCACTTCAAGCCTCCCTATGATATAAAAGAGCTGGATGAAATAACTAGAAAAACCCTAAAAATAACTAAACAGTATGTTGATGGATTGGATTGGTGTGATGGAGACATTTCTTATTTAAACCTTGGTGATATATTAAGTCCATTAAATAGTTTCGCTTCAGTTATTGTACGAGGTAGAGCTAAGAAACAGTTTTTATCTAAATATTTAACTACAAAAATAGTTGATTTAGAACTAGATCAAAGTTTAAGTCACTTTCAAAACTTTTTCACAAATTGTTGAATACATAAGAAAATAACAAACCAATGTGCTCTTAACAATTTATTTAAGCTCTTTATAATCTTAGAAAGCTCAAAATTTGAAATATATGAAAATTAAATTCTAAATGTAACATGTATGTTCCTAATTAAAAACAAGATAGAACGTTGCAGTCGGACGTAACCGACAGCGAAATACTATTATACCTTTATTTGTGTACAGTTAAGAAATACTAGAATTCCGGGGGATATGGGCGTTTATCGGTTTTGGGGGTGGGAGTGGGCGTGGCCCAAAAAATGTTGGAGTTCGATCTTAGTAATATACCTTCTAAATTTGGTAACTGTAGCTCTTAAATTGCGGGAGATACAGGCATTTATCGTTTTTTGTGGGCGGGAGTGGGCGTGGTCCAAAATTTTTTTTCCACATTTATGAAGGGTGTTACTAGCAATATACCTTTAAAATTTGGTGACTTAAGTTTTCAAATTGCGTGAGATATGTGGGTTTATCGATTTACACCAACAGGTGTATCGGTTCAGGTAGGTGGAGTGGGCGTGGCCATCCAATTTTTTTTATCGATCTTTGGGGGAGTTACCAGTAACATACCTGCAAAATTTTGCGACTCTAGCTTGCAAATTACGGCAGATATGCGCATTTTATATTTCTAGGGACGAAGTTCCTGCGGGGCGGCGGATGTGGGCGTGGTCCAAAAATTGGTATGCCAATCTTTGGAGGAGGTTACCGGCAAATTACCCTCCAAGTTTGGTTACTCTATCTTTAAAATGTTCGGAGATATACGGAGTTATCGATTTACAATCGGAATTTTCGATTATAGGCGCAGATGTGGGCGTGGCACCACAAATTTGTTATCGGTTCTTAAAGGCGACTACCAGTAATATACCTACCAAATTTGACGTTCCCTACTCAAAAACTGCGGAAGATATAGCCATTTGAAATTTTTAGGGGCGGGGGTGATGGGGGCGTCGGAGGTGGGCGTGGCATATGCCGATCTTTCAAGGACCTCGCCAACAACCTACCAACCAAAATTGGTGACTGTATTCATTAAATTGTAAGAGATATGGGGATTTATCGATTTGCTAAAATCGAATTTATCGATTTTCTAGCTCCCTAGTGGACGTAGGTCCAAACCCAAGACACTTTAACTTTTGAGGGTACTTTCCAGTATACGTTCCAAGTTTCAAGTCTCTATCTCTAAGGGTGTCGGAGGAACGCGCGTTCATACGGACGGACAGACGGACAGACAGCATGACGGACATTGCACAAAACCAATATACTATTATACCAAAATGGTAGTATAAAA